>OZ022512.1:50343928-52743928 GCA_963989385.1 Ctena decussata
GATTGTAAAGATTCCCGCCTATAGCGGGACTCGGACCCGGTATCGTAGGATCAGCAGGCCAGCGCTTCAAACACTGTGCTACCGGGGCTCCTAGTTCCGATGGAAATGTGTTAAGGAAAAGTCACTTTATAAACAAAATCTTTATCTCGCCGCGCTCTTTGGCAATAAACGAGGACGTCGAGGTTCAAATTGTTCATAGGTCAGACATTGGCTTCTGAGAAAATAGCAATAAATAGTTCAGGAAATTAACTTTATCGTTTTAGGAATCAGACTGCTCATGTAATATATTTAGGAACCTGGTAGGCCTTGGCCGTGTGGTTAAAGCACAAAAACGTAGCTTCTAGGTAATGCACTGAAAAACTCTAAGGAATAAAAGGATACCTAATTCGAATACACACTGGTCTGGCATTCAACACAGGTAACGAAGACAACGTCCAGGTTTCGTAATTCCTACGTCTAGCCAACGACGAAAATGGCGGATTTTAATGGGGGCGAATCGGTTATAATACATTCAATTATGAATTTCTACGTATTGTAAAGGGTGTCAGTTATGCCAATACTCTTACGGACCCCAGAAATTATACTCGATTTTATTGAGAAGATCCAAAAACGGCCACAAAGCTGCACGAGGGAGAAATGCAAGATCCCGTGAGACAGCTACTGCTGATATCACTGGGGAAAGTAGGATTCTTAGATTATAGCTCTGTTTAGCTGCCTTTTTCACTATATTCAGCTGCTGATTTTTTATGCGAACTTGGGGCAGTGTGAGTAGTTGCCTGTTATGTACATTTGTTTGCATGTCATTGTCTCTATATGCAGATATTGCTATTTTTCCATTACAACGTCTATGCCGACGTAGTTAATACAACGCAGATATAACGAAGTTATCTTTTATTTCACATTTAAAGTGATTAAACTGCAAATATGTTTACCTACGGGGGGGTCAAAAGTGACACGTGTAATTGACGCGGCACTATAAGCCATAACCATGAAATATTTCTAAGTCATTCGATGGGTATCAGCTGTTAAAGTTCACTTCAGTTTGGACCTTGCTTTATAGTGAAACACTAGAGACTCTAAAACGAGACTGCTCGTCAACTGCGCCACAGAGGCTTGAATTATATTGATTCTGTATAGCAAACGAAGACTTAGCCACTAATTACAATGATTTCCTCGCCAGATTAATATAAAATAAGGTACCCCAAATATTTTAACCAAGGGTTCCTCCCCTTGTATATATGTATATACAATCGGTATCCTTTTAGCCATACCAAATCTGATTCTGGCCTCTATGGCGGCGCACACCAGTGAGGAATTTGATTGCTTGGTAATTTATGCAGTCTGAGTCCTTACAACAAACATAGCTGAAACATTATCCATTTTACAATGACAAACAAGTGCACCGTGAATGAGTTATAGCTGGTAAAAACTGTCCTCAGTTGTAAAATTATTTTTCATGTCAGACACGTTTCCTTAAACGGTTATGGACGGACGCATGGTGCCTCATACTGCCGACATGAGAACGTACATCATAGGTGCGGGGAAGGGGTGGGGGAGGGAGAGGAATATCGTACGAAAACTGAAAAACACACACACTACCTACATTCTTTATTTATGCAGCATTGAAAATTTTACAACAACTCTACAACTATGTTTCTCGATAACTCTAATGAGTTCTGAATAGTTAGATCCTTTGGAAGCTAGGAACACATCAAAGAAACGAAAATATCAGAATCATTCGAGTCTGTTCATGACCAGTAATGAAATGTGCCACACCGGCAACGCCCCTGATTACTCTAATAAGTTCTGAAGAGTTAGATCCTTTATAAGCTAGGAATACATCAAAGAAATGAAAATAGCAGAATCAGTTAGATGGGTCTGTTCATGGCCAGTAATGAAACGTGGCACATCGGCAACGCCCCCGCCCCTTCCTTCTTCCAGCCCCCGCCCCCACCCCAACGCCATTCCCTAGCACCGACCCCCCTAAAAAAAACTAAATGAACTCGGTGATCCTAAACAGCTTGTGGATTGCACTATTGGTTTCCCTCTGTAATATAAATATCGGTTGTAGCTTCATTGTAAAGTTTGACACCAAAACCTGTCGGATTGCGACCATTTTTTGTAACACTTTACTACCCTGATACTATTTATGGCATTGGTTAGTCTATATTTTAATTAAATTTACTGGGAGTAACCGTAGTTAATATTCCGATTTATTTCTTTTTTGATGTAGATAACATGTTACACGTGCTTGAGACAGGTCTTCGAAATGAGTCACAAACAAGCAGTGAAACACGCATGCACTGTACCAGTGGCGGCCCTTAACGTTGCCATGCGCTGACTGATGCATTTTTCAAACATTTTTCGTGAATTTAAACTATAAGTAAATGATAACTCGCCGTTCTAATACTATGGTCTGTGTTATATTTTGTCCGGTATACATAAACATAAGTCCAAGTGATTCCACTATGTAAGGGTCAAGCGTCATAGTCTCCCGGAAAAGAAATGGTGTGCTGGTATACTACGCGGGGTATAGGACCTATATATTTTTGTTGTATTCACTGTTTGGTCATCTACATGTATTCATGTTTCGACTTTTTCTTCGGAAAAGTGGAGTTGTAACAATTTAGCATGCATATACACGGTGGTAATATCGTTTTAGCTACCTGTGCTGTTGACCGAGACGGTACTATACATGGCGGCTGTCGACCGAGCTGATACTGCTGTCGGTTGTCTCGGCCGACAGCCTTTTTGTACACGTTTGGTAAATGAACGGCTTGGTCGACAGCACAGGCAGGAAAATTGGTATTACCACCGTGGTATAGCATGAAATACAGGATCAGAAGATGGATCTAGGAAACAATGAATACCAAAAGAATAGAAACGCTGCGCGTTTTCAACGAAGATTACATGGTAAACTATTTGCGGTACTAGAGATATTTGTCTTTTGTTTTACAAGAAAAGCTTAAAACCCCAACAGAATGTTCTTAAGAATGATTACCAATTAAAATTCAGACGGATGGATGCCTTGCAATTTTACGCACTTTTCTATAGTAATTAGGTCTTGACGATGGAAAGGTGATTATGAAAGGCGGTATGCAACAGCTTCGTTTGCGTTTGAAAATATTCTAGCAAGACTGAACACAGGACTGCTAGATCAGTAGGCTAGCGCTTAACCAACCGAACCATCGAGCCTTAAATGCCTGAAAGAATATCGTCAGTCCGGCTTAATATAGTGTCAGTTACTTTCTACGTTTCCAGAGTTTTTAAACGTGTGCTTTTATTACTATCAACCTCCCAAAAGGTAACGAGGCAAGTTATTTTTGATTTGACTCAGGACCGCCAGGTCATCAGACCAGCGCTACCGTGGCTTTTCAGTTGTGTTATGGGCTCACCGCATACGGCATAGAGTACAACAAACATAATCCATCCCTCACCCTTAGCTGTCTTTAATCGTCTCTCGTTCGAAAAGGTATGCCTTTGCTGCTCAGTTGTTGATTGCTGGCCCATTAGGGATTCAAACCCGCTCCCTTTAGCGCCATAACTGAGAGTTGAAAGAAACAACGCTCATAGATATGTTTGATTGTGGTCGGTAGACTAGACCGTCACCGTTGAGGGTATATACTTCGCAAATCACGACTTTATTAAAATGTTGAACTTGTATATGACAAGAGTAAATTAATGATCCCGTAATGATTTAGTACATTGAATTTAAGAAGTATTTGTAACAAGACCAAATGTGACCAATAAAAGATGCAATTTCTGACAGTTTGAATTAGGATTTAATAGTTTGGTCATTCAATCAGACTATATGTTTTCCTGGGTTATCGAAGTTTCATCGTGACAGCATATGCTACTCAAGAGTTCTCCTCAAACAAATTATGATAACAGATCATCCATAAATAAACTGTTGATCAATGAGCTGACTGTTATATACGAACGAAAGCATAAAACCTGTAAAACGACAGCCAAGAGAAAGAGAAGAAAAACTGAGCCGCGACACGACAAAACGACAATGTGGTTATGCGCCCACCGCAGACTCAGATCAGCCTGGGCGGATAAGCCTGGGCATCCGCCCAGACTGATCAGGGTCTTCGCTGTCCGCACGGAGGTAGCTTAGATCCTTCGCTACCATTTGAGCACTTAACGAAGAGTAAATTGGATTGATGCCCAGGCTGAACTGAGTCTGTGCTGGGCGCACAACCACATGGTTGGTTTTGTCGTGTCGCGGCTCAAATGAGGTTATTGTCCTTATGCGCAGCTGCGTCACGACAAAACCAACAAAGTGACATGTCCAACGAAGACTTAGATCAGCCTGGGCACTCGCCCAGTCTGATCAGAGTATTTGTTGTGCACTAAAAGGGAAGCCAAGGGTCTAAGCTAGCTTCATGCGGATAGCACAGACTCTGATCAGTCTTGGCGAATAGCCAGGCTGATCTGAGTCTTCGATGGGCACACATGCCACTTTGTTGGGTTTGTCGTGTCGTGGCTCATATGCTTTCGTATAGTGTGCTTAGAAGCACCAGCGATGTTTGCATTTGAAAAAAAAATCCGTCCAGCGATCTCGTAAGAGATGGCGCTATTTGCTTTTATGATGCTAAAACAAGAAAATTTTGTCCTAATTCATTTCACTGGTCTGCCATTGACTTGGCCCTGATGACTCAAACCACTGGGACAGGAATCCTGAGCAAACAAACCAGACAAAGATCAAACTGCTCCAAATGCATGGGGGTAGTATGACCAGGATCTGCGGTGGTTTCCTACTGAGTGACGGGGATTTTACGTCCCATTTACAAACACACATCATCTGGCAATGGGACTTTGGTTTAGAGTCTTATTCGAAAGACAGGAGACGCGAGGAATCAAACCTGCGACCCGTGTATCGGTAGCCGAGCGCATAAATCACTACAGAGCCATCGCTCCTATCTCCTTGCAGTGAGCTTTTACTCTGCTTATGCATGTAGTAACTAGTTATATAGCGTTTCAATATCGTATATATTCGAATATTTTCAATCCTCACCAGTCATGAAACAATTACGCCATTTCTCTTTCCTTTTGCGGGGAAATTATTTATCCTGACAAAATTTGTCAAACCTTTATTTATCCCGTAAACAGTTTGTTTCTGACGGCATTTTGACTTGGGTGTCTACCTTTTATTGTCACCTTTTGCCAAGCACAGGCCGCTGCGTATGCATGTCACAACCAATTTTAGTACCTCCGTCGGAGGTACCTGTGAAAGTTTACTAGGCGTGGTTAAGCAGGCGTATGAAAAGACGTTAAATAGTATCCATGATTATTATTTCAAAAATATATATACAGCTATATGTTTTAGTTTAAATTCATAAACGGTTTCAATTCAAATAGCATTTTTTTATTACTTGCATCTGCTGACATTGTATATATATGCTACTACTACATGTATTCTAAAACTAAGACTGACCTGGCATGGATCTTAGCGGAATTTGGCCTCCATTGACCCATTTATGCCCAGTGGACTAGACCTCTTATTCTATCTTTACCAAATGAGTATGTTCATTTGACAGTTAAGGGTTTTCCCAGGTTCAGTTTGTTTTTTCTTTTTTACTTAATGCTAAAGAGTAATACCCATTTGACTAATAAGACAAATTTATATAAGGTCAAGAATATAAAAGTAACTGCCGAAATTAATAACGTGCGTTGCGAAAGACTGGCGAAGAGGGGAATCGAACCTGCGATCTCTGTATTGGTAGTCTTCCGCTTTATCCTCTATACTACTGCCGCTTCTACACGAGAGAGAGAGAGAAAAAAAAACAGAGACGGAAATACATCGAAATTACGTCGACGTGACGTCATTTCGACGTCCTGCAGGTATTGCAGCACATGACGTCGAAATGATGTCACGTCGACGTCGATTCGACGTAATCACGTCGCATCGGCGTCATGTGCCTGCTGAAACTGGCCAAAATTCAGAGAGAGAGAGAGAGAAGCACTTTCATATACGTAATAATTTAGGGCTGGTCGCAAAATATGTTCCTCCCAATAAGGGTTCAAAGGACTTTTCAAAAATATATGAATTTCATACAACAAGGGGGATAAATACAGTAACACTTGAATTCATGATCAGAATGAAATTTCGATGTCCAGATGGGATATGGGTTTTGAATCAGAGAAGGATATGGCAGCGTAAGGAGAGGGATGGGCTCCGCCTTTCCTATGCTTCACCCAAGAAACAGTGGGTCTCTGACCCCGGCTGCCCCTACGCAGACGACGAGAAGCTTTACCTTTACCCAGCAGGCACACACCGTTGAATCAACATTGAATCAATCTTGACTCAACATAATGACGTTGAATTAAGGTTGAATCAAAGTTTATTTAATGTTATTTGCCAAATGGGTACCTATTCCGCTGTCGATGGAATTCAGGCTCCCACTGCACACAGCCTTTCGTTTTGATATGACTGAAATCCGATTGAAAGGGACACTGACTGACTGATTGACTGATTTGTTGCTTTACGTCCACGGTAAACAGTTTTGGTCATGTCGGGACGGTCAGTTAGCCTAACCACATTATTCCTGGGCAGGCTTAGACCTCCTAAGCGGTTTACCAGTACTAAGTGCACATATTTTGGCCAGTATCTGACAACTGCCCTTCTTGAATCAGCGGAAGGAGAAACGAACGTATGTGGCCAGACTGAGTATCGAACCCAGGACCTCTGATTTATAAGTCAGTTACAATATCGATGCCATCTGACTATCAAGAGCAAAACGGGAAAAACATGAGTCTACCAAATAAGCCTGGGCATACGCGCAGTTTGATAACGATCTTCACTGTCTGCTTACAGAGATATTGTGCCAGAAAACAACAAAAGTTGTGATCAGGCTGCGTAGATGCACAGGCTGATCAGAACCTTTGCTGACCGCACATGCTCTAAAATACCATTTTTTCTCATGGCACGGCGCATTTTATGATTTGATATTACCATGTTAGCGTAACGAAGTCTAACCCCAACTGGCCCTACGGCCGGTAGGCTATGGAAAACTTTTAGCCTTTTTACCCATTTGTCTTATGCAGCGTCTGATCTGGGTCTGTACTGCTGATATATGTCCCGTGTGTGGTTTGCTGGGCTTTTAATTGGGGCAATTTGGAAATAGGTGTCGTAGCGGAGGTAGAGGCGTACAGGTTTGACAGCACAGTTGGAGAAAAGAACACAGACCTTTGAGATGAGATGCCACAGAAGACTAATGAACAAGGATCGCGTAACCAATGAGGAGGTTCGCAGAAAGATCCAAGCCGCCATTGGAGAATATGATGAATTCCTGGCCATGGTCAAGAAACGGAATCTAAGGTGGTCTGGCCACGTCTCCAGGTTTTCTGACTTAAGTAAGGCGATTCAACGGGACACAGTGAAAGAAAAAAGAAGGAGATTTAGACAGAAAAAAGAGGTGGGAAGACAATATAAAAGAGTTGACGGGGATGAACATTGCCAGCTTAACCAGAGCAGCTGATGACGGGATAAACTGAAAATGGATTGTTGCGAAGTCCACTGTGGTGCCCCAACCACTTTGCTAGGTTATAGTGGGTAGAATAGAAATAGAACATGTTTTTTCGCCTCAGAAATCTCCTTTCCTCCCTCCCTTCCTGATGCCCTTGTCTGTCGCCTTTTTTCAGGACGCGGGGGGCGGAGAGGAGGGGCAGGGGGAGGAGGCGAGAGAGGTGCGCTGGCGAGATAATACGTAGGCATTACTTATCAGATGTCTGCAACTACCGTATCCCGCGAAATGGTTAAGAGAGGGATGCCCGTTGCTTTCTAGAACCTGCCTATCACCTTTTCCTTTCGATTTTGGGGTTTAGTGGCGGTGAGGAAATTAAATATAGAAATGCGCGACTGTTGCCCTGGATTTGATAAAGGTAGGTACATATATATTATGCAATGTCTATGACGTTTGGACAACGTTGGGTAGACGTTGTTCCATCATCGTGTGCTCACAGTGGATCAGGCTGCTACAAGCTTGGTAAAATGGCTGGCATCGCACAATTCTATCATATACAGTCGAAAAATATTGCAAATCTACATAATGCCGCCAAACTGACTGACTACATATTAGCGAGTCATAGAGCAGTAAACGGCATAAACGTTTCATTGTCACATACGACAGTTATTAAAAACTATAGTTAACGGTAAAATGATGTAAAATATCTGTAGTGGGCTCTAGAAACTGCTTATTTAACCTTTTTATTAAAAACTTCGTTGTTTTTCCGCTGTACTGGACTCGTTGCTAGGGGTGTTGTAATGAAAATTCCTTAATTACAGCGCTATTACCGACTCCAAATACAAAAATGGTATTTTATTCATTTTAAGTATTCAGTATCTTCGTTCGCATAGCATAACAATTTTCCAAAACATCTCATTTTATTAGTTAGGCATCATTTTCTTTCTGTTCATGTAGAACAGACACTGTAAAGCAAACACCTCTCAACGGAGATCCAGCACTGCGATTAAACCTGCGTGCAAAAGCAGAAAATACCAATACACACCAAACGCATGGTAATTTTAGCGGTCCGTAAGGCATTTATTATAGGGTAAAACTGAAGCATTTCATTACAATGCGTAAACAAAGTTTACTTACCGATTCGCCCCCTCGCGAAAGTCGCCATTTTCGTCGTTGGCTAGACGTAGGAATTACGAAACCTGGACGTTGTCTTCGTTACCTGTGTTGAATGCCAGACCAGTGTGGAATAGGGACGGGTCTTTGTCCCGCCTGTAATATGCCGTGCCCAAGACACCGTGGACCTCTATCCAGTCCTTGTACCTACGACCAAAAGCTTTGGGGCTCATTGACTTTAGAGAGCCGAAGAGTGTTTTTTCTGACGGTGATGGGGTCGAAGAGTACACAAATAATTTCTGTGATTTTAGTGACCTTCAGGAGATCTTTCTTTAAATGCAGAGCGACACACACACAGGGAAGTTGTAAGTTACAGTGGGAACGCAGACTCATCACATTTGAGTAATTCATTTTCTGAGCGGTCGTCTACGCGCAAAGAAATAATCCCTTTTTTCGCCGGAAAAAAATGGCGGGAAATTTTGAACAGAAACAGTCCCAAAATAATGCTCGTTTGATAAGATATGCAGTCATAATTTTCCAACGGACCAGATCAGAATGAAATTTGATGTTTTGTTATTGAAATCAGACGCATATCGGTACCTCAATGCAGTTTGCACACCCAAAACAACGACCACAGTTTGACAACCGTTTTTCAGAAAAGTAAAACCCTACGACAGTACCCCAAAGTTATTTTGCAAAGAAAATTGTCCCAAAAACCAAATTAGATGCCATTATAACTGAACCGTAGTTCATACATTCGACCGTCTTTTAGCGTGGTATATCTTCGGGAGAAAGTCTATTTAGTTTGAAAATCGATAATGAAGTTGGTCATTTTTACGTATACATGGCACGTGCGTTCGTCAACACACAGACATTTTTGGCTTGCGGCCATATAGATCGAAAAGCTCGTTCCGGTTTGAGACTGCTTTTTCCATGTTTATCTTCACATATACGAAAATTAAATCATAACAAACAGAAAACTCGTCTGATTTGTCTATTTTTATCTATGTCCGGTTTACTTCTTAACCTAACAACTCTTAAAAATACCAGATGGGAATCCTGTTCTATTTTTGGTAGTAGTTTTATAAATAGGCTGACCCAGTTCGTTTTGACGTTTGCGTTCGAAAGAACAATTTTCTTTTACAATTACGTCGGCCCGCCCACGTTTGTTACTATGAAATGATTTTTGTATCTTTGAACCTGTCTCAATTAACTTTGCTCAGCTATCATATTTGAATTAAACAAAGTAAACACTTTTTATCAAGCACCATTGTTTCGGTTAATAACTATGCTAAATTTAGCCTGAGCGCATTCGGCATAAAATTGTACTCATATATTTGAGCATATGCAGAGCGACTTTGTCCGAATGCTATTTGCCATCCAGGTAACGCAGATAAATGGTCAGCACATGTTAATGGTTGGTGCTAGTACTAGTATACCTCTAGGCACAACCTCACAGAATATCCTTCAGTCAAGGTTACTATTTTTAGAAACACCAATACTTAATTGCCTCTCGAACCATATTGTAGCTTTCAAAGTGTAATTTTATAGTTTTTATGCTAAATTCACAGCTGCAGCTAATATTTGGCGATACAATCTATCATTGTGGACACTTATTCACAGTTTATTTAAAGAATCAAATTTAAGGTCTTGTGGCCTAAAATTGTTCCAAAGTGTAGTTTATTCCCTAAGGTAAGTATAAGTTTTGATTTCAGACTATCACGGCTTACTCGGCTCTGATAGGAGCGCAAACTGAAGTCAGTTTGTTTACGCTATTCGAGTAATTGGGTGACTACATGGATTCAACCCCTGTTCACATAAACACATATGCCGAACGTGACCGGTTTTCATGCAACAAGTTAAGATTAGAAAAAAAAACATAAAGAACAACAGAATACCATTTAATTGTGCTTTGTAAAGTAAATTATTTTATTTGCCGATAAATTGGTCATTGTTTTAACTGTAGGAGTGAATTATTGTGTCCAGTAGCGGCTGGAAGCTTCTTTTTAAAGGCGAGAAACAATGTTTACCACGAACGCTTAGCACACAACAACAAGCTTTTCAAACAAGCTTTTTGTCTTTATCATTCAGCGGCGTCGCGACAAATGCCTTAGGGCATCGCGTAATTTAACTACTCAGAGCAGCCTGCACACTTGAGCCGGTGCATCAGTACAGGCTGATCAGAGTCTTTCGTTTTCGGTATACGTATTTCCAATGATCCCAAAATCGTAAATGCTAATTGTGGGTGTATTGACAGGACAGCGCGTTTTAATGGGCTCATCTGTGTATCCATAAAAACCCTGTAAAAATAAGAAAAAATCAAGTTCAAATTTATTGTCTAAATGCAGCAAGCAGGTGCGTTTGAGGAACTATTTTTCCTCATCAGTCATCAGATTTACCAAATGAATGTATCCCTTCTATCTGTGTGGCTAATACGCACAGCTGAACATGTTATTTATATATGTGACAGTGTCTGACATTTTGAACCTTGTGGAGGTGCGACGTTTACGTCACGAAACGTCAGATGATAATTACGTCATAAATCACATAAAGTTAATTGGGTTTCCGCGCACTGTCTAACAGCGTCAAAGCGTCAACCTGAAAAGAGTGATTCAACATTACTAACGGCGTCTTTAATTTCCTTCATCTACGCTCTTTTAAGATTGTTCGAATTTTAGATCTTTGAAAAGTGATGCCATGAGCCCGAGTTATAACAGTTTATCCAGCTTGTATGTAAATTGTATCCAATCAGTGAAATGAAAACAATGAATCAAGTTTGTGCGAATTTTGTTCGCTTTTGCAGTAATCCTTTGCGCGATTTCTTTGTGTTTCTCGAAATATATTCTGGAAGGACAAATAAATATGAAAATGTTAACTTAAAACAAAAATTTCCTATGGCTCAGAATGTCAGAGCCTGTCACAAATATGGTAACGCCAGTGAAAATTAATGCACTCGCATTGTAGCAGTAATGGCAGGAAACGGTGAAATGGACATAATTCAGCATAAAAAGCATTTCCTACTGACTATCGACACGTCCATGAAGTGCCCTGGAAACCTCTTATAGAGATGCAGGTATTAAAAGAGAAGAGTGGACAATTTTAGAATCGTTAAAATTTGAAACTCTTTGAGGCTGACTCTAAGGAACTCATTGACAGCTTTGTGACAGTGGATGAGCGACTGGCCTGTCTCTCTCAGCCAGAACCGAACCAGCACTCGAAACAATAGAAACGTGCCACAACGTCCTTTCCTGTCTGCAAGGAAGGTATAGTCTATGCCATCAGCATATAATGTGATCGTTTCAGTCCTATGGGGATTCATAAAATGTGTTTAGGGGCAAACGAAAAATAAGGGACTAATGATCAGTCTAGCATCTAACAGAAAGTCAAGATCCATCGCTAAGGAAAACCTGCCAAAAGCGTGCTATCGCACCTTGACAGTACACCTGCTCACATAATTACGATGGCTATGACTGTTGATTACTTGCACCTTTATCTGATAAAAGAAATTATGCCAGTGATTATGACGTCATTTCGATTGCAGAGGGGTTTTTTGACATGCAAGAAGGATCTTTGTATGCAGCTGGAATCTAGTCACTGCAGCATCGCTGGCCTACGATGCTGTAATGTTGGGAAATAAATGTAACAAGCAGTGTACGATAACAACTTCATATTTAGGCCAAGAGCTTTCCATTAAGTTCCCATAGTTCTCCTTTCTGTTGTCTTTAGCCGGCGTAGCGCAATCGATAGAACACCTGCCTCATAAGTCAGAGGTCCTGGGTTCAATACCCGGTTTGGCCACATACTTTCCGCTGATTCAAGAAGGGCAGTTGTCAGTTACTGGTGAAAGTATGTGCACTTAGTACTGTTAACCGCTTAGGAGGTCTAAGCCTGCCCAGGAATAGTGTGGTTAGGTTAACTGACCGCCCCGACATGACCATAGCTGTTAACCGTGGAGGTTAAGCAACAAATTATTCAATCAATCTGTTGTCTTTAACACCCTGTAAAAACGTGGCAAGCCTTTCCTTTTAAAAGGAAACTTTATTTCAGCTGGATCGACTTGAGGAGACCAACTGTTTCTTCATTTATGGTATAGTAAAGCTTGTAATCATTTAGCATACTGTGAATTTATTAAGGTTTTGCGTTAGTCTGTCTGCCTGCGATTTTTTGGGCTTCTGAATTTAGGCTACACGCCGAGAACGAGAGAAAGCAAAACAAACACACTGGTCAGCCATAAAGTTTGACAAACGAAAAAGCCACAAGACATGTCGCCCCATCTTCAGGTGACAACTCGCCCCAGATTCTAAGAAAACTCCCCCAGACAACTTCCCCCAAGATAACGCGCCCCACATTCTGAGACCACTCGCTCTTCTAAAGAATTCTGTCCCGAACGACACCACCCCACCCCCCCCCCCCTCAACACACACGTACCATTTCAGAAGTCATCCAACAAAAAGTACAAGAGACAGCTTGTCCTTCCTCATAAATCTGCCAAAACCCTGTCCCGCTAGGCGCTAAGGGACCGACAATTTGATATTGTTGGGGGGGGGGGGGGGGGGGGGGGGCTGGTATATTTTTCGAAAAAAATCCCTGTCTTTGGAAGAAAAAATATGCAAGTAAAAAATAAATCAGCTCATAAGGGGATTTCAAAAAATAATCTGGCCTCAAAAATCAGTGAAAAAAATAACCTGGCTCCACCCAAAATTTCCAAAAAAAGAGTCTGGGCCCTGCACTTTTGGTGGGAAGATAGCAACTGCCTACCTACCCACCAAAATTCACCTTACCCCTGAGTCTGGACCCTGCACTTTTGGTGGGTAGATAGCAACTGCTTACCTACACACCAAAATTCACCTTACCCCTCCCTCCCCCCGCCCTCCCCCAAACAGGTAAGTATAGTAAGACAAACAGGTCTGAGCAAGCAGTGTAGACCCAGGAGCAGTCTGATCTGGGTCAGCAATTTTTCCTTAATACCTGCACATTTTGGGTACACCATTTGTGGGTGACATAGATATGTTCAAAATGTAGGATGCTGTTATCTTAGTATTATGGGTAATTACTGTAACTGTGTGTGACATTTTATGTGGAATTATTTGTTGTTTTCATAGTTTGCAGGGATTATAAAGAAAGCCTACCTACCTGCTCTCCAAAAAATCCTAGTTAATAGGCAAACAAAATACTTTTTATGCTTGGCCTGTGGCTGAGATGGAAGGGGCATGAAGAAATATATATTCTATAGAATTAAATGCAAAAAAGTTATGTTTTAGCTTAAATCTCATAAAGAAAATTAAAAGGCTCATATTGAAGTTATATCAATAGAAATGATACCATAAACTGAAAAATAAAAAACATTTTTATATTTTCTGATTAATTTAATCCAACTTAAATGTTTGCAGCTTCTGACCAAAGCAAAGAAACTTGTAATTACTAATCAGTTATTAAGGTAAGTACTAGAGAGAAGAGCTTGGTGACAGACATTAAATGATGAGTCATGACTGTAAAGGGGTTCAGTTGAATGAGTGAATGAGAGGTAGCCCCTTCCTGTCTATCCCCCCCCCCCACACACACACACAATTTCCAGTTTAAACATTAAGGATTTTTGTCCCAAAATCGTTGGTGATTTTTTATGGTTCTTGTTCTCAGCACATCATCTGATGATGCTTAATAATTGTAGTAAAGTTTGATAACTTGTCTACAACGGTATTAACATTTAAAAAATTACACGAGTTCCACACTAAAAATTCCAAAGAATGTAGATGAATTGTGATTATTTTTTTTCTGCAAATTATCTGATGATGCTTAATTTTAAGAATTGAAATTTGATTTTTCAGCATTCCGTGCATGACGAACCAGTGGTCGTACCTAAACTTTTATAAAGCCCAAAGTGCTTCTAGAATTCAAGTGACGTCTTCTGTTTTGGTTTTTTTTACACAAATTTTAGTTATTGTATAATTTACACTTTATTTTAAACCCTGTCTGTGCCATTTTCGTGCTAATTTAGCATAGACTACTATAATGTGCTTAAGTATTGGGACACTTAAAACCATTAACTTTCAGTTAGTCCAGAAAGGAAAATTAATGTTTTTAGGTGTCCCAATATTTAGGATATTAGAGGTGCCATAGTCGAGTAGTTACAGGAGAGGCGCCGTAGTCGAGTGGTTAGAGTGACTCAGTTATGGTGCAGAAAGTCGCATGAAGGCCATGAGATCACACCCGGGTTTTGCCATCCGACGACTGGAAAACTCTTTCAACCCAACAGTAAATGGGTACTTTTTTCAAGCAAGGGAAAGATAAGGCAGCGAAAAAAGAGTGATGGGCTCGTTCTTTCATCTGCTGTGCCCAAGATAAGTAGGCCTCTCACCCCACTGCCCCTACGGCTATAATGGAAAACATTTGCCCTTTTTTTATTTATATTTAAGCACAGTAGGATTTGCAAAACATGGGTCAGCAAGATACCGCAAAAAGTGTTTGAGATGGGGACATAGGACGTCAAGTTAGTAACGACGTGTTGGGACATATTGTTAAAAAGCCGTGGTCGTGAAGCGGCATCAGTTGAACGTTACATGGAACCATCAAGGAGTTTGTTTATCTTAGATGTACCTTGATGAAAGCGTCACATGATCAATTGTCGTTCATTGATGCATAAAGCTAAAATTTTGCTCTAACAGGTTTACCCAAGGGAAGTCAGTGTCTGTGCACAAGGCAGTAACTATCTGCCATATTTTTTGAATAAGTGGGTCAAATTTTACCAAACTTCCATAGATATATCGTTGGGACAAGCCAAATAGCATCTTTGCAAGTCAAGGGTACTAAGGCCACTTTGTTTCTTATGTATGTAAGGAACAAAGTGGTTTTAGTACCCTTGGATGGCATAGTGGTCTTAGTACCCTTGATTTGTAAAGATGTCTGAAAAGTTGATTAGGTTCTGGTGACTTTGACCCCATTTTCAAGGTCACAAGAGGCCTTAGACTTGACCTTCTGTGGTCTGCGTCAGCATGACAATTTCTTGTACCCACAATATTTCTTGAACCAATTTCACCAAACTTGCATGGATATATCATTAGGACAAACATAAGAGCATAATAGATTTTGATCACGTTGACCTTATTTTCAAGGTCTTAGGAGGATTTAGTCTACATATGTGAAAATTTCACTTATATCTCTTCAGCCCCCACTTTCAATCTCTTCAGTAAGGGAAAAAAGGGGACCTTGTTTGGCAACACATGGGAAGAAACTCGTGCAGAAAGAATTATAATAGTGATTTGAGAAGTAACTTCCCTTATATTGAACTGGCTGACGTACCATAAAGTCTCTAAAGATTGGAGTGAGTGAACTCGGGTTGAACGTCCCACCAACAACGAGGTCATATGGAGACGGGACCTCGGTTTAAAGTATACGAAAGACCGGAGAAGCGGGGGATCGATCTTGCGACCCCTGGATGGGTAGTCCGAAGTCTAAAGATTGGAATTAAGCATAACTGTCTTAAAACTGATGTTTGGTTTTTCACTGCAGTAATGCGTCTAAAGATGCAGATGGAATGACAAACAGCGTATATCCTGCTTCGGGATCAGTCCGACGAAGATCTGAAGTGTTTGTCTCTATATTATATTACTTTGTATCGAACTGCCAAAATATACTCACGAAAACGCTAGAAATAGGCTAAAACTTTTGCGAATTTGTTAATGGAGTATTGAGGCTTCAGTTCAATTCAATGTATAATTCAACATTGATTCAACACTGACTCCCAACATTGATTCAGCATTGAATGTCTGCTGGGCCTTTAATACTTCTGTATTCCATGTCAGTTCATTGGCTATCACCCCATGAATGCTATAGGGCCTAACCTATTTTGAGTCGACATTTATTAAAGAGAAAGTCGACTGATCAAGTAAATTTTACGGGCGAGACTCCACTTGGCAGCTGCGCTACCGAGACTCTTTGGACTGTGGGAGTCGGTATGAGCCGAACAAGAGTTGCAAACAATGTTTGGTTTGTAGATTCAGACTCTAGAATGGGTTGAGTTTTCATACGATTTCTAGAATGAGGAAATTACAAATTTGTAGACCTTTGTAATCGTGTCTGTTCCGTGTGTTGTCGCTGATGACATCACACCAAAAACACACATACACATACTTTTCGATATTTGTTTTATATTTGACCTGAGCAAAAAGGTGCAGACTTGTCAAAGCTGCCAGGCGACAGAGTCGATCCCCACTACCCCCCCCCCCACTCCGCCTCCCCGTTCCTCTCACCAACCAGCACACCGGGCCTGTACGACGGAGAGCGGAGGGTGCACCTCCCATAACCGAGCAAATTACATAAAAAACATGCAGTTTTCTGCCAGAAAGCGAGTTTACACCCCTAAACTAAAGCTCTAAAAGTGTCCTTAAAATCTGGATTTTCTTAACTTTCTTACCCCCTTCAACCCACCCCAACCCCCACCACCCTAGGGCACCCCTCCCCTCCCGCCACCTCCCCACTCACACTGAAATTCGTTCCAGCCACACCTTCTTACCCTCCGCCCCTACCCCTTGGCAAAAGTATGTGTACGGGCCTGCACAACCATTCCATTTGATCCTTCAGATGTAGGACCCATTAAGTTTTCTCTCCCAAAGTGAAATTTCACGTGCTGTCTTAATTGAATAGTTGTTTAGTGGTGTAGCGATATTTGTCTTGCTTTAATTTTTTCAAACAGGGTCGCGATATCTAGAGCATTTGAAATACTGACACACTGGCTGTCAGCCGACTCACAAGTTAATATCAGTAATACAATCAATTTACTGTTTACGTCATAATTTCATGACGTACCCAGCACTACTGAGCTAGCTTCCTTGTTTACAAACTCTGCGGGTGGGTATGGAATTGTGGTTATTTGTGAATAAAATATAAAGATAGACTTCTGTCATGCATTGTATTTTTAATAAACATAATCTAATTTAATCGCGCTTGGTATTCTAGCAATACATGGAATAATAATTCTCTCGATTTTGTCGCAAACGTTGAAATGCATAGCCGGGCCAGTGATGTAAACACTGTTGTCCGCCATTTTGTTGAAAACAACAACAACAAATTGCGTAGAGTACCCGAAGATTATTTTGCAAAGAAAATTGTCCCAAACACCGAATTACTTGATTTTTGTCACAGGGAAAGGGCGAATACCATGGTTTCTCATGGCATATGTCCGCCGGCGGGAGAAAGTCGAATTGTTTTGAAAATTGCTTTTGAAGTTGACTGAAAAAGTCGTCTTTCGACGATCGTGTCAACAGCTCGAATGCCGAGTATCTCGGTGTTCAGTTCGGATCTCAGAGAACTAGGAAATTAAACTAAGATGTAAGGAATAAAACCGTGTATTATTTTCGGCTGTGTGTAGTTTGATTCGCCGACAAAGCGGCACTGAAATTGCGACCCGTTCGTCGATTGAATCAGAATCTGAGGAATTTCGAACGTTTTTTTGTTGCTATCTGTATAAAAATATCACTCCGCCATGGATACGCGTTCCCACTGTTAAGTCACTATAAAAAAGGGGAAAACGCGCGTAACGTTACGTTTGACGCACTGCCGCACTGTTAACGTCAGCCAGTGTAGCAAAATTTGTTTATCGACGACGTCGACGTTATGAAAACTTGGCAGGCAATGGAAAAATTGAAAAATGGCTTGGCAGCGAAAGGGTTAAGTACATTAATTTTATGTAACACAAAAATACAATGACTTCAGCGCAAAAGTAAAATTCTCTGACTGGCTAGTGAATATCGCAAAATATTGCCCGGCATGTGACATCAAACCAGCCAATGAAATTGTGTGTTTTATCTTGGTCATATAATAAAGAGTTTTGTAGCATGGAGCAGAACATTATACATGGCGCAGAACCTGATACACTACAGCCAGAGAAAGAGGTAGAATGTGGTTGCCACTGGTTACAGAAGACACACTGCTAGACAAGGGTCTGCTCCCGGTGCGACCTCCATGTCCAGGGTTCTTGGTTACTGGTTGCCAGTCTGTAAGAAAAGAAATGCACCATCTGTTTATCTGTTCATATGCCGTTTTTGGGGTCTATGGTAAGGTAATTTAATTTTGATGGAAGTATGTCCCCTTGTAAGCTTTATAAAGGAAATCAAGATGATTTCCTTACTAAAGATTACAATGGGACATAATGATATGTAACTTTAAAATGTTGGAGGTATTGGAATTTGAGAGGAGCAGACTTGGTGCCAGGAGATTGTTTATGGATTTACCGTATACAAGAGAATTTTCTCCCATTTTTCGTGGTATTTCGCGGTCACTTAGAAACTGCGAATATTAAAATCACAAATTAATTTCCTGTTTCCTACAAAGTATCTTCTGTAGACACAGTGTTCATATATTTTGTTTCTGTTTGCTTCGGTAATTGCTGATACTTTTCACTTGAGCCAGTTCTTTCATTAACATGCGGCGGGGCCGCCGCAGGTTAATGAACAAACTGGTTCATGTGAAAAAGAAGTAGTTTTGCTTTTCGCACATGTTGCTAACAGCAAAAATTAAAAATCGCTAAAATTAATGTTTATGTTTTTTATCCTTAACCGCGAAAATTTGAACCTGCGAAAATTACCGCGTATACGATATTCCCTTGAGCCACCTGGGAAACATTACCATGAGAATTGGACGAAAAAATATATCGTTGGGATCATGATTCCAATATAAAGTATCATTTGCAGAAAGCAAGAACCATATCTCTTTCATTCGTGGCAGAATTATGCCCCTTTGTAACATCGTTTCCGTTCCATAGTTTAAAACTGAAGATATTTTCATGAATCTTGGTACAGGTATAAAACATCACAAAACAGTAACAAATAATCAATGCTGTTCGTCGGCACAAGACAGCTTTTCATTGACATGACAGTTGACATTGATGCCTGAGCCAAGGCTGCAGACTAGATCAGACTGCTCTGATCAGAGTTTGCACTATTAAGCTATTCCGTAAGACACTTTTTATACGTAAAACGGACGTATTATGTCGTGGCGCTGTCTGTCTGTCCGTCCACAAACATTCTTGTACGCACCAAAACTCAGTAGCCATTTGGGATATCTTCATGAAATTTATAGGCAATTATATGAGGTAGGGGAAACATGTCACGTACAAGAATGGTTGCTTCCCCTTCCATAATTTTCAAGTTATGCCCCTTTGATTGTTTTTTTACGCTACAGCTCTTGTGGGCGCCATAACTAGATAACTGTTTGGGATATCTTCATAAAACTTCATAGCAATGTGTATGTAGTCCCTACGATGTGTCGCGTACAACAATGGTTGATCTCCCTTTCTTCATTTCAGAGTTACATCCCTTTTATTAGTCCCTTCAGACTATTTTTGTGTATACTTATCTTGTGCATACCTTAACTCGGTAACTGTTTGGAATATCATGATGAAACTTTATAGCAATGTGCATGATCACAAGATGATGTGTCATGTATAAGAATGGTTGCTCCCCCTTTCTTAATTTTGGAGTAACGTCCCTTTGAGTAGTATTTTTAGGCATTTCCATTCACTCCATATCTCTTTAATGTTTTGAAATATTAGAATTAAACTTTGTAGGAATGTGTATAATAATGGGTAAATGTATCCTGAGCATGAACCACAACTCTGGCTTACTGAATTATCTGCCATTGCATAAATTTCCTGTTTACTCTATAACATTTTTTTTTGTAACTTTTAGAATATTCTAACACAACTTTATGGTGATGTGTATGCTGTCAAGGGAATGTATTAGAACCACGAATGGTATAGCTAGTATATTTAGTTTTTGAATTACCTCCCTTGTTTGACTGGCATTACTCAACTTAGGGGCCACTTCACCTTGGAAGCTGATTTTTGGTATACTAATAGTATTTGATGTCTTAAATATTTAGATAATGTCGCCGTCATTAATTATAGAGAGGTTTCCCCTGTTTTTGTGCCTGTCTATCCTTTTGTTAACAGTCTTGTTCATTCTGTAACTCCATTATGACATTAAAATGGGCGTATTATGCGCCGCTTGCGAAGCCCTTGTTGACAACTCGCATAACATTTTGAGCGCCAGTGACGAAGATGGCAGAATAAGCAAACAGCGTAAATCCTGATGAGTGATGAGGCAGCTCAAATATGAGCAACCTCATCTAGAGCTACACTGTTTGCTCTCTAGTTTTTGAATTCCCAATATGATATAACTTGGATGAAACATATTTTGAAAATTTTGCAGACGTAAATTTTGTTGTCTGCTTTTTTTGGCGCTTTAAGGGTTAATGATAAAGCCCACTTATTTAAATTTCAGGATAATTGCTGTAATTGGTCACTCACCAGACGAAACGTCAAAATGACGTCATATTAACGTCAGCGACGTCATGACGTCGAAACGACGTCATTTCGAGGTGGTGCACCTGCTAGTTGAGAGTGTTCCAATATCTATGATAATAACTACATCCTACAACAAAAGGACGAATCAACGTCGGAGCGACGTTGTTCCGAAGTCGAAACAACATCATTTCGAGGTTGTTTGGTCTTTGAAAGTATTCCAATTTATCATGCATCTGCTGCAAAATTCACCTGATAACAGGGGTATGATAACATGATGTGATATCACGTCACTTTAGAACTCCGCTTACGCGAATGTTATCAGGTGACGCCTTTAGGGCCGATCTCTGAAGAAGATTGGCTAGATACTGGCCGTGATGACAACGTTCGATTGGTTAAATGACGTCACCGACTTACGTCATAACGCATTCTCAACGTCATCCACTAAAACTGCGTTTACTTTTTTGTTTGTTTTTTTGTTTTGACTGCCTTTACCTTGTAAAATCTTCTACTGTTGCACGATAAATAGAAAACCATGTCAGTGTCTTTTGATATCAAGTTTATCAGGCTCGACCAGAAACACGTCGGACTGTCTCGGCCAGCCTCGCCATTCCTATGCTGTTTCTGGTCTCGCCTGATAAACTTGATATCAAAAGACACTAACATGGTATTCTCTATATCTAGGGTAATAACAACTTACTTGCGCCAAGTACGGTTTTTGCAACAACATCAGCAACTTTCCCCAGAAATTTCAGGTTGTCTTCTGTTAGTATTGTTTCAATGTTGTCACATGGCTTATGAAAGCAGTTTATCATTTCTCCTCGTAATTTACCTGAAAGAAAAGCATCATCAAAAAATCGGAGCCCGGTTGTTCAAAACTAGCAACGTCATAAACGTTTCGTTAAAATTTTAAACGTTAATATCTTTAATACGCCAACATTTTTTGTTGAAAAAATGTGAAGCTTTTGCATGGCACAACATTTTTTGTTGAAAAAAGTGAGAAGCTTGCGATGCAAAAGCTTCTCACATTTTTCAACCAAAAATATCAGTGTATTTGGTACTAAAGTTGTAAAATACCTAAAGAGTTGACCTCCTAACAAGCTTGTTAGGCTAACGATGCTTTGAACAACTGGACCCTGATGAAAATCTCTTAATTTCACCGCCACACCCAAATGCAAATATCTTTTAAGAAACTGTTATATTATCATTATTATGTAAAACATGAGTGATCGAATTAAGTTAGGCATCAGCAACAGAAATGTCTGCATATCAAAATAAATATGAACTAACTATACCGAATTTAGTGCGACAGACTCGCGTTTCTGTATTTAACTTCTTCAGTGTCGCTAAACCTCAAAAGTTTGAAAAAGGTGGGCAGGTCTCTGCGGGAAACGAGCAGCCATGTCCGAGCCACACTTGCTGACCCATTCCGCGAGACACAGTAGCTGCAGACATCAGGTAACAGACGCCTACGTATTAACTCGCGAGCGCAGGCGTCCCCAACCGAGCAACCTCAGACCCTGTGTCTCGAGGAACGAGACAGGCAAAGGCATCAGTGACCATCAGTGAGATGATCGATGTAGCAGCCAAAATAATCTCTGAGTTGTCCACTGCGACCTGACTTTGCCAGAGTGTGCGCACATGCGAGTTGTGTTCTGTCTACTATCTGCTGTTCATAGCTGTGAACTATTCATTGTCTTGTCTTTACTGTTTAATGTCTACTGGTCACTGCTCTGGGACATACCGCATTAATCCTAATAAACGCCCCCTGCTTTTCCGAAAATAATCTTATATTAACTTGCATGAATTCCTGTTTGCTTCTAGTAAGTAAGTAAGTAAAGTCTTTGTTTTACGAGGGTGACAACATTTAGCAATTCAACTAATCTTCCTTGAGGCCCTCAGAGCTTCTCTGGACGAGGTAGTTTTTTTAAATGGGGTCTACTCTGAAAGGAAAGAATTTGCTTTTAAAGGAGCAAATTCCTTCCTTATAAGAGTTGACCCCCGTCTCTGCTGAGAAGGGAGGCAAAAATTCATAGAGTTACTTCCTCTGGAAGTATACCCATACACCTTAATACTATTTATTTGAGGTATTTTGGCAGCGGCTGAGTTGCTACAATTTAGGCTCTAAATAATGCCCCCCACCCCCCATTTTTTTTGTAAAATGCAACGCCCCGGGTGTTTAACAGGATTAATACGGTAGCTTTTATGCATGCGCAATATCGTGCACTTACCTCTAGTATGTGCCCATGCTCATGCATTTGCGCAAAGTCGGCAGTACAGTAGACAGCAAACAAGATATGAGCCGCGACACGAGAAAACCAACAAAGTGGTTGTGCACAAAGCGCAGACTCAGATCAGCCTGGGCATCCGCATAGTCTGATCAGACTCTTCCCTAAGCGCTCAAAGGGTCTAAGCTACCTCCATGCGGCCAGCGAAGACTCTGATCAGACTGGGCGGATGCCCAGGCTGATCGGAGTCTGGGCTGGGCGCACAACCACTTTGTTGGTTTCCTCGTGCCGCGGCTCAATTATGCACATGATACTCTTACAGGAAAGAATTAGCTTCTAATGGGAGCAGAGTCTTTCCTTTATGATAAGCCCCTACCCCAACGAAATGTGAAACTTCTGTTTAGTGGACAACCTTCCCCAAAAGTGTCCACATTCACTTTGAACAACTGACCTGAATCTGTAACGTAGATGGCTGGTATTCCGCCAAGCCACATGGATCTATGTTCACTTTCCAGGAAGTATTTCGTTGGAGTTTTTTTCCAGGAAATCCGATGGAGCCAGACCTTTCAAAGGAAACGACTGTAGCTTAAACTCGGACCTCCCCAAGGCCGCCCATGATGACTTAAATTCGGCTGCTAGCTCTTGTTCTGTTTCTTCATATGGTTTAGGTTCACGATATACGAGCATGAGAAAGTTTCCCCGGAATCCATCGTTTGATATGTCTTGAATTGCATCACGGAAATATGTCTGAAACTTAAGAAGTAACAGCATTGAGACAAATTGACACTTTCAGGGGAAGTAACTGTCATTTTCATTTTTGCCGCCCTTCTCAGTGGAAGTTAAATCCTTAAGGGAAATACTTGCTTCCCTCAGAGCAAAAATGCCTTCCTTTAAGGGTTGAACCCTTTTAAAGATTTACTCCCTTTATAATAATAACAAAAATGATTTGATGAAATATTTCATGCAATACCTCCGACATGGTCTAACTATACATTCGAATTAGAGTTTAGATAATAATATTTGATAAAAATGACTTTAAACAAAAAATAAGATAAATTTTTTATACAATCGCGGACCGCGGTTGAAATCGCATTATTGGACAAAAATAATTTATTCATACGCCACAAGTACATGCACGAATAAGAAAAATACCACTACATGATCACATGACACACGTGGTCAAAATCGATATTCTTACAGGCCGTGAAGAAATAGGTAATTTGCATTTAATTTAAAGATTATTTTTCATTCCACATTTATCGATTAATATGCATTTCCTCAAAACTTTTACGGCTAATTATGAGACTATTAGATATTGTCTAACGAAATTTTGTTAAAATATTTGTTTCTGAAAACATGAAATAAACGAGGGAGACAATCTTTAAATGAGGGCTCTTCTTGTAGAAAAGCTAATATTAGGCAACAAAAGTTGTCTTCGACGCGTTTAAAAAAATCGGAAAAAACTGGAGGTGTATCTATGCACCATTTAAATATAAGAACATTTAAATATAAGGTGTATGGAAAACCTCAAAGAAAGAACACTCTTAGTTAAAAAAGGAGGTCACTCTACCAACTAACTCTTTCCTTTAACTGTAGCCTCCAACAGAGACGAGTACATGTACTTTACAGGCATCTCTCATGTAGATATACAAGTCCATTCGCCGTAAACACTGAAGTCATACACTGAAAACCTAATCATCCCAGACTCCTCCTCCCCCCCCCCCCTTCCCAAATAAAAAAAAAAAAAAAAAAACTCAAGAACTCTTGCTTCCATAAACATATGCCGATGCAAAATTTGCTCGTTCTCATTAATTTCAGAATGAAAACAAAATGCATACCATATTAGTCTGTTCTTACTATCTTACTATATAGGCTAATATCCTTATTAGGTTTCTCGTTTCGAAGAAAACGCAAAATTTACATCGGAAGAATTAAGATCAATGACTTTCAGGGGAAGCCTTTCGGCCAATATCACGTTTGTCCCCCTTCCCAATGGGACAAACTCTTAGAGGAGAGAATTTGCTCCCCTAGGACCTATTTTGGAAGTGCTATTTCCTCCAGGCCACTGAAGCAAAACTGAGTCAGAAAATTGCCCCCCCCCCCTGCAAAAAATGGCAAAAACATAGAGGTGTACCCATGCACGCTAAGGAATTGCCAAGAATGTACGCGTACTTACTAATGGCATTTCCCCCTCCGGGAAGGTCTGTGAATTTTCCTTGTTATTGTACTCCATTACAGCATCCATGATGATAAATCCAAGGGTATCTACGATCTTACCGGGGTAACTACTTTTAAGCCACGGATTAAACCAGTCTCTGACGAAGTAGAAACCTCCCATATGCTCTGAAATGAAACTTTATCCGTGTCACGAGAAAGTGTACAAGTGGGTAAATTGTCCGTGAGTCGCAAAACTTGGCAATCCTAACACAAAATAAACGCACTTAAGCATACCTAGAAAGTCCCTGAACATATTGTTTCGACCCCGTATTGAAAAACAAATACTCAAATTGTTGATGGAAACAATGAATGCGCAACAACGGGAACAGACCGGCCAATTCAGTAATCCCACATCAGCAATGGTGTCAGACTGATTAGTGACACGCCAGAAAAGGTGGGGACATTGTTTCATGGCTACCCAAATATTTTCTACAGCTCGGTTTAGACGAGGACAAATTGAAAGAACCTGGATTTTTTTTTTCATTTGCAAAAGAATATATCATTAGACTGTCAATAAAATGTTGACTGCTAGGCTTACAAAAAGTTCAATTAATTCTTGAATTTTAAGAAAAGAAATAATAGTAATGATAATAATAAAAACAAAGTGAAGGAAAGCTGTAAGTTTTATGATTCTGTAGTCTATTTATATGTATCTACAAACGAGGGCATTTCAAAAGTTCTCGGCCAAAAATACTTCTATTTAATCCGCGCATGCCTGCATAACCAATGTAATAAGTAGTCATTCACTAACTTTCCATGGAAGTTTAAAAAAAAATCTGGTGAAAGGTTTCTTTTATACAGCAACTCAAACACAAGAGGGGTATCAAGAATTCAAAGACTAGAGGGCAACCAGTGTAGATCTAGATGCGGCGGCTTATATTCTGGACCTAAACAGTTTGCAAATTAGACTAATTTCATGTTTGTGCTGTTAGTGCTAAATAGTTTAGTTTGTGGGATCAATGAAGGATCAACAATTTATTGGTATATGTATTTTGTTTCATCTCCAGCATTAGAATGATCCCAGATACACGCATCAGTCTGATAAATCTGCTATAAGGTGAAGTTATCCCTAAAACCTGGATCTATCAAGTTTTTGGAGATTTTTTGGAGGGAAAGACACTCAATTGTTACAACTTTTAAACCAGCGGTTTAAGAGGAGTGCATATCTTATTTTTAAGATATCAGTGGCCATTTGATTATTTCTCTTGTATTTACAACCAAAGATAGGTTTGAATTAATCTATTTTAATTCTATCGGTGGTTGTAAAAACAAGGGAAATTTGTGACAAGTAATAAATTAGTTTTTCAGCATTGTCACAGGTTTGTGTAAGACATTCCCCTATACACGTGTCACCTGCATCTGTGTAAAGTGTATATGGTTTATTGCAATTTGGATAAACCAAAAGAGGAACTGTAGTTAAACTATCTTTAGGTCAATTTCAACGCACGGTCAAGAATTGAACAAACTATGATGGTCCCGAGTCCCCAGTGCTACATATCAAGTTACTGGGTCCTTGGGCTTTTAGTTCTGGACAACTTAATAATGTATTATTTCATAAAATTAATTAAAGCGACAGGTACAGAAAGTATCATTTGGCATGTTCGGCGGCCAGTCACCATGTAAGTTAGAATTAAACAGTGTATAAGTACGAAGTATATTTATTGATATTATGTCAACATTACTGATCAAAACCACATATAGTAGAGGGTTCATTTCTTTTTTCAAGATACTGAAACTAAGTATCTAAGATACTGAAAATTGTGTTTAAAACTGGTAAGCAATGCATATTTAGCAAGACAATGGACACATGTTTTCATACCAGTTGAGAAATAGGTCAAGACAATAATCTGTGTAAACAGGTACGTGCAAAAAATATAAATATGTCGAGTCCTTCGTTTGTAAAGAGTTTCTGCTGATAAATACATGTATCAAAAGAAAATAAAATTGTTTGCTTTATTTTAATTTATGACTCATTAGCCTATTTAGCCAGTTCTGGCGGATAAATGTTTTGCTCTCATGACGTTTTATTTCCACGGTACCCAGTGGCATTCTCGTCATGCCCATTAGCGTATTCGGGATGAATTTAATGTAAAAGTTTTATTTGGAAATGATGGTATCCACTGACCACTGCATTGATGGAAACAACGTTAAACGTTAGTCCTCGGATCACTGAATGAATGAAATAATTTTTCGGTATAGGGATATCTATAATTTGTTTTCGAATAATCGTGATATCAACAGCTTTTTTGCGTAAAATTATCTTTCACCTGGTTAGTACTAACAGTTTTATTACCGTTTCGGAGCTCGAGGAGTTACATTCACGGTATGGAAATAATATACATTGCGCCGAAACTGAAAAGAAACAGTTAAAAGAATCTGTTAGGTTATCGTAACCTTATCCTAGGACTCTTAAATAATTTCTGCACGGAAACAGCATACCTTATAGAAGAGACTTTTAGACATTTGCTGGTATAGAGAATTCAAAGAATAACTGAGAACTCAATCACAGTGTACCACACGATCGATTAAAAGTGCTAAAAACCGGCCAAACGACTGTATAATATCTGACAGAGAAAAGGGTGGGCAACGGTACTATTTCGTGATCTGAGGAAGCATACACCAACCATTGTATACACCGGCATCAAAGGCTACAAATATGATCGTGTTTGTAATTTTTGTCCCGCCTCTCACAGCCTCTGAAACTTGTGCTGCAACTTTCAACATGGCTGCCAGACCACTCCCGTTGTCGTCTACACCTTTGAAAAGAAGAAAAGCTGAACAGTACAGAACCTCGGAAGGGACAACTATTGTCTTACTTTTATCTTGAGCAAAAGGGATATTATCGCCAGGCAGCAATGAATAATATCTTGAAGATTCAAGATATCTTGATAACTCAAGACTTTATCGCGTGCTCGTTATCTAATATTTCAGGCATCGAGACCCTAGGTATAACCATTAGAGATCGAGTTATTAACTCCATCTCTGAAGGTTATACCTTGTACCCTATTATTGCTACTTACCTCATATATATTATACTGATGTATTTCTTTTTTTTTAGTCTTGAGACCTCAAGATATTATCTAGAGTGAACAACACATAAGCCATGTACCACAAAAAGAAATTAACATGCGACCAGTCACGACTCGAACCAGCCTATAAGCCCGTACAGTCTAGCTACAGCCATTGTTTTGTGTCTCTATAGATACCTTCGGAACCATGCTTGATGAGTACGAACACCCTTTTTATGTTTCTATTTGCTTGTGACCAACTTATATTGCAGTTATGTTACACTTGTAGTTTTTGATAATTTTTTACAATCAGACCCATTTAAGCCTGTTACCTACGAGGGTCATCCAAAACGTTCTTTCACAGGATTCATAACTTTTTCAGAGACGTGATACTTTATCGTGGAGCAATCAACAGAAAGAGCAATCTTGTTTCTTTAAAAAGATACCAAACACACGGTGGATTAAAAAAGATGGCTGAGTTATAATGTGTTAGTCATAGACACTGGCATTTTTTCTGCTTTGTGTGAATCATGCTGTATATTTCAAAAACTACATATCAGAGGTGACTGAAATTTTCAGGGTTGTAGCCTGCAACATTCAGAGAGAAAATATAGGAAAATGAATAATATCATTGCATTATGTGAAACACAAACGAGGGATATTTAAGATGTCGTTGAATTTACTAGCCACGTGACCTTCAAGAAACCCCTGTAGCGCCATTTTATTGTACTTTTTTATACGTTGGCTTTGGGGTGAATTTAAATGATATACTTCAAAACATATTTGTTTCTGAAGCTCAAAAAAGTTTATAACTTACAACAACAATATCAGATAGTATACAACAATGCAGTTGATTTAGCTTTCCAGGGAAAAATTGGCTCTATATGCAAAAGCAGCAAATGATGGCAATTTATTATTGTTTTATTGATTTTGTTACGAAAAAAAAAACACACACAAAAAATGGCATAAAGGCCTCGTATGGCGCATAATACCTGGACTACTTTCTGCTGTATCATAATGGGCACCAACACCAATTACATGGTCATCGGCTTGTCCAAATTTTTCGCCCTTTATCCATCAGATTACATTGGTAAACTGGATCTAGAAAATACACAAATTCATTGGACTATGGATATCTCGTACCTTCACGTCTTCTGCCGTTTATCCACAAGGATAACTTTCGTGACTTTTCGTTGGTTTCCCTGTAGGGCGACGCATTTCTTCCAATATGGGATACACCTAAATGTGCTTAAATATTCGGACATCAAAAAACATTAATTTTGAATTTGAGCATTTGCGACAAATGGAAAATTAATGGTTTTAGTTGTCCCAATACTTAAGTATATTAGGGTTCTCTTAAAGGAAAAAAATTACTCCTATGTTTTTCGTTTAACTGTGTTAAAAAGCGTTTTTTGCCATTTTGGATTTTCTGATTTTCTGTTGTTGTCTTTTTCTTCTATTTTTGCTTGTTCTATACGTTTCGCTTCACAATGTATTTTGTTTACAGTCCACTGCTTACTCTATTTATTCCCTACTTGCTGTTTATAGAATTCTTTCTGGCGAAAGTATGTTAACATCTTCCTGCATTTATCTGTAAAAAAATCGCAAACTTTACATACCTTTTTATCCCTGTCCATGTTGTTCCAGAAACTTTGGTCTGTGGTAGTTAGTCCTAGCCTTTGGAACTCATCATGAATGTATTCTTTCGCCTCCTTTTTTGATTCCAAGCTGGTAGTATGGTGTCGTACCTTTGAAAAGTACCGTTTTATGCTGCGCTTCATATATTCTGTATCGGCCGCATAGCTGAGAAGGACTAAACAGAAATTCAATATGAGCCGTGACACGACAAAACTAACAAAGTGGAATGTGCGTCCGGCGAAGACTCAGATCAGCATCGACATTCTCCCCGTCTGATAAGGGTCTTTGCTCTGCGCTTAAAAGTTAGCTAAGGGTCCAAGTTAGCCGCATGGCGACAGCGCAGAAAACATTGATTTACAAATAATTCCCCAAATTTATTCAACCTTTTTCTCATTAACAGATATATCAAAAGAAATGAGAAAAATATTGCAGATTTCCAATCCGTTTGCATAAAATATGTAACTTTTTATTTGAAAATGATCTCGCGAGATAAAGAGAGTAGTCCCCTGCATTTTCAGTGCAATTTACTATATAAGTATGCCATTTGAGGGGTCATATCTACAATGTAATATTAACATAAAATTAGAAAAAATAATCACAACTCTAAGGAAGAATTGAATTTTAAGAATCTGCATGCATAAAATGTCAGTGTTAATTGAAGTTTTGATAATATGGTGAAAAACGTGGCTCTCCCATACAATGCAGTACATTTCCCGCTGTTGATTCGGTTGCTACCTGTAAAACCGCAGTTTGCCTGTATATCTACTTCCTTAGAATATTTTGCTCTTGGCCCCCAGTCCTTAGACCTTAAAAGCGTTATCCGAGCAAGGGGTATAGTAATGCGAATTTACATTCTGAAATATTTACATGGGGAAACTGAAGATTATTCCAAAACTACCAATTAAACTCTTTCATTAAAACATACTTAAATCTGAGAAATATTTTTCAGAGACGCCTTTTCTCTTTTGACAATTTTACCATCACCGTGAAAAGAAAAAAAAAAAAAGAAAAAAAAAAAAAAAATTAAATTCTAACAGGTCATAAAAAGTCATACTTGCATGAATCATTAGGAATGCGTAAAGATTGGAAAAAGGCACTACCATACCTTCAAAAAGCTCTTGACGGCCTGCACTTTGATATGAAATTATTTCAATATGTTACGTAGAGCAAGACAAATTCGAAAAAAAAATGTATATTTGGGCACTTTTTATTTTGCGTAAAAAGTTTTTCGAAACATCGGATCCTAAGCTGTTTCGCAATAAAATGACTCATGTTTGTATTTCACTTACATAGAGGATCTTACACGAGTGGCCATTTCATATGAAATTTATGAAACGAGCCTTCGGCGGTTTTCATAAATTTCATATGAAATGACCACGAGTGGAAGATTCTGTTTATCATATGACCCTTTAAAATGGGATTTCAACGCCTTCAAACTGGACATTATTTTAAAACGCATTGTTTACACGGACGTTGTCAATGACGTTACGCGTATGCGCCAAAGTGTTATTACACGTGTGGTAATACGATTTTTATGACACGACGTTATGCACTGAAAAACAGCGACGTCATATGATAAAAGTATTGTCAGCATGATAGAGCGGCGCGTTAAAGAAATATCAAATATACCGACGTTATGCACTGAAAAACAGCGACGTCAGTTGATAAAAGTATTATCACCATGATAGAGCGACACATTAAAGCAATATCAAAATATTTACACTTGCCACTGACTACCCATAGGTAAACCTTAAAGAGAAACTGGCTGCATACATCGATGAAGGACAGTTGATTACGTGACGTTGTCGTCAAGCGACGTCCAAGGTAAACAAACGTCTTGATTGGTACACGTAACGTTCGATCGACGCCACGTTATGGCGACGGCTGTTTAACGTAATGGCTGAATACGTCGTTACTATCATTTCACCGACGCATACTTTGCATATTCTACATTAAATTACCACGAAAACAGCATAGGAAGGGTCTGAAAATAAAGTGTAAATCTAAGAATAAAAATTTGATTTTTCAGCGTTCATCGTGTGAAGAAACCAGTGGTCGTCGCTAAAATTCTACAAGAAGCGCTTCGCGCTTTATGGAATTTTAGCTCCGCCCACTGGCTTCATCACACGATGAACGCTGAAAAATCAAATTTCAATTCTTAAATAACGTTAAAGCAATATCAATAACGGCACGTTAAAGCAATATCAATGATGACGGTATGCACTGAAAAACAGCGACGTCATATGATAAAAGTATTATCACCATGATAGAGCGGCATGTTAAAGCAATATCAAATATACCGGCTACTCACAGAATGCAAATAAAACCAGACACACCCTAGTTACGGCGTCCATACTCATAGCCGGTAAAAAGTAAACTGAATTAAAGGCTATTATCTATGATCATTTATAGGCTTCGTTATAATAGGGAGTCGGATACAAATTTATTTTCCGGGGTTCACATATTGTCACGTTGAAAGAAAAGGTGTTTATAAAAAAGCGTCTGCCTTCAATAAATGAATTGATATTCCATGGTACCAATAACATGTTCAACAGATTAGGTAGGGTCGGTAAGAATAAATGAATAAATAAGAAAATATATGGTAAAGTAGGCACGAAAGATATGGTAGAGTAGATAGGGAAGGGCTTATTTCACTTGAGCTCCCCTCTACAGAAGGCGTCGTCTCCGGTAGTCAAATAAGTTCCTGGACAATGAAAACCACTAGAAGAGAAATGGTTAGATGACGATACGTCCATCAGTCTGCTTTAACAACCCTGCCCAAGTGCAAGCACAAACTAGGGGTCGAGTCTGGTAACTTCGGACAACGGGTAAATTCGGACATACCATTGCAAACAGTGAAAATGCAAATGAGGAGGCTCATAATGAACCGTCTCATCAGGATTTTCACTGTTGGCCCAGTTAATTTTGTTTTAGGTCCAAACAAGTGACATATAAAGGAAACGATGCCACTGTCCGAATTTACATGACTTGACCCTAGTCAGAAACAATAATCTCAAAGCAAACCAAACCAAAACGAAAACATGGTGTGACGAAAAGGAGGAAGCTTATTTGCCTGACTTTACAACCCACACCTGATAGATATTTTGGACCGTACATAAAACTGCTATTAATCAAGTGTAGGTGTTGCCCAGATATAAGTCCTAGGTCTGCTGTATTAGCCCGAGGTCGTCAGGCCTCGGGCTAATACAGCTCACCTCGAACTTGTAACTGGGCCAAGACAAAAACACTTGACTCACAGGTGAGTTTTTAGTATAGCAATGGTCCTTCGTCCGTCCGTCCGTCGTCGTCCACCATTTTTGAAGATCTTCTTCTCCGAATCCCCTGCGCCAATAAAAGCCAAATTTCATATAGAGCCTCAGTGGGATTGGGGAAGTATGTACGCGGGATCTGGATCACATGACCAAAATGGCCACCACGCCCATATATGGTAAACACTCTTCAAAAATCTTCTTCTCCAGAACCTAAAGGTCAATGACCTTGAAACTTTGTATGTATATGTATCATTGGGGACTCGAGCACATCATAGTTTGTTTAAATGATAACAGTAGGTTGACCTTGATTTAATTTATGCCAAGGTCAATTTGGTATGTAATGCTTTTATATGGGAAAATGCTTAAAGAATGGATTTTTCAGACACTATTTATGTCTTAGGTATAATATTTGGTATTTATGGTTATGGTTAACTAAATGACCAGACGCAGATATTATGTTGCTACTAAAGGTCAAGGTCTATCTTCGACCTTTGTTCAATGCTACTGAGAGTCTGGCACTTGTCAACATTTTCAAACATATATCCTCCTCTAGAGCCACTGGGCTTACTGAAGCCATATTTCATATGGAGCCTTCCTTGGTCAGAGTAACGAATGTTTGTTCACGTGATCTTGGTTACATGACTTAGATGGCTGCCATGTCAATATATGATGAAAACCCTTCAAAATTCTTCTCCTGAACCTAAAGGCCAATGACCTTGAAACTTTTTAGCTAGCATGGAGGAGTCATGTCCTACAAAGTTTTATCAACTTGATCTTTATGGCATGGCCAACTTTGGTACGTTATGCTTTAATATGGGAAAATGCTTAAACAGTAGATTTCTCAGAAACTATTTAAGTCTAAGGTATAATAATTGGTATATAAGTAGTTAGTAAGAAGATAAAGGCAGTATGCAGCTTAGGGTCAATGTCATTCTGGAGAAAAAAAAATACATATCTCTTTCCCTCTAAAAATGTGTGTATTTTAAATTTTAATTATTATGGTGGTATATTTTTCATTTGTTTTGACAAAATGAATTTACACATTAAAATGTTCGACCTTAAGTTTAAGATCAAAATAAATCATTTCGAATAAGCACTGGTCATTAAGGAATCTTGTGAACTATTTCTAAAATAGAATCATGCTTAATAAGTTTAAGAAAAATTTGTGAGCCTGGGCTCACATTTAGGTCATTTAGGAATATTGGGAAACATTTTGAAAATAAAGTTATGCTATTTTTTTTTCTTCATTTGTTGGTTCGAGAGCGACTTTCTGCAGTGACCTCGGACACAGTATCCACTTATCCAAGGCGCCTTTCTGTCTCTGATAATTCGACCTGTTTAACGACCATTTCGTCACGAAATTGGGAAGAAGTAAGCGCTAAAATTGAGCCGCGACACGAGAAAACCAACAAAGTTGTTGTGCGCCCAGCGAAGAGTCAGATCAGCCTGGGCATCCGCCCAGTCTGATCAGACTCATCGCTTGGCGCTAAAAAGGTAGCTAAGGGTCTAAGCTACCTCCACGCTGGCAGCGAAGGCTGTGATTAAACTGGGCGGATGCCCAGGGTGATCTGAGCCTGCACTGGGCTCACAACCACTTTGTTTGTTTTCTCGTGTCGCGGCCCAAAATTTTATTTTCGTGGGCTCAAATAATAAAACAATAGGTCATCTATCGGAAATAGTTAAGTGTGACCCTCTGTTGTTCTATTTATTTTATTTTGTGATTGTTAAAAAAAGAAAATGGTGCTGATTTAAGGATGCCATCAAGTGGTTAAGGGGAATGGATACACTCCCACGCTTTTCTGCTTTTTTTTACAAAGGGAAACAAATTTAGTGACTTCCTATTTGCTGGCCCTGGAGAACGAAGCCTTACCAAAAGGAGGTCAACTCTTAAATGAAAGAAACTGCTCCTCTTTAAGAGTTGACTCCCACTGAGAAGGGAGGTAAAAACGGAATTGTCGAATTGCTTCCCATGAAAGAGGACCAATTTACCTAACAATGTAGTTAACTGCCGATCATTGTAACATCAAGTAGTTTTCCACATGACCCTAAGAGCGCAGACCAAGGCTCAGGAAGTATACTCAGTCTCATCAGAGTCTGCCCTGTCATACCATTGGTAAAACGAAATAAGGGGATCCCATAGAATAACGCACACCGGTCATTTTTCTACAAAAAAAACCGTGATCCTTTTTTTTATATAAAATACTGACCGATAAAAAGTAATGCCCCGCCCCGCCCCCACCCCCTCGATGATATCTATAAAATATTGATCCATACCTAATCTATCACAAATATAAACGTATCCATACCAAATTTAGTGCGACAGACGCTCGTTTCTATATTTAATTTCTTCAGTCTGTCCCTAAGCTCAAAAAGTTTTAAAGAAAAGACATGATGGGCTAATTGACTATTAACTACTGAAAATGTAATTATTCTCATTATTGTTGTTATTATTATTGTTTTTGCTGCTGCTGCCGATGCTGCTATCGCAGCAGCAGCTGTGCTTACAAAGCTGTTTTCGTGCTTCTCCAGGAAATTCGCAGGAACGATATAGCTAACTCGTGGGGACGATGTCACACTTAAAAATATCAACAGCTCAATAGAAAACGGGCTGGAGCAATTCAACTACTTGTTGAACACTGCTATTCATTGCACAGTTTTCAACCGTTATGTCCGGAGAATAAGAAAGAAAATTTAACAAAATATGCAGGCGGGTGGGCGGCTGGTTCTTACTCGCATAATACAAAGCGTTGCTTGACCGATAATTTCATATTCCGACTTCAGCAGTTGCTTAAAATACATTTTTGATGGAGAGACGAAGCAAAATGTATTTGAGCCGCGACACGAGAAAACCAACAAAGCTATCTGCATGCGAACAGCGAATACTTTGATCAGGCTGGGCGCATGCCCAGACTGATCTGAGTATGCGCTGGGCGCACATGCAAGATTGTTGGTTTTGTCGTTGTTATTTGTATCGTATCTTTCTTATTTCGCAACCGATCAACTTGAATTTTTACAAAGAGGTAGACGATAGATTATCGATTAATGATGTTCGTGAAGTTAGCTGCCATTTGCGAATTACCGATTGAATAGGCAAATGGCAACTGGCAACTGGCAGCCAACTTCACGAACATCGATTGATGACATATTATAGACTTTTTACAAATCTTCCGTCGAAGTGCCTGCGGTAAAGAAGTAAAATATGAACCGAAATAGTGGAAGAGATAGCTAAATATTTCATTCCTTTTTTCTTAAATAATAACATGCATACATATAGTATACAGTACAAACATGGGATCAGAACGAAAGCTAAGCGCTTATAGTGTTCTTCTACCTTGCTTATAGGGTTCTTCTCCCTATAGCTTGTTTTAGATTCAGTGACTCAGTAAATCATTTTTATTCTGGAAAACCAGTTGAAGAGAAATCACTCTTAACCCATAAAGCGCCAGAAAGCAGATTACAAAATTTACGTTTGCATAATTACAAAATAAAATATTCGCCCGAGCTGTATCATATTTTGAATTTTAAAGACTAGAGGGTAAACAGTATAGATTCAGATGAGGCGGCAAAATATACGCCGCAACTTCTGGATTGACACTGTTTGCAAATTCAACTTTTTATTATTTTATTTGCATGCATTAATATTTAAAAGTCTCGTGTATCAATCCACTTGTTTGTTTCTGGATTCTAACTGGACATAAATAGGTTCAGCCGCTTTGTATAAGCCTGTTCTGTGTATCGGCATTGGAACCTAGAAGAAGAAGAAAGGATAATATACCAGCATGACATACATACATATTAGTTTAGGATTTTTCCGAAAACAAAAAGCGAAAAAGAAGAAAAAAATAAATAATTATAATAAAAAAAACATAAAAAGTAAATAAAAAAGAATACAACAACAATAATAAAAATTTTGGCCCGAAATTTTAGTCTTTTAATTTTATGTCAAATTTCCATATGCTATAAGTATAAAGCTTATTTTCTGACAAAGAAAGAGGTAAATATAGTTGGAACATAATAGTTGTCATAATCTTAACCGTTGAATGTTAGTTTTGGATATACGGAAAACCGGCATTTATTTGGTTACACACTGAAAAACAATAGTCGAACCTAGAGATGACGTCATAGGCGTTGCAAGGGACAAAATTCGATCAGACTCTGAATTATAGGAAAGGTGTATAAAGAAGAAGAATGTCTCCTATAGGAGCTGCTTCTTCCTCTCAAGAGTAGACCCCGTTTGGAAAGGTTTCGTTACCAAGGGAAGCAAAAAGGAATGGAAGTCAAAATTTGTCTCCGTTGCAACAGACAGACAGACAGACAGACAGACAGACACACGCACACACACTTATCCACACACAAAAAAAAACAGAAAGAAATTGGCAGAAAAAACTCGGCGGCGCTCCCATATACAAAATGCAGCCTACTAGTCTGACAATGATAGCTGTTCATATTGAAAAACAAATGCATTCTTATGTCAGATTTGTTCCCTTTCCAATGAACTGATTACCAGAATTTGAGCCACGAATGTTACACTAGCTTGATGAAGGCAATAGATATACAGTGTCTGAACAATAAAATATACCATAGAATTTCCAAGTCTTTGGGACAGACAGGCCCAACAAAGAGTGCGTAACCATTTCAGACTGCTCGTTTAGGATCAGGGCCTTCTCTGATTGCCATGCCATCTGAATAGTTTGGACGCATTACCGCTTTAGAAAAACATTAAAGACAAGTAGGGTTATAAGTGAGGTGTCCTAATGTTTAAACTGTCTGAGATACAAAAAAAGAATTACCGTCAGTTTTGAGGATTTGACTATCCTGTACTTTTGTAGCAGAGATATTAGCGTGACCTTCACCTCCAACAAAGCCAGTCTCATACCAATACAGTTTCTAGGTCCGGTTCCGAAAGGAAGATATGCATATGGATTGATCTTGTCTTGATTTTCTGGAGCAAACCTTTAAAATAATTATCATTATTATTTGTAACAATAAAGCAACAAGCTAATGTTATCTTTTTCATAACGGCGGAAAATCTTAGCCAATGATTTATAAATGTAATTTGCCTACATCGATAAGAAGTAGAAATTAAATACAGACGCAATATGGCTTAAAAGGAATATGAGTCTAAATTAATGTAGCAAAGGACAAGGTGCGCTAAGGGCGGTTTTCGGCCTATCCTTAGTTTTTAGTAAAAAAATTATGAGCTGTTATATAGAGTCTAACTAGAATAAAAACGAAAAAATTGAATGAATATCTCATTCCATCTTTCAGAGAGAACGATTTTAATACGTCAGGGGTTCAAAGATTTTCGGTGACGTTTCTGTCGCTTAACTTGACGTCACGCGAATCACAACGTTATTCCGTGTCTTGCTGTTCTTAGTAAATGACATGTAATGTTTATATTGTTAAACTGTTAGAAATTGATGTTGTCTTTATTCCTAACAGACACCATTGTCGCGCAATATTTCTCTATAGAAATGCCATCATAAAAAACGTGAAACAGGCATATTTTAATAATTCGTATTGCAAATAGCTATAATACAAAAGGTAAGCAGTGCAGACTTCTTGTGCTAACGCTGCCGCTTTCACATCGTAAACGAGTAACATTGCACAAGTATCGTACCACGGTCTCGATATGATGTGTTTTAAACTTGAGCCAGGAGCGGCTGAAGCGTAGTGGATAACAATCTGGACTACCAACCCAGGGGTCGCAAGTTCGATCCCCCGCTTCTCCGGTCTTTCGGATGAGACTTTAAACCGAGGTCCGGTCTCCATATGACCTCGTTGTTGGTGGGACGTTAAACCCGAGTTCACTCACTCACTTAAACTTGAGCCGATCGTTGATCGAAGATGGGCGAAAAAATAGAGATCCCGAGAACTTGGTTTTCTCACTTGTGCGCCGGCCAAGGCTCGAACTAACTGCGGTGAAACACCTGATGTTTAAGAGTAAACGCGCTCTTATTCATTAGGCAACGGAAACCCGTGTCTCGATATGACTGAAACTGTTGAAAGGGACGTTAAAATCAATGTCATAGAAAGAAAACGGTAAACGTAAAAAGGCAAGGCGAGGGAAGGAAAAGTTAAAATGCTTTAAAATGAAAAGAAAAAAAAAAACATAATGTAAATAAAAAGAAAATTATTTTGTTTTTCGCCTCTGTTCTATACTATTCTGAGGTCCGATATTAAAAAACAAAACAAAAAAAAACGCATTTTATTTCTTGTTTTCAGAGTGAATTACAGCTGGTCAGGATATAATTTTTGTCATGCCACCATAGGACTCCTAATTCCGATTCACGCAAACTGCCATATGTAGCTCCTTCAATGGCGGCCGGTATTATTCTTTAGAAATCCGGATTAACTGTTCCAGTTTTTAACTCAGTTTCATCAGACACAATGTGTTGCAATGTGTGATTCAGGTATCAAGACACCAGTTATTGTTGCTTCCAATTGAAAGAACAAGGTAGGTGATGACCAGACAGCTCGTTTCAAGGTCTATGTCGCCGCTATCATTAAACAGCACAAGACAAAGTAAAAAAACGTTTGCAAAAGCAATATATATACATATTTCATTTTAATAAGGATAAACTTCATGAACAAATAATTCAGATACAAATGAGCCGCGTCACTAAAAGATAATCTTACGAGACATGCAGACTACGCATGCCTAGACCGGCTGGCATGCACTTTATTATTACATGTAAGCATAGTTTGCAATTTCGAATTTTGAACAGTGAACAGCTTGCGCATGCGTGTCTGGGCATGCGAACGCAGCTATAACTTCTCGTATATGCGACACTACTTGAATACAACTGCATAGAATAACATACTTGCCCTCCGCAAAGGAAACATATGGAAATCGAATAACCACAACAGCAGCTTGATCAGGACCTCCAGTGTTTAACCAGATAATATGCAATCAGATTGTTTGACAAGAGAAGGTTCTTTAGGGTATGTATTGCAAATAAAGTACAATGAGTTATTGCATACCCAAGTATGGACAGCATGACACAGCCACTGCCTGGGCACTGTAGCTAGGTTAAGCGCTGGCCTACTGATCTAGCGGTCCCGGATTCGAGCCCTGCTGGAGGCAGAAATTATTTCCAATCGTAAACGGGGTTCCATTGCACACCTCTCGCTATCACCCTACCATCGTCCTAATATGTCTGAAATTACGTTGAAAGGGACGTAGATCGCAAGTCATCCATCCTTCCTCTCAAAACATACTAATCAAATTAATGGTACATGCACGCATGCAGTATCACCGTTGTGTTCATTATGCAGTCCGGTCACGATATCTGCAAAGCGTTTACGAATACCGCTTTTGCTCCGTATATACTCTGAGTATACACTCGGTAACATGTCTAGGAGGCACGACATGTAGACTTGATGAAGACACCGTGCTCTTTGCTCATTTCTGTTACTGGTGTTGTTGTTTTCATTAAATTCTTCCGACATGATGATGCTCAAACAACGAAATTGATGTTCAATATACATGTTTCTATAGTTTTTTGGCATTGTTTGGACCAATTATTGATTAAAATGTTAGAAACAAACGGTTAAACCTACAATTTTACAGCAGCTGCAGACAAAAAACGTAAAATTAAAAAATGATCGCATGCGTGTACCAAGTAGAACTTTTGACTACCTGTCGGCTACTCTCTTTCGACCATCTGTACAAAAAATCGAGTTGGTACAGCCATGCGGTCATATTTTTATTTTGCAAAACGTTCCTGAATTTGTTCCTTTTCTTGCAAAAAGCCGCCAACATAGCGTCTTTGACGTTGCAAAATGACGTCACGTTACGTAATGACGTCATTTTTGTGTGCGCATGCGATAGTCCTTATGTTGTTACGTTCGCCGACGGTGGTGGTAATTGGCTGGGTTGAGTTTCATTTTTTTCCGAAATTTTAGGCCGCTGGCAATACACTAGCGCACCTTGTCCTTTTATGATTTTACTTTGCACTGCAAGAAACATTTATAGGCTGCCTTTAAATCAATATGTGACAAAGGAAACAGAACAACAATCAATCAAATGGACAGAAAAGGCATTTCTTGTTTGCATAAACTGTGGTTAGTTTCTCCGGTCTCGGGATTTTTACTTATCGTTAGAAACCTACGGGTATTTCATTATGTTGCCTTTATTTATACCAGTGGGTACACAGGGGTCTTTTTCATCGCACCGTGCCATGAAAAATGTAAAGATGACATTACACGGATATTGTGTCATCAGACCATATTTACTTATACACATTTTAACACGTATGTCAGGCGCTTAAAAATGATTTTTGTATGTTCCATCAAAAATTATAATAAGTGATCCTGACAATCAATCTGCGACTTTATTATATAATTTTAGTGTGTGAGGACTTTAAAGAAGATACAAATATTATAACATGGGGCATGATATATGCTCGTTTGTTATTGGTTCCGTCCTTGTATGGAGCGGCGGAGCCAATCAGAGCGCTTCATCACAAATGTAAACAACGACGAAACTGCCTTTAATGTACCCAGTAGTGGTTATAATATTAGTTATCATTTGGTACCGATGATGAAATTCGCTGAAAATCTCAATCTGATATAACCCAATCAAATGCAGCTTTTGATTTATGCGACGATTTCTCAGTTTTTAGACGCTCTGTCAAAACACTCATCAGTCGTTTCTGATAACAAGTAAAACAAAGCAACTACCTTTCGGGATCATATTTGTAAGGGTCCTCCCAGTATTCCGGCATGTAGTGGAGAGCAAAGATAGGGATAGTACAATCCCAGCCTTTCTTCAGCGTGATCCCACAGATTTCAATGTCTTCACATGGCTGCCGATTTACCCTACGTTAATATAAAGGAAGACAAGATACAAGATACAAGAAGTTTATTACGAATTTTCGGCCCACATAGGAGCACCTACAAAGGGTAATAGATAATGGAGTAACTAAATATAATCAAGGCAAGAAATCCAAATGACAGATCATATCAGGAACAAAAAGACTGATATGCACGCTTAGGTACCTACAGCTACAATTTGAGGTGAAAGGGTGCACCCCTTAGGGGGACAAACTTTGTCATTTAGACAGCTGCTTCCCCTCCCAAAGCCAATCTTCTCATATGGAAAGAATTTGTTCCCCTAGGAACAAACTCCTCCACCGAGAGCAGAGCCCCCTGAAAAGGGCTGCGATAGTTACGGAAACTGACAGGAAGTCACAATAAGACGCCCTCTGTAAAAATGGCAGAAAAAAGAGATATGGAAGCGCACCCTTCCATCTTACAAGCCATGAGCAACGACAGACATTCCATATTCGAGAGTTCATTGGACACCGTATACTTTATGATAAAACATGAAATAATATGCAAGGGGAACCCTTTAAGGGAAGCAACACTGCCATTCATTTAAGCCTCCCTTTTTTCATAGGGCCAACTTCTAGAGGAAAGAACATGATCCTCCCGGAGCAAATTCCTTCCCCCAAGAGCAGACCCCATCCCTGAAGGGTTACAGTAGCCAGAAAAGCAAACAGGAAGCCAGAAAAGTTACCTCCCTGTAAACATGGGGGAAGGATATAGAGGTGTACCAACACACCACAAAGCATGCAAAGTGATATATGCATTACTATACCTTTATTGTAACATTTATAGTTAAACATACATATACATATAGCAATGTTATTGTCAGGATAATATGGTCAAATTAATACAGCAGATCCTCGTTCCACATGGCATGTAAAAACAGTCATACTGAGAGTACTATACAGAGCCCTAGATAAGAGGGAGTATTTGGCGATAATCAGGGATAACTCTCGTTAACTCTGGATAAAAACACGTTGTGACCCCTCAACTGAACAGTCTCGACGAGACGGTTCAGATGAGAGGCCACAACATATGGTTTCAATGAGAAACAAAGAAAACCACCCCCAATCATCACCAAATACCCCTTTCATCCAAAGCTCTGACTATACCAATAAACTAGCCAGTTCTTCATATATATTCATTGCTGCCTCAAGTAATCCCACTGATTAACTAGTAGAATAAGGACAATTCACTTATCCAATTTTAAATGAATAAAACTGGAAAGCTCTTGTAAGACACTCTCATCTTCACAATTTAAAAGCCAGAAATATTTGGCAAAATTATCCATTACTGTAAAATTTTTACATTTATCTTGTACTAGGCTGAGAAAAGAGCCCCTGGTAGCGTCAAAAGCTGGGCATTCGAGTAAAAAGTGTATCTCATCACCTAAAGCGCCCATTGAACATTTACAGCATGTACGATCAGCCCTGTCAATTCTTAAATTGAAGACATTTACTTATATTTTCGTATTTTAACAGAACGAAACCTTATGATGACAGACCATATGAAAGAGGCATAAGAGACTACAAGCTATGAATGAATATAATATCAAAACCATGATAATTCAGTTATCAAATAGATCTTTCTCCCCTTCTAGAATGACACATAATACTTGAATGAGTCTTGTATATTTCGGCTATAATATCGGTATTCCCTCCAAAATAACCCGAAAAATATGGATACCTCTGGATCTTGATTGTTTGGGACTATTTTGGCGAGAAACCCCAGTTCTATATAACCAAACGAACATGATATATGCGTGGCGGCGCCCGAAAAAATACCAAGTAATGTACGTATAGCAAACTTTTCACGTTAACATGTCCGTGTAATATTGACTACACTCCCATTGTTCCACACTAGCAAGGCATATACACAGCAAGTCTTCAAAATTTAGGCTTAAATACTTCTGAAACTTGTACGATGGTAAATTGTATTTTAGATTAAGTAATTTTCATTTTCAGATCTTCAGCCGCCTGAAAATTAGAATACCACATGGAGTTCACTGAGCAAAGTTGGACAAAAGTGAATGTGTATAGGATGAACTTGTGTACCTTAAGGCCGGAGGGTGCATCCGTAGGGTTTCATTGACAACCATGTCCAGATATTTCAGTTTGAAAGCATTATCATAGTTTGGACGTTCCTGTAAAACAATTCATGGCAATATTCAGTGACACCACCGTCAAGGCAATGCTTTTATTATAAATAGAGATGCTCCGCCCACCTCTCACTACTTTAAAGAATTATGTATTAAAATTATCTCGGAACATGTCTATTCTAATTGGGAATATGCTGTTTTGCTAAAGGAAACACGGTTGTCTAGAAATATGACACGTTGATATATATTTAATTACAAAGGAAATTAGAACGACAACAGAATTTCTTTATTATTTTTACTTGCTTTCACTAATCAGAAGAAGGGACAAACCGCCCATGGCGATTTATGATCTTATTACCATATTTTCTTGTAATATTAAGACAGTACTGATTTCTTCTGATTTCCGAAAAGTATATTCCAATTAGATCGCGTAACTTACTCGATATAAATGCATTTTCTCGAGGTTGGCGCTATGTCCCCCATTTTACACCTTTCCACCTTTTATATTGAGCAGAGTGATACAGAGAGCTGGAATTAGATGTCGCAAATGTCGCGAGCTGCCATTTAAAATATAGTAAACTAACTCTTGATTTTCCAAAATTTGAAACAGCACTGAATAAACATAATTCAACGTCATGACCTTCTTTTCGTTGTATTCACGTAAAATATTGTTTGTTTAAGGAATGAATTTCATTTTTCTGAGGTTTATCGAAGTGTAAACTACATTGGGTCACGTGCAAAGTGAATGAACCCCGAAGGGGTTCATTTAAACTTTGCTAGTGACCCAATGTAGTTTACACTTCGATAAACCTCAGAAAAATTAAGTTCATTGCTTATATTTACATTCGTTTCAATCAAATCTTTCATGAAATTTTTTTATATAAGCGCTAAAATTGAAGCAGTAAAACATGTACACGCAGTTTTTCTGCTAACAGCAGAACGGCGTGCATGACGTCATGACGTTGCTAACGTCCAATCAGATTGTAGAGAACCATTGTTTATTTTTACGTCATTGACGTCGCGTGTCTCAATGTAATTATTGGAATGTAAACTACATTACGTTCCATTGGTTTACTATAGGATGTTTTAGTAAATACACCAAGAATGTAAATATTGAAAATTAACGTCGTGATCCGTCTCGTATTTACAAAAAAAAAACTATTTTCTAATCGAAAGTTCTTCTGCGATTGCTCATATATAGGCAAGAAAGGTATTACTTGTCCTATACTGGCGTTAATCTCCTCGAAAACTTTCTCTTGTATCTCCGGGTTTAATGCGAGATCATAGGCCAGCCAGCATATCGTCGTGGCGGTGGTCTCATAGCCGGCAACCATGAAAACCATGGAATTGATCAGAAGTTCTTCGTCAGTTAGTCCTGTAATTAAGGTAAATGGGTATACTTTCAAGGCAAGCATCCGTCTTTTTTGTTTTGTCTCTCCGTTTTCAGTAGGGGTCAACTCATAAAGAAAATAATTTGTTCGTATCGGAGACTATACTTTCCTAAGAGTTGATCCCATTTTAAAAGCGCTCTCTAGTCCAGGGAATTAAGAAAAACTAAATTTGTTTCCCTTTGTAAAATGGTGGAAAAACATGGAGGTGGGTTTATGTACCTTAATGCTCCATCACTGGTTCTGTTTTATTGGTTTGGCCCCTTTTATTTGTCCTGGTCGAATATCTTTTCTAAATATAAAATGTTTATTTATCGTTCAGTTCATATCTTTCCTAATATTTATAATGATTTGACGACTTCTGAAGAAGCCGAAATGCAAAAGCCCTGAGATAAAAACAAATTATGCGCTGTAATTGCGTATCTCTAAATTTATATTCAATTTCATATCATTTTAGTATCCTGAGTAGACCCACTGCCACCGAAATGTTGTGTTTGTTCGACGTGTACAGTCTGAATCTGCTCTCGAGTAGGCTGCAGTAATGTCTAAAACAGGAGCACATAATATAGTAATACTATCAGCTTTCTCTGCAGGCTTGTTAATTTTACTTTTCAGAATTTACTCAAACGGTTAAAATTCCCATCCTAGGCAGCAGTCTCGTATATATTCTATGTCAAATAATGTACCTACCTCTCTTTTTATATTCATCAAATGTCAATTCGCTGTGTTGGTCATCAACCTTTTCGTTTGCATCGCCACCTTTATGCGCATTTATCATCAGTTGAAGCAAGTCTTTGTGCTTCTGAAAAGGATATCACAGCTAACTCGCAATTAGATTACTCGGGTAGTCCGCTTTGTTCAGTGGTGTAACTGTGAAGACTTAATATTTTTTATTCCTGTGTGTGTCTTCATTTTGCTTTTGTCAGCTAGAGTGTAAAGTGGTTTAACTATCAAAATCATAAGCCCCAACTCATAAACCATAGAAACCTTGACAATCCAAAAAAAAAAAATCGATTTACTGACATGGGCCCCCAAACAGAGGGGTTTATTTCTGTATAATAAAGTAGTGATAAAGCCAGTTTTCGGTAAAATTTTAGCCCTTCTTCTTAGAAAAGGCGCGTTTATCAAATAAAAAGGTTTTTCTTTAGAAGACATACAGCATAGTAGTAAAATTTGTGTGTTTTTCTTTCCAATATATTTTAAGAGTAAACAACCGGACAAAATTATATGGTGAAACACCTACAGAAGCTTCTTTCTTTCTCTCAGCAAAGGCGGTCTCTGTAGCTGTTTTGAAGAAGTCAAAGGCTTTTCTGGACACAAGTGGTACAGCGAAAGCTGCAACCTTGGTAAGCAAGGCTTTCAGATCAGGAAACAAAACTGAAATGATACAGATACAAAATAATGCAAAATACACTGTCACTACCGTATAACGTTGAAATGTTTTTTGACTGGTTAACTTACAATAAATGACTGAATAGAGTGGTTTATATTAATTTATGTCTGTCCTTTGAAATCAGAGGATATATTCTGAGAAATCGAAATATTCAGATTGGTTTAGACTAATATTCTAGATCAACGTCTTTTTCATTCTTTCATTCATTTGAGAGCTTTTAGGTTTTAATCAGACTTCGAATCAACTGCTTTATTCAAATTAAAAAAATACAGTACGTTTTTTAAATCTAATTTTCATCACCAGATCATATCAGGGACCCTTGATGAGGCTTGAGAAGCCGAATCTTCGAACTATGGCCCATGGCCCCACCCCCACCCCCTGAAGAATATCGTCTCAGCTCTAAAAGGAACTCTTTTAGATTTTAGTTAAAAGAAACCACTGGCTTTCTTATGCTATAATTCTGTACCGCTAATAGAAGTAAAATCAGAAAGTGCAAAAAAGAGACTAAGAAAATACCTCAAGGCGGTGGAACTGATACTATACTAAATTGACAAGACCGACTCATGCATTATGATAAAGACATCGACATAATTTTATTACAAAAGCAGTAAAATAACTTTATTATTTGAAAAAAAAAATCAGAAAAAAAACGGAATGTATAATGGTAAAACATTTTTGTTATACATGCAATAACACATAAGCAATGAAGCCATTTTGAATGCGTTTATAGTTCCATGAACTGTCACAAATAAGAATTCCAATTTTGACGAAGTATGAAAACATTTGCAGACATTTTATAATATCATGGTATACGCCTTACTTCGAAATGATCTATCTTGATCGTGCTTTGTTCAAACAAGTCTTTTTCAGATTTAGTGGACAGCAAATTACAATAAATGAAGCTTACATGCAAATACAAAGAATGGATTCCCCGCAATCTCGACATCCAAGAATGCTTTAGCGTGTTGGATAAAAGGGTTATCAGGATTTCGCTGCGAGTCCACATCCAAACCGAACCCTGTACTGCATATCACGTCCATTGTATAGCCACGTACTACCCTTAATAGAAGTTATGCAAAATGGCTATTACATATATAATGGCAAGTGATTGTGCAAAAGCTAGTGGACAGAACTAGTTGAGTTTGTAGTTGCGCGCAGCTCTTCCACTAGGAAAGTTAACAATGTACGATCATAAAAAGTGAAATGCCTGTTAGTATAAGCGTGTTAATTGCTTGTAGAATTTAAAATGAATTTAAAGCACAGGCTCCTTTAGAAACTTGACTGTTATGGTTAACACTCTAGTAAATTGGGTAGGAAAATGCGTTGCTATCCATAATAACTTCTATAAGTTTGAATGTGGGATCCCCTCGAAAATCCTCGGTTATAATGATATATGACTTCATATGAAGTTTGGAAGCTGATGCTGTGCTTTTACTATGGCTGTCTATGCTCTCATAATGAACCGCTTCCTTTGGAAAAACAGTTTGCCCACTAGTGTTTGAATTCTCGTGATAATATAGGCGATAAACCTTAGACTAAACTTTTTTAGTTGTTGAACTTTTGAAGACCTTAATTCGTCGTCTGTTTTTTACGCTTAAGGGTTAAATGAAATAAAAAAAGGAATGAAAATTAATAATGAAAATAGTAAAAATAAAAACAAAGAAACAAACAAAAAAAAAAACTAAAAAAACTCTGAACACGAGAATGAACGAATCAGGCCTCCAAACAAATAAATCTTAATTGTTCTTGAAACCAATTTCTTTTGAGCTAAAACAGGTACATTTCAAAACTTACGGAGTGATGTCGAATCCTTGACCTTGACCTTTCTGTTTCTCTTCGAGTATTTCCATAAAATTGTCCAGACACTTGTTAATGTAAGGTGACATCTAAAATGAAAATTTAAATTTGCATGCAGCACTCACTTTAAGCGTGTATGCGCATATTCTTCCAACTTAAAAGTTTACTGTCTTTTTCTTTTCTGCGGTTTTCGTGCCTTTAGTATTCTCCAACGTCTATTTAATCAAGAAATTAAACAAAATAGTTTGGCAAAATAGTCCTATTCTGTGGATGCTCATTACACTTCTTAAACATTTTATCCCACCATTTGTCTGTCTAACTATTCGTTGTCATTATTGTTATCATTATTTATCTTAGATTTCAATCATTTTAACACATAAAGCGCCAACAATGAAAATAGTTAAAAACGCAAAGGTCCGGCCTAAACGGCTCAGAATCTATGATCTAAATGCCCTCTAGTCTTTGAATTCTCAATATGATATAGCTTGAACGAAACATTTATTGTAATTTGCAGACGCTAATTTTGTCATCTGCGCTTTGGCACTTTAAGGAGTATAATATTACCAAAGCACTTACCTTTGATAATGATCCGGAATTACTCTTGATTTGCCATTCTAAGTATCTACAGCGGACCCACATAAAATGGCAAACCGTTTATGATTCCTGTACTATTTACACTTAAGACTGACCTTCTTAGATTGTGCCTAACACGAAATGACTTCAACAGCCAATGGAAGTCAGTTGGCCAACATGACACGGCGTCCGTCATATGTTTCAGCAATCGGAGCACGCTCGGCCAATTCCGTGAATCACGGAATTGGCCGAGTGGTGTTCCGATTGATGTTTCAGGGTTAGTTAAGCGAACTGATTGGTCCTCAAAATGTTTGGATGCTTTCAGCATACCAGATTTAGTGCCACAAATAGGCATTTCTGTATTTAGCTTACTCACTGTCGCTAAGCATCAAACGTTTTAAGAAAAAGAAGTAATGTGCAAGTCGCGGCAGAAAACGCACCTCTACCCTCCAAGCACTATTAACTACTACAATTCACGAGGGAGAGCACCAACGTAAATATTAAAGGCCTAAAATGAATTCCATTTAATTTTAATTTAGCTGTTATTTCGCATGTTTATATCTTAGAAAGCAAATAAGAAACAAATTCGAGTGTACATGACATTTCGAGTGTAGTTACTTGAAACCAGATTCCACCATTCTCACTGGTTGGGAGCGTACAGTACAACTGACCCGTAGTACCGATCTGTATATTGGACGCATCTTTGTCCCCGTATGTCGGATAAGTTTCAGAATTGTTTATTTTTGTGTTTTAAAATCAATAAGTGTAGGTAAGCCTGCTAGGTGGACATGCATAACTACTTGTCAATTCCAATGCCGCCTTGATTGTCTGTAAATTTGTTTTGATGTGCTTTATTTTCACATTTATCTTGAGAAAAGCACTATTCTACTTTCGATTTCGAAAGCTGCACTGGTAAGGTTTCTTCAAATTTTGCCATCAATTTTTCATGAAACAACTGAATCCTCATTACAAATAGTTTATAATGTATTTCGGTTCAGGATTAATTAATCTTGTTAGCTATCATACTCTGTAAGGGCAATTACTTTCAAAGAAAACAATGGAGGGGTCAAAATCAAAAATCTGTATCGTGTGTCGCATAACCGATTCTCAGTAAGACATCCCATACAGTCAGAAACATTTGGGGATGCTCAGTCTTGCTTGTCGTGTGGTTTCGTCCCTTACTTACAGGGTATTTCTCATGAGTTAATCTCTTTATAGATCATTAATCTATCTTAAAAAGTCATTAATTAACATTTTTCCGAATTAAAACGCAAACTCGGTCGATTTTACACGTGAGGTGATCTTATAACAAACACCAGTGATTTGCAGATGAAAACATAGATCTAGAGCAAAGACAGCAACGTCTAGCCATCTCCAAAGACGACCATTATGGAAAATATAAAAAGATGAAACACTCTAACCAAGTGGTTTGAATCCAATCAATAAAAGAATGCACATTTCACAAAACACATCCTGAAGGTCATAACAACAGACACAGATTTGCCCACTATACAGATCGGACAAAGGGGCACATGCACTGTACGCTCCCAACCAGGGATTCTGCAGTGTGATGAAGATCCTGATTGGCATTTGCATGAAAAATACCTTATGAAACATCTTAAATCTACCTGCGAATTTGCGTGGCCTATTAGAGTCTTCTAGTATTTGCGGTACTTGCATGGTTATATATCGCTTTTACGCGACAACTTTCTTGTAGATGGACGTTATCACACCATGAAGGCTACAAAAAAGATGCTCAATTCTCAGGTAAAGGCGTAATAAAAAGCTTAACCACCAAAAACTTACATGTCTCATTTTCCCGCTGCTAAACGTCGGGCTCAGCGTAGCTCTTAGAAACTTCCAATGCTCTCCACTGGCAACAGACACGGCTGAGTTCCATCGCTTCGAAATTGGTACCATATTCTTGAAACCAAAGAAATTGTTAGCAAAAGTCTTTGAAATCATCCAGTCAAGAGCAAAGCTGAATATATTTGTAGGACGCCTATATGATATCCCAGAATAGGACCAAGTACTGACAGTGCTCATAGCTGCGATCTTCAGCTTTAACCCTCTTTTGAGCAGTGGACTTGTGCGTCTTTATCATTTGGGATAATTTTTTTCTAGTTTTAAGGATTTCTGGTGGTTCTGGTGGATATTTTCATTCTGTTGTATTTCGGATAGAAATTGCTGCAAGCAAACAGTAAAGATCCTGACATGTCTTTAAAAGGAGTGTTATAAGTCTTAAAAGGGTTTTAAAATAAGCGGATTGAAAAACAATATACGTGGACTCAATTGTTTTTTTATTCTTTTTGGTATACTTATGATTTGATGACAATATAGTAGATAGATTTAAAAAAAAAACTAGCTATTAGATAAAGAATTTGCCCAGGTGTCGGTAGTGACCTTAACAAAAATTTAGAACAGATGCTCCTTAAATGAACTGGTTCACATGCACTTAACTCTCGACTCCGTGTCAAACAACATTACCTTAACGGAGTATGGCGAAATGCGGGTCTTTAGACCTCCAATAAAAATGAAGTATTTTATTTTTTCATTTGAACTTACCACCCGGTCTGTGAATTTGGAGAATTCTTTCACCATGATTTGCTTTAGCATCTCAGTGTCGGCAATGATCAAAGAGGGAATATTACCAATGTAGGTTCTGAAAAACAATGGGTTACATACTTGACTAGTTGATTCTCGTTATTAAAAATATAGTTAGGAAAATCTTCCTATTTTTCCTTCCATTCCAACTCCGGATATCTCAAACTATTGACCAGAAAATTTATTTTGAGATATCGGTAGTTTGAGAAGGAATTCGACTCTGAGATAGAGTTGATTGACTGACACATAATTTCGAATTCATGTTATTTAAGTTACATGTAATAATTAATTTTATAGCCCACAAACGATAAAGGAAGCCATCAGTTCTAAATTCAGTTTTTTTTATTTATTTTTTTTATTTTATTTTTTTTATTTTGCGCATTCTGATAAAGGGTTTAAAGGTTAACTTTAGAAAACAAATATGAGACTCAAAAAAAAAAAATAAATGTCGAATTAAAGATAGATTTTCCATCAAGGTACATAGGACATTTCTAGGTTAGGTATTCTTATGTATAAATTTATTCCCATTTTGTTGGGGCTTCCCATAAAGTAAATAATGTGCCCCGTTTAGGAGCAAATTGTTTTCATTATGAAGAGACCTAATTTTGGAATCGCTTCATCGTGCCGGGAAGGAAGTAGGAAGTTTGAGAACTGTTTTCTTTTGTAAAAGTGGCGGAGTAACATCCGTATCCATTTTCCTTGACAGCCCAGTTAAGGTATATGGGTATCCGTAAGTTTTTCTCCAATTTTTATATCCCGCCACACGTTAGTGGCGGGGTATCATGTTTTCCCGCAGGCTGTCCGTGTGTCCGTCCGTCTGTCGTCTATCTGTTTGTCTGTTCGTCCGTCTGTCCGTCCGTCGTGAGCACTTTTGTTTCCGTTCGATAACTTGAGTATTTATCGACGAATTTTCTTCAAACTTGGCATGTGCACTGGGGTTTGAAATATCTCTGTTTGGATTGTTAATGAGCAAATTTCGATGTTTCATTACAGAGTTATAACCATTGTCAATGTTTTAGAAGTGGTTTTTGGTCTCTAGTTCTTTTACACTTGGACATAGCTTGATGGATATTCCCAAAAGTGATTGAAAGGACATAACTGATTGGTACAAGCAAACAGGGCTGACTGTCCTTGCCTAGGGGCTATATACATGTATTAAATCAGGAAACAATATGTATAAAATCAGAGTTGAGAGGGACTCCCCTGAAATTTGCAACAAATTATCAAAGTAATATAAGCTTCCTGTCAAGGTTAAATTCTTGTCATCAGAAGTAATCTGCCACTGACACGAGGCTTTCTCCATGTATAAAATCATGAAAAAATCTACATAAAATCAGGTATTCGGTATATGTTGATGTAATTTCACAGAAAGGGTTGAAATAACATAAGCTTTCTGTTACAAGCAGAATTTGTTCAGGTTCGCTTGCCCTTGCCTATATATGCACTAAAGCAGGAAAAGAATCTGTATAAAATCATAGCTGAAAGGGATTTTCCTGAAATTTGCATCAAATTATAAAGGTAGAATGAACTACTTTTTATGACATTTTCCCCAGAGGTTATCTACCCCTGACAAGAGGCTACATGTGTATACATGAATAACAATCATGAAAAAAAATCTGTATAAAATCAGAGTTGGCTTAACATTGTGTTCCTACTTACCCAAACACTTTTCCATTCTCTTTCACCATGTCAGCATCAACGTATCTTAAACCCTAAGGAGTTAAATATATATGGATTAATATATTCTGATATAATAAATCCTATGGAGGCAAGGAATACATCAGGCAGTGAAAAAAGCAGATTCGCTTTCATTGAGTCTGTTTATGTTACCATTGATATCGTACTGACGTAGCGGATTGGGATAGAAAGTCTGTACATACAAAGTGGACCCGGAAAAGAGTAGTCTGGTATGACTTTTAGTGTTATGTCGGGCAAAACCCAATTATACAAATGAGGAAAAGAATGAATACTGATTGCTTTTCACTTAAATAAACAAAAATAAAAATTTAAATAATCTGTCACTTAATTATTAGTTTAACATGCAAGAGAATCGTCACATTTTAAAGCATAGAAACTGGTAGGTTGGTGTATAAAATTGCTAAAAACTATAGCGTCTTTAGAAATGGTTAACTCACCCCACTTCGGATCATTGGGTGTTGGGTTCGAGTGCCGCTGGAGGCACAATTCTCTCCGAACCTAAACCTATTTTCGTTTCGAAACACCTAATTTTGTTTTGCAATAGCCCTTGTATATACATAGTTAACCAGGGGTGAGTATATTCAATTTGTAGCAGTACAGTAATATATTCTTTGTTAGTATACATATACCTTCTTTGCCATAAATGGCAGGTCTCCTAAGAGGAATGTTGTTTGCTTCTGTCTTAACCCGTGTCGGATGTACAGTGTTTGTTTGTACCATGTATATCTGGAATAAGGAAGTACCGATAATGATGATAATAATAATAATGATGATACAAAAGAAAATAAATAAATTAATATTGAAAAATGATAATAAGTAGATAAGAAAATGTTATCAATTCTGTATAATCTTGATACCATAATTCAATTAAAATGCAATTAACAGATGTATGCCCAATGCCTATTCAAAATTAATAGATTAATCCATTTGTCAATTAAGATGACTGGTAAGTTTTATTCTATTCCGAAGAGAAATAAGCTTTTTCTTATGCAAAGAGTGTAGACCCTGATCAGATGCCGCGTTCTGCGGCGTCTGATCATGGTCTGCACTGTTTGCTATGTCGTATTTATGCGACGCATATAGATTCAGATGAGGTAAAGGCACTGTCTTACTCCCTTTGTGGCATTGCTATTACGTACCGACCGCACGTTACATGTATGAAATCTTTCCCTTGAGCCTGGGGAAATCGTTATGAGAACTGGAAAGACAAGACATTGCATGGTTTGGGGTGTGAGTCGTTTGTGTTAACCTTATATTCAGTAAATCTCTTGTTTATAATAAATTAAAAGACTACATTAACTCATCATTTACCTTTTTTAACGTATTATGACGATCACCTGTCTTTGAACTTGTAGCGAACTTTAAATGAAAATGCTGAGGTAAATGGGGACAACGCAACATTTTTTTCCCTATTTGTACACCCCACACCCCCACCCCCAAACCCGAATTTATGCGAGTTCCTCTGTAGTGGCTTCACTGGATGAAGAATTCCTTCGAGGAAAGGGGAAAAATGCTCTTGGGGGAATAGACCCCCACTAAGCTTGGACGACAGGGTTTGTTGAAACTTTATCTATTTGTATAAACATAAAAGCGGTTGTAACAGAACACATGTTTATACAAAGGGATACAGACAGTTGCTTCCCCTGAAGTGTCACGGTATAACCCATGATCATCTTGTTCCCTTGAAATCTGCTGTAACTATATTCAACCTCCACCCAAAACAAAGGCAATTGGTCTACCCTTCCCATTATCCAGGCACTGAAAACATCAACACATTGCATCTCAAACCCCTCAAAGCTATTAACAACTGCACAACAGCAAAATAATTTTATACTTACATGCACACTGATAAAATCAACATCAGAATCACAAGCAACCATACTGGCAAGTTTATACTTCCCAGTACCTCCATTTCTTCTAACTTTCTTCCTGTCTCTTGTCTAATGTCCCTTTTGAATGAATTATATGAACACGGTGCTATGAAAAATGCCTCAATGCGTAAGCAATTCGAGTCTCTCTATAGGCGCAAGCATGTCAGACTATGTTGTTCTTTTTGTTTTTGTCTATAAGGTTCATTATTGTTTGTGGGAACTGCGCATGCTCTGAAAGGCTGCGCAGCTTTGTCTGAGCCTGCACAGTTCACATAGGCCCATAGAATATGTTCTCCCGATACGCCTCAAATGGTAAGTACTAGTTCAATATCGAGACTGTGCAAACATAGTAATGAAATCATTTATTTGAGATAACAAGCATGGTTTATTTGTTTTGATTTATTTCATCATAATGATTCACTTTATAGGACACCATAGGACATCTTCTGTATAACCATGCTATTTATAAATATTACCTTTCCAACTCTATAAGTCTGGCCACCTTAGTGCGTTGAGTCATGGTGTCTGACTGCAGGGCTTTTGGTCACTAGGCCGAACCCTAGCGCAGGACAGATTTTCTATGATATTTTTTTCAGTCAGAGTGGTATACGACTGGTTTCAAGTTGAATATACGTAATGCAACGCCAGGATGTCATGTTACTGCTGGGTGATGTATGCTTATTACAGCTTAGTGTCCTACAACGGGTAGCCAGATTTTTATTTAACATAGCGGGGTACACTTTATTGACAATGTTGGTTTGTGAGAAACAGTACCCATCTTGATAAGATACCCCTTGAGGGGCTACCTATTTTGCTTCAGTGTTAGGGCGCGTTTACACGACCAAAGTTTCTATGACAAAGTAGGTTTGTCACAGAAAAATTTGCTCGTGTAAATGCCAAAATATGACAATGTTTCTTTGACAAATATATATGGTAAAGTTGCTTCGATACATTAAATGTGTCCGTGTAAACGGAGAGCTTTGCTAAAGATTATGTAACAAAGAACATTGCTACAAGCGTGGAAAATGTGACAAAGATTTTGTTTCATCGCTGCAGGTAACTTTCACGAATAATATTTGGTCGTGTGAACACTGCAGCAAATATTTCATTGCCAAAGTTTATGTGACAAAGATTCTATGGCACATTTTCTTTAACAAATAATTTGCTCCGTGTAAACGCAAAATGTTTGTCATACTTTCTTTGTTAAAGTTTCTGTGACATAGAAACTTTGCTCGTGTAAACGCGCCCTTATTTCGGAGGAAGTAATATATGAGCCGCGACACAAGAAAACCAACAAAGTGGTTTTGCAGAAAGCGCAGACTCAGATCAGCCTGGGCATTTCCCTAATCTCACCAGGTTCTTTCATAAGCGCTTAAAGGGTAGCTAAGGGTCTAAGCTACCTCCATGCGGACAGTGAAGACTCTGATCAGACTGGGCGGATGTCCAGGCTGATCTGAGTCTACGCTGGGCGCACAACCACCAGTTGATTTTGTCGTGTCGCAGCTCAAAAATTCATACCCGTTAGGTTAGTGAGATATGACAGTAAAATATAGTACGGTATTGCCATAACATTACGGGTGGCGCGTGGAAACCAGCTGTATGGTTTAAATCGTGAAGATACCGCTTGGCATGATAGTTTAGTAGAATAGTTTACGGGATTAGGCTTTAAAGGTTATCATCAGAGATGTCAAATTCTCCGACCACATGTATCATGGGGCTTAGGGCGCGTTTACACGACCAAAGTTTCTATGACAAAGTAGGTTTGTCACAGAAAAATTTACTCGTGTAAATGCCAAAATATGACAATGTTTCCTTGACAAATATATATGGTAAAGTTAGGGCGCGTTTACACGACCAAAGTTTCTATGACAAAGTAGGTTTGTCACATAAAAATTTGCTCGTGTAAATGCCAAAATATGACAATGTTTCTTTGACAAATATATATGGTAAAGTTACTTCGATAAATTAATTTGTCCGTGTAAACGGAGAACTTTGCTAAAGATTATGTAACAAAGAACATTGCTACAAGCGTGGAAAATGTGACAAAGATTTTGTTTCATCGCTGCAGGTAACTTTGACGAATAATATTTGGTCGTGTGAACACTGCAGCAAATATATCATTGCCAAAGTTTATGTAACAAAGATTCTATGGCACACTTTCTTTAACAAATAATTTGCTCCGTGTAAACGCAAAATGTTTGTCATACTTTCTTTGTTAAAGTTTCTGTGACATAGGTTTTTTGGTTGGTTGGTTGATTTGATGCTTAACGTCCACTGTAAACAACTAAGGTCATGTCGGGACGGTCAGTTAACCTAACCACACTATTCCTGGGCAGGCTTAGACCTCCTAAGCGGTTAACCAGTACTAAGTGCACATACTTTTGCCAGTAACTGACAACTGCCCTTCTTGAATCAGCGGAAGGAGAAACGAAAGTATGTGGCCAGACCGGGATTCGAACCCAGGACCTCTGACTTATGAGTCAGTGGCCCTACCGATTGCGCTACCCGGCCCGGCTTCTGTGACATAGAAACATTGCTCGTGTCAACGCGCTCTTACTTCGATAAATTAAATTTGTCCGTGTAAACGGAGAACTTTGCTAAAGATTATGTAACAAAGAACATTGCTACAAGCGTGGAAAATGTGACAAAGATTTTGTTTCATCGCTGCAGGTAACTTTGACGAATACATTTAGTCGTGTGAACACTGCAGCAAATATTTTATTGCCAAAGTTTATGTGACAAAGATTCTATGACACATTTTCTTTAACAAATAATTTGCTCCGTGTAAACGCAAAATGTTTGTCATACTTTCTTTGTTAAAGTTTCTGTGACATAGAAACTTTGCTCGTGTAAACGCGCCTTTAGTTAATAGGAAGCACTTCCAAACGACTACAAGACGTACAAAATTTGCCATACTACATCCATTTTTTTAGTTTTATTTTTATTTATTTATTCATTTATCTATTTTTTGGCAAGCGGAAATGAGTGAGAGGACTTTGTGAACACTGGCAGAGGTGGACTGCACACTCATCATGTCATGTTTAACCATATTCTGAAAGGTATTATTCGCAGACCAAAAAGTAAACATCGGGCATGAAAAACTGCCAAAAGCCATGAAAGGGCAATAACATTGAGGTGTACTATACACCTTAATTCTTTGACGAAACAACACTAAGAAATCGTTATAGTCCGGGTGCCGGGACGAAAACCCGAAAAAATAGTCCGCACAAATGTTTGATGCAGATTCTTATTATTTAGGATATCCTTAATCAAAAACTAAATGATGCCACATTGGCATCCTTGGGGAAATTAAAATATTCAAGATGGCGTTCAAGATGGCCGCCAAGAGATGAAATCTTCAATATCTTCCAAAGTATGTGGGTTAAAAATATACTTTTGGTGGCTACGTATAGGTTTTCGAGGTCGAGGAATCGTTTTAAGCATGTTAAAAATTATTTCAGACAAATTAGATACAAAATGGCGGACAAGATGGCCGCATAACAATCTCCATATCGTCTTTAATATACGGGCTAGAAACATAATTTTTGGTGTCTACACATGGGTTTTGGGGGGCAAGGAATTGGTCTAACATGTTGAAATTGACTTAAAGGTATACTAATTACACAAAATGGCGGACAAGATGGCGGACATAGCAACGGTCACGGCTCTGAATGTCGGAGAAATGCCCTTTCCGATAGCAGAACTCAGGTTTTAGTATTAGAAACCCGGAGTTTGCATGTATAAGATTGTTAATTATAAAAAAAATGTTATAAAAGCTCCATTTTGACAGTGTTTTAACAAGAGGACCATGGTGGTTAACAAGAACCTAGTGCAGGCAGAGGCAGATAAACCCGTTGACAAAGCTTTAGTTATTACAGAAAGCTATTGTTACGACAAATGATTTTAAGGTGGTGATTTTCACTGATTTGGGGCAAAGACAAAAATCTGCATTAAATGCTGAAAATACAACAGATCTTTCCAAAACTTAGCAGATGCCTTCTTTATGTTTTTTCTCATAATTCAGAATCCCAAAATGCTGGACATGTTGATGTTAAAAAGGATTTATATAAGAAAAGATCAAAGGGTAATTTTGTGCGAATAAATCTAAAAAATGACCATCATTATTGAAAATGTAACCAGGTCTGAACATAGATTAATGTATTATGAAGAGCGTCCTAGCAATTATTTTTTCCATTTTCTTTGCACGTTATCAGGCTGCGCAGATAAAAAAGATGTGGCCTGTGTCCAAATATTTGTCTCAAAAATACATAGCAGAGTCTGTTTTCAGGGTTGAATGATTTCAATAATATACCTGTCTTGGTCATTGTAATGTAATATTTATACTGTGAGTATGATATAGGTATACCTGACCTACCTGTATTAATGAATGCAAGCACTATACATGCACTTATATACATGGTCAGACATTTGAGGAAAAGGCTTCTGTTTTTATCGGCGCAGCCTGATAATGTGCAAAGAAAGTGGAATAAATAATTGCTAGGACGCTCTTCATAATATTTTAATTTATGTTCAGACCTAGTTACATTTTCAATAATGATGGTCATTTTTTAGATTTATTCGCACAAAATTACCCTTTGATCTTTTCTTATATAAATCCTTATTAACATCAACATGTCCTGCATTTTTGTATTCTAAACTGTAAGAAACAACATAAAGAAGGCATCTGCTAAGTTTTGGGAAGATCTGTTGTATTTTCAGCATTTTATTGACATTTTTGTATATACCACAAATCACCACCTTAAGGTTACAAAAATTTGTTATATTCTCTTAACCATTTACATGTAACTTTCTTCAATTAAAATTAAAACTTTGATATATTTGTTGGTTGCTTGCGTCGTTTAAAATTATAGCTCATAATCGGCACTAATGGTGTGAGGGTCGCAGGTTCGTGAAACAGACAGATTTTTATAGCATGTTGGAAAGGATTATACATACTTCAAAGCAGAATCAAATTTTGTAACAGCTTTTGAAGTTTTCGTATTTTCCCAGTTCTTTCCGGTATAAAGGAGACAGTACTTCCCAAGACTATAGACAGTTGACTGCAAATTTGTATATGCATATTAAAAGTACATACTTGTCATGCCAGTTTGTGCAAGTATTCTTACCCGACTGAATCTCCCGAGCAACGCTACGGGAAAGCTGATAGCATAAACTGACTTCATAGTCCGTCAGCTTCGACCACCAATACAGTCAGATAGATTCTTCTCCGAAGCCGGGGCGCGGGGGGGGGGGGGGGGGATCAAAATCACTTTTTGAGTGACTAGAGTAGTTGGCTTAGGTACATGGAATCCTAGCTCTGACAACAAGTGACAAAGGCTATCTGTCGACTCAGCAAAACATGTGTACCTGAGAAGATCTTCTGACAAAAGATCAAAGTAAACAGATTTTATCTATTACGACAGGAATTTTATCCTTCAGGCTGCGTTATATACCCATGCTTAAAGCCTAATATACAGAAAAAGAAGTATATCTACAAGGTCAGGGGAAAAAAGATTATTCTTACAAAACGTAAAATCCACGAAGCAATCAAAGTAATAAACCTTTGTGTCAAGTTCAAAATTTTGCCCCACTGCTTGGCAATTCGGGGGTTCTACTGGTGGTTTTCTTTTACTCCAGGGTTTCATCTGTGTTGTTTGATATCGGAGGGATCTCCAGGTGTCGCAATACATTATTTCTGTCGAGTCCTCATCTATGATTCGTCACAGGTTTTACCCGTGATTTGTTTGTTGTCTGTGATGATTCATTGATGGGATAGGTAACCTACATGCAGACCAAATGCTGATCAAATGTTTTGAATCACTGCAGAAGCAGAAAGCAAGAGTTCGGACTAAGTAAAACTAGTCCCCAGTAATGTAAAATTTACTGATCGTTCTAGGGCAATACTTCTGCGATGTTTCCTAAATGTTGCGTGTTCCTAAGTCCGCTTGTCTGTGGTCTGAAAGGGCGGGGATTCGGGGGGTGGGGGTGAAAATATTTGACATTGCTAGGGATAAATATGATGAGAATTTTTGATGGTTTTTTTGCCTTGAAATATATGTTGCGATATCTCATAAGAATCGCCTCACCGAGGCGATTCTAATGAGATGTCACAACATATAATGTTAATCTAGTCACAAGGATAAATTATCTCAAACTGTCATCAAATAATCATTATTATCTGGAGGCCTACACATTTTAAATAACACAGAGGCCCAGATGGCGGGGCCGAAGCCTCAAAGCCCACCCCCTGGATCCGGGACAGTATTAAATAGGTAAAATAAATGTTACTGTTATTTTCCATTGGGGTAGCTGAATGTCTGTGAAAGGGCTGTTCATACGGTTTATCATCATGGCTTGTCTTTCGCGAACTGTTGTCATTTTTTGAGGGCGGGATGTGGGGTCTGACTGTATTAGTTCTTGACCTTGTCTATCTTTTTACTGTGCAAAATGCATGGAATTATGAACAACAACAACAAAAACATTAGAAACGACATTCTCAAAGTGATAATAAATGATCGAGATGTCAATGTCTTTCTGTTGCGACTGAAATTTTCTAAACAGGGCTGTCTGTCCATATCTGGACTGGGCTCTTACGGATCATCGTGATCTTCTTGGTAGTGACACTATCAGATGCAAAATGGCGTCTTTATAACTTCGTTTTTTTTATGTCCATAGATCTCATAATTTCAAAATTCCGGGTTAAAAAAACTTTCTAAAACCTGAATTCTGCTGTCAAAATGCATTCCTCAGACATTCAGTTCCGTAATCGATGAATCGTCCTCCATCTTGTCCACCATTTTGTGTAACAAAGTGTCTCTAAGTAAATTCTCACATGCTTAATGGATTTCTTGACCAAGAAAACCTATACGCAGACACCAAAAGCATGTTTCTAGCTCGTATATTAAAGAACATCTGGAGATTTTTATCCTTTGGCGACCATCTTGTCCGCCATTTTGTAACTGATTTGTCTGAAATAATTCTTAACATGCTAAATCAATTCCTCGACCTCTAAAACCTATACGTAGCCACGTAAAGTATGTTTCTAACCCACATACTTTAGAAGATAATGAGGATTTTTATACTTTTCGCGGCAATATTGGACGCCATCTTGAATATTTTAATTTCCCCAACGATGCCAAGGTGGCATCATTCAGTTTCAGTGTACGGCCATGTTGGTGAACACATTTGTGCAAAAAAAATTTGTGCGGACTATTTTTTATGGTTGCACCCAAAATCTTCATTTGGCAACCAGACTATTAGATCTTACAGTGGAATAACTGGCAACCAGCTGCCAGTCCACTTCCCGTTATTTTTACGGGCGCCCGAAAGAAATTGCAGGAATTATCAAGCAGAGTAGGATATAATAGAAAAGGTGTTGTTTTGGTCATATCGCCCTTCAACACTTTAAAGGTGTTTTCGAGTACTGCCAGTCAACAGAACACTACATTATCGTAATTTCAGACAATGTTCTACAGACAGACGCCCGTAAAAATAACGAGAAATATGCTGGTAGATGGTTGTCAGTTATTCTACCATTAAAACTACGGAAAGATTTTACAGCGAAGGTTTGTAGCCAGCGTCGAAGGAAACCACAAGCTGGGCCACGGTTTGGAATATGCTAAACGTAATTTGCTTCCTATTGCCCTTTTTGTAATCATAAGGTGTTTGGGTAAACTTTCAGGGTATGCAATTTTGTCATTTCTGCCGCCCTTTGTATTGGGTTTTGATTGATTGATTGTTTTGGGTTTAACGACCCTTTGAGACAGTATTTCAGTCTATATCGGGCCGTCTCCCAGAGAGGCAGAAAGAGGAGAAATGATAGACGAGAGAAAAAATGACAAAACAACCCCCACCCGCACCTACTGCAAGCACAGAAGGCCCTTACCCTACAATGTTCCAAATCAGTTGGACGCCCCGGCACTGGAAGTTACACACAGCGCCATCGCACCACCCGACCTCTAGTCTGGTGGCGGATTCGAGAAAAGCGCTCTAGAAAATGAGTTTGTGGGCACTTTTGCGGCATGATGGGCAACCATGCTAAAAATACTTACCGATATGTCCTCGTTTATTTTTTGGCGGTTGCCAACCCTGACTGGCCATTGTGTACCGAATAAATGAGGTCAAAGGTCATTAAGTGCAAAATCACGAAAAACTGCTTAGAAAATGAGTATTGTACATTTGAGGTATAAATTTCACCGCAGTTATATGCTGAACATATTGAAAACCTCATGCGGCAATAGTAAAGCATACTTGAACAGTTTCTGTTCAATCAAACTGTGTATATGTCCGCCCGTACACCTATTTTTCTGAATGTACATGCATTCATAGAGCTAACTTTAATATTTCATAAATCGAGGACTGCACTGCATAAATATATGAACAACACGATTCAATTTAGGTAATTATACCTTTTTAAGCAAGATATCATATATTTCTAGCTCAACATTTACATTACAAATAGTTGGCTTCATTAGCATGTGTTGTTTACAATACATAAATTGTTTACAGTTGCCATCTGAAATCTAATGCAGAAAAATAGCCATAAAATTATTTGTAACGGCGTTTAGACATAAAGATGCAAGAACTTTAAAAGTGTTAGCTGTGAAGCAGATAAAATTCAATGTAGATAGATCAATCGCATGTAGTTTACGTTACCAAATTGGTAAATTAGACATTTAAATTACTATTAAGCGATTCAATTAAATAGAAAAGCATAGTATAATGTATGTTCTGTGTTTATAGATGTTTTCTTATTTGTAAAGTTGACAGTAATTCATTTTGCAAACTACTTTTAGACATATAATACACATCAGCAAGATGTCGAGAATTAGTTTTCAGATATACAGGAGTATTTTAAATGTACAATCCAGAATATCGAAACTTGTTGACCGACATTTTGAAACTCATTGCCTCATGCTTTTGATTCTAAATGGCATTGCTGATATACAAGCAAACTTGTTAAACTACTGTAACATATACGTTTTTGTATAAGTGTTACAGCATCGCATGTAATTTACGTTAAGACAGACAGGTCTGAGGGACACAAATAAAGTAATTCGAATCTAAGTATTGCTATTGCCCATATGACATTATGTTGGTCCTCGTCAGAATCACTTCTTCTATACATTTCTCATGGGATTGATGACCACATAACTTGCATGGAAAAAAATATGAGAAAACTACCTATTATGAAAATCAAATGCTTTCATTTATAAGTACCCTGTCGTTAAACGGCTTTGTAGAGGCTGCTAAGATGGCTCCCATAACCTCGTCAGAGTATTGTTTTAGTTAGTTTTAATACAGTGACTACAGAGCTTATAGAAGCTATCTGAAATAATGACAGATGCTCCAGGTTGCATGACGTGTGTTTTGCACTTAACAGACTTTCTCAGGAAAACATTAAATCAAACCTAGTCTGCTGTATTCAAACCTTGTGCGTCATTATTACTTGAGAAGTTTCATATCATGCTGATTAATGCATTCGAAGCTGGTACATTTGCTCCTCACAACTAAGTCATCATATGTTTTGTTTTGCATAGCCATGTAATGGATTAAAACTGATTTTGTTAGCCTGTGTAGTTTACGTTATGGGAAGTGTTTAAATTTCATACCTGAAATCTATTGAACTTAAAAAAGGGCATAACACTGACTTGAAACTGTGTCTGCATATGAACATGCATAAGATGCATGTGAAATGTTTAACAATATGTTGCTTACCATATACATGCAAATGGAACCAGATGAATTAAGGATGTGGGGGAGGGAGGGGTGAAAATTGTAAAAATAGCGCCAGCCATCCCCAATGGCAAGATTTATACTATATTACTCCAGCTATCTTAATACTACATTTGTCAACGGTTATGACATCATAAGTGAATGAAACCAGTTATAATTCAAGGTGTTGATATATATAGACTTTATATAGGGGTGAAAATATTATGGCCACACTACAAAATGACTAAGGGGACTTAATCATCGACACAGTCTACTATGAAACATTTCTGAAACTGTTGTTCAAGCTCTCGTATCAACAAGACCTTTACTGTAGTGCAAGCTTCAGACATCAAATGGCCTACTGTTACACCAGCTCAGGTAACTCGTCTGAATAGGTTGTTATAACAGTCAAAGCATTTAGTGAAAACAGCAAAGGCGACTGTAGTGCGAGAGTACAGATCACGTTTGCCACTGATGTGTTGGCTAAGCACATTACACGTAATCTATGTTTTACCATCTCATGCTTCTACTAGTCATCGTGTGTGATTAGCATGCCAGTTCTGGCCACCAAATTTTCTCTGCCAGTATGCTGAAATACCACTGTAGTGGCAGCCATAAACGCACATCCTATAATGCTAAGATTCATATGTGGTAATACATATTTCGTAACGTACGTAACACTGCAGATAAGGCTTTACAAAGAAGTCTATAGATAAAAGGGTACCATCTTAATCTACTAGACACGTCTGTAAACACTGTGGTGTCAGGTCAGGCTACTGAAAGACATCAGCATATATCATGGTACCTACCTATGCCGCTGCCAAACCTGTGCATCGACTGTGGCACCTGCTCAATTTACCGAAATACCCCTAGAGATATGGTCATGGTAGTTGTTACTTTTATATCAATGTGGGTAGAATTCAGTGCCAGACAGTGTATTGCCAGACAACTACAAAGTCTGTGGTACCAGCACAGGGTAAGAAAAAAGGATATATTGACATGGTTTTAGAAATTAAGGCTACAACAAAGCCCCTTGAGAGTCATTGCTCTCTGTTATGTGATCCATATTATATTCTGTCTGCATTTTTATCTTGTTCGACTATCTAAAAACCAAAACTAAAGTGACAGTTATAGCTAAGTTTGCTCTCTGTCAACAGTGTAGAACAAGTTCGAATTTTGTCGATAAGTTGTCACTTTCAATTATGAGTGCCAGCTGACTGACTTAAATACTTCAGAAGAGGCAAATGTACTGCCCCAGGCATCTACAAAATTTCCTAGCAGACCATTGTTCTGGCTCTAAAAACCAAACATCTATATTTAGAACATTGCATCGCCTCATCTGTTAAAGATAAAAGTAGATCTTTGTAGTGCCAGCTCGTAAAATGCTGCTTATAATATCAATTGCCATGTTTCTGGTTTATGATTTTTGATTAGTTATGCCCGGTAACGTATGTAACGGTGTAATTGGCTGCATAGTTCGTTACACTTACATTTTTCTTTTTATCTGCGTTAAGGTAAAATGTAAATATAAGCTGGTTTCAGTAAAATGGTAAATCCATCCGAAATATGTTTGTCCATTAAATTGGAGGGAAAAAATCGGTAACGTAGGCAACAGTTATGCTCTATAGGAGATAGCTTATATGATTGTATAGAAAAGCAGCACAATGCTTTTCGTCAATAACAAGATTTATATACGTTTCAATATTCATTTGAATAAGAGGTAAAGTAACATACTCATTCAGCGGATTGATATGGTAACGTATTTACATTGGCGATAGCTGTCAAACGCACCAAGTCAGATAGCAGAGAACGGTATCATGTAATGTTGTAATATATTTTTGGAAAAAACAAAAAGTGTAGAAGGCCTCTCATTCAGATTGGTGGGGCAGGTCTATGTGCTATAGGTAACTCAAAAGACTGCTTTTAGAATAAATGATATAATAAGCCACTATACAAAAGTGTACTTAATGACCTTTGACCCAGTTATGATTAGATATGACGTCGGCAATTTGGCAAAAGCTATTGTTGTATGTTTACTCACTTCCTTTGCCGAAGCTGCCTCTCATTTCGCGAAAGTGCACATTAATTCAATAATTCACTCACAAACTGGTATATAGAAATGCACCAGATGACCTTTGACCCGATTTTGACCTTATATGACGTCTGTTGAGCTGGCAACCGGGCAAAATGGTTTTAGGTAGGTTTATTGACTTCAATGAGCCCGGTTGCCCGTAATGCCGCGAAAGTGCCCACGAATCCAAAATTTCACTCATAAACCACCGGACTACACCCCCTGCGTTGTATTGGGAGACAACCCTGAAAGAAATGAGTTCGTAGCATAAGAAGCAGTTTTCTTCCATTAAGTGTAGATCCCATTAGCAAAGAGCCAAGTATTATCCCATTAATGCCTAGCGTCCTATAAATAGGACATAGGCAAACAGTGCAGACACAGATCAGACACCGCAACATGCAGCGTCTGATCAGGGTCTACCCTATTTGCCTAAGACCAAAAAAAAATGATTTAAAAAAAAAAGTATGATAAAAAAAATGATAAAAAAAAAAAAAAACAATGATAAAAAAAAATGATGAAAAATAAAAGAAGATAAAAAAAATGATAAAAAAAAAAAATAAAAATAAATTAAACCAGACACCCATTAATTGACAAATTGACTTAGCTTTTTGATAAGGATCGACGGGCATCGTAAATTGGTTAAAAAATCACAAACGTTGTTCTGAAACATCATGTTGTATTCATTTACTTTATTTTTTCAGCTGAACTTTTAAGATAATCTGTGTGTCATATTTTCCTGACATAATGCCCCTTGATAAAGAAAGTCTTGTCCACGATAATCATGGGACAAAGATCAAACACTATTTTTGTCGTTACTTACTAAAAAAGGAATCTTAAATAATATATATTAAGCATTAACGTAAGGTAATGTCGTAAATTACTTCTATTATTAAAGTTGCAGCTATAATAAAAGTTGCAGATTCATCCTCTTCCTTGTCTCATTTATATACCGTATACATTCTAAATAACTGGACACCTAAAATAATTACCGTAATTATCCTAAAATGGACCAGTTTGATTTAAAAATGCAGTAATGCGTCCAAAAGATACAGATGGAATGGCAAACAGTGTAGGAGCCGTCTGATCGGGGTCTGCACTGTTTGCTCAGACTTATCTGTCCAATATATTTCAAACGGTATATAAGCAGTTGTCTGCATCCTATAGGCTCGCACCGGGCCGCGTGGCTCTGTTGTAGCGCATCTGGCTCAAGATACGGAGGCCCCGGGTTCGATACCCAGTCCGACCACTGCGTGGAGATTGATTCTTCCCCTTCCGCTGATTCAAGAAGGGCAGTTGTCAGCTACTGGCGAATGTATCTATGGGTCTTAATACTTGAATAATCCTTTTTTTGGCAAAAGGTGCACATACATAACATGAGTAACTGGACAAATAGCACTAAAATGTTCCCAAGCTGACATCCGATTAATCAGAACCTTACTAAGGCACTTTCATGAATAAAAACATCGAAAACGACAATTGATGCATTACATTTTACGAAAGGGGACGTTATTAAGAGCCTAAACTGAAGTAAATCAGCTCTGATAAACAATATTAAGATGATGGGTATACTTGCAGAAGAAGCAAATCTACTATTTTTGCCTCAATTCTCAGTAAAGATCAACTCTTAAATTTACGAGTTGACCTCATTTTAAAGAGCTTCCTTATATAGAGAAGCAAACAGGAATTCATGCAAATTAAATAAAACATTTTCAGAAAAGAGGAAGAAGACGTTTATTAGAGCAGGGGCGTTCAGTAGGATTAATAGAGTAGATTTTTGTAGGCTTTTTATGTTTACGTAGTGTCTTATTTATCGAAATGTGCTGTTAAGGTTTGTCATTTATGTTCTTCTTCCGATCTCCTGAATGAGCTGTGCTTCGAGGTTGTGGCCCTTTACTTGTATCTTCATTTGAGCCGCGACACGACAAATTAAAATCTTAAAAAGGTCCCTCAAGAGCAGAGAATACATACAGAAGTAGGAACATTGGCCAGACTACGTAGTTTCGGCTAATAAAGCCTCGTCAGTGACCCTAACAATATCTGGTGACGAAACCAGAAAAAAACATACTGTAATTTCTTAATTTTAATTGAGCAGTCGATTCAATGACTGATTAGTTTCAAAAAGATCCAAATAATATAAAAGACGATGATCTAGATAAATAGCCTAAATCGATCTCAAATTTCAAAATTTTCAGAATCTATCCTCTGATCTCAAAGGATGTAATAAAAAATATAATCTGCACTATGGATGATGTACGGGGAGACGTTTTACGGCCGCCACACGGCACAACACCAGCTGCAGTGAGGTACAATTGAAATCTTAAAAAGTTCCCCCAAGAGCAGAGAATACATACAGAAGTAGGAACATGGGCCAGACTACGTAGTTTCGGCTAATAAAGCCTCGTCTGTGACCCTGACAAATATCTGGTGACGAAACCAGACAAAAACAAACTGTAATTTCTTAATTTTAAATGAGTAGCCGATTCAAAGCCAACAAAGTGGCATATGCGCCCAGCGAACACTCGAATCAGCTTGAGTATTCTCCCACTCTGATTAGAACTTCTGCTGTCGGCATAGAGGTAGCGTAGACCCTTACTTACACTTAAAGCGCACAGCGAAGACTCTGATATGCCCAGTGAGTATGTCCAGGCTGATCTGAGTCCTCGCTGAGCGCACATGCCACATTGTTAGTTTTCTCGTGTCGCGATTCATTTGAATAAATAATGATGGCGTCCGCTTTACAATTGTGTCTGAGAATTTCAAATGAACACATACATTTCATTTAATTATATTGCTTCAATAACGTCAATTATTCAGCAGTCGTGTGCGCTGAACGGAAATCAATTCCATGAACATCGACGCCAATGACAATGCCGCAAGCGCCAGTACCCAAACTTCGAAAGTCACAAAATCAGTATCTCGTGTTTTAACCATCGCAGCACATTCCAGCATCACTGAGCAGACACGCTGCTGAAATTTTATGAGTGCTAGATGCATTCCTAATTGTCACAACCACTGGCATAAATTAGTCACTTAAAGTGACGTCAAAAAACGTCGATCACAATAGTGCGTAGATACACGCAGACTTTACCTCGTTGGGCCATCAGTTTGGAAGTCAGTGGCATGGGACTACTTCAAATTCATTTCTAGCCATCAATAGCATTGAAATCAGCATCATTCAGCATCGCAAAAAGTTGGTCACAAAATTACCTGATTATTTTTCAATAAGGGGTGGGGTAGTAAACCCGGACTTTAGTGAACCGGTATTTCTGATTTTAGGTTGAAATTTTATTTTCTGATGTATGTTGTTTTTATCGTACACAAGTATAGTCAAATAAAACAAAAACGGTGTCAAAATAATGAACGGTTATGGAGATATGGAAGTTCTAAAATCGTTATTAATTTAATTAAAAGGGAGATAGTTTCATAAATCGAAGACTTTGGGCTGCTTTCTCGTTCATTTAATAAACGGTATTGCTTTTAAAAGGCAATTTTTCGTTTTTCGACGTTTCTGACCCTCGTTTAACGCATAACATTTCAGCTTTGGTGAATAAATTGCTGCTGAGGGATAAAAACGGTGTTTTGACATAAAGTTTGATAAATCTTGTGGCTATGGAGAAAAATTAAAACGGATACAACTTTATGTGTGCCAGAGGCTCAGGACACATTTTGTTTTATTTTGTATGGCTACAGCATTACTGGTTCAAAAGATACAGAACCTTATTAAACGGACGTTTCTTTTTTGTGTCAGTATACCTGCACTATGTTATCGTAGCTTTCTGAAAGTCCGTTTTAAGAAAGAAAGCAAGTGTACAGCTTTTCGCAAGGTCTTTAGAATAAGAGCAGCAGCAGTGGATGGATGGATGCTCAGGCTGATCTGAGTCTTCGCTGGGCGCAAATGCCACTTTGTTGGTTTTGTCTTGTCGCGGCTGAAGTGTTTATGCAGCCATGCAGTATAGTAACAATTTTCACATATGAGCCGCGACACGAGAAAACCAACAATGTGGTTGTGCGCCCAGCGCAGACTCAGATCAGCCTGGGCCTTTGCCCAGTTTGGTCAGACTCATTGTTAAGTGCTCAAAGGGTAGCTAAGGGTCTAAGCTCTCTCCATGCGGACAGCGAAGACTCTGATCAGACTGAGCGGATGCTCAGGCTGATCTGAGTCTGCGCTGGACGCACGACCACATTGTTGGTTTTCTCGTGTCGCGGCTCATATGATTCTACTTAGCAATGAAATGTCATTTTCATTGAGAAATTCATGTTACCGTAGCATAGGTTAATGTTAGAATGAAATCCCCTTTCTTAAATCTGGAACTTTTTTCGGATCGTGATGTTCATGCTTTTGAAATGCTTAATAAACAGCACCCTGAAGGTAAATTGTATTCATCAGCCGATAAGCACGAAAGGAAGCCAAATCAATATGCATTAAATGAGCCAAGAAAACATTAAAAGGAGAAATAACGACAGCTTTAAAATGCGAAAACGTTGTCAGCTCGTGAAATACTATTGAACATATCCAGGAAATGCCACAATTACAGACCACAGCATTCCAATGACACTGAGAGGAGGGGTATACCAAGTAAGACGCTCTTAAACAAAAAAGTTAAAGAGAAAATCATTCAAGATCATACTTAAGTCAAGTCATGTCAAGTAAATTTTGTTTAAAGTCTGATCATTTACAAACATGAAAAAACACAAGGTTCTGGGAGCTTTTTTCCGACTATTTAACATGCAAAAAAAAAACAACAACAAAAAACACGATCTATCGTACTCGCATGACAGATCACAGATCACATATTTGTTTGGTTTAGAATGGCCCGGTAGTTATCTGTCAAACAGATACCAAACTCCGTCAGAATTTTGCATAGCCAAGGCATTTAAATCTAGAGACAATGTGTACATGTGGTTCAGAAAGGTTTTCGAAACATCCTCAGCAGCCAGAATACCGTATCAATCGTAATAACGCCCCCTGCCTATTTTCCGATAATAATAATATTAACTTGCATGCATTTCCGTTTGCTTCTCTGTATAAGGTAGCTCTTTAAAATAAGATCAACTCTTAAAGGAGGAGCAAATTCTTTCCTTAAAAGTTAAACTTTACAGAGAGGCAAAAATAGTAGATTTCTTCCTTTGCAAGTTTACACATAATCTTACTTCTGTTTATCAGAGCTATTTGGCAGTGGCTGATATACTTCACGTTGGGCTGTTAATAACGCCCCCTTCGTAAAATGCAACGCCCCGGGGCGTTTAATAGGATTAATACGGGAAGTTAGTTACAGATTTAGAGAACAGACAAGTGGTGTATATTATCAGTATGTGTTTTGATTTGAAGTTTCGTGAAACTCATGGATTTTTAGAGTTCAAAGAATGAATTTTGTAGGGAAAAGACAAAAAAAATAAAATAAGTGAAAAAGAAGATATTTATTGCACGTATATGTATGTAAGTACATCGACGTTTGTTGTTTTTGAACATATCCGTTTTGTCAGAAACAAAATACGAAAGCACATTATCTATGGCTATGAAGCACAGACTTGATATCATCCATTCAAAAGTATTGTTGGTCGAATTCTCCGAATTAGGGTCAGTACTTTATACAAGTACCTCAGAGACATCATCAACTTTGTTTGTCATGCCTCCATTTACATAACTTTCGCATAACATGGCACTAATCTAAATTGCTTGAAAAACAAGAACAACAACAAACTTAATATATGCATTTCAATTAAGCCAAAGTCCCAATATTTTGAAAAGATCGAGAGTTGTCTACTAAAATGTGATCTTGATGCAGGTTTTTTTGTTTGGATTCACAATAAAATACGACATTTATGTAACCAAAAACTGAAATTTAAAGCAATCAGCTCTCTCTTCCCCGATGAGGTATCAAAATTCTATGTAGTTCTTTACAAATATAACAAGGCACCAAACAAGACACAATATTATTAATTATTAGACCGTTAGTCCACGTTTTCCACCATTTTATCAAGAAGGAGACAACTTTTGTGACTTCTAGTTTGCTTTCTGGACAACTTAACCCTTCCAAAATAGAATATATTGTGAAAAGAACTGTTGATCCTTATTGGTAAGGGCTGCATTAACAAATGGCAGCGTTGCTTTCCCTGAAAGTGTATCTATTTACGTTAAATTCATTTTTAGCAGGCACCCATCCTTATTGCGTTAATGGAAACTCAGCTTTGGTGTTGAAGAAAATATTAAGCAAAACCAGTTGGGCAACACCTAAAAACATATACATGTGCGGAAAAAAGAGTGAGATCAGGGACGGATCCAGGAATTATGGATAGGGGGTTCAAATTACCTGAGGGGGTCGATTTGTGCCGTTTGATGATTTTTTTTCTCAGAAATCCCCCAAGAAAATGAAATGATTTAGGCTGCAGATGCCGTTCGTTGGAACCTCGTGAACCCCCTCTTGATTCGCCACTGTAGATCAATTGACGATCAGAACTCTGCCTCAGCCCCGGATCCAGGGGGTAGCTTTGGGGCTTAGCCCCGCCATCTAGGCATCTGTGTTATGCATCCATGAGGTTAGATTAAAGTACATGTTGTGACATCTCATTAGCATCGCCTCGGTAAGGCGATTGTAGTGGAATATCACAACATATATTTATAGGCAAAGCAGAAATTATCAAAATTTATCATAAATTGATCCCTTAGTATATAACTTGTATATATTTTCAAGCCCCCCCCCCCACACACACACAAACACCAAAGCACAACACATACCAGCACCTTCCAGCCCCTACAGCTATTCAGAGCCCCACTAGTTATCTAGAGCCCCTCTAGTTCGTGGTGGTCTAGATCCGGGCCTGCGGCTTGTTTAAAACATCCATGGCTTGCAAAGAAGCTTGTAAAATAAAGAAGAACAAAGAAAAATAGGTCTTCTAAGATACGCAGAGTGATCTGTGTTTGAGCAATCTGCACATTTGTAATGGACCTGTTAATGTAGCACAGTTAAATTTAAAATGGTAATTGGAAAAAATGAGATGAGAAATGCTGAATCTCCGCAACTCTTATGATTCATAGATAAACTGCGGCGTAGCTTGTGAATAAAGATGGCAGGTTGATACGTGCCAACAGGGAATTAGTCTGACTCAAGCTGGTCTCGTAAGTCGTGCATAGTGGAAACGGTTTCCACGACACCTTGCCACACCCTTTTTATGCAAGGGGGAATAATTTAATTTTCGCAAGGTCTTGCGCATGGACCTTAATATGTCTTACTGAGTTGAAGTCACCTGCCAATCAATAAATTCACCAGAAACATTGATTACGCATGAGCCATTGACTTCACTGGTGCAAGTTAGCCAAGATGGTTTCCTGACAGACATATGCACCGCGGGTAAAATTGGACCACACTAACAGGCGATGCCTACCTGCGCAATGTGGTCCAGGCCCCGATGTTATAAAACTTGAGTACATTCTAAGACTCAAAATAAAGCACATTAATTGGCATGCTCGGAAGCAGCCAATCAGTGTGCTTTATTTTGAGTTTGAGATTATTCTCAAGTTTTATAACCTCGAACCCTGGAACATAATCCAGGGAAATAATGTGTGTTGATAATGGACATTGAACACTGCCGTAAGACAGTGCTGCACGAATGCATCGCATCGTTCCTTTATTACAGACACAATTTTCTAGTTAGAAGTTTGTAACGAGATTTGTTTGGTAGCAATGAGTTCTCGTCTAAATTACTCCTACGTACTTTTGTTTTTATGACCAAACAGAGTAACTCGATATGAGTGTGGACCCAGCCGTGCGCTATACAAACATCGAAGACATTTAATTACGGAATGATTTTCATTTTTCTGGTGTTTATCGAAGTGTAAACTACACTGGATCGCGTGCAAAGTCAGTGAACCCCGAAGGGGTTCATGTAAACTTTGCTAGCGACCCAATGTAGTTTATACTTCGATAAACACCAGAATAAAATTGATTTCATTGCTTATATTTACGTTCTTTTCTATCTATTAATTGACCACAAATTTACGTTAGGGCTACACATAGGGAACTTAATGCTTCAATATGGCGGAAACTACCGATAGCGACTTACGGGTTTATCCGAGAGCTTACCTGTTCAAATAATGTCAAGTGTTATACGCAATTACATAGGAATATAATGTAAAATGTGAAATTAAATACATATATGATATTACGACAATTTTTTATAAGTTATGATCATAAACTTCAGTCTTTGTCCGCTAATATGGTATAAAAATATACAAATTAACTTCATGTTTTGATTCTTCCATCGGCTTTTGAAGTTTGAAGCTTCATTCTCATGAAAATATATAAGAATAATGTCGAAAATGCCTAAGAAGCTATGTTTAGCCTAAAATTTGAAAATGATCGGATTTTCTATAAAACTTTTATAAGTTATCACCACTGAGAGATTTTTACAAGGTTTACATTGATGTAATTCATTATAAAACAAGTATATTATAAGTTTCTTCCATCGATCTCTAAACATACAGAAAGTCGCGTTTCGAAACAACCTCGCTCATAATAGTTTCAAATAGTTTAAGTCCAAATCCGCCTATATTGCACAAAGGCTTACACCACTTCATTTCTTGGTATTCGCGTTTTGTTTATGTATTAATATATGTGCTTTTATGATCTAACTAAGAAAAGAAGAATATCTATATTGTCTTATTAAGAAAGAAAGAAGGAAAGAAAGAATAAACGAATGAACACAATAAAGAAAAAAAGAGAAATAACTCATGTAACTCTTATACGTGATCATCAAAAATGAACAGACAGTTAATCGACTACTTGTAGTTTTAAACAATCCCTTTATAAGCTAAAAAATACTTTTTAAACCAATAATTACATATTTTTGGGGTAATGTTCGATCAATCTATTAATTATTATACAAATTGCTAATGTTTGTGCTAACATTTTGATTGAAATTCATTTGAGTGTGGTGGGGCATATTTATCAAAGAAACCGAAACATGTTTTGTGTATCCCAGGATAGAATCTTAGAATCCACAAAATTGTTATTATTGACTGACAGATTTGCTCATTCATAATCAGGAGACACGAAGATACATACACCGAATTGCTTCCTTTAGATATTACTGTCGAAAAAAAATGTTTATTGTAAGAAACTAAATCATGGTGAAGATTTTCTCATAACCGTGGAAGTGTAAGGAATAATCGCTATGGGAAAAAATGAAACATTTTTCTTGCAAGGCTTCAAATATATTTTTTAAAAGGAATATTGAAAGATATTTTTGTGCAATTTTCTGTATCTCTGCTAATATGAGTACTTACGATAATTAACCTGTGCATCTGCGCAAACTTTTGAGCCTCTGATATGTGCAAACTGATAAAGACTGAACGGTGTCGGATCAGTTTGCGCAAGCTGATCGAAATTTGATGACAATATACAGTACAATTAACATGCTTATTACACAAGGATTAATCGATTATTGATCATAAAATTCGATATTACCTCTTAACTGTTTCGTATCTTGATATGAACAAAAATAAATGCTAAAAATATAAAGCTGCAATATTCAATTAATGGAATTAGTTATATATACAAACTGACTCAGACCAGCTTATGCACTTGCAAAACACTACTCTGAGTTTATCAGTTAATAATTAGTCAGTTGTAGTTTAATTTCAGTTTGTACATAACCTACCGTGTTTCTGCACAAGCCAAACTGATCCGAATTTCTGATTAAAATATTTTGAACATGTGTTATCAAATCTGGCTGTGACTGTGCGAAAACCATTTAAAATGGACAAGCTGTTCTCATGTGGTAATTAAATTGAGATAGAATTTAAAACAGTAAGAAATACGAAAAGAACAACTGAAAGCTACAAAGCAGTCGTCAGCGGTCCGGCCATGGCCAGGTCACTTTCCTTTCTTGTCAATGCTCATAATTTTCCTCATATGAGCCGCGATACGATAAAACGAAAAACAAAGGTGAAATGTGCACCCAACGAAGACGCAGACCAGCCTGGACAGCTATCCGGTCTTAGCAGAGTCTGCGCTATGCGTTTACAGGGTAGCCAGGAATCTAAGCTACCTCCTTTCCGATAGCGAAGCCTCTGATCAGATCAGGCGGATGTCCAGACTGATCTGAGACTTTGCTGGGCGTTCGTGCACCTTTGTCGCGGTTCATTTAATTGTTTGCTAAAGTCAACTGAGTATGGACTTGCCGGATGCCCATGCTGGTCTGGGTGTGCGCTCTGTGCGCAGCCGCTTCCTCGGCTTTCTTGTGGCGCGGCTCATATGTTGTATAAAATAATAATAAAAAAAACTCACATATAAGCGATATAGCCTCCAAATATATATATTTTTTATATGTCCTCTTCAATTCTGCGCTCAGGTCAAAAGCCACGTTTCAAATAAATGTAGATCACGTTATATTGTACATAGGTATAGCACGCATCGTCAGTGCCTCTACAGTTCACTGAAGCGAGAACTTTAACTATATTTCAACTATGGTGTATCATATGATACACGCCTAAAATCGACAAAGGTGTATTATAATTGTAACAACAGTCTAAATAAACTTCTCCAGTCTCCTAGTGAGAGACAGTTAATACATTCTGAAGGACATATGTTTTGTATCTGTACATGATGTTCTGAGTGGCGATGGGGTGATACAAAATAATAGAAACACTTCTTTTTCTTTTTTATGAGATTTAACTAACAGCTCTATAGCAAAAACAAAGAAGAAGAAGAGGGATTTATAAGTACCAGGAACCTTTTTCAAATTATGCTATTTTATTCACTTTTATTATGATATCATACTTATTTTTTTTTTTTTTTTTTTTTGTCTTTAAAATGTAAGTATTTGTTAGAAAAATAAATTGTATAGGATAAGAAATAGATAGATGTAGAAAAACCCAATTGTATAAACATGTATATTGTGTAAAATTTGGAAAATGTGAAATAAAAGTTAGAAAAAAAAAAAGTCAACTGAGTAGGCGCTGCCGATATGAAGGTGTGAAAACACATTCGCTCACACGTCTTGTCAAAACAATGCAATTTCAAAATTAACACCTGCTAACGGCAATTAAGGTCAGAAATGTATTTAATCCGAATGTCATTCTTATGATTATTTTTGTATAAAACAGTAATTTGAGCCGCGTCGCAACAAAATCAACGCAGTGCCATAGCGCCCTGCCAAGACTCAGATCAGCCTTGGCAGCCGCCCAGACTAATCAGAATCTTTGCTTTGCGCTAACATAACAGGCAATGGTCTAAGCTACCTCTATGCGGACAGCGAAGACCCAGATCAGATGGGCGAATGCACACGCTTTTCTGAGTGTTCGCAGGGCGCACATGCCAATTTGTTTTGTCGTGGTACGGCTCATTTGTTTGTTTTTGTTCGCAGAAAAACATAGAAAGTAAGATTTATCTTTAATGTTTTAAATAGCGCAGCTTAGTTACATGCCGAAAGACACAATTTACATAAAACTTTTAAACAGTCTTGTCAAAACAGAACATCAAGAGAAAAAGGTTATCGTTGCTGTTGAGAAGTGGTTTAACATCACTGTTAACAAAATTTCAATTATGTCGAGATGTTGCCTCTGAATTTGTAGGACTACAAGTATTGCTCGGCCTGCGATAAATGACACCCTGGTCAAGCAGCTCTGCCGCAGAAGCAACAGACAGCCAATCTATTTTGCGAGCCCCGATGGGCTGCGCAAAAGAAAAAGAAAAAAGAAAGAAAAGAAAAGAAACGAGAAAAACTATGTAGGTGGATGGGGTACCTGTATCAGGCTTAATTTTTCCATAAAGATGAGACCGTCAAAGGGATCGAAATATCATAATTTCATTATTATAAGTATTATTGTTTCATGTTTTTGTTGTCAGAAACTTAAACAAACCGCTGTCAAAACTGACCGATAATCAGATTTATTTTCTCGCCAATTCTTACGAAATTTGACCAACATATCAGAGAGAGCTTTATTCTGAGTTTTAGAATGTACTCAAGTTTTATAACCTCTGGGCTAGGCTTTGGATCTCAAGCACAGAAGTGATTTGATTCCCAGTTTCACAGGCTAATTTGAATATCTGCAGGTCGCATGTTTTAAATTTTGCTTTGTTTTCATCAGCCTTATTATATAAACCGCAAACTCGGTCTTGCCGTTAACACATAATATTTTAAAGCAACAATTGCCTCGAGAAAATGGACAGGAAATGACTTTATAAATCAGGAAATGACTTTATAAATCAGGAAATGACTTTATAAATAAGCATCTTGCTTACTGTCAAATCCTGATACTTTGGAAATTGTATTGTAGTATATGTATGTAATTTATAGTTAATAAAATATCGTTTAAACTAAAATGGACCTTAAGGAAAGATCGAACAGAGCTGATTAAGATCAGACGGATGTTTCAAGCAATCCGATTAGATCCTTTTCTACCTTGATCGACACTCAAAGGGTTGTAAAGTGAATTACCGAAAAATGGATACGAAGCTACGCATGTTGCCCCTGAGCGCTGTTACTCTAATTTTCTTGTAGCGGGAAATTATTTAAATTGGTTATTACCACATGCTGCATTTCTTCAAATCTCCAAATGCAGCTGTAGCTAAATTAAAGCCTAGTTTGGAAACATACACGAGCTAATGTATTTTCTTCAGGGAATGCTTGAACGAGCATTTGAATGCATTGATCGCTTTCAATGGTAAATTCCCCGCGAGCTGTCGGAATTCGCCATATGAGTCTAATTCCGTTTTAATCGTGAAAGTAAGAGACAAAACATGCCAATGCTGTAACTCAATACGATGATGGAATAATTCTTATGTTCTTAATCGAACAAAAACTTTTCGTTATTGTAGCAATATAAGCATTGAACGGAACATAAATTGGCCATTTAGATTAAAGTCATTTCTAAATTTAGCAGAATAACCTGGTTCAGTTGTGTCTCGAACAATTACATTTGGTGTGAAAGAAATTATGAGTCGCGACTTGGAAACTTACTACTTAGGACATCTGCGAAAAGCAAAGCCTAAGAAGAGTTCGTCCATCCGAAGTCTAAAAGGAACATTCTGAGCCGCATCAACAAGGTAATGTCCTCAGGGAAGCATACTTCGAACAATCAGTGCAGAGGCGTATCTGTGCGTTGAGTGATCGCAGATACTGCCAGCCACATTTTCTTGTTTTTCGAAGTTCATATCGTCTTACCCACAAGGTATTGGTCATGGCTGTCGAAGCACACCAACAGTTACCTGTCCAAAACAAATGAGCCATGAGGCCCCGAATCGCTCACCTGAGTAAAAAGGTCTAAGGTCAAACTAGGGTTGAATTTATGAAGCCCAAATTCTGCATATCAGTTTCAATGTCATGAGCCATTTGAGAGAAGATTTTCAAAGGTTTTTACTATAGAACATCTGGGCATGAAGGACAGCTTGGTCATGCGATCGAAACAATTCAAGCAAGTTGTCGTTTCCCTTACTCATGGATGTTTCATATTACATTGTGATTCAACCAATTCAGCTACAGTCAACTCTCGATATCTCGAAGTCGAACTTCAGCCCAAACTACCGATATCTTAAAGTAAATTTTCAGGTACCAGAAATTTACTTTGAGATATCAGTAGTTTGAGAGAACGGGAGTTGAAATATAAATAGAAATAAGAAATACATTCTTTGATATAAGAAGATAGTTTGAGATATCAGTGTTCGAGATATCGGTAGTTAACTGTACTTTGTTTCGCGGAGACGCCTAAAGCTGTTGAAGTATGAGTGACCATGGTCAAAGGCGAAAGAATGATTTGATTTTGACATCTGGTACTCAGAAATCTTTTAAGTACTCATTTAGTTGATTGAATATACCAACGTCTTCAAAAATATCTTCTTGCATTTTTTCAACTATAAGCTCCAGGATACAAATTCGAGAATGCTGTAAAAAGGTCAATAGTTGATGGTCACCATTTGAAAAACAAATTGATAGAACTCCTGAGGCCAATGCTGTATACAAGGTTTGACGGCAAACCAATCTTTTACAGGTTTATTCCCATGAACTCTTATGTTCTAGTATTTTCACATATAAAACACACACACACACACACGCGCGCACACGCACGCACGCACGCCAAAAAACAGCTTCGTAGTAGTAGTACTCGACTACCCTACGCTATATACAAAGCTTCTAGGCAAGTGCGCAACTGGTTTCTGGAAAAGCAGATTTTTAATGTTTGTATCATATATGGGCGTTGCAGCCATGTTGGACATTTGACCAGGACCGTTAACAAAGTTTTGTTCCATTAAGCCCAGGAAGCTTTATGAAATTTTGTTACACTTGGCACCGTGTATTTTTAGAAGATTTTGAAGCTGTCGGAATATGAGAGTCCCTGGTCAAAGTTCAAAGAATGACCTTGGCATCTTGTACACAGAAATATTCATGCACTCATTTACATGACTGTATATACCATTTTTATGCTAAAATAATTTCCGTGATATCGTATGTTCAAGCATTTTCGAATAAAAAAAGTAGCAGGAAGCGAATTAGCCCTTGCTGTGAAAAGATCAAGGTCAACCCAATGTCATTGTTTGAATAATATTAATAGAACCCGAGTAGTCAATGCTACATATCAAGTTTCAAGGTCATCGGTCAGTTCGTTCAGGAGGAGAATATTTTTAAAGGCTGTTGCCATATTTGGGCGTGACTGACATGTTGATCATGTGACTTTGCCCGTTTGAATAAACTTTCTATCCTCAAAGCATGGAGGCTCTATATAAAATTTGGTTACGATTGGTCTAGTGGGTTGGTTTCGAGGAGATGTTTGTAATTCTTAAAATACGAGATACCTTGTTCAAAGGTCAAAGAATGACCTGGACCTCTTGTACGCAAATCTTCATATACTCATTTAGATGACTGAATATACATGTAGCACTTTTTTGCAAAAATCTTTGAAAAAGGTCAATATCAGCCTAAACTTATTTTCGTAGTACTGGAGTACCTAGTAATAAATACCAAGTTTCAAGGCCATCAGTCAAATTGTTCTGGAGAAGAAGATCTTTAAATATTTTACCGGGGCCCGGATAGCGTAGTGGATAGTGTACTCGCTTTCCACTTCTGCGGCCCTGGTTCGATACCCGGCGTCGTCAGGTAGGGGGGTAGTGGTCGCCCGTCCGAGGTCGGTGGTTTTCTCCGGGAACTCCGGTTTCCTCCACCAGTATATGACAACAAACCCGCCAACATCCGTGCCATCGAGAGTATTCAAATACGTTCGCGTGAGCTTTCAATGCAATCGATGTAAAATGAATAAAGTTTACAAATTACAATTTTAAATATTTTACCATATATGAGCCGCACCACGACAAAACCAACAATGTGGTTGTGCGCCCAGCGCAGACTCAGATCAGCCTGGGCATCCGCCCGGTCTGATCAGAGCCTTCGCTGTCCGCATCGAGGTAGCTAAGACACTTAGCTACCCTTTGAGTACTTAGCAAAGAGTCTGATCATTACTGGCGGATACCCAGGCTGATCTGAGTCTGCGCTGGGCGCACAACCACATTGTTTGTTTTATCGTGTCGCGGCTCATATGAGCGTGACAGCCATGTTAGTTATGTGAACTGAGCTGGACCGTTTGAATATATTTCGTTCCCTCAACCCCTGAATGCTGTATAATTAATTTGGTTACAAGTGGCCCAGTGGATTTTGAGATGTTTGAAATTGTCGAAATATGAGAGACCTTGGTCAAAGGTGCAAGAATGTTGACATCTCGACAACTTGACATCTTGTACTCAGAAATCTTCAGATGACTGTAAGTAACAAATTTTACACCAAAACATTTTATAAGTTTCATGAAATCTTATGCTCTAGCATTTTCCCATGCAATAGGAAAGAGAGCAATTTTGACCTTGCCTTGAAAAACGATCAAGGTCAACCCAAATTAATCGTTTGAATAATCTTGTTAGTACTTGAGTACCCGGTTTTACATACCAGGTTTCAAGGTCATCAGTCAGTTGGTTATGGAGAAGAATATTTTACAGGTTTTTACAATATATAGGCATGGCGGCCATGCTTGTCATGTGACCTGAACTGTATAGACAATCTTCCATTGCCCTAGCCTTTGAGACTCTATAAGAAATTTAAATACGACTGGCCCAAGGGTTTTTAAAGAGATGTTTGTAATTGTTGAAATATAAGAGACCTTGGTCAAAGGTCAGAGAATGACATTGACCTCTTGTACTCAGAAATCTTCATGTGCACATATAGATGACCGTATATACCAACTTTATGCCAAAACCTTCCATAATTTCATTGAAATCATAAGTTATAGCATATTCCCATACAAAAGCACAAGAAAAGCAAATCTGACCCTTCCGTAAAAAAGGACAAGGTCAATTTAAGATCCTTATTTGAACACTTTAAGTGTTAGTTAAGTACTCGATGCTACATACCAAGTTTCAAGGCAGTCGGCTTTTGATTCTAACGAAGAATTTGTTTAAGGTTTTTACCATATATTGGCATAGCGGCTATCCTGGTCATGTGACCCTTACAATTTGAACCAATTCGCATTACCCCGATGTATCCGAGGGTCTGTATGGAATTTGGTTACAATCGAACCAGTGGTTTCGAGGGAGATGTCGTTTCAAAATGTTAACGGATGACGACGGACGACGACAGACGATGGACAATGGAGCATGCCTATCCATAAGCTCCCCCGGGGCCTTTGGCTCAGATGAGCTGAAAACACATTACTACATATTGGTACACATTAACCATTTACAGTCGAACCTGTCTTAAGGGGTCACTGTATTAAGGGGTCACCTGCCTTTAGCAGCCACTTTTTGGGGGTCCCTTAGACCAAAATACAGTGCAAATGAACCTGTATTAAAGGGTCATCTGTCTTAAGCAGCCAATTTTTGTGGGTCCCATAGGGTGACCCCTTAAGACAGGTTTGACTGTATTATCAAAATTTTTTTCTTTGCGGTTTTGCGTAAAACTCACATAGCTCAACCTTTATGAGCCTACATTGCTTTCTCAGGTATTTGTTCCCCAGTATTATTAAGAAATAATTCTAGCAAGCATGAAGCTATTGGTTATGCGTATCAAAGCACAACCGTGTCACATCCTACATAATTACGAAAGTCAATTAGAGAAATGCCACTGTAAACCGATCGAAATGAAATACATGTATGATCCGCAACATGATAAAACCTGTGCGTCAATTGAAAATTCAGATCATCCTGGGCAGATTTAGAGCCTTAGCTACCCTTTAAGCGCATAGCAAAGACGATGATCGGTAGATGCGCAGACTGACCTGACTCCTCGCTGGGCGCACATGCTACTTTGTTGTTATTGGTGTCGCGGCTCAATTATCTGGATTTCGACACACTTTATAAAGATATATGAGCCGCGACGCGAGAAAACCAACAAAGTGGTTGTGCGCCCAGCGCAGACTGAGATCAGCCTGGGCATCCGCCCAGTCTGATCAGAGTCTCCGCTGACCGCATGGAGGTAACTTGGACCCTTAGTTACCTTTTGAGCCTTTTAACAAAGATTCTGATAAACTGGTCGGATGCCCTGGCTGATCTAAGTCTGGGCTAGGCGCACAACCACTTTGTTGGTTTTCTCGTGTCACGACTCATATCAATGAAGATACCCAGAAAAAGGCCAAAACAACAAAGCACAATGCACATAAGAAACCGAGAGAATTGGAAGGAAGGAACACAAACAACAAACCGGAGCAGTACATTTTCAAAAAACAGACACAACTAGTCCAACCCAGAAGACATAACTACAAAAAACATCAAAGTCATAGAAAATGTACAAACCATAAGGAACATGTATGTTTACATACGAGCCGCAATACAACAAACACGAACGAAGTGGCATGTGCACCATCGAAGACTCAGATCAGCCTGGGCAGCCAACCAGTCTAATCAGCGTAATCACTGTGCACTTAAAGGGTAGCAAAGGGTCTAAGCTAGTTCTTTGCGGACAGCAAAGGCTCTGATCAGACTGGCTGGATGCACAGTCTGATCTGAGTCTTCGCTGGGCGCACATGACAGTATGTTTGTTTTTGTCGTGTAGTGGCTTAATTACGTTTTATTTTAAATCATAAAATAAACAGAAATCAAACTTCACTGCTATAGAGCTGATAGCACTTATAGAAATACAAGAAAAAAAAAACTAAAAAAAAAAAAAAAAAAAAAACGGGATCAGCATCAGAAGTTTCCTTGGAACGAACAGTATCTTAAGCCAAGGGGCTTTCATTAGTTTTATGCTGGCAACCTCGTAGTCCCTTCTGATGCAGCTCCCAAAACAAATAGGAGTTGGATTTCCCTAAAGGCCTTCAAATTCTTCAGTAAAAACACCCAATAGGACAATGTATGGAGTTTGTCGCATACTTTCAGTATTGCAATCTTTATTTTTGTATCCCATTGCAATATTTTTGAACTGCTCCGAAACAAAATCAAAATAACCTGTAAATGTTTTGAAATATATTATGAAGGAAGACCCTCTGAAAGCAAGGGACGCATGTGAGAAACGAAATAGAAGGCACGAAATCAACGAATCTGTTCATGTGCAGTAATCTAATGTTAAAGTGCACACGGCTTGATTTACCTGTTATATATATTTAAATGAGCATACCTTGTCATAAACGAGGGAAGCATAATTATTATCTTTGGGTGATAGTACAGTATGTGCTGCACTAGATCAATATGTACAGTAATGAATTGTCAAGCGAGACATATTATCTGATATTGCTTACTTACAATGTCCTGCTTCTAGACTGTTTACATTTCAGGTCGCATTGTTAAAGCAAAATATTTGGGGGACACACACTAAATACCTAATTAATATTCATTTGTTTTCATGCCAACATAAGAAAAAAGTTAATTGAAAACGGTATCAGATTTATTGATTTTCGTCTTTCTACAGTGATTTGCAATGGGCGTAAAGAGACGAGGCGACGTATCATATAACAAATTTTAAGTAGCCATTTAAGTTAATAGGTTACTGTCTAGCAACCTGATATTACTTAGCTTCATTTCAGAGTGGGAGGATGACAGCACAGAGCCAAGACCGAGACTTTTCCACTTAATGAAATTTACTTCAGAGAAGAAATCCCGACCAAAATTTCAAATAAGGTCTGAAAGCTAGACTTGTTTGAGGCCTGGGATGCACCAAGAAAACCCAACAATGTTTATATTGATTGCAATAGGCAAAAAGAGGGTTAAGCGCATATGCCAACTGTAAATTACTGCTCCTTCAAATAGTCAAGAACAACGGCTGAACGATAAGCTGGTGCATTAACATGTAACAAATGAAAGCCACGTACCATTGTTCTTAGAAGTTTCGTTAATTTGTGCAGAATGGCACCAGGGAGAATTAGATACCGAGTAACACTAGAGCGCTCGGACACAGAGATCTTGGCCACGATTCCATCTCTGCCAAAATGTTCAACCCGCCGCTTAGTCCTCCGTCTGTGATTAATTAGGGGATAACTGTACTCAAAATTGTCAGTTGGGGAAGTAAATCGTCGGTATTATGGTCGGAAATTTCGATTTACGGCGACGCGTCAGCGGAGCTGTAAAACGCAATTTGCGACCATAAAAACAACGATTTACCTCGGTCCCCAAATGAAAATTTTCAATACAGTTATATCCTCATTCTAATGCACATTTCACATTTTCACTTTTAAAAGTGTGCTACTTTGTATCCATAGCAAACGCTTTTAGCGACGTAAAACCAGGCGTCAACCAATCAGAAGCGCAGGATATACTGTCACAAATCTTTGACGCTATCCAATCAGACGTCGCGTTATATACGAAAGTGCATCAGAATATGTCAACAGTGCTCTTTTACACCTAAATAATATCCAGGTTTTGTCAGCTGTGACAACTTTTCCAAGATATTTCAGTTGCTTGCATTTTAACATGACTAGAGTTGGTAAAGCCTTTCCAACATTCCTGCCCCCTTTTTTTCTGGAGTAAACACATTTGAGCCGCGACACGACAAAACCTTTAAAGTGGTTATGCGCCCAGTGAAGAATCAGATCAGCCTGGGCATCCGCCCAGTCTGATCAGAGTCCTCGCTGTCCGCATGGAGGTATCTCAGACATTTAGGTACCCTATAAGTGCTTTGCGAAGAGTCTGATGAGATTGAGCGGATGCCCAGGCTGATCTGAGTTTGCGCTGGGCGCACAACCACTTTGTTGGTTTTGTTGTGTCGCGGCTCGTTTAATGTGGAAGCAAACTTGTCAACAATGATTGGGTTAACCACCATGCATGTAGTTTATTTCTTAATATTTTTACCAGCAATCTCATGGAACTTTCTGATTTCGCAACTTGTAAACAGAAAACTCCCTAAAACTCAGGTTCCGTTCACTGTATTACTGTAATATTTACCTTTACAATCGTACACATTTACAATACTGAAATAATTCTTAAACTAGTATTGTCCGAAGGTATATTTAAACGATGCGCTTGGAATAGCAAATATTGCAGACCCAAATAAATGCCCATTAGATATTTTTCTTATTCGGATTACTCTGGCACTCCATTTCAAACTTTCAGGATAAGTACATTGTTGGTCACAGATAAGGAACCACGGGATTACCAGATAAAAATAAATCTTAGAGCTTTGGCACTACAAGATGCAACTGAAACATTCACTCTAGCAGTTGAACTTAAGAATCAAAGAAGCATTATTCTTACTGCATATTTCCGCTGATGAAAGTTGTCTCTTTTGCAAATGTATTTGAGCAATCAAAAGTCATTCATATGTAGCTATTTCAGGATTTGGGATTGCGTGGTTTTACATGTTCATGAGATGCTCGTAAATATGGTGATTAATGTGTTTATTTCAAGCTATACCCACGTGTAGTTATTTGTTTTTGTTTTTAGATAGATTTTAGCGAAGCAAAAACGTGTTTATGCAAAACACTTTGTGTGCATGCGCGTGCATGTGCACGTGCGCCTTTGTACAATAGAATAGTTTCTATGTAGTCACAAGGGTAAAGTCTTCAAACATTCTCCATAGACACGTCTGGGAAATATCTACTAAAAGCAGCGATGCATATCGGGCCATGACCTATATTTCACGGTTCATTGAACATTAGAAAAAGATATTTTTATAATAATGATGATAATGATAATAACATAATGAAAAAAAAAAAAAAAAAAAAAAAAAAAAAAACGAGCCTGACCCTTATTTAGGATGAGAGACAGACCGCTTTCTTTTAAGATAGTGACATACAGTTTGATACCAAACGAGTAAACCATGATAATCGCAGACCAGAATAATGACTTTTGCGAGGATATTTGGAATAAAAAGCATAAGAACTAAATTTAAATATCACAAGTCAGTGGTTGGTACTCCAAATATCCTCGTAAAAATTACCTTGAATCGAGTATAAATTTTAAGATGACGACAAGAAAGCAACGTGACTAAGACGTACGTTGGCCACCTTGTACTAGCTAATTGGCACATTTCAGGGATGTTTTACCGGAGACATTTTACCGGTACTTTACACACAAAAAAACACACAAAAACATACACTGTCATTCACTAAAATATGTCATCCGTCTACTTTAGTCAAAAGCGAACTGGAGCACGAAACTCAGTTTATCCAACTCAAGTAAGGAAAATAGATAGCTGACAAATCTTATTCCATCAACTTAAGAAATATATATCCTCTTTGAGAGCACTTAAAAACTAATGTAGACACACTTACGACAAAACCGTGAACTTATGAAAACTATTTTTCGTATGTCCATGCCAAGCAGGTCAGAGACTAGGACAGAATTGATATTTGTTTAAGGTACAGCATTAAATGGGACAGCTACTAACTTAGCTTTTTTACCCATTTATGCCCAGTGGTCTCTTCTGTCCTTATAAATAAAGAATACGATGTAAGTGTCTTTTGATTTCAAGCTTATCAGGAGAGACAAGAAACAGCGTAGGAATGACGAGGCTTGCATGATATGAAGATTTTAAGGCGTAAAGAGAGTCAAACAAATGAAAAGCAAACGTAGTTTTGTTCGAACTTGCTGACGTCGCGTATGCGTTATGACGTAAGTCGGTGACGTCATTTAAACAATCGAACGTTGTTATCAGGGCAAACGTCGGTACATAGCCGATCGTTTTCAGAGATCACTTCCAAAGGCATCGCCTGATAACATTCGCGCATGCGATGTGATATCACATCATGTTATCATACCCTCCTTATCAGGTGAGTTTTGCAGCAGATGCGTGATAAATTAGATGAGCCCATTCATCATTTAAGGGCTGTCTGGTTTATTCATTCTTTTCCAGTTGATAAACAGTGCTGAAAATTCGATGCAAACAGTGTAGATCCTGATCAGACGCCATGTGCTACAACATCCGATCTGGGTTATGTCCTAATGTAGTAGGAGGAGAAAAATGTGGAAAGAAAATTTCGTCGAGCGCCCCGACTGGGGATCGATCTCTCGACCCCGAGATTATAAAGCCAGCATACAACCTCTAGGCTAAAAGGCCCGGACCAGTTAGACTGGTCAGTTATACACTCTATATACCTATATACATAGTTACACATCACTAATTGGCAGTACTACTACACTATCATTGAACGCTAGGCATTGTGGATATATCAATAACAAGCAAAAAGCGAATTCTTTTTTATTGTTGTTACACATTCTTTGTTACATACATGTAGTAGTTTTCAACATAAAGTGGTTTCCTGATTCAAAGATGTTTAAGCCAGTTAAAACATTTAGCCAACAAATATGAAGAGTCTGGACACAATAAATCACGGACGCAAATATCTGATCAAGCTAATTTTATACCAAATATATTTCAAAAAGTTATTTGTAACACTGCAGCGAAATTAATCCAAAACAAACTAGAAATGTTTTTCAGAGAAAAACTGATGTCCCCCCACCAGCCCATTTTCCATCCCCTATAATGAAGTCCTCCTGTGACCTTGAAAATGAGGTCAAGGTCACCAGAATCTGAACAGCTCTTAAGCTAGTCCCAGTGATGTATTCATGCAAGTTTGGTGAGATTCCATTGACTGGTTCATGAGATATTATGGGTACAAGAAATTGCCATCTAAGTCCTCCAATGACCTTGAAAATGAGGTCAAGGTTGCCAAAATCTAAATCAGCTCTTAAGCTAGTCCCAGTGATGTATCCAAGCAAGTTTGGTGAAATTCCATCCATTGGCTCATGAGATATTGTGGAAATAGGAAATTGTCATCTCAGTCCTCCAGTGACCTTGAGAATGAGGTCAGGGTCATCAAAATCTATTCAGCTTTTAAACATGTCCCAATGATGTATCCATGCAAGTTTGGTGAAATTCTATCCATTGCTTCAGAAGATATACTGGGTACAATAAATTGTCATCTAAGTCCTTCAGTGACCTTGAAAATGAGGTCAAGGTCATCAAAATCTAATTAACTCTTAAACTTGCCCCAATGATGTATCCATGCAAGTTTGATGAAATTCTATCCATTGGTTCAGGAGATATAGTGGGTACAAGAAATTCTCATGTAAGTCCTCCAGTGACCTTGAAAATAAGGTCAAGGTCACTAAAATCTAATGAGCTCTTAAACCTGCCCCAAAAATGTATCCATGCAAGTTTGGTGAAATCCCATCCATTGGTTTAGGAGATAACATGGGTACAAGAAATTGTCATCTAAGTCCTCCAGTGACCTTAAAAATGAGGTCAAGGTCACCAAAATCTAATCAGCTTTTAAACTTGTCCCTATAACGTAACCATGAAAGTTTGGTGAAATTCCATCCATTGGTTCAAGAGATATCACGCACGCAAAGTGGGTACATGAAATTGTCATCTAAGTCCTCCAGTGACCTTGAAAATGAGGTCAAGGTCACCAAAATCTAATCAGCTCTTAAACTTGTCCCAATGATGTATCCATGCAAGTTAGGTGAAACTCCATCTGTTGGTTCAAGAGATATCGCGCACGCAAAGTGGGCACATGAAATTGTCATCTAAGTCCTCAAGTGACCTTGAAAATGAGGTCAAGGTCACCAAAATCTAATCAGGTCTTAAACTTGTCCCAATGATGTATCCAAGCAAGTTTGATGAAATTCCATCCATTGGTTCAAGAGATATCGCGCACGAAAGAAATTGTCACGCCGACGCCGACGCTGACGCCGACGCCCGGGAACCGCACTGAAAACAATATGTCCCCCCTCACCTTTGGTGGGGGACATAATGTGTGAGTAACATGAGGTACAGCATAGCACTCTTTCAAAACCAAACTGAACGGTCCTCTGTGACCTAATGAATAATAGAGTGCTGACTCTTAAACATAATATACTGGACAAAAAAGTTAGGGATCAAAAATTTAACTGAAGCTGAAATCATGAAAAATAAAGTATCCAGAAATAATTTTCTTCTGTTCAATTCAGCAGGTAAAACGGCACAGAACTGCATGAAAAATATTGAAATCGGATCACGTGACACACCAGCAGAAACAAATAAGCAGATATACCCCTAAAACTGAAGTGAAAATTGGCATCACCACAAAATTGAATGTCCGTGATTCTTGGCTTTATCCATGCAAAACCATTGCCAGTACTCATCGATATCTTTGGGGGTCTGAATAACTGCATGACATAAACTCGGTGTTCTTTTGGTTCAGTGCTAGAGGCTCAAATGGGGACTCGTTTGCCATTTTTCATGAAAGGCCTGAATTAGTCATCCAGGAGTTTCCTGAAGTCTCTGGTGTTTAGAATTGATGTTTTGTAACATCTGTCAAGCATTTTCAATCAGATTTAAAATTTGCGATTACCTAGACTTGTCCATATGGACGATGTTCTCTGTCCCAAGCTACTGGTTCATCACAATAACACTGTGAGGACGTGCATTGCTTGTCCATTAAATGATTTATTCGGCCAATTTCAGCGAAAACGGTTTGAAACAGACTTTAGACAGCTAATTGCCGCACTTGAATGCTGGTAATAAGCCCAGGATTGATGCGATTCCACAGTAATGCGAGGCGACAGTCGGCAAAAAGTGACACAAATTGGCAGCAGGGTCACTGGACCCATGCTCTTTTCACAGATTAGTCCAGATTTGTATGTAGATACCCACGATGATTGGAGAATGGTGTGACGCCTGCCAGGTACACGTCGTGTAGACTATGAATGAAGTCGTGTTGCGGAATATGATATGTCTCGAGGAGGGTTGGTGATGGTATGGTGCGGCATCCGGATTGGCAGCTGTGTGGACTTGCGCTTGCCAGACAGAGGCGCTCTGATTGGTGTTCGAGCGAGGAATGACTCGTTTTATCCAATTACGAGACCGTTTGCTGAAGTTTTTGACGATAACATCATCGAGTCACAGGGCAAAGTGATGGACCAGTACCTAGCGACAGAAACAATCGCCCGCATTTACATGTCAATCTAATCACAAGTTTCAAATCCGACTGAGCATTGTTTGGACATGTTACACCGCCAATCTTGATCACGAGAGGCTTCTTGAAACTCAAGGAGAGCTCATTCAGGCCTTTCGTGAAAATAGCAAACGAGTCCCTAAATGGGCCTCTCGGAATTTACCAGAAGCATACCGCGTGGCTGTCATGCAGTTATTCAGGTCCTTGGAGGTCACACTGAGAACTGATAATGATTTTGCATGGATAAAGCCAAAAACAATGGGCATTCAGTTTTGCGCTAATGCCAGTTTTTACTTTGATTTTAGGGGTATGCCTGTTTATTCATTTCTGCTGGTGTGTCAAGTAATCAGATTCCAATATGTGTCATGCGGTCTTGTATAGCATTGTTAGATGTATTCAACAGAAGAAAATGATTTTTTGAAAATTACTTTTTTCAATATAAAAATTTTAGTCTAATGTTTGATCCTTAACTTTTTTTGTTCAGTATATCTTTCACCGCTGTGTGTTCAAATACCGTTTGCAGACATTTAAGAAAGCCAAGTTCTGTATATGTAAGGTCAGGTGTATTTTTCACCGGGAGCTCCGTTTTTTTGGCCACTTATGCTTAACAATCGGCTCGACAAAAGTGGACTATTCTTGAAATGTCCGTAAATACCCATATCGAAAAAAAGTAAAAACGTAAAAAAATTACCGTCGTTGCCAGAGTGAAAATACCTGTCTTTATGTTTGCAAATGAAGTCTAGTTAAAGAACTCGATGGTATGTAAAGACAAAAAAAAGTAGATAAACAAAAAATATGCGGAGTCTGGCCTTGGCATGCACGGTCAGTATATGTTTCTAGGCAGGCTCTGGCGTTTTGCTTGCCTTGTTTTGCTTTGTGTTCCGTCTTTATTCTGGTGTTTATGGCAGCATGTGCAGAACGACTGGGTCATTTTCCGTCCATTGACTTTTGCCTACTTTATGATGACGCGGCTAAAGTCATGTGACTGACAATCTACATGTCATATATTATCAGAGTGGTATCATAACTTGACGACGTCATCAGCAAATTTCAACCATGCTCCTCAGATAAACCGAAACGATAGCCTACCATCATAACGCATATACCTACTTTTACTTCGACCTCAAGATTTCACCGCATGTCTGCAGACAGAAGCGTGATGGAAAGCAATGACATTAGCAAAGGAAATAAAAACCTAACGTACTTTTCTGCTTAGAAACCGGTAGAATATCTTATTTATCTTGTTAATTAATTTTACAATATTAAAGAGGGAAACACACATCTAGCCATATGACTAGTTTACCATGTGGCTCTTTAAAAACATTTAATATACCAAAACACATATATGCAATATGTACAGGTATGAAGAGACAGACAGGATCAAATCTATCACACAGATTGTCTGAATCAAATATTTATTTGGAACACAGATATGAACCATAAAGACCTCTGTAAAGCGACGTGAAACGTTACGAGAACCGGAGACACAGCGACATGTGGCGGAAACCAATGTCCAGAAAACATGTCCCTGGCTCCAGTCCCCGCAAATCCCCGCAAGCAGCAGACGGCTCATATCAGTCTGATATACAAACAAAGTCATATCATGAGATAGGGTAATCTTGTAAATATACAATCAGATGGCGCGCTAAAAATCCTGACTTAAAGTTAAAAGCAATAACATTATACCTAAAATAAATGGGATGTTAGAAGGTATACAACAGTAACTCAAAAAATAGCTTTCGTTACAAAACAAGAAAGAATTGTAGATAATTTTGATTGTAACATTTTATAAAAAAATAAAACAGTAAACAGTCATGATACTTGGAAATAAAACAAGCCAATTACACAGCAATATTGACCTTATTTTTAGCCACAATGCTTCAATAGTCAAAAATATATACCATTTCATTCATAAATGGAAATATTATCACACATATTCATTTAATACCAATTTATATATAGATCGACCAGATATATCGTATTCCTGCTTCCTGTCATAATCATTTTAGTAAAAGACAGGAGATACGTCTCTATGTCCAGATGAAGAAATTGTCTTCAGCGCTGATAATATCAACCATATATACAATTCAGTAATGAAAGTGCATCAAGTTGCTAAGTTTTACTCTAAAAGCGTACAGCGTCTATTAACAGTCCATACAATACAGACACATTTGAATAAACGAATAAGACGGCAACTATAAAGAGTTTGCACGGACGTACTTGTGAAGTGAAAACATTGATTTTTTATCTTAATGTCCAGCACTGGGCCCAACATGACATAGGTTTCTCAGTTATTTTTATTTTCATGGTCTCTTCAATCAGACAATGCCGGGCGGCTCCCAGCGAGAAGAGGTGAGACAATCCGAAAAATGATAAAATTGAACTTCTGTTCTTAAGCAATTAAATGATGTATCAAAATATTAAATATTTACGCAGTTTTGTTATTTCTTGTGAGAGAGATGCTTTAAAAAAACAAAAACAAAAAAAAAAAACATGCTTCAATCAACCACCAAATACTTTGTCAAACAAAAAGGAAAATCAGCAAATTTATATGTAGTGCAGAATGTTAACTTTTGCATATAGAGCTGAACATAGAGTTGAACATAGAAGACTTTCCTTTATGAATTGGAATATCACTGTTAATGATTTTAAACGATTTTAAAGGTAACGTCCAGAAAGTTTTTTTTTTTACTTTATTTCGTTGTTAAATTTGACCATCATTTAAGGGTATTCCCTGCTTGCGATTCGGAACTTCTGCAAAACTCAAACTTTTGACTGCATACCAAACTTCTTCCCATTTGTGACACAGTGTTATAGTACTTAGTATACAAATTCAAAAAGATTAAGGGTAAGACTGATTTTTCTGATCAATTCCGAAAAATAATAATACGTCACAAACGTATTGGCTATAATTTAAATGTTATGCGACAGTCTGCATGCTTAGTGATTAACCCAATCACGGTTGATAGCTTTGCTGCACTCTTTAATTGCACACCGGGGGATCGGTCGTCAGACTCTATGATGGCCCCGACCTAAAGCTATATATTTTAGTTGGTTGGGACCGGAGCCTTTTTGTCTGTTGCTTGGTCCACCGGGGCTCAACTGGTGACCTTCTTTTGCTTCAGATTTCTAGTGTGGTTGTTTGGCAGGACAGGGATCTCCACCTGTCAGACGGCCCGTTGTATCTGTTGAGTCCTCGTCTTTGCTTCTTCATGGTGTTGAAATTTGATTTATGTGTTTACCGTGATGATTCATTGACGAGTTAGAGGGTTATCATGCGAACCGAACAACCAACTAAATGTTTTGTACCACTTCAGAAACTGAGGGTGAGGTTGGGCCTGTAAAAATGATTTAAGCCCCCCAGTAATTCATTACTGACCGTTCCAAGGCGGTAGTTCCGTTGTGGTTCTTTGTTGCCTGTTTTTGGTGTCAGAGTTTCTGTGATGTTTTACCTTATGTATGTTATTATTATTTTTGGTTCGGTTTGGGTTGCTGAGTGGCCACCTTTTGGGAACAAGCTGCTCACTCGGTTGGCCATATGTTCTCTGTATCTTGATTATTTGTAATCTTAGTTGTTTCCACCTATGGTTTGAGGGCTGGATTTGGATTTTGATTGTTTCAGTTCCTGGTCTTTGCATACTTTTTACTTTTATAGACTGACTGGTCGAGAAACCGTGACTTGGCGGCTCTCTTTTCAAATATCTATTGCCGCCATGTTTCCTCTTCAGTTTAATTTTGGAAAAAAGTTACAAAACGCCAAGTTGTTTTATTGGGAACTAACAACGTCATATTAACATTGTTGTCAGCTTGCTGAGTATATTTTGTCGAAATCTATGCTATTTTCAATAAATTCACAATTTTCTTATGACATACTTGCGTTGTACATGTATTGCAGCATTTTCTGCTTAGTCATTATTTTAAAATGGTAATAAGCAATGTCAAAGCAACCCCTTTCCATCTGATCCTGTTTTCAGCTGTCCTAGTTTTGTCTTCCCACCTCTTCTTCTAGTCAAGTACATCTCTTGATTTTCCTTTCACTGTGTCCTGTCTAATCATCTTTGCTAAACTAGAATACCTCGAGATGTGGCCAAACTACCTCTGTGCTTGTTTCTACGCAATGATCAGAAGTTGTCCAATGGCTGCTCGGATCTTTCTGCGAATGTCTTTATAAGTAACATGGTCTTTGTACGAGCTGTTCAATAAACTTCTGTAGCATCTCTTGTCAAATGTCTGCGTTATTTTCTCAAATGCTGTTGTCAAGATCCATGACTCACAGGCATACACAAAGTAGAAGCACACACATTTGAACGTAACAGATACGTACAGGTTGATATTGTTTCAAACATACTGATGATGATACTCAGAAGACATAAGAAAGCACAATCTGCTCAAGTCACGAACAAACGAAAAACAAAAACAAAAACAGAATCATTTGTTCTCTGCTCTTGAAGGAACCCTTTAAGGTTTTGATTTCACCTTACTGCAGCTGATGTTGTACCGTGTGACGGCCTTAAAACGTCTACCCCGTTCATCATCCACAGTGCAGATTATATTTTATTTTTGTCCTTTGAGATAAGAGGATATGTTCTGAAAAATCAGATTTTTTTTGATTGGTTTTGTTTATTTCGAAATGGCTCAGTCGGAAACAAGAAATGACAAAGACTGGTCAAGTCTTGTAAAAATGGTCTTCTCAGTTACCCTAAAGTAGTAAAATGATCTTTGTGACATAAATGCGTGGATGAAAAGAATCCTGTTAAAATATTTGTAGGACGAATATCAAATACTACTTTTGTCATTACTAACTAAATACGGAATCATTAATCACATACAGCAGGCATTAACACAGCATAATATCGTAAATTGCTTCTGTTATAAAAGTTCCAGACTCCTGCTTAAATTTGTCTCATTTATAAATTGCAATTGTCTGCATCTTACAGGCTCGGTACATTTGTGCTCTAACTTTTGACATTTGAAGTGCTAGTAAATTAAGCACCTACAGTGATATTAGGTCATCTGAACATTTCACAGCGTATAGGAACTAGCTAAAGTAACCAGCATTTTAAGTTGAAAGCTTTTTGCTAGGTGTTTAGATAAGCAGCAGCGGTGAAAGTTTGTGCGGCATAATAACAGTTTTTGCATACACTTCTGGTCAGCACAGAAATGGTGTTTACATGGTGTTGAACATGAGAAAGCATGTTACCATAGTTTGATGCTACTCTTAGTTTATTTCCTTACTCTGCAACTTTTCTCGGATCGTGATGTTCATGCTTGTAACATTTAATAAACAGCATCCTATAGGCAAATTGCATTCATCCACCGATAAACACGAAAGAAAGCCAAATGGTTGGTTGGTTGGTTGGTTTGATGCTTAACGTCCACGGTAAACAACTAAGGTCATGTCGGGACGGTCAGTTAACCTAACCACACTATTCCTGGGCAGGCTTAGACCTCCTAAGCGGTGAACCAGTACTAAGTGCACATACTTTCGCCAGTAACTGACAACTGCCCTTCTTGAATCAGCCAAAGGAGAAACGAAAGTATGTGGCCAGACCGGGATTCGAACCCAGGACCTCTGACTTACGAGTCAGGTGCCCTACCGATTGCGCTACCCGGCCCCGAAAGCCAAATGGATATATGGATATGCATTAAACCAGCGGGAAAAAGCAGTAAAAACAGAAGCAATGGCATCTTTAAAATGCAAAAACTTATCTAATTGGTAAAAGACTAAAATGTATTTCAGAACGTGCGACTTTCACAGACCATAGCCTTCCAATTACACAAAAGAGGAAGAGTGCACCATCCAAAACACTGACAATAAATTGTAAAAAAATTAACGAATCACAAAGCCCTCTTTCCTCCTACGAGGTAATCACACTCAACTTTGGTGTTGAAAATAGTAGTTTAGCAGAAACAAAAGTGCAGCACTAAAGAACCTCTGTTTTCTGAATGTGCGAATAGCAATAAGTCGGATCATTCTGAGCTTCTGCAGTGACAATCAGACTCTTCCTTGCTTGCATCAAACAACCGCTGCACAGATTTACCTTTTAAATGACGAAATACTGGAAATGACACAGCCATATTAGTGCGCTTTGAAAACACCTACACCTTAAAGAGGCTGCACATGATGGGGTTTGAGTATATCATATTATTCCACTCTGCGACATTTATCAAATCATGATGTTTATTCTCGTAAAATGTTCAATAAACAACACCTTGGAGGCAAATTATGCTAAGAAGAAAGGAAGCCAAACATCTTAAGAAACTTTAAGTCATCGTCGTGTAACAAACCCAGTCTTACGTTTTGATGAACGCACTTGCTGGTTTATTTTGAAATACACATTAAGTAAAAGTGCAAAACTGATTTGTTTCCCAGTTTCAAGCTAATTTGAATGACTGCAGGTCGCACGTTTTAAATTGTGCTTTGTTTGTATCAGCCTTGTTATATCAACTGCAAAGTCGGCCTTACCGTTAACATAGAATATTTTAAAGAAACAATTGCCGCGAGAAAATGCACCTTTAAACACGATCGAACAACGCAAATTAAGATCAGATGGACATTTTGAGCAATCCAATTAGACTCTTCTCTTCTTGAATCGACTCTCATGAAGTTCGAAAGAAGTAGTGAATTATCGAAAAGTGGATGCGAAGTTACGCAGGCTGCTGACTCAAATGTCATACGTCGGATTTTCCTGTAGCACGAAATTATTTAAATTAGTTATTACCGCATGCTGCATTTCTTGAAATCTTCAGATGCAGTTCTAGCTAAATTAAAGCCTAGTTTGGAAACAAGCACAAGCTATAATGTATTTTTTCAGAGAATGCTTGAACGAGTCTTTGAATGCATTCATAGCTTTCAATTGTTAATTCCGTGCGAGCTGTCGGATTTCGCCATATGAGTCTAATTTAATTTTAATCGTGGAAGTGAATGAAAAAATCTTGTAATACAATACGTTGATAGAATAATTCTTATGTTCTTAGAAGAACATGAATTTTTCGTAAGTGAAGCAATATAAGCATTTGTCGGAACATTAATTGGCAATTTAGACATAAGTCATTTCTAAGTATAGCAAAATAACCTGGTACAGTTGTGTCTCAAACAATTACATTTAGTTTGAAAAAAAAACTGTGAGGCGCGACTAAGAAACTTAAAAATTACAGCATGTGCGAAAAACAAAGTCTCAAAAGAATCGACTATCTGAAGGCTGATACCCGCCATATCCTAGATACCACCAGCTACATTTCGAAGTTCATGTCGTTTAACCCAGATAAGCGAGCGACAGGAGTTTGGTCATGGCTACCAAAGCACAGAAAAAAGAAACCTGTACAAAAGAAGCGTTTACCTGAGTAAACCGGTCAACGGTCAAATTAGGGTCATCATCTGAACAAATCTGATAGCATATGAATCCTAAATTCATTTTGGAAAAGATTTGAAAAGGTTTTACTATATATGGGCATGGCAGCCATCTTGGTCATGTAACCGGAACAATTTATAAACATTGTCGTCTTTTTGACTCATGGACGTTTCATATTACACTTGTTTCAACCAGCGCAATTGCTTCGTTTGGCGGAGATGTCTAAAACTGTTGAAATATGAGGGACTGTGGTCAAAGTCCAAAGAATGACTTTGATCTCTGGTATTCAGAAATCAATGCCAACGTTTTCAAAAATATATTATAACATTTTGCCATAACTATCTCCAGGAAACAAATTGAGGTTGTTTTAAAAAAGGATCAAGGTCCACCCAAGGTCATCATTTAAATAACAATAATGGACTCCCGTGCCAAAAGCTATATACAAGGTTTCAAGGCCATCAAATATTTGGTTCCATTGCAGAAAATGATTCAAAATTTATTTCCATTAACACTTATACTCTAGCATTTTCCCATATAAAACACCAAGAGATGAGATTAAATTTGACATTGTCGTAAAAGATAAAGGTTTACCCTAGGTCACCAAGTGGACAATCTTGTTGTACTCGACTACCCGATGCTAAATATATACTAAACTAGGCCATCGATCAATTGGTTCTGGGGAAGAAGATTTTTTATAAAGATTTTTTCCACATGTGGGCGCAACTGTCCTGCTGGTCATGATGTTATCTGAACGTTTTGAACAGACCTTCATCCCGCCAAACCATGGAGGCTCTATAAAAAAAATGATTACAATTTGCACAGTGGGTTTTGAGAAGATGTTAATTATTGTCGAAATATGTAGGACCAAGGTCGACAAAAGGTCGAGGTCATCCCAATGTCATCGTTTTAACAAGCTTGATAGTACTAGACTACTCAATTACTAAATGCTACATACAAAGTTTCAAGGCCACCGGCCATCTGGCTCTGGAGAAGAAGATTGTTAAATGTTTACCATATATGGCTATGACTGCATTGTTGGTCATGTTACCTGGATGCTATATATCAACCCTCTAGGCCATAGGTCTATTGGTTCTGGAAAAACTATAATGTTTTTTTTGGTCATTTATGAGCATGGTTGCCATGTCGGTCATATGACCCAGACCATTTGAAAAAAAAACTTGTTCCCCCGATCCTGGAGGATCTATATGAAATTTTGTTACAATCGGCTCCAGTGTTTCAAAGGAAAAGTCGTTTGAAAATGTTGACGGACGACGACGGACGACGGGGCCTACCTATAGATAAGCTCTCACGGAGCCTTGGGCTCAGGTGAGCCAAAAATATATGGGGATTATTCCATACATCGGTACACCTTAACCATCAAATACATAAAAAAATGTTTCTTGGCCGTTTTGCGTAAAAAATTTCCTAGTTAAATGAAAACAGCGCTTTTCCTACTCAAAAAGCTCCAACCTTTATGAGTCTACGTTATTTTCTCTGGTATTTGTTCCCCAGTATTATTAAGAGTTATTAAACCAAGCAGCAAGCTATTGGTTCTGAATACCAAAGCACAACGGTGACATCTGACAGAATTAGAATAGAAAATAAGAACCCAGCACTACAAGCAATGCCACTGTAAACCGAGTAAAATGAAATACATTTCATCATAAAACCATCAGACAACCATGATGAAGCGTTTCTTCTTGGTTGTTTTATCTGTGGTTTGTTGCAATGTCTGTTATTGATATATTTTTGATGATGATTAGGCTAGCCCGGTGACCACCTACACGGAGAATGGCCGTTCACATGGCTGCACTGGAGATGTCTTTGGTGTCGACTAACTTTGTGTTGTCCCCCCGCCCCATGGTGGGATCTGGGATTGAATTGTGCCAGTTCCTTAGAATCCCGCCATGGTGGGATCTGGGATTAAATTGTGCAAGTTCCTTAGAATTTTTCTTCTTACTTTTGAGGACTCTGTGCAACCCGAAGCCAGACCAAAGAGGACCCTTCACCACCTAGATATACTACGATCGGCTCAACCGAAGACATTGGTGATCATAACCAATCTTCCGAATCAGTTTCCTCCTGTAATGTATCAGGTGAGGGTTCCCTTTTTTTTTAATCGGAGGCCCCACTCACCTCTGGCAGTTAAAGTAGAAGAAGAAGCAAGACGGATTGGTCAGTTGTTTTGGGATTAACGGCTCTTTCAGGCACTATTTCAGTTGAACCGTATCCTAGTGAGAGAGAGAACGAAAAGAGATAAGATAGATGAGAGAAAAAGTGTCCAAACAATCCAACCCACACCTACTGCAAGCATAGTTGGACATTGTTCTATTATATCCCAATAAGTAAGACGCCCCAGCCTTGAAAGTTACCCAGCACCATCGCCCGACCGCGCACACCCAAAAGCAAGAAGGAAGCAAACTGTTGATTGCAAATGAGTTAACCCACCCATTATGTATCGATTTTGTCACAAAATTTCAGTATTGAAACCTTTATTTTTGCATCGCATTGTAAAATGTTTGAACTGTACCGAAGCAAAATCAGATTAACCAGTAAGATTTTTGGAATGAATTATGAAGGAAGATCATTTGGACGCGAGGAACGAACCAGCGAAACAAAAAGAAGACTCGAATTAACGAATCTTTTCATTTGAATAAAGGTAATGTAAAACTGCCGCCCTGCCACTGCTGTCGTCTAACTTTAATTGTTTTATTTAAATGCGTTTACCTTATCGTAAGCGAGAGATGCATATTATGTCTGGATGATGGTAGTTTTGCACCTGATCAACAGTAATAAATTGACTAGCGAGACATTTGATTTGCTATTGCTTTCTTACAATGTCCTACTTTTAGGATGTTTCAATATCAGGTCGCGGCGTTGTCGAAGGAAAACATTGGAGGGGGGGGGGCTACACTAAGTACCTAATTAAGAATCAATTGTATTCTTCAACAGAGTGAAAAAAAATGTTGAAAACGGTATCAGATTTATCGATTTTTATCTTTTCTGAAGTAATTTGCAATGGGCGTAAAAAGACGAAGCAATATTTAGAGTGGGAGGATGACAGCGCAGACCCAAAAACAAGACCTTTCCACTTTATGATACGTATACTAACTTTAGGGAAGTAGACCCGACCAAATTCCAAATGAGGTTTAAAGATAAGAACTTCTCGAGGCAAGGAATACACCAAGAAAACGCAGCAAGGTCTATTTGGATTGCATCGGGCAAAAAGAAGGCTTAGCATATATACCGACTGCAAATTGTTGCTGCTTCAAGAAAAACGGCTGAATAATTGAGCTGGTGCATTAACAAGCAACAAATGGAAAGCACGGACCAATGTTCATAGACATTTTGTTACACAGTGCTGAATGACACAAGGGAAAATTTGTTCTTTGTATAATATACCGAGTAACACTATAGAGCTGTGGGACAGGGATCTCGGCCACGATTCTATCACTGAAACTCGCCGCACAGTCCTTTGTTTGCAAACAAGCTGTCATTGATCTTTTTCTCCTAATATAAAATAAAGATTTACAACAAAATTGATCGAAATAACAAGCGGTTTTGAGCGTACAGAATTGCCAAGCTTACAGACCCTGAATCTGTGAACGATAACAATTTGCAGAGGGACCTAAAGAACATCATTCTTGCAGTAAAGACGAAATATATATTTGTTTATTTATCTTGGACAATTCAACGGGTTATACAGCAAGAAGTGGCGACATTATTTGAAAAAATAACTGCTAGTTCCAACAAAATTGCTAAGCAATGCAGACTGTCACCTGGGAAATGTTCTTTTAATTAAATACATTAAAGCCAGACATCAAATATCAAGCCTTTTAAATTGTGAAGGAAAAATAATATAAAAAACAACACACAAACACACACCAACAACAATCTCAAAAGAAAAAAAATGACACGCACACACTTTTATTTTGCGCTGTATGCGACCAGCACTCAGTCAAAAAATGACTTGAATTGTCAGAATGTGCTTCAAAATAAGAGAATAATATACTAGACGTATACTTGACAGACTCCAAAATAATGAGGATTGGTTTCGGAGCCCATAGTCTTTATGCAATGTCAATGGAATTTGAAGATAATTTTGGAGTCATAAATGACAAATAACCTGTCCGAGTAACGTTTCCTTGTACATGTACATTGTGTATGAACTCGAGTTTGCATGATACTGACTCATTGACACATACCAACGTTATGAGTGTGCACAACCATAATTTCTTCTGTCATTCAATGTACTATACCCACCTGGTATTTGACGTCGAAACGACGTCGCACTGATATCGTTGCGATGTCTTGACGACACACAAACACGCACCGACAACAACTTCAAAAGAAAAAAAGTGTCACACACTTTTATTTTGCGCTGCATGCGACCAGTACTCAATCCAAAACTGACTTGAATTTTTAGAATGTGCATCAAAATAAGAGTATAATATACCAGACGGATACATGACAGATCCCAAAATGATGTAGATTGGTTTCGAGCCCCATAGTCTTTATGCAGTGTCAATGGTTTTTAGAATCATAGATGTAAAATTACCTGTCCGAGTAACGTTTCCTTGTACATTGTGTATGAAGAAAACTCGAGTTTGTATGCTACTGACTCATTGACACATACCGACATTTTACAAAAACTATGACTGAACACAACCATAGTTTCTTCTGTCATCCAATGTGCTATACCACCTGGCAAATGCCGACAATTGACGTCGCGCTGATGTCGATCGCATCGACGTTAAAGCGACGTCCTTTTGACTTCATGTGCCTGCTGAGTAGTGTGTAGTCTGATCAAATATTTCGTTATATTACCTATAGTATATGTCTGCCTGCTAGGCAACTGGAGGTCATAATCTCTTTTCTCAATCAACCTCTGAAAGTAAGGAAAATAAAGAGCTTGCTAATCTAGTGTCATCAACTTAAGAAATATATATCCTCTTGGAGAGTACTTTAAAACTAATACAGACACACATACGTCAAAACCGTGCACTTATGAAAGCTTTTCTTCGTATGTCCATACCAGGGAAGTCAGAGACTAAGAATCGATATTTGTCTAATGTACATCATTGGACAGCTACTGATTTGAATTTTTTACCCATATATGCCCATTGGACTCTTGTATCTTATAATGAGATGAGTCCATTCATACTTTAAGGGGTGTCTGGTTTATTCATTCTTTATAATTTAATTAAAAGTTCTAAACAATGCTGAAAATTCTATGCAAACAGTGTAGATCGTGATCAGACGCCACATTCTGCAATATCTGATCTGGGTTATATACTATTTATGGAACGCTAGGCATTATCTGTGTATTAATTTAACAAACAACATAAGTTGTGGTTGTTGTTACACATTCTTGTTACAGTCATGTAGTAGTTTTCAACATAAATTTAATGTTTAAGACAGATAAAACATAAAGCCAACAAATATGAAGAGGCTAGACAGAATAAATCACATATGCAAATATCTGATCAAACTAATTTTGTACCAAATAAAGTTCAATACGTTATTTGTAACAACGAAGAGAAATTTATCCCAAACATTGTGAGATGCATAACGTAAATGTAGAGAATTGTACTCTTTTACAGGTAGGTTCCTGCTCTCACGATGAAAATTCTGTTCAAAAAATATTTTGTCAGTTTCTGCCTAGTATTTTAATACTTTCATTTTCTGATTCTGTTGCTGCCAAGTAAACCGCCGGATTTTGCTGAAAATTGTCGTTTGTCTTATGTTTGTTTTCTATGCGCAAATAATGTGTTTGAATTCCAGTTCTAAAGAAATTGTGTTGCATGTCCATTAGGGCGTGGAATCTGATGTCATACTCCACACATCAATTTTTCTCTAGTTATGGGCTCTCCTAGAGTCCCAGTATGGCAGGAGGGTAAACTGTACCCCAAAATGCAATGTAGGATGACGTCAGCCGTGTTATCAATTTTTTTGACACGAAATCAAAAACAGCGCTAACTGATGTGCGAAGCAGAGTTAGATAATTCCTCACTAAAACACTTGTCTACAACTTACTTTATACTTTTTGGTGAAAGTTACTTAGTTCATTGTTTCAAGTGTTGTCCGACAACATAGCAAAAAATCAGCAAAATTATGATTCGAAACTCAGGACCCAACCTTTATAAACCAAACCGAGCGGACCTCCGTGACCTAATGGAAAAGAGCGCTGACTCTTAAACACAAGAGCTTACATCGCTCTGTGTTCACGTCCCAGCCGCACCTATGTGAACGAAAAGTCTGGTGTGTTTGACCTGGACCTCCGATATTTGCCAACCTCTGCTTAACGATGGGCTCGACATTAGCAAAATATTCTTGAAAGGGCCATGAAAACCCATGTCGAAAAAATACAGTCGATGCCGGAGTGAAAATGCAAATCTTAAGGTTGGCAAATAAAGTCTAGTTAGAGAGCTCGTTGGTACGTACAGACCCCGCCTGGTCTTTATGGCAGCATGTGCAGAACGACTGTGCCAGTTCCTGTCCATTGCCTATTCACCTACTTTATGATGACGCGGGTAAAGTCATGAGACTGACAATCTAAATGACATATATTATCAGCTAGGTATCATGACTTGACGGCGTCTTCTGCAAATTTTAAGCATGCAAATCAAATGAACTGAAATGATAGCTTACCATCACAAACTTACTTTTCATTTTAACCCGCAAGATGTTACGGAAAGCCATAACATAAGTTTCTTCAGCAAAGGAAATAAAACCCCTAAGTTTCTTTCTGCTTAGAAACTGGTAGAAGATCTTAAGTGTCTCTAAAACTTAGCATTCGTTACAAACGATAAGCATTGTAGACACTTTTAATCGTAACAGTTTATATAAGAAATAGAAAGTAAACAGCCATGTTTATTTCTTGGAAATAAAACAACCCAAATACATAGCAATATTGACCTAAGTTTAGCCATAATGCTTCAATAGTCAAAAATGTATATGGTTGTCATTTATAAATGGAAATATTATCACATATATTCATTTAATACCAATTTATATATAGATCGACCAGATATATCGTATTCCTGCTTCCTGTCATAATCATCTTAGTAAAAGACAGGAGATACGTTGCTATATCCAGATGAAGAAATTGTCTTCAGAGCTGATAATGTCTACCATATATAGAATTCAGTAATGAAAGTGCATCAAGTTGCTAGGTTTTACTCTAAAAGCGTACAGCGTCTATTAACGGTCCATACAATACAGACGCATTTGAATAATAGAATAAGACGGCAACTATTAAGAGGTTGCATGGACGTACTAGTGAAGTGTAAACATTGATGTTTTATCTTTATGACTAGCATTGGGCTCAACATGATATAGGTTTCTCAGTTATTTTCATTTTCATGGTCTCTTCAGTCGGTGTCTCAGAGAAGAGGTAAGACAATCAGAAGAATGAAAAAATAGAACTTCTGTTATTACGCAATTAAATAATGCATCAACATATGAAATATTTACGCAGTTTTCTGACTCCTTTTGAAAAAGATTGATGCTTCAATCAACTTCTTAATAGTTCGTCAAGAAAATTCTCAGCATATTTCAATGTAGTGCAGTATGTTAACTACTGAAAACAAAGCTGAGTAGAGAGCTGAAAATAGAAGACATTCCTTTCTGAATTTGTATATCACTGTTATTGCACGACTTTCAAGGAAATGTCTCAGTAAGTCCCTTACCTTTCCCGTTGTAAAATTCATTATGGGTGTATTCCCTGATGGCGATTCTGAACTTCTGCGAAACTAAAACGTGTGTTTGCGTACCAAACATCTTCCTATTTGTGACACAGCATTTTTTCTGAGAGTCTGACTAGATGAGAAGCCGAGACCTGGCGGCTCTCTCCTCAATAGTTTATGGCTGCCAAAGCGTCAAGGTTTTTCTTTGCAAACTTACCAATGTTACGTCATATTAAAAATGGTGTCAGGTGAGTATATTTTGTTGAAATCTATGCCGTTTTCAATTGTAGCATGACTAGTGCAATTTCCCTTTGAAGTAGTAGTAAAATAAATTCCCATACACTAAAATAACTACAGAAGGTGGAGCAAATAGTACAGAATAACTGAAGAGGCGGACCCTAAAACTGTACAATAACTTCCAGTTTTTGGAACTTATTGTATTCATTCATCTCATCAGCAATCTAGTCAAAAATCAATATCAGGGCTTCAGAACAGCCAAAATTTTGGAGTGAAAAATATTGCTTACAAAATAAAGCAGGTTTGTGGCAGCTTCAAACAGGTTAAACCCTACTCTTTACTGACTCTGGCTAATATAGACCAGTATTTGTTTCTGCGCATTTCGACCAGGACCTTCGCAATGCCAATTCCACCAGGGTCTTTACAATTCTGGAGCCCGCTTAAGCGCCGGCCTACTGATCAAGCGGTCCCGAGTTCGAGCCCCGCTGGAGGCGGGACTCTTTTCAATTGTAAACGGGGTCCATTGCACACAGCCTTTCATTATCACACACCAATCGTCCTGATATGACTAAAATTCTGTTAAAAGAGTCGTAAAATCGCAAGTCATCCATCCATCCATCTTTACGATTTACTATACACATTTTAGATCTAAATCGTTGCTTTAGACTGCATGCATAATACTTGTCAAAATTAAATGGGAATGGAACTGTTCCAGTTTTCTTTGGTATAAAAACACCCAATGCTGACGAATGTGTAACAGATCCGTGTCACAGCAGTCATGATACCATTCATGTCAGTCAAAATAATTTGGTGAGTGAACAGCTTTAGTTTTCTTTGGGCATGATACACCAAATGCCTGCGTTAACAGATCCGTCCCTCAGCAGTCATGATACCATCCATGACAGACTGTTTTGGAGCAGTCCTTTATGATCATTGCCAGTCTAATCATCAAAATGGTATGAATCGTATAATTGAAGGAATCTCTTTAAAAAGACTGGCAGGGATTTTTTCATGACTGGTGTTGATAGGATATTTTTATATTAAATTGAATTGCATATATAAAAATAAGATATAAAAACAAAAATGAATCGACGAAAACCAAATATATTGCTTTACAAGCTTACGACGTATGGGTACACTGCCGTGTCTTTTCACCATTTCTTACAAAGGGAAACATTTTTGTTACGTATTGGTTGCTTCCTTGGAAAATGAAGCCCTTCCAAAATGGGGCCTACTCTCAACGGAAAGAATTTGCTTCTCGAATTCTCCCCTAGGGAGCAAATTCTTTCCTTTAAGTGGAAATGAAATGGAAGTGTACCCAATTACTTTAAATACGATTTTTGTTTCTCTTAATTATTAATGTGACATTTTTCTTACCTTGCATTTACTAGTCCTTTCTATTCATATCCTAGTTTTATAATCACTGAAGGGTCCCGCATTTTATAATCCTTTCTATTCATTTCCTAAATTTATAATGACCAAAGAGTCCAGCGTCTAGCTTTAAAATGTGTCAAGGTTATTGTGAAAGGCAAAACTACATTGATCAATTCGATTGATGCCGATTTGGGGTGGGTGTGTTTTCTTCGCCTGTCATGACTGTCAAAAATGATTACCATGTCACTATTTTACTTTATATACCTGAGACTTGGCAGGTCATGCTACAAGCTAGTTATAGAATGTCAATCACACTGTAAGTTATTTCGAACTCGGGGCTCCGCCCCTTGTTCAGACATAACTTACCTCGTGATTAACATACTATAAGGGACCGACAATTTAATATTCTTGTCTAGGGGGGGGGGGGGGGGAGGGGGGAGGGGGCTGGTATATTTATCATAAAAAATTCCCTGTCTTTGGATATGCAAGGAAAAAATAACCTGGCTCAGAAGGGGTTTCAAAAATAATAGTGCCTCAGAAGTAATTAAAAACATAACCAGGCTCCATCCAAAATTTAAAAAAAAAATATAGTCTGCAGATAATTCCATTTGAATTGAGTTTTATAATGTCTCTGGCTTCTAGGGCCTGCACCCCCCAGACCCCCTATATTTATAATAATATTTTAATAGTTTCTGCAATTGTTTTAAACCGGCGAGCCCGCATGTGCATACATTTACAAAAATATTCTATACAACATTCACATACATATATTATCGATCTGCCACATTACTAAGTAAATGTTTCCACTAAAACTGAATTGCAAAAGAGTCACAATACGGGCTTCTGAGTGCGTGTTTTGAGGATGTTGAATATTTAGGTAAACACACTGTTGTTTTGGACAAAGCCATTATGGCAAAATAAACACTCTAAAAGACAAAAGTCCTAAAATAAAAAAAAAAAACTTATTTTTATCATCATCCCTAGATTTTCTCTATTGTTTCCAGTCTTAAAATTGCCATTAAAATTGGGAAATTGTTTTGGCTTCTGGAGGGCGTTGCCCCACAGACCCTCCTTTGTTAACTTCTTAGCACAGAACTTTCAGCCATTTTATCAACTGGCATTCATGTATAATGTGATTCTATCAGTAAGTATTTATCAAACTTTGTGAAGTGCGAATAAAGCACGTTTGGACATATGATTTGGCTAGAAATAAAACTTAAATTCCTAATGTTAGCCCCAAAACATTGCCAAAATAGCCATAATTTGTGGCCAAAATATCCCTAATTTAAGGCCTAATTTTTGCCAAACTCATACAGGGATGTTTATATCTGTACCTTAGAGGAAAAGAGTTACATGCTCCAGGCACTGGTTTGCAAAAGCAAGCTAAGCCATGCCCTTTAATAGCCTGGTTAAAGGCAGCACCATGTTCTTTTTGTGTGAACAAAAGGTGTAAAAATTACTGATGTGGGTAAAAGGAAAGGATGTTAAGGTCAAGTAAACCAGGATCTGATAGCTCAGCCTTTAAAGTTAAAAAAGCCTGTTTGAGTTAGTTTATAACAAAAAGAAATAAGCTCCCTCAAGGTGAAAAATAGAAATTGTTTCCAGAGGGAAGTGAAATTAAAATGTCCTGTCTCCATCAAGAATACCGCCCCCCCCCACCCCACGCCCAGAATATCAAATGGTCGGTACCTAGCTACAACTAAAATCACAATTTTCTTATGACATGTTTGTGTTTTATTCCAACTCTTCTACTTAGTAGTCATTTTAAAATAATAATAAGTTGTGGTTTAGCAATCCCTTTCCATCTGATTCTGTTTTCAGCCGCCCTAGTTATGCTGGCGAAGTCCATCACTGTCAACTCCTTTGATATTTTCTTTCCACCTCTTTTTCTGTTGGCATCTTCTTTTATCTCTAACTGTGTCCTGTAGAATCGTATCGTAGCCAGAAAACCTCCAGACGTAGCCAAACCAATTCAGTTTCCATTTCTTGGTCAGGAGTAATATTCTCCAGTGGCTGCTTGGATCTTTCTGCGAACCTCTTTTTTTGTAACATGATCTTCGTAGGAGATAATCTTCTGCAGCTTCTCATGTCTAAAGCCTGCGTTATTTACTCTTATTCTGCTGTCAAGGTCAAGGATTTACAAGCATACGCAAAATAATCGCACACACTTTTGAACGTAACAGATACGTAAAGGTTGAAATTGTTTCCAAAAATATTGATGATAGAGACATGACGTAAACAAAGCACAATCTACTCAAGACACCAAAATGAAAAACACAAAAACATTTGTCCTTTGTTCTTGAAGGAACTCTTTAAGTCTTCAATTTGACCTCACTGAACATGGTGTTATCCCGAATGGCGGCCGGAAAACGTCTCCCCGTATATCATCCATAGTTCAGATTATATTTTATTTTTGTCCTTGTCTCACAAAATTTGTCTTGAGTAATCAGAACTTTTTGTAGTGGTTCAGACCTTTATTCTAGATGATCTATGTTAAATCATTTGATCTATTTTCGATACTAATTGGTCTTTGAATCGATTGCCTGACTTAAATCAAGTAACAATTGTATGTTTTTCTCTGGCTTCGAAACTTCGAAGTATGGCCAATGTTCCTTCTTTTCAATGTGATCTCTGCTCTTGAAGGAACACTTTAATATTTCTATTGCTACAACAGGCATACTCAGTCTAAAAAGAAGAGAATGCCATGATAGAAGAACCGCCTTGGAACAGTCTATAGTAATAGGTAAAGGCGAAAGTTTCTCGTAACCTTGTGGCCGTAGGGGTAGTGGCTGTTAGAGGCCCAAAACATAAAACATAAAAAAAATGACAAAACGTCCAAATTTTTCATTTGCGAATTTACCAACGCAAATTGAAGGGATTTTTTTCTCTATATTATAGAAAACGGAGCCCTTTCCTCTTTTTTCACTGGCGTTAACCTTCCTTGATTCAGAAAAGGTACCAGTTACTGCTGGGTTAACAGATAGACCTTTGCAGTCGCTAGCTAGTCCGTTGGGGATTCGAACCCGGGCATCTGCTTATTAGATAACGGCGCCTCTCGAAGTAAGAATACATGAGGGTTCACCCGTTGATATGAATACGCATTTGACACAGCTTCAAGTAATAAGTGTTCGAGCGTTTTCCTATCTAATCCGTTAGACATCCCGGTTATTACATACACAAAGACGCTCAAATGTTTGCTGAATGAAAACGTTGAGTACACGATGCCAGTTTGAAACTAACGTACAAGGAATCCATTAGTTAGATCACGGTTTGGACCATCCAAAACATCATCAGCTTCCTATTGTCCTATTTAAGCTATCTTAAGGCGCTAGAAAACTCCTGTGTGAGAAGCAGCTCTTCAATACTTTATTATTGCCGCCTGTTTCATGGGAGTAAATGTTTAAAGGAAAGATTCCACCACCACATACACACTCAGTACCAGAGTCTTTCCTTTAAGAGTTGGACTCATTTCCAAAGGGCTCAGTCGTCTATGGAGGCCCACAAGAAGGAAAAAAACTTGTTCACGTTTTGCATAAGTGGACGGAAAACATTGTGGTGTTCCCAGTTACCTTGATGTAGAGGTTATGTTTCTGAACTGAACTTTTAAGATGATCTTTGAGATATAAGTGCTTGGACGAAGACAGTCCTATCTAAAATAATCGTAGGACGAATATATAAATTATTTTTGTCGTTACTTACTAAATATGGAATCATAAATTACATATAATAGGCATTAGCACAGCGTAATATCATAAATTACTTTTTATCAAAGTTGCAGACTCCTGCTTATACTTGTCTCAGTTATATATTGAAGTTGTCTGCATCCAAAAGGCTCGTTACATTTCTGCCCAGCTTTTGACATTTGCAGAGCTCGTAGTAAATTAAGCACCTACTGTGATATAAGGTTATCTGGGCATTTTACATCGTCTAGGAACTAGCAAAAGTAACTAGCATTTCAAGTTGAAAGCTTTTTACTAGGTGCTTCGATGAGCAGCAGCGGTGAAAGTTTGTCCGGCATCATAATTTTCGCATACACTTCTGATCTGCACAAAAGTGGTATTTTCATTGAGAAAAGCATGTTACAATATCATAGTTTGATGATACATTACGTTTATTGCTTACCTCTGCAACTTTTCTCGGATCATGACGTCAATGCTTGCAACATTTAACAGCACCCTATAGGCAAATTGTATTCATCAACCGATAAACACGACAGCAAGCCAAATCAATATGCATTAAACAGGCCGGGAAAACTGTAAAAACAGAAACAATGACATCTTTAAAATGCGAAAACGTATTGAATGGTACAATACTCAAACTGTTATCCAGAAAGTGCCACAATCACAGATTATAGCTTTCGGTTTACTTGTGTCAATTTTTTCCGTGTGTATGTGTGCTTCTTTCCCTATGGATTTGAGATCGGGTTTTGGGATTTGATTGTTTTAATTCCTGATCATTGCCTATCTTTTTATTTTCCAATTACACAAAAGAGGAAGAGCTCATCAACCAAAACGTTTACAATAAATTGTAAAAGAAATAACGAATCACAAAGCATTCTTTCCGTATACGAGGTAATCTCACTCAGCTTTGGTGATGAAAATAATAGTTTAACTCTTTCGGCGCCAAAGTCGCAAAAATGCGACTTTGCAAACAGCGTATATCCAGATCAGCCGGCTCTTAAAAGAGCCGTCTGATCAGGATCTACACTGTTTGCCATTCATATATGAACTTGAAAAGCCTGATTTTATGAAAAATGTCTTTAGATTGTTAAAATTTCCAATTACAAATCTGTCGTCTGATGATTTGAGCAGACGAAAATTTGTCGTCTGAAAAATTTGGCGCCGAAAGAGTTAACAGAAACAAAAGTGCAACACTAAAAGAACCTGTGCGTTCTGAATGTGTGAACAGCAATGAGCCAGTTCAACTTGAGCTTTCGCATTGACGAGCATACACTTCCCTGCTTGTATTACACTCCCGCTTCACAGTTTTATTTTTTTTCTTATGACGAAATACGAGAAATGACACAGACATATTAGTGCACTTTGCAAACACCTAAACCTTAAGGAGGCTGCACATGATGGGGTTTGAGCATTTTATATTATTCCACTCTACGACATTTATCAAATCATGATGTTTATTCTCGTAAAATGTTCAATAAACAACACCTTGGAGGCAAATTATGTTAAGAAGAATGGAAGCCAAACATCTTAAGAAACTTTAAGTCATCGTCGTGTAACAAACCCAGTCTTACGTTTTGACGAACGCACTTGCTGGTTGATTTTGAAATACACATGAAGTAAAAGTGCAAAACTGATTTGTTTCCCAGTTTCACAAGCTAATTTGAATGACTGCAGGTCGCACGTTTTAAATTGTGCTTTGTTTGTATCAGCCTTATTATATAAACTGCAAAGTCGGCCTTACCGTTAACATTGAATATTTTAAAGAAACAATTTCCGCGAGAAAACGTATCTGTTAACACGATCGAACAGCGCATATTAAGATCAGACGGACATTTCACGCAATCCGACTAGACTATTCTCTTTTAGAATCGACACTCATAAAAATCGAAAGAAGTAGTGAATTATCGAAAAGTGGATGCGTAGTTACGCAGGCTGATGACTCAAATGTCATGCATCGGATTTTCTTGTAGAGCGAAATTATCTTAATTGGTTATTACCGCATGCTGCATTTCTTGAAATCTTCAAATGCAGTTCTAGCTAAATTAATTCCTAGTTTGGGAAGAAGCACAAGCTATAATGTATTTTTTCAGGAAATGCTTGAACGAGCCTTTGAATGCATGTATCGCTTTCAATGGTTAATTCCCTGCGAGCTGTCGGATTTCGCCCTATGCATCTAATTCCGTTTAAATCGTGGAAATAAAAGAAAAAATGCCGATGATGTAACTCAATACGCTGAATAAATCCTATGTTCTTAATGTGACATGAAATTTTCGTTAGTGTGGCAATATAAGCAATTAACAGAACACAAATTTGCCATTTAGGTAAAGTTTCTAAATACTACAAAGTAACCTGGTTCAGTTGTGTCTCAAACAATAACATTTAGTATGAAAGAAATGTGAGGCGCAACTAAGAAACTTAAAACTTACGGCATGTGCGAAAAGCAAAGCCTCAGAAGAATCGTCAATCTGAAGGCTGATAAGAGTATTACCCGCCGTATCAACAAGGTATGGTCCTCGGTAAAACATACTCAGAGCAATCAGTGCATAGGCTGTTCTGTGCGTTCAGTGATCCAAGATACACCAGCTACAGTTCTCGTTTTTCGAAGTTCATGTCGTTTAACCCAGATGAGCGAGCAACAAAATTTTTGTCATGGCTACCAAAGCACAGAAAAAGAATCCTGTACAAAAGAAGCGTTTACCTGAGTAAACCGGTCAACGGTCAAACTAGGGTCATCATCTGAACAAACCTGATAGCACATGAATCCCAAATGCATATCAGTTTCTTTTGGGAAAAGATTTGAAAAGGTTTTACTATATATGGGCATAACAACCATCTTGGTCATGTAACCGGAACAATCTAATAAAAAACTGTCGTCTTTCTGACTCATGGGCGTTCCATATTACATTTGTTTCAACCAGCTCGATTGCTTCGTTTGGCGGAGATGTCTAAAACTGTTGATATATGAGGGACTGTGGTCAAAGTCCAAAGAATGACTTTGACCTCTGGTATTCAGAAATCAATACCAACGTTTTCAAAAATATATTATAACGTTTTGCCATAAACAATCTCCAGGAAAAAAATGAGGTTGTTGTAAAAAAAGGTCAAGGTCAACCCAAGGTCATCATTTAAATAACAATGATAGGACTCCCGTGCCAAAAGCTATATACAAGGTTTCAAGGCAATCAATTTTTTGGTTCCAGTGCAGAAAATGATTCCAAATTTATTTCCATGAACTCTTACATTCTAGTATTTTCCCATATAAAATACAAAGAAATTTGACCGTGTCGCGAAAGATCAACGTTAACCCAAGGTCACCAGTTAAACAATCTTGTTGTACTCGACTAGCCTATGCTAAATATATACTAAACTAGGCCATCGATCAATTGGTTCTGGGGAAGAAGATCTTTTATAAAAGATTTTCGCAACATATGGGCGCAATGTTCCTGCTGGTCATGATGTGACCTGGACGTTTTGAACAGACCTTCATCCTGCCAAACCATGGAGGCTTATAAAAATTGATTACAATTTGCACAGTGGGTTTTGAGAAGATGTTAGTTATTGTCGAAATATTAAAGACCAAGGTCAAAGAATGAACTTGACCTTTTGTCCTGAAAGACCTTCATATACTCATTTAGATGACTGTATAAACCATTTGTACTCTAACATCTTGCATAATTTCCATGACTTATGTTCTAGCATTTTTCCATATAAAAGAAACAGACAGCAAATTTGATCTTCCCGAGAAAAGATCGAGGTTAACCCAATGTCATCGTTTTAACAAGCTTGATAGTACTAGAGTACTCAATGCTACATACAAAGTTTCAAGGCCATCGGCCATCTGGTTCTGGAGAAGAAGATATTGAAATGTCTTACCATATATGGTATGACTGCCCTGTTGGTCATGTTACCTGGACCGTTTGAACAAACTAAAATTTGCACTAACCATGGAGGCTCTATATGAAGTTTGGTAACAGCTGGTTTGCAGGAGATGTTTTTTATTGTTTAAATTCGAGAAAACTTGAATAAAGGTCAAAGGAGGACCTTGCCTCTTGTATTCACAAATCTTGATGTACTCATTAAAATGACTGTGTATACCATTTTTATGCCCAAACCTTCTTTTAATTCATGACATCTTATTTTCCTAGAAATCTTATATTCTAGCAGTTTCTCATATATAATCACAAGAAAGCAAATTTGACCCTGTCGTAAAAAGGCCTAGGTCAACCGAAGGTCATTATTTGAACGGTTTTGGTAGTATTAAGTAGCCAATGTTACATATCAAGTTTCCAGGTCATAGGTCTATTGGTTATGGAAAAGAAATAATGGCATTTAGTCATTTATGAGCATGGTTGCCATGTCGGTCACGTGACCCAGATCATTTGAAAAAAAAAAAAAAAAAAAAAAAAAAACTTTGTTCCCCAGATCCTGGAGGATCTATATGAAATTTTGTTGCATTCGGCCCAGTTGTTTCAAAGGAAAAGTCGTTTGAAAATAATGACGGACGACGACGGATAACATCGGACGACGACGGACGACGGAGCCTACCATTAGATAAGCTTCACGGAGCCTTGGGCCCAGATGCGTTAAAAATATATGGGGATTATTTTGCATATTGGTACACCTTAACCATTAAATACATAAAAATGTTTCTTTGCGGTTTGCTTAAAAAAATTCTAGTTCAATGAAAACAGAGCTTTTCCTACTCAAGTAGCTCCAACTTTTCATGTGAAGAAATGTAATGTTAAACTGCCTACTGCTGTCGTCTAACTTTAAATTGTTATATTTAAATGCCTTATCATAAGCGCGGGACGCATATTATCTCTGGAGGATGGTAGTTTATTTGTCGCACCTGAGCAGTAGTAATGAATTGTCAAGCAAGACATTTGATTTGTTATTGCTTCCTCTCAATGTCCTACTTCTAGGATGTTTCAATGTCGAAGGAAACATTTAGGGGGGCCTACACAAAGTACCTATAATTACTAATTAAGAATCAATTGTATTCACGGCAACAAAATGAAAAATTAATTGAAAACGGTATCAGATTTATCGAGTTTCATCTTTTCTGAGGTAATTTGCAATGGGCGTAAAGAGACAAAGCAATGCATCATATAACGCATTATTAAGAGGCCATTTTATTTAATAGGTTAATGTCTAGCAACCTGATATTACTAAGCTTCTTTGAAGAGTGGGAGGATGACAGCACAGATCCAAAAGCAAGACCTTTCCACTTAATGATAGGTATACGTACTTTAGAGAAGTAATCCCGACCGAAATTCCAAATGAGATCTAAAGATAAGAACTTCTCGAGGCAAGGAATACACCAAGAAAACGCAATAAGGTTTATATGGATTGCATCGTGCTTAGCACATATACCGACTGCAAATGGCAGCTCCTTCAAAGAGTCAAGAACAACGGCTGAATGATTGAGCTGGCGCATTAACATGCAACAAATGAAAAACACCGACCAATGTCCAGAGACATTTCGTTACACTGTGCTGAATGACACAGGGGAGAATTTATTCTTTTGTATAACATACCGAGTACACTATAAAGCTCTGGCACATTGATCTTGGCCACAATTCAGCAATCCGCCGCACGGGCCTACATTTGCGAACAATCCGTCATTGATCTTTTCCCCTAATACATGTATATATACTCAAAAAAAATATTAAAGGGTCAAACTTTTACCCTGGGATTTCTTGAACATTTCAAACATTTGGTAAAATAAATTATTTCTACCTTCCATTTTATTCATTTTACAAGTTTTATACACATGAAGCTTGAACCTATAGCCTTTGTCTTGACCAAGGTCTAGCTTTAAGTCAAACTACCTCTAAAATGAAAGTTGTTTGAATTCCCATAGAGAATTGATAGTGTGTCAGTTTCGTCGGGAATAACTTTTCAAATTGCTATGAGTTTTAAACTTCTTACAGATTGCTGACCTTAAAAATGATTAAACTTGATGACTATCGAGCAATTTTTTCAAAAAATTCATGAATTGGCGAAATCGAAAATTTTGGTGAATTTGTTCCCTATGGACTTCAAATAACTCTGATTTTGAGAGTAGTGTGAATTGAAGTCTGGTCTTGGTCAAGATATAGGCTATATTTTCAAACTCATGTGTACAAAACTTGTAAAATGAATGAAATAGAAGATGGAAATGATTTATTCTACAAAATGTTTGAAATGTTCCAGAAATCGCGGGGTAAAAGTTTGACCTTTTAATATTTTTTTCGAGTATATATCCCGGTTTTGTCAGTTGTGACAGCATCTCTTAAATCTTTCGATTACTTGCATTTTTTTCATGAGTATGACTTGTGAAGCATTTCACCCCCCCCCCCCCCCCCCACTCTGCATGGAGTCAACACATTTAATGTTGAAGCAATCTTGTAGAACTGCCATGCGTGCAGTTTACCACAACTTTTTGTTATCGAGTCATGTTCTTTTTCACTTGTTCCAAATATGTTTGTACCAGCATTTTTATTGAGATGTCAGTGTTGAATCTTGTAAACAGAAAATTCTTAAATTCAGGTTCCGTAAACCATATCTATTTATACCTGTACACTTGTACACATTTACAATTATTGCAATTATAATACTTGAATTAGTAGAAAATGATTTTGCTGTCCAACGATGCATTTAAACGACGCGTTGAGAATGGCCAAAGGTGCAGTCTCAAATAAAATGCTCCTTAATATTGGTCTTATTCGGATTGCTCCGGTATTCCATTCTAAGTATTCGGAGAAAGTACGGTGTTGGTTGCGGATAGGGAACCACGAAATGACCAGGGTAAAAATAAATCATAGAACTTAGGCACTTCACACTGCAAGATGCAGTCGAAACACACACTCTAGCAGTTGAAGTAAATTATCAAAGAAATAGTATTCTAACAGCGTATTTACGCTGAGATTAAAACTGTTCTCTTTGCAAAATATGATTATTCAAAATTGATTCATATGCAGCTATTTCAGGATCTGGTGTTGTTTATTTTTTATTTTTATAAGCTGCTCATGAAAATGATGAGTCGTTTCCTTGTGCCAAGGTATACAAATGCGAAGTTATTAGTTTTCGATTTGAATATTTATATTAATTGCACTTTGCTCAACCCTCCACAACATATTCGAACGTTTATGTCCAGGTAAATACGTGTGTAATAATTTGTTCTGAATCGGAATATTCTTATTAATTACAGGATACAAACAAAAGATCATACATGAGCCGCAACACAAGAAAACCAACAAAATGGCATGTGCGCCCGTTGAAGACTCAGGTCTGCTAAGGGCATCCGCCCAGTCTAATCAGAGTCTTCGCTGTCCGCGTGGAGCTAGCTTATACCCTTAGCGCACAACCAAGACTCTGGTTATATTGGGTTTATGCCCACGTTTATCTGCGTAATCGCTGGGCGCACATGCCACTTTGTTGGTTTATCGTGTCGTGGCTCAAATGATTTCCTTTCGGAGCAATGAAAACATTCATAAGAACGAAGGTTGGCCAAACACATATGTATGTGGGACCACCGGTGTAAAGTATTTGAAACGGAAGATTAGAAGCATTTGTATTTACATTCGATAAAATGACATTTTTTCTGTGCATCATATGATAATGACGATAATAATAATAACAGAGATGAGAGTTAGACAGATTGTTTGGTTCAAAGCTAATGACACACACTATGAAACAATAAAGAGTAAACCAAAATAAAAAAAAATACAACAATATTGGTCGAAATTAATAACAAGCGGTTTGCCAATATCAGGTGAGCGTGTAGTACTCCATCCTCACAGATTGTGAGTGTTTGAACGATTGTAATTTGCGGAGTGACCTAAAGAACATTATTCTTGCAGTAAAGACGAAATATATATATTTGTTTATCTTGGACAATTTATTAACGGGTTGTAAGGCAAGAAGTGGCGACATTATATGGAAAAAATAACTGCCATTTCCAGCCAATTGCTAAGCAATGCAGACTGCCACATGGTAAATTTTCTTTTAATTAAATACATTAAAGCCAGACATCAAATATCAAGTCTTTTTAAATTGTGGGGGGAAAAAGAATATAAAACACAACACGGAAACACACACCAACACAACCTCAAAAGAAAAAGAAAATGTCACGCACACATTTTATTTTGCGCTGTATGCGACTAGTACTCAAAGTAAAACAACTGACTTGAATTGAACGTGCTACAAAATAAAGAGTATAATATACTAGAGGGATACTTGACAGATTCCAAAATAATGAAGATTATTTTCGAAGCCCATAGTTTTTGTTATGCAATTGTTTATTGAAACTGAATATCATTTTGGAATCATAAATGACAAACAACCCGTCCGAGAAACGTTTCTTTGTACATTGTGTATGAAGAGAACACGATTTTGTATAATATTGACACTTTGACACATACCATCATTTTCCAAATTTATGACAGTCACTGTACACAACCATGGTTTCTTCTGTCACTCAATGTACTATACCCACCTGGCACACGCCGTCGAAATGACGTAGTACTGATGTCGATGCGATGCCAATGGCTACGTCCTTTTCACTTCATGTGCTTGATGGGTTGTGTGTCGTCTGACCAAATATTTCGTCATATTACCTATAGTATAGGTCTAGCCTGCTAACGAACTGGAGGTCCTAATCTCTTTTCTCAATCTAACTCCGAAAGTAAAGAAAATTAATAGCTAGAAAATCTAGTGTCATCAACTTAAGAAAAATATATCCTCTTGGAGAGTACTTAAAACTAATGTAGACACACTTACGTCAAAACCGTGCACTTATGAAAGCAATTCCTTATTTTTCTATACCAAGCAGGTCAGAGACTAAGATAGAATCGATATTTGTCTAAGGTACAACATTAAGTGGGACAGCTACTGCCTTAACCCATTTATGCCCAGTGGATTCTTCTATCCTGATTAATTGGATGGGCACAATCATCATTTTAGGGGTGTCTGGTTTATACATTTGTATCATTTTATAGCGACACCGATGTCTTCAAACGGTAACGCTTATGCTAAATATTAAAATCTGTGTACGGACCAAATGAAAATTTTTCGGAAACTGTCGAATGATAAGATTCCGACGAAAAAGAACAAGGCTTCCGATTGAGTCAGGTGGTGTCAGATGATCAATGAAAATACTTCCCGATGCTGAACGTTGCTAAGGTTGGTTTTCTTCGCTATTTAGTTGGCAAAATGGCAGACTTGCAGTTCTCGCTAAAATCAAATCATTTGGTATTCTTTAATGGAGATGCTGACTGATGTCCTGTCATGATGGCGGTTTTCATGCACAGCTGTTATGTCATTAACATTATGCTAAATTGTCTGCCCTTGTTTTCGTCGAAAGTCATTCACAGAAGCAAAAACGATTTCTGCTGCGTTTCTTGTGGTATCTGTAGTTCTTTGTATGTTTTATATGAGATAAAATGAAGTCTTAAAAAGGCAATTTAAGGAGTAGATTATTGTAATGCTGCTTGAATGCAATCTCTTGGTGGGAAAATATCTGATTGCTTACGTGTGCATGGATTCGGATATCACATTAGTCCGTAATTGTCAACAGACGCTTGGGTTGAAACTTTTGTCAGTACAGCCTCAGTGAATTATTATGAAGTCTAAATGTATAGATATTAATCTTCAGCGAGGAACACTTTACATGAGCCTAGCAAACTATCCTGGTTTCTCTCTTTAATCAGAACAGATCTGAAAGTCGCAACACTAAATAAGTGCTGACAGAAGTAGGTCCTGAAGGCACTTTGGTGTCGCTCAGATGGATTGACACTCGGTGCCAGTTGTGCAACTATGTTTACATAACGCTGAAACACTTGAGGAACGTAGTTGCGGGAATTGAAACAGAACAGTGTTGCTTAAATGGTAACATGTGTGGTGATTCAAAACAATTTTGAATCCAACTTATTTTTGTCAGAAACAAGGTTTTAACGCAAATTTAAGTGATAGTGATATTTTCATCACAAAAAGAATCAACATGGGATTTCAACATTACCTGACTACCTGTCATCGACATCATAGTTGAGCTTCAAGCTTCTTGCGATGCATTTACAACATCATCAATGAGAAATACCACTAAGCGTTAGCTGCATGTGCATGTTTACATTGTAGCTTAAATCAGTTTCATAAACATGCAGCTGGTGTTTAAATTATGCTGCAAATATTTGACAGATTTCAAACCGTAGAAAACTTGAAATAGCATCTGGAAACAAAGAATTTTAGAAAACTTCTACTGCATCAGAGTCACATGGGACATACTCGGTTCTCTTTTGACACAATATGAAACTGGCATAGATCAAACCTATATATATAATGCGTAATTGTCAAATTTCTGATAAAAACAGCCATCGTTAAATGATATCAAGTGCATTGAAAACAGAACCAAGGTGTACCTCCTTTTATATACTTTGAGAATAAGGTTTCACTTGAAAGGCAATGCCTTAATTTATATTAGTAACTGCTGTTAATTTTATGCAAACAGCGTAGATTCTGATCAAGTGTCACGTTTGGAATTAATGGGTTAACTTTCTTAATAACAAGCACAAATGTCAATTCTTTAAAAAAAGTGAATGGCCATATGGATTCACATTGTTTGTTTTTCTCCGTTTTTGTTACTGGGACAGATTCTTTGTAACATACATGTAGTAGTTTTCAACATGAAATGCTATCCTGATTAAAACATATTACAGCCAGTTAAAATACTTAGCCAACAAATTTAACGATGCTAGACAGATTGAATCACTTATGCAAGTGATTCAATGTTGTATAAAAATATCGCTAAATATATATTCCAAAAATATTTCTAGCACTATTTGTGAACTGGTCAGCAGACATGATGTAGATGTTGAAACTCTTTTAAAACCATACAGTCAATGCCAGAGTGAAAAAATACCTGCCATAATGTTTGCTAATGTAGTTAACTCATTAATGCATAGCGTCCCGTAAATAGGACATAAACAACAGTGCAGACCCAGAACAGATGCCACAAAACGTGTTTTCTGATCAGGCTCTACACTGTTTGTAATTGGAAAAAACACAAATAGATCGTATTTCTGCTTTCTGAAATAATTATCATAGAAAAAGACAGGGGAGATATGTCTTTATGTCCAGATGAAAAAATTGTCTTCCTTGCTGATAATGTCTACTATATATAGAATTCAGGAATGAATGAAAGTGCATCAGTTTGCTAAATTTTACTCTACAAGCGTACAATGTATATTAACAGTCCAAAGTATACAGGCGCATTTGAATAATCTTCTAGGACTGCAATTATCAAGAGTTTGCACAAACCTGCTTGTGAAATGATTTAAGTGCGCTGTAAATATTACTGTTTTAAACCTTTAGGACCAATACGGACAAAACATTCTAAAGGTTGCTCCGTTGATTTAAATTTAACGGTCTTTTCAATCAGTGCATCAGACAATGTCGGGCGGCTTCCAATGTGAAATGAGAGACAATGAGAAGAATGAAATAATTTAAACGGAACTTATGCTATATGAGGCATATGTGCTGTTGTCTCACTATATATTTTTAATCTAAATTTGAAACTGATGAAAAATATAGATAGACAACCTAGTGTACTCTGTCCTTTAAAGGCACATTTTTCCTAGTACTGAGAGTGGTACAACAAAATGATCGCTACCAATAAACAGGAGTTATAGCCATAGCTCACATCAAAGACTTATCTTATCTAGGTGATTAGTAGGGGATTAAGTCAGAGCTCAACCCCTATGCGTAGGGTCTAATATTGGGAAACTGTCATTATCCTGTTCATGCATCTACTTTTAAAGTCTCCATAGTCCTATCACTGGTAAAAACCGTCAAAATACAAATCATTATGAAACTTGTACAGCCTTCAGAATTAATGAAACTCTTTCGGTTGATGTGCTTTTTTGTATCATATTATTGGCAAAAAGGAAGGAATAAGGTATTTTGGAAAAATGATAAGTCTCTCCATAAATAAAACGGTTTTCGTCTCTGGTTCCCCGTTAAGCAATGAAATAATGCAACCACGGCACAATCAATGGGATCCTTGCTTAACATTTTGTACATTGTATTTTTATCAACAGTTAAACGCCTGTACCTTGTATTTTTATCCCTTGTACCTTGTGTTTTTACCATGAAATAAAGCTTGTGAAACCGAAAGTAGGTCATTTTAGTTGGCAACTAAAATGACCTAGTTGTTTTTCAAATCTGTTTTGTGGCAAACTCAATGACGTTCTGATTTTTCAAAGCCGGCCAATCACGATAATAATCAATGGCGAAACTGTAGTGAGAAGTTTGTGGCGATACCTCACGATGAAATATTTCATGCTGATAGAGCAATGGGGCCTTTAAATAAATAAATAGACGAATAAAATAGATATAAGTAAATAATTCATAATAAACAAAACCTGTATATTCTTTTTAATTGCCTTATTCTGATCTGATATTTATTTGAAATAATTATGGATTTACTATTTGTTTAAGTATATGAAAACATGTTGTATTGTCTAGATCAGGATCTTCAATTTTTGCCCCTAAGCTGTGCAGGCTGATATGAATACTCACTGTTACCATTACTTTTATGCAACAGTAAATATTTAAAGAATGGTAGAGTCGGACAGTTCATAAGAACAGGAATGACTGATTAGACTGTTTAGGTTGATCTGAGTCTTCTGTGTGCGCGCGTATTGTAATGTACGAGTACCTATTTACGTGGTCCTGTTTTCATTATCACTTTGTATAAAAACCAGAGTCATCGAACAAAAACATGGTAACAATTTTCAACGCAGTTCCAAGTGGGTGTTCAAAAACACAGTCTGATCCAATCATTATCTACTCAAAACCATAATATTTCTTTTTCCTTGACAGCTGAATTCCCTTTATCTGGCCCCATACCTGTATTTTAGTCACAAGGCTTCAAGGACTTCTAATCTCTTAGCAGCATGTTACAATAAACGGTCATTAGGGTGTTATGCAATCAAAACAGTATACCTCGTTTTGGAAGGGCTTCGTTATCCGGGAAACAAAGGCTCCGGGACGTTTCGCACTAAAGACGTTTCGTCCCAGGACGTTTCGTCCCAGACGTTTCGTCCCATTTTCCTTCTTGGGACATTTCGTCCCATAATTCCGGGACGTTTCGTCCCATATTTTTTTTGAAGTCCCCTTATACTTGATAAAAATCGTAGGAGCAGCTGTACTTAATGGCAAGGTCACAAAGATGGGGTTTAAGCACAAGCATAGCAAAGTAACAAAGATGGGTTTTAAGCATGAGCGAGCTTTCGAAAAACACTGCTATGCTGCAAGAAGAACATATAGAATCCTTATTAGAGGTTAAAATATGTTGTAACTGACATCGATTTGCATTCTGCTCTTATTATTTATTTATTATCTTTATTTATATAGATTTATTACTGTTATTTTTTGTTTCAAAAAAAATCAATGTTAAGTAGTGGGATAGGGGTTTCCGCTATTGCCTTGGTATGGCGATTAGAAGGCTACTGTACTGATCGAAATGTTGGAACATACGTGCTTGAGCTTGACGATATCCTCTGTTTGTAGCATGTTGGTGTACCCATACACCTTAAGCTCTGAATTCAAAACATTATAGTAATGTTTAGACCGATTCAAATTTTCTGATAGGACTTTGCTGATTCGCGTGTGTGTATCTGTGGCTTGGGCATACTAATGACCAGTTTATTGTCGTACGGCCCATGTATATTTGACATGACAATCTGTTACATTAGGTAGCCTAAAACTGGCGAAACAAAATTGTTTCATTCTTTAATTCTTTTATATGCCCAGGTGATTAAGCAACAGGATATTAGGCATGGCCATCGAAGCAAAGAGAAGGAAAACCAACCTGAATAGAGGAATAAATAAAACTTACTGTCATTTACCTATATACAGGGACATATCGGACGATTTCCATCATCATTTTATTTTGCACGCGTTAATTCCTTTTTTCTTTTTTTTTGTGTCTGACAGAATGGAGAAAGGTGCATATCGAAAGCAGTCTGTTTATTCTTTTAAAACCGTCTGATCTTATTCTACATTATTTGCCCAGGCACTTTCTTCACAGAAGCATCGGAGGTAATTAAGGCAATTCTGAAGACATTGGTCATGGATGAGAAACACCTGAGGTGATCGGAGAAACTAATTATAGCCAGGCAATGCAGCAGTGTTACTGTGTGAACTAAATTATTAGCTTCAACATTACCAACATCAGAGGAGCACATTTCGTTTGTTTGTTTTCATAGTTTATGAACGGACCTAAAGACTCACGTTTATTTGGGAACTTTAGAACGATAAATGGGTACTCTGGGGCATCGGCTCACCAATTGTCGAGTAATACTTTGATAAATGTAGGGAAAAGTTTGATTTTGCTCGTAAATATTTATAAGAATATTTGCCATTGTCATACACTAAGGACTGCTACTATCGGCTATTTTAGACGCAATCCAAAATCAATCCCAAATTACAATAAAAACATTCTGAATAAAGACCCTCTGGAAAGCAAGGAACGCACTGATTGTTCAGATCTATTTGTCCTAATAATTAGAATTTGACGGTATTTTGTTCATTTGAGTTACTTAGCATTACTATCAATACTGACAAGGATAATTCCTTCAAGAACCTATGAAAAAATTACTTTACATTAATCGAAAGCAAAACAATATTAAATTAGAGGGCCATGAGGCCCTGGGGTTAGTAACAAGAAAGTTCGTTAGCCAAAACTTGTTCGTTAAGTCTTCGTTAAGCGCTCATTAGCAAATTCTTGATTAACAAGTACCCCTCGATAATAACGAAGAGGTAACGCATTTTCGTAAAGACAACAAAATTTAACGACGACTCTGGGGTCGTCGTTAAGCCTTCGTTGAGCAAAATGCTGCTGAGCTCGTCATATTTACCCTCGTTTGAGGCTTGAAACACTTAGGCAAAGTGACTTGTTATAAGAAAATTAAATAGAAACCTTTTTATTTTACTTCAACTTTGCAGAAAGGACCTGGTATGATAAGGGCCGTTTTTGGCCCCCATTCAAATTCTCTTAAAATTGCATGGTTTCTATTGCTTATTATTTGTGTGTTTGGGAACAAGCAGAAATGACATGTTTCGTGTTTGTTAATTCTCAGAATAACATGATTTCTGACATGCCTATGTTGTTTCAATAATATGAAGGAATACTGCAAAAAAATCAAGTTTAATATGCTTTCTTCTAAAGAAATAAGTCATTTACAATTGCTTTTAAAAGCTCTTAATAATAGGCTTTTGATGAAATGCTTATACGTTAGATTGTACTGCTAATTACCTGTGCACTGCACCAGGCCTCTCCAGGTACCCCACCCACTCAAGTTTGTAAGTCCAGAGACGCTAACCAAAAAATTCCGACAGATCAAAATGAAATGTATACCAAATTGATCCTTGAGTTCTAACTAAGAAAATGAATACCCACAACATATGTTTATTTTGTCTATGAGCGGAGAAATGGGCATTTTTATATTGAGAAAACAGGTAAAATGTCCCAAACGCTGCCAGTTTGGTAACAAAAAGTTAAAAATAAACATAGAGCCCGGTCTGCAGCACATTTAATATTTTCAGAGCATGTAAATATTTTAAAATTTTATCTGTGTACAAATTATAAAATGTGCTGGAGGCCGGGCTCATATATTTTGAAAGCCCCAAAGGCTACCAAATTCGTCATTTTCGTCAGAATCCGCTGGGGGTATGGGCATGTTCAGGACAAAAATCACAAATATTTTGTGCAAGAACTGGTTAATTTTGTGTTTGCTGTTACATTCAAGGTTTGAACTTTCCTATGAATACATTTCTATTATCGAAATAGGACTTCTAAAAGGGGGCCAAATGTGGGCCTTATCATACCAGGTCCTTTCTTGCGAATTCGTTTAAATACTCCCTAAGGCACTGATATTAGCGTTTTGTAGCTCTACTCTTTCGATAGCAAAAGGATTGAAGACAATCGCTGAAAAAGGGGGTGGGGTCGATCAATTGACCCTAAATTTTGACTAACCTACTTTGTAAGACAAATCGAAAGTGCAATCGATAGGAGATATAATGTAACTTTTAACATATTGCACTTATTTTTCTCATGACGTGAGAGGTCACGGCGTAATTGGTCCTTTCCTTGTTTTCTCTCTCTCTTTATTTGCCTTTTTTATTGCGCGTGTATCCCATATTTTTGTTTTGGTCCTGCTTGTATGGTGTTCGAAATAAAAAAGACAAGGTCAGAGTAAATTTCCAAGTTAGTTTTCGGCATTTGAAAACCTCTTGAGTCCTCCCTGTCTCCCCAGTATGTGTTTTATAACTGATACTAAGAGCATACAAGGACATGGAAAGGTTTGTCAAGCCCTTTTCTATTCATTTTATTAAAATATATCTTATATACCATTTAAGATATCAAATGTCTTAATTTAGATACCTTATATGACAGATAATATATCTTATATATTTTGATAGTTATTATAGCCTATCAGATATCTTATATATCATATAAAATATCTTATTGAATTCAATATATAATATATCTTAAATGTAAAACAATATATCTTATATACTTAAGAGATATCTATTATGTTATATCAGATATCTTATATAATTTAAAATAAATCTGATAAAATACAATAGATATCTCTTTGATCCAAGAAAATAGAATATCTGATATATAAGCTATCCTTTATACTAAATGAGATACTTGACGTGTGAAAAAAGATATGTACAAAAATACATTTGATATTTGATATCTTTATCATTAATAATATAAACGTAACTATACAAAATTTAGTGCGACAGACGCGCCTTTCTAAATTTAACTTCTTCAGTGTCGCTAAAACCAAAAAGTTTGAAAGAATAAAGGTGATGAGCAGGTCTCAGTAGGCAGTGAGCAGCCATCGCCTAGCAACACTTACTCATACATTCCGCGAGACACATGCTGCAGACATCAGGGAAGAGACGCGTACGTATTATTAGCTCACGAACTCAGGCGTCCACCAACGAGCCACCTCAACCCCTTAAATAAGATATCTTAATTCCTATAAAAGATATCTATTTTAATAATTATCAGTATCTGACTGTTAATTAAGACAAATATTGTATTAGATATCTTATATCCCATATTAGATACCTAATAACCAATATATCTTATTTATCAAAGCAGATATCTTATATCCGATATAAGATATTAATCATATAAGATATCTTATATGTAAAATAAGATATCTTATGTAATGTATACGATATCTTATCCGATGTAGATGTAGATATCTTATATCAACTACCCATGCGAAGGTTAAAGAACCCTACATTCGGCAACCGAATCACTGGTGGGCTTCCATTCTGCAAACGAGGGACTAAAATGCATATGTGCCTAGAGAGATCGAAAAGGTTTATGGCAGCATGTACCGACAGGGCTCTATACTAATACTGGTTTACTTAATTTTATTGAGAAATTGGATTAGTTCACGGCAAACAAAAACTTGTATAAACCACACGATGAACGGTGCGTATGTAAAAACGGCGAGGGAGGCATCATTTTTCCAAAATGCATGAAATAGAGATATATCTATTTCAACCATAAATACACATATCTGTTATTGAAATGCAGATATCTGTTTTTGAACTGCAGCTATCTGTAGTAAGATTAGAAATTCAGACATCTCACTTTCAAATACATATATCTGTATTTAGATGCAGATATCTGAATTTCAGCTTAATTAGAAATATCTGTATTTCAAATACAGATATCTTTAACTGAAATTCAGTTATCTATATTATGATCGAAAAAGAGATATCTGTATTTGTAATATAGATATCTGCATTTCAATAAGAAATACCTCTAATTCTATAACAAACGTCTGCATTTCAATTAGAGATATCTTTAATTCCATAAAACTACAGATATATATTTTTGTTAATATAAATATCTGTATTTGAAATAAAGATATCTGCATTACATGGGTAAAAACCCTAACAGGCCGCCCTACATTCAGATGGTATTATAGAGTAAACAGTCCCATTTAAAAATTCAAACGCAGTAATTAACGACGACTTCGATATCATGGGGTCCTGTCCGGGGTTTTCAGGGAACTGAAGAACCTGTCCAATATATTTTTTCAGGGAACATGGGAAATGGCGAAGTCATTAAAACTACCACCTGTACACATGCCGTGTTTAAAATGTCCATACATTTGCTTAGAAATTCTCTAGCTCTTCCTGAGAATATTTAGGGCGGCTTTGCTTATTTTAGTTCTTTTGTTTTTTATGTCCCCGAAGGAACTTCGGGTGGCATATTAAAAGTGCACCGTCAGTCCATCCGTCCGTTACAAATCGTGTCTCAGCGATAACTTTAAAACTACTGATTAGCAAATTTGATGAAACTTCACAGAAAGATAAAGCACTATGAGAAGGTGTGTCGCGCTAAAGACTTAGGTCCCTACGCCCAAGGTCAAGGCCACAAATGGTTAAAGGTCAAATTGTGTCTCCGAATCGTGTCTCGGCAATGATTTTAAAACTACTGAAGCAAACTTGATGAAACTTTACAGAAAAATAATGCATAATTAGCAGGTGTGCCACGTACAAGTCCCTATGCCCAAGGTCAAGGCCACAGTTGGGTCAAAAGTCAAATTGTGTCTCAAAATTGGCTCTCAGCGATTACTTATAAACTACTGAAGCAAATTTAATGACACTCCACAGAAAGATAAAACATAATAAGAAGTTGTGTGGCACATCACATTTGGGTTCAAGGTCAAGGTCACAATTGGGGATCAAAGGTCAAATCTTGCGTCTATGATAGCGTAAAACCTGCTGAAGCTAATGTCATCAAACTTCACAGAAAGGTAAACCATAATGAGAAGGTATGTTACACACAATATTTATGATCCCAAATCCAAGGTCAAGGTCACAATCTGGGGTCAGAGGTCAAATCATGTCTCGGCAATTACTCAGAAAAGTACCAAAGCGAATTTTAAAGAAAGATAAAGCCTTATGAGATAATTTACCATGCACAAGACATAGCTTCCCACACCCAAGGTCAAGGTCATAGCCAGAGGTCAAAGGTCAAGTCATTCATCCTCAGTTACCTAAAAACTTCTGAAGGAAACTTCATTACACTTCATGAAAATGCATAAAACAGCGAATATGCCACAAGCAAATTATGGTTCTGTTGCCCAAAGTCAGGATCATGATAAAATGGTAACGTAAAGCAAAGTGAAGTATAAGTTATGTAAGGTGTGACATTTAGGTTCCCACACCTAATGTCAAGGACACAACACTGTTTGATTAGTGGTTGGGTTAAGTCCCCTTGAATCCTCTTAAACGTCCAATGTGCATTTAAACATTACAGAAAAGTAAACCGAAATGAGAATGTATATCATGTGCAAGACTCGGGTTCTATGCCCAAGGTCAAGGTCACAACTAGGGCTCATGGTCAGTTTAAGGGGCCTTCGTTGGCATTTGTTACACACTGTAACATTTCTTGTTCTGAATATCAGCTGTGAGCTGTCGGAGAAATACGTTTGCATGTTTGAGGTATTCATTTACACGGCTCTTACATGGCTATTTCTTTACACAGCGTCTTCGTTACTTAACTAACGAAGCAACTACTAACGAAGGATTAACGAAACCTTCTTGTCAATGACGTGTCGTTTTCGTTATGTCTTCATTAACCATTCGTTATTCTCTTCGTAAAGCCTTCGTTAACAGACAACTCACGAAATGTACTTGTTACTAACCCCTATCGCTCACCCGAGTAAAAGATCAATGGCCAAACTAGGATCATCATTTGAACAAACCAGGGGTTAGTAACAAGTGCATTTCGTTAGTTGTCTGTTTGCGAAGGCTTTGCGAAGAGAATAAAGAATGGTTAACGAAGACATAACGAAACCAACATGTCATTAACAAGAAGCTTTCGTTATCCCTTCGTTAGTAGTTGCTTCGTTAGTTTAGTAACGAAGACGCTGTGTAAATAAATAGCCGTGTAGAAGCCGTGTAAATGAATATCTTAAACATGCAAACGTATTTCTCCGATAGCTCACAGCTGCTATCCAGAAAATCAAAAGGACTAAAATAAGCAAAGACGCTCTAAATACTCTCAGGAAGAGCTAGAGAAATTTTAAGCAAATTTATGGACATTTGAAACACGTCATGTGTATAGGTGGTCATTTTAATGACTTCGCCATTTCTCATGTTCCGGCTTCCCTGAAAAAATATTGGACAGATTCTTCAGTTCTCTGAAAACACGGGACAGGGCCCCATGATATCGAAGTTTGTCAAATTAATTACTGCGTTTGAATTTTTAAATGTGACATTTTACGTCCATAATACCATCTGGTTGTATGGCGGCCCGTTTGGGTTTTTAGAAGCCGTGTAAATGAATATCTTAAACATGCAAACGTATTTCTCCGATAGCTCACAGCTGCTATCCAGAAAATCAAAAGGACTAAAATAAGCAAAGACGCCCTTAATACTCTCAGGAAGAGCTAGAGAAATTTTAAGCAAATTTATGGACATTTGAAACACGTCATGTGTATAGGTGGTCATTTTAATGACTTCGCCATTTCTCATGTTCCGGCTTCCCTGAAAAAATATTGGACAGATTCTTCAGTTCTCTGAAAACACGGGACAGGGCCCCATGATATCGAAGTTTGTCAAATTAATTACTGCGTTTGAATTTTTAAATGTGACATTTTACGTCCATAATACCATCTGGTTGTATGGCGGCCCGTTTGGGTTTTTAGAAGCCGTGTAAATGAATATCTTAAACATGCAAACGTATTTCTCCGATAGCTCACAGCTGCTATCCAGAAAATCAAAAGGACTAAAATAAGCAAAGACGCCCTTAATACTCTCAGGAAGAGCTAGAGAAATTTTAAGCAAATTTATGGACATTTGAAACACGTCATGTGTATAGGTGGTCATTTTAATGACTTCGCCATTTCTCATGTTCCGGCTTCCCTGAAAAAATATTGGACAGATTCTTCAGTTCTCTGAAAACACGGGACAGGGCCCCATGATATCGAAGTTTGTCAAATTAATTACTGCGTTTGAATTTTTAAATGTGACATTTTACGTCCATAATACCATCTGGTTGTATGGCGGCCCGTTTGGGCTTTTACCCATGTAATACAGATATCTTTATTTCAAATACAGATATCTCTATTAAGAAAAACATATATCTGTAGTTTTTGTAATTAAAGATATCTCTAATTGAAATGCAGATGTTTGTTATAGAAATAAAGATATCTCTTATTGAAATGCAGATATCTATATTACAAATACAGATATCTAGTTTTCGATCACAATATAGATATCTGCATTTCAGTTACAGATATCTGCAATTCATATACAGATATTTCTAATTAAGCTGAAATTCAAATATCTGCATTCAAATACAGATATCTATAATTAAAATGCAAATATCTGTATATGAAAGTGAGATATCTGAATTTCTAATCTTAATACAGGTATCAGCATTTCAGAAACAGATATCTGCATTTCAATTACAGATATCTGTATTTGTGGTTGAAATATATATGTCTCTACTCCATGCATATTTTGGAAAACGGATGCCTCCCTCGCCGACTTTTACATACGCACCGTTCATCGTGTGGTTTATACATGTTTTAATTGCCGTAACATATCCAATTTCTCAGTAATAAAAAGTGAATCAGTATTTGTACAGAGCCCTGTCGGTACATTCTGCCATACAACTTTTTCAGTCATTCTAGGCACATATACATTTTGGTCCCTTGTTTGCAGTATCTACATCGGATAAGATATCTTATGCATTACGTAAGATATCTTATTTTACATATAAGATATCGTATGATTAATATCTTATATCGGATATAAGATATCTTCTTTGATAAATAAGATATATCGGTTATAAGGTATCCGATATTGGATATAAGATATCTAGTATAATAAATATCTTTATTAACAGTCAGATATTGATAATTATTGAAATAGATATCTTATATAGGAATTAAGATATCTTATTGAAGGGTTGAGGTGGCTCGTTGTGGGACGCCTGTGTTCGCGAGCTAATAATACGTAGGCATCGTTTACCTGATGTCTGCACCTTCTGTGTCTCGCGGAATGCATCAGTAAGTGTGGCTAGGAAAGTGCTGCTCACTGCCTACTTAGAAATGCTCATCACATTTTTTTCTTTCAAACTTTTGGGGTTTGGCGACACTGAAGAAGTGAAATTTAGAAACGCGCGTCATTCGCACTAAATTTTGTGTAGTTACGTTAACAAGATATCAAATATGAGGTATGTTAAATAAGATCTTTTATATATAAGAATATAAAGGATATCTTATCCAATATACAGAAATATCTAATATATCAAATTTGATATCTTATATGACATATTAGTGTGTGTTTTTTATGATATAAGATATCTGGCATGCAATCTTATTTCTCAAAGCGGATACAGTATATTCCATATAGGTTATATATGTTAAATAAGTTATCTAATGCAGTTCATATCTAATTTAGGGTAGATATCTTATAAAGTATATAAAATATCTTTTATACTATGTAAGATATCTAATATACTTTGTACATATCTTTTTTCATATGTCAGATATCTAATTTAGTATAAAGGATAGCTTATATGTTATATCAGATATTTTATATTCTTGGATCAAACAGATATCTATTGTTTTTAATTAGATATCTTTTAAATTATAAAAGAGACCTGATATAACATATTAGATATCTCTTAAGTATATAAACTATATTATTTTACATTTAAAATATATTATGTATTGAATCAGATAAGATTTTTACAGAATATATGAACTATCTGAAATGCTATATTAGATATCAAAGATATATTAGATATCTTGTATGTCATACAAGGTATTTAAAATAAGAAATAAGATATCTTAAATAGTATAAAAGATATCTTTTATAAAACGAATAGAAAAGGGCTTGCCAAACATTTCCATGTCCTTGTATACAGTATAAAACACATACTGGGAGGACGGGGAGGACTCTAGAAGTTTCCAAAAACAGAAAACTAACTTGGACTCTGACCTTGTCGTTTTTTTCGAACGCCCTCCTTAGCTTACCATACAAGCAGGATTGAAACAAAAATATGGGATACATGTGCAATATAAAGGCAAATAAAGAGAGAGAGAGAGAGAAAAAAAAGAAGGAAAGGACCTCTTCCGGTGTGACCTCTGACGTCATGAGAAAAATAAGTGCCATATGTTAAATAGTTAATTATATCTCCTATCGATTGCACCGTCGATTTGTCTTACAAAGTAGTTAAGTCATAATTTAGGGTCAAGTGATCGACCCCGCCCCCTTTTTCAGCGATTGTGTTAAATCCTTTTGCTATCGAAAGAGTAGAGCTACAAAATGCTAATAACAGTGCCTTATGCCCCAGTCACACACACAAATTACGGACTGGGCGGATAGTTGTGGATAAAAATCCACAGTTATCCGCAGAATTTGTGGGCGTGGCTTATTTTCTTGATTAATTTACGGATACAGTTACCTATAGATGCGTATGATTAAGGATAAATGCGGATGTCTGCGGTCAGATATTTTCCCTTTGAATCAATACGATGAGAGATGATACGAATGTATACGTACTACTTACCATCCATTACCTTCTGTTACTTCTAGATGCGGAAAGATGTTGTTGATGCTACGGATGGCCCGTTCGTATATGTCCGATTTTATTCGTAATAGTCCGTATCGCATCTGCGGATGGCCCATCCGTATCTGTCCGGTGTTATTCGTAAAGGTCCGTATCGCATCCGCAGAGTCTGTAACTGTCCGTATCGTATCCGTAAGGTCCGCAGGATCCGATTCCAAATTTTGAAAATTTTCAAAATTCAGGCGCGGATGAGTAAACCGTTTTGATCCGTAACAAAAGGTAATTGAAGGCATTCATTCGCATTTATCCATATATAATCCGTATCTAATCCGTAACTTATCCGTATCTAATCCGTATATAAACCTATCATTCCGCAGCCCAACCCCCAGTTGTGGACTGATACGGTTTCGCGCAGATTGTTACCTTCAATTACGGTTAGATACGGGTCTCGTTCGGAGTTTTTTTACGGACTTTTACCTTCAGATACGTTTCTATACGGATAACTTACACTTCAATACTGATAGATGCGTATTGGTGAGGATAATTGCGAACAGCTAATCTGACTGGGGCATTAATCCGTAACAATACGCAGAACGAGACCCGTAACTAACCGTAACAATCCGCATGAAACCGTATTTGTCCACAAATTTCGGGTGGACCGCGGAACGATAGGTCGAGATACGGAAAAGATACGGATTAGATGCGGATAAATGCCTTCAGTTACGGATCATTATGGTTAACTCGTCCGCGCCTGAATATTTAAACTTTTCAAAATCTGGTGGTATATCCTGCGGACCTTGCGGATACCATACGGATACGATACGGATTCGATATTGAGAGAGACCACGCCCACAAATTGTGTGGATTTAAAGTCCGCAACTATCCGCCAATCCGTAATGTGTGTGTGTGACTGGGGCATTAGGGAGTATTTAAACTAATTCGCAAGAAATTTCTGCAAAGTTGAAGTAAAATTAAAAGGTTTCTATTTCTTTTTCTTATAACAAGTCACTTTGCCTAAGCCCTTTAAGCCTCAAACTAAAATAAAAATGACGAGCTCAGCAGCATTTTGCTTAACGAAGGCTTAACGACGACCCCAGAGTCGTCGTTAAATTTTGTTGTCTTTACGAAAATTCGTTACCTCTTCGTTATTAACGAGGGGTACTTGTTAATCAAGATTTTTCTAACGAGGGCTTAACGAAGACTTAACGAACAAGTTTTGGCTAACGAACTTTCTTGTTACTAACCCCAGGTAATTTAAACTGTCAAAATATGAGAGACATCGGTTAAAGCTCAAAGAAAGACCTTGACCTCTATTGCCAAAATGTTCAAGTACTCATTTATTTGACTGTATTTATTACCTTCGTCGACCCAATGTCATGATTTGAACAATTTTGATGGCACTCCATTACCCGATCCTACATACCAAGTTTCAAGGCAATCTGACAATGGGTTCTGGAGAAGAAGATTTTAAGGGTGTTCACCATATTGCCGCGGCGGTCATGTTATTCATGTGACCCAGACCATTTGAACAACTTTTCGTTTCCTCAACCCCTTGAGGCTCTACATAATATTTAGTTACAATTTGCCCAGTGGCTTTTGATGAGAAGTTTGAAACTGTCAAAACATGGGAATTCAGGGTCAAAGGTCAAAGAATGACCTTGACCTCTTGTACTCATATATCTTCATGTACTCATTTAGATGACTGTATATACCTGTTTTACGCCTAAATATTCAAACTTTCCATGAAATATTGTGTTCCAACATTTTCTCATATTTGGCCTTGCCGTAAAAAAGTTCAAGATCAACCCAAGACCTTCACTTGAACAACCTTGATGGTACTTGTACTGGCTGAATCGAGATCCGGAAAATCCTTTTTGGGAAACGGAACAGACCACCAAAGATGGCGGACCGGTTTACACACGCTAGGTAGCTGATTCTTTTTAGCAAACTTTCTGACTATATATCGTACGCATCAGTCAAACAAGCCATGTCACCGAATGTATAATACAAATCTCCATATAAAACGCGCGGCGATGTGACGAAAAATATACGCATTCTCTTGTATCGGCATATTTTCAAGTCTGTAATTGTGCAGTTTTAACTTTTTTAGTGGTGACCAAAATATGTTTTTGACTTTCCTATGAAATATCATTTATATTTTCGTATCACTTTTATAAAAAATGATGTCCAATTCGAATGGGCCCTTGAACCCGAAAACCGTGTTTAAATCTCTTGGCTTGTAATTGAGAAATATTAATTTTTATTAGCCGTGTAATTTGCATTTGTCGCCGGAACATACTTGCTAGTTCAACACAAAATTTCAACGGAACTTCTCGGAATACGTTCCAGGAGCAATTGCAAATTACACAGCTAATAAAAAATATTATTTCTAAAAAAAACAACCAAGAGATTTAAACACGGTTTTCGGGATCAGGGACAGAATAGGATTGGGCATCGTTTTTTATTAAAAAAAATGAGAAATATAAATGACATTTCATTGGAAAGATAGGAAAAAATAAGTGTCACTACTAAAAATGAAACTCAACAATAACAGACTAGAAAATATGCAGATACAAGCAAATGTGTATATTTTTCGCAACATCGCTGCCTGTTTTACATGGAGACATGTATTTTCTGTTCGCTGACATAGCTCGTTTGAATGATGCATACGGTATACAGTCAGAATACTCGATAAAACGAAGCACGAAGTACCTAGCGTGTGTAAACCGGTCTGCCTTCTTTGGTGGTCTATTCCGTTTCCTAAAAGGGATGTTTCGGATCTATATCCAAACAGTGACTTGAGCACCAAATGATACATACCAAGTTTCAAAGCCATCGGTCAATGGGTTCTGCAGAAGAAGATTTTTAAAGATTTTGTACAATATATGGGCGTAGTGGCCATGTTGGTCATGTGACCCAGACCTTTTGAAAAAAATTCCATTCCCTTAATCCCTGGAGGGATTTATTTGTTTCATTTATGGGTTAGGAAACCTTCATGCGGACCAAACAGCTAACTAAATGTTACGAACCACTGCAGAAACAGAGGGCGAGGTTTGGTACCAGTAAAACATGTTTAAGCCCCCCCCCCCCAGTAATCTTTTGCTGACCGTTCCAGGGCGGTACTTCTGTTGTGATTCCTTCATGTTACATTGTGCTATGTCCGCTTGTCTATGTTCTTTGGCGGTTTTGTCAATTGTTTTGCTACTCAATCTGCCTTTTGTTTTGTTTTGTTTTGTAAGTTTAAAATGAAATAGATAAAAATAGATGTTGAAGCTGTTTTTGATTAGGGTAGCTGAATGACCACCTGTTTGGGAAGGAGCTGCTAATTCGGTTAACCGTTCGTATCTTTCGTGAATTTGTGTCAGTTTTTCCGTGTGTGTGTGTGTGTGTGTGCGTGTGTGTGTGTGTGTGTGTGTGTGTGTGTGTGCTTCTTTCCCCATTGGTTTTTGAGGGCGGGATGTGGGATTTGATTGTATTAATTCCCAATCATTGCCTATCTTTTTACTTTCTATATAAAATTTGGTTACAATTGGCCAGGTGGCTTTTGCGGAGAATGTTTGAAACTGTCAAAATATGAGAGTTCAGGGTCATAGAGCAAAGAATGACCTTGACCTCTTGTACTCACGAATCTTCATGTACTCATTTAGGTATATTCCAATTTTTAGGCCTACATCTTTAAAATTTTCCACGAAATATTATGTTCTACAATTTTCCATATTTGACCTTGCCGAAAAAAGTGGGAGTTCTGGAGAAGAATATTTTTAAAGGTTTTTACCATATATGGGCCTAGTGGCCATATTGGTCATGTGACTCAGCCCATTTTCATAATTTTTCATTCCCTTAACTCCTGAAAGTTCTTTATGAAAGTTGGTTACAGTTGACCAAGTGGCTTTTGATGAGATTGTTTTAAATAATCTAAGTTTGAGAGACCTGGGGCAAAGGTCAATGAATGACCTTGACCTCTCGTACTCACACATCTTCATGAATTCATTAATATGACTGTATTTACCAACTTTTAGGCCAAAATCTTCAACAGTATCCTAGAAATTTATGTTCTAGCATTTTCCCATATTTGACCTTGCTGTAAAATAGGACAAGGTAAACCAAAGGTCATCATTTGAACAATCTTGATGGTACTGAAGTACCCGATGCTACACACCATCCTTCAAGGCCATCGGTCAATTTGTTCTGGATGAGAAGTGTTTTAAATGCTTTTACCATATATGGGCGTAGCTGCGATATTGGTCATGTGACCCAGACCATTTTCACAAATTTAGTTCCCTTAACCCCTGAAAGGTCTATTTGAAATTTGGTTACAATTGACCCAGCGTTTTTAAAGGAGATTGTTTGAAATTTTCGAAATTTGAGAGACCTGGGTCAAATGTCAAAGAATGACCTTGACCTCTTATACTCACATATTTTCATGAACTCATTAAGATGACTGTTTACATTCATTTTAGGCCAAACTCTTTGACAGTTTCTAAGACATCTTATGTTCTAGCACTTTCCCATATAAAAACACCAAAGGCAAAATTGGCTCCTACCGTAAAATAGGTCAAGGTCAACTCAAAGTCATAATTTGAACAATTTTGGTAGAACTTACGTACCAAATGCTACATACCAAGTTTCAAGGCCATCGGCGGAGAATATTTTAAAAGTTTTTACCATATATGGATATGGCGGCGGTGTGACCCAGACCATTTGTTCAACTTTTCGTTCCCTTAACCCCAGGAGGCTACATATGACATTTGGTTACAATCGGCCCAGTAGTTTTAGAGAAGAAGTTGTTTAGAATTGTGGACGGACGGACTACGACGACGGACGACGGAGCCTGCCTATCCTATAAGCTCCCCCGAAGCCTTCGGCTCAGTTGAGCTAAAATTTATACTGATCAGGCGTTTTTTAATGATAGATTTTGCAAATTAAGTGTGAACGTGCACAGTTATTTCCATTCTCAAAACCCGTGGAGTTGTGAAAGATAATATTACTGCAACCCTACCGCAGTAAAAACTAAATACACTTTTGTCGCATTAGCTAATATCATTAGAAGTTGCAACATTATTTATAACACTTACTGCAAGTTTCATCCATTTTCCTAAGCACTGCAGACCGTCACTAGGGAAATGTTCTTTAATTTAAGGTACATCAAAGTCAGACATCAAATCTCTTAAAATCCCCCAGAGACTTGGAGGAGTGAACAAATACCAACATGTGTAGTTGGAAATGCATGACAGAACTTTTGAAAAGCAATTGTTAGACTGCACTACACATATTTTTCTTATGGGTTCCAAAATCATTAAGAACATCTTGGATGCCTCTGATGCTATTATGAAATGACTATGGAGAAGAACGGCAATTTGGATTTATACATAGCCAATATACATGTACCTGTATTGTAAAACACTAATCATCCCACCAATGGGTACTGAATATGAAAAACTCCTTGTTTAATTTAAAGTCTATTTTCTTATCAACCTATGTCTTTGGTCGAGCGAATCCTGGTCCGTTTACTCTGGTTTTCACAAATAGTGTCATCATAGTGTTTTATCATGGTTACGTGAGTGTGATTTCTCACTGAAGATTCATTGGTCATTTTACGTCGAACATAGGGGAGCAATTTATTCTTTTAAGAGATGAACTCTATCGAGAATAGAGGCAAAAATAGATTAAGACAAAATTGCTTCTCCTGAAAGTGTACCCATTAAGCATAAAATCCCTGTAGTGTTACTGTTGACCATACCAAAGCAGTTCTATAGCCGTCCCTCTTTTTTATTAAGCGTGTCTGCTTCGAAAAATTGTTATTAAGCGATTGTACATTTTTCCTTTTTTAATTTTGTTCGGGACGGGCACCGTGTTGTCTTTTCATGATATCTCATGTTTATTCGTAAAGTGACTCTTTATTTTACTTTGTCTTTGTTCCAAAGATGTTACTTTCTATTTCTAGTAGGAGAAGTGTGAGGAAAATATTCAATAATGATTGACGCGTCCAACAGTAAATTATGATGGCCCAATTGGCTCACTTTTCATTTCCAAACTATTTTACAATTCCGAATTCCGATTTCCGAAATTCCGAATTCCGAATTCCGAATTCTGAATTCCGAATTCCGAAATTCGTAGAACAAACTGGACGCTTGATTATTCTAACTTATTTCATATCGTCTAACCTTCAAATGATATGACTGAAATACTGTTAATAGGATGTAAAATCACAAGTCATCCATCCATCTATAAGTTGAAAATCCTCTAGATAAATCATCTTACCGAACAAGCGGATAAACCTTGCTCTATCTTCTATGAGAAATGCCTCGATATCAAACAAGAAAAGATATGACACATGGGGTCATATCAATAGACTCGACGTGTTTATTTTTCTGACAATTTAAGTCATGGCGGCCTGTTGTTTTTTGTTTGTGAGTTTAACTTACCCCCTAAAGTAAATTAACTATTACCACGTGTCCCTATACCACACACGTCACAATTCCGAATTCTGAATTCTACATTCCGAATTCTGAATTCCGAAATTCGTACAACATTCTAAACGCTTGATTATTATGACTCTTTATATTTTGTCAAGCCTCTGCATGATATAGATGATTGCTTAAATAATTGAGCCGCGACACGAGAACACCAACAAAGTGGTTGTTCGCCCAGCGCAGACTCAGATCAGACTGGGAATGCGCCAATTCAGATCAAACTCTTCGCTAAGCACTTAAAGGGTAGCTAAGGGTCTAAGCTGCCTCCGTGCGGATAGCGAAGACTCTGATCAGACTGGGAGGATGCCCAGGCTGACCCGAAACTGCACTGGGCGCACATGCCACTTCGTTGATTTTGTCGTGTCGCGGCTCAAATGATGTTACTTAGACTAAATGAAAAAGATATATCAGATAAAAAGGCTACGTACTAGAGAGAGAGAGAGAGAGAGAGAGAGAGAGAGAGAGAGAGACAGACTGACACAGAGACAGAGAGAGAGAGACTGTCTGTCCTTTCACAATCCACAGTTTTGGAAGCGGTCCATTCAGTATGAGTGACCTTGCTCGAATACAGGGATTACTCAGATCAGTCTGCGCATCTTCGATCATATATTTATGCGAAAAGGGCAGACTCTGATTAGATTTGTGAAGATGCGCAGGCTGATCTGAGTAATCCCTGTAATCGAGCCAGGTCACTCATACCGAAAGGACCGCTTCCAAAACTGTAGATTGTGAAAGGACAAAGAGTCTCTCTCAGCCTCTGTCTGTCTCTGTGTCCGTCTGTCCATCTCTCTCTCTCTCTCTCTCTCTCTAGTACGTAGCCTTTTATCTGATATATCTTCTTCATTTAGTCTAAGTCACATTTCAGGAGTATCATTATATGAGCCGCGACATGACAAAACCAACAAAGTGGCATGTGCGCCCAGTGCAGTTTCAGATAAGCCTGCGCATCCGCCCAGTCTGATCAGAGTCTTCGCTATCCGCACGGAGGTAGCTTAGACACTTAGCTACCCTTTAAGTGCTTAGCGAAGAGTTTGATCAGAATGGGCGCCTGCCCAGGCTGATCTGAGTCTGCGCTGGGCGAACAACCACTTTGTTGTTGTTCTCGTGTCGCGGCTCAATTATTTAAGCAACCATCCATATCATGCAGAGGCTTGACAAAATGTAAAGAGTCATTATAATAAAGCGTTTAATATGTTCTACAAATTTCGGAATTCGGAATTGTGACGTATGTGGCATAGGGACACGTGGTAATAGTTAATTTACTTTAAAGGGTAATTTAAACTCACAAACAAAAACAACAGGCCGCCATGACTTAAATTGACAGAAAAATAACGTTTTTTAATAGACTCGTCCAGTTTATTGATATGACACCATGTGTCATATCTTTTCTTGTTTAATGTACAAGGCAGTCCTCATAGAAGATAGAGCAGGGTTTATCCGCTTGTTCGGGAAGATGATTTATCTAGAGGATTTTCAACTTTTAGTTGGATCGATGACTTGTGATTTTACATCCTTTCAACAGTATTTCAGTCATATCAGGACGATGGGAGGGTGCAAATGAAAGGCTTTGTGCAATGGAACCCCGTTTACGATTGATAAGATTCCCACCTCCAGCGGGTCTCGAACCAAGGACACTAGATCAGCAGGCCATTGCTTAACCTACTGAGCTACAGGAACTCCTCATTATCAATGAACAGATGGAGATATATAATGGTATAACTTATATATACCAAAGGATGGATGGATGTCTTGTGATTTTACGTTCTTTTTTTAACAGTAATTAAGACATATCAGGGCGATGGATTGGTGATAATGAAAGGCTGTGTGCAATGGAATCCCGTTCATGGTTGAAAAGATTCCCGCGGGGCTTGAACCAGGGACCGCTTGATCAGCAGGCCATCGTTTAACCTACTGAGCTACGGGGCGGGGTGGGGGGGGGGGGGGGAGGTCGAGGGTGTATCTAGATCTAGGGTCTGTGATGTAAGAGTTTTTCTATTAAGAATAATAGTTTTCTATTGAACTATCCCCCGCTTTATTTTGGGATATCTAGAGTTTCATGGCCTTTTAATAGAATTTAAGTTCGAACGAATCATTTTGTATTTTGAATCTTAGAATCTTATTTGTTAAATGCTGTATACATCAATCATTTCATTTGAAGGTTTGACGATATGAAATAAGTAAAAATAATCAAGCGTCCAGTTTGTTCTTCGAATTTCGGAATTCGGAATTCAGAATTCGGAATTCGGAATTGCGAATTCGGAATTCAGAATTCGGAATTCGGAATTGTGAAATGGTACGGAAATGAAAAGTGAGCCAATTGGCCCATCGTAGTAAATACTATGACTTCGTTGTTCATATAAGACCATACAGAAAGTAAGATTTGTGTTTTGAATTTCATTTCAGATCATTAAAGTGGTGATTTATTGTGAAAAATGTAACACATCTCCTCGTAGTCATTTTCCTTTTGTTGTTCTCTTCAGTAAAGAATGCAAAAATGAGTGACTTATTTTTAAGTTTTATTAGGTTTTCGTAAGGAAAGATCAAAGGATAATTTGCAGCATAAAGGTCTATACAATTATCATCAATATCGTGTTAAGTTCTGAAGGTACAGCACTGCATTGACTGACAGAGAGTAATGTCCTATCAATTATACGTAGTTTTCACACATTTTCAGGTTGAACAGATGAAAGAAGGCGCTTATTCTCAAATGTTCGAACATTTACTGTGTAAGGTGCATGTATATTGCGGGTAAATGGATGCATACATTAAATGATCCGCAACACGAGAAAACCAACAAAGTGGTTGTGCGCCCAGCGCAGACTCAGATCAGCCTGGGCATCCACCCAGTCTGATCAGACTCTTAGCTGGGCGCTAATAGGGTAGCTAAGGGTCTAAGCTACATCCATGCGGACAGCAAAGACTCTGATCAGACTGGGCAGGTATACTTTATGACGCATACAGTATAAAAAATCACATTAGTGACCATACAAAAATGTGTAAGTGAAATAAATCAACCTTAAAAAAGTAGACTCCTCTGTGAAATCTACCTAATAAAGTATAAAATTTGGACAAAGGTTACCTTTTTTATCTGTTCAACCTGATCATTTGAGTTCGAAAAAAATATAATTGATATGACATAACTCTCAATGCATTGAAGTACCTTCAGATGTTCTTGTATTTTCAATAGTAATACCAACTTTTTAGAGCTTTTGTGCCGCAAATTACCACTTGTCCTTTTTGTTATATAAATCCGTTCTAACATCAACAAGTCATGTAATTTTGAATTATATATTATATTGTTTGGGGAGACCTGTTGTAGTTTCAGCATTCTATGCAGATTTTATATTCACCATAAATTAGTGATTATCACGACCTTACGCTTATCAAGTACAAGAACTGCCACAGATGAACAACATGAAATCAACAACAGTAGTTAATTGTCGCGGTATACGGATAACGAAGTGCGTACTTTTAGTATCAAGGTCGCTGTTTAAATCCTGATTATTTGGTAACATACACTAAACTACAAATTAAGAATTATTTTGTCTTCATGGCAAAATCAAGGTCAGTTAATTGAAAAGAGGATCAGATTTTATTGAGTTTTGTCTTTCTGAAGCGATTTTCATTGGGCGTTAATAGGTGAGGCAATATATTATACAGCGTAATTTATTAAGTAGACATTTCGTTTGATAGGTTACCGTCTAGTAACCAGAATTGCTTAGCTTCCTTTGAGTGCAGTATGGTGGCAGCGAAGACAGGATCATGTCCAACAGCTGATACATATGAGCCGCGACACGAGAAAACCAACAAAAAGATTGTGCACCCAGCGCAGACTCAGATTAGGCTGGGCATCCGCTCAGTCTGATCAGAATCTTGGCTACGTGCTAAAAGGGTAGCTAGGGGTCTAAGCCACCTCTATGCGGACAGCGAAGACTCTGATCAGACTGGGCTGATGCCAAAACTGATCTGAGTCTGCGCTGTCCGCACAACCACTTTGTTGGTTTTGTCTTGTCGCGCCTCGTAAGTTTAATCTCACAGTAGTTACCGATGCTCATCACAAGCAGTAACTGCTGTTGCGATTCCCCTGTCATGCGCTGCTTGTTCAGGTAATTTTCTCATTCGCGCAAGTGACTGTTACATGTACGTCAGTCGATATATATATACAATACCATATATATCAAGATCAGAATTTATGCTTTTTGCATATATAGTTCAATTCGTGGTTTGCTCTGATTAATCTAGATAAATAAATATTCAAGTGGAAAGTACGCATTTTCTTTTCTCACACCTAAACAATGAAGTAAAGGTTTTTGGGTACATATCCAACTTTTTCCGCAATTTGTTTTAATCTATTTGTTTTTCAGTGGGGGCGCAAAATGAACTGAACAGTTGCTTTCTTTGAAAGTGCAGTGACTACTTTTTTCAGGGAAAGCAGCTCTTTCAGTTGTAAACACAGTAATCTTAATTACCACTGTATACATATGATAAAAGTTTGGCTACTTTTCTCAGTCTTTTTCCGAAAAATGATATCTAGATTGCTATTTTCGTAAAGGATGTTTGGTAATATATTAATACTGCTGACCTACGTGACCGTTTGATACCGTTCAAGGACTTTTTCTACGTTAATAAGTATGTCCGAGGTCTATTTTCCTGTTTTTTTTTTTCTTCTTATTTCAGAACGGATTGACATGGGGTAAAGCGCAGGGTACTGGGCTTAACTTCTGCTGCTATCACTGAAGGCACATCTCGCTTGGTGAAGTATAAATGCTCGCCCTAAACACAGAAGATCAAAAAGAACAGTTTTGTACCTAACTAAACAAAACGCGCTTTCATATCAGGCACCATCAAAAAGCAGAAATAAAGAAATGTTAAGCCAGTATCAAAAAGTCCGTAAACGGTAGCAAAAAATACACTGATATACTAAATAACTAATCAAGATCAAGTTTGTGTTCATGGAAACATTAGGAGAAGATAATTGAAATCGGGATCAGATTTACTGAGTTTCCTTTTTCTTTTTCCTTTTTTTAAGTGATTTGCATGGCCTAAAGAGCTGAGGCCAACCTATCGTATAACGTATTTTCTTAAGTAGCCATTTCGTTTAATAGGCTACCGTCTAGTGACCTGAATTGCTAGCCTCTTTTCAGAACGATAGGTTGACGGCAAATAAAGAGCCGTTTCCAATAGCCGATATTTACAGAGAAGCCTAAATGATTAAATGGCTCGTAAATACAAAATTGTCAGTACAAACTGCTAAGACTTACACAAAGAAAAATTACATCAACATGCAAATTGAAACATTCTGTCGAATACACCGTATGAAATGGTCAATATTTGTAGCTGGAAACACTTTTGTAATATATATACATGCACAAAAGTATTGTAAACTGCACCCAAAGTTATATTAATAACAAATAGTAAAAATAACACTAGTAGTAAGTTAATGCGAGCGGATAACAAAACGGACAGCTTTTCTTTCTCAGGTAGGTGACCGTGAACCTAGTCATAACAAAACAAATGATTCAGCACGCAAATAATCGTTTTCAACCTATTGCCAGTTTATATCCATAAATCACACATCTGAGTGAGTAATGACAAACAGACAAAACATGTTTTTTTCGAAGAATACGGATAAGCGACAACAACATTAACGAAAACAAGAATCACCGCCTCGGAGCGATCGGTATTAAATAACATAGGGGAGGGGTGGCCGGGGTTACGGTTTTACGTAGCTCCAACACTTGCTCCAACACTCGTCCTATTCATGCGACATTTAGTTCGGTTCAAATGAATATCCTCTAACTTATCATAGAATCATCAGAGAACATATGAATCAAGAAATCAGACCGGCTTTGAAGACCCAAAGATGAAGATTCAATAGAAACACAGACACTCGAACTCTGGAGGAAAGGATAATCTTCAAATGAACCCCGGCGAGCCCGAGGAAAGACAGGAAAACATCAAGCGCCGACCAACTATAATTTATAACTTTTTATCATATCATGTCTGTGTTATTCAGTGGATAAGCGTCGTGTCATAAACATCGTATGATCGACGTGTAATAACATTTTGTCGCGTACACGTAACGTCATTGACAACGTTCATGTCAACAATGCGTTTTCTTACTGAAATAATGTTCAGCTTTGAGGCGTTAAAATCCCATTTCAAGAGTCATATGATAAACTGAATCTTTCACTCTAGGTCATTTCATATGAAATTTATGTCGCCGATGGCTCGTTTCATAAATTGCATACGAAATGACCGCTCGTGTAAGATCCTCTATGACGTCGCTGTTATTCAGTGGATAACGTCGTGTCATAAAAATCGTATAACCACACGTGTAATAACACTTTGGCGCGTACACTTTACGTCATTGACATCCTGCGTGTCGACAATATGTTTTCATATTAAACTAATGTTCAGTTTGAAGGCGTTAAAATCCAATTTTAAAGGGTCATATGAAAAGCAGAATTTAATTGTATTAATTCCTGATCATTGCCTTTCTTTTAACTTCGTACGAAAAACAGAATCTTACACTCGTGGTCAATATATGAAATTACCACTCGTGTAGGATCCTTCATATATGTTATAGCTTTAAATCAACACCATCATTTAGTCTAAGGTGAATTATCAAACAAAACATAAATCAAGAAATCACAGTATGAAGAAAATGATAAGAACTCAACATAAACCCAGAAACTAGAACTCTAGAGCAAAAGAAAAACACCAATTGGATTCCGCCGAGGCCGAGGAAAGACAGGAAAACATCCAGACCAACTTTAAATAATTTATCTTGTTATACCTACGTTTCGAAACCTTCATTAAGTCTGAGCTATGACCCACTGGCGTGCAATGAAAAGTTAGAATCGAAATTGTCAATGGTGACTGAGTTGTTATTGATGTTGTTGTTTTATTGCGTTACGTAAACGGTAAACAGCTATGGTCATGTCGGGACTAACCATTCTATTCCTGGGCAGGCTTATACCTCCTAAGCGGTTATCAATACTAAGTGCACATGTATACGTTCGCCAATAACTGGCATAGGCCCTTCTTTATCAGCGGAAGGTGACTAGGTTAACAAAGAAAGAAGGGAATGCAGCCTGTCGAATTACATTCATATTGTAGCCAGTTCTATTATAATAAATATGAAAAATTCAGTCTCACCAACAATTTTCTTGAAATTGTTTACCAAGACCCCGTAAATTTCGGGTTCCGATATGCCTTGTAACAGAGTTGTATTCAACATTAATTTTGAAAACTAAGTCGGAGTCTAATTCAGGAAGAGGGCTTTCGCAGCTTATGATACCACAGGCTTGTGTAAGAAGTTAAGCGTCACATGAAAGTTGATGATGTGACTGAACATTCTGGCGTAACGGAATGTGCTGAGAAATATATGTGACTGAACACTCTGGCGAAAGGAATGCGCAGAGAAATAGATGTGACTGGACACTCTGGCAAACGGAATGCGCTTAGAAATATAAACACCATGAGATTTAAAAGGACGAGAAAAGTAACCGTCATTCAATATAAAAGCAATATTAAAACCAGATCATCGGGTTTGTCTTAGATTTTGGATAAAACATATCAACAGTTTGTTGTAAATGAATGTAAATTCTAAAGTGGTTCTTTAGAATCGGCTGAATTTCTTTTCTTTAAGATATTTTACCAATAGTAAAACCAGAGGAAGATATGTTCAAGGCAGAGATTAGTTGGCTACGATTGCTTACAATATTAAGACAACGAGCGATGTAACCTTATTTTAGACCTCATAAAAGCCTCTCTCCAGTACAATAACAGCGTAAAAGTCCTTCAAAGTATTAGATCACTAATTTCCAATGTATACCGTTTTCTAAAACTGTATAAATTCTTTCCGGTTGCGTTTTGGACACAAACAAATACCCACCCGGTTTTTAATATTCTTCGTGTGCCAGCAATGTCGATTGCAAGGCTGCATGCGCTCCCAGCGGTACTTCATTTTCAAAGTAATAAAAATGGACGTCATCATAATGGCTTTGAAAAAATCGCAAATAGGAATCTCAGTTTTATTGAGACTATTTGAGCCGCGACACGAGAAAACCAACAAAGTGGTCTTGCGCCCAGCGCAGACTCAGATCAACCTGGGCATCCAACAAATTTGATCAGACTCTTCGGGAAGCCCTTAAAGGGTAGCTAAGGGTCTAAGCTACCTCCATGCGGCCAGCGAAGACTCTGATCAGACTGGGCGGATGCCCAGGCTGATCTGAGTCTGCGCTGGGCACACAACCACATTGTTGGTTTTCTCGTGTCGCGGCTCATTTGTACAACAGCAATTTTGTTTGTGGAGCTGCATATGCATCTGCCCACATCCTCTAAGACTTGGTCGATTTTCAAAGTCACCATAATGGGTTCAATGATGCCAAAGGACATGAAATCTTCACAAGATAAGGAGACTTTTTACCAGTGTAGCTAACCCACGTGACTTTTTTTATACGGCTCACAATTTTATATGTACTTGTAAACAGGCACGAGTCATGTCTGTCTGATTTCGATATCCTTTCCCTATTACAGAATGCATTAGCATGGGGTAAAGTGCAGAGTACTTCTCTTATCTTCTGCTGTTTGACACTGCTAGCACTGGAGGCGCATATCAAATGCTCGTCCACCTCAAAAGGATCCAAGAAAATAGTTTTTGGCGAAAAACGACCTGACTCATACTTGCTTAAATACAATACGGCCCTGGACCTTAGCAAAACATCAAGTAGGTTAGCTACACTGTTAATAATAGCAATATTTTTTCTGACCAAACCGTTTGAGTCAAAACAACTTTGTAGTAAATATTTTGTTCTAGCCTAAAGCGAATAGAAGAGCCAAATCTGTCTGTCGGTCGACCCTGAAGATAAGAATCGTAAGAACCAGCAAATCTCTTGTCATCAAATAAGAAATATATATCCTCTCAGAAGGCACTTTAGAAGCCAATATAAGCCGCGAAATGGCAAAACCAACCAAGTGGCACGTCCGTCCAGCGAAAGACTCAGATCAGCCTGAGCATCCGCCCAGTCTGATCAGCGTCTTTCGCTGTGTGCTAAAAGAGTAGCTAAGTGCCTAAGCTAGCTCCCTGCGGACGACGAAGACTCTGATGAAACTTGGTGTCTGCCCAGAGGCTGATGCAGTTTTGTTGGTGTTGTCGTAACGTGGCTCATATCCTCTTACAACGGACTGTAAAGCTAATATAAAGACACTTACGTCAAAATCAGACACTTATCATAGGCTAGTCCCCAAGCTAGAAAACATCTTTCGTATGTCCTACTAAGCAATGCCAATTATAATAAAGAGCGATACTTTTCTCTGTTACAGCCTTTACAGTATTAAGGTGTATGGGTATACTATCCGGGAACACAAATGTGTCTTTTATATATATGCCTCCCTTTTCAATGGACGTCAACGCTTAAAGTAAATAAAAGTAATGTCATAGGAGAAAGAGCCATCATATATTTCTGAAACATACAGGAAGTCACAAAAATAGTCCCCCTTTGTATAAACGATAGAAAAGCATGGCAATGTGCCGGTACAAATTAAACAGGACCGCCACCGACTTGATAGACAAAAAATTGAAACCGTTGAGAACAATAGATAATAATCAACTGGAATTATGCAATATGTTATTGTTCTACTTTTTCTGTTTTATTGAATGGTGTTAATTTTATGAATTAACAATTTTCACTAGATTCAAACTTGATTGTTTACAACATAGAACACTCTGCATGTTTATTTCCCATTATGGATGTTTCGTTTGAGAAAGTATTGTTAATGAAAGCGTGTTAACTCTCGAAGCGAAACATGTAGATTATAAAATTTACATGTATAAAATTAAATTAAAATTGATGTCAATGTCAATTCATTACATAAGTCCAAGGCATTTAAATGTCTGCATATATACTAATGTACCTGCTGCAGTTGTTAAAATAACATGAGCTAGACACAAGAAAACCAACAGAGTGGTTGTGCGCCCAGCGCAGACTCAAATCAGCCTGGGTACTCCGCCCAGTCTGATCAGAGTCTTCGCTGTCCGCATGGAGGTAGCTTCAACCTCTAGTTAGCCTTTAAGCAAAGACTCTGGTCAGACTGGGTGGATGCCTAAGCTGATCTGAGTCTGCGCTTGGCACACAACCTCTTTGATGGTTTTCTCGTGTTGCGGCTCATATGTAAATGCGACAAACACTGGATATGTAGTTTAGTTTAAACATATTTAATTGCCATATTGTTATGCAATGGGGTTGGGCCACAAGTTCTACCAACATTAGTTACGGCCCTTCCCCTACAATACAAATAAAAGGTGAACAAAGGCGGTACAAATACAAACAAAAAATCAGGTTAAGTATAAGAAACAAATGCAAAAAATAAAGGAAAAGGGAGAAAGGTGTCAAAAAATTAGGAGAAATAGAATACTATAAAGAAGAATAGAAGTAACAACCAGATGGGCACGCAACAAGAATCAACTTTGAATCAACGCTGATTCAACGTTCAGACACTGAATCAGCATTTTTCCAATGTCGATTCTACGTCGCTCACCCCCTGGGCGTATAAATAAGAATGAAAACTAAAGTATGATAAAAAATAAGAAGAAAATAGAAAAATAAAGAAGATAAAGGGAGACTAGTAGATATTAGATATCGCAGAAGAAGGCATCCAAGTCAGAGCTTGTACAGTCCTAGAGGACCACCAGTTATCGCAGGTGTGACTCCAGCCCACCACAGGACAAAAGAAATCAGGGTGCAAATCTGCCCGTGTCTTTTATGTACTGCTGTACAGCCTGAAATAAAAGAAAATTATCGTTATCAGAAAGGCCCGATTTTCCAAATAAAATAGTTTCTACACTAAGCGGATGAAAATTATGCGTTTTCCTAAATATGAGGATTCGTTTATCTATATATTTATTACAATTAAAAAAATAATGATTAGCATCTTCAGTTTCATACCCACAGCTACATGCTGGGGAGTTACTCAAATAATTCCTAAATAAATCGCCGTTAAGATTACTACATTGATTTCGTATTCTTGCATGCATCACTGATAAGAAACGGTTTCCCTTCAGAAAATATTCGGGCACTTTTCTTATACCAAATAAATGCGACAAACAGTGGATATGTCTTCAAAGATTACAAAAACGAGTCTGATGCGTACACGCAATAGCACATGTAGTTTCATTATTCCGATTCAAAGATTTTGCTAGAAGAAAAACAAATTTACAAAAATGAGTATGTCTACTGATATCAACGTTGAAACCATCAATGATGAATATTAAGTCACCTAAAAGGTAAATTAACTAAATGATCGTATATTATGTATTTTCATTTTTATAAAATATTGAACGAAAAAGACATTACACCAAAGAGTCAGCAGAAATGGGAAGAAGAATTTCCAGTCATTGAATTAAAATGGAAAATAATCTACAGTATACCAGCGTATTGTTGCAGTAACACGAAATTACATTGGTTTCAATACAGAATTTTGCATAGGATTTTAGCTACAAATGACCTGTTATGGAAATATAAAATAAAAAGAGATAACTTATGTACATTTTGTAAAAAGCTTCCAGAGATATTAGAACATTTGTTTTGGTATTGTGAAATAGTACAAGAATTTTGGGAGAAAGTGGAAATTTATATAGCAGAAAAAAGTGATTATATTATCAATATCCATAAATATAGAGCAATTTTTGGGATAAACTTTAATAAAAAATTTAATAAGTCTGAGAATTATATTCTAATGTTAACCAGATATTATATATATAAAAGTAGAATTAATAATAAAAAATTGTATTTGAATATATGGAAAAGTGAAATAAAAAGTTTCATAGATATAGAGAAAATGATAGCAATAAAAAACGGAAAATATGATAAATTCATTAAAGGATGGGAAGGGTGGCTAGGTATGTTTGTAGAGGAATCAGAATAACCTTTTGAGAATTTGCAGTTATCTCAAACATACAACAACACGGAAAAGCATTTCAAGAACATGCGGGCATGCCCGAGCACATGGATATGCGCGTATATATGAATATGTAAATTGAGGTGTATTGGTATGCACATGCTCATGGGTGGGTGTCTGTACTTAGATGGGCATGTGCAGACCTATATGCTGTTTGGAATTAGCTCAGTGAATATTTATACATACTTGTATGTTTTCAGTTGGTTGCATCTTCATATAGAATAGTCTGAAGACAGCTTATATTATTTTAACTTATCATCTCCATATTCACAAGGTAAGATTTTTTATTAGTATTATTAAAGTAGGACATTTCCTCGGTTTTGAGACAGGGCCACCTTCTCTCTGTAAAATTTGATTACATATTCGTCTGTAGGATTTGTTTGTTCCCCTTTCCAGGCTGTCTTAAAGGTCTAGACCCGTCCAATAAACCGAGTCTGGAGGTTTGGGCTTGCTCTGGGTGGAGAATGCCCAGCTCGGGGCGTATTTTCATGAGATTGGTTTGGATGGTAGGGTATTGCTGAAGATGGAAAGGCATTGTCTTAAAGCCGAGTAAATGCGATACCAAAACCATTTAAAATAGAAATGTAAAAGAATTCTAGATTACCCAGGGGGCACGTGAGGTCGGGATAACGTCGTACTGGCGTCGATGCGACATCAGTGTATCGCATCGACATCATTGCGACGTCTTTTCGACGTCGCATGTCAGCTGAAACGTTGTATTTTTGTTTTCTCCTTCTTAATTATGTAAAGGTAGCATGGAGATCTGACTTTAAATAGTGGGTTTAATTGGATAGTGCAGCGGTATGTTCGATTGCAGTATTTTGCTGTTATGTGTTTATAATTCCATTGGCTGTTGGTGCGAATGATAATTCTCTGACCAAAATGAGCAGATGTAGGGATTGATCTTTTCCTTTTTTCTCTCCATTTTCAGAAATATCATTACACACTTTATATTTCTTTATAAGTTTATAACTATTAATTGCGACAAAAATCTGAAAATTGGAGAGAGGGAAATTGCTGTGCACCTAAACATATTCAGATAATTAGCTTGCTAGTTTGCAAGGAAGACTGTTTTTCGTGTTTACAAGGATAAGTAATAATGTATTGTGAAATGTTGTGTGTTGTGAGTGTGTCAACTTTATATGAATAAAATATAAAAAAATATTATGTATTTTCAATTAATATTTTTTATTTGATAAATGAATGAAATGAATTCCATAGGTAAACAAGATTGCTTTGTCATAAATAAGTAAAATGTAAATACATTCATAATTCTTATTTCAAGTTAACTGCAAAAGTTGATCGAGTCTTTTGTGCATTTAAATTTTGCTTCGTTGGTCGTCTATAGTTTTTCACTGAATCAACTCTACGAAACTCATTATCACTTTGCAGAGGGTATGGTTATTGGAGGTGATAATGATAGCCCCCTTACCCTCCCTGTATAGGCTGGACACATGTTTCCTTAACTATGAGTCCTATAAACAGTTCATATAATATATTGCCATGTAATCCCAATAATGAACATGAATACGAACAGGCAGTCAAATGATCACAATATATACCATAACGTTAAAAAATGGGACACAGAAAACAAGTACAGTGACTTTCCTTAAGATCTCTTTAATATTTTAATTGTCTTACAATGTACTAATGCGCCCAAACGATGTAGATCAATTGACAAACAGTGAAGACGTTGGCCAGAGTGCTCCTTACATTGATCAGATTTATGTCTTTTGAACTTTTTCTTTCGACCTATCTGTCCTAATACTTAGAATTTTTAACTTGCTTATATTATCCGATATAAACGAAAGCATAACATCATTGAGCCGCGACACGACAAAACCAACAAAGTGGTTGTGTGCCCGGCGCAGACTCAGATCCGCCTGGGCATCCGCCCAGTCCGATCAGGCTTTTTGCTAAGTTCTTAAAGGGTAACTTACCGTCTAAGCTACCTCCATGCGGACAGCGAAGACTCTGATCAGAATGAGCGGATGCCCAGGCTGATCTGAGTCTGCGCTGGGCGCACATGCCACTTAGTTGGTTATGTAGTGTCACGGCTCAATTTCATTATAATTGATACAGAAATAGACTTATTACCAAATTAGATATAGATCGACAAGGTATATCAAATTGATGCTTTTTGAAACAGAATCATAAAAGAAGACAAGTGATATCTCTCTATACTCAGATGTAGAAATTCTCTCCAGAACTGATAATGTCTACCATATATAGAATTCATTAGTGAAAGTGCCTCATGTTGCTAGGCTTTACTCTAAAAGATAGCAAACGTCTATTAACGTTTCAGACCATATAGTCGTATTTGAATAATCGAATAAGATGGCATACTATTAAATGCTTGCATGGGCGTACTTGTAAAATGCTTTTAAGTGCATTGCAAAATCAATGGTTTATTAATTTCTGAGTAGCGTTGACCCAATAAGACTGGTGTGGTGTTTTGGATTTATCGTCCATTCCAGTTATTATTTTGGACTATCATGTATGTATCGTTTCGAAATGAAAGGTAGAAGGAAAATTAAGCTTGGATAGGCAAGAGGGAAGTATGAAAGCAGCGACAATCTCACACCTACTGACAGAACAACAACCCTTGCCCTGTCGTTAACCTATATCTGTATGACGAAAGTTACACAGCATTTTCACACCACCCAACAGCATAATCAAAATGTCACACGCTTTTGAAAAGGCTTTGCCCACATATATTTAAAAAAAAATCTGGTAAATTAGTGTTTTGTCTTCTACTGCTGTGTTCTCATATTCAATATTCACAAGTTTGTGAATATGACTGGTCGGAATTAATTAAATGACAGGATAGGTCTTACAAATCAAACCACTTTTATATTAATTTTGCTTTCCAACAATTGCAAAAAAATATAGTCTAGGAGCCAAATGATAAATCACACTGCTTTTTTTTGTTAAACTGATATGTATGTTTTGTGTATGTCATTGTTTGTTTGCTCGTTGGTAGGCTGTGTTCTATGAATGTGGCAGTTGCTAGGCATCGTTAAAACAGCTTTACATCCATTGCCATGATGGACACAAGTTCCTTATTTGTTAACTAGAGTTACCAGAAATCACAGTATTAATAAGAAAGTGGAGTGTTGAGGAATCACCACCAGGAACAGGTATCTGTTATTAGATTTTCTCGCTGAATACTGTTCTGATCAGCTATAGGGTTATTATTTTGTAACCTATTTCCATGTATCTATAATGATTGCAACAACATGCAAACCATTCTTCACATATTACATAAGTATAATTGCAGATTCGGAGACAGTAAAAAAGTTATGATAGGATTTTGAATTTTTATCAACCGATTAGGCTCAGCCCAAACAATTTAGCGTTAGCAAAATTGGTTGACGCAGGTAACCTGAGTTGATAATAACTCTGACTCCAGATAGTAATGCATTCTATTGCGTAAGATTCCCATGTATATTACTACCATGATTGATTGATTGATTTGTTGCTTTACGTCCACGGTAAACAGCTATGGTCATGTCGGACGGTCAGATAACCTAACCACACTATTCCTGAGCAGGCTTAGCTAACTGATGGTTTTCTTTTGCTCCGGAATTTCAGTGGTGTTGTTTGTCTTCCCAGGGAACTCCTGAAGATGCAATACGTTATTTCCGTCGAGTCCTTATCTCTGATTCACCATAAGTCTTATACGTGATTTGTTTGTTTCCGATGATGTTTCATTGATTGGTTAGGAAACCTTTATGTGGACTAAACAGCTAACTAAATGTTTCGAACCACTGCAGAAGCAGAGGGCGATGTTTGGTACCAGTAAACATGTTTAAGCCCCCCCCCCCCAGTAATCTTTTCCTGACCGTCCCAAGGCGGTACTTCTGTTGTGGTTCCTTGATGTTACATTGTACTATGTCTGCTTGTCTATGTTCTTTGGCGGTTTGGGCACCTGTTTTGCTACACAATCTGCCTTTTGTTTTGTTTTGTTTTGTAAGTAAAAATAAAATAGATAATAAAAATAGATATTGATGTTGTTTTTAATTAGGGTCGCTGACCACCTGTTTGTGAAAGAGCTGCTCATTCGGTTTACCGTGCGTGTCTTTCGTGAACTGGTGTCATTTTTTTCCGTGTGTGTGTGCTTCTTTCCCTATTGGTTTTAAGAGCGGGATGTGGGATTTTGATTGTAATTATTCCTGATCAATGCCTATCTTTTTACTTTAGGCCTCCTAGGCGGTTAACCAGTACTAAGTGCACATATTTTCGCCAGTAACTGACAAATGCCGTTTTGAATCAGCGGAAGGAGAAACGAAAGTATGTGGCCAGACCAGGTGTCGAACTTAGGACCTCTGACTGCGCTACGCAGCCCGGCTTAACTACCATGATGATAAGAAAACTGTTTCCATGTTAAAAATAAGAGACAATCGTTATACTCTCTTTCCACAGACTATTTTTAAGGTGGTAAAACTTCGAGCTAACTTGTCAGCCGTATTTTTCGCTTTTGTTGCAACATGTGCTTCTCATTTTCAGACTAGTTCTAGTAGTGTTTGGACTGACCACTCGTAGTCCAGCTAGTGGTTTGCCTTGCCACCGAGCCCGCAACGTCGCTTTATTTTTCTTATGTTTAATATGTTCACTGCATTATCTTACTGATAAGTTAGGAAAACCTATTCAGATCAAGGCTGAAACTTCTGATACGGATCCCATTAATCTGTTGTATCAAAAGCATATTGGTCCCCTATATAGGTGTCCATTTTATTTCCCGATTTGTTTTGTGGTTTAAAAAGAAAATCTTTAAAGTAGCTGGTTTATGTATTTCGTATGGCTACTGATGATCAAATATTTCCTGTTCCGTTTTGGTCCTTGTGATTCTCCGTTTATCTTCTTTCGATGGCTTGGGTGGTGTTTTTTTTCAGTGTTATTAGCGCCTTTTCTGGGCATCTACCTGTATAGGGTCACTGTTGAGGCTTGAAGTGTCAAAAGTACCTAGTGTAACCCATTCTATAAAAAGAAATCAGCTGTTTCACTCTTATGAATGGTTCATCTTTCTCAATGGCAAATAGCGTCCCATAAATAGGACATAAACAAACAGTGCACACCCAGATCAGACACCGCAAAACGCGGTGTCTGATCTGGACCTGCATTATTTGCATAAAACAAATTAGTATTGCTTTTCAAAGTAAAATAAAAAATGATACAAGTAAATCAAACCAGACAATACTTAATTGACAATTAGATACAGCCACTAGAAAAGAATAGAAAAGTCCACTGAACATTAATGGGTAAATACATTCTGAAAGTTAGATCCTTTAGAGGTAAGGAATACACTACAGAAATGTAAATTGTAAAAGAAAATTGTTTCTGTACATTTGACATTTTAAAATTTTACATGAATGCCTGGTTTTACATGTATCAAGATAGCTGACTTATCGGAAATCAAACTGCCACACGTTGTAACCGATGAGGCGGCGATAATAAGAAAGAAATTACATGATAAGCGTCACAAACACATTGCTACAGAATTCATTAGTAAAGTGCATCGTGCGTTGAAAATGTATCATTATAGACAAACTACTACTTATTGATGAAAACCCTTTTTGTTCCAAAAAGGAAAATCGACGAGTTATGGCCTTGTCAAGTACCAAAAGTGTGTATTAGAGGTAAACAGTTAATGTTCTAGGGTCAAGTCAGCTAAATTCGGACTGTAGGTAAATTCGGACATCAGGTATATGTCAGTTGTCTAGAATTAAAATAAAATCAACTGGGCAAACGGTGAAAATCATTATGAGCCGCCTCATCTGGATTTTCACTGTTTGCAATGGTATGTCCGAATTTACCTGCTGTCTGAATTTACCTGACTTGACCCTACTTGATCCAGCATTCACTGGATATTCGACATCATATTCATATAATCGCATTTGACCCCACTGAACTTGAAATTAAATTAAGTCTTAACAAAATATTCCTTATAACCTTAAATGGAACTTTTTGGTTTATACTTTAATTTATTTAAACATTAATACATTTACACACATTCTAAACATAATATCTTATGCAATTGGGAATCAGAAGAAAGTAAAAAAAATGGAAACGTTTTGAATGTCACTTTAAAATAAAATCAAAACCAATAAAAAAAAAACAAGAAAGCAACAACAAAAATATAAACAAGAACAGATAAAAAGAATTAAAAAACCTATATAAATAAACAATAAATAAAATGAAATGATAATAACTGACGCAAACCATTAATTGGAACAACTTTGCATGCAAAAGAAATTATAAGTCTCTTGATATTTTTGTGGGGTAGAAATCGAGGAGTACCACAAGTTAAGAAGCTTTATGGCGCGAACGAAGAGCAGAGAGTCAGAACAATCTTTGCATCCACAGTGTATGGGCGGAGTGTTAGCCTTTTGCAATACAGACATTTATTAAACCATGAATTTGAAGAGACTTATCAGTCTGCGCTTATATACATATTGGTGGCCACTTTCGCTGCTCAAGCTGACGGAAAAAGCTGTATATTTATGAGCCACAATAGTTTTTGTTTTCATTTTCCGTTAGCCTGGTGCTAGATGGTGTGACTGATTTTGCAGATTTCATTTCTGGTCAGGAACAGACTCAATGAATGTTTTTGTGTATATGTGTTTTTTTTATATGTGTACTTCTTGCTTCCAAAGCATCAAGCGTTTCAAAATCTATCGTTACATTTCAGAATCTATTTATCCACACATAGCCGGTGTTAAGTGCCCTATGGCGGCCGTTAAACGTCTCAGCGTGCTTCATCATAGTACAGATTCTATTACTTCTAGTCGTTTGAGATCGTTATTTTAATTTAGAGTTATTTTGAACAAGCGAATTCGATGAAGATATGTACTCAGCCTTTGAAAAAAACAGGTGCACAATCAGATACAATTCCCCTGAGCATTACGAAAACAAAACAAGTGCAAAGTATTAAAAGAAAGGTTTCGTATATATTTGTATGAGAAGCTGCACAGACAAGGACCACGCTGTCTTTACACCTATTAAGACCTTAAGCAGGCCTGAAGCCCGAAAACTTACTCAGTTCAAAATTAGGAAAAAATGATAGAAACTGATGTAGGGAGTATATCAATATCACCAGCAAAACTTGAAGTACACACTATCTTTGCACTTTAATAGTACTGAAGGCTAAAAAATTACTAAATTCAAAACACACACACACGTACACACACACACACACGAAAAAAACAAAAACAAGATAAAAAAAACTTCATCTGAGAAATATGTCCAATTTACATGTGCATGGACCATAACAAAAACATCTGCCAAATTTCGGAAAGATTGATACAGGATGCTATGAGGACTTGCACACACAAGCTACGCACTGTTTATGTACTTTAATAGTATTTGAGTCTGAAAACTGACAAAGTTCAAAAAGGAAATTTTTTACAAAATTTATCTGAAGATTCTATAAAAAAAACACATGCAAATTCTAGGACATGCAAAAAAAAAAAAAAAAAAAAAAAAGAAACACACCTGCAAAATTTAAAAGGATTACTTCAAAACTCTTTGAGGATTTTGGCATACAAGGAACTCAGCGTATTTACATTTTGTTTGTATTTCAGCTTGCATGAATGAATGTTTAAGTTATTTATAGACGCTCAACCCTGGTAAGGGCATATAGCGTCTAAACGTCAGCAATTTAAAACGTTTCTATAAGACAAAAAACGATCAAATGTTTAAAGTATTATGTTACGTCCAAATGATAAAAATGTTATGTACAATAAAAGACTAAATCTTGTTAAAAAGTCCAGCTTCCTTTAAAAAATTAATAATTTGGATAGAAGAAACTTTGCTAAAAAGCTCGGTTATGGTGTTAATGTTGTAATATTTTGAACGAATATGGTTAAAGTCAATGCATGACACAAGAAGATGTTTGATTGTAATGACTTCATTGCATGGTATGCAAAATGGCGCAACCTCATTATTTAATAAAAACGAATGTGTAATTCTGGTATGCCCTATTCGGCATCTGGTAATGACAGTCTGTTCTTTTCTATTTGATAGTATATTGTCCTTGCTGTGAAAATCTGGTTTAATTTGTCGGAGTTTGTTATGAATTTGATTATCCCAATTAGTTTGACATTTTGATTTGATATATGTATTAATTTGAGATTTAAAATCTGAGTGCGGAATTCGGAAGGTACTTTCTGGTAAATTTAAAGCCGTCTTGGCCTCTTTATCGGCCAGGTCATTTCCACGAATATTTACGTGACTTGGAACCCAACAAAAGATTATTTCTTTTGATGGTAACTGAAAATATTTACGAAGTAATTGTTGTATTAAAGGATTGGGGTGATTGACGTTTTTAAATGATGATAAAACAGAAAGTGAGTCTGAGAATATAATAAACTGATTGTTTTCTTGAACTGAAATTTGATTGAGGGCCAAATCTATGGCTTTAGCTTCAGCTGTAAATATTGAGCTGCCATTTGGTAATCGTATAGTATCTGTGAATAGGGGACTTACAACCGAACATGCAACTTTATCTTCTTGTTTTGAACCATCCGTATAGATTGTGGTATGGTTCGGAAAATTAGATTTTACTTGCAAGAATTCTGATTGAAGAAGGTCAGGGTTCGTCTGTGATTTTTTATTCTTGTTTAATGATAAAATAACGTTAGGAGGTTTTAATGTCCATGGCTCTTGGACAGGGAAAGAAAATTTCTGGATGTTTTTAATGTCAATATGAGAGTCTACTAGCAAAGGTTTAATACGTAAACCCAAAGGTTTAATAGATCTCGGTTTGTTGTTATAAAATATTTCATACCGAGGGTTAAAAACACAATCGTAAGCAGAATTCTTTGGTTTTGCAGCTAGTTTTGATACATATTGTAGTGATAATTTCTCTCTTCTGATATATAGAGACGGTTCATTCGACTCTGCGTAAAGACTTTCTACGGGAGATGTTCGAAATGCTCCAAGAGCAAGACGTAACCCCTGATGATGAATGGTGTCAAGACATTTAAGGTATGATTTTCGTGCCGAACCATATACGACTGAACCATAATCCAGTTTAGATCTCACAAGAGATCTATACAGGTTTAGAAGTACAGTACGATCTCCTCCCCAATTTGTATTGGAGAGCACTTTTAAAACATCTAAAGCTTTTAAACATTTAGCTTTCAAAGCTTTTATGTGAGGAATAAAAGTGAGTTTCTTATCGAACAGAAGGGCTAAGAATTTGGTCTCATTTTCAACTGGAATTAGCGATCCATAAATGTTAAGAACTGGGTCGGGGTGCAAACCCCTCAACTGACAGAAATGAACACATTGGGTTTTAGTTTTAGAAAATTTAAAACCGTTTTCTGTGGCCCAGGTTTCTACTTTATTCAGGCATCTTTGAAGTCTGAATTCTATGTTTTCCATATTTTTCGATTTGTAAAAGATGCCAAAGTCGTCGACATATAATGAAGAATCGGTATCATTAACACATTTAACAATGTTATTGATTTTTATATTAAATAAAGTAGGTGATTAAATACTTCCCTGAGGAACACCCTGTTCTTGTTTAAAAGTGTCAGACAATGTAGACCCTATTCTAACATTAAAAGATCTGTCAGATAAGAAAATCGAAATAAAGTTTGGAAGTCGGCCTCGAAGGCCAATATTATGTAAATCTTTCATGATGCCATATTTCCACGTCGTGTCGTACGCTTTCTCCAGATCAAAAAATATTGCGACGACATGTTCTTTTTTCACAAATGCATCACGAATAAAAGCTTCTAATCGAACTAAATGATCGATAGTACTGTGATTCTTACGAAAGCCCGCTTGATTTCTGGAAATCAAGTTATTTGACTCCAGGAACCAAACGAGCCTATCGTTAATCATTCTCTCCATTGTTTTACATATGCAACTTGTTAACGCTATCGGTCGGTAATTTGTAGCTTCCGTCTTATCCTTTCCCGGTTTGGGAATAGGAATGATGACTGCTTTATGCCAGTCTTCTGGAAATTTTCCAGTATGCCAAATATCGTTTAACATATTAAGTAAGGTCTCCAATGCATCAGGTGGTAAATGTTTAAGGATTTGATAATGAATATCGTCCGGCCCTGCGGCCGTATCTTTACATTTATCAAGAGACTCCTTTAATTATGATATACTGAAGGGAAGATTATATTTTTCGTTATTTAACGACTGAAAATTTAAATTTTCTGATTCTTTTTCAGTTTTCAGTTCCTGAAATCGTTGACTGTAATTTGAACTTGAAGAATTTTTCTGAAAGTTTTCGCCTAATGCATTGGAAATCTCTGCAGTGGAAAAACATTTGTTACCGTTGGAAGATTTAATATGAACACATTCAGATTTCTTGTTTTTTCCACTAATTTTTCGTATCATTTCCCATATCTTTTTTACTGGCGTTTTTGGATTTAATTTATTGACATATTGTTGCCAAGATGAACGTTTCGCTTCTTTAATAGTTCTTCGTGCTTTAGCACGAGTTACTTTTGAATGTATATGATTTTCACGAGACGGATTTTTATTAAATTTTCGTAAAGACGATTTGCGTTTGTTTATTGCATTCATTAGTAAACCATGGATTACGCCTTTTTGAACTTGTTGAGGATTTCGGAATACTTTCTTCCGAAATTGCATGTAATGCTGATGTAATGCTGATGTAAAAGCAGACCTATCTTCTGCTGTTTTGAACTTTTCAGAGCTAAGCCGCTCCTGACATGATGTTACGAACATTTCCCAATTTGCTTTTTTCAAATTCCATCGAGAATGCTGTTCTTCATCAGATGAATCAATTTCTTTAATTATGATTGGGAAGTGATCGCTTCCATGCAGGTCATCACAAACTGACCAGTCAAAATCTAAATATATATTAGGATGGCAAATAGACAAATCTATGGCAAAATAATTTCCCGTGGGAGGGTGAAGATATGTAGGCTGTTTTTCATTAAGTATACACAAATCATTTTCAGCAATTACATCTTCAATAATTTCTCCTCTGTCATTTGTATCCAAACAACCCCAGGTTTTACTGTGACCATTGGCTCACCAACTAACATAAATGGCTGCGGCAATTGGTCTACTAGATTGACCAAGGAATTGTTAGAAAGTGCATCATTTGGCGGAATATAGATAGAGCATATCGTTACTTTTTTGGATAAAGTAACATTGACGGCAACTGCTTGTAAGTTTGTATTCAGATTAAACTGACTATGTGGAATGTTAGATTTTACGAGAATGCTCTTTGACCATCAGGACAAATATAATTAAACATACTAAAATCTCTAAAACTAACATTATCTGACTGCTTTAAAAAGGTTTCTTGAAGACAAATGACACTTGGAGATAGAAGAGACATTAAAATTAGTAATTCATTATAATTTGCTTTAAGACCACGACAGTTCCACTGTATTATTGACTTTTTATCCATGTTTAAATGAATGGGAGAGAAAAAAACGTGTCAGGAGACCAATCAGGAGAATATACTTCTCCTAAGCAGTATCCATGTCATCCTCCAAAGCGCCATATTTATTGACCGTTTTAACAGGATCCGGAGATCCTTTGCCGAGCTTATTGGAGGACGAACCTCCGATGACAGGTTTATTGGAGGACGAACCTCCGCCAGAATGTGATCGACGGCCAGAGCCGTGACCAGAAGGAGAACGATGTTTATCCTTCTCCTTCTGCGCTTTAGCCGCCGCTTTAAGCTGTTCCTTAGTCTGTCTAGCAGACTGCGAACCAGACGAACTAGACTGTGAACTAGACTGTGAACTAGACTGTGAATTAGACTGAGAACTAGACTGAGAATTAGACTGAGAACTAGACTGAGAACTAGACTGAGAACTATTTGGACGAGCCGCCGAAGCGGCCCGAGGCTGTGAACCTGAGCCAGAGCGGGCTGTAGTTGCTCCCGGCCGAGATGTTGGTTTTACAGATGGTGAAATAACTTTAGAGGATGGTAAAATGTCAAAATCTTTTTCGAAAAATTGGGTACCAGTAGTTTTTGTTTCGGGTCTTGCCAGTGAGTGTACAATTTTTGTAAAGTCCAAATCCGATGTTTGAGTTTGGCTTTCATATAATTTCCTAGCTTCCAAATAGGTAACATTTTTGTTGACCTTAATTTTCAAAATTTCTTTTTCTTTTTTCCAAATTTCACATACGCTGGATCGAGAGACGTGATCTTTGCCGCAGTTAACGCATTTGGCCGGATTTTTGCACTTGGAGGTATGGTGGTCATGACCTCCCGCGCCATAAGTCGCACAAACAGATCCGGGATCAACGGGGCAATTGTTTTCGTGATGGCAAAACCTCTGACAGTTGAAACACCGCAGAGGGTTTGGCACATACACGTCAACCGGAACAACTCGGTAAAAGATTTTTAATGATTTTGGTACCGTGACGGTGTTGAACGTAAGTAGTAAAGTGTTAGTCTCAACAGTATCATGATCTAAAGCGTTTGCAGGCGGTCACGCCCTGTTCTCTTAGGTAGTCAACGATTTCATTTTCCTTTTCCCCTTTCAGCATCCTGTCACGGATGATGCCTTTAGAAGAATTAAGGCTTGTATGCTCCGTGACAGAGACTTTAAGGCCAAAACAGGTGGAAATTTTCAAAAGATTGTCCGTTTGAGCTTTTCGGCATGTTTCGACAAGAAGAGTCTTATTTTTTAGTTTTTTTACAGATTTAGGTGTCCCAATTAAACTTTCTATTTGCTTTTCAATCACGAAAGGGGAAAGGGTCGTGACCGCCTTCTCTTCAAGTGATTGAATGACTAGAAATTTAGAGAAACTGACATTACCTTGAAATGTGAAATAAGAGGGCCGGTCCGCGTCGTCATCAGAGTCCATTTGAAATCTTCTCTTATTTGAGGATCCCATGATTGATGTATATTATTCATTGGCTATGCGCTTCACCCTCCGCGGAGTCCTACAAGGGGACGTTTTAGGGGAACGGACCTCCTATTTCCAACGCCAAAGCTACATAACCATTATACTCAACGATCAAATCCCTCGGTTTAAACCCCCAATGCTGAAGGCCGAAAAATATGCCCGTCAATTAACCCATCAGCCGCTGCCCATCGAAAATACCCATATAGCAAGAAACGAAGGGAATATTTTAAGCCCGGTATGTACCATTATAGATACGTATAAAGAAAGAAGGAAATGAAGGATCAAGAAGCGTATTTCTAGAGCTTAGCACGACTGAGCCGATTGAAACGGGTCGGGCCTAACCCGAAACGCTCGTCTATCTGAAGCCAGGGCCAAAGTAGTGTGTTGGAAAGCTGGAGATCCCTGGGCTTCCCTCAACTACCAGGATCCCTTTTTCCAGCATACGAGACGCCACCCACGGCAAACAGGTGGCTCCTGTTTTGACAGGGATTTTCACCTCGTCCACTACAGAAGTAAAGTGGTCTGTAAATTTTATTCCCCACAGACAAAGGGAAAAAGAGAACCGTTTGCTGAAAAGACGTCTTTGGCGTTGTCGGAATAGAAGATCCATATCCGGAGTATATGCAATGAGACGAAGAAGTTGTCAAAGTTACTATATAGGTAAGAAGAGGTAGCAACATATAAGATTTGTTAAATGATTTGAAACTTTAAGGTATATGCAAACAAAACGTAGCAGACAATTGCTACAGAAGACAAATTGTTTATTATATTTCTGTTGAGACAAATTTCTTTCTTATTTTAAAGTGCAACGTGCTCGAGTTTGGAAAAGTGATACAAACACAAGACAATTGTTAAACACAGATGAGGTAATAATCTTCGTCCCGTGTGCGACCCACGGGCACAGAATGATACACAAACAAATGAAGCATGTTAGTATCATGAAATAGTAAAGATCGAAAGGATAGAATTCGCGTTTGTGCCTACTTAAATATATCTAAAATTTCTAAATGGGATTTATTTAAATTCGCACGTTGGATCTGTTTGTACGGAAGATTTGATCATTTAAATTTGATCAATTAAACTGTATGAACTATATAACGGACGGTTGCTTGTATAGTGGGGTTTCACCACCTGCCACAAGCGAAAGCATCCAACTATTTATACCCCCGGTTGGCACGGGGCCATTTCAGCTTGAAAAATTACTAAGTTCGAAATGTAAAAAGAGTATCTAAAATTCACCTGGATATTTATTAAATCACATGCAAATTCTCACACCAAGTAAAAATCATCTGCAAAGTTTCAAATTGATTCGTGCGAAATGCTATGAGGTGGAGCACCCACAAGGTGTCCACTGCCTATACATTTTGCTAGTATTTGGCTTGAAAAATTGCTAAGTATTAAGTTCGAATGGCAAAAAAAAAGAAGACAAGATATCATCAGACTGTAAAGCAAAAAAAAAAAATAATAAATTAAAATAAACACAGAATATTATCAGACTGTAATCCAATAGTCGTATGCACATCTAGAGATTATCTAAGAGAAACCTGCAGCGTTTCAAAAGGATTGAAGGAGTTGCGCACACAAGGTACCTCTACTCAATAGGTCTTTTGATGCCGAAAAATAACTAAATTGGCAAAAGTGAAATTAATGGTAAAATAATTTGATCATTATCCCAAAGTCACATGCACATCTACAGACCATGAAAGAGAAAGCTGCAAAATTTCCGAATAATCTGTAAAAAAAACTGTGGGATAACATGCACACACAAAGTACCTGCTGTCAAGGGTGGACGGAATCCCGGAAGGACGGTTGGACGGAAGAACGGAACTACGGTAAGCCGAATACTATGACCCTCGCTTTTCTTCGAAAAGGCAGCGGGCATTGGGGTGGGTGGACTGCGGGGTCACAAAAAGAGTTCTTCATAAGGCGGTGTATGAAGCATGGCCGATATTACACAGTTTCATAATTTTTCATGACATTTTCATAATTTTTCATTAAAGAATTCAATTAAACTGAGTGTGCTATTCTTTTTTTCTTTTCTGGGTTTCCTTTCGGTGGAGCTAACATTTCAGTGTATTCTAGAAAGGCAATGATTAAGATTTTGTACAACCAAACCACGTGATTAAAAGTAATAATTATAGTAGAAAGACAATACTGTAGCAGATAGCAAAACAAATAAAAATGTTCTTTCCAAGGTAGATGGTCACAAAGGTAGCCTTAGCAAAACGTTTATATTAAGCACATAAACACACAGTAATACATATTACCTTAATTTTACATGTATACCCGTGAAAAATATTCAGAATTTTAAAGACTTAACAGATAAAGAAACAAATTATTTTAATACTACCGACAGACAGACTCAACAAACAATGGCATTAGAAAACATAAAAGAAGCATCAGCTTCAAACGTTTAATAATCCTCGCTTTTATTTATCATCTCTGCAGCTGGTGTTACGTATCGTATAGCGACCATAAACCGTCTCACCGTACTTCATAGTGCAGATTATATGATTTCTCGTCCTATGGCTGTATTGGGATCATGAAGAATCATTTTGAAATTAGAGTTCTGCTTTAGCCCATGCTATTGGTCTTGGCAAGTGTTGCATGTTATATTACTGGTCATTTACAGACTGCATCAAACCGAATCAGCTGTTTTCTTCTTAGGTGCCTTTCTTGCTTTTAAGGGATCTACCCTCCAGAATTAATTCAACGATGGCATAGCATTAATTGTTTGCTGCAGCTGATAATCGTACCTACTTTCATCCTGATAACTTGGCCTGGTCCATTCTGGCAAATCAAGCACAGTATATCAGGATCGTGCATCCATACTTGGGCTTACGTTTGCCTTTTCTTGATTGATCACACATCCGTTTTGGGCTACATGTTCGTGTACGTATCTAAATATATTGTAAGTATTTCGGATTAGTGAATTATTCTATGATTTACGAGACCGATGATTTACTTACCTTCCACTGCACCACAGATGGTATTGGCGACATAATTGAGATACCCATGTGGCTCATGCTGCTGATTGACAGGTGATTAACTCATATAAGAATACTTTAGCTGCGTGAACAAGACATTGTTGGACCCCGATTACCCACAAGCCCCCTTGTCTATGTATAACATAAAGGCAATTGAGTCACCGTCCTTAACGAGGCGTGACATGTCAGCAGTTGAGCCAGGCATGCAGAGAAATTCTCCAGCCTTCTTTGTCGTAAGGAGCTGTGGGAGCCAAGATGAACCGGCTGTCTAGCAACTCTGTTATTGCCGAACCATAATTAGGGTAAAATTGAACGACGGTATTTTGATCGGGAAGTGAAACAAGAAATATTTCCTGGTAGTAAATGGACGCCATTAATGTTGCAGCTTTAGAATAAGAAAACACTCAAAAAACCTTTCATCCGAGTTTTATTATGACATTAGAACGTCATAAAATTTTGCTGTTATGTAAGACAGGAACTACAAACAGGTTAAGTATTTGTCCGTCTTGACTTAGAACTTAAATTGGCTGTACGGCAAGGTTCAGTTGGCATTATTAAATGAGCCGCGACAAAGTGGCATGTGCGCCCAGCGAAGACTCAGATCAGCCTGGGCATCCGCCCAGTCTGATCAGAGTCTTCCCTGTCCGCATAAAGGGAGCTTAGACCTTTAGCTAACATTTACGGGCTTATCAAAGACTCTGATCAGACTGGGCGGATGCCCAGACTGATCTGAGTCTGCGCTGGGCGTACAACCACTTTGTTGGTTTTGTCGTGTCGCGGCTCGAATATAGTTAGCTAGATAATTTATCATGCAAAACAAGGCCCATGTGTTGACTGTGGGATTCAATCCAACTGGCTAGTTGAAATATTCATATTGATCATATTACGGCGTTTTAGATGTCAGAGTTAAGAAATGAATCGTTTTCTTAATACTGTCAGTCAGTTTGATCTTTTGGGGAACTTTGCAAGTTTTCAGACGCTTTGATTTTTCAGAGGGAATTGACTCCTTAAGCTTTAACACCATCCCTAAGAAATGCTAGACAAAACAAAAATGGTTCAATCACATTTACGAGCATAGTCGACTTAGACTAGCGTGTAGACCTATGCAGTCTAGCTGGCTGATGTCATGGTCATATGGCCCTTAGCGTCATCTGATCCAAGAAAAAAAGGTTTTGTCTAAATACTGCAGGTATGTACGGGGAGTCTAAGATTATGTTGCTTCCATTTTGCGTTAAGGCCCTTGACGGAGCTCCGTTGTAGACAATGAGAAAATCTATAATATCTCCCAGATATCTAAGGTGAGAATGAATCCATCAAATTATAGACATATTATCCATTTACTGCATAAAATGTCTTCAGATGTATCAGCGTATCATCAGTGTTTCGATAATTATGTTATTCAGTCAGCATTGTTAGACCTTACCGAGTTTTCTACATGATACGATAAGTCGACATCATATGATTGCAAAGACAAGTGAAAATCAACAAAATAGATTTCAGTCTGTAAATTCAAGTCCAAGGATAAAACCACTTTTACTTCAAATCGAAACAAACTGAATTCACGGATGTCAGAGTATCTTTACACCAAAATCTTTTGTTAATGTATGTCATGAAGCTCCGTCATTCATGGTATATGTAGGAGCCACTTATTTTTTGACATCGGTGCTTGATATATTGCTAAGCAATTAAGATAATTAGATAATTAGATTACCATTTGTTTTTCACTTATAGGACCTTTTTTGCGCTAGAGGGTCGAGGTACACTTAAAGGTTGACTCGAAATACCCTTATTACATCTCGATTAAGCTAATAATTGTGTATACCACATTGCTTCTAAACCGTGGCAATATTCTATGCTATGTGTTTGCTACATACGCATATTCAGACTTCAGATCCCACCAAATATTAAATACATTATAGCCCTTAGTTCTTTTGCTGAGTAAATACATGCAGTTTCAAACGACTAACTGTATGCGACAAACTGCAGCAGATTATTTACCACTTTAGTGTATAAGGGCATGTCCAATCAAATTTTATTTTTAAGGTTGGCAGCAAAATAATTCTGTTTTGCATCTGACATTTAAAAAATAACCGGAGGCTGGGGCAAAGTCAAGTGGCTCAATTATACTGATTTGCCTAGTGCATTTAGGTATAAATTTGTTATTTCTGCTACACCTGCTTACTTTAACAATACTGAATCACCTATAACAACTAACCATTACGTAAGGCTAATTTAGTTTCAACAAGATGGTTTCCGACTTGGCAACTGACAGTAGCAAACCTGGTTCATGCGACCCTTATACTCTAACAAAGTCATGACAAAACTGGAAATTTGTAGTTAATTACTTTTGATATTAAAGTCGCGTTTTTATGACTAAACGTCCTCAATACATGTTTATGTCTCCTATCGACTTAAACAAATGTCGATAACATCTTAAAACAAACAATAGTCCAGGAAATAAATATTTTGCTTACTGGCAAATCGTATTACCCATGGCATTGTATTACAGTATATATTATGTAGTTTATAGTTAATTAATAATCTAAGAAAATCAAAACAAACAAACGAAAAAAATACCAAACATTACAGGAATTTGCAAAAGTGAGTGTATGTTGATTCTGGTGTTTTGAATAAAAGGTGCTTTATATTCTTCAAACTAATTGACAATCCCATCGGATATCAATAATTTATCTGTATAAGTTCATGCCAAAACAAGACTAGATAGTCCAGAAGACAGGAGAGAACCTCATAACTTTTACTCGTACCTTTGCGACATATATACTGAGCACCAAAAGAAACGCCTACAAGCTTAGGTTCAGTTTTCTTCTGTCAGCTGATATATGGCTTTAAATCACATATAACAGAAACTATTACTGACGTCTGTCAACAATATAAATTTAGTTTCTTGCAAAATTAAACCTTATTAAAGAGTTATCTCAATTTATCATGAAACATTAAAAGTTGTTGTAAGAGTTTTCTTTTCTTTGGTAGTATAACAAATTGTTTCCAAAACACAGCTCTAATGTGTGGTTATGAAAAAAACCGTTGGTTTTATTACCATGGTATTCTTCTTAGGAACATGACAGTAGTTTGAAGTTAAACATTTGTCAAATTATCCCCGTTGCAATTAAACAAATAGCAAATTGGGAAGTCCAATAACATCAAAAAGCTCTGCAGTGCTACGAAAAATTTCTTTGCAAATCTTTTTAATTTACTCTTGTAAATTCATTTAACCTCTTTGTATGAATGTTTTATTTTTTCTCTTCAAGCAAGACGGGGAGTTAAAAGGTCTATGGGAAATCCAATGGTAAGCCAGTGTTACTGTTTCTACTGCTAACTTTCACCTGATTGTTTCTCTAAAACGCAAGGCTTGATTGCTTTGATTTTTTCGCTGTTTCTTATCCTTGCTGCGAACATTATGTCTGGAGAAAATAATTGGCAGAGCATTTTATGGAATTAAAATTCAGCTTCTGAAAGTATGGTAACTTGAAGTTTAACTCCATCACAAAAGCAAGCGTTCCGGTCTCTAAAGTTTATGGAATATCGATGCGTTAAGGTGCTCATTCTGTCGGAATATCATAAACAAAGTAACTCAAAATGTCTAAATAAGAGAATATACCTATACCTTCGAATAAATTGGACTTATACATTGTATGCGTTTCTTTTGATGTTCAGTATATATTCGTTGTGTAAGTAGAGCTTTTGAACAGTGCAACGGAATCTAGTAGATAAAACTTCTGTCATTCCTAATAAATAAAGACGAGAACATACCTTGAATCTCTGCCAGTTTATTTAAATTCCTTCTTTCACCAAGCACATTTAAACCCGCCATCTTTGTTTATACCCGCAGCCAACACTTTCTGATGACGTTATATATAATTCGTGGTATCCCATAAAACTGTTCCTGGGATGTCCCAGAAGTGCTATGACGTCATATTTTAGTGTAGCTCTGCATTTCAACTATTATTTTAAGTTATTAATTCAAAATAAGAATGATAACTCTTGTTTTAATGTATAAAAAGGTTGCACAATTGTTAAAAGGTACTTTTCTCCCTAATACTGTAAAACAAAACAAAACTCAAAAAAAGACATGACACATTTTTGCCAACCTATAAAACTAATTTGGCGGGAGAGTTTTCATACGTAAAAACAAATTTTGTTGCTACATGTATGAATTGACCACTACAGACAGGTCGACCTTTCCACATTTGGAGCATTCAAAGAGGGATGCTAAAGTGCATTAGTGAAAACAGGTTTAAACTGACATGACTCCATGAAAACTATAAAATACTGACATGTTCAGTTGCAATGCAGCTCGTTCTTGACAAATTGTACTTTGATTCACCATCTGTCTAAACAATAATTATGACGTCATAGGGATGTTCCGCTTGGTCAGGGCAGGCTATTTTCGGAATACCACGGAAATGTAGTACCGAGAAAATATATGTCGGACCAAAAAGCTCATCAGAGAGAAGATTATCGGTCGTTGCTTACTTTTGCTTTTTCTAGTATATTTGATCAGTATACGTTATTTAACTCTCTGATACTCAGCTTGCTTTTTGTACTAATATCCAAATCAGTTATCTCGACCGAAGGATGGTGTCAGGTAATCTGCAGGTTTGAATGCAGCTGTTTTCACTGATAACATTTGTATGCCAGTTTATCACAAGTTTGATATTTTTGTAAATGCTCCCCGCTCCCTCTATCAACACGTCAGGGTTAATAGTTGAAATAAATTTGTCACGGCTCTGAGTAATGTGCTTGATTCTGATACAGGCTCTGTTTTTCTGTTTCTCGAGGGTTGATTTTAAATACAATTCCCGGTTACACAGTTTTCAATTATTTCAAGGCAAACTCTTGTCATGTGGCAACGAAACGGCGAAAAAAGCAGAAAAAACTAGACAATCACTAAAGGTGATGAATGCCTCCGCTATATGCCTCACTACATGAGTTATGTGTTTAGACATTTTTGCGTTAAGTTATATTAAAATCGATCCATAAATAAGGGTGCTGGAGGGATGACAAAGTTTTTTGTCCTAAAAATAACAAATATGTGACATTGACCTAGTCTCTTTAATGCAGGATTGCGAATTTGTCCAAGATATTGTCACACTATATATTTGTGTGAAGTTAAATCAAGATTTGTCATCAGATAATGCTGCAAGAGGGATGACAAAGGTTTTTTTTCTAAAAATAGCGACTGTGACCTTGACCGTGGATCTACAACATTAAAAAGCTAATTTGTCCAAGATACTGTCAGACTTAGATTTGTGAGATATAAATTAAAATCAGTTCGCAAATAAAGGTGCCAGAATCATGAGAAAGTTTTACCTAAAATTGCATCTGTGACCTTGACCTTGGACCGGATGGTGAGACAATAAACAATACAATACTTACATGATTGCATAATCTTCTAGAATATCCACAATTATTTTGTCGTCATAAACTCCCCACACAGGTACAAAAAGGCGACATGTTTTACGTTTAATAAATAGTGAGGTATATGACTTTATCACAACGCTATTCCCTAATTTGTGCACATAAGCTCTTTTCAGCCAATACCTTTCCAATGTCGATTAAACACATGGTGTCAAACGATTCATTATTTAACTTTACTTTAAATATGACTGCTGTGCATATCCGGTCTGCGTCGGTTAGCGGGAATCGCGACCGCAAGTAGTACTTTCTTGAGTATTTTTTTACATCTTTTATTTTTTTCAGTGGCCTTGACAAATCATAAAATTGTCATAAAAATTTTTAGCGATCATTATAATGCAAATGAAATAATTATTCGTCAAGTATTAAAAAGGAAGCGTTGGGATGGAGTGCGGTTGTGGATGCCTATAAGACCCTTTTTCTGCCCACCAGCAAACTGTTCATTTTCAGCTCATTTTTTTAATATTATAGTGTCAGCTATACTGAACCAATAGGGATTTCGCTCCGTTAGCGCTACGTTTTGGAACACTTGAATACTAAATGTTGGTGGGGTAAATTAGCATGAACCAGGGGAGTCATATTATAAGCTCTATTTCACCTTCAGTTGTAATGACAGCCATACATACATTACTTTATAAGTTAAAAATAAATGTCTTTGGTGTAATATATTTGTCAGTTTCTACCCTTCATAGTGAAATGTTGTGTCTAAAGCATCTCATTTATAAGCTCCATTTCTCTTTTAGTTTAACTGACAGTCAAACATACGCTACTTTATTCGTTAAAATGTCGCTGGTGAAATATGTTTTCGATTTCTTATCTTTATACTGTTGTGTCTGAAGTATCTCTTTTACAGGAACAACAATTTTGATACTTTCGATACTTTGGATTTAATATCGTCTAATTATCGCTGGAATCAAGGGATGAATTCTCATCAAACTAATATTGATTCACCGTGTGGTGAGAGCAACATGAAAAAGTTTTGGTGACCCTGACCTTAATTTCAAAGTCACATTCAGACTAAAACATCAAGTTTAAGTCAAATTTTGACAACTGTCAACACATTAGCTCCTAGATGGTAATGGCCTTAATTATACACTACAAAAACTTAGGGTTATGATTAAATGGCCATGACATTATCTTCAAGGTGTTCAAAGATAGTTCGCAGAAATGTACCAAACATGTATGTTTCCTTTTGTAAAACAATGCAAAATAGGCATACAATCACCTTGCTCTTGATCTAAAGGTAAAATAGCCAATGATAATGTATCAGTACCGGGATACACGTAAATGTCATAGAAAATTATCTTTTAAAAATACTGAGTTTCAGTACCCATTGATGACCTTCAGATCAAATTCAAGGTCATTTTATCCATATAAAACATTCATTTACAAAGAAAACAAACATATTCGATAATTTCTGCTGACTGGCTGTGTGAAACTTTATCAACATTTTCCCCCTCTCAACGCTAAGCCCTCATCAGTTTGAGAACAATCAATCCCTTGGTTCCAGAGATAGGATAGAATATATTGTAATCAAAATTTCTTAATTGATAGAGATTGACAGTTTCTCTGAAATAGATACTTTGGAAAACGGTTTACTTTGAGGGGTAGAAACGGGGAAATATATCACCAAAGACATTTTTAACTTAATAATGAGAGGAGAAATAGAGCTTAAAATACAACTACCCTGCTTCATACTAATTTACCCCACGCACTTTTAGAGTCCAATTTTCCCAAAAGTATCGCTTACGGGCCATAACCACTTTTGGTTAAGAATAGCGGACACTATAGGCTAATCATTAGCTGAAAATAAAACATTTTGCTGGTAGCAGAAAAAGGCCTTGTAGGCATCCCACTTTCTTATATCTGACGAAGTATAGGCATCCCCACTTTATTGAAAAATTATTAGGGCATCTATCTGTAACAAGTGATCTGAACATAAAAAGCAAGTTAAATGTCGAGGGGGTTGGCACGGTTTTCTTTCATGCATTATTACGCAAGATAAGCCAGGAAACGGGAAATCCGACGGTCCATCCGTTTCCCGACATTTTTTTTTCGCTAGTATTATCAGCGCAAAGACCGATGTAATTTTGATGAACAAAGCCAGTGGGCGCGGTATATACTGTATACTGAACATCAAACGAAACGCCCTAAATGTAAACACCCAATTTATTTGGATGTGTAGATTTGTGCTTTTATTAGGACATTTTAAGTTACTTTGTTTCTATTCTAATAGAATGACCATCTTAGAGCATCAATATTTCTTAAACTGTAGACACTAGAACGCTTCCTTTTGTGATGGGGTTAAACTTAAAGTTACTATACATGTACGTTCAGAACCTGAATTTTCAGTTCCATAAAATGTTCGGCCAATAATTTTCTCCAGACATAAAGTCCATAGCAAGCGTAAAAAGAAGCGATTTAATCAAGGCAATAGGGACTTGTGTTTTAGATAAACAACAGGGTGAAAGCTAACAGTCAAAACAGTAACACTTACTCACCATCAGGTTTCACATAGACCTTTAAACATCCTTTATTTCTTAAGAAGAAAAGAAGCGGTTCATACGAAGAGTGAAAACGAATTCACAAGAGAAACAAGAAAAGATCTATAAAGAGTTTTTTCGTACCACGGCAGAACATTTGATATTATTGGACTTCCCAATTGGCTCGTTGTTAAAGGAGATAATTTGAAAACTGATTAACTTCAAGCTGCGGTTATTCTTCTCAGAAGAACACTATCATGGTAATAAAAGCACCGTAAACGACTGCGTAATACCCCGCCACTGCAAACCAATAGCCTTTTTTATCTTTTATACCTTGATAATGTGTTGTAACAGAAAGTTTATGTTATTTCAATCATTTCTTTGAAATTTCATCAAGATATGCTGAAAATCTGATTTTATACAGATTTGTTCATGATTTCATATATGTATACAGCTTGTGTCAGGGGCAGATAACCAGAGGGGGACAAAGTTTTGATTTTGACAAAGAGCAAGCTTATGTTATTTCGATCATTTCTATGAAATTTCATGCAGATATACTGAAAATCTGATTTTGTATAGATTTTTTCATGATTTCATATTATGTATACAGCTTGTGTCAGGGGCAGATAACCACTGGGGGACAAAATTTTGATAATGACAAAGAGCTTATATTAATATGATAATTTGCAACAAGTTTCAGAGAAATCCCTTTCGACTCTGATTTTATACACTATTTTTTCATTATTTGATACATGTATATAGCCCATGGGCAGGGGCAGATAACCCAGGTGGACAAAATTCTGCTTGTAACAGAAAGCTTATGTTACTTTGATCATTTCTGTGAAACTTCATCAAGATATTTCATACTGTAAAGGAACTACAGACCAAAAACTATTTTTAAGACCATGTCAAGTGCAATAACTCCATCAGAAGATATCGAAATTTGCCCATCAACCATCCCAACCGAAATCTTCCCAAGACCAATGCATATGCCAAGTTTGAAGAAAATCGGTTAATAAATACTTAAGTTATCGAACGGAAACGAAGTTCTCACGGACGGACGGACGGACGGACGTACGGCGGACGGACGGACACACGAACAGCCAGCGGGAAAACATAATACCCCGCCACTAACGTGTGGCGCGGTATAATAATACTGGCGGTTTCTCCGTTAACGCATATCAGGGCCGCTTTTGGAAACCATTTGTGATTCTGCGAAAGGAAGGCAGCTCTTACAACAACCTTAAACGTTACATGATGAATTGAGATAACTCTTTATTACAGAAGCTAAGTTAACTTTTGGCCGACGTCAGAAGTATTTTCGAGTATGCGTGATTTAAAACTATGAATAAGCTGACGGAAGAAAATTGAACTAAAACTTTTTGGCGTTCTTTTGCCGTTCAGTATAGTTTCCAACCAGTAAAAGATAGAAATGCTAATGCATGAGGAGCACAGCTTTTCCTTATCAACTCTCTGATAGTTTTCGTCACCACTTTGAAGACAAGCTTAAGTGCATCTCAGGCGATCTTCACTTTTTCAGAAAACTGGTGTTTTTTTTTCTCTCTCTCTGTCTCTCCGTCTGTGTTTTATAATCTGGATGTACTTCTTACTCCAATTTAGAGAAATTTATTCTTAGTATTCTTTGTGATACACCGTGGTTTAAAATTAGCCAAGTTGACATTGCAGTTTAACTTAACTTATCGGACCTAAATCAATATATAAGTTTGGTTCAGTACATAAAAACTTAAAATACTTTAATTACATACTCTATCATATTTAAAAAGGAGTTAGATGTGTTGCTATCACTAAAATAACAATGTTTGAATAAGAAATTTAGCAAATTTGATCCCATTTTAATGGTAAAATTTAGGAGCATAATACAGAAACAGTTGGAATACTTTATAAAAGGATAGTCGGTCTTAATAATAATACTTCACTGTTGTTTTCTTTTGTTTTAACATCTATTAAAGATGGGCCTTAGCCTTTTACAATCGCCATTTTTTTCAGTTTAAAATTTTATTCGCGTGTAACTAACGTATGTTAAGAGTGGAATAAATATGTAAGATAAAAAAGTAATTTTCTAGTTAAATGAGATGGTATATTTTTTTTTAGGAAGAGATTTTAAAAGATATATATTCAAATTCAATGTCACAAATGACTATAAATGACGTCGTTAGAATTTTGTCATTATTGAGAAAACATGCTGAACAATTTTTCAACATTACTAACGAAGCTCTCAGAGCAAATCAAGAAACCAATCATTCCTCATACTCATTTCTTTAATTGGCTTCTCTCGTATAATTAGTTGATTTAAAATAACAAATGAGACTTTTTCAGCATTAAAGAAAACAGAGGAGGTGTAGGCTGCTCATGGAAAATTTGTATTTAGTAAGCTGACTTTGCAATTTTGAGACATAGCACTTACTCTTTTGGTATTAATCAAACTAGATGGTGTATAGCACGTTCAGAGCATAACCTTTTGGTTTTAAACACCTGAGAGAATATATTACCTAGGTTTAGTGTGACATATCATGTGCATGTGTTTCACCAAACGAAAGTAGACGAACTTAATAAGATCATTATCACCTTATTTTCTTCTCATAAGTTGCTTGTGATCTCATAATCGATATTTGATGTAATAAGTCAAATTTTCTCTTATGGAAGATGTTCCAGACAGGGCTTAAGAATGGTAAGCGAAAACATACCGGATTATTGATTGACGTTTGTGATAGTCAGTGTTCACCTTACCCTGTCAACTGTGTCAGTGATAATAGATATTTGCTTCAGAGGGAGGAAAATCGTGATTGGATATATAATCTGTCTGCCTAAAGCAATTTAAAATGAAATTTATATTGAAAAGGCTTATGTTATAAAGGATTACATATGGATTGTTAAATCGAAACAGTGCCAATAAGTCGGGACTTTTTTTTATATCAGGTATGTAACAGCATGATAAGTGGTTCTTTTATATCTTTTAGTCTTTAGTATAAATAGAGGATCTTACACGAGTGGCCATTTCAAATGAAATTTATGAAACAGCATTCGGCGAGTTTCATAAATTTCATATGAAATGACCGCTCTTTTAAAATTCTGTTTATCATATGACCCTTTTAAATGGGATTTTTTCGCCTTCAAAAGTATTTCAATACGAAAACGCATTGATGACATGGATTTTATCAATGCCGTTACCTGTACGCGCCAACATGTTATTACACGTTTGGTCAAACTTTTTTAATGACATGACGTATCCCGTGAATAACTACCAACATCATATAATAATGTTATATACCATTCTTATCATGACTATCAGTATTGTTATCATCATCGACAAAATATTTTCATGCAATGTTTGGAAAGGTCTTGCTATGAAAATATATGACACGTACTTTCAAACAAGAAAATTTGACACAAATGATAACACAAATAGCAAACTTTTACTAAAGTAAACAATCAAATAGTTAGGCCTCCTGGATTTTCATGGTGTCAAATAAACTGGAAGTTTGGTCCAAGAAAGTATTTATAAAAGTAACTATATATTGAATTTGATGTTAGGAAAGTCTTCTACGCATCGATTGAACAAATCTGAAACAGAAAGAAAGAGTCACTATAATTTAATATGATTTTTTATGTAAGTAACCACGCCAAGTATTTAAGATTTTGTTTTAAAGTATTCATATTGTACAGCAGAACGAAAAAAAAAATCACAATCTGAATCTCAATAAATGAGCCGCGGCACGAGAAAAGCAACAAAGTGGTTATGCGCCCAGCGCAGACTCAGATCAGCCTAGGCATCCGCCCAGTCTGATCAGAGTCTCCGCTGTCCGCATGGTAAAAAGCTTAGACTCTTAGCTACCCTTTAAGCGCAAAGCGAAGAGTGATCGGACTGAACGGATACCCATGCTGATTTGAGTCTACGCTTGCCGCGCAACCACTTTGTTGGTTTTTTCGTGTAGCGGCTCAAATATGATCTGATAAATGGCTATGACCACTAGTTGTTAACAGCTGAGCGTCTAATATCAGGTCCCATATGATTGTAATAATTGGCTGTTCTGGGTAAGATATTTGGTGTTTGGCTCTGAGAAACAACTAAAAAGCTTCACTGTTCAATGCAGTGACATTTCGCATAAGGTATACACTGCTAAAATCAGCGGTAGTTTGTACGTTGTTGGATTCCTGTGTATACTTTTTGTTTGTGTTGTTTCAATCTGCATATTAGCAGATAGATGCATTCAAACAGAATACCCTAATGCACAGAGATTTGAAACAATCGTAGAATATTACGCAACCAATTTGTTTTGCACAATTTGAAGGTTCAGTGATATTCTAAGGCTGTTGCAGGTGTATTTTGTGTGACACCAGTATTTCATTTAGCAGATCCTTAAAGATTGGCACTTGTATGCGTTTGCTGATATACACTTTTGAAAAAAGCTGTATCTGTATTACATTAGTGTCCAGAGCAAACCATTTTGAAAACAGCTGTTATCGCATTAATAATGTCCACTGCAAAATTCCTTTGAGCAGGCCATCTAGCTATAGGTGGTGTCAAACATTTGACCCCGTGAAATAACATGCAGTGGTCACGAAATAAAAAAGATACAACGACATACTTCCAAGCAGCTTTTGATGAGTTTGTTAAAGTAATTGTTTTTGCAGAGAGACAAACGTTATATTCCTTTGAGTAGTTCATCTAGCCATAGGTGGTGCCAAACAATCGTCCCCTTGCAATAACATGCAGTGATCATGAAATAAAAACGGTTAAACGGCATACTTCCAAGCAGCTTTTGATGAGTTTGCCAACGTAGTTTATTGTAGAGAGACAAACGTTATATTCAAGATCTTACCAAGTTGTTCTTGGTGCGTTGCTACCAAGTAAAAGTGGAACGCAGGCCTTGCTAATCCATTCAGGCAAAAATATTCTCTCTTGATTGACTTGCGCCCTACTGAATCATTTTGACAGTTGTTCTTAAAGGTTTAAGGTAATTATCCTATCAGGGGTAACCTATACAACTATCATCTGTCTTTCAAAACATGCTGATCCTGATACATCTTATCCTCTAACTAAATACTTTTCTTATCAGCAAATAATTTGCATCAGGGTAAATTAGCACCTCTGTCCACTAGCAGCTAGGTAATGACTTAATTAGATGTGCCGAAATAATTTTAGTTATTTTCACTTGAATTATCAGTTAGTTAAAATAGTAATATTCAAAGTAGAGCAGTGATTCAAAGATTAAATCCTACTAATTTATACTGCTAAATAATATTCTTAACTCTGAAATTACTTGTGAAGATTTTTTTTTTAATTAATGGCACTTGAATTCAACATCTGGATATCATATCATCTAAAGTAAGATTTCCTACCCGATTCCAAGGTTATCTCAACAAACAACCGAGATCACAGCTGGAGATGCAATAAACCATCAAACCCGACCTACCCAACTTAAGGCCTGTTAAGTGGGGTTAGTCGGGTGCTCTTTTTAAGAGAGTGTGTTTAGCATGTAGAAGAACATGTTTGCTCAGACTTTACTTTTTAAACTCTGAAAGGTTTGACCGAAGCCTGTAACAATTGAATTATGTTTTATTGAGTAATATGACGATTTTGTTTCCTTCCGAACAATATTCAAGATCTAGATCCGTTTTGCAAGACCAGAATTTAAATCTGAATTACACAACTTAAATTTGAAAGGGCAAATTCTAGTCTTACTCGTATAACCGAAAAAATAAAATACAGGCCGTCACCGCAGCCTAAACCACCACAAAATGAGGTTTCTACTGCTTGTTCCACTATTATGTTGTCGCACGACAGGAAACTTCCTCGCCCGAGAGATATTTCTCCGGATTCTTTAAAGTGTTTCTCTGATGAGCACATTCTCCAGCTTCTCTAACACCCACTCACTTTTATTCAGGGAAAGCATTATGCCTTTTCTTTCAATCAGAAATTAGAAAAGCCCAATTAATGACAAGCCTTGTTTCTGACAAACTGTTCTAATATTCGATGGGGATTTCATGTCCCTCACCAACACGTATGAAATATACTATTCTGGCGGTGATAATCACTAATTTGTGGTGAATATAAAACCGCACAAAATGCAAGAGATTTTCCCAAAACCAAACACAGCTTCTTTATGTTGTTTTCACAACTTACTGAGATGCAAAATTGCATGATATGTTGATGTTAAAAGTTTTACATAAGTAAAGATTAAAGATTATTTGCTACGCAGAGAGTCTAAAACAATTATAATCATCTTAAAATTCATTTAGGTCTAAGGGCCCATCAAAGCTTAAGAGTACTGTAATATCAATAATTTTGTTCCATCTCTTTCACACATTATCAAGTTAAACAGCTGAAAAAACTAGCCTGTGCGCTAATTTAGAAATTATATGCAGATATGCAAATGAATCTACTTTTGATGGTGAAATGATTTTACATACACACCTGTATGGTCACATTAAAGTACAGTCAACTCTCGATAATTCGAACACTGATATCTAAATCCACTCTTTATTTTAAAGATTATAGTTTGAACACATTTCCTATTTATATTTAAATTTTAACTCCGGATATTTCAAACTACTGATATCTCAAAGTAAATTTTCTGGGACCAGAAAATTTACTTTGAGAAATCAGTAGTTTGGGATGAATTTCGACTTTGAGATATCGAGAGTTGACTGTAGTTTTATAATCTATTTGTCATAAAGGTATATCCACTTACACGCTCATTTTTTTTCTGTTCAAACTATACTTTAAGAAAGAGTTGGAAAAAATTATTTACAGGACGCTACTCGCAAAGCATTGAAATAGCCTCAGATCTAAATGCATGTTAAATTATGATGGTTATTATTTTCTTTTAGATATGGTGCCGTAAATTGAACTTTGGTCGTTTTCTTTGTATGCGAACCATATTTTAATCAGCAAGTCACCAATTTTGTATTCTAAACTGGAGAAACAAAAAGAGGTAAAAGTCTATATTTTTCTGGGCGATATGTTGTATTATCAAAGTTTCATTCAGATTTTTGTATTTACCACAAATCTCAATTTTGATAAAATGGAATGGATCGGTAAAAGAATGTAAGCTATTCTTTTCTTGTTCTCACCCATTCCATTTGGAGCTGTTCTTCCTCGTATGACTGTGTGGCCACTCGCTAAGGAGCTGCTTGTAAGGTTCTTTGCTAAATTAATTTCGTCTGTGATGTGGTTTGTAAATGTGTCAGGTGCAATACTCATATACAGTCAACTATCGATATCGCAAAGTCGAAATTCATCTGAAACTACTTATATCTCAAGATAATTTTCAGGTCCCAGAAAATTTACTCTATGATACCAGTAATTTGAGATATATGGATTGGAAATGTAAAAAAAACATGGGAAAGGTATCGAAACTAGTTTTTTATGATATGAGGGTACTTTGAGATATCAGTATTTGAGATAACGAGAAACAACTGTAATGAATAAGTGTTGTGCGCCATTATCAGTCATCTAGTAGAAATATTTATTGAAGGTTGTGACACTCTTAGACTAGCTTCTTTGTAAATTTAAGATTTTTTTTTATATGATTAATTATAGTTTATATCCTGAATGCTTAGCGAAAACGATGTTAGTGGTAACTCCAAAAACAATGCGACAAGAGACAGATGTAAAGATTTATCGCAGAATTTCTTTGTCAAGTATTTTCACAAATTTTGGACTCACATTTAGGAAACTAGGCTGATTAAAACAAACTTCGGTTCCACAAACTTTAATTTAAACAATATTTTATTAACCACTTCACATGCATAATGTACACTCTAAAGTATCAGGATCTGACACTTTTGATTGTACATTATACATGTGAAGTGATTAACAGACTTTTGGTTTGGGATCAGACAATACATAAGTACTTCCGACTATATTTTTATTCTCCATTCGATAATTGATAAGCTGATGAAAAGTGGAAACCGTACTGTGCATTCGTAGATTTTCAGAAGGATTTTGACTCTTGACCAAGTTCAAATGGGGTGACATATGGTTCAAATTGTTAAATTCTGGTGTTGCATGCAATTTTGTCACATGATTACCTTCTGTCTATGAATCTGCCAAAACTTGTATAAAGGTAAATGGGTCATTAAGGTAATATTTAGAAACTTACATGGGTGGGGGAACAGTTATCACCCTTTCTTTTTATTTTGTTCGTTAATGATATGAGTCGCGACACGAGAAAACCAACAATGTGGTTGTGCGCCCAGCGTTGACTCAGATCAGCCTGGGCATCCGCCTAGTCTGATCAGAGTCTTCGCTGTCCGCATGAAGCTAACTTAGACCCTTAGCTACCTTTAAATCCCACAGAAAAGACTTTAATCTGACTGAGTGGATACTCAGGCTGATTAGAGTCTGCGCTGGGCGCACAACCACATTGTTGGTTTTCTCGTGTCGCGTCTCATTATGTCTACTTCACTTAGTGATGACACATCTGAGATATTAAAAATGGTGAACTGCATTCTTTTAACCAGGGTTTACAAACATTGTTGAATAACTTGCATGCTTGCTGACTTAATTGGAACGTAAGTAGAAGTAAATATTAATTAATGGTTCTTTGACATTTGAAAGGGCTGTCAAATGAGAACTGTTTATAGCTATTACAACAATGAGCGATTGAAAGTGTTTGGAAGGTCACTTTTTAGTGTTTTCCTCGTCTGCATATAGAAAAGTTTATCAAGCGCAAAAACAACACAACATAATCCGAACAAGCTATGAATGCATGTTCTCTGTGAATTCTTTGTTTGACTCAATATCATTTTATGTTTCTCAAAATGTTAAGATTTTCGATTATTTGGTTTTGCCTGTTTTGTGCTACGAATGCGAGATTTAGGGGTTTCTAACTTGACTTCTAACGAGTACACACTAATTTTAGAACAAAATTTCTGGTGTGAGAACACAGACGTGTAATAACGCGGTATATTTAGAAGTTGGAAGGTACCGCTGTCGGATATGCGCAAAGTAAGCATATTGGCAGTTTGGTTCAAGATTATTAAACGTCCTAATGCTCTTTACAAAAAAAATCTTTCAAGATCAAACTGTTGATAGTTTGTCATCCCAGGTAAAACATAAAACAAATTGTATATGAAATAGAATTCAGTTTTCAGAGGAGCTTACATGAGTGCTCATGTATTATTGAATTTATTAAACGAGTTGGGGAAAATGATAAGATGCGAGGCTATGCCGAGCATCTTATCGGTTTTCTCCAACGAGTTTAATAAATTCAATAATACAGGAGCAGGAATGCAAAATTCTATTTATCATATGGCACTAAAACCGCATTAGCAAATTTTGCACTACTAAAATCGCATTAGCGAATTTTGCACTGGAACGTCACGATTCGCCTTTAGAAAAATCGACGTTTTTATGGACGTCAACGCATAACGTTACGACGGAATTTGCAGATTGAATCCACCAGTTGATTATCGTTTTTAATGCATGGCTTTATAACACTCTCAGATGCGACGTCATATGATAAAAAACTATTTTACATTTACAGCTGACACCAATTACCAAAGTTAGTATAAACCCTAAATGCATCAAATAAAATATCCATGCATAATATAAATAAAATGAAAGTTGGTCCTGATAAAAATACGTTGTTTGTGTCACAGGCGTTAGACACAGACCTGAATTAGCTAAGTTAAGATGCTCAGCACATAAATTAGAATTGGAACAGGTTTGACCAACCCTCATCTCTGATGCATCATAAGTTTTACCGTAATTTGTTTTTGTTTCCTGTGATGAATCATTAATAGGTCAGGGAATTTTCATGCAGACCAAGACCCAGTTGTTCAAAGCATCGTTAGCCTAACAAGCTCGTTAAGAGGTCAACTCGTTAAGTGTTTTTGACTTTATAACCAAATACACTGATATTTGTTGTTGAAAAAATGTGAGAAGCTTTTGCAGTGCAAAAGCTTTTCACATTTTTTCAACAAAAGTATTGGGGTATTTGAGATTTTAACATCTGAAATTTTAACGAAACGTTAACTAACGACGCCGTTAGTTTTGAACAACTGGGCCCAAGCAACCAACTAATGTTTTGAACCACTGCAGAAGCAGAGGTCGAGGGTTTGGATGCAGTAAAATTAGTTTTACCTCCCCAGTAATCTACTACTGACCATTCTAATGCGGTACTTCTTTTGTGGTAACTCAATTGATGTTGATTCATGTTCTTTTGTTCGCTTGTCTATATGGTCTTCTATCAATATGGTCAGCTGTATAACTGCCCACTTTTCTTTCTGTTTTTTTTTTTTAAATAGAAAATAGGTAAAAATAGATGATTCTGTTGTTTTCAATTAGGGCAGCTGAATGACCACCTATTTGGGAAAGCGCTGTTCATTCAGTTTACTCAGTTTGATAAACGTTGTATCAGCGTTTTCAATAAGCTTTGACTCAGTACCGATCCAGCGCTGGATAACTATTGTGTTCGTGAATAAGTTTCGCGAGGATAGTTTCTCGGGTAGGCGCATCGTTTGAAGGTCGTATGAGCGTTGTGATTTCGCTGCGCTGCGATATCTCGGGAAATACCGAAAACTCTTCTTAAGGTTGTAAGAGATTTGGTTCAACTTGCTATTATAAGCAAGGGGGTTTGCACTGAGTCGTCGGTGTTGACTCGACGTTATACTTAAACGTTTACCCGGCACAGATTCATTGAGATTCGCCTATGAAATTCGCGAGAGCAGTGCCCGGGGCACGCCTAGCCCTGCTTGCATCGTTTCAGCGTCATAGCAGCATTTCGACATTGATTGATTGTTATCAGTAAAATAGTAACTACAAAATGGTTCTGCCGACTAACAACATCAAACAGGCAGTCTAATCATTTGCCAGGTGGCATAGGATCTGCATGTAGGCCTCCAACAGTTGAGCCCTATTGAGAAGGGATGTAAACATAAAACGGACAGAGTTGCTTCCCCTTAAAGTATACCCATGCACATAAGAAGTCCAATAAAAAGGAAGTTTGTTTCAATAAACTGTACTGTTTTGTAAGGAAAGTTATAAAATTCAATTAATATCATTTTACTATCATTATAATTATTATTTTACAGTATCAAACCTATTAACGCCTTGGGGCCGTTACATTTTGCAAGTGTAGTAAATCTCTAATAAACAATATAAAGGCGATGGGTATAATTTCAAGGGAAGCAACTCTACAACTTTTGCCTCCCTTCTCAGAAGAGGTCAACTCCTGAAGGAAAAAAAAATCTCCTCTAACAAATTCTTCCCGTTAAGAGTAGACCTCATTTCAATGAGGTGAATTATCCAGAGAAGCAAACAGGAATTTATGTTAATATAACATTATGTTCGAAAAATGGGCAGAGTGCATCTATTAGGCAGGGCCGTTTCAAAGGATGACTACGGTATTATTTTTTTTTGTTTTCTTGTCCTTCAGTCTTAAACAGTGGAAAGTTAGGAACACAGTCCTAGAGTATCCGCATGGTGCCCTTCGGTATCATTCGGTCTCTATGATATGGAAACAAAATGCCAACATTTTCACTATAATCCCGGTTTTCTGCATCTCAGAATTGAATCTATAGATATAACTATTTTCCCAAAATGTATGCTGATCTGCTTTCAGTCGTCTGTTGCCTTGGATTCAGGCTATTATATTTATCTCTGTAAAATGACACACAATTTGCGATAGCTTCGTCTTTTTGAAAACGAGGGACACATGAAACAAATGGATTTTTAAGCCAACTGATAGAATAGCTTCGGAATACTGACAGCGTTTAGCACAGATAAATGGCAAGCATATAATGAGTATTTGTAAGTATTAGTTTTCTCTGGCATTGTTTTTCTTTCTTTTTTTTTGTATTTCAATCGTTATTGGCGTTGCAATGAAACCTCCTTTGCACAAAGCTACGACACTTTAGCGAAAGCTTATTTTAGTTGATTTATTTAAAAGAAACTTTTAATTTGCGATTATGTGATTAGTTACTTTGATCAAAAACGTATGTAATTGGGCTTCGCCAAGTTTCATGAGAAGAAAGTATCTACAAACTTTTTCCAATTTTGATTAGTCTGTGATATTATTATATATATATCGCTTTTCATAATATTCGAATTATTGCATAATCACAGGCTTAAGAATTTCATTTACAAAACGTTTCACACCAACTGATAAAAGAACAAAATGAAATAAATAAATAAAAATATAAGCATAATATAAGTTTGTTCTGATCCTATAAATTTGTATGTTTTACTCCACAAAAGTTGTGAAAAGTCAACTAAGTACGTTTAATCAAGTAACGTTTTCTACTTGCTTCAGCGGAGTTTTCTGAAGACATAGTACTGGCACCCTGTACTGACTGCTACAGATTCAATTATTAAAGACTAGACAAATCCATTTGCCAGTTAAGTACAAAGTTGTGATAAAAGCAATATACGGGGCCTTTTGGTGCTTCAACAAGCAACTCCTAGAGTAAGGATAAGCAGAAAACAGAACTATGAAACCCAACAAAAGGGCGGCATCATCTAAAATTCTGTCTTAAGAGACTTGCGAAGTGAACATGCCCTTTTCAGTCAGCTGGTACAGCCGCTTGATCAATACATAGCGTCCCATAAAGAGGACATAGACAAACAGTGCAGCTCAGAGCGGCGTCTGACCAGTGTCTATACAATTTGCATAAGGCAAATGGGTATTTATCCTTTAAATAAAATAAAAACGATAAATATAAATTTAACTAGACACCCCTTAATTGACAAATGAACGCATTCTTTTGATAAGTACAGAATAGTTCATTTGGCATAAATGGCTTAAGGGAGTGTGTACAACCTCATGATTTTTTCGCCATTTTTGTACAACAACTGGGAGAAAATTGTTTCCATCCAAAACTGACCCCTATCAAGAAATTAGAGAAAAAAAGATACTAAAATAGCTGCTTCCCCTTACAATATTGCCGCTAGCCTTAAAATCCACATGGCTAAATGATTTACAGTATAGATTATGCATGCGCTAGTGCAATTGCTTATGTGCTCCGATGGTCCGAACATACACAATTTTCATGTCTTTATACACTGAACGAATATTAAAACCGTCCACTTTTAAATTGCATTTTTTCTGTCTAAACGCAACAGTATCAAAATGCATAATATCTGAAATCATGTGAAAGGTTATGACTTCAGTTTAGCGATATTTTGAAATATCGGTGATGCTTTTGCCCAGTTTTGGGAAGAAATATCCAAAAATGCATTTTTTGAGAGAAAGCGTTGCTGAAACTCAATTTTCATACAGGTCATAGTGCGAATGTGAACAGTATGGTCTACCAAACCAATAAACACTAAAAAGTTTAGACTCCTTAAGAGGCGTAGTTTTTACGCAATTTTAAAAAATGCATTTTCCGAGAAATGAAAACAGATTTCGAAAATCGTCTAAACCTTCAAGTTGAAATCAATGTATGTACCTTTTTAGATCTTAGCCTACGAGACCATACCCTATAGAGCCTGGTGAGTCCATATTGCAACCGGAAATTGGCACCCATTTTGCACACTTTCGGTTTCTGGATAAAATTTAAAATTTCAATTTAACGGTATGTCTTGGATGAATTTCGTTCTTCGAAATGGTACCGAAAACGCCCAGAAACGCTGCTATATTGCCAAACATTTCAATGCCGTACGGCCGATAAATTACGTCTACAGAGCAGAGCAAACTTTGTAACTGGGTTATGTGCTTAAAGCTGAACCTCTGGGATTTATCTAGCGATAGTGCATTTCTTCGCGTTATTGCGGAGACCTTACGGCAAGTCCGATCGCATCCAAACTTTCATTACGCTTAAATCTTTAATACATGTATTTGGTTATCTCTTTAGGATAAGATTTGTTCTCAAAACCTACGATATTTGAAAGCATTTATACTGTAGCAACATTTGTGACTCTTTGAAACGAGAGTTCCTTTGTTCAGACTTTTGGTTGGTTGGTTGATTTGATGCTTAACGTCCACGGTAAACAACTAAGGTCATGTCGGGACGGTCAGTTAACCTAACCACACTATTCCTGGGCAGGCTTAGACCTCCTAAGCGGTTAACTAGTACTAAGTGCACATACTTTCGCCAGTAACTGACAACTGCCCTTCTTGAATCAGCGGAAGGAGAAACGAAAGTATGTGGCCAGACCGGGATTCGAACCCAGGACCTCTGACTTACGAGTCAGGTGCCCTACCGATTGCGCTACCCGGCCCGGCTCTTTGTTCAGACTGCGCCTATGCAAGAAGGCGTCCTATTGAAATGATATAACTTGAAGAGTTTGGCAAGGAGCTTACTTATATACGCAACTTACTACTTTTGACCACCAACTTTTATTTGCGGAACCAGTCGCCAAATTGTTGGATGGACGGTTATAAGTTTTGTTCAGTGTAGTGTAGGGAGTGGTTGATATAGGTGATGATGCTACGTAACTGTCAGTGCTGGGGTGTCCTACTTATTTGGATAATAGTAATGCAAGGGTCTATTGCGCTTGGAGTGGATGCGGATGGGGGTTGTTTCGATATTTTCTCTCTCGCCTGTCATACCTGTTTTCTTTCTCTCTCTCTCTCTCTCTCTCTCTCTCTCTCTCTCTGGGGGAATTCTAGATCACACTGAAATACTGACTCAAAGGACCGTCAAACCCAAAAGAACTAACCAACGTTTAAGTATATGGATACACAACCATAAATGTCCGCCGTTATGACAGTAAAGTGACTTCCTGTCTGCTTCTCTGTCTGATGAAACTTTTTCAAAAAGGGGTTTCTCTTAGGGAAAGGACTCGGCGCCTCTAGGATCTGATAATTTCCTTTGAGGGACTACCTCCACGGGAAATGGAGGTCAAAACTGACAGAGTTGATTTCCTAAAAAGGGTATCCATTCACCTTATGACACGATTTTGAGGATTAAGTACAAATGTCTTTCACTGCATTTTGGGTTACTTCCGCTTCAGTTAACTTTCATTGCTATTAAATTGCATGGCGAAACGGCGTTGGCATTTGCAGACATTGCTCCTGACTTTTACAGAAAAATATATAAATAATTCAGCATTAGGAGATATTTATAGTACATCTTAATTTTGAATGCGTGCTGTAATGCAATTTTGAAACCATGAAATAAAACAGGCTAGACATATGCCAAGACTTAGATTTTATAACAGATATGGTCATCATGCTAAATCGGAAACGAATAACAACAAAACGGTAGCTCAGTTCTTAGCAACTTTATTTCCTTGTGGTGGACAAACCAGAAACTGGCTGGAAATGTGATGCAATTCTTTAAAGTGCTAATCACTGTTAATAATTAACTATCATTAATATAGTTGTCCCCTCCTGCTTAGTCTGTGTCATACTTATGGCAAACTAGCCTCAGCTTAATGCGAGTACACGGTGACCTAGGTTTAATACGAGCGACCTTGATTTTGATTGGTCAATGTCAGCTTCTGTCATTTTCCCTCTGTGACAGCCATGTTTGGCAGTCCTTTCACTTCAGATTTTTTTCGCTTGGCAGTTAGCGCAGCAAATGCTTTATAACAGACCATTGGTATTAAAATCAAGAACTGAAGACATAAATTAAATGCATATCGGGTTGTGTAGAATTATTACCGCCTAAAATATTCTATTGTTCAAAGATTAACAAAACAGCAGAAATACGAAGAAATGAAACACACACTGGAATTACCCGATATACTTTTATAAGGCCGTATGCCATACCCTGTCAGAAACTTCTTCTTTAATACGATGTATATGACGGCCTGGTTTAGATGTTACTGACCCTGTCAGAAACTTCTTTAATATATGACAGCCTGGTTTAGATGTCACTAACGCTGAGTGGTCTTCTCAAGAAGACCCAAAGGTTGAAGATCTGTTCCGTGGTACTGGTGCGAGAAGACACTAAGGTTGAAGATCTATTCTGTTGTACCGGTGCTTGAGGTTTGAGCCTGTTTAAAATGACAGTACGCATGACTTCGCTTTGATGGCTAATGATGCAGCTGGTGCCTCATTTCTGGTAGAGCTGGTGACTGCCCGTGTTGGGGAGCTTTATGACCAGCGATGGAATCCAGATTTTCTTTATATACAGCTTTCATTAAACATCAGTCATAGTCTGCCCTCCACTTTGTACATGCCCTCTTACTTGGTATATTACCAACTCCTGCGAACTAGGGGACATCTTCATTCTTGCAAAAGACATGCTTTTACACGAAAAAACCGAGAATCCCGTTTTCGTTCTTGAATGCGTTCTTAATCTCCAAAGGCAACCTTTTTCAGAACTTAACCTTAATTTAGTTGTGCTGGTACAATTTCTATCTTCCTCGCGAAGGATCGGATGGAGATCTTTTACTTGGTGCTAATATCATATGTACACATATTTTAAATGTCTGTTTGGTTAAAGCACTATTGGGACTATAACTAATGTCATTGGGCCCCGTTCCATTTTTGCTCTCAAACCGTTACATTGTTGCCAAAGTCAAACTGAATAAAATTCGCTCAAAAATGATAAAAATTCGATGTTAAGACCCTCTATAAATCTTAAATTAAATTCGATCTGTTAAGTTTATCATCTAATATGTTGCTGTAGCACGATCGACTCGGATGTCAGAAAGGGAGAGAAGATACGATTCCGTTCACGTTTTGACTGGTAGGGAATGTCCAAAATGCTATAAAACGTTCTGCTTGTATTGGCTAACAATAGCCTGGTGTGCTTGCTGTAGGTGAGAAATGGCTGTTTGGCTATTTGTTTCTCTCTGGATCTGGATTAACCTATTACGCTTTACTCTGTTTTATCTCTCCTCCTCGGGTTGCAACTAGACTGTAATACTGCCTCAAACGGCCGTTAAATGCAAAACAACCAGCAAAATGTGTATGTTTTACCATTTAAAATCATTTGGTCTCCTGTTTTTGAAGAAACTCTTTCAGATTTCCATCTTACTTAACTGCAGCTAGTGGCGTGCCCTATAGCGGCCGTAAAACGTCTCCCCGTACATCGTCCATAGTGCAGATTATATCTTAGTTTTGTCCTTTGAGATCAGAAGAGATGTTCTGAGAAATCAGAGAGTTTGACCTGTTTAGACTTTTATTTTAGACAGTCGCTTTTTATTCATTTGGACCCCTTTTTGATACTAAGTAGTCTGACTAGACTGCCAAATTACAAATAAGAAAATACAGTATAATTTGCTCTGGCTTTCGTCGCCAGATATTGTCTTCTTCACTGATGAGGCTTGGATAGCCCAAACTTCGAAGTATGGCCCATGTTCCTTCTTTTAAAAGTGTTTTCTGCCCTGAAAGAAACTCTTTTAGTTTTCATTAGTTTGAGTAGGGTTTCAATTGCATATTGACATCTTTAAACGGGTTCCAAACTATTTTTCGCACATCATTTGTGGTAATTGGACGCAATAATCCATAAATACTTTATTACTTTAAACAATTGCTAAGAACTTCTATCCTTAAGGTGAGGATTTTCCTCATTAGACCCGTACGACAGGTCCAAATTTTCAAAAGTGGAAAGTGTGCCTATTTTTCTTAGCAGAGCTTCCACAAATATGTAAATCGTTTAAAATCAGATAATTTGTGATTCAGACCCAAAGACATGGGGATATAATCCAGGCTGACCCTATCTACCCAAAAATCAAGGTTACCGCATACCTTATTTCTTTTTGGTAATAAATATATATTTAAATTAGTCATTCATTCCATAAATGCATGCTTAATACGAGGTCTGTCCAAAAATTGGTGGACTGGTTCAACTGAAACTTTGCACACGACTTTATTGACCTTTTAAAAACACATCGTTAAAATTTCGTAGAAATCCATCAACGATTAGTCAACTTGTCCGCATCCGCATCCACCCACGGCACCACGGAGCACTTTGGAGAATTCATTGTGACGGTATGACGACGTTATCAGTTAGCGTCATGCAATTTCTCGATTCATTCGCCATTATGAGCTATACATTTCCTGTGCCGATCCATTCATTTGTAATATATGTCATTGTACCACTCCTTATCGTACCCAGAAACAGCCTTTCTTACCGCCATGCGTATTTCCTGAAGATCTGTAAAGCGTCTACCACGTAAGTCCGACTTTAATTTGGGAAACACGGCAAAATCCATCGGAGCACAATCTGGGCTGTAGGGAGCATGATTTATCCTTTCAAACCCCAGGAAATCGATTGTTAAGAGCGTGTCCGTAAATATTCAAAATTCAATAGATTACGTCACAAATTCTATTGACGCTCGCTATGAGTGAAGTGACGTCTATAAAATTTATGTGACGTTTCGCGCGTTTTTGTCAAAGTATTGAAGCAACAAACTTCTCACAAAATTAATTTTCTTCATGCTTGTCCAAAGTGCTCCGTGGTCGCTACGGTGGGTCACTATGACAACACATATATGTCATTCGTGAAGATAAAAATGAACAAAGTTTATCAAAATAATTGATGAAATGTAGTCGCAATCAGATCTGAAGTCAAAATTTAAAATGGTAACTTTAGGCGGAAATAATTGATCAGTCCACTCATTTTTCGGACAGACCTCTTACATGCATATATATCACAATATAAAGCAATGATTGTCTTCTTGTTACACCTGATTGGCATTTAACCATACAAAACCATAGTTATACTTCCGGTCAAAACGGCAAAAAGAGAACGCTTCACTATAACTAAAATACAAGTACTTCCTGCCCCGTGACCCAGCATTTCCTTTATGCAGAGACTTATGTGTTGCAAGTACACAATATATAAGTGGGAAGCTGGGTCACGAGGGGGGGGGGGGGGGCGATACTCAGTTAGCCAAAGTAGAATGGTCAAAAGTAGCTCTGTGATCTTCAAGGATTATATTGTGTACCATGACCTTAAACCGAGGTCAAGGTCACATACATATAGTCAGAACTATCCAGTGTTGTCTGTTATGAAAGTAATGTAAGTAAAATAGGGTAAAATGTATACAATAAATCATTATTTCAACGATCAGTTTGAGGATAATTTAATAATTTACACTTAATCTCAAAAAGGACGTCAACATATGTTTAACGTACAACACTTTTATAGAACATATTTACATAGACACAAACACTTAAAATACATTTGTCATGCAAGTTACATGTTATAGTCATAAATGCAAAACAAAATTCTGTGATCTGTATAACGTTTTAACCATGGGAAAAATTCACGCCTTAAGCATAGAAGTCCTTTGCCGTTTCATTGACAGAAGATAAAATATCCAGTTGTTTTATAATCTTTAGTATATTTCTCATTCACATAATTATAGGAAGTAACGCTCATTTATTCAAATGAAAAAAGTGAAAGCCACAGTGACTTAACTTGATGTATTACATTCTTAGCAAAGAAATACAAGGATTTCTTGCCAATGTAAATATACTATTTCCCAGGTCTCCGAGAGGTCTATAATATTCAGAGATTGGCTATTGATGTACGGCCGGGTGCCGGCTTTTAGAACTACTTTTCATAGTGTATCTTTCGACTGCAGTTGAAGCTATACAAACACGTCAAAATTGTCTTTTACGATATTGAGAAAAAGCAACAGATGCTAAATAACGAAATGTCAAACCTATAACAAACTTTGGTGTGTTTTACTGGCGTGTTCAACTGAATAATTCTGCGAATCGTCAGTTTATGTAGGACTGCATTGCCGTTTATCACACACACTCTGCATTGTGCTATAAGAAACATACCATCCAGTTCATGGCCGTGAGACTTTCTTCGAGCCTTCGATCGTCGGGACCAGTAGCCGTACTGATAATGATTGTAAAGGTATGATGTAGGTTCCGTAGGCAAGTAAATTATTCTTATTTTGACGAACTTTAACACTTTCAGAAAACAAAATGGCGGTCATATAATTTCAATTTTCGTGTATTCTTTCGCAAAATTGTGCACAGGCTCTCAGAGGGGCTCTTGAAAACATAAAAACAGATGGAAAGATGCTTTAGTTGTAGGACATATGAATGTTATATACAGTTTATTGAATCGTCCTATTTAAAATTTGGAATTTATTAACCTCGGGAGGTTTAAAGATCCGATTAAGAACCTCGTCCTTCGGACTCATTTCTTTATCGGATCTTTAAACCTCCCTCTGTTTATAAATCCCATATTTTAAATGGGGCGATTAATAAACTCTATTTATACATACAGGATGCCATTGCAGGTCAAAAGAAAATAATCAGTGACACAAGTACCTTTACGCATCTATGTGAAAATAATATATCATGTTTGTTTAAGCACATCCACCTCAAATTCGACTTGTTCTGTGCCTCCAGTCAATACCTCTATCACATTAAAGTTTTGGCTTGCAAATATATACGGATTCATTTAAAAAATATTATTAAAACTTGCTTTCTAAATGAATTTGAAAAACTGGCTGTAAAATCTACCATCCTACGTGTCCGTCAGGCAAATTGATCTTGTTGTAACTACATCGAAAGTATAATTCTTAACATGCCAGGCCGCGTAACGCAGTCGGTAGCGCGTCTGACTCAAGAGCCAGAGGTCCCGGGTTCGATATCCGGTCCTTCTGCTGATTTAAGAAGGGCAGTTGTCAGTTACTGGCGAAAGTATATGTGCACTTAATACTGGTTAACCGCTTAGAAGGTCTAAGTCTAACCAGGAATAGTGTGGTTAGGGTAACTGACCGTCCCGAAATGACCAAAGCTGTTTACCGTGGACGTAAAACAATAAAACAACAACAAAACAGCATAATTCTTAACTTTCAGTGTTTTGTTATCTACACGCCTGGTAAAAGTACAATATACCATTCCATCCGAAAAATAAAATTTTAGTTCCTGTAAAAAGTTTGCTGAATTATAACAATCCTACTCGATTCGCATGTTTGCAAAATATATTTGTGCAAAATTTTTCTTTTGAAGTAAAATAAGTTTTGTAGTTATTACTAAATACCTGAAAGTGGCCAAACAGAAATTTCGACCACATTCAGGCGATTTGGGAAAGTCCCCACAAGCTCTTAATGCCAATTGCAGTAAAGATAAATAAATTTTGAATAGTTTAATTCCTTGAGAACATGCCGGGCCGCGTAGCGCAATCGGTAGGGCACCTGACTCATAAGTCAGAGGTCCTGGGCTCGAAAACCGGTCTGGCCACATACTTTCGTTTCTCCTTCCGCTGATTCAAGAATGACAGTTGTCAGTTACTGGCGAAAGTATGTGCACTTAGTACTGGTTAACCGCTTAGGATGTCTAAGCCTGCCCAGGAATAGTGTGGTTAGGTTAACTGACCGTCCCGACATGACCATAGTTGTTTACCGTGGACGTTAAGCATCAAATCAATCAAATCAAATCTTTGAGAACATGGGATTGAAGGAAACATCAAAGAAACGAAAATAGACCCAGTTTAATAGTTACGTTCTGTATAGCGAGATCCTTTGGAAGCAAGGAATACACCAAGGATAGGAAAATAGCAGATTCGGTTTGATGACTCTCTTCATGACCAGTAATGGAATTTGCAAGACATGCCACACCCCCTAACACTGGCTTAAGCAGAACTCCATTTTCAACATGACTCTAAATGAATTCAATGATCCCAAAGGGCCAGAAAATAAAACCTGCGATATGATGTAATGTTCATGACCATAATGAAATGTACTACACAAAACATGCTCTCTAGAACCGATTAGACAGAATTTGATTTTCATAAGAACTCAGAGTTGACCCAATGATCCCAAAGGATCACAGATCATATAAACTGCACAATGATAAAGTACGGGGAAAGTTTTAGGCACAGGCCCTCTTGCAGCCGCTGAAGCAGAACCGGTCTTATATTTAATCACCGGCTTCAGACAACACCAGCATGAGCCATGTACATAATACTTTATAAATCAAGGACTCAAAGTTTTAATCATGGGTTTGAGTTAAAAGTTTTTTTTTTTCAAATCTCAAATGTTTCAAATTTTCTATCTCGGTTAAAACCATGTATCGAATAATTAAATTATTAAAAACACATTTAAACATTCAAACCAAGTACTAGTCCTTGAAATCTTAAACAAAGGATATCAATCCGTGATTTTATATTTTCAAGGCGTAGTTATAAGCTCACCTGAGCCATCGGCTCCGGGGGAACTTATAGGATAGGCAGGCTCCGTCGTCCGTCCTCGTCTGTCCGTTCGTCGTCCGTCCACAGTTTCAAATGACTTCTCCTCTGAAACCGCTGGGCCAATTGTAGCCTCCAGGGTATTAGGAACGAAAAGTTGTTCAAACGGTCCTAGTCACATGACCAACATGGCTACCATGCCCCTATATGGTAAAAACCTTTGAAAATCTTCTCCCGAACAAAAGACCGATGGCCTTGAAACTTGAAGCATTGTGTACACAAGTACTACCAAAATTGTTCAAATTATGACCATTGGTTAACCTCGATCTTTTTTGCGGTAAGGTCATATTCGCTTTCTGGTTCTTTTATATGGGAATCTGCTAGAACTTGAGAGTTCATGGAAATAGCTGAAGATTTTTGGACTAATAATTAGTATATAGAGTCATCTTAAAGATAAAATGAAGATTTTGAGTACAAGAAGTCAAGGTACATGTAATACTTTGATCTTTGACCAAGGACTCTTAGATTTAGACAATTTTAAACAGCTCCTCAAAAGTCACCGGGCCAATAGTAACCAAACGTATGTAGCCTTTTGGGGCTGAGGGAAAAAATGTTCAAATAGTTCAGGTCATATGACCAACATGACCTAGATACCCATATACGGTAAAAACTTTTTTTAAAAATTTCTTCTTGAGAACCAATTGACCAATGGCCTTGAAACTTGGTAAATAGCATTGAGTACTCGAGTGTTTTCAAGATTGTTTAAAAAATGACCTTGGATTAACCTTTGACCTTTTTTTGCGTCAAGGTCAGTTTAAGCATATTTTATTGCTATAAGTGACAAGCAATGGGGTTGGGCCACAAGTTCTCACAACATTAGTTCAAGGTCAAATATAGGAAATGCTTGAACATAAGATCTCATGGACAGTTTTGAAGATTTTGGCCTAGAATTTATATATGCAGTCAATTTAATGAGAACACGAAGGTTTGTGGGTACCAGAGTTCAAGATCATTCTTTGACATTTGACCTGAGATTTTCATATTTTGACGATTTCAAACACCTTCTCAAAAGCCACTGCCAGTTGTAACTAGATTGCACATAGAGATTCCAGGTGCTGAAGGAACAAAAATTGTTCAAACGGTCCAGGTCACATGACCAACCTAGCCACCATACCTATGGTAAAAACTTTGAAAAGTCTTCTTCTTCAGAACGAATTGACTCATGGCCTTGAAGCTTGGTATGTATCAGTACTACCAAGATTATTCAAATGACGACTTTGGGTTTTCCTAGACCTTTTTATGGCAATGTCAAATATGGGAAAATGCTAGAACATAAGCTTTTAGAAGATTTTGATCCAAGATTGTTCAACTGATGGCCTTTGGTTAACCCTGACATTTTTCATGTCAATGTCAAATTTGTTTTCTGGTGCTTTTAAAATGGCAAAATGCTTAGCTATAAGAGTTCGTGGAACTTGTAGAAATATTGGTGCCAAAGTTAATAGATATAGTCAAATAAATAAGTACATGAACATTTTTAAGCAATAGAGGTCATGAGCATTCTTTGATCTTAAACCAATGTCTCTCATATTTTGACAGTTTGAAACTATCCGGTTTGTTCAAATGATGATCTTAGTTTGACATTCGTCCTGGAGAGCGATTCAGGGCCACATGGCCCTCTTGTTTTAAATATAAGCGTGGCTGACCAAATTTAGTGCAGCAGACGCGCGTTTCTGTATTTTACTTCCTCACTGTCGCTAAACCTAAAAAGTTTGAAAGAATAGATGATGGGCAGGTCTTGGCAGGCATCGAGCATCCTCTTCGAGCCATAGTATTAAAAGATTTCAGTCTGCAGGCTTACCCGAGGGGTAATTTGAATTTTAGGTTTAAAACTTTTAAAACAGTATTTATTTACTTTTTATTTATTTTTTTCATTTTGAAACTAACGATCTTAAAAGTATTAAGAACCTTTGGACTGCGCGTTAGAAATGTAACAGATTAGTTACAATTTGATATTTTTTCAGAATCCCAGCCTTAGATAATCAATCAAATTTGTGGTTGTTTGGCTAAAATTGCAACTTTGGTAATTCAAAGGATTTGTTTTCCGAACACTGTATATATTAACGTATTCACTGGTTTCACAGACCTTCATTTCTAATACACGCAAAAAGCATAGAAACGATTATGTTATGTCCAATGTGGTTAAAAGAATCTGTCTAACCTATCTAGGAATAGCCTTGTAGCTTTTTATGGCTCTCTCAATGACAAAGTATTACTACATTGTACCATGCATTGCTTTATTTAGCTCTCACGATGACGTTGCAATCTTGTTCCATCACTGAAGAAACTGTATTCACAGCCCACACAGACTTCCTTCACAAAGGTTTTACCTAGAAATACCTGGAACATTATCTACTGCGTTTCCAAAATTGATACTATCGTGTTTGGTAATATGATAATATAATATGTCAGGCGGTACATTGGAAAGGCATCAAAGATTTTAAGCCCATAATACCACAGTCATGTTTCACATTTCTAAAAATAATTTCTCGCAATAAGACGAAGAGTACTATGTAACTGACACAGTGATAAAACTCAAATATTCATCGTTACTTTTCTTTATTTTATTTGATATTGCGTCGTAGTAGAGGAGCAATGAGAGCACAACATCTGTCAATTTTGCTGCTTCATATCATACTCTCATTACAGGAAAACTCACTAGAAGCCTTAGAATTACTAGTTTCCCAAAACATTAACGACTCAAAGTAAATAAAGCGTGTACAGAATTTAATACCGCTTGTTCACTTACTTGGTATGCTTAACTATGGAAGAGTCCTAGTGACAGGTAAAAAATATTTATCTCATACGTAGGAGATAGGAAGTCCTACATAGGAGATAATAAGTCTTACGTACATAGGAGATAATAAGATAATAACGTAGGAGTTGTAAGCTGAACGCTGGGTAAATGTTGAAATAGGGTTGCTGAGGCCTATATATGTTTTCTGAATAAACCTATTTAGTTTGTTTAAAAGCAAGGGATAAAGTTAACAGATGAAAATAGCAGGCTCGGTTTAAATGCATCTGTCCAGACCAGTAATTAAATGTGCAACACCATCAAATATGAGTATATGACACATAAATTCTTAAAGAAAATGGGGGTTCTAATAGCTTTAAAAGCTCAGAAAAATACCTACATACCAATGTCTACCACGTTTTTCGTCGTTAGGCCAAGTACTTGGTAGTCTTTGTACGTTGCATTGCCACAGTATGTCCTTACAATTTAAGGCCAACACTTGGTTTCCGTTTAAGCGTGCTAAGGTCTGGCTGACAGTTAACTTTAAAATAAGATGCGGCTTGTGTTTGGCGTGCATAGGATTGGTTGGTTGGTTGTTTTTGGTTCAACGACTCTTTGAGATAGTATTTCAGTCTATATCGAGCCGTCTCCCAGAGAGAAGGAAAAAGAAAAGAGAAGAGATAGGTGAGAGGAAATTTCCAAACAACCCCTACCCGCACAGTATACTTTTATCAGAGGCAGTAGAAAGTATACAGTTTTTGATTTTGAATACAGGGTCTCGTGTAAATATCTGCGTTTAAATATTAATACTGTCATTTTGAGCAAACGTTTAGCTGTGCAAAACAAAAACACAAATTGTTTTGCAGTCACTAATAATGGAGTTAAGGTCCTTAATTCAAATTCAAGAGTTCCAATGAAAACTCGCTTTGCACATAATAAATAGCATTTTGCACTTCACGAATGTCTAGCGCTAATGTTTGAGAGTAAATTTAACCACATCGTCATTTTAACTGAAACCCCCACCAAACTTCTGAAACCATAGTTAGAAATGCTGCATGTCTCAAATTATCTCCCTTTTAATTAAAAGTATAGAGAATTAAATGTTTCTCTATCTTACCTGGTGTTAGAAATTTTCAGTTGAAATTTTCGGAAAACTGTTGTTTGGCTTTTTGCTTTTGTATGCACTTGAAAGGAACCTCATAGACGTGTTTATTAGAAAGAAAATTGCAAATAAACTTCCCATAAAAACTCACTGCATATTCGATGCACGTTACCAGAAGACGCCAAATAAATCAATTCTTGATACGAAAAGTTGAACTTTTCCCCGTTTTTCATATGAGAGTGTGACATGTCCTTACAAATTTTTCGTCCCTTTTTCCATGTAATGCATAAACATGCACGAAATTAATCTCTATTGTCCAAAGTGTACGTTTAAAGGGGATCTACTCCAGCAACAATGTTGACTAGAACTCTTCTCCGTTTTATACCATGTACTTTCCTTATCCTTTTGCCGATTGTACTGCAAATTGTCGCAAACTATGCGAAACTGATTGTATTTATCAACAGTGCCAAGGTATTATCAGATGTGAAGACATCTGGAGGAAAATCAAGACTGCTTTATCTGAATGTATAAGATCTTTTGCCCCTCAGTGTATTATCCAAATTAGTAGGACGCCCCGGCACTGAAACCTAACCAGCACCATTGCTCGACCACAACCACCGCCGGCGTACATAGGAAAATAGATATAAATACAAAGTATCTGCTTCATACACTTAAATTTGTTGGTAATGGAGAACGAAACGGCGAACGTGACGTGTTTGTTGTAACAAGTAAATTATTTTCTTATTGTCAAAAGTACTTTTACATAAATACATTCATACAAAACACTGACAATTGAAAGAAGGCCTCATTCATAATTTTTACCTAACAGTAAAGGAGAAAGCAGACTGATCAGCGTCAACAACTTCTGCCGTTCATTATGTCCGACTCCCTACCCTTGCTCCCGTGACGATAGTCAGGGAACCCTTAGATCTATCTATCTATCTATCTATCTATCTATCTATCTGTGTTTATGTCTGCCTGTCTGCCTGTATAGCTGTGTGTTCATATTTCACTATTTAGAGCGAAGACGTTTTGAAATCTACTTCTATCTTTGGTGGCAGTAAGGAAAATATGCTTGTGGCTTTTCTGATGGAGATAAGGTTCATTTTAATTAAATAACGACATTTTGCTCTTAGTCATTGTAGGCAACTTCCTGTTTGGGCTATGATGGAGTGTTCTGTAATCAACTCGGCACACAGTTCCCATTTTACCGAGCATTTGCATAAGCAACTGTAGATATGATGAATATGTACATCCAGTATTCTACAGAGCTTCTTGTGCAAATACAGCTATCCGAACTTAGCCATTTTGAGAATTACACTAATGAGGAAAACGTAGCAATATGAAAAGAAATATGTCTGTTGATGACACACAATTTAGTGATGTACAAACTGACATAAGACAGGCGCTGTATGGAGACATTATTCGTGTATCTTACCGCTATTTTTCTAAGATAGAAATGACTGAGCCGCGACACGAGAAAATCAACAAAGTGGCTATGCACCTAGCGCAGACTCAGAGCAGCCTGGGTATCTACCGAGTCTAATCAGACTCTTCGCTGTCTGCATGCAGGTAGCCTAAGCTACATTGAAAGATCTTAGCGAAGAGTTTGATCGGACTGGGCGGATGCCCCGGCTGATCTGAGGCTGCCATGGGCGCACAAACACTTTGTTGATTTTCTCGTGTCGGGGCTCAAATGTAATGTTCGAATTATGGACAAATAGGTTAGAGCAAACAGTGCAGACAAAGAACCCAGAAGGAACAGTATGATCAATTTGCCATTTCATCTGCATCCTGTGTCTGTTCATGTGAAGTACTATAATGCTGCCCACTCCCCCTTGCACCGGCTTCAGCAGAACTCTATTTTGAAACGGACTCGGAAATTTTCGATATGTTATTTTTGTTTTTTCACGTCATAATTATTATTGATATTATTATTATTATTATTATTATTATTACTATTATTGTCATCATCACTTTTGTTTGGAAATTGCATAGATTACTGCAGAACTTATTATAATTTATATAGAAATACTTTTTATGAAAATGACTTCGTTTTGTAACTGATCAAATGAAAGATCGTAAAATGGGTAAAAAGAATCTACATATGTTAGATATTGTGTTGTTTATTTCATGTACAGTTCCTCTGTATTATACTGTTCCGATGTACCGTTTACGTTACTTACGTAGAGTGACACGGTTAAGGTGCAGAAAGTCGCCGGAAGGTTGTGAGATCGTGCCCAGGTTTCACCATCCGACGACTGGAAAACTTTCTCTGTCAATCCAGCAGTAAATGGGTACAATTTTCGAATCAGGGAAGGATAATGCAGCGAAAGGAGAGGGATGGGCTCCGCCTTTCATCAGCTGTGGCCACGATACAGTGGGCCTCTAAACCCCACTGCCCCTATGGCTATTAGGCTACGAGTAAACTTTACTTTTACATGAAAAATCCTGTCTCTTAGATAACTAGATAGAAAGCGCATGTACTGATCAACATAAAAAACAGACAAAAGTATAAAGCCAAAAAAACAAGCTGATCTAAAACAGGTAAAGGGAAACGTTCCCCCCATAGCGTAGTGGCCGTAGGTGCAGTAGAGATTCGAGGCCCACTGTATCTTGACAAAACCATATGAAAGGCGGAGCCCATCCTTCTCCTTTCGCTGCCTTATCTTTCCCTGATTCGCCTTATGTACCGTTTACTGCTGGATTGATAGAGTTTTGTCAACCTTCCGGCGGGCGATCATCTGCACCAGAACAAAGTCGCTTTAACCACGCAACCACGGCGTTTCTCAAGATAATCATTGGTTTTTATAAATTATACATTTTTCGAGAATTACACCGACTAACCTCTGTCAACACCAATTTGTTGCTGTGTCACTTTACTCTGCTGAACACGTAATTCGATCAAATCGTTTCCAGACTTAATTACTCAATTACTCTTCCAAATAATGTACAGTTTAAAATTCATAGGACTTTTCAGCTTCATTTCCTCTTCAGATTCTAGAAGTGTGTCACGTGATTTAACATTGAGCGTTGCTTACTTTGTCTTCCAACATATTTACTGTATGTTTTATTCACTACCTAATAAAGGTTCCACTTGTTACCCGAAATTAGATTAACCACCGTTGCTGTTAGAACATATAGAATGTTGTTACAGAATCTCGCCTGGTTAACTATCACATGTACCCCCGCGGAGATGCTGATAATAAGTTGTAACAGGCATCCATAGCTGCCTGTGACGGTCCAAAAATAGACAAAAAAGGTAGGTATTCGTCGCTTTTGATAAGAAGAAGAATGTCAATATCGAGCTGCAATAACTATTCTGATTTTCACCATATTTTCTTACATCACAGGCACCTCCACGCCATTACAGACATTACAGACCAAACTGCTAACTAAATGTTTCGTACCACTGCAGAGGGCGAGGTTTGGTACCAGTAAAACATGTTTAAGCCCCCCCCCCCCCCCCCCCCCGATTAATCTTTTGCTGAAGGTTCCAAGGCGGTACTTCTGTTGTGGTTCCCTGACGTTACATTGTGATATGTCCTCTTGTCTATATTCTTTGGCGTTTCGGTCACCTGCTTTGCTACCCAATCCGCCCTTTTGTTTTGTTTTGTTTTGTATGTTAAAAATAAAATAGATAAAATAAATGTTGATGCTGTATTTGATTAGGGTAGCTGAATGACCACATGTTTGAGAAAGAGCTGCTCATCCGGTTTACCGTGCGTGTCTTTCGTGAACTTGTGTCCATTTTTTCCGCGTGTGTTGTGCTTCTTTCCCTATTGGTTTTGAGAGCGGGATGTGGAATTTGATTGTATTAATTCCTGATCATTGCCTATCTATTTTATTTTTCATGCAAAACATTCAGAAAATTTATAAAGAATAGTGTGCTTGGCTTCCGTAAAGAACAAATAAATGTTACTCAATAACAATACTAGTGTTCATCAACGCACACATGATCAATTCTGTGCCTAGCGTTGTTTTAGACACAGTCACTAATACAGGTTAACTAATTTGAATTGGAAAAGCGAATGTATGTATTTCATATACATAATCATTAAAACACCACCAGTTCGTCATTTTTCCCATTAAATATCTATCTTTCTCTCTACACCGTGTATAATGAATGAAAATTTTCAAAATAGACCCACAACAAAATCGCAAGCCCCCGCTATTTTGGAACATCTGCTTTCGGTACATTATAATATTAGGCATTTTAGGAATTACTTTAATAGTTTGTTTCCAGTAAAGTTCATTCTTTACCCAACGGATATATAAGTTAAATGAAATGTGTCGGCACTGGAAAGAGTCGGAGAATATAATATGCCACAGGCAGCGTAGATATTGGAAAAGATTTGATATATGACAGTAGCCATTACGTTATTACTTTGTACATACGTTCTCATGAGAGGATGAAATGTAATTAACTTGTGTCTACAGACAATATTACGACGCTCTTTATTGCATCCTTCCTATTTAGCCGTTGGACAGTAAACGTCTGTTCATATCCGTGTTTGCACATTTAAGGGTCCTCACTCCTGTGCGACTAGGGAGTAATCAGATCAACCTGTGCATGACAGTTTCTCCGTTGATATGCACACTAAATGGACATACAAAAACGTGAAAAGAAAGGGTCAGTATATTGCGCAGATTTGCAGACTGATTGGCCTACTTTGATTTTTCGCACAGGGATTGAGATGCCTTTTCACATCAAGACACTTATATATAGCGCTCCGGTCTCTTAAGAATACAATACATATGAGCCACGACGCGAGAAAACCAACAATGTGGTTGTGCGCCCAGCGCAGACTCAGATCAGCCTGGGCATCCGCCCAGTCTGATCAGAGTCTTCGCTGTCCGCATAAAGGTAGCTTGGATCCTTAGCTACCCTTTAAGCGCTTGGTTTAAACAATATTTTATTCAAAGATTTTATACATACATATAAATAATAGAGTGAAGCAATACAGGATCTGACAGTAAGCGTAACGCTTATATGTAAGTCATCTCCTTTAAGCGCTTAGCAAAGAGTCTGATCAGCCTGGGTGGACGCCCAGGCTGATCTGAGTCTGCGCTGGGCGCACAACCACTTTGTTGGTTTTCTTGCGTCGCGGCTCAAGTTTAATCTTCTCAGATCATTGGTCGTGCGTATGGTCGTGATTTAAGTTTAAACAAAATCACCCTAGAATTAACTTAAGAAATGATTTTTTTTTTGACCATTTAGATTGACAAACCAATGCCCTTTATATCACGCTTCCCCGTTAAACGGACACTGGGAAAAGAAAAAAAAAAACAGTTGACGAAGACGCAGATTTACTTAAAACTTTTTCTCCACTGCAGCTGGTGTTGTACCGTGGGGAGGCCGCAAAGCATCTCCCTGTACATCACCATAGTGCACATCATAGTGCAGATTATATAATTTTTTTTTGTCCTTTGTGACCACTGAGTTAATTTAGGGTTATTTTAAAAATAAAGTTCTGCTTAAGCCGGTACTATGGGGAATAACCAGTGTTGCAAGTTTCATTACTGGTCATGAACAGACTGAACTAAACCGAGTCTGCTTTCTCACTTCATTGATGTCTTTCTTGCAAGGATATAACTTTTCAAAGCTTGCAGCTGGTATTGAGGTACCGTTTGTCGGCCGTAAAAAAATCCCAGTACGTCATCATAGTGCAGATTATATTTTCTGTTTTTTTTTTTGTTGTTGTTTTTTTTGGGGGGTTGGGGGGGGGGGTGGGGGTGTCACTGAGGTCATTTGAAAATAAAGTTAATTCTAAGCCGGTGGTAGGGGGCGTGGCCATATTGGTAACGAGCAGACTCAGTTAAAGCAACTCTGTTTTTGTGTTTTTTTCCATTTCGATGGTGTATTCCTTGCTTCCAAAGGCTCATTATTCAAAACTTATTCATAAAAGCAGTGTAGATGAGGATCTGTTATGTTTGCCAGTCACACTTAGTTTCCTTAGTTTCTGTAAATAACTTGGCATTTTCGTTTAAGGCAGAAGAAAAAGAAATGATTTTTTTAGATTTGCAGTAATAGCTTTTTTTCCGGTTGATGTTCTGTCTTAATTTTTTAAGAACTATTAAAAAGATCTTTTGACTGAAAGATCGTTTATTCTATTCCTCAAGCGTTTTGGGGTTTTGCGACACTGAAGAAATGCGCATGTGTCCCACTAAATTTGTAAGGATTAATTATAATTAAGTGTTTGGAATTTAGAACGACGGAGTGGTATAAGGCCCATACCTGACCCCTACAAAACATACTGTGAAATGGATTTGATGATACAATGAACACTTATAGCAAAAATCTACTATAAACTATACCAGCATGTTCAAGATGAGACAATTCAGAAATTAACATTTGTCGTTATATGCATGCATTATCTCCGTATTTGGGAGGATCCCTATTTCGGAATTAGTGTCTCCATCAGGATTTATATATCCTTCTTTATTTGATTGTCGTACTGAAAACAAGAATTCCATAGAATGCTATGTCGTACCTGCCTTGTACAAATGCAGCAGTACAGAAAGATATATAGCGCACACTGCACTTTAGCTTGCTAAGCACTTCTATGCAGTAATAAAATCTGTTAACTGAAATAATCATTATTTAATATGTAATTCACTATAAGATATGTTAATGTACTTGCTGTTCTGTTTTCAAATTTGGTTGTTTCCCGACCAGGCATTACAAATGCCAGATGTTTCTCCCCAAAAGTGTTTCATTTCAAACCCTGCAAACGTTTAAATGTCTTTTTGTCTTTCTTATATGAGTGGTAAAAAGTGTTATTCAATATTTAACCCAGATCCGATCAAAACTGCAATATTTATCTTTACATTGCGGAGGGTAAAACAAATTTAAGGTAAATGACTACGATTAGAAACAAAAAGTGTCTCAAATATTCAGTGCTACCCAAACGGGGGGTTGTTTGACCATTTTTGTTGTGTCACATGAACAAGAATATCAAATTACGAGTTATAAAGGAAACAGCTATCATGTCGCCTTTATGCGCAACTGTTTTATAACGAATAGAAGCGCAAAGTTATTAACCATTGCTGCCAAGTCAGAGCGTGCGTCAGTCTTTAATTACTGGCCTCATTAGTTGTGACACCTTTACCTGTAACACATTTACCTACAAGGCTTGTCACATATGGAAAAAAAGTTCTAATTATGAATCGCCAGTACATGACTCCTAACATTTTACAGAAGCAACTACTAACACATATGAGCCCTTATGTCTAAAATAAAACTGTAACCCGAATGTCACATATGACCTTTAAGGCTTGTCACATATGGAAAATGTTCTAATTATGAATCACCTATACATGGCTCCTAACATTTAACATAAGCAACTAGAAACACATATGACCCTATATGTCTGAAATAAAAAGCACAACAAAAGACTGTACCCCGAATATCAGTGATACGAGCCGAGATAAAACAAGTAAAGTGGCATGTGCGCCCAGCGAAGACTCAGTACAGACTGGGCATCCGCCCAGTCTGACTAGGGTCTTAGTTGTGCCCTTTAAGGCTATCTAGGAGTCTCAGCTTACTCCGTACCGACAGCAAAGACTCTGATCAGACTGGATGGATGCTAAGCCTAATCTGAGATTTCGCTTGGCGCACATGCCACTTTGTTGGTTTTGTCGTGTCGCGGCTCATATCACTGATATTCGGGTTAATTTTATTTTGTTTTGGCTATTATTCTTATCATATGTTTTTTCATATCACTGACATTCGGGATACAGTCTTTATTATTATTATTATTATCACCATCATTATTTTAGGCAAAACATGAAGCTGAGAAGTGCAAACATTCCAGAATCATAACATAAACCGTTTGCAGATGTTGGCCAAAAATGCACGCATATTCTTCAGTTATTTTTATTGATGCTTACAGAAGGCTGAGGTGAGAAGCAACCCTTTTTATGCCTTATTCTTTCGTATCCTGACTTGAACATGCAACCCGCGCAGTCGATCCTACTATCAACTTAGGGTAGACGGGTACGCTGTCAAGGAATGCAACTTTAAAAATTTTACTTTTCGCCCACCTTTGACATGCGGCTGAGCTTCTTAATAAAACAAATTGCTCATCTAAAAGCAGTTTTTAGCTTTAAAAGTTGACCCAGTTTTTTCAAAAGTCAAAGTCACAAAAGTTGTCTCATTGGCAGGTTTATAAATAAACTTTTAGTCGTGAATCAATAAACTTTTAATAATCAAACTCTAGTTTATCAAATATACGTGGGGTGATCATTAAGTAATGGAAACACCATTGTAGATTAGTTGATTTTATACAGAAATAAGTATGCTTCATGTAACACCAAAGAGTATCTTTTGAGCTTTCGAATCCATGATTGAGATCGAAATTTTAACGTGTTACCATAGCAACACATGACGTCACGTTCATGTCGGGTACCACATGTGAATTTTTTCGACGTCATTTTGGTAAGGAGGTGATTTTATTATCATCGTTATGTAAAATATGTAAAGAAATATTAAAAATTTAGGTACACCTTCCGTTAGGGTTAGGTTTTGGCTTTAGAAATAAAGATATAATGATTGTTAATGAAAATGATCTGAAATCGGACATGAATTAAAGCTAAAGCAGGGGTTGAAATAATTGGTTTTAGGGAGTTTGGCATTTATTCCGTAATTTCCAGTATAATGCTAAAGTTAATTGATCGGTTATCAAGTACAGGATAATTTTGGTTCATTTTGCTATGGAGTTCTCCCAAGACTCTGCTTGTTAAATTGCAATGAAGTCACAATTCCGGTTCCTCCGGCTTAAAATCGGCGAAAAACGTCAAATTTTGCTCGATCGAAAGTCTTTCACGGTGGGTATTTCTGCCAGATTTGAGTGCAAGGCATGAATAACTATATATTTCTTTTAGTATTTGAGCTTTGCATCAAACCATCACACCCTCACAAACCTTTATCCATTCTTTGTTACTTGTCAGCAGCAAATATACATGGAAATATGCAAAAATTTAGAGACTAAATCCTTGTAAGTTTAAGGCATCGTTGCCATGGCAAGGTTATTCCTAAAAAGCAGTTTAGAACTTCATTATATGTCATATGCTTGCTTCTTAGGTTCTACATATCTGGGGTATTGTATTTATACATAGCTAATGAAATAGATGCTAGTTTCCATTATTTAATGATCACCCCTCGTATTACTCAGAAAGAAACATGGAGGTGCCTTAGACCCTTTAATTGCACTGCAAAGATTCTGATCAGACTGAGCCGATGTCCAGGCTGGTCTGAGTCTTCGCTAGGCGCACATGCAACTTTGTTGGTTTTATCGTGTCGCGGCTAAGTCATGTCATGCAGGTATGACAAAGCAGATTATTCCGATGTTGCTGTCAGTAATAGCTATAAGCGATGACAAATCTCACAGACGGCGACGGGTTGTTGCACTTAATGCCAAAACGGCTAAAACGTAAACAACTAAATCACTTTTTATCATTTCAAACGGTGTTTTGTGGGTATTGGAGTACACCCTAGTATGGATTTGTGTACTGATGGCTTGTGTGAGTAAAAGACCGAATTACAGTCTCTTCGTTCTCGCTAAAAGCAAAAGGCGCTTATAACTGCACTGGTAAATGACAAAACAATGTATAGCTCAGTGTTCCGTTTCTCTCTTTTAAATTAAAGGCCTGTTAGCTTTATAAATGAATTTTAAATCGTTAAGGAGATGCCACATGATGGCACATCTATCTTTTTCAAGCCGAAAGTATGTTATATTTAGAATAAACATTTAATTTCTGTACCATTTTAGCAAAGAAAACAAAAAAAAGTTACATGATTATTATGTAACGCCACGCTCAGGTATGCGAATACAAAAAGTACAATGGGACAAAGCGAGCCTTTCTGACCTATATGCATGAATATGCAAAATGACATAATTCATTGCGAACTAGAAGTCGTAGAGTTCAATAGAATCACACCTATGCGTATTTACGCAATTCATTGACTACCTTATTTCGAAATCGGTTTTCTATATAGCACCTTTAGGCAGTTTCTGCGGCGATTCGCTTTTTTTTGTCCTACTTTTACAACAGCTTCGGCGCCGAAACCCTAGGGGAAACGAGGCGTTAAAACGGACTTTAATATATCTTTTTGTTTTGCGTGAAAAGACAGATTTCCGTCAAGCGTGATTCTATGTAATCAAAGCATGCCTAATTCATTTTAACAGCAAAATCGAAGTTACTGCAAAACTATGTCGTATCTACAGAGGAGGAGCCCGGGGGAGGGGGATTTTTTGTATCGTTTTACCAGCCAAAGGAAATAATTAATGGATGTTAATTTACCCTATGAATATAAATATCACATATCATCTTAGTTTGAGATATCACGCCAGGTAAACTATCACAGGCACCTCCGGCGGAGGTACCGATAAAATGTTGTGACAGGCATCTGGAGCTGCCTGTGACTGTCAAAAAAATTACAACAAACGTTAGGTATTCCTCTTTTTTGACAAAATATAAAATAACCAGGGAGTATATTAAAAATCAAAAAGTGCTATTCGACCCTTATAGACATAAAGATTTGTTACACATCATATCCTCCAGAACTTTCCATATTTACCAAAGATACGACTTTTGAAGTGGCTTTGATGTCAGCCCACAGTACTCAAAACATAAAGAATTCGGCCGTTTTTGGTCTTAAATGCAGTGATCTTGCATACGAATCTGTTTTTCATGGCACACTGCTGTTAAGGTAACCTCCTTGCCCAAATATAAATGTCGATTGACTACAAATAAGGCTTGATTCTTCAAAACAACAGCTGGAGGTGACTGCAATGGTGTGGAGGTGCCTGTGATGTAAGCAAATGATAGTGAAAATCTGAATAGTTATTGCAGCTGGAAATATTGACGCCTTCTCTAAACCACTGCCTGGAAAGAATCATTTTTTTTAATGTTCCATTAAGCTATCATAATGCGTACATCGTGAAATTCCATGTAAAAAATCCTCAAACACCATCTCAAAGAGTTATTGCCCATTTTGTTTCCGCTTCTGTTAGCCAAACATTGACGAATTTCACATAGTTGCTGAAAATTAACTGGCTAATTCAGTGTTAGAATCGTTATGAAATGAGGGCTTTATAAATAAGAGTCAACCTTTTTGTGAATGGTGTGTGATGACTGTAATCGAGAGGTGCTGCCTGTGAGTCATTCCAACTCGTCAGAAATTGTCGGGGTCACACGTCATGCCAGCTACACGTATGGTGTGTCAAATGGGCCAAAATTACCGATACCCGTCAACAGGCATATACGTACAGGTATCTGTAGTATTGGTCCTTTTGGTACCTCATATGCGTGTCACTTCATGTGTCTTATGACGCTCGCCGTATGTGTCAACTTTGTGGTAACTGGAGTGATAGGTGCTACAAGTGATTTAGTCTGGCTAGTTTTGAATAGTTGGCGCTAGAATCCAAATACATCCGTAAGGCCTACAGATTACATCATCGGCAGGTGACATATTCTCAACATTACACCTTTTAGTATGTTGAAGTGATCGGAATCTTACTGTAAATTATGTGTAAGTCAAAGTCTCCGAATAGCCACTGGATCAAATTTGGTAACAAAAGAGCACTTTTACTACATAAAAGTCACCTTCCGAAACAGTGTTGTTTTTGCAAACGTTTCGAGTAGCCAGCATGGCGTGTGACCCCGACAATTCCTAACGTTTGGAATGACTAACAGGCAGTCATCACCATTCACAAATACGTTGCCTCTTATTTAAGCGCATTTCATAACTATTCTAACACTGAATTAGGCAGTAAATTTTCAACAGCTACGTACAACTCGTCAATGTTTGGCTAACAGATATGGAAACAAAACGCGCAATAACTCTTTGAAATGATATGCTAAATGGATTTTGGATTTCTGTTGTGAAGCATCAATGTTACATGTTCTTATGTCCGCTTGTCTGTAGCCTTCTGGCAATAAGGTCACCTGTACAGCTGCCCAATTTGCTTTCTGGTTTGTTTTGTAATTTAAAATATAAAATAGGTAACACAGAAGTTAGCGTTGTTTTCATTTGGGGTAGGTGACTGACCACCTGTCTGGGAAAGAGCTCTTTATTTGGTTTACCATGTGTGTCTTTTACGAACTATTGTCAATGTATACTTATATTACTTCCATCTTTGTTTTGAGCGGCAGGATGTAGAATCTGATTGTATAAGTTCATGATCATTATCTGTCGTTTTAACAAAAATATGCTTGATATTCGCATTATGACAGATTATTGCGACGTTGAATGAACGATTCTTTCAAGGCAGTGGTCTAGAGATGAAGAATATCAATATTTGCAACCGCAATAAATCTTCAGATTTTCGCTATATTTTCTTACATCACAGGCACCTCCATTCCGTCACAGGCACCTCCTGTTGTTTTCTCACAGATCCAGCCTTATTTGGAGTTTATCGGCATTTATATTTGGGCAAGGAGGTTTACTTTACGTCAGTGTGTCCAGATCAACAGATTTTTATGCAAGAAAAGTGCATTTAAGACCTAAAACAACCGATTTGTTCTTGTTTTGAGTACTTTCGACTGACCTTAAAGCCAATTCAAAAGTCATATCTTCCGTATATATGTAAAGTTCCCGGAGATATATTGTGTGATATAACTTAATGTATATAAGGGTCGAATAGCATTCTTTGATTTTCAATAAACTCCCTGGTTATAATGTATTTTATCAAAAAAGACGAACACCTACCCTTTTTTGTTTATTTTTGGACCGTCACAGGTAGCTCCGGATGCCTGTCACAACTTTTTATCGGTACCTCCGCGGAGGTACCTGTGATAGTTTACCAGGCGTGGATATGTTCCCTGTCATGATATGGTGACTAGTGTGGAGAAAGATTAGTTCTGATCCTTCATATTTTATTCCGCTCTAAAGTAAAGCATTTTTATCATACCTTATGTTTGTTGTATCTCTTTCATGTTTTATATCTCATCTATTCTTTGAGGTGCGCATGGACCCTTTTGGCATGCATCTGATGAGTAACTTTATCAGTTGAAAACTTTTGTAAGGTAAACACACACAAACACACACTCTCTCTCTCTCTCTCTCTCTACAACCCAAGACGCACCTTTCAAACCCATTTTTCAAACAAAATATGAAAAACTCTGAGCGCAACGCCCTGCGATCAGGACTGAGCTTTTGCCTTTCACTAAATGAGGTCGCCGGTTCAACTCGCATCGGCGACACAATTTCGTACAAATAATAGACCGGGAAATACGTATCTAATGTACCTTGAGCTGGAAAAAGTGTTATCAGTATGGCCGTTTAAAAAGGCGGTACCACAGAACGTCGTCTAATGCGTCCGCCATATCAATCTCTTGCAAACCTGGCCCCGAGGTTATAAAAAAATTTTCGTGCTCATCACAAATGAGCATGAAATTTTCTCTGCTGATAAATATGAAAATGCAACTATTGTTGGCATTTTCATATTCATAGGCACAGAAAATGTCATACTCAACAAAACTGATCAAGAAAAGAACTGTGCCTATCAGTGCTGTTTATTAGCCGGTAAAATTCCATGCTCAGCTGAGATGAGCTGGGAAAAAATTGTAGCCTTGCGGGCCTGTATAGGTTCACGCAAAACGCAACTCACACTGAGTTCATGTGCCTGTTATGGTTTTGTGCACATGGACGTAATTTTTTTTAAACAAACACGACTGGAAAAACAACAAAGAAAAGCCCAAAATAACTGCGTTTGCACGGTTAGTATATCAAGCTGGTAGTTAGGCACGGAAACACCGTATCTGATTTTTTACAATGTATTTACATGTACAACGGATGGTATAAACCATGTTAATATACTAGTACGGCCACGAATCAAAACTGCACAATCAGCAGTTGCAAGGAACAATAAACTTTGTAACTATGCTTATCTAGCCCGGTTGAGTGCCAACTTGCAGGTGTGAGGAGATATCTGTCTCCAGCCAACATGCAAGGAAAACAAATGTTTTTCTTAATAAACGTCTATAGGTAAATAATACAAAATCATGAAACAATAAGCTCCGCATGGAAAAATTCTTAAGTTTCGAGAGGAATTCCACAGCCCTCCCAAGAGACCATGCAGGACAAGGAAAAACGTTTATGAATGTTAAGGCAAAAATGTAAATTAAGATAAATGGAAAGCATAAACTGCAAGCAAAAACTACCAAACTTACCAAAAGTTATGGTGAATGTCAAAAATATCTTCCAGCAACAGTAAACTTACATGTTGGAGTTTATTCATCTAGAAATGTACAGACCTAAAAACTTAGCAACCAAGAATCTGAAAAAGAGCTAAACATATGATCGATGATTGGAAACACCCCCACAGGCTGATATAATGGAGAAATGCAAACGCCAAAGTGGAACAGCACGTCGTCCTCGTTAACAGGCACACTTAGTCCGGCAAAGAGGGACCGCATATCAATAGGGTATTAATACAAGCACAGGTGCTTGAAGTTCTATGCTATAAAATATATTTCAATAATGCCGCGAGGCATCCAGGCTATGAGCCATTTTGAAGAAATGGTCTATACTCTGCGTCAAGTTTAAAGGGTTTTGAGCATAGAACTTCAAGCGCCTGTGGTACAACAAAAACCAAACACCACATTAAATAATAAAAAACGTAAAGCACCGAAAAGAAGGAAAGGGGAACAGAAAGGACGTCACAATTTTGACGACAGGCACATTCACTATAAAACAAGAGGAGCCGCAATAAATAAGCCGGCTTGAAATGGTCAGTAGACAAATTACTGGGGTGTGAAACAGAGTCAAGACGCGGGCTTTTCACGACCGATGAGTACAATGTAATACACGTGCGAAACGCGGGTGCTAAAATAAAAATTGTAGCACGACAGTCTTGTATTTCCAAAATATGAAACCTTTATCTTACGGCACATGCACGTACTGGCAATAACTTTTCACAGAAGACTTAATTTATACGTGAAACATTTATAGCCTTTCCGAAAAGATAACGCAACTGCAACAACGTCATCAACTTTAAACACTTAAAAAATCCAAAAATGACAATAGTTCAATTCGCAAACAGCGGAGATCCAGATGAGGCGACTCATGTGTTGATGAAACGGTACACCCTCTCTGAAAAACAAATAATATTTGCGGTAGTTCATTTACTGAGAAAATGACGTTGTAACACTGTTCGTTTGGACAAGTTAACCCAAATCACGTTTACCGAATTTCTGTAATTGATTTAACCACCTTTTATACATGACTTCATGTTTTATCAGGAAATGAGGTCTAAAACTGCTAGTTAAATGTGTGAAGTCTGATCAGACTGCTCCACGAGAAGTCTGATCTAACTTTTCCCTGTTTGCTGAGGCATAATTTTTCAATATTTACGTTTTACGGCTATCTTAAGGCTAATTACTCGTCAACATTACCATCTACGCGAAACTCTGTTAATCGAAACCCGACGCTGTAACATTAAAAGAAAGAAAAATACTAAATGGGTTAAATTGGACTTCTTTTGAGTAGCTTCCCCTAGATCAAACGCTTTCCTAATTAAAGCTATCATTAGTTTTGCTTCAAGGTGAGAAGAATCGATCTGACTTACAATTGTTGGTCAGAAATAGCAAAAGCCGCTGATTTATTACAAAAATATATGACTGGCGTCCCGAGATAAGTTACCTTACGCCATGTGTGCACTCATAGCAGTCTAACCGTTCTCTGCCTAGTTTGGGTGTGTGTAGTTTACATAGAAAGAAATGCGCATTTCTTTTTTACGCTGTCATATATCTAAGCAAGTCTAAGCAAGAAACCAAAGTGATAAGAGCGCAAAAAGACCCTCGGCAAGTATTTTACAGTGACTGTAATAGGCGACCGAATCACCGCTGGTAAACTTGCAAACGTGCATTTTGTTTCTCACCACGAATTTAAGAATTCAAGCATATAGTCAATGAAAATAAAAACAATACTATTTGAATCTAAAGTATGAAAAGCATATTTGAGCACACTATTTACTTTGAAGTAAAAGAATGGTTGGAATTACCATAAAACTTCTGAAAGTGGCCAAATTTCGGTTTGGGCAGTTTCGGGAGTTTTGAGATAACGCCGCCATATCAAAGCTGAAATTAATGCACCCACACCTCTCCCTGCCCAGCCGTCTTATATATGAGCTGCGACACGAGAAAACAAAGTGGTTGTGCGCCCAGCGCAGACTCAGATCAGCCTGGGCATTCGCCCAGTCTGATCAGAGTCTTCGCTGTCCGCATTGAGGTAGCTTAGACTCCTAGCTACCCTTTAAGTTCTAAGCGAAGAGTCTGGTCAGACTAGGCAGATGCCCAGGCTGATCTGAGTCTGCGTTTGGCGCACAACCACATTGTTGGTATTCTCGTGTCGCGGCTCATACAGAGTATCCTTTAAATGAAGCTTGGATTTCTAATTTCCAGATGGAAATGAAATAGCGCGATTAGCATCATCAAAAGAGGTACATTTGCAATTTAGGTTTGGCATCTTTGGCATTTTTCATAATTTGAGGGGAATGATAATTATAATAATCGAGCCACGTCACGAGATAACCAACAAAGTGGTCGTTCGCCCAGCGCATATTCAGTTCAGCCTGGGCATCTGCTCAGTTTGATCAGAGCCTTCGTTAAGTGCTCAAATGGCAACTAAGGGTCTGAGCTACCTCCATGCGGACAGTGAAGACTCTGGTCAGACTGGGCGGATGCCCAGGCTGATCTGAGTCTGCGCTGGGCGCACAACCACTTTGTTGGTTTTCTCGTGTCGCGGCTCATATGTAGCTAGTTCTATCAAATTACTTAAAACTGAACTGTAAGTCTGACCATTCTGTGCTGTGCGGCATATAAGCCCACAAAGGTTCAGACGGATAGTCTATTTTCCTGTTGACCCATTGAGTTACAGTTTTTCTGATTGACTACTAAATGACCAGTGGATTATATAACATTATGTTATCTACCTTGAAAATCCGTTTCTCAGTGTGAGACTGTCTCTAATGGACATTTACAGAAATAGAGATTAACTAGCTGATTGTTACTAATAATTAAATTCTCACTTAAAAAAGCAAATTACTGAATGGAATCTACTCAGACCATGCATAGGTAAGATTGCCGGGCGGCCAATAGCGTCAGTATTAAATGCCAAGTACACATTGTCATTATGATGTTTGAGATTAAGTTTTACATTTATTTCAAGAAAATATAATTATTTTTTATACACAAGAAATACACAAGAATATCAATAACATTTGGATAAGTTCTGAGTAACCAAAGACGAAGACAGCTATCGACATGATAGTTTATATTTATGCACTTTCATCTCTCAGTATAAGTAAGCTGATTTAAATGCTAAAATCGATAGGATTAAGACCAAAATAGAAGACATTATTATCACTTGAGATTTTGAATAAGCCGGTTAGGAGTCTTAGCCATGTTTCGTTGCGACAAGCTGTAAGACACTTTTAAAATATAAATGAAAATACCAAGAAGAGGGTAAAATTATAAAGTATAACCCATCTTAGACACAAATTCAGAAAACAATATAGAACAGCACAGCTCCGACAATAGACACGTCCAGTCCAAGACAGAAAAAAACTATACATAAATACAAAATGTATCAAAACCCATACAGAATACATAAAACATATAACTTAATACATCTATTTACCTGTTTTCTATCTGAAACCTGACAAATATCCTGCTTAAAAGTCTGGTGTTACAGTAGTAGAAGACTTGGCGGGACTTTCGAAATAAGTTTTTTATTGATGTTCAGAGGTTTGGTTTTAAACTAATTTGTTCTAGTTATTCGTATGAAGAAGAAACTTGTAAAAGTTTTAAAAATGGGTGACCGTTTAGAGAGATCAACACATTCATAAGAGGGACACGTCAGATTTTGTTTTGGTCTTATGACATGAGCCATGCCAGATAGTTTCGGCTACTGAAGAATCATCAGTGACCCTTTAAAACTGATCTGAAATTAAAAGTCAGATGTGATTACCAAAGGGTAGAAAATGGCACTAAAATAGTGGAATTGTTCTTCTTTGGTATTTTACTTGTTGTCTGTTGCTGTGTCTACTATCAGTCAGGTACATAACCTTTCAAAGTTAAAAAAATTTAACTTGAGGCAATTATAATTTTTTGCGACTATAGCAAAAGTAACCTGTTTAAGTTTAAGTGTCTTTTTCACCTTCATATTCTGGAGTTATAGCCATTTTTATGAACAGTAGGGTAATTTTCCCCGAAAGATCTCTTATATAACTTTATGATTAAGCAATAAAATCCTGTACGCATCGTCTAGAAATTGGTACGCAAGGCCCTTGGAGATCAGGAAATTAACTACTTTTTAACTTAAAACAGTTATTTTATTGGAGATTGCAAATCTGACCCTGGCCTAAATAATTTCAGACATAACCTAGATAAGTTATTTTCTATAGCCTCACTTTGAAATTAGTGGTAAATAGGATAACAAGTTATATTTTTTTTAACTTTTAAAGGTTATGTACCTGACTGATTATAGTAGTCTTTAAACAAAGAAATAGAAAATAGGTAAAAATAGTTGTCAAGGTAGCTATTTACAGAATAACTGTGTTTTTACTTGTTAAAAAAAAAGAGTGTTATTGTTCATGGTGAAATCGATCAACTGTGGTATATATATATATACACACTTACAATGTATACCGTAAAGATCCTAAGTTTTCGGGCAGATAGGTCTGTACAAACAGTGGAAACCCAGATCAGACTGTTCTTTAGGATCCAGAATGATCAAGTTCTTCACAGTTTCCATTTTGTAGGCATTAATCTATGGTAGAACCGGAATAACAGGAAAATAAATAATAGGGCAAGGACCGGCTGTGCTTGCAGCAGGTGCAGAATTTGGGCAGTCTGTTTTGGGGATATTTTTGAATTTAAACATTGTTCTTCTAGGAAACGAAACGGTGATTTTTTTGGTTTTGTTTTATTCTAGAACATACAATGTAAGTTTTACTAAAATAATATGCATAAGCTTGCCCCATCGGTTAAATAGATTTCTTATGGCGTTTTTCATGAAATTTAATTTTCTTATACTTTTTATCAAGATTACTTCAAATGTTTTTTTGCCAGTTTGTTTCAGTTATCCTAAATTATAGATTATATGATTTGCATGAATGAAAGTGTGTTCATGTGCTAGATATATGAATTTAGGTGGAGAATATGTAAAAAAAGTATGTAAAAATACAAAGTATTGTTGTTGTTTTTTTTTTTTAGGAAAACAAAACGGTAAAAATTGTTTTTTTTTCTCATGCAAATGTTTTATAGCTTTTGGTTATTTAGCTGGTATAATAATTTAAATGCCCCATAAATATTTCTATTCAGTATCCGACTACCTTAAATGTTTTTCGTATTAGTTGTTCCTATTGTCAAAATTGATGCATTCCTTGGTATGTTATGTGGGTGGTAATTGTCTTGGTTGGCTTGAACAACTAAGTGTCTGATGAACCGAGGCAGAACCAAGTACTTTCATTACTGGCCGTCTCAAGGCAACACTTCTGTTTTGGTTCTTCTTGCTTGTTTATATGTGTTGTTTGTTGCTATGTCTGATATTGATATATTGTTTGTGATGTTAAAGTTAGCCCGGCTACCACTCACATGGAAATTGGCTGCTCACATGGTTGTCGCCGGTGATGTCTTTGGTCGTGTCTAATTTTGTGTTGTCTTTTTCAAAAATGGAGCTTGGGTGGGATCTGGGATTGCATTGTGTCAGTTATTAGGGATTTTCCTACTTACTTTTGTAAATGAAGGAAATATTCTTATGTAACGGTATAGGGTTTGTAAAATATCAAACAAGTCCTGCACTTTATTGGATGACCCTCATATTGAATAAATCTGACATAGTCCGTTACAAAAAATCAGAAGAAAAACATTTTCAACGATGGTGCATACATAAGGTCACTGGTGTAAAAATATATGTTGGACATCATTAGCAGATATGCTTTGCAGCAGGTTGATTTAGCCGTACTCTGATACATGTATCATAAAGTAATCTGATTTATAGGGAAAGACTTAAGTCAGAAAGCGCCAAAGAGCAGACGACAAAATTTACATCTGCAAAAATTTTATAAATCTTTCATCAAAGCTATATTATATTGAAAACTCAAAGAATAAAGGGCAAACAGTGTAGACCCAGTCGATGCGGCTCATATGGGCTGCCTGATCGAGATCTATGCTGTTTTCGAATTCAACTAATTTTACCTTTGCTCTATAAGTGTTAATGCAGAAATCAATATGACCACAATATAATCACCTGAGGGTTCAAATAAGCCGTTTCTTAGAAAGAATACATCTTAGACATGCGTGAACCTTAGTCAGCCTAGTTAGAAATACGAAGTATATCCTACTACTGTAGTCCATACATAATTGCAGTGAAACTACGGCTTAGTGAAGCTCTAATTGAAGCATGTAAAAGACCTTGCAGGGGCATGAGCTTGGCACATCTGTTTGAAGCTGACATTCTAAATATGATTGAGTTTTCAAGCGTATTCAGTTTGATGCTTTGCCTCAATGTCTTCTTGTTTGAAACATATTTGAAATTAGAAAAGTTCAATTAGCCTACGGTTTTTAAAAAAAGTGTTAACTGAGAATGAAATTCAACCTTTTTATGTCGTTAAGCTTGATATTAGAGTTAAATGCACATGTTGGACCTTTGTTGTTTCCGCCACGCAACTGCACCGACTTCATCTCAAATTCTTGAGCTCTAATAATTATATAGATAAACCAAACAGAAAATTGCGGATTTGAATTTACAATGGGTCAGCCAGCGACGGAAAATCTCAATCAACTGGTTCTCTTTTTTCAGCAGCGAAGAGAGGAATAGGCTCCATCTTTAAGATACTGCGTCCAAGATATGGCGGGCCTGAAGCTAACACACTGCCCCTACGGCAACAAGGCTTCAAAGAATCTTTTTATCTAATGTGCAATGACATGACAAAAAATATTATAGAATTCATAGAATGTGCGAACAATGAGTCAACACTGTACATCCTTGTTTCCACGTTAGAGTCATTTGTTGCCACTTATACATACAGTGCTATCGGCCTATTCGGCGCACTTAAGCAAAGAATCGTTAACTGTGTAAATAAGAACAATCAAAAATAAATAATAGATATTGTGTTTATAAAGTACCATAATCACCCTTTATTTCATCTAAAAAAATCTACCATTTGGTATTGATCACAATATGAAAAGAAAATCAAAACTCGTGTACTATTGTGCACGAGGGAACCCGTTTTTGTCGGCCAATTCGACGCAGCTTCTGAAAATGTCGTATTCCTGACATAAATAATGGGCTAAATTTGTGAAACAGACTATAATCATGACATTACTCCACGGGCTGCAGAACGGCTGCGGAAGGAGCTTGTGGAAACATTCAATAATTGTTTGCTTTCGCACTGTTAAATCATGATCCTTTGGACATTTGCTTCAAGCGAGTTATATTATAATTCACTTCTTTACTATGTGCAATTATGCAAGGCATGCAAAGAGTGATATTTATTATTTACAAATGCTGCTGAAGTGAGTTGACCTACATTCGTGATGTCTACTGTGTTTATAAACAAAGATTGCGAAATACGGTGTGTATTCAACTTCATATGCCGAGCTGCAAGTAACATTCGTCGCATGACAACTGCAAATATCTGAATAAAACCAAGTGCAACTAGCCCCTCTGGTCAGAAATGATCTTTACCGCATATAAAGATCTCCGCTTGAAGGACTGCTTGGAAAACAGCCTACAAAAATTATCAACACGTGTTAAACGGTAAATGAAGCCGATGCGCCGAATAGGCCGACACGACAGTATACCTTTAGAACCACAGATTAATCATGCAAGCATTAAAGACTGACAGAAAAGACGAGCCATGTATTATGTTGCGTCGCATTGATACGACTTTTCTTCCTCTCTTGACTTCGTTTCATTAAGGTGAAAGGTAGACCATCATGGGAAGCAACTCTGCCTTTTTAGCTCGCCTGAGCCAGCGGCTCCGGGGGAGCTTATAGGATGGTAAGGCTCCGTTGTCCGTCGTCCGTCCGTCGTCCGTCGTCCGTCCACACTTTCAAACAACTTCTCCTCTGAAACCGCTGGGCTGATTGTAACCAAATTTCATATTGAGCCTCCTGGGACCTTAGGAACGAAAAGTTGTTCAAACGGTCCTGGTCACATGACCAACATGGCCGCCATGCCCATATATGGTAAAAACCTGAAAAAATCTTCTTCTCCAGAACCAATAGGGCGATGGCCTTGAAACTTGGTATGTAGCATCGGATACACGAGTACTACCAAGATTGTTCAAATTATGACCTTGGGTTGACCTTGACCTTTTTTACGGTAAGGTCAAATTTGCTTCTTTATGCTTTTATATGGCAAAATGCTGCAACATAAGATATCTTGGAAACTGTTGAATATTTTGGCCTAAAAATTGGTACATACAGTCATCTTAATGACTACATGAAGCTTTATGAGTTCAAGAGGTCAAGGTCATTCTTTGACCTTTGACCCAGAACTCTCATATTTTGACAATATCAAACAATCTCCTCAAAAACAACTAGGCCAATTGTAATTAAATTGCATATAGATCCTCCAGGGGTTGAGGGAATGAAAATTTGTTCATACGGTCCAGGTCCATGACCAACATGGCCACCACGCCCATATATGGTAAAAACCTTTACAAATCTTCTTCTCCAGAACCAGTAGACCGATGGCCTTGAAACTCGGTATGTAGCATTGGGAACTCAAGTACTATCTAGATTGTTCAAATTATGACCCTGGGTTGACCTAGCCCTTTTTTACGGCAAGGTCAAATATCGGAAAATGCTAGCACATGAGATTTAATGGTAAGTTTTAAAGATTTTGGCCTAAAAATTGGTATATACAATCATCTTAATGAGTACATGAAGATATGTGAGTACAAGAGGTTAAGGTCATTCTTTGACCTTTGACCCAGAAATCTCAGATTTTGACAATTTCAAAGAATCTGCTCTAAAACCACTGGGCCAATAGAAACCAAATTTCATATAGAGCCTCGAGGGATTGAGGGAATGAAAAAATTTTCTAACGCTCCTGGACACATGACCAACATGGCCGCCATGCCCATATATGGTAAATACCTTTATAAATCTTCTTCTCCAGAACCAATTGACCGATGGCCTTGAGACTTTGTATGTAGCATTGGGTATTTGAGTACTATCAAGATTGTTCAAATTATGACCTTGTGTTGACCTTGACCTTTTACAGCAAGGTCAAATATGGGAAAAATGGTAGAACATAAGATTTCATGGAAAGTTTTGAAGATTTTGGCCTAAAAAATTGGTATATACAGTTGTCTTAATGAGTTCATGAAAAATTATGAGTGCAAGAGGTCAAGGTCATTTTTTTACCTTTGATCCAGATCGCTCATATTTTGACATTTTCAACCATTTCCTCAAAAGCCAAAGGGCCAATTGTGAACACATTTCATATAGAGCCTCCAGGGGTTGATTGAATGAAAAATTTGTTCAAACGGTCCAGGTCACATGACCAACTTGGTCGCCATTACCACTTATGGTATAAATCTTTAATATTTTTCTTCTCCAGAACCAATACACCTATGGCCTTGAAACTTGGTAAATAGCATGGAGTACTAGAGTACCACCAAGACTGTTCAAATGGTGACCTTGGGTTTACCTTGACCTTTTTTGCGGCATGGTCAATATGGGAAAATGCTAGAACATAAGATTTCAGTGAAAGTTTTGAAGATTTTGGCCTAAAAATGGTATATATGGTTGTCTTAATGAGTACATGAAGACTTATGAGTACAAGTGGTCATGGTCATTCTTTGACTTTTGACCCAAAACTCATATTTTGACGATTTCAGACATGATAAGTAAAAGCCACCTTGCCAATTGTTCAGGTGAGCGATTCAGGGCCTCATTGCCCTCTTGTTTCAGTTTTGCCTTCCTTTTCAATGGGAGTCAACACTTCATTGCAAATAATTTGCTGCCACAGATTCAGTTCAGTTCAGTTTAATTCTCTTATCGACGTTAGAAGCAAATTCTTTCCTTAAATAGTACCCCTTTTTGGATGGCCTTCGACCTCCAGGGAAGCAATCAGAAAGTCAAAAAAAACTCTACCCCTTTATAAGATATGGCTGGAAAAAGGTTTAGCAATACACCTTAATCAATTGTTTATTTTATTTTTGTAGCATACTTATTGTTTATTATTAATAATATCTTACTATTGTTATGATTATATCAACGTTGTTGTTAATATTATTATTTATTTATCATTTTACTGAGTGTATTTTGATCATGTCTCGTTTTCATTTTGAACTACATATTTGCGTTTTCTTTCTGCTTCTCTTTCAGATACTGATCGATGTGAAAAGTGAAAAGAAATGCAGAAAACACCATGGAGTATGCGAAGCATGGACGAGTGTATTTTAAGTTTGGGGAACAGCGCCTATCTTTCTGGTGGTGAGTTTTGTTTTGCTTATAACACACAGGGTAAAAACCAGACCGCCAATTTTCGCTTCCTGCAGAGACTGTCCATCATATTAGGCTTCCGCCGAGACTGTCCGCGATCTCTTGCTTCCTGCAGGGACTGCCGTGCTCGAAAAATGGGTTCCTGCCGAGACTGTCCGCGTGACTCTGCTTCCTGCCGAGAGCCTCGACAGGAAGCAGAGTCACGCGGACAGTCTCGGCAGGAAGCCATTTATCATGTACAGAAGTCTCAGCAGGAAGCATGAGATCACGGGCAGTCTCGGCGGAAGCCAAATATGATGGACAGTCTCTGCAGGAAGCGAAAATTGGCGGACTGGTTTATACCCTGTGTTACAGACTTCTATTCCTATTTTAAAGCCAAGCACCAGCACCACATCAAAAAGGCCTTTCAGAAATACACAACAGTCAATACTCAGACTTATCTTGCAAAACCTGCACGATCATGCACAAGACATCCGGGTCAAACAAGCATATTCGGCTTACTATATGAGCCTTGACACAAGAAAACCAACAAAGTGGTTGTGCGGCCAGCGCAGACTCAGATCAGCCTGGGCATCCGCCCAGTCTGTTCAGAGTCTTCGCTGACCGCACGTAGTTAGCTTAGACACATAGCTACCCTTTAAGCGCTTAGCGAAAGTCTGATGGGACTGGGCGGATCCCCAGGCTGATCTGAGTCTGCGCTGGGTGTACAACCACTTTGTTGGTTTTCTCGTGTCGCGGCTCATATATTTTCCATTCCACCACTAATGGTAATGCAGAGCCCCAGATAATAGGGGGTAAATATTGTGGCTAATTCAAAGATTTTTTATTTCTCAGTTGGGCGGATCTAATGACGTGTCACAACATATTTTATATGGAGAAATATGGAAAATTATCCCTAAATTATACATGCTACTCCTTCTTAGCTGGAACACTGAGTGATGGCGACATCCTGCCACGGAGGCCAGTAGTTTACAATGTGCTTGTTCATCTAATATTACATATACAGACATATATATGTTTGTTGCTCTCTCCTGAGTGTCCTACGGCTCACGCTTTAATTGGGTGAAAAATAAAGTAACAATGCATGCAGTAACGAAAACAACGGGATGGTTTCCTTGTCTATATTTGCCGAAATGCCTTATGGGAGCCTTATACTCAGACTACCCAACACATCAAACTTTCCGTGTGAACAGGAAAGAGTTTTTTGAGAGCTTGCGCATCCCAAGTCACAGGACAAAAAATAACTCATGAGATTCATAAACAGGAAAAAATGTGTCTTGCTCTGTATGTGGTCGACTTATACGACATACCACGAGGCAGTCTAGCTATTTGTATTACCCTTTATCAGAAACATAATATTTTACGAAGCTGTGATAACACTATAGGAATTAACAAATCCCAGGGAAACCAATTCGTAGTCTCGCTTCTTCTGCTTTTAGGAAATAGCTTATTGCCTTTATTCTGCTTAATTTAAGACAATCGTATGTGTTTTCATCAAGTTCACTCGGAGTTTATCCTTAGGCGAGATTTTCCATCAAAGATGAATAATGCAGCATTTTCCTGGCGCGATAAAATGTATAAAACTATTACAGAGAAAAAAAGTACCAACCACCCGATCACCCATTTAGATGAATGAGAACACTTCAAGCGGTTGGTTGGTTGGTTGGTTATTTGAGTTTAACGGCTCTTTGAGACAGTATTTCAGTCTATATCGAGTCGTCTCCCAGAGAGAGTGAGAAAGAAGAGAGCTAGGACAGGTGAGAGAAAATATGCCCAAACAACCCCACCCGCATCTACTGCAAGCAGAGTACGTCCTTGCCCTACTTCAGTCCAGATCAGTAGGACGCCTAGGCACTGGAAGTTATACCCAGCACCTTATTCTTAACAAGAAGAATATGTCTTCCATTTTATAAGGGACTGCTGTTAAAACAAATAATTCGTTCTTTTAAAGAGCAAGTTCTTTCTTTTCAGAGCAAAGGGCTATATTTTAAAAAATTCTTTCGGCATTCAGAAAAGCAAACGAGAAGTCATAGATAATAGACAAATATATTGTTTGAGATTCAATTATAGGTTTGAGAAATTCACATGTTTCCATTGTACGTATTACAGGTAGCATCTCACTTATAATTCGAGAGGAGCATGGCATACAGTGTAAGTCATGCTCCTCTCGAATTATAAGCGAGATGACTTCATAGATCTGTTACAATAGCAACTATGGAATTATCAACTGTTGTACTTAGTACCTTGGAAGAATGATGTCTCGATAATCTCACTTTGACATCAATATGAACTCTCAGTTGTCATGGTATCTGATTAATGGCGTCATTGATAAGGCCATTTTTGCGTGTACGTACCGAAGTATATTCATGCGTGTATGAACTTCTGTATTTAAAGACAGACTAAATCATTCAAGTCGTAAAACTGTTAAATGCTCTGCAATTACATATAACAAAGAACCATGAAAAATGCATTCATTACCGAATTCACCAAATTATTCGAAGTCACCAAACATTTCTGCCATATTTTTTTAAATATTCTGTTAGCAAACAAACATTAAAGACCCTCATCAGTCTGCGTTTTCGGAGCTGTATAATCTTCTGTAGTGTTACTGTCCATTTTTTACCATAAACATTCTAAGAAATGGGACCACACATGTCATTTTGTTGTTTTTGTTTTGTTGGTTTTGTGCCGTGGCTCATTTTTGTTCATCTACGGTCTTAGGTGTATGGCTATACATCTATGGCTAGGCCACCATTTTTCAAGGCAGACAACTTTAGCAGACTATTATCTTTGATTAGCATAGATGAATATTCTCACAAATGGTGTTTCTCTCAACAAGAAGGATAGATTAAAATCTTAAACAGTTCCTTCAAGAGAAGAGAATACATTCAGACGAAAGAACATGGGCCAAACTACGTAGTTTCGGCAAATAAAGCCTCATCAGTGACCTGGACAATATTTGGTGACGAAACCAGAGAAAAGCGTACTGAAAGTACATGATTTTTTATCGGGCAGACCATTCAAAGACTGACTAGTATCAAAAAGGGCCCAAATAATATAAAAAAACGATAATCTAGAATAAGAGTCTAAACCAATCTAAAATTTCAGATTTCTCAGAATATATCCTCTGATCAAAAAGTAGCTCCTTAATATTTACGAGAGGACTATTTTCGTTAATGTTCGCAAAATTAATAGCTTCTGAGAATCCTGCGAATACATGACCAAATGACGGCTACTCGACAAACACTGATTGCGAATTAACGAACTTAGAAATAATATAAATACAAAAAAGAGGAAAATCAAAACAAAAAACAACAACAAAAAAAAAAAAAAAAAAAAAAAAAAAAAACGCGGAGTGCGGAGTAGTGAACACGCGAAATTTAAGAAACTTACTTGTACAATATTTTTATGTCCCGGAGGTGTATGAAAACATTTTAAAATAGACACATTAGATTAACCACAAATCTTGCAAAAACAGACACATAAAAGACAAAAATTAACATCATTAAGAAGCTAATGAGCAAAACACAGTCATAAAATAAAAAATGTCTGCCTATCCCAGTTCAGTGCAGCTGCATAATTTTGCTTGCTTACATGATCAGCATAAATGATCATTTGGACCCATTATCATTTTATACACAATTAAAGCAGTCTGATCAGAGCATTTGCTTGTCTTCAGTGCCACATTGTTGGAAATCGCATGATGTTGCTCAAATTAATTCGGGGCTAAAACTGGTTATACATGCGGGTTACTCTCAAACTGGATTTCTCTGTGAAATTGGACCAGTATTTTTAGCTAAATGATAAGGTCAACTATAATTGAGGAAAAAAAACTCTTTATTAAGAAAGCACGTTAATGATTGGTTCATATACTTTGAATGAGAAAGTTTTATAATGAAAATAAATTGCTCATTACTGCTTATTTGTGAACGTTGTCTTAGTCACGTAGAAGATATATACAGTATGAGAGGTCAATGAAACTTGTGTCTCTGAGACAAATTGTTGAAATTTGATGGGAAATGGAAGGTTCAGTAAAGTCTGTTATGGGGTTTTACGATTTTACTAAAATCGATAAATCAAATTTAATTCTACTGAAATCAATTAATCAAATATAAAAGGATCGATGTCGCAAACATAATTTTACTCTGTTTGTCGGAAGTTCTGAAAAGTGTCACTTTTATTTCAGTGTTTATAGCGAGTCAAATATTTTGATGTTCTATTTGCTCACCGGTAGAAACCTCAGGAAAACGGTTGAAAGAAAGCTAAATAGGATCGCAGTTAATTTCAACTTGATGGTGCTTAGCTGTAAAAGTAAGGGGGGGAAATTCCCAGGAACTGACACAACTCAATTCCAGATCCAACCCAAGACACCATGTTGGAAAGAGACAACACAAAATTAGTCACCACCAAAGACAACACCTGCGGCAGCCATGTGAAAAAAATTTTCCATGTAGGTGGTCAACGGGCTAGCCTGAACATCACACACAATATATCAATAACAGACACACATAAAACAACTAAGAAAAACCAACACAGAACTGCCGCCTTGGGACGGTCAGTAATGAAATTACTGGGGGGCTTGACCGGTATGTGGTCGACCAACCCTCGCCCTTTGTTCTGCCTCGGTTCATCAGATACTTGGTTTTTCAAGCCTACAAATACTACCACCGTCCACACAACAGTCTTACAAAACGCACCAACCCTGACAATAAGAACAAACTACATGTATACGTAAAACATTAAGCATCTATTTTTACCAGTTTTCAATTTTTTAATGTCAGGGCTAGCCGTAATATAAGAAAACAAATATCATGTAAGCAAATGATCGCATGCTATTTATCTCAAAACAGTTTACTTAGATTCATCACAAAGCGAAAAACGACGCAGTTTGATGAATTTTGCACGAAACGTGTCTCACAGGGTATAATCGAACCCGCTAATTTTCGCTTCCTGCAGAGACTGTACATCATCAGGCTCTCGGCAGGAAGCAGAGTCATGCGGACAGTCTCGGCAGGAAGCCACTTTTCGAGGACAGTAGTCCCTGCAGGAAGCAAGAGTTCGTGGACAGTCTCGGCGGAAGCCGAATATGACGGACAGTCTCTGCAGGAAGCGAAAGTTGGCGGAATCGATTATACTCTGTGTGTCTGTACAGTATTTTGAGTCGACGGTCTACTGCGGTTTCATTTCAACAGTTTCATTATGAATTGGTACACTTTCAGGGGAAGCAATTCTGCAATTTTCAGTTTGTCCTCCGTTCTTTATGGGGTCAATACTTGATGGAAAGAATTTGCTCCCGTACGAGCAAGTAAATTCCTTTAAGACAGAGCCCATTTCGAGAAGGGTACGTCTTCCAGGGAAGTTTTGGTGCATCCTTTGATAAGATATCGGATCACAAACATGGCAGAGATACAAAGACTTGGTTTTCATCTTGAATTAAGCATCTGGGAAAGCAGGCAAGGCAATATAAAACGAACTAACCTGCCACCATATTCTGCTTTGGCTAGTTCAAAATGGGTATAAAAGTAATTCGTGTCTCCCAGTAGATGTCACCGATAAGAAAATTTGCAAGTTTAAGAGGTGGATCCGAGTTGTATACTGAGTCAGGCATATTCGGGTGGAAAAGATGGCGAATACACTTAAGGTTCAAACAATTTTATATGCGATGAGTTGCAAATATAATATCCTGTAGTGCATCAGATATCAGTAAGCAGTGGTTGTTAGAACGAAAGAAAGGTTTCCTTGCGTCTTTCATCTTTAGATGTCTTTGAGATGAATCAACTGTCAATTTCTATAAGCCAGAAAACAAAATTCAAATTCGTAAGTGGGTAGGGCTTTGTTTCTGAAGGATCAAGAAGTTCAAGGCGCACTCATCGGCTGACAAGGTAACTACATTTTAATCATTAGCAATAACATGACGGCTTTCTTACGCAAAACACCAAAATGTGGGATCGGAATACATGTAGGTATTTGTTAGAACGACGTGGAAGCACTGAATCCTGTGTAGACTTATACAAGTCTCCTACTTAAAACATATTATTTTCAATCTTTATCAAGCTCCAGATATGCATTGGCTCGAAGTATTCAGCTGCCCTTAAAACATGATCAGAGAGGCATATTGCTGAATATGAGACTGAGTATCAGTCTATGCTTCTGCGTAGTTCTAATAAATATCTGAGCCGCGACACGAGAAAACCAACAATGTGGTTGTGCGCCAAGCGCAGACTCAGATCAGCCTGGACATCCACCCAGTCCGATCAGATTCTTCATTAAGCGCTTAAAGGGTAGCTAAGGGTCTAAGCTACCTTCATGCGGACAGCGAAGACTCTGATCAGACTGGGCGGATGCCCAGGCTGATCTGAGTCTGCGCTGGGCGCACTACCACATTGTTGGTTTTATCGCGTCGCGGCTCATCTACTTTTGGCGGCCAAAATAAGAGGTGTTGTCATTTGGCAAACACTTATCAGATTTTTAAATATGCGTTGACGATATGTCAAGGTAATGAATTGTAAATCGGTTAAAATAAGGAAGCTTTGAAACTTGTATCGGAATTTTATAATGGTTACTGCTTCTCGTACAGGTATAATACTACTAAAGCACCAACAACGTGGCATATGCGTCCAGTGATGACTCCGATCAGCCTGAGCATGTCCGCTTAAAGGGTTACACACGGTCTAAGTTGCCTCCATACTAGAAGTAAAACTCTGATGAAACTTAGTGGATGCCCAGGCTGATTTGAGTCTTCTCTGGGCTCACGTGCCACTTTGTTGGCTTTGTCGTGTGGCTCATTCTTGTTTCCATGTAATAAGGAACATTTCTCTGTTTAATATTTTAAACTGACATTTATGATAAATCTCAATAAAAACAGGAAGAAGAATTCGAAAAATCTGTTGTTCATCGATGCTTACCGAGATCTTGAAAGATAGATGTACGATTATCCAGGATTCAAATATGCAATAGAATGACATCGATAAACCATCATTTACAAGGAATGTGATAATTTACGAAGCTCTGATTTTTACAAATCCGAAGACAAACGTTCATGCAGTCGTATCCCCTGGTATTGCTTTTATTCTGCTTGCTTTAAGACAATCGTATGTTCTTTTATTAAGTTCACCAGGATTCTATCCTTTGGCAAGATTTTCCATCAAAGCTGACTTACGATATTATGAATAATGCTGTCACTTCACACTCGGAAGCATTTTCTTCTGGCGGGCGAAAATGAATGAAAGCTATTACACTGACAAAAAAAAAATCATAAGTGCATGTGTCTCACATATCTTTAAGCGATCACACAGCGGGCATATACCACTGAAACAACGTTTGTATGTACGTACGTGCAGAAGATTAACTGATGTTTTAATTTCCAGGACGGAATGAAATTTGGCGTAAACATGCATGCTCAATAACCTCGTGAGCCGCGGCATGACGAAACAAATTGGCATACATGTGCGCACAGCGAAGACTCGGATCAGCCTGGGCTTTCGCCCTGTCTGATCAAAGACTTCGCTGTGCGCTTAAATGCCAGATAAGTGTCTAAGTAACCTCCACGCCAGCAGCAAAGACTCTGAAAAGACTAAGCGGGTGTCCAGTCTGATCTAAGTCTTCGCTAGGCGCACATGTCACTTTATTGGTTTTAGTGTAAACAATATTTTATTCAAAATACTGAACAAATACAAACAATACAATCTCACAAAAATAATTCAAGTTCAATACAGTAGCCTGAAAGGGATTCAGAAGAAATTCTTACGACTTATATGATCTGTATCCCACAATTACTGTATATTTATATATAACAAATGATTTGAAACATACACTTTGTTTGTTTTACCGTGTCTGAGCTCATATCTGTTTTTCTTGCGTAATTCTGTTGTATCATTTTAAATTAACGGTGCATGGAGGCAACGGCCAATTACTGAAAACAGATACATTAGATTAACAGCACTTTAAGATGTATGGATACACCTTGACAGCCATTTTCGAAAGGGAAATAACTTTACAAAATTGTATTCGCTTTCTGTATAGGCGATTCCATTTCCCATACTGGGCTAATTTAACAAGAAAGACGTTACTCCTCTCTGATAGAACTCTTTGCCACAGCTCTAACCCCATTTAAGACTCGAGGCAAATATTTCAACGTCAGAGTGTTCACCCTTAAAACATACATTAGGTTAACCAAAATTCATAGATACCAGAGTCACAAAAGCCAAAACTAGACATCATGAAGATGAAGAAATTTGCAAGTGTGATCATGAGTGGGATCTTGTTTACTGCGGCATGCTTATTCAGGTGGAAAAGATAGCAAAGGCACTGCATGTATCTTACTTTCAGGTTTGCACTATGTTATATGACCTTTCATCTATACAAATATTCTCGCTCGTGAATTCAAGCCCACCAGTCCTTGACCAACTAAGAGCCACGCGACAAATACTGATCGTGAACTAAAGAATTCGCCAATAATTTCAATAAAAAAAATAATAATAATAAATCGCGGAGTAGAGAACACGCGAAAGTAAAGAAACATGCAGTATTTTTATGGAGGTGTATGAAAAAAACTAAAAAAAAAAAAGACACATTAGCTTATCCATAAGTCTTGCAAAACAGACCCATAAAAGACGAAAATTATCATCATTAAGCAGCTACTGAGAAAAACATGACCATGAAATAAAAATCGGTTGCCTATCCCAGTTTATAAGCAATGATTCAGTGCAGCTGCATAGTCTTGCCTGATAACATGATCAGCATAAATCATGTTCATCTGGTCCATTTTGTAAACACATAAAACGCCTGAAATGAAGCTACAATGTGGTAATTAAAGGAACTGGTACAATTTTTGCCGTTTTTTGACCCCATTTAAATTTACTTTTTACGTTTGAATGGTTTCTGTTGCTTAACATCTGAGAAACGAGGTCATACAGAAATGATATGTTTCTTCCTCGTGAATCATCAGAATAACGTGATGTTTTGCTTCAGTATTTTGAAGAAAACTGTCTTAGAATGAAATATGACAGCTAATACAGCTTTAGAGAGTACTTGATAATAGGCGTTTGGTGATAAGCTGATAATTGGTACAGCGCTGCTAAACGGATAGGGTGCAACTAGAGGTGCAGGAAAACTAGCAAAAATGTGGAAAACTTAAACACAATAGTTACGACTCACATAATTTTCAGGATAAAAAACGTAATTTTGAAAATTTATAGATATTGGGGAACAAATAAGGCAGCAAATTATAGCATGCTCTTTGCAATCAGCGCAGACTAGATTAGGCGGCTCAGATCCGTCTCCTCATCTCTACGACCTAGTTTGCCCTCTATCTTTTGAATGATGTGTATAAGATATTTCTAAAACTTTGCAGACGAACATGTACATTTTGTCTTCTGTTTATAAAACCATTTTTAGCAAGGATCGGTATAGGTGTCTGGTTTTCCGTCCATCCGTCGATCATTCCGTCCGTCTATCCGTCATTCCGTTCACGCTTTAATATAAGGTCTGTTCAATTAATTTCTCCAAATCCACTGCACCCGTGGTTCTTCATTGGAGCATGATAAGACTCTAGAATTGACTATAAAATTCAGCCTGGTTAAGATGATCGCTGTTACTAAAGATAGACTTTATCTCTGGAATCGCTGGGTATACATTTATATGGCTTCAATTTTCCATGGAATATTAATAGGACCCTTTTAGAAAATGAAAGATAATCTGTAGCAAAATGAGGTCACAGTGACTTACTTCCTGTGTACTGGTCCAAATTTTGGTCAAATGCCAATAAATTGAGAAATACTGAATGGAGTTCGGTCAGATTTAGTCAGAACGATCCTTTACAGATTTTTTTTTTTGAATTTATATGATTTTACTGGTCCAAATTTTGCTCAAATGCCAATAAATTGAGAACTACTAAATGGAGTTCGGTCAGATTTAGTCAGAACGATCCTTTACAGATTTTGTTGTTAATTTATATGATTGTACCATCCAAGATGTATGCCAGCTGCCGTCACTAAAATAGCATAAACATGAGAATAGCAATAACCCTAACCCTGGATTCTTTCGTGAAACTGGATGAGTCATGCAATTGAAATAACAAGGGCAATCAATCCTTGACAACTTTGAGTAAAATGGCTTTTTTTAAAAAATATACATTAATGGTCGAGAGGCGCTGTAGTCGAGTGGTTAGAGTGGCTCGGCTATTGTGCAGAAAGTCACCGTAAGGTCGTGAGTTCGCGGCTCACTGTCGCCATACGATGACTGGAAAACTCTCTCTGTCGACCCAGCAGTAAATGGGTACCTTTTTCGAATCAGGGAAGGATAAGGCAGCGAAAGGAGAGGGATGGGCTCCGCCTTTCATCAGCTGTGTCCAAGATACAGTGGGTCTTTAACCCCACTGCCCCTACGGCTATTAGGCTACGGGAAACCTTTGCCTTTACCTGTTTGCATTAATGGTCATTTCATAAATAGTTTGAAAGAGACTGTTTAATTATAATAAAGGAAATCGCTCTTTACTGTTTTTTATGAACGTTGTCTTAAGCACGTAGAGGATATATGAAAGGTCACTGAAACTTGCGTCTCTTAAAAAATTGCAGAAATGTTCTAGAACCTGAAACCTGTTATGCGGTTTTTACAATTTGACTAAAAGCGATAACTCAAATATAAATTTACTGAAATCAATTAATTAAATTTGATAGGATCGATGTGGAAACATAATTTTACTCTGTTTGTCACAGATTATGAAAACAGTGACTTTTGTATCAGGTTTTCAAGCGAGTCATATATTTTAATAGTCTATATGTCGCCGTTAAAACTCAGGAAAATGGGTTAAAGAAAGTTAATAAGCATCATTGCATAAATATCGGTGTCACATGCTGTTAATAGGCATGTTTTAACGAACACAAAACCATGTATTAACATTGGTTTTCAAGCGCCGATAATGACCACCTTAGCGACTTTTCGTATGCAAGTTTCAGGGCGATACTTCGTCATACAGAAACGACGACAAGACTGCAGTTGACGATATCCATTAAAGACTTAAACGGAGAGTTATACAAAGTCGGATATTGTAAAAATGAAAGTGCAGACGACTTTGAGTGAAAACTTTGATGAAAATGATTATGACTTGTGAATGCTGCTAAGGGTTGCACAAACATTTACGGTAAATGACCATGGCCTGAAACGAGGATTTCTATAGACATGCCTAGTGCGTGTAGGAATCAGCAAGGTAATGGCGATGAGGCCGAAAAATAATGCGCCAACATTTTCGTTATTTTTGAAGCTTTAAAATTGAATGTGTGTTTATGCAATAATAGCGATCAAACATTTTTTCTAATGCATTAACGTTTGCAAGGTCCCTCGGGAGAGGTGGAAAACATCGGCCTTCATGAAACACCATGTTTGATCCAAATATTGCAGTAAATTTCAAACTGATTGTGCTTAGCTGTTAGTATCATATAAGCACATGCTCATAACAAAGCCAGAAACCAAATCTTTTAGCAACAAGCAATCACAAATAGTGCAACAGTAAGCAGCGTACTTTAGGTGGAAGGAGGGAAAGTTTCTTCACGTTTTTTTTTTTTTAACTTTAAATGACTCTATGGCCCATTACTATGAGCGAGAAACAAAGTCGTCATCGGGTAGGGTCTGTTTTGCCGAGGACAAAGACGTGCAAGACGCACTCCTTGGCTGACACGGTGACGGTGACTGTATTTAAGTCATTATGGATGTCACACCAGAAATATGATATCTTTCTTACAGGTATTGGTTAGAACGACGTGGAAGCACTAAATCTTGTGTTTTGGTGGCCACAATACTGTGCACGTTACCTTTGTGCATAGGCTATAGTGAAAACATGCTCGTTCCAGTCCATAACTATTCTGCATGGCGGAACTTCAAAATTGTTTGGCATAAACAATTATTATGGCAAGATAATGTGTCGCATGCAAGAACCATATCGCCAGCTTAAAGGTCAAGGTCACAGTTTGCACTTAAACTTTGTGCATAGGTTTCAGTGAAAACGTATCCGGCCCTTAACTTTGTCATGCATGGTGGGATTTCAACATTTTTTGGCAAGACCATTTGCTGGGTGCAAGGAGCATGTCACTAGTTAAAAGGTCACGGTCACAGTATGCGAATAAGCTTTGCGAATAGGATATAATACCGAAAATCATGTTTATGTCATATTCGTGTTCGAGTTTGACCCCAAAATAAATGCAAGGCACTTGCCCTATATTTCATGGTCCCTTGATTTTTCCTTTTATATTATACAAGTTTGCCTCTATGAACCTAGTTATCATACAAGTGCCAGTACCTTAATCAAGGTTCAAACTTACTCAAGGCACTAGGCGATGACAGCCGTGTCTAATGGACACATTTCATCTTTCATAATGCGCTGACAATATATCAAGGTAATGAATTATAAAACTTGACTGGGAAATCTGTTAAAACAAAGAAGCTATGAAACTTGTATCGGAATTTTATAACGGTTACTGCTCCTCGTACTGGTTATATACTTAAGCCGCGGCACGACAAAACCAACAAAGTGGCAAGTGTGCCCTGCGATTACACTCAGATCATCAAAGTTTTCGATGTGCGCTTAAAGGGTAGCTAAATGTCTAAGCTACCTCCGTGCTAGCAGCAAAGTCTCTTATTAAAGTAGGCGGATGACCAAGCTGATCTTAGTCTTCTTTCATTGTTTTTGTCGTGTTGCGGCTCAGTCTTGTTTCCGTGTTGCTTAACTTGGAATTTAATAAGGAACATTTTTTCTGTTTAATATTTGAACCTGACATTTATGATAGTCTAAAAAGAATACAGGAAGAAAAAATCGAAAACAAATCTATTATCAATCAATGCTTATCGAAATTTTGAAAGAAAGATGAACGGTTACCCTGCATTCGAATCTGCGATAGGCGATTATTTATGAGAAATATAATGTTTTACGAAGATGTAATATGGTATGACCGGAAATTATTGAGAATTTTTACCAAATTTCAGCCAATAGTTTTTAGCTTTATATGAAATAAATGAAACTGACCTGATATGTCATATATATATGGTATATTCACCACTGAACTTCAGTTAGGTGGCAATGGTATTTGTCAGTCATCTAATTTAATAAATCAAGTGCAATATTTGAGCAATACTGCTAAATAAGATGAAATTTTTTATAAAATGTATACAAGAAAATGATAAAGAAAGAATGTTCATTTAAACTTTCTTTTTGAGATACAGACACAATAATGCTGTCCAATCATCAACTCTGTGTGGTATCGTCTTTAGTTAATAAGAAAGCATTAGGATCTGAACAACATATATGTTTTCAAATTTCCACCAAATTCTAAGAACAAAGGTAAATTTTCAAAAGGGTGGGCAACTACATTTAGTCACTGAATGGAAAGTAATAACGACAGACAAGAATAACCATACAATAACAAACACTAATGATTTATATGTAATATGATGATCACAAAATAAGGTCACCCTTGTTGACTATTCATTTCATGTTGTCTTGAATATCGCAGAGCCCAAAAGTTATGATTTTATCGTTAATGCGCCAAACCCAAATTGCAGTTGCATAAAGATCTGAGTTACCAACATGCAGACTCAAATATTTTATTACACATCACAAAATTGATCTACCTGATATTGTTTAATGATATTTAATACCAACGAGAATGTCTTAGCTTAAAGCAGTAGTGTATACTTCTGTCTTAGCTTAAAGCAGTAGTGTATACTTCTACAAAGCTCTTCAAAATCCATATTGTTTTGCAATTTTTGACCCCTTAAACCAACAAATTCATATAAATTACTGAAACTGCTAGTAAAATGAAATATTGTAGCTAGAAATTATGCATTATATTTCTTTCTTAATATTCCACCATGAAAATAATTTACCGAAAAAAGAACCTTTACATATGAAGGAATATACAATTTTCAATAATTTCCGGTCATACTATATTTTATGACTCCCTGGAAAACCCGTCCTCTAGTTTTAGCAAGTAGCTAATTGCTTTTATTCTGCTAAATTTAAGACAATCGTATGTTCTTTTATTAAGTTCACCAGGACTCTATCCTATGGCGAGATTTTCCATCAAAGCTGACGTAAAATCATATGAATAATGCAGTCACTTAACACTTGGAAGCATTTTCTTCTGGCAAGATAAAATGAATGAAAGCTTTTACACTGAAAGAAACAAGTCATTCGTGCATGTTCCTCATATGTCCTTGAGCGATTATACAGTAGGCATATACCACTGAAACAACGTTTGTATGTACGTACGTGCAGAACCTTGAAATTTCGATTTCCAGGAAGGAATGAAATTTGGCGTAAACCATGCATGCTCTATATCCTCGTGAGCCGAGACACGACAAAACCAACAAAGTGGCATGTGCTTCCAGCGAAGACAGATCAGTCTGGGCATCCGCCTGATCAGTCTTATCAGTCTTCGCTGTGCGCTTTAAATGCCAGCTAAGGATCTAAGCTGACTCCTTGCCAACAGCAAAGACTGATCAGACTAAGCGGAAGTCCAGTAAGATCTGAGCTTCGCTGGGCGCGCAAGCCACTTTGTTGGTTTTGTCGTGTCGCGTCTCATATCTGTTTTTCTTGTGTAATTCTGTTTTAATATTTGAGGTTAACGGAGGCAGCAGTCAATTACTGAAAACAGATAAATCAGGTTAATTACACTTTAAGGTGCATCGATACAACTTGGCACCCATTTCGAAAGGGGGGATAACTTAATAAAATTGTTTATACTGTCATGAATATCATATAAAGTATGTTATGGGGTAAATTTTAAAGAAAGACATTTCTCCCCTCTTAAAGATTGTTTCCCTTTAACACAAGCGTTATCCCAACAGGCACACACCCTTGAATCAACATTAGTGCATAAAAAGCAGTGCCGTACGGTATTAAGAGCCGTGCATTAACCGGCGAGAAGCTGTGTATCAACAAGGGATTCCACATGCTGTTGATGCACGGGTACGCAACTTGCAATAGGCTCGTGACGGGGCCACTAAAACTATTGCAACCTTGCCTCGCCCCTTTCGGTCAGATTGCATAAATTGGTAGTGCACTGCCAAGCATACTTATACGACGTCGTCATGCCTTTGTAGTCTTACGTCATCAAGTCGAGACAAAGGTTTAAAAGCGGTGTTGTGTACATTCTGACGATTGGATGGACACACGGCGCCAAGTGCGTGCAACTATGGTTTCGTACCGCTGGGCCACTTGGGGAATGTCGTTAGGAGAATTGAATTGAACTGAACTGAATTCTATCGATGCCAAATGGAGAGAAAATAAGTGTTAAAAAAAACATGTATCCCAAGCTTTCAGCAATCAATAACTGCAGGCTGGTACATGAATAGATCAGGCTTGTTCTGCATGGAATATATTGCTAAAGGTATCTGCTTCTTGTTGATTTATTTGCAATCTACTTTGCATTAACTATAACGACCCTCTTGGACATTTTTCCGAAATACTGAGGTTCACTAGGATGATGGCAGCCACTTTGAAAAGCTTGATGCTCTTAGGCCAGGACGACGGATATTAATGACAAGATGCACCGACGCGTTGGTGGTCAAACGGTGACAAAATATAGTGCCATAATTTTTGCAAACTGTAACGAATATTTCGTTGCATTTATATAGTAACAGCGATCAAACATTTGTTTCCAATGCATTAACATTTGCCTTCTGCCTCTGTTTTCAACATCTCTCTAGGGGCCTGACAAACGTATATGCATGAAAACACGTTTGATCCCTATATTAAATTCACGTTGATTCAACATCATGGCGATATATCAACGTTGATTTAATGTTGATTCAAAGTTGTGTGCCAAGTAAGTTATGAGAAGTGAGGCAAATAATTCTGTGTCATAGTGCTGTGTCTTGTAGGTGTACCAATGAACCTTAAACCAGATGCATTAGGTTAACCACAATTCATCGAAAACAGAGTCATAAAAGCCAAAATTAAACATCATCAAGAAAGTAATGAGCGTTTTGCAGCACACGATAATAAAATTAAAAATATGTTGCCTATCCGAGTTTCTAAGTGACGGTTGCTGCATACCACTACCTGCTTACGCCCCACTTATCCCGCAAGGTGGTTTTCTACTAGGGTTATGACTAAGTAAAAGCTGTATATTTTCAGGTAATTTATTTATCTAGGAACAAGAGATTCATTATTTATTTATATTTTAAGACAAGTACCGACCTATATATAAGCTATGTATTGCAAAATAAAAAAATAAAACTGTATAATGACATACTCTAAATGCGCATGCCCAGTCTAGCCTTGCGCATGTGCCATCTAGATAGGACTTGCGTAGTTCAATATAATTTTGTTGATTGTCCATGTGAATTGGGCTTATTTATACGCACAGACTTGATTTTGGTGTGACCCGTGTCACGAGAAAGCTTTCTTGCACTTTTGTTTTGCCTGAAAATGAGCATTTTATATAATAGTTCAAGGTCTGGACGTAAAGACATGGACGATGTCATAATAACAACTTTTTCCTTTCTTTATTGAATGTATATGCAATAGTAAAATCGTGAAAGATGAGTGAAGTAAATCTAGTTTTCGAAAGTTCCACAATGATATCATTAGAGCATAATCTCGTTAATATATTTATAGTTTACTTGTAGAATTCGGTATCGTCCGGTCTTTACTCCAGTCGGCCGGGATTTTATTATACCACACTTGTTAACTTGGTCTATATGCATAGATTAAGCTTCTATAAACCAGCACGCAGTCTGTTCCAAGACAGCTGCAGTTTAAGCATCAACGTACCCAACATACAACTCTTTTTTTATCTCACCTGGCCCGAAGGGCAATAGTGTGCTATTGTCATACCAATGCGTCCGGCGTGCGTCGTCCCGAAATGTGTCCGTCAACACCTAAAAAAATTATTCAAACATCTTCTTCTGTAAAACTACTGGTCCCATGGTTCTCAAATTTCACATGCAGCATGACCTGACTCCAGGGTCTCAGAATTGTAAAATTGGGTCAGGTTGAAACTCCAAGATGGCCGCCGCTACTAAAAATAGCAAAAACAACAATATGAACTTCTTCTCCAGAACACTGGGTATATTTGTCTGAATTTTGGCATGGAACATCAGTAAAACCTTCAGTTGGTATTCAAAATTGTAAAAATGAAAAAAATCTGTAGCGGAGTTTTGTCACAGTGACCTACTTTCTGTTTACGAGTGTAATTTTGCTCAAATGCCACTGTCAGAAAACGACTAATTCAAATAACTTCAAACAACTTCTTCTGTAAAACCACTAAACCCATTGGTCTAAAATTTCACATGGAGCATGACCAGACTGCAAGGTTTCATAATTGTAAAATTGGGTCAAGTCAAAAATCCAAGATGGCCGCCGTTACTAAAAATAGCAAAAACAACAAAATCAACTTCTTCTCCAGAACCGTTTGGTATATTTGAATGAAAGTTTGCATGGAACATATATGTGACCTTGGTATTTAAAAATTATAAAAATGAAAAAAATCTATAGTGGAATTAGGTCACAGTGACCTACTTAGAGCTTACTAGACCGATTTTGCTCAAATGTCATTATCTCAAGAAAACGCAATCGATTCTGGTCAGATTTGGTCAGAAATGGTCCTTGAATGGAATTATTTCAATTTTGTGCCAGTTGACTATCCAAGATGGCCACCACGGGGCCGTTACTAAAAATAGCACAAACATAAAAATGACAATTACCCAAGAACCCTTGAATGGAATTGGACCAGTTTTGTGTCAGAATGTTCCTTATATGAAGCTGTTCCGATTAATTGCAATTTGGCATTCCAAGATGGCCACCTGCTGCCGTTACTTAAAATAGCACAAACATAAAATGACAATTACTCAGTAACCCTTGAATGGAATTGGACCAGTTTTGTGTCAGAATGTTCCTTGCATGAAGCCATTTCTCTTAATTGCAATTTCGCATTCCAAGATGGCCGCCATCTGCTGTTACTAAAAATGGCACAAAACATGAAAATGACAATATTTCAGTAACCGCTGAATGGATTTCGACGAAATTTGTGTCAAAATGATTCTTGCAGTGAGATGTTTCAAAAGTAACTAACTATAGAACAGTCATGTTGGCCACTGTTACTGAAAATAGAAAAATGGGAAAATTAGAAAATCTCAATGGAATTGGACTAATTTTCTATCAGAATGGTCCTATTATTAAGCTTTTTGGATTTTTTGCATTTTGGCACTCCAAGATGGCCGCCATCTGCCGTTACTAAAAATAGCAAAAAACATGAAAATGACAATATTTCCGTAACCGCTGAATGGATTTTGATGAAATTTGTGTCAAAATGATTCTTACATTGACTTGTTTCAGAAATAACTAATTGTAGACCAGTCATATTGGCCACTGTTACCAAAAATAGAAAAATGTGAAAATTAGAAAATCTCAATGGAATTGGACTAATTTTCTATCAGAATGGTCCTTTTATTAAGCTTTTTCGATGTTTTGCATTTTGGCATTCCAAGATGGCCGCCATCTGCCGTTACTAAAAAAAGCACAAAACATGAAAATGACAATATTTCATTAACTGCTGAATCGATTTAGATGAAATTTGTGGCAAACTGATTCTTGCTTTGAGTCCTTTAAAGAATTAACGAATATAGACCCGTCAAGTTGGCCTCTGTTACTTTAAATAGCAAAGTATGAAAATTAGAAAATTACAATGGAGCTGGACCAATTGTGTGTCAAAATGGTTCTTGCATGAAAGCTTTTCGATTTTTTTGCATTTTGGCATTCCAAGATGGCCGGCATCTGCCGTTACTAAAAATAGCACAAAACATGAAACTGACAACATCTCAGTAACCCCTGAATGGATTTTGATGAAATTTGTGGCAAAATGATTCTTGTATTGAGATGTTTCAAAAGTAAATATATAAAGACCAGACAAGTTGGCCTCTGTTACCAAAAGTAGCAAAATGTGAAAATGAGAAAATCTCATTGGAATTGGACAAATTTTGTATCAGAATGGTCCCATTGCACAAAAGCCAGGTGAGCGATATCAGGCCCATTTGGGCCTCTTGTTTCAATTTTGTTTCGATGTATTTTAATAAGTATCTTATTTCAGTTACCATATCATATCTTTTCAATGTCTAAATTATAGCTTTTCTTCAGAATCCCTATCGATCGCCCAATCTTAATCTCAATAAATTGTTCATTGTCTGGGCTTAGGGGCAGTATCGGAAAATAGTTTCGCCAGTAGCGTACAATAATCTGAGTATCTGTTCTTAACTGAAATGGTGATTGCCGAAACCATTTGTATCCAAAAAAGAGAATCCAGTGTGATCACCTGCCAAGAAAGCAGCAATAAAACGACCACCACTGGTCCTGGACTACACCGATTTCTGTTGTATAATCAAGAACAAAGTTTTCACATCACGATGTTGTGTTTGTGGATGCAACTCAAGCTAATAAGGACTGCGTGACAGGTTTTTCGAAGCAGCAGCTCTACTCCTTGAACAGGTGGCAAATGTAACGGATTACCATACGATCGGCATCATCAGAAATATGGCTTAATTGTACATGCATTCATGCATTCTGATAAGAGTCTTCGCCCTTTCCTCTATTAAGGTCAATACGTACACGTCCATGTTTCCTGCAATGTGTTTTACAAAAAGGCAAACCAACTTTTTGTAACTTCATATTTTGCTTCCCCGACGGACGGAATCCTTCAGAAAGAGGTCTGTCTAAAAAGAAAGAATTTGCTCAAAGAGAAGAAAGTTCTTTCCTTTCAGAGTTGACCCACACTGAGAAGGGAGACAAAAATGAATTTGGCAAAGCCGCTTCCCTTAACGAAGTTTTGTGTTTAGATCATGTGACAAATCCCGATCTGAGTCGTCTGCGACAGACAGACAGGCGGACAGACATGCAATATGGCACGTCGGATATATGCTCAGATATCGAATACAAATCAGACCTAAGCGGTGCACATGTACATAATTATCTTGGTTTGACTGTTCCTAAAGTCAGGGTTATCATGGCAATCTGCATGCGTCTTGTAATCAAAGATCAAAGTAAAGTAATCTTAATCACGCGCTGATTAAATAAAGAAACTGGCTAATTGTTAAAAGCCATTACAAAGAGTAGAATTCCTGCTTATAGAGACATGAATTATTCGTATGTTCAGATAGGCACAGTTTGAAGCATTACGGTTAGAATCGTGTTGTACGAATTTCCTTGATACGTAAGCGATGAACGGAGTCACGTAGAAAGCACTTGACTCCCTTTATCTCAACAACCACATTGTTTGCTCTAATATTATGGCTCATTTGGATGAACATAAACTTTTGTCAAACAAGCAACATGCATTTTGGAAGAAGGATAGTTGTGAAACTTAGTTGATCGCGGCTGGGCTAAAACCTTGGATAAGAGCGGTCTGGTGGACACTTTTATCCTGAATTTCGAAAAAAAGCTTTTGACGCCCTTCCTCATGAATTACCTATATGTAAGCCATACGGCTATGGTATTGGTGGGAAGATATTGACATGGATATATTCTTTTCTCTGGGACAGGCAGCAGTATGTAGTAGTAAATGGAGTTAAATCAGATTGGGCCACCGTTTTGTCAGTTGTCCCCCAGGGCACCGTGCTTGGACCACTCTTGTTCTCGTTGTAAATTAACGATATAACAGAAAATATTGACTCGGAATTAAGACTTTTTGTTGACGACTGTGTTTGCTATCGTGAAACCAGAGACAATGACGACACGGTGGAACTTCAGGAGGATATAGATCGTTTAGGATGGTGGGCAAGGAGTTGGGCCATGAAATTCCAACCGGTCAAATATAATATAATGCAGATTACAAGGAAGCGGATCAAGAAGATCAGTGCTTCCTATACCTTAGATAACGTATAAACTATCAAATATCTCAGTATAACAATTACCATTGATTTGAAATGGAACACACATGTCAGCAATATTTGCATAAAGGCTAATAGGACCCTTGGTTTCCTTAGACGTAACTTGGCGGCATGTCCACAGGACGTTAAAGAGTCAGCATACAAGGGACTGGTGCATCCAGTCCTAGAGTATGGTAGTTCAGTTTGTGACCCACAAAGTATACTTCTCCAAGATGAGCTTGAAAGGGTGCAGAAAAGAGCAGCTAGACTTGTAACAGGAAATTACACATATGAAACTGGGAGTATGTCTGGCATTTTAGAGAAACTTCAGTGGGAATCTCTGAAAAAGAAAAGGAAAGATAGTAGACTTATAATGCTTTACAAAGGTTTGAAGGGTGCAGCCAGTATACCCATTAATGACCGTGATCTCCAAGAAGGCGTACCAGGAATCATCATTCCCTGGCATTTCAAATCCCATTCGCTGGGACTGATATATACAATATGTTCTGAAAAGTAAGATCCTTTGGAAGCAATGAACACACCAACGAATAGAAAATAGCAGATTCGGTTTAATTGAGTCTGTTCAGGACTAGTAATGAAATGTGCAACACCAGCCACGCCCCCTAGCACCGGCTTAAGCGGAAACTCTATTTTCAAAATTACTCAAATGAACTCAATGATCCCAAAGGACCAGAAAATATAATCTGCACTATGATGATGTCCATTTTCTTCCCCCTGTGCAGAGGATTCTGGTACTAAGTTTACTTCTCTTGTAAGGGCTAGGGACTAGCTTCCCTGAGCACAGGTCTTGGTGAATGATGTCCTTGGACGTAACACCAGTAAACAATTCTCATTCTGATTCTGGCCACTGATATCTCAGAGTGCCCTCTTGTATCACACAATATATACTGTAAACAGTTTCCGTAGTTTTAACGGTAGAACAACTAGAAACCAGCTGCCAGTCCATTCCCCGTTATTTTTACGGGCGTCTGCCTGTAGAACTTTGTCTGAATTTATGATGTGGTAGTGTTATTGTTTACTGGCCGCACTTGTAAATAGTATTACATTGTTGAAGGGCAATATGATTAAAACAATATCTGTACTATTCTGTCCTACTCTGCTTGATAATTCCTGCATTTTTAAGGGCGCCCGTAAAAATAACGGGTAATGGGCTGGCAGCTGGTTGCCAGTTATTCTACCGTAAAATCTACGGAAAGTTTCTACAGTGTAGTTTGGACACATTTCCTCTTTTTCTTTCAAACTCAACTCCTGTTATTTCGTACTAGTGGTATCTCAAAGTGATTTTTCTGGGACAGAAATTTTTTTTTGAGATATCAGTAGTTTTAGATGAACTTAGACTTTCTGATATCAAAAGTTAACTGTATATACATGCATGTAGGTCAATGGGTTTGCTGTCTCTAGCATAGAAGATCAGTTTCTTTGAAAGAAAAATTGTGCATTAAAGTCTGTTGGCCTTGAAGAATAAACGGGATTCATATCCCTAGAAATCCACAAACCTAGTGCAAAAATGAACAATATTGAAGTTGCTCGCAAAAGATTCACATCATCATTGAGCTCGTAAAAATGCAAATCATTGAGGTGTAGCAGCTACAATATATTCAACATACATCACGATCACATGCCTTTAACTGTAAATGAGCCGCGACACGACAAAACCAACAATGTGGTTGTGCGCCCAATGAAGACTCGGATCAGCCTGGGCATCCGCTGAGTTTCATCAGACTCTTTGATAAGTGCTCAAAAGGTAGCTAAGGGTCTAAGCTACCTTCATGCGGACAGCGAAGACTCTGATCAGACTGGGCGGATGCCCAGGCTGATCTGAGTCTGCGCTGGGCGCACAACCACATTGTTGGTTTTGTCGCGTCGCGGCTTAAATACAGTCAGCTGTCGATATCTGGAAGTCGAAGTTTACCACAAATTACTGATGTTTCATAGAAAAATTTCTGGACGCAGAAAACTTACTTCGAGACACAACTAGTTTGAGTAACAGGGGTTGAAATGTAAGGAAAAATGGGAAATATGTCCAAACTACATTTTGTTTTATATTAGACGGTCCTTTTAGATATCAGTGTTTGAATTACCGAGGGTTGACTGTATCTCAAATTTAGAAAGAAAATATTCTCGAACAAAACCAGTTATATCTTAGCTCATTAAATGCCGATTTTACTATCATTGAAAGCAGTTACCCCCTACTAATGCCCTTCGTCTATAGTAAATGTCATTACTGAAGCCAGTTACCTTTCGCTGACTTTTACGAAGTGTCCTGGTAAGTGACTGCATTTTATAAAAACGATGACAATTGCTTCTACTAAAATATGACTTGAGATATAGCTAGCTTTTTTTACTCGATTCAGGATTATTTTCGTTTCAAGTATGATAGATTTACCGTTATATGCATGCGTCCGTAACGTACGAGTACGTCTGTAAGGTCCCTATGTGTCCGACAGCCCTAAGTGTTGGACAATTTTTTATCTCTTAAATGTCAGAATAGTGAAAGAAATCATTTTTAAAAGCATAATCAGTAAATATTTAAAAAAAAAAATAATCAGTGAAAATTACTCAAAATCTAACTTAGACAAAAATTGTTGGACATTTAGAGACAACCCAAAGGTCCCTAAATGTCCGACAACCCTAAATGCCCGACAAGGTGAAAATCGATATAAGTGTTCGTTATCAGAGTAGAAACAATAAATTTGATCCTAAAACACAAAATGCCGGGAAATGTATGAAGTTTATTGATTACAGATTAAAATCTGTTGAAAATTTCTAAGTGTCATACTAAATCTAGGGTTTCTAAAACTTCGCGAAAGTGAGCAAAACCATTATGCATATATAGTAATCATTTCGTAGAAATAATTCTTCAAAAATACTCAGGATGTAAGCAAAGATGACCATCGGCCACTATGAATTATATGTTACCCCACTGATCTTTACTGAACTAATATAGCACAATTAGTACTAGTTCTTTAACTTCCTTTTCACATTTTTTCTCATTACTGGCATTCACATTGTGACAAATGTTAACTAATTTCTTACTTACTAAAACATCGCATAGTTATGCATGTCTTAGTAGAAGCTAAATTGGATAAAATTCTGATTTAAGGCGGAATGGTAATGCTTTATCCAGCACTGCCTTATGTTTACACATTATAAGAAGCCATAACTGTATTACAGAGGTATGTGTCATCTCCCCCCACCCCCGCATTAAAACACGGATTATTGAATGCGAAGGTAAACACTCACACGCGTTACGTTTTGGCTGCCGGGCCGCGTAGCGCAGTCGGTAGGGCGTCTGACATAAGCCAGAGGTCCTGGGTTTGATACCCGGTCGGGCCACTTACTTCCATTTCTCCTTCCGCTGATTCAAGAAGGGCGGTTGTCAGTTACTGGTGAAAGTAAGTGCATTTAGTACTGGATAACCGCTTAGGGAGTCTAAGCCTGCCCAGGAATAGTGTGGTTAGGTTAACTGACCGTCCCGGCATGACCATAGTTGTTTACCGTGGACGTTAAACAATAACACAACAACAACAACGTTTTGGCTACGTCAGTCGCTGTTTCTTACAAGTTCTTTTTTTAGAGCAAGAAATTGAATCGAAAACATATCCTGTTGATTTTTTTTTTTTAAATGCACTGTTCTGTCTTTTTTTAGTCTTTTTTTTTTTTTTTTTTTTAATCAAAACGTAACCGCAGAATTTGTAAGTAATTGGACAAATATGACTGAGCCAATAGTGCAAATCCGAGTCAGACTGCTACTGATCAACCTCTACACTGTTTGCCATTCCATCTGCATCTTTTAGCCGCATTACAGCATTGTAAAACCACGGCTTTACATTTAGAAGAATAGTGCAGATAATAACAACAATAAACTTTAAGAGGGTCTTTTAAATGACACGTAACTGAAAGAAATTAGAGTCTTAAGCCCTGGTCTCACAGAGCTTGCGACTGCGATGCAACCGCTTTGCGACTGATTTTATTTGCAACTGACTGGCAAACTCCGCGATTATTGCAACTACCTTACCCCTTCCAATATGATCGCCGATCAGTCGTCGATAATGCGCCGCACGATCAGCAATTGTTTTCGCAAGTAATCGGCGATCGATCGACGGTCATACCATAGGATCGGCGACAGGTTTGCTACTAGTTTAGAGTAGTCAGCGAACAGTCAACTACAACCGGCGACTTTTCGGCGACTGAGTGCAGCTGAACTACTTTATGCTGAATAATAAACCTATCCCAATTTAAGGGCGACAAAGGTCGCTTTTCTTTACGTGACTTTTTCAATGGCGATCACACCCTAGTATCTCAAAGTAACCGAATAAAGTTTAGAAACATGTCATCTTTTCCTTTACATTTCAACTCCTGTCATCTCAAACTACTGGTATCTAAAGGTAAATGTAAATTTTCTGGGACCAGAAAATTTACTTTGAGATGTCAGTGGTCTGAGATGAACCTGACTTTGAGATATCGAGAGTTGACTGTATATTTTAGACTTTCATGTTGGAGAATATTGTTCTCATTTGACTCATGCAGGGAAAATATGTATCTAGAAATAAAACTTCTAGTAATCAGTCAAAAACCCTGAAAAATAAATTAAAATGTAAGACATGACATTTAAGAGATGAAAAGTTTAAGTGATAAAAACTAAGTTTTTTATGTATTCTGTAGCTTACCTTTGTTTGCTTTTATCTGTACTCTCTGACATAAATCATTTAGACAAAATATCAGAGAAAATGTCAGACAAAGAGAAATTAGAAACGTAATTTCAAGATAGAAATGCAAATTATAAATGCTGATAAAATCAATTTTCATTTTAAGGTCATGCGATAATGCTAAAGAACTTTTCTACTTCATACACGCGAATGCGACACAACTGTTCGTCTTTTGACTAATAAAAGGATTTGGATCAGAATATAAAATTCTCCTACATTTTCAAAGCATGTTTAAAGGGTTTCATAGCAAACTCTGAGGACAATACAAAGCTCGATCACCTTGGAAGCGTTCATTCTTTATCATAAGTTCGGGTAAACTCAGTATCAGCATATTAACCCATTTCTGCCTAGTGTCCTAAAAAAGGACATTGACAAACAGTGCAGACTCAGATCAGATGCCGCAAAACGCGGCATCTGATCAGGGTCTACACCTTTTATTTAAGAAGCACGTGTATGTCTATCTAAAAGAAAAAAAGATAATAAACCAAACCAAATCAGAGGCCATCCAAATGACAAAAACATGCAAGTTTACCTACTCACCGTAGTTGATAGGGATTTTTCAGATCTTTATTGGACTAACCAGTTCGTCACAATATTACACCACATACATTTTTAAGGTAGAAATTAATAAATATCAAAATCAATTGGTAGAAATGGAATCAGAAATGAACTAGAACTTCAGACAAACTGAGTTTTATTAGATCATTAGTGTAGCGTCGGTAACCAATATAAGAATTTCCAGTTATTTATGTCTCATATATGACAATATAATGATGCTGGTGAGCACTAACTGAAATCTCATATGAGAAAGTCAGAATTTATGTTCATTGCTACCACCATGTAGCTCTTATTTTAAGGTGTATGAGAACAGTTCAATGTTTTCCCGCCATTTTTGTGTCAACTATAGATAAGTTTTTTTGTTTTTTTTTTATTTCCTTTTTACTTCCTAGGGCGTCGAAGCTCTACCAAGTCGGGTGTACCCTTACAGACATTTTATATAGAACATTCCGGGGTTAAGGAAATAAAAATTTGTTAAAAAGGTCTGGGTCACATGACCATTATGGCCGCTATGCCCATATACGGTAATGTCCTTTAAAAATCTTCTTCTCCAGAACCAATAGGCCAATGGCCCTGAAACTTGGTATGTAGCATCAGAGACCTGAGTACTTCCAAGATTGCTGAAATGATGACCTTTAGTTGACGATGACGTTTTTTAACGGCAAGGTCAAATATGGGAAGAATTAGCTGACAGAGAAGAAAATCATTTTTCAAGAGTTCACTGTCATTTAGAAGGGCGGAAAGGTTAAAATGCTGTGTTGCTTCCCCTGAAAGTGTACCGATACACCCCAATGCAACTGTGACATGTATTATAGGAGTGAATTTTATTTTGTGGATTTTATCGACGTTTAAACGCCGGCGATTCACTTACAAACTGAATAAAGCCCGCAGTGCTTTATGTTAAGTTTTAAATGATTTACCGGCGTTTAAACATCTACAAAATCCACAAAAATTAAATTAATTTCTTATAATTTGAACTCGGTTCTTCTTTATCTTAAAATTGTCAGCTGTACTGAGTAGTCTAGAAACTACCGCCCAGAAAATAGTCCAAGTAGTTCCCATTTTCGGGGTCAGGGGATATATCGAAGTATAAAAGCCATTTTCTCCACGCTCTTAACCAATCAAATTACGCCAAAGTAGCAGTGGAAAGTTGAGTTTGAATTATACAACGACAATATTGTTGTCCAATTAGCATGGCAAACACATCTCTTATCCTCTTACTAACTACTGAATTTTCTTATCAGCAATTTATTTGAATCTCGGAAATTATGGAAGATAAATTAACACACGTCTGTTCACTGTCAGCTCGGTAATGTCTTAATTAGATGTGCCGATTATTTTCACTAGCCATACCAATATGTAAAAGTCGTAATTCTCAACGTAGATCAGTGATTAAAAGACTACATCCTATTATTTTTCCTGCTTAATAATATTCTTTACTCTAAAATCACTTTTGAATGCTTACATTTGTTTTATATTCTTTTAATTAACGGCACTAGGAAAGGCCACAACTGTTTATAATACAATTTAACGTAAGATTTCCGAGCCTTTTCCAAAATAATCGAAAGAAACAACCGAGATCACAGCTGAAGATGCCATAAACGAACAAATCCGACCTACCCATCAAGGCCTGTTAAGTGGGGTAGGTCGGGTACACTTTTCTAAGAGATCGTGTTTAGCATGGTCACTTCAGTTAACGCATGTTATACATCAATTTGGTTGCCACTAAGATAATATTTTATATCATCATAATTCCAACTCCATTTTCCATTGCTTGTTTGGCACAATTTGATTGGTCAAGAGCGTACAGAAAATGGCGTTTTATACTTCAATAAATCCCCTGAACTGGAAATCGGGAACTACTTGGACTATTTTCTTTGCGGCTTTTTCTAAAATACTCAATATAGCTGACATTTGAAGATAAAAATGACCAAGTTGGGACTATAAGAAATGAATTTCATTTTTGTGGATTTTATGGATGTGTAAATGCTGGCGAATCACTCGCAAATTTAACATAAAGCCATTTGGGCTTTATTCAGTTTGTGAGTGATTCGCCGGCGTTTACGCATCGATAAAATCCACAAAAATAAAATTCATTCCTATAATATATTTAGATTTTCTATCAGGTTGTCAGTTAGTCTGCTGCAGCTCAGATTCCAGTCTCTTGAAGCGCTAGACATTACGAATCCCGTAAAGATACGCTGGGTGAAAATTGTTGCAAAGATAGAAATAAAAAGGAATCTGCTCTCAGGTGCAAGCCAATTCAGTTTTCATTAACACCAGTCACGCTCTTTCCTAAACAGAGCTAAATGGCTATATAATCCTTTCATATGCAAAATCAACTATTATGACAGGCGTAAACATCAAAAAGTCACGAAGAATAATATTATAACAATGTGTTTTGTCTTCAAAATGGTTCTAAAACCAGAATTGGAATGTTAGACTTCTAGCATCTCTAGGGCCCATATGTTTTCTAACAACGACCTATTGTCCAGAGATACCTGTGGAATGTTGTTATTACAGTAAAACTACCTAATGCCCGTAATAAATGCTGAATTTCTCAAACAGGGCTATCGGTATTATAAACAATGAAAGTGTTGTTTTTTGTTGTTGTTTTTTTTTCAAAATTTTAACTTTGACGCTATGCATTGGTTTCTAAATTGATGTCGGATAGAAAGCTCTTTTGCCGCAGGGTTGATCGGAACCAGAATTTTATGATGACTAAGCCTATAAACTCAAAACAGTTGTAAGTAGGGCTGGATTTTCCGATCAGTTCAGAAACACTACCATGGGTTACAAAAATGGATAAATGTAATGGTACAGTCCGCATGCTTGGTGGTTAACCAAGTATGGTTAATAATATTGCTCTCCCCTTTAACTGCACGCCGTTGGGTCGGGCTTCAGTCTCATTGATGTACCTCCAGTACTATTTAGTTTTGGTTGACTGGTGTCTGAGCTTTTCTTGCCTGTTGCTTGGTCATTTGGGTTCAATTTGTGGCTTTCATTGCTAGAACCTATTGTCCAGAGATACCTGTGGCATGTTGTAACTACAGTAACACGAGATGTCTGTGGTGCGAAAAAAACACCTAAATTTTTTCGCACCCTAGACATCTCGTGGTGTCGCAATATGTTGTTTCTGCCGAGTCCTCATCTTTGATTTTTTAAAGCTTTTATCCGCGATTGTTTTCTGTTTCATGTGATGATTCATTTATTTGATGGGAAACCTTCACGCGGGCCAGTCAGCTAACTTACTGTTTTGAACCAGTGCAGAAACTGAGGGCGAGGCTTTGGATTCAGTAAAACTAGTTTACGTGTTCCAGGAATCTATTAGATCACACCAACTGTTGCCGAAATACAGTAAAACTTCGCTTTATAGCCGATATGTTGCAGGCAATAATAAAAATGGAATCTTTTCTTAATATCATAGAAACCGAATTCAGTTTGCAGTAACATCAGTCACTTTATAAGCGAATGCCACTGTCATAAATACTGAACTGGCTGTAGAACACATTGAAATACGCAAAATGTAACATTAAATATTTTAAACACAGCTAGGTATCACCTGATCGGAACGCGAATGGTACTTCTTGTAAAACTGACGGCGTAATCATGGCGTTGTAATCACAAATGTTAAGGCGTATGAGAGCATATTCATATTTCCGTTTTTCCAAAGGGAAACACCTTAAAAGTTTGAATTTCCTGATCGCTTCCCTGAATAATGTAGCCACTCAAAACGGGATTTGTCCCCATTTAGAAGGGGGGGGGGGGGGGGCAAAATGACAATTACTGAGTTCCAAAAAATCATAGTGTTACACCTCAGCTGTTCAAGCCAGCATCAAAGCGTTGTTTATTATATATACAGTTAACTCTCGATATCTGAAAGTCCAAGTTCATCCCCAAACTACTGACATCTCAAAGTAAATTTTCTGGTCCCAGAAAATTTACTTTGAGATACTAGTAGTTTGAGATAGCAGGTTTGAATATGTAAAGTAAAATAGGAACTGTACCCAAACTATATTCTTTCATATGAGAGGATAATAGATCTATGAAATATCAACTGTATCACATGAATGGGAAGCTATATAACCGAGACGGAAATTACAAGTATCTGAACAACGTTATGAGAATAGTTAGAACAAAGAGACAGTGGTCTGGAAATGATCATCCGATTCCATATCCCATCCAAGACACCTAACGGGAAATAGTAACATAAGGTAACAACACAAGTCGTTAAATAATACAAGCGGACAGCAAAATCAACAGCTCTTTTGTATGTAGGTAGTAGGTGGTCACAAAGCTAGTTTGAATCCTTAAAGCGCCAAAAAGCAGACTACAAAATTTACGCATGCAAAGTTAAAAAACAATGCTTCATCCAGGCTATATCATATTGAGAATTCAAAGACAAAAGGCAAACAGTGCCGCCTCATTAGGATCTACGCTATTCGCAAATTCTTCTATTTTGTCTCTGGTCCTTAAAGTGTTAATACACTTAAATATGTTAAATACTCAAAACTATCTATCTATACATATTTCCTATTTTATGTGTGTAAGTCTTTCATAAGAATACAAGAAAGTAACCTTTTCAAGAAGACTAAGGTGGGAGGACTTACGTAACAGAAACAAAAACAAGGATGAAACGCAACGGAAGATTCGCTTTTGAAAAAAATAATGTGAACTATGTATGTGATAAACACACATGGCCTGGCCAGAAGGCGCAAATGTACATGTCGGTCAATAATTAGATGAGCAGTGTTAGTAGCAAATTTGCTACTAACACGGCTCATCTAATTATTACACTTCTATCAGGAGTAAGAAATTTCCGATATGAAATAAATTGTAACGTAGTCTGTCATGTCTGTTGAGCGACAGTCTCTTATTGAAGCGTGAATCCAATACAAAACATATTGACCATGTATCGCAAGCAAGGATGCTTTTCTATTGTCTTAAGAAAGTAAATACGCGTAGGAATACATCAGATTCCGGATCACACTTGTCAGCCTATAATGAAACAAGTTATTTGTTTTAATTCGCATCATTTGGAACACGTGCAATCATTAGCACTGTCGGTATTTGAATCGTCTCTATTTATAAATTTGTACGCATACAAGAAACTTTAATTATTTACAACGTTAATTTGTGGATATAATCTATGTTTTTTTAACTCAAATCTTCATAGGTATATGACTATTAAAACTGGTAGCTGTAACAACATTCTTGGTTTTCCTTCAACAGATATGTTTCCGTGCATACGTATTGTTTGCGGCATATAAACTTGGCATTTTATGAATGGTTTAATGATTTAGTGTTGATAATAACAACTTGAATAAAAGTCTTCGAAGTTGCTCTGGTATTAGGAAGCTGCGCATATTAATATTCATGTTAAATATCAAGATCAAGTAAAAAGCAGGTTTGCGGATGGCGCATTCTTGAAACGTTTGAAATGAGCCGCGACGCGATAAAACCAACAAAGTGGTTGTGCGCCCAGCGCAGACTCAGATCAGTCTGGGCATCCGCCCAGTCTGATCAGACTCTTCGCTTTCCGCATGAAGGTAGGTTTGTCCCTCAGCTACCCTTTAAGCGCTTAGCAAAGAGTCTGATCAGACTGGGTGAATGCCCAGGGTGATCTGAGTCTGCGCTGGGCGGACGACCACATTGTTGGTTTTGTCATGTCGCGGCTCATATGAGAAATTAAGCGTATATTGGTAATTGAATGTAACGCACATCTGCGCAATAAAAAAATACTGAGCATTGTCTAAATTAAGCCTTCAAAGTGCTTGGCACTGTAAAAGTCAAGTACATTTAGATAAAGTTTATTTTTTGCAGAAATAAATATCTCAAGAATTGATATAATCTCATTTACCTGTTTTATATAAGTGCTCTTTCAAAATTCAGTGTGGATTGTATGTGATAATTTTAGAACACTTTGGAATTTAATGGAACTGTGTTCTTTTGATTAACTATGGAGAAGCATGCAGATTGTGCTAGTAAACTTTTTACCGATGCTGAAGTGGTTGATGGGGGTATTAACAAATCAGGTAAGTTATAGGGTTGCGTTATAATCTCATGTTAGAATTTTAAAATCAATATCTGGGTCCGAGGTTATAAAACTTGAGAATGAGTATAATCTCAAACTCAAAATAAAGCATACTGATTAGCTGCTTCCGAGCATGTGCTCGGAAGCAGCCAATTAGTGTGATTTACTTTTGAGTTTGAGAATGTACTCAAGTTTTATAACCTCGGGGCCTGAATATACTGCCAAAATAGTTAAGGATGAGTAAACCTGATTATTTATTCTGTATATGCGTTTGTGAAAGTTCCTTGAAATAATTTTGCTTAAACCATAGTTAAGGTTTTTATTTACGAAGAATGGTAAATAAATAAATAAATAAATAAAAATTAATAAAAGGGTTTTATTTACGAACAATGGTAAATAGATAAAAAGATAAATAAAAATTAATAAATAAAAACCTTATCAGACCAGCGTTTTAATCGGGTTTACTTTTAGGGAAGCAACATATTTATTCCATTTCTTCCGTTTTCTCAATGAGGGTCAACCTATAACCCATTTTTTGACTAGTGGATTTATCCAGCCTTATCATGTGGATAAGTCCATTTCTAGTTTAAAGGTTTCTGGTGGATGTTTTACATGTAGCTGTCTTTTGCATAGAAGATCCTAACAACAAACAGTGTAGACACTGGTCTGCGGAGTCTGAGATGGGTATATACTGTTTGCATATGTCTCCAAGACGGGGTTGGCAGTCTAAAAAGGTTTAAAAGAAACCACTTGCTCCAGAACATGTTGCCAGACGTCTTTTCAGAAGGGCTACGGCGTCCAAATACACTTGAGCCGCGACACGAGAAAACCAACAAAGTGGCAGTGCGCCAGCGCAGACTCAGATCAGCCTGGGCATCCGCCCATTCTGATCAGACTGTTCGCTAAGCGCTTTAAGGGTAGCTAAGATTCCAAGCTACCACCATGCGGACAGCGAAGATTCTGATCAAGCTGGGCGGATGGCCAGGCTGATATGAGTGCGCTGGGCGCACAACCACTTTGTTGGTTTTGTCGTGTCGCGGATCAAAGTAGCAGTCATAAAATTTGTTTCCTGTAATAAAAAAGATCGTGAATAATTTCTACAACGCTAGCCCGCAAAAAGAGGTATTCACGAAAATCTGAATATGCAATATATTATGTTTTCATCATCATTATAAGCAGTAGTAGTAATTATAGTAGTTCTACTAGTATTTAGCTACGACGAAACATGTGCCAGATGTGTTTGAAATTGATATAGAATATATCAGATGCATAAAAAGAATCTTTATCTACTAAACGTTTGATCTATAGTCATTGGAAGAAGGAGAGGTCAAGAAATTGTAGAAATGAGCCAAGAGACGACCAAACCAGCAAATTTGCTTGCGCCCACCGATGATTCAGATCAGTCTATATATATAGCTAGGCATTTTTGCAGTCTGACCAGAGTCCTTACTGTGCCCCTAAAGTGTAGCTAAAGCTCTAAGCTATCTCAGTGCGGGCAGCGAAGACTCTGATCAGACTGGGCGGATGCGCACATGCCACTTTGTTGGTTTTGTCGTGTCACGGATCAAATGTGCAAGATTTACGGACAGCGATGCTTGCAAAATGGCGTAGATGGAATATACCCTGCAATCACAGTCAGTCCGGGTTAATTTATGTAAGACTTTCCTGGTACATCTGATGGACATTGGCTTAAAAACATTCATATTCACGGATTGGAGATTTGTGCTTTAGTAAAGTCAATAACACCACTATTTTAAACTTTAAATGCTGCAAGTAGAAACTCCTTTTTATTTCTTTATAATACGTCAATCAAATTATGATGCTAAAATGTTGGTGTAAATTCAAGAAGAGTTTTCACTAATACACTGTTTCTACCTCCGTTACAATTTTTGTCCCAGTAGATTATTTGCCCAAGTCTTAAGTTGCATAGTTACATTAAATCAGTTTTATTCTTTTAAATTATTTCACAATTAAACACACGGAAGCAAACCTTTACAATATAAACCGATAATTGAAGACGTAAACTAGTATTCGCTATAGTTTCTACATCTGCAGCTATCGTACTAAGATCTGATAAGTATATCCTCGTTAGGAACACTTCGCTGAACATCCACAACGTATGTTACCATGAAGGATTAAAAGTATTTATTCTCTCCTTCCTGGAAACGCACCCCGTGTTGAGACTATTATGGTTTACCTATGTGAGGCGGGGTGTTTTCTTTGCTGAAATATGATGGCAGTGTGAGACCCGATAAACAAGATTTGAGCCCCGACACGACAAACCAACAAATTGGCTTGTGCGCCCAGCGAAGACTCAGATCAGCCTGACCATCCGCCCAGTCTGATCCGACTCTTCGCTGACAGCATAAAGGGTAGCTAAGGGTTTAAGCTACCTCCATGCTGACAACGAAGACTCTGATCAGACTGAACGGATGCCAAGACTGATCTGCATCTTCGCTGGGTGCACATGCCACTTTGTTGGTTTTGTCGAGTCGCGGCTCATTTTTTGTCTGTAAGACAATTTGCCCAGAAAAATATCCCCCAGCAATCCCCCCCCCCACCAATAAATAGATAAATACCAATAATAAATGAATAAATAAATAACACCGAGCTGTGTGCGTTTCCATTAGTCTCCATTGAATGTAAACTGACTACGGTATTCTAACAATAGGAATCCCATTGACAATTTATGTTAATACTTGCAGAGCTAACCAACTCGACTGTAGTGAAAACACCTCACATAGCATCGGGAGACAAGAACATGATGTTATCATATGACATCGCATCTGAGAGTGTAAAAAGGCCATGCATTATAAACGATAATCCACTAGTGGATTAAATATGCAAATTACGCCGTAAAGTTATATGTTGATGTCCATAAAACGTCGCGTTTTCTAATGGCGAAATCGTGACGTTTTAGCACAAAATTTGCTAATAATATGCGATTTCAGTGTCATATGATAAATAGAACCTTGCATTTGTGCTCCTGTATTATTGAATTTATTAAATTCGTTGGTGAAAACGATAAGATGCTCGGCAGAGCCTCGCATCTTATCTTTCTCTCCAACTTGTTTAATACATTCAATAATACATGAGCACTCATGTAAGATCCTCTATATATGAAGCAACAGAGTATTTACATTTATTTGAACACATTATAGAACAAATATCTGCGCTGCCCTCCTACACAGATCAAAATGCATTTGGCTTAAACAATAAATCATGGCACTGAACAAGTTATAAATCACGATTTTGCATTAGAGTAAGCTCTAGACGGAAACTCATATTGCTAATTGGGTATGTTCCACTTTTGTCAATATGATAGCATGCATATTACAAAGGACGTCTAAGCTCTGATGGAATATCTATATCAGTGTTAATTATATTTGGACCGAGGCTTTTAAGTTCACGAGACAATTCTCTTAATACTTTTACCATTTGCTGCATAGTGCAAATGTTCTATCAGTTACGATGAAACGTTCTTACCAACCTTTTTTCACATTAATTGATATAGGTTTCAAATGAAATATGATTTACGAGGGCTCTTGTTGCGCGTGAAAGACTTATTTTAGTCCCCGCTTTCACGACATCTGAATCGCCTGCCGTCTTGCTGCACCCATTGAATTGAATCGGTGAAGTAATAGCTCATCTTTTTCTCTTGCTAGATATTGCATATCTTACCTCATGTGTGAGTGACATTTTTGATGAGACTATAAAAATCTTCAGAGATTATAATGAAGTCCTGTCACCTTCTGATGCCTAAACAAACATTTCACTCCCAAGGTCAATCCAGGTCTGCCATTTACATTTCGTTGACGGCCCTAAAAGGTCAGTTTATATTGCATCATATTGTAGATTATATTTTCTGCTCCTTTCACTGAAGATCATCTTAAACATTTTAAGACCAGAAAGTATAATCTGCAATATAATTAAGTATACATTTAGAGGGCGTGGTCAGTTTTGCGAAAGCCTGGTCATGCATGGACGCAATCACACTTACTGCTGAGCTGCGCGTAATACCCAAAACACCGCTTCTCAACATCAGAAAGAAGGAAATGACTAGACAGGCATTTAACTCTGTACATCTTTAAAAAGGATACAATAAGAACCAAGCATGTCTACAATAATCCAAACGTATTTGAGCCGCGACGCGACAAAACCAACAATGTGGTTGTACGCCAAGCGAAGACTCAGATCAGCCTCAGTATCCGCCCAGTTTTACCAGACTCTTCGCTAAGCGCTTAAAGGGTAGCAAAGGGTCTAAGCTACCTCAGTGCGGACAGCGATGACTCTGATCAGACTGGGCGGATGCCCAGGCTGATCTGAGTCTGCGCTGGGCGCACAACCACATTGTTGGTTTTGTCGTGTCGCGGCTCATTTGGTTTAAACAGTATAACAAGCTACTGAACACGTTATAAATAAGAATATAACATTACATTAAGCGCTAGACGGAAGCTTTTATTGTTAATAGAGAATGGTCCTATATTTGGCAATACGCATGATAGCTTTCGAATTACTAAGGTGTCAAGGATTTCATCTATTACTTCAACGAAATAGCTTTAGTAAGGCTTCGTGCTGAAGCTTTTTAGTTCGCTACATGTTTTTTTTTTCTCGAATGAATAGGAGTCATTTTATGCACAATACTTATAGTCTGTCATTTCTGGCAGGTAGAATCAAGGGAGGGGGTTGGTCGCAATCGCAAACCTGTTAAGCCCCCTGGTAATTTCATTACTGGCCGTTCCAAGGCGGCTCTTCTTGGTTGCTTTATGTGTTGTTGTTGCTATTTTTGTTTTTTTATATATTATTTGTGATGTGAAGGCTAGCCCGGTGACCATCTAAATGAGAAATGGCTGTTCACATGGCTGCCTCTGATAATGTCTTTAGTGGTTACTAATTTTGTGTTGTCTTTTTCCCACATGGTGTCTTTGGTGGGATCTGGGATTGAATTGTGTCAGTTCCTGAGAATTTTTCTCTTCACTTTTAGTCAGAATTGTTTTAATACCATTTTTATATTATGTTTGATTATTGCGACGCTCATAAGGCGAATGGAGCTACCTGAATGTTTTGCCATCATTTGTACAAAGTGAAACAATGTCTGTATCCCCTTATCTAACACCTTGGGCGAGGAAGCCCGTCTACAATCGGGGCTCTCATTAAAGCAGCATATCCTTCCCTTTTTAGAGTCTTATGATGGAAGTTTTCTTGGTAATATATTTCCCCCATTGAAGTGCTGCCGTATATATTAATGACTTTTTTTTCAATAATGGTAATTTGATTTTACGAACATTTACAGGACGGGGATGTGATTTTATAAATAAACATATGCGCCAGATGTTCTATATTTTGATTGTAGTAAATCCTGGTATATTTATTATCAACAAATGATTCTTATATACATCTATAAATTCATGGAAATGTGTTGCCTTCCGAGTAGTTTTGTGCAGCTTGATGTTTTAAAAAATGAAGAAGATTATGACAAAAATGTACGTTTAACGTCTGACTGCATCATTTGAAGGTCTTGTTATTTTGTCTGTAGTATATCATTCATTGATCCTTAATTCAATTATTCGCTTACACCTGAAGTGTTCAATGCTCCATGCTGCAGCTCACGGATGTCCATTATACGTTATATGAGCCGCGACACGAGAAAACCAACAATGTGGTTGTGCGCCCAGCGCAGACTCACATCAGCCTGGTCATCCACCCAGTTTGAACAGAATCTTTGTTAAGTATTCAAAGGGTAGCTTAGGGTCTAAGCTACCTCCATGCGGACAGCGGAGACTCTGATCAGACTGGGCGGATGCCCAGGCTGATCTGAGTCTGCGCTGGGCGCACAACCACATTGTTGGTTTCCTCGCGTCGCGGATCATATTCAGGTATCAAAGCGCAAAGTAATTGGAGAATATACCAGTAATGAGATATATGCTTACATGTAATTTTACACAGGTCACTAGTTCAATATGTTATTAAGGCAGTCTCCAATATTTTTAATAATACGCCTTAATGTCGGTGCACCAAGCCCAACAACAGTACCAACTTTGTAAAACGTTCCGTGATATATCCGTCATATATGGCTAACAGGGCAGCAGTCATATGGCCAGCAGGCTAGCGTGCAGTTCATGATCAGACATAAATCTTGATTTTCAGTGTGTGCCTATGCTCATATACTCTGAAATAATTGTTATTATTATGATTATGGCATTCAGCAGAGCACAATGACATCATAGACGAGAAATACAAGTAGACGACATCTGGTGTTGAAAACAATAGGATTTTAAGGTTGGTGAGAATTTACGTAACAAAGCTGAAAAAAAATCGAATGCTTCTTCAAGCTTATTTCATTAAATAGAAGAGTATACTTGGAACAAATGGCTAAAATACCAAATGTAGAAGGACCTCACATTGCCGTGAATTTGTAATAAAATTGCAGATAACGATTTTAAGAGAAATTGGCAATTGCAAAGCGCGATTTATCATATGACGTAGATGTTATTCAGTGGATAACGTCGTGTCATAAAAATCGTATGACCACACGTGTAATAACACTATGGCGCGTACACGTAACGTCATTGACAACGTCCATGCCAGCAATGCGTTTTCTTATTGAAATAATGTTCAGTTTGAAGGCGTTAAAATCTCACTTTAAAGGGGCACATGATAAAGGGAATCTTACACTTGTGGTCATTTCATATGAAATTTATGAACTCGCCAAAGGCTCGTTTCATAAATTTCATATGAAATGACCACTCGTGTAAGATCCTCTATGTTTACCTGTGTTTATCGATATGGACATATTCGCTTATATTATCATCATGGATATCAAACCTTAACTCTTAGTCAGCTTATATGATGACAACACTTGCGCGCATTGCAGCGTTTCTCCTGTGAGAAACTGGTCACAAAAAAGTCCTAAATCTGACGCCGAAGCCGACGAGACCGACTAGCTAGTCGCAAAAAAATGATTAAACATGCTGGCTAAAAAGGAAGCTAAGAGTGTAAAGAATCTAGTGCAACAGAGTTATTGAAAAAAATCGTGTGGAAATTAGAGTATGCCCCCATACCAGTCTATCATTAAGTTTTCGTACGGACTACTCAATTTATTTTATCCCATTAGTTAGTTTGATGTCTCGTTTTCATGTTTAAACTATATCCAGCACAGTGACTGTGAACACTCCGTTAGAGAAATATATATTTTGTTTTGTTTTGTTTTTTGTTGTTTGCTTTGATTTTTGTTGTCTGTTTTTGCTTCTCGATATTACGTTTTGTATGCACTTCTTACGTCTATTTTTTTGTCTTTTTAAGTTGTTATGAATTATGATTTAGACACTTCCTGGGTGCAACAACAGAATTCATCATATCGTAACGTTGCCAATTTTATTTTACATCATCATATTTCAATTCTCATATCGACGTTACCCCCGCACCTCAGCGGAACGTATCCATAGCCGCAGTAACGGGGCGCCGAGCGTCCGTCCAGTTTTATTTTACACCGGCACTTCGCTGGTGTTAAATGATGTTGACAACGGCCGAACGCGAAGTCTGTCGAAGATTGTAACGGTATTAGCCACCATGTACCTTCAGTATAAAGAAGAAACATAAATGATACATCTTGTAATACACACTAATAATTATTGGCCAGCGCCCCACAGAAGGACTTATTTGATCCGAAGATTAGTCTGAAAGTGTCATTACCATGGAAATAGTTGAGCCATGCAGTGCTAGTTCGTGCTCCAACAGTTTAAAGAGGTGCTACAACACATATTTTCAGTTATCAAAAATCTTGATAAAGCGGGTTTCTCACTGTTACTTGTTCTTGTTATCTAAATTGATACTTTCATAAATCTATTATGTGAGTGGCAATTTTAGTTTAGTAAAAGTAGCTGAATGACCACTAGTCTCGGAAAGTGCTGTTTGTTAGGACTACAGTGTGTGCCTTTCCTGAACTGCTGTCAATATATCTATACAGTTTTTTCCCTTTTGATGTTGAGGACTAGTGATTGTTTCAGTTCCTGAGTATTGCCTATGTTTTTTTACAATTTATGTACATGTATAAAAGCTACTAAATGAACTTATTGTAAAATGAGCTGCTGTGCGGGCGTGCCAGAGAAACATTTATCACATGACGCCGCTGTTATTCAGTGGATAACGTCATGTCATAAAAATTGTATGACCACACGTGTAATAACACTTTGGCGCGCACACGTAACGTCATTGACAACGTCCTTGTCAACAATGCTTTTATAATTGAAATAATGTTCAGTTTGAAGGCGTTAAAATCCCATTTTAAAGGGTCATATGATAAACAGAATCTTACACTCATGGCCATTTCATATGAAATTTATGAAACTCGCAGAAGGCTTGTTTCATAAATTTCATATTAAATGACCACTCTTGTAAGATCCTCTATTTAAGAATGTTTAACAGAAATGTCATCTGTTCTTTCTACAACTAATTGCTCCAAAACAACTCTCTTTCTTTTATCATACTGGTGTGGTACACCTTTCGAGGGCATTTCGAGCTATTCATAAACAATAAGATTAAAGTTTCTCTCTCTCTCTTAGATTTTTAGATACGATAAACACGAAAACAAAGACTGAGGTGAAAATAGTATTAAACACGTTTTGCGTCAAAAAAACTTCATATTTTTTTCTAATTATAAAACTTCGTGGTCCGATTATGAAACCTATCAATGCCATGTTGGGTTAACATTCCAAGTCTAAACTGACTGACTAATTTACAGAAATTAATTTCAATCTAGCTTGCCTAATGAGAGTAAGAAAAATTTGTATGAACACCTGAGCCTTGAAAAACATGGCATAACTATTTCAACCCTTAATATAATAAATTGACATTTTCATCTGTATCATGACTTCGTCAAAGGGATTTGAAACAAAAATCAGAAACAGGACTGAACACTTTAGATTCAGATTGGGCAGGTGGTAAGATTTCCTTGATAGTCACGGTTAATTTCTGATAATTATTTTCACTGACTGTTTCCGAATTTGTACTCTATGTATATAGGCGTCATTATTTTAATTGAGACTGTACTGATTCAAATTTATTAAAGTTTGAGGAAATTATGTGGCTTTTTCTTTGTCTTCTCCTTCAATATTCGATTCCAATTTTCTCATGTTTATCTTTCCATTTTTGAGAAGCTATATTCCTTTGGCACCTGCATACGGAGCTCAAGTCTCTTAATTAGTCTGCATTGCTAGAGCCTGTTTCAGATATCAAGACTGTGTTGACAGAGGAAAGCCGCTCACCAATACATTGTTGTCGCAAGGTTATCGTAGAGCGAAGATTGCGCCAACACTTAAAAAGTTCTTTGGGAGACACCATGACCTCGTTGATTCCTCCTTTTTGGTCGTTTCTAAACTTATTTCCGATTTGATGGCTACGGCAGAAGCATAGCAAGACTTTTTTTTACCGGACTTTCATTTTCACTTACGGAGCCCGGGAGGGGACATAGCAATACATATACTGATTTTGTTCCTACGAAATACATTTCGTTCCCACGCATTACTTTTTCGTTTTCTCAATTTAATATTTCGTTCACTCAAAATAATATTCCGTTCCCACGCTTTACTTTTTCGTTCCTTCAGTTTAATATTTCGTTCCCTCATAGTAATATTCCGTTCCCCCACTTTACTATTTCGTTTCCTCAAAATAGCATTTCGTTCCCTCAAAATAATATTCCGTTCCCCCACTTTACTATTTCGTTTCCTCAAAATAGCATTTCGTTCCCTCAAAATAATATTCCGTTCCCCCACTTTCCTATTTCGTTCCCTCAAAATAGCATTTCGTTCCCTCAAAATAATATTCCGTTCCCCCCACTTTACTATTTCGTTCCCTCAAAATAGCATTTCATTCCCTCAAAATAACATTCCGTTCCCACGCTTTACAATTTTGTTCGCTCAAAATAACATTTCATTCCCTCAAAATAATATTTATTTCCACGCATTACTTTTCGTTCCATCAGATTGAAATTTCGTTCCCTCAAAATAATATTCCGTTTCCAAGGGTTACCATTTCTTTCCCTCACAATAATATTTCATTTCCTTACCAAAATATTTCGTTCACTCAAATAAACATTTCGTTACTATGAAATAGATTTTCGTTTTCTCGCAAAAATATTCAGTGATGGTAAAAGCAAAACCATAGTACATTTTAGCAGCCTGGTTTCCAAGCTAAATGCTTTATTCTAAATGTTACAAGTCTTAATTTGATTCCGTTTGTTCTGAAGGCCAACCATATTTTTTATCTTATCATTCTATATTCAACATTGTCATTATTTTCATTATTATAATTATCGTTATTTTTATTATTATAATTATTATTATTATTTTTATTTTATTTATGTTCTGAACTGGAGCCAGTCTAGTACTTTCAGTTATCCCAGTCTCTGTACCCCCTTTAATTCGGGGCCAACTCCTAAGAAACGAATTTGCCCCCGTCAAAGCAAATGCTCTCAATCCATAGCAGGCCTAGAAAAGGCACTGCCACCTAGGGAAGCAAGAAGGAAGTCATACCAGTTGTCTCGCGGTTGAAACCTGGCAGAAAAATATGGAGATACACTCACACACCACAGCTTTACCATAGCTCAAATGTTATTATGCCAACTGTCACGTTTAAATTACTGGAGTATTTCCGGGCCCTGAGTTTAGCTGACTTACATGAACCAAGTACCTAAATGACAAGGTGAATGAGTACACCTTCAAGGGAAGCAATTCAGCCATCCCAGTCTCTGCAAATCCCAAACTGGGGCAAATTCGCAATGGAAAGAATTTGCTCCCCTTGGAGCAAATTTCTCCTGCGAGAGCAGACCCCCTCGATATGGTCGCACTGCCAAAGGAAACAAACAGGAAGTCACAAAAGCAGACTCCTCTTCACTGGAAGCAACTCAGCAATCACTATCACCATCTCTGCGCCCCGTGGACAAAATCGTGGCTCTACTGATCACGAACCCAGAGCCCCTCGTGAACCATACATATAAGTATACCGCCAACTGATGGTCGACACCGCCGAGTGAGCACGCGATGTTCGGACAACGCTTACCCAACGTTCAGAAACGCCAATGATGTTTGTTCAACGTTGGGTAGACGTTGTACCAGCGTTAAGTTTTCCTATTATAATTATAATGATGCTACGTTTTCTCAGTTTCTTATTTTTAAATTGTTAGTAGAATATGTAATTCGATTGTCATGCTCAAAGATTTAATATAATGTTGACCAAATTGATTATCATTATGAAATGCCTTTATTCAAAACAGAGCTCTTTTGAACGACCATGATATACTGATCTGTCTAAAGCTAAAAATAGATGAGCCTAATAAGAGTAAATCGTGGGAACGAAATATCATTTCGTGCGAACGGAATAGTAATCTGTACGCTCAAAATACTACTGTGATAGAACAAAATATTATTGCGAGGTAACAAAATACTATTTTAAGGACACGAATTTATTTTGCAAGAGAAAGAAATATTAGAACGTGCAAACGAAATAGAGATGCGTGGAAACAAAATGTTGTTTTGGAGGAACCAAATATTATTTTGAGGGAACGAATTATTATTTTGAGGCAGACGAAAAAGTAATGCATGGGAATGGTATATTATTTTGAGGCAACGAAAAAGTAATGCATTGGAGAGGATGTTATTTTGAGGGAAAGAAATGCTATTTGGAGGGAACGGAAAAGTAAAGAGTGGGAACGGAAAACTATTTTGAGGAAACGAAATACTAAATTGAGGGAACGAAAAAGGAATGCGTGGAAACGAAACAGTAAAGCGTGGGAACGGAATATAACTTTCGAGCGAACGAAATACTAAACTGAGGGAACGAAAAAGTAATGCGTGGGAACGAAATGCATTTCGTGGGAACGAAGTCAGTATATGTATTGCCATGTCCCCTCCCGGGCTCCGTATTCACTGAATTATTCTACAGATACATAGATATGGCGGATGTTCGTATTATAACAGACAGGTGATGCTTACTACTCGCGAGCACCTAATAACCCCACTGTTTAGGGTCCATATCTGTGTATCTGAAATATTTTGGAATGCATTCTAATTCTGAGGCCCTTTTCAGCTGAAGGAGTTCCTCATAGCAAAGTTTGAAAACAATTAATGTCAATATACGAAAGAAATGGTATATAATCTTAATCGAGAAAGTACAATCATAAATAAGGGCTCGTGTGCTTTGATTTCACAGCGATATTAATAGCGGTCATCTCATACACTATCAATTAGACAATTATATAATTGAGCCGTTCTCTGTGAAAACCGGGCTTAATGACATGACGTAATAATTACGTTGTGAACGGGTGAAAACATCAAAATTAACGATTTTTCGGACCTCTATCTATTTCCATTAAAATACCTTAGATGTTGAGATATAACAGAAATCCCATGAATTCAGGCAAAGTCCAGTCATAAATATGACATATGTTGCCATGACAACGCTTATTCCACGGTAACCCCAAAGCCTTGAAAACAGATGGTATACCACCATAAAGACCTATCATTTGATAAAGAATGTTAAGTCATGCAAATTGTCATATGTGTACTATGATATACACAATGAAAATGAGCAAAGACACTTTTTGGCCGAGTTATTTTGTGTACAAGCACAGAAAGCGCATTCAAACAAACATAGTGACGTTGACGTCAAAACATACGTGCATGACGTGAATAACGTCACATAAAGAAATTGCACTACCTGTTAGCTTCTAAAGTCTATATCTCAATAATAAATAATGGTAACCATCTCAAATTTTCAGGAAAGGTTTAGAAAAGTTAAAACTTTTCAGTGGAGCATTTAGTTAATTTTTTGTTCTTATGTCATTAAGCCCGGTTTTCACAGAGACTGGCTCATATATATTATTTTAAAGACTATCTCATTGCTTTTTGAGTGCTTATGATTAAATTATTTGTAAATTTCATACTCATCCGGTTATTTGTTCTTCAGTTAAACGCGTAGTCTACCATATTAGTCTTAGACAGCTGTCGTACACAAAGCAGCCATGAAGTTGCCTCATGACTTAAAGCAAATTTAATAAGTTTTCTCGAATACTGTCTTCGCATAAAAACATATCAGTTTGGAATTATACAGTGTGATTATAAATCTGTTTTGAGCAAATACGATATTCTCATCAGAGTCTGTCATTGAAGTGAGAAACTAATTGCTACATGTACCACAAGAAGACGTATTCTGGCTTTACAGAAACACAATTTGAAAATTAAAGGTAGGTTCCTGTACTTTGGAATGCATCATAATTTTGATGATCTTTCATCCAAGTTGTTGGAAAGCACTTATAAAAGGGAATGAATAAGTTTCACTAAAAAGTGTAAATCAAAAAAAATTTAGAAAAGTTGTTTTGCAAGGGATTTCCTAACTCTGCTTCGCACACCAGTTAGCGCTATTTTTAGTTCGCGCCAAAAATAGATAACGCAGCTGAGGTCATGTTGCATTGCATTTTGGGATAGTTTTAACCCATCCACCATGCCAGATCCTCTAGGAGAGCTCACGCCAAGGGGAAATTGACCTTTGGAGAATGGCATCAGAAATCAGGCACTTATAGACATAATAAACATAGTTATTTTTAGAACTGGAATTACAACGAAAGAAAATAAACCAAAAGGGAAAACGACTATTTTCTTCAACATCTAACAAGTTTCTCAGTAGCAACAAATTCAGAAAAATAAGAGAATTCAATACTGCTCAGAAAAAGACGAAATTATTTTGTGGACATAATTGTTATCGCTAGTACAGGAACCTACCTTTAAATGATATTCAGATTTTTATATATATGGCATTCGAGACACCCTGACTTCAAATGAACTAATAAAATCAAGAAAGTAGTAATTATGTATCGTAAAAGGTATGTCATATACTTTGCACAATATATAAACCCAATTTCTAAATTGCTACATTTTCCGTATTTCTACTACCTCTAAAGCTGCAGGGGTCGATCTTTCACTGTTCGCAGTGACATGCATAAAAGCTACCCTGGATAGTTGAACTTGTACAGGTTTCCCCTTATGGTATCCATCTTACAATTTTTCTATAAACTTGGAAGCTCCATACACTCTTCCTCGAGACCGGCATTTATCAACAAGCAGGTACCATGAGTGTTCAAAAGATGCTTATTAGATGTATAGTGGGCCGGCTTTGTTGATATTTGTCTATTTTCCTACCATACGACATTCAATTCTTTTGATTTAGTTTCACTTGTTTGCTAAACAGATTTCTCCTACGGTTCTTTGATACAAAAGCAGTCTGGTAGTGAAATTTATTTTAGCATCGGGTCGTAATCAGTCTGTCACTAGTTTGAACGCCAAGTTCTGAAATCGCTGCCTACCTGAAAGCTCCTAAAACAGCGCAGCGTATTTGCTGAGTTATATTTTGCCTTTAAGTACTTAATAAAATGTAAATCTCAGTGGAAAAATACGACTTTTAATATTGGAAGCCTTATATGTGCTAGTTTAGTATAATATGAATTGAGCCGTGTCGGATAAACGGTCCTTGCGGAATTTCCGAACAACATTAACTCGGAATAGGGAATTAAAATGTTTGCTACACCTCGAGAATTTTTCACCATCTTTTACGAAAGGGAACAACGTTTGTCTTGTCTTCCTTGCTTCTTGGTCTCGAGGTTATAAAACTTGAGTACATTCTCAAACTCAAAATAAAGCACACTGATGGGTTGCTTCCGAGCACATCAGTGTGCTTTATTTTGAGTTTAAGATTTTTCTTAAGTTTTATAACCTCGAACCATGGACAACATAACCCTTATAGCATGGAGTCTACTCTAAATGGAAAGAAGTGGAGTAAATTATTTCCCTTAAATTTGAATTCTCATTGAAAGGGAGACAGAAATAGAAATGGTGGAGTTGCCTCCCCTGAAGTTTACAAATTTACCATAATCCCAGTAATCATCCTACGATTTTCATTCTATCTACTCCTAAGTACCCATGCATAATTAAATCAAACGTGGAAGACCTTGCTGGCGCAGAAGGTGAAAGTACCCTTTTGTCCCTGTAAGACTTAAATGTGCCTCTTCTTCGCCAGAAATCAATATGATATCAAAGTGACCGTCAGACAAGACATTGATATTTGTATTAATATAATGATGGTCTCTGAAATATACCTCTCTTGTAAAAGGTCTATCGATTGTTAATTTATCCGATGGTCACTTATAGTTCCGACAAAGTACATTGTTGCATAATAGTCTGCGGTTCGAATAGTCAGTAGTCAGTCCTTACGTTTTCGTTCAGTTCTCATAACGATGTCAAAATAAGACTCAAACATGCACCTCATTGCACCAATAGTCAGTACGCTATAAATTGTTTTCTTTAGTAGATCAGAGCTTTATTAAGTGAATAGCTACATTCACAGGTATATAAGGTTCCTGAAAAATCTTATTAACTTATTTCATACGTGAAATGGCAAAACAAAAATCAGATTTTACTGAACTTAACTGTACAGTCGTGTCTAACTAGTTATCAATCAGGTGGCTGCCGCACAGAATCTGAATCTGAATAACGTTTCACTGCTCTCTGTTGGAGTCCTTATTACGAGATAAGACTCCTTCAAATGATGTTGTGGACAGATAGAAGGCATAAAACAGAGTAGCAAGTACATGTAAGGTTTGATAATGTAAATTTCTAACATCTTCGACTGACAAAAGTGTGGCCCCTAGGTTACGAAGGTGGAAAAAGCTTCTATTCGTTCTGAAAGTCCTCTTGTTCTTAAATCGGTTTCAGTAAAATTTGCTTTGGAAGATTCCATAATAGTATGACTAAATAAGAGAATGTAACAAAAAGTTGTTAAAACAACATTCAAAATCGGAGTTTGTGCTCATTGTGGCAGATTTTAGTTGCTACAATTACCTATAATAGTGAGACTTCAACACAGTACGGCTATGGAAGTTAACTATACACAAACCCTCATGTCAAACCTCCGGGCGCTCATTAGACTGACTTAGATGTACACTATTTGCTAAGAAAAAAATGTCAACATATTAAGATAATTTACGAAAGTGTTTTTGGTAACTATATTCCCACAATAGCCCTCAAGGGTGCTATTTTCAGATGTTTCCGTGTAATTATTTTGATGGTATCTGTTATCAATATTTCCATGGAGAATTTGTTCAGCGAGATCTATTTGAACATTTGACCGGCTAGCAGGGAAAACAAGTTTTGTTTGTTTGTTTCTGCAAACATTGTAGATATCACTTTTCATCTAAATACCTAAGTTCTTGTTTGAAAATGAAATTCTTTTCCGAAAAACATACCAAAAACATATTAATGGACTACATTTTCAGTTCAGAAGCAACCGATTCGATTCCTTACAATCAGTCAGCATATATAACCAAGTCCGTGAAAGATGTTGGCAGGATGGAACATGTTATTTTCGCCGTCAGGATAAATACATATATTGACAGATATGTTAGAGTGGCCGCTTACTAGCAGACACGTGACGTCGAAATGTCGTCGCGGCGACGTCGATGCGATTACGTCGCATCGACGTCGGTTCGACGCCATGTGCATGCTGGGTAACTAACTTGCCATTTTTTCCTTTACACATGTACATGAATATGCAAAATGGCATAATGTATTTAGAGCTTTCAAAAGAATTCAGTGACACCCGCGCGAGTATTTAACGTGGTCAGATGATTAACGTAACATCAAACATCAACTATCTCTTGTACCAGTGCGCAGTTTTGTAGTAATTTGGGGGCAGGTTTTGTTAGAAAGATTTTATTGGGTGTGAATATCGAGAGAGTGAAAGAACATTTTATCATTTCCTCACGCTGTTACATTCACTAGTATACCGCAAATGTGAAGCCAGTTTCAACTACAGGGGTTACAGTCTTTGTGCGTATTTCGGAATTGTGCTGGTAAATTAGATGAAACGACTTGAAAATACACAAAACATGCAGCAATTTCAGATGACAATAGAATGCTTTCTTGGTTTGTGGTTTTGGATTTAAAGGCAGCCCCGTGACTATAATGACTATTCTGTCCTATGATTCAGGAGTGAAATGAAGCTTGGCAACTGAAATTGCGGATATATATGTATGATAGACATGGGTCAAGGCAGCACTGGCTGTGTCGTATAGCTACGAAAAGTACATTATTTGATCCACCGAAAACATAACACTGTCGTAAAACTGTTGCGACATAAACGCAAAGTTGTTATTTTGCTTTACTATCAAGTATAACATTTCACGCAAAACAAAAGTAATAGTATAGCAATTATTGCTGAATGCTTTTAGAGAAATAAATGACTTCTCAAAAACATATAACAGACTGTGAAACAATAAACTAAATCATATGAATTTGACATATTTATTTGGAAAACAGAAATAATCATCATATTTTATTGTATTTTACAACGACAATAACGATCACTTTAATGCAAGTATTTTATAGATACCATATAAATAATGCACTAAATGACTACATACAAACGTTAGAGTGTGGATATAAACACGTTTCCTGTAAGTCAGTTTAGAAGCCTTTGTTATTTTGCCATTATTGCTTTCTCGATGTTGTCTGGGCTATAATATCAGAACATTTTTGAAATTGTCAACCAATTCTCCTTTCATAAAAGCCTCATATTTAAATATAACCTTTCGATATAATTCATTTAAACGAAATATATATGAGCCACGACACGAGAAAACCAACAAAGTGGTTGTGCGCCCAGCGCAGACTCAGATCAGCCTGGGCATCCGCCCAGTCTGATCAGAGTCTTCACTGTCCGCATGGAGGTAGCTCAGTCCCTTGGCTACCTATTAAGCACTTAGCAAAGAGTCTGACCAGACTGGGCGGATGCCCCGGCTGATCTGAGTCTGTGCAGGGCGCACAACCACATTGTTGGTTTTCTCGTGTCGCGGCTCATATGTTTTGTATTTTAGGAAATATGAAAATGAAAATGCATTTATAAGTACATACTAAAAATCATTGGACTTTTATATGGAGATGATTGGTTGGTTGGTTGTTTTGGGTTAAAAGGCTCTTTGAGACATTATTTCAGTCTATACCGAGCCGTCTCCCAGAGAGAGGGAGGAAAATAAAAAGACTTGATAGACGTGAGAAAAAATATCTAAACACCCCCACCCGAACGTACTGCAAGCACAGACGCCCCTTGCCCTACTAGGTACCAAATTAGTAGGACGCCCCGGTACTGAAAGTAACCCAGCCCCATCGCCCAACCACCACCCAAATGTGGAGATGAAAAGATATTACAAGTGATCAGGCCCGGAGGTTATAAAACTTAAGTACATTCTCAAACTCAAAATAAAGCACACTGATTAGCTTCTTCCGAGCACATGCTCGGAAGCAGCCAATCAGTGTCCTTTATTTTTAGTTTGAGATTATACTCAAGTTTTATAACCTCGAACCCAGGCAGAAAACATTAACAGCCTTGATTTTGGTTCTTCAGTTTCAAGAACCTACAAGAGCACTTTGACTCTTTATTAGTTTAGAGTGAAAATGTAAAAGCATGTATAGTTGTTAATCTTGTATTGAAGGCCAAAGAGTACAAGGAATCTTCTCGCTCATTCAAAGCTACGAATAAAAACAAAATGACAACAAACCATCTGAGAGTCAAAGGATTTAAACTGCTTTCAAATCACATGTAAATTACTGCAGCATTTGCGCCATTGGAATATGGATAAAATGTTAATGTGTTTTAATGGATTACAATTACCATAACACTTAAATATAATAATGTTTCTAGATCTTACCATACCAAGCATATTTTTTTTTCCTGCAACAAATAGCAGGCTAAAAAAACATGCCGCATTACACTTTAGTGTAAGCTAGGAGCTTAAAACAAGTATCCAAAAGAGTTTTTGAGCTAGGATAAGAATACCGAAGCAAACAGTGTATTCCGCAAAAATCTGACAATTTTCTCACCTAAAATAATGGTAATGGCCATAAAATGGAAGAAAAGGGTTTCCAAATACAGATTTACGTTCAAAAGATGCAGATGGAATAGCAAACAGTGTAGACCTTGATTAGATTTGTTCAAAATTGAACAGTTCGAGTCCGTTGCAATGAATAATATAAGAAATAGACTTAAATGAACGGGTATACTTTCAGGGGAAGCAACTACACCATTTTCTTTATTGTCCGGGGTCAACTCAAAGGAAAGGAATTGTTCCCCTTAGTGTCAGTATTTTCTTTCAAAAGTTTATACCAATTTGGAAAAGAAAGCAAACGGGAATTAAGGAAAGTATAGGAAAGTCGGGTAATTTCGGACAGCAGGTAAATTCGGACAGTGACATTTTTTCCTTTATATGTCAGTTGTTTGGAATTAAAACAAAATTAACTGGGCAAGCAGCCGTCTCATCAGGATTTTCACTGTTTGCAATGGTATGTCCGAATTTACCCGCTGTCCGAAGTTACCCGACACGACTCTAGTTTCTTTTTGTAAAACACAGGAAAAACATGGAGTCATATCCATGCATCTCAAGGAGGCCCAGCATATACAATAATCACGGTATAATTATGGCGTGCAGATAATGATTGAGAAGATTTTCATTAACAGATCCTTGGCAGTTACATGATGAAGACGGTATCGATCAGTAACAAGGGATTTATGACCGCAATCGCATCTAATATTAATGAACAGCATAATGGTATTCTACAAAACGCAGTTGATCATTTGATGTGCAATTCCGGTACACTACATGCAATACACTATTTTGTTGTCCGATCATCTTTATCACTCTCTCTCTCTCTCTCTCTCTCTCTCTCTCTCGCACACATACTCACACTTACACGCACGCACGCACGTACGCTCGCAAGCATGCACGTTAACAAATGACAAAAGACAAAAGTAACAAAGGAGCCGTGACACGAGAAAACCAACAAAGTGGTATGTGCGCACAGTGATTTACTTCGATGTATCAGTTGTTTGAGATGAGCTTCGAGTTTGAAATAATGAAAGTTGATTGTAAATCATTTATTCCGGTTACCCTTCCGGGACTCAAAAGACGTCCGCTGCTATTTGTCTTGTTTAATTTGAGCATGCTCTTGTTTCGACTTTGGCGTTTTCCAAGTTTTATAGCTTTCCGCAACTGAACCAAGCGGGCCCATGACGTCCTGAGGTTGATGCGACGTTATTATGTCGCATCGACGTCATCCCCGCCACCCCGCCACCCCCCCCCCCCCTCCACACCCCCCCCCCCCCCCACCCCCGAGAATTTACTCCAACCAATAAAGCAGAGAACTGTTGGCCCAGTTATTGTTTGTTTGAATTCCAAACAAATGACATAAATGAAACAATGGCACTGTCCGAATTTACCCGCTGTCCAAATTTACCCAACTTGACCCTAAGTATTTCTGAAAGTTATGACCTAATTGAAGCATGCAAAGGAAGCGTCTAAGCCGTCACAACTATTTGTATCGGCGTTCAAGATATCATATTAAAGACACATGCTGCGAATTTCTTATTTCAGTATTGATGGGCACAGCACGTGAGAGGACGTTTGTAGGACTACATTATAGCTGTTGCATTTTATTACTGCTTTAAGTGTATACCAAAAACTGGACTGTGCTGGGAAAATTTCAAAAATTTATATTGACATACAAATAGCAGACATTTATATTTTCGAGAAGAACTCATTCAAAAAGTGAGACCAATGAGCCGCGACGCGACAAAACCAACAATGTTGTTGTGCGCCCAGCGCAGACTCAGATCAGCCTGGGCATCCGCCCAGTCTGATCAGAGTCTTCGCTGTCCGCATGGAGGTAGCTTAGACTCTTAGCTACGCTTTGAGCGCTTAGAGAAGAGCCTGATCATACTGGTATGATGCCAGGCTGATCTGAGTCTGCGCTGGGCGCACAACCACATTGTTGGTTTTCTCGCGTCGCGGCTCATTTATTCCTCTTTCTTGGTTCTGGGTCGACTGTTCTGTGCTGGGAAAATTTCAAATAATTATATCGACGTACAGATAGCCGGCTTTCATATTTTCGAGAACTTATTCATAAAAATGACCGAGTTCCTCTTTCTTGGTTCCGGGTAGATAGAGTTTTTCAAATGTGACCCAGCAACTTTTAGTCATAACGCCGAATTTTTTTATGCCCCCGAAGGAAGTTCTGGTGGCATATTAAAATCGCACTGTCTGTCTGTCTGTCTGTCTGTCTGTTCGTCCGTCCGTCCATCACAAATCGTGTCTCAGCAGTAAAACGTCTCCCCGTACATCATCCATAGTGCAGGTTATATTTTATTTACATCCTTTAAGATCAGAGGATAGATTCTGAGAAATCTAAAACTTGAGATCGATTTAGACTATTATTTTAGATCATCTTCTCTTATATTATTTGGATCCTTTTGAAACTAATCAGTCTTTGAATCGACTACCCAATTAAAATTAAGAAATTACAGTATCTTTTTTCTGGTTTCGTCACCAGATATTGTCAGGGTCACTGACGAGGCTTTATTAGCCGAAACTACGCAGTCTGGCCCATGTTCCTACTTCTTATTTGCAAGGTTTCGGGTTAAAATCATAATCGGGGGTCAGACATTAGATTTTCGTATACTACCATAAAAACAGCTGAAGCGAGTTTCATCAAACTTCACAGAAAGGTAAAGCATAATAAGTTGGTATATCATGCTGAAGATGTAGGTCTCAACACCCAAGGTCAATGTCACAGTAAGGATCAAAGGTCGGATCCGGTCTTCATGACAGGGGTGAAACTACAGAGATAAATGTAATCAAAATTCATTACAAGTAAAAGCATAGTGATAAGATGTGTCAATTGCACGATTTATATACTTACACCCAATGTCAAGGACAATACAGATTGAAAAGTGGTTGAATTATGTCACCATACCCTCTTAAACTTCTGCATTGCATTTGAATGTCACAGAAAAGTAAAGCAAAATGAGAACCTTTGTCATTCGGAAGACCCTGGTTGCATGTTTTATGGTCAAGGTCACAATCAGGGGTCAAAAGTAAGTTTAAGGTACTTTGGTTTAAACAATATTTTATTCAGATAAGTTGCTATACAATTGTACATAATATTATATGGTACAGGATCTGATAGAAAGCTGAAGCTAATTTAAATCATCTCCTTAAACAATATGAATACAGCAACATACGTGGTTTGAAATTTGACAGAGTAGATCCTATTGTATGTATAAGACAATGGACAAATTTAGGGCTATAACTATTAGGGGAAATATAATTAGCAAAATGAAATATGATGAACGTACTGATTGGGAACAACTGACATCTGACGAATAATCAGTTGCATGATTGCTTTCAAACTTTTAACACCAACGATTGATCAAGGGTTGTAACTCTAACAGAACGAGTGTTGTTGTAGCCCAGATGGAATAGGATTCATTCAGACGCTGAAAAGGTTCCATGAAAATCAGTTAAAAACAGAATGGAGAGTTGCAGCCACAATGTTCACATTGCTGAACTGATCAAGGGCTTAACTCTGACGTAGAAAGTTCAAAACAATACCGAAAAAATGTAATCCACCGCAGATCTGACTATTGTAGAGTCGTGTCGGGTAATTTCGGACAGCGGGTAAATTCGGACATACCATTGCAAACAGTGAAAATCCGGATGAGCCGTCTCATCAGGATTTTCACTGTTTGCCCAGTTATTTTTGTTTTGATTCTAAACAACTGATATAAAAAGGAAAAAAATGTCACTGTCCGAATTTACCCGCTGTCCGAAGTTACCCGACACAACTCTACATGTGATATTTGTACTTCCGTGGACTGATCAACGACAGTAACTCTGCAGAAAATAATCCGACCGTGGCTACTAAAAACCAATCCACTTCAGAATCCTAAAAGTTTCATGAAAACCAGCTGAACTGACGGAGCTAACAATATCCTTATTTTATGAAAATTAGTTGAAACTGAAGAAGGAATTGTGTACAAGATGTATCTACGGACGGACAGACGTCCCCATTTTAAAGCCTACCTCGACAACTTGTTATGTCTATACTATTAAGTAACATTTCTCATTAAGTCTATATAAGTTAAAGTGTGTCCAAAAGTGGTTCCTCTCGTTAAATCGAGCAACAAACTCAATCGTGTTAACGTTGATATGTTTTCTTGAGGTTAATGACTTTCTACGGGCTAGTTAATAGTTAATATGTTATCAGACAATGTTCGATCAAGAGATATTTTCTCGGCGAATGACATAAGGCAGCTATCAAGATGGCAGTTTGATCAGTTTCCACGAAATTGGTGTCGGATTAGGACACTAATATATTATATTTCAGCAAATATTTAGAAGATGGAAATTGGCATATATAGCCTGAAGGATGCGATTCCAATTTCGATAAAGTCTGGTGTAACAGTATGCACTGTTCATACTTTCGTGGCTAAAGTTTGAAACTTCTAAGCCAGTACTTAGCTGTCGTTATGTGTGACCATTTTCTCACTGTACTCAGTTTTGTGCAAGTAAGGATCATTGCCTATCTTTTTAATTTTGGGTGGGAAGTGTGTGTTTGTGTGTGTGTGTGGGGGGGGGGGGGGGGGGAGTAAATGTACATATAATGCATAACTTTAATATGGACAATTTATACTTGGCATAAGAAGCTATTTAAGGAATGAAAGTAGTTCTTTTAACGTTTAATGGAGTATAAAGTACATCGGGTAAGCACGTGAACCTCGAAGTGGTTTACGTAAACTATGCTTGTGACCCGATGAATTTATAAAGGGAAAATGCGTCTACTGGGGTTGTCACCATATTTCTTAACTATTTTACGTCGCACACCTTGTTTGCATTTCTTTTAGTTCTTTCATCCTGTTTGAATCAGTATATTTCATGTGACATATAGGCGGGACTTCAAATCGAAGCGAGGTTTCTAAAGGGTTTGACATCTATTCCAGCAGTTGTTCTTATCCACCGACAAGAGAGACTTTAATTTTGACTCTCTTTTCTTTAAATTGATTTCGGTGAAAAGTAGAAAAGTAATATAAATAAATGGGGGAAATGTTATTAGTTTTGAACGTACACTGAATTATAAACTACACCCGGTCATGAACAAAATAAGTGTGCCACGAAATAGTTAATAATTACTTAAACTTTGCTGGCTGTCACTACTTATCTTCAGAATGTGTTTCTGGCAATAGTTGTCAACTAAACAATGAACATACACTGTAAAAATGTGTTTACAATCAATGCAAAAGATGCAGTCCGACTTTTTATGTGTTTAAATCGTAACATGTTCAATTTGCAACATGTTTAGGTTTAACCTTAGAAATTAAACATGTACAAAACTGGTTATATCTACCTTTTAATTTGAAAATTTCCTCTGTCAACATTTTCGTCTCTTTTTTTCGTTCTTCAACGGGGAAAAGAGAGAATGGATTCATCCGAAACGCGTAACAGAATTAAATGTGTTTAGCAGACTTTGTCCGGGAAAATAATAGAAAAGGCGTACATGTTTAGCTATATGACATATTCTTAAACATGTTTACACCTAAACATGTAACCACTTGTGTTTTATAGGTAAGCGCGATTTTTACAGTGTAGGTAATTTTTTATCACAGAAGCAGCAAATATCACAGTCACATCGTTTAACGCTACAGTTTGCCTGTGCGGACAGGCTTCAGGTTCCATACTGTAAGAAACAGTCAACTCCTGATATCTCCAAGTCGAAATTCATCTCAGACTACTGATATCTCTAAATAAATTTTCTGGGCCCAGAAAATTTACCATGAGATACCAGTAGTTTGAGATAGCAGGAGTTGAAATGTAAAGAAAAATGGAAATGTGTCGCAACTAAAGTATTTGATATAAGAATTACTTTGAAATATCAGAGTTTGAGATAACGAGACAGCTGTAGTTCTCGGGAAAGGTCCGCTTAATAATGCGGTCCGGTATGCATAACGATCTGTTCGAACCAGAAAGATCAGCCTTTTTTATTTACTGGCAGCAGTAGTGCCTTCATGTCACATAACCGGGTGCATTTTAAGTAGAAACTACTCTACCAATTCCTTTTTGCATCCTGTTTTAACAGTTGTCAATTCTGAAGGAATAGAAATCTGGGGGGGGGGGGGGGGGGGGGCGGGGGGGTGGGGGGGGGGGGAGGGGGCACAACAAATTATTTCCTCCATGAGATAGATTCCACTTTCGAAGGGCTTCAGACCATAAAGACCAATACTCATTGACGCGACAAGGCACAACCCCGTCATGTGGAATTGCATGTTTTCTTCATTTGCCAATCCGCATATTTTAATCGTGTAACTGGTCGCGGTAAATCAGGGGAAACGGAATGTTTTCAAGGTACGTTCCAGTTCAAAACGCAACTGGTATTTGAAACAAATGAGGCATTCAGTTCTTATCTAAGGCAGTCTAAGCAAAAACCACTGCCATTTACAGAATGGCATTCATGTCTTGAGTGAACACTGGCACTTTATTTCGCATATAGACTTATACTCTAAATAAATTGACATTCGACAGACAAGCTTTTGTTCCACGATAAAATTCATCCATCATATCGTATGACTAAATAGATCCATTTTAATCTCGACACATCTAGACCTACAGGAGACTCATCAAACGTCGCGAAATCCATTTTATAGATGAAATAAATACCAATAAAATTTCTGTTCTTGTTAGGTCATGTCTTACAGTGACCATAGACACAGGGTATAATCGATTCCGCCAATTTTCGCTTCCTGCAGAGACTGTCCGTCATATTTGGCTTCCGCCGAGACTGTCCGCGAACTCTTGCTTCCTGCAGGGACTACTGTCCTCGAAAAATGGCTTCCTGCAGAGACTGTCCGCGTGATTCTGCTTCCTGCCGACAGGAAGCAGAATCACGCGGACAGTCTCTGCAGGAAGCCATTTATCATGTACAGAAGTCTCGGCAGGAAGCAAGAGTTCGCGGACAGTCTCGGCGGAAGCCAAATATGACGGACAGTCTGCAGGAAGCGAAAATTAGCGGAATCGATTATACCCTGTGATAGACAAAGTTATTGTCATATTTCTTTTGCTGCCACTGAATACGTCTACGTTAGAAGGTTCTCGCTCCTGTAGCTTTCTGCCTCTTTCCCTACACATGCGTATCATACATTATCCAGGAAACGAACGTACCGCTGACGCGATGTCACATCTGCAAGCACGACCAAAATGCATTTCCAGAACAGTGGCGGATCCAGAGGGGGTTCGGGGGGTTCAAACGAACCCCCTCTGCAGCTTAAATTATTTCATTTTCATTGGGAATTTCAGCAAAAATTGGTCGAACTGCGCAAATCGAACCCCCTCAGCTAATTTGAACCCCCCATCCAAAATTCCTGAATCCGCCCCTGCAGAAAAGGTACTAAATAACAGTGTCACGGTTTGCAGTGTTTCAGTTGCCTTATCATCATCATTCTCGTCGCAAAAAGTGATGCTAGGAAAGTAAAAAAAAATGTGGTAAACGTCTCCAATGCCCCTGATAAAGTACGGTTTAGCTGTTTTCGTGCCAGTCGTTGCGCACCCCAATGCTTATACAGCCCATACTCTGTCACACAAAAAAAAAACAGTTTATCGGTACGATTTTTTATGTTTACTCAGGTTTTCAAGTTTCTTGTCTTCTGTAATGGTCTAAATGGTTGAGAGTACAGAAAGCAGACACTGATTTTCGAGTGTAAATGACAGGTTGTCTTACTTGAGTCGTCATGTTCACGTTCGTTTAACGAACTCAGCATGCGACATATGAGCCGCGACACGAGAAAACAAACAAAGTGGTTGTGCGCCCGGCGCAGACTCAGATCAGCCTGGGCATCCGGCCAGCCTGATCAGAGTCTTCGCTGTCCGCATGGAGGTAGCTTAGACCCTTAGCTTTGATTTAAGCGCTTAGCAAAGGGTCAGGTCAGACTGGGCGGATGCCCAGGCTGATCTGAGTCTGCGCTGGGCGCACAACCACATTGTTCGTTTTCTCGTGTCGCGGCTCAATTATTATTAGCAACTAGTCTGAAGCTGTCGACTAGAATTGTCTAGGGTATCAGTTTAATTTCGTTTTCTTTCAACAACATATATGAGCCGCGACACGACAAAACAAACAAAGTGGCTGTGCGCCCAGCGCAGACTCAGATCAGCCTGGGCATCTGCCCAGTCTGATAAGAGTCTTCGCTAAGCGCTTAAAGGGTAGCTAAGGGTCTCAGCTACCTCCATGCGGACAGCGAAGACTCTGATCAGACTGGGCGGATGCCCGGGCATCCACCCAGTCTGATTAGAGTCTTCGCTAAGCGCTTAAAGGGTAGCTAAGGGTCTCAGCTATCTCCATGCGGACAGCGAAGGCTCTGATCAGACTGGGCGGATGCCCAGGCTGATCTGAGTCTGCGCCGGGCGCACAACCACTTTGTTGGTTTTCTCGTGCCGCGGCTCATTTATGTATTGCAATGGTTCATGACAGTGTTTTTGCCGCGTAGTCTCTGAAGGACTTGCCTACAATTGTAACTACTCAAAAACAGCTTTGCATCACCGTACTTTTTTCCACAAAGCTATAATTTCAAAACAGTCATATTTAGTCATATGAGTGGCAATGAAATACATGGTCATTGTGTCTGATTAACAGTCTTATGTTTCCGTATAATAAATGTGAAAAGTTGGTCTTCGCGTTCTGTCCGTATTGGTAGGTATAAGCTTTTAAAAAGTAAAAACCTAATTCAGGATGAGTTCCCATAGGGTTTGTTAAGTGCCATTACCACTAGTCAGTTAAAACCTTCTGTCCTCAATTCTGTCAGGTGCCTACATGGACATACGTGTGCGAGTTACTGGTACCACAAAGCAAAACAGAGGCATTCCTTTCTTGTATACCTCTTGGAAATAAGTTGATGTTACAGTAGCATTATTTTAATGGGAAAATATAAGGTGATGCGAAACTTCTGTTGAGTAGTATATTAGGACTAAATTGTGAACTTACGTATTACAATAATGGCATACGATGTATAGACGCTTGCGTACCATTGAAGAATATTAGCGGAATGTGAAATGTGACATAACTACAAAATAAAAACATTCGCAAACAGTGCTTCCTTTTCCCAAGCAAACAGCTGTTAAAAACTGATAAATACATGTAGATCAGCGCATATCCGGAGATTCTTCCATTGCGAGTTAATTACAGTCATGACCTGTACTATAGTAATAGTAATAACAGGTCAGTGTACAAGATTTGTACAGTTTGATAGGACTATGGGTCAGACTGACGAAGTCTTAAATACATATGGTTACTTCCACAGTTGGAAAGTTTACAAATGTATCTGCAGAGTGTGATAGACTGCAAATGCAATTTCGTCCACTCTAAGGGCGACGTTCAAAAAAGACGTGGTGAAGACAAGACTGTGTATATTAGAATTAAAGTAAAAAATAATAGGTCTAAAAATATAGTCATACAAAAAAGTATCCTTGAAACAAAATAAATTTTGGTCAGTATCCTGAGGTTAACCAAGATCGAGATTATGACATTTGCTAGTGTTGCGTATCCCTCTGTTGAAAAAAAATACATCGAAGAAACGTTTCATGCTTATTTTTATCTTTAGTCCTTGTTGCACTGATTAATTAGCCTAATGAGCAATATTGAAAGTCAGAGACGCAGATAAGGTGGGATTGTGAGGATAATTCAAAGACAAATTTTCTTATTTCTCAACGAAATAATATGTTGTGACACCAAACAAGAGCCGTCGCTGCGAGATGCCGCGACGGTTCTAATAAGGGTCTCAACATATGTTTCATGGAGAAATATGGACAAATATCCTTGAAGTATCCATTTTTAGCCCTTCGTATACGTAGCAATGAATTTTAAGAAACACAGCCTTCCTACCTACTTATTTTCGTTCTGTTTTCAACAGTTCCATGCAAGTTTACAAGTTTACAAGTTTATTAATAACTCAGTACATGGGAAATACATGTAATATGAGTCAATAAAGTGATATACAAAATAAGTTTTGTGGAACACAGGCTGTATGGTTCACATGCACACTCAAACACACACACACACACTTACAGAGAGAGAGAGAGAGAGAGAGAGAGAGAGAGAGAGAGAGAGAGAGATTCTATACCTGTACAACATATTGAACTACATGATTATTAAGCACAAATATGTTCAATGGATGTTTGTTATTTTTCTTTTTTCTCTCATTAATATAGAGATAAGGTATCAAGTTAACCCAGCAGGCACACGACGCAAAACAGCAGCGCATCAACGTCGATGCAACGTCAGAACGTTGCATCGAGGGCGATGCGACGCTGCACAGACGTCGTGTGCCTGCTGGGAACTTATTACATGTAATAACTAAATATAATCTAAACTGGACTGTTAGCACGTAAATTTAAGCCTTGAGTCACATGAAAGCTGCCATAATCTTGCCCAAGAATATACATAGTTTTATTAACTTTGCGGAATTTGTTTCGTTAAATATGTTTGAAAACGTTATACAGTTAAGGTTTCTGTGTGTAATATTGGGACAAAATAATTTCCTTTCATTATCGAAAAACGGGCATTGCATAACGTAATGGAACTCGTCGCCAATAACATTTAAATTGCATAGCGTACATTTTCTATGATTCCTATCTATTCCCCTCCAGCGACCTGTTTCTATCGGTAACTTGTTACAAAGCCTGAATTTTATAAACGTTTGTATCATTTTAGGTGGCAGGTTTAAAAGATAGTTTTCAAATTTATGTTCTGTCTTAAATAACTTGTAATTGATACATTTGGAAGAGACGTCGATACTTGTCTGCCACTCTTGTTTGAATTGTGATTCAAGAATAACTTGAACGGTTTTGGATAACCAAAGCGGATTTTCAGTCCTTTGTTCAAGCCAAATGTAGCTTAAGCCGACGCTGTCAAAAACAGATTTAACAAATGAGAACCAGTCGTATTCGAATCTACCATTAGAAACATCATGTAACAGAATGCGATACATAGAAGATGATAATTTATTTATATGCCCATTTACAAGTTTACACCAATAGTTTACTATTCGCTTTTTAATGGTGACGGACAACGGAAACCGGCCAAGTTCGCCATATAGCATGATATGAGGTGTGCTTTTTCTAACGTGTAATATATGTTTAAGGAAGTCAGTTTGGACTTTTTCAATACAAGATAAATCCCCGAAACCCCAAATTTCACATCCGTAAGTTAATATAGGCAGTATCATATTGTCGAAAAGTTTTAACTGGCAGTCTAGAGGGAGATTCAAATTACGAATTTTTCTAAATAGAGCAAACATCGCTTTTCTAGCCTGATCTACTACGTGCCGTTTCGTTTTGAAAAAACTTCTTGTTTTCGAAAACAATATACCCAGGTATTTGAAGGTATCGACTATTTCTAATGCTTTACCATTTATACTTATATTACTGTTTCGATCAATTCTATCTCCAAAAACCATGATCTTAGTTTTATCGGCATTTATAGTTAGCTTCCATTTATCACAGTAATCAGAAAAATCATTTAATAGTACCTGTAGTTCCTCTGCACTCTCAGCAAATAAGACCGTGTCGTCGGCATATAGTATAACAATGATTCTCAAAAACGAATTTAAAGTTTCATCATATATGTTCAATCCCACTTGTGGATTTTTTGATAAGAAGAACTGTAAATCATTCAAGAAAAGAGAGAACAATACAGGCGATAAGTTTTCACCTTGTCTTAGCCCATTTTTACAATTAAAAAAGTTTGACTGGCTACCATTTATCCCTACACATGACTTAATATTATTGTACATGCTTTTAATTACATTCAAAATTTTGCCTCTAATATTATAATTCAACAATTTATCCCATAGCCCAATACGCCAAACCGAATCAAACGCTTTTTGAAAATCGATAAACGCGCAGAATAATTTAAGTTTTCTAGCTTTTAGATATTCTATCAAACAATGAATTACAAATATATTATCACATGTTGAGTGGCCTTTGCGAAATCCGCTTTGATTTTCATTTAGCAGATTATTACTTTCTAGAAAATTTTGAAGCCGGTTATTCAAAACGGCCGTAAAAAGTTTGCCCATACAACTTAAAATTGTAATCGGCCGATAATTGTTCGGATCTTCAACGCTACCTTTATTCTTATAGATGCAGAGTATTGTTATCAAGAGTTGTAGCTAGTCTATCAGACAGAAGTTTCTTCATTAGGAAGGTTTATCAGCCACCTTTCAGTATCATAGTATAAGCTTGTGTATCAACATGGTAGTTCTTTAATAGCAGTCTTCAATATATAAATAGTATAGTTAAAATTGTGTTTAGTTATTTCTGAGTGTCTCATAGCCCACAAACATAACATGGTGTCAGAAGTGGGATCAGAAGTTTAATTGGACAATTAAATCAATAAAATTGGATTAATAAATTTACTGACAAAATGGCGAAAAACTTACATCCTCCTGAAAAACTTCTGTTAAGTGGAAATTTGAAAGAAAATTTCAGAAAGTTCAAGCAGCAGTTTGAAATTTACATTACTGCAGCTGGAATTGAAGCCAAAACAGAAGATATAAAATGTGCCACATTGTTACATGTCATCGGACCGGATGCTGTTGAAATTTTCAACACATTCAAATGGGATGAAGACGGAGACAGCCCAGGAGATGATAAGAAAATGGCAAAAGTGCTGGGAAAGTATGAGAAATACTGTAGTCCCAAAAGCAATTTGACATATGAGAGACACCAGTTTAACATTCGAAATCAGCATGAAGGTGAATCTATTGACTCTTATGTGACAGACCTGAGAATTTTGTCAAAATCATGTGAGTTTGGAGACTTGTTAGATTCGCTTATCAAGGACAGACTTGTCTGTGGAGTAAAACAGGACCCTGTGCGAAGCAGATTACTTCGAGAAACAGACCTTACTCTCCAGAAAGCAATTGACATTTGTCGTGCTGCTGAAACATCGTCAAAACAATTGAAGGCAATGCAAGGCATGTCAGCTGAAGGAAATGTTGACATTGTTAAAAAGAAAGTGTTCAAGAACAAACAAAACACAAGTGCGGACAATAAAGCAGTGACTTCACAAATATGTGGAAAATGTGGATATAAACATGAACCACGTAAGTGCCCTGCTTTTGGTAAAATTTGCAAAAACTGCAATAAAAGAAACCACTTTGCTAAGAAATGCAAAAGCAAGAAAATGCATGAATTGCAAGACAGTGACAATGACTCAGACATTTTCTTAAATTCAGTAGAAACTGAAAAGCAAGTAAATGACTGGAAAGTAAACGTCAAAATCTTGAAAAAGAATGTTAGTGTGAAACTTGATACTGGAGCTCAGTGCAATGTATTACCACTGCATGTGTACAAACAAATTAGTAATAAGCCACTTCAGAGATCAAGATCAAGATTAGTGTCCTACTCAGGTCACAGATTAAACACTGTTGGAAGAGTTACACTATTAGTATCAACAAGAGACAAGTATGTTCCCATAGACTTTGAAATTGTCAAAAACAAAGCAACACCCATATTTGGACTTAAAACTTGTTTGGAACTCAATTTAATTTCAAGACTGTATGGGTTAAACAAATCAGTAACAAGTGAAGAAATTCTTGAAAATTTCAATGATGTTTTTGAAGGATTAGGATGTCTGTCAACAGAATATAAGATTCGGCTGGATAAAGATGCTAAGCCAGTGATACATCCGCCAAGGAAAATTCCATTCGCTCTGAAAAACAAGGTAAAAAAGGAATTAAGTCGACTAGAAAGAATGAGGGTCATTGAAAAAGTATCAGAACCTACAGAATGGGTAAATTCGCTAGTTGTAGTAGAGAAACCAAACAAAGATGTACGGTTATGTTTAGACCCAAGAGACTTAAACAAAAGTATTTTGAGGGAACATTATCCAATGAAAACAGTGGAAGAAGTAGCAGCAAAAGTGAGTAATGCAAAAGTTTACAGTGTTCTTGATGCGTCAAACGGATATTGGCAAATCAAATTGACAAAAGACAGTCAAAAGTACACAACATTTAATACACCATTTGGAAGGTATAAGTATTTAAGATTGCCTTTTGGAATAAAATCGTCCAGTGAAGTTTTCCAAAGAACTGTGTCACAGATTCTAGAAAATCTGGATGGTTGTGAGATAATTGCCGACGATATTCTAGTTTGGGGAAAAGACATGCAAGAGCATAATGAAAGACTTTGTGCTGTTCTAGAGAGAATCAGACAGGCTAACATGAAGTTGAATAAAGCTAAATGCAAAATAGGACTGTCTGAAGTAGCGTACGTTGGACATATTTTTGGTCCAGATGGATTAAAACCTAGTGAAGAAAAGATTCGCGCTATTCTTGAAATTCCAGAACCCAAAAATAAGAAAGAATTGCAAAGATTCATGGGAACTGTGAATTATCTAGGAAAATTTATTCCAAACTTATCAGGAATAAATCAGCCACTACGACAACTTCTTGAAAAAGACGTAGCATGGCATTGGGACAATGCACAAAAAGAAAGTTTCAAAGAACTGAAAAAGGCTATAACTACAGCGCCAGTTTTAAAATACTATGATGAAAACGAAGATGTAGTGTTATCAGTGGATAGTTCAAAGGATGCATTAGGTGCTTGTATTCTACAAAATGGACACCCTATTGCATATGCATCTAGGTCACTCAATAAATCTGAGCAAAATTATGCGCAGATTGAAAAGGAAATGGCAGCGATCGTATTCGGAGCAACGAAGTTTCATGAATACATTTTTGCCAAAGGTCCCATTCATGTAGAAAGCGACCATCGTCCATTAGAAAGTATTTTTAAGAAACCTTTATCACAAACACCGCCAAGAATTCAAAGAATGATGTTAAAGGTGCAGAAATATGACCTCAGAGTGAACTACAAAAAAGGTACTGAACTATATATTGCTGACACATTGAGTAGAGCATGTATCAGTAAAAATGAGGATTACATTTGTGATTCTGACTATAGTGTTTTCAGCATAGAAACTCTCCCTGTTTCTCAAGCAAAATTGTCAGAGCTTAGAGAAGAAACACACAAAGATATGGAATTAACCATTCTCAAAGACATAGTCTTAAATGGATGGCCAGAAAACAAGAAACAGCTTAATCAACGTATCACACACTATTGGAACTTTAGAGACGAAATTTCATATTTCGATGGATTAATGCTCAAAGGCGAAAAAGTGATTATTCCTAAGTCCATGCAAAAATCCGTAATTGAGCAAATACACCAGAAAAGTCATCTAGGTATAAACAAGTGTATGAATAGATTAAAAGATGTTTTCTTTTGGTCAGGAATGGCTGCACAGATAAAAGACATTATTAGTCAATGTGCAATATGCAATGAATCCAGAGGAGCGCAGCAAAAAGAACCAATGATACCACATGAAGTACCAACCAAGCCATGGGAAATATGTGCTACGGACTTGTTTGAACTTGACAGAGAGACATACATTGTCATTGCGGATTATTATTCAAAATTCTTTGAAGTCAAGAAAATTGCTAGCAGCTCAAGCAAAACAGTTAAAAATGTCCTGAAAGAGAATTTTTCCAGGTATGGAATTCCTGTCACCTTGAAGAGTGACAATGGTCCTGCTTACTCAAGCATGGAGTTCAAGGACTTTGCTAAAAACTATGGATTTAAACATGTGACATCCTCTCCAAGATATTCACAAAGCATGGGATTTATTGAAAAGAACGTGCAAATATGTAAAACACTGTTGAAAAAGGCTAAGAAAAGCAACAGTGATCCATATTTAGCATTGTTAGAGTTTCGAAACACTCCAATTGATGACATCAATATGTCACCTACACAAATGCTGATGGGTAGAAGGACTCGTACCCAGTTACCGGTTAATGAGTCTCTTCTAAGACCAAGCCATGACAACAGAAAAGTGCAAAGTGCGCTGAAAAAGAAGCAGCATATACAAAAACATTACTACGACCATGGAGCAAAACCACTACCAGAATTAAATCCAGGGGACCAAATCCGAGTTAGAAATGACAACTCATGGGAACCGGGTATGGTAGAGAGTAAAGCCGACACACCGAGATCGTACAACATACATACGGACAAAGGTCAAAGGTTACGCCGAAACCGACGTCATCTGATGAAAACGACGGAGAATAGGATACCAGAACCAGAAATATTCTATGACTGTCAAGAGGAAAATCAAAGTGACAATTCAGTTTTGGATAATAGCACTTCAAATTCAGATTCACAAAATGTCGCTAGAAAGTTTACATCTAGTGGTAGAGAAGTGAAAATTCCAAAAAAGTATGAAGATTTTGTGATGAAGTGATTCTAAATTTGGATTATACAGGGGCACAATAATCCCCTATATAATAATTATTGTGGTAAAGATACGTAATCTTTACAAGTCTTTACAACAAAGCATATAATTTTCAGGTTTACCTATAATGTACTAAGGTATATTTTTATTGCTTGGGCCAAACACAGAAAATTTCTATTTTCTTAATTATTCTAAAATCGAGAAAGTTTGGGAAATAAGTACAAAACCTGTTAATTCATTGCTATGTTGTTATCTTTCTGTAAACAGTGAAGTAGATAGCTTTAGGATGATTATGATAGTACTCTCTTATCATTCAGTTAATGGCAAAGATACATTCTTACAGTAATTACTAAATGGATATTTACATTTGTATTTCTGATCAAAACTGATGATTTCAGGATCTTACCGCAGTTAAGCAAATACTTAATGGATAATCTGATTTGTAAACAGAAACTGTGTGAGAACATTTATATCAGAAAAATAACTGAAACATTTTGGTAGACTAGCCAGATTATATAGAACTTTAGCAGATATATTTTGACCTGCATTTTATAAGATATATATATCTTTTAAATTTATAAATTTTAAACTTAAAGAGGGAGATGCAGAGTATTGTTATCAAGAGTTGTAGCTAGTCTATCAGACAGAAGCTTCTTCATTAGGAAGGTTTATCAGCCACCTTTCAGTATCATAGTATAAGCTTGTGTATCAACATGGTAGTTCTTTAATAGCAGTCTTCAATATATAAATAGTATAGTTAAATTGTGTTTAGTTATTTCTGAGTGTCTCATAGCCCACAAACATAACAATAGATTGGTTTAATAACCCCAACGAGCCATGAATCGGGCAATATAGACGTATCTAAAACAATATTAAACAGTTTATGGTAAATAGATATAAACAAAGATGATGTAGATTTTATATACTCGTTTGATAGTTTATCGAGGCCGGACGCCTTATTATTTTTCAAATCACGAATTGCTTTTGAGATTTCGTCGATTGTAATTTCACTATTAAGACAGTTTTCTTCAACGACTTCCGGGAAATCAGACTCGGGTACGTCCGCACATTCCGAAGCTGCTTCATTCAATGTTTTAAAAAAATCATAAAATATGTCAGTGTTAATATTCGGATCTACAGTCTTACTGTTAACGCTATTTATATATTTCCAATACTCCCGAGGAGAAGTCTGACGCATCTTACGGATTTTATGTCGAAAATCTCTTTTATACTTTATCATACTTTTTTTCATAGTATTTTTATAGTGTTTACTTGCCCGTGAGAGTGACTCGTAATTTATGTTTATCTTATTTGAAGCGTAAATTTTTCTAGCTAAGTGGTATTTCCGTCTTGCAGTACGACAGTCGTTGTTAAACCATTTAGTATCGCTCTTTTTATCTTTATGGGGTATCGTTTGTGTAAATGTTCCTAATGTCGTATTTGCGGCGTCCACAAATAAATCCTCAATCTCGGTCATTATGGAATTAATACTCTGTTTATCGAAACTATTTCCACTGTACAGTTTCTCTCGTATGTTTGAAAATTTCTGTTTGTCAATATTATCATTAAACGCTTCTTTCTTGTCATCATCCCACGGTTTAGTTTTAACTGTACTTGTTGGACTAACCTTTTCATCGGAATTTAATCTTGATTCTAAACAAAACTCCAATGGGCAATGCGCATCAGAATATAGTTCGCAAAAGTCTTTGACTTCAAATGAAGAAATATATTGGATAAGGGACGCAGACGCCAGTACATAATCTACGACAGAAACGTTTTTGCAAGTCGCTTTTCCTTTACCTTTATCAGCGAATGTTCTCCCGTTTAAGATTGTGACATCATTATATTTACAACTATCAAGAAGCATTTTGCCTGTTTTGTTTGTTCTGCTATCCTCTGACACTCGCTTAATACTATGACCATATTTAGTTAACTCGTGAGCAATGTCTATTGAAAATATTTCATCGGGGTTGATATCAAGATGATCCAAAAGATCTTCATCAAGTTCAGAATAATCATCGAGATTCGCTGTTCTGGCGTTAAAATCGCCCATCATTATGACGTTCTTATATGATCGAACGGTTTCATCAAACTCAAAATAAAATTGTTCGATTAAAATGTCGGAATAATAGTCAGAATTTTCTGGGGGAATATATACGGCGCCAAAAATGACATCCTCATTTGTACTGCAAAGCGATTTAGAAAGTTTAAACCATTGGACATACTCACAATCACTATCTATGACGGAAAAATTCTTAAGAATATCGGTTTTGACAAGAGTGGCTATACCACCAGATTTTCTAGCAACCTTCTGTTTTCTATTTTTCATTATACATAAGTGGTTGTCTAACATAATATCATCTAAATCGTCTAATTTTGTCTCTAAACATACAACAACATCGAAATGATTAATATAGTCTAAGAATTCCGGACACAGCAATTTCGATCTTAAACCACACACATTCAAACTCAGAAATTTTAGGGCAAAATGTTCTTGGGCAACATAAGTATGAACTCCTTGGCTTGCCTATAAGTGAGTCGTTTCCATAGGAGTGTCTCTAGCTGGTCTATGTGCCGTTTGACCAGGCTCCGACTGCTCAACACCACGGATAACTTCAGGCGCAAACACTTCTCTTCCTTCGACGAACAGCCTGTCCTTGACCAAACTAGCGCGCTTATCGTCCCTCCGGGCAGCTTTCAGAAGTGGGTAAAGTGGCTTCCTGCGTTTTTCAATTTCTTCTGGAAACTGTTCTTGGATACTATAATTAGTACCTTTCAGTCTTCGAGCCGATTTCCTTACATGTTCTCGATCTTTAAAGAAAGTAAATTTTGCCACAATGAGTCTAGGTTTCTGCTCTACATAGCTTTTAGTCTTTCTATCCTTTCTTTCAAACATCCTATGAACACGTTCAAAGCTAATGTTAGTAATATTCATCTTTTCATCCAAGAATTGATTAAGCACCTCTTCTGTGTTTTCATCTCTAGTTTCAGGTATATTTCGAAATATGAGGTTATCTCTCATGCTTCTAGCTTTTAAATCAAGGACTTCTTCTTTCAACTCAGTGTTCATTGTTTTCATATCTTCAAGCATTTTCTTGAGTTCACTTGTTTCAGTTGTAACAGTATTAACTTTCTGGTCAATACATTTCACTTTCACTGATTCCACTTTTCTGTCTTCAATCATAGTTTCATATTGCTCACTGACAAAAATAGCACTTTTCTCTACTTCTGCTACAACCTGTTCCGTCTTTGTTAGTCTATTTTCTACAGTTTCTATACGCGTGTTCATTTTCCTGACCGAATCCTCTATCGCATCCAACTTATCTAGTTTGTCCAGTTTTGAGAGGCATGTTTCCATCTTAGTCAACTTTTTCATTAGCGCGTCATATGATTTGTTTGTTAGAGTAATCCCTTTACTAGGACCAGGTGTACTTGTCGATTTAACCACATTCCCTGTATCGAGGTCAAGGTATGACAGGCTGTCGTCGACAGAAGTGTCAGAAAAGCTATCCGGACGGAATCGTTTTGACTTGTTTTTTGACGCCATCGCTGTGGAAACCAATATCACCAGAAACAATGTGAACAAAACGTCAGTAACGATCATTAATATTCAGGTCCTTGATATAGTAACTAAGTATGGTTTATATGTTATGTCCAGACTATATGAAACACGGTTACTAGCTAGTAGCTGACAGTCAACGTCAAACGTCTGCTTGGCAGTCAGCAACTGACAGTCAGCAATCAGCAATTAATTAGCTGGGAGCCAGCTAGCAGTGACTGACAGCCACAACAGACAGATACAGGCACTGACTGGCAGCTAGTAGGTATCCTTTAGCAAATAGAAGGAATCAGCCATCATAGTCATTATTCCAATCCAGATTCAATTCAGATTCAGTTTCAGTGCACAGTGTACTTATACCGTATATTTATATTTTCACATATAACTATGTTTATAGTATAATTGTTATATATTGTGCATATATCTTTTACTCAGATCAGTAGTACTTTTATCAATTTTTATCAATTGAGCAGTTTCAAATTTAACAACCACCGACAAACAGCCAGAAAACGAGATACATATATAAATGCATGATAATATATAACGTTTTGGTGAAAGTGATCCCATTCAAACAATAATCGATATTGCATCAGTTTCCACATGACTGATATAATTTCATTGCCAACTCAAAATGATTAAAGCTAAATTACGCTGTAACAGTTACAGTAATCATTTGAAGTCACACAGAAAAACTGTTACAAAACTGCGAATTGTAAACTTGGCTAAAACCGTCACTGGTCGCACACGCATACGCATATGCGACCAGGGCACTTAGACCAGGTTGCAATTAACATTTGGCAATTCTGTTGATACAGCTAGGTCCCGTTTCTCAAGCCACTGCTCCGCTGTCTCTCTGAAAGTCTGTGCCATTTAATTCGACCTCGGTCATCATATTCCAAAACAAATCCCATCTGGCTAGAATTAATCAGTAAGTGATGACACTGAAACAGATGGTATCCTTGTTTACAAGCTGAAGACATCGACAAAATATCAATCTTAAGTTTTTTGTAATGATTCAAGAAGGGTATGAAGTAATATAATGATAATTGAGCCAAGACACGAGAAAACCAACAAAGTGGCTGTGCACCCAGCGCAGACTCAGATCAGCCTGGGCATCTGCATAGTCTGATCAGACTCTTCGCTAAGCGCTTAAAGGGTAGCTAAGGGTCTAAGCTACCTCTATGTGGACAGCGAAGACACCGACCAGACTGGGTGGATGCCCAGGCTGATCTGAGTCTGCGCTGGGTGCATAACCACATTGTTGGTTTTCTCGTGTCGCGGCTCAAATTTAATTTTTGTCTAATCTTATACTCCAGCTGTTGATATGATGCAAAACGGTGTGTGCATACAGGCATTGCACCAAGACCAGTTTCAGCCCAAAAGGTAGCAAATAATGCACACACACAGTCCACATCGGCTCTGCCTAACCTAAACGTACATATTTCATTTGGTACTATTAGAGATATTTCTTTATGTTCTCAGAGAATAAAATGGTAAGATTTATGCTTATACATGTATATGGCTATTCCTGGTGTATGACCATTTAGATGCAGGTTAATATTGTTTTGTATATGTGTGTGTTTCTGTTGTTGTTGAAAGAGCTTTCTGTCAAGACGCAACACAGGAACGTATGCGTATTTTCGAAACATTTCTAATTTCGATTTGCTTACAAGAGGTTATATTTTTTTTTCGTGGTCAACTCAGCTGCGCATGAAATTTTCTCTGCTGATACATGTAAATATGAAAATGCCAACATTAGTTGGAGTTTATAAGCAGAGACAATATCATACTCAGCTAAACTCAGCAAGAAAACAGCTTCACTTATCAGTAATCTGCTTTTATAAGCAGGTAAAATTTCATGCTCAGCTGAGTTGAGCACGAATAAAGTTTTATAATTGGGGCCAGGCTAACTTCGTAAGCCCTAAAGGTTTGTAAAACCCCTCAGCGTTCAATTTTCTTGTCGTCGCTTGCGATTAATTGTGATTAATTACATTTTTACACAATAGACATAGTTGAAAAAAACAACATTTTATATGCTTAATGTGGTTATCTTTGTGCCAGCCTGCCACGGAAAGAGCTGTAACCGGGCCGCGTAGCGCAATCGGTAGGGCACCTGGCTCATAAGTCAGAGTTCCTGGGTTCGAAGCCCGGCCTGGCCATATACTTTCGTTTCTCCTTCCGCTGATTCAAGAAGGGCAGTTGTCAGTTACTGGCGAAAGTATGTGCACTTAGTCCTGGTTAACCGCTTAGGAGGTCTAATCCTGCCCAGGAATAGTGTGGTTAGGTTAACTGACCGTCCCGACATGACCATAGCTGTTTACCGTGGACGTTAAGCATCAAATCAATCAAGCAATCAAAAAACGGAAGAGAGCTGTTCCTTTTTGCTATTACTCGTATATTGCCTTACTGCGTACTAGAGTTGCCACTTTTTGTTTTTCACGATTCTTCTTTCCGCGGCTTTATTCTGATTTTTAAAAATACAGACAGAAACATGCACCGAGTGATTTCGAAACGGCATTCTGATTAATATCTGCGTGAATGAAAACAGTCTCCGATTTTTACCGATCTATCGGATTAAAATCGTTTCCAGTCATTAATTTCTATCTGTTCTGTTGGAAAGGAACTAAAAAATGTACAATGCACTTGATGACGAGAAACCTTTTCCTCTCTTTTTCTGTATCTCTCCTCAATATCAATGCCTTCTGAATGAACATAAAGCCATGCAATGCCATTAACGATTTTCTTCGAAGATGCACATGTTTCAAAAGCAGAAAATCTTGTATCTTATTCATAGAAAATGGAATTTTCTAAGAATCAAGATTCACTGGCCTAATTAAATTGTATCTCAATCCCAATAACTTCAAAATTAGCCTGTCATGAATACGGTGAAGCAGCTAAAAGCTATCTTTGAGCCGCGTCATGAGAAAAATGGACCGTAAACCATTTTCGAACAGTGAAGACTCAAATCAGCCTGCGCTTTGCACAGGCTGATTAGGGTTTTCTCTGTTTCGCATTGACAATATGCGTCTTTAAGATTTTTCAAAGCTAAATGCAATTGCTCTCTTAACTTTCGCGCATGTTCAGTTCGATTCGTGCTGCGGCTGTAAGGTGCATGCCAAAGGCTATTTTCCTGGTGACGAAAAAACATACATGAAGTTGTTTGGATTCCTCATTTCTCTTATTTAAGACTTGCTCGGAACGTTCCACGGGGAAAGATGACTAGGGGCAGATGTGCCTTTTCACAGTGTTTTTTTTAATTCTGTTCTATCCCATAACCTTACAAGGTCGTTGAGGCAGCAAAGATGACTTCGAAACGACCCCTTTCCACCTTGTCCTGTCTTCAGCTGCCCTAGTTGAGCTGGCAAAGTCCATTCCTGTCCACTCTTTAATATTGTCTTCCCATTTCTTCTTCTGTCTACCTCTTCTTCTTTTTCTCTTCACTGTGCCCTGTAGAATCGTCTTTGCTAACCCAGAAGACCTTGAGACATGGCCAAACCACCTCAGTTTCCGTTTCTTGACCAAGGCCAGAAGTTCATCATACTCTTCAATGGCTGCTCAGATCTTTCTGCGAACCTCCGCATTGGTTATATGGTCCTTGTACGAAACAGTATTTTGACAATGCCTTTGAGCCGCGACACAACAAACCAACAATGTGGTTGTGCGCCCAGTGCAGACTCAGATCAGCCTGGGCATTCGCCAAGTCTGATCAGAGTCTTCTCTGTCCGCATGAAGGTAGCTGAGACCCTGAGCTACACTTTAAGCCCTTAGCGACGAGTCAGGTCAGACTGGGTGGCTGCCCAGGCTGATCTGAGTCTTCGCTAGGCGCACAACCACATTGTTGGTTTTGTCGTGTTTTGGCTCATATACTTGTCGGTGTCTATGATTGGTCCTGTGACAGGGAACTGTTTGGACCACACTGCATGGCTGGAAAGGAAAATTGATTTAAAATACGTGTTGATTGCAACTAATGCCTTTGGATGAGCCTAAAACACACTGGAACTAGAAAGATATTGCATTAATTTAACACGTATATGAAAATTCACGGTAATAGTAAGATGTACCGTCTAACGACAGAAAAAATACTTTTCAGTTTTGTTCATTATCAGATAAAAAGAAAAACTCAACCATATTTCGATTTTACACTTCTTCATATCCGCATCGATTTAAAATGACTTTAGAAAGGAAGTCGAAGTCCTAAGTAGTCATTTCAGGAAAATATGCCAAAATATTCTGAAAGTCAGCCGGGATGTGGTCCTTAGCAGAATTTGGCTTCCACAATTTTGGATTAATGAAAGTGGTCAAATTACCCAAATCATAAGTCCGAATTCATAAGTGATATAAACATTGACAATTCCGGAGTGATTGAGATTCACAGATATGGACCCAAAAACAGAGATGTGATCAGGTGCTCGCGAGTAGTAAGCATCATCCGCCATATCTATGTATCTGTGGAATAAGTCAGTGAAAAATAAAAGTCCGATATTTGAATTTGAATTTGATTAGAGCCAAAATGTCGGGTAGGCAGGGGCACAACACACCAACTTGGTTATGAATGGCCTCAGACATTTATTTACCTGTTGCAGGCGTCTATTACCTCTGTCTCCCGAATCGCATACATGTAAATTAATGATTACTCGTAAGAGGTGGGGTGTGTATTTCACCGAGGCTTGCCCATCATCATTCGATTTTTTCAAAAATATTTGGAGTTTAGCGACACTGAAGAAGTTACACGATACACAGAAATGCGCACTATCTGTCGCACTAAGGTATGGTACTTGAATATTAATTTGTTAATTAATTTAAGGAAAGGTCTAGTGCCAGTCGACTGGCAATAGCCATTTTACGTTAAAATCGCTATTGCCAGTCGACTGGCAATAGCGAATTCACGTCAAAATGGCTATTACCAGTCGACTGGCAATAGCCAATTTACGTTAAAATCGCTATTACCAGTCGAGTGGCAATAGCCATTTTACATAAAAATCGCTATTACCAGTCGACTGGCAATAGCGATTTTGACGTGAAATCGCTATTGCCAGTTTTTTTTTTTTTTTTTTTGTTTTTTTTTTAAGTTTTTCTTCCCATTTCCTAATAATAAATTTGAAGCTGAAGATGTTGCATCCCATTTTAAGTTTATAGCTGCTTAGTAAGTGTGCCTTACTTTACAGATATTTTACTTCTGCGAAATAACCAATTTATTTAATTCATTTTATTTCATTTTTGCTTAGTAAGGAATTGTGGCAATATGCTTATTAAGGAGCTGCGTAAGCTCAGTGTGTTATGCACTGGCCTGCTACGGTAGCGGTCTGGGTTGAATCCCGATAGAGGCCGGAATTCATTCAACCGTCGAAGAGGATCCTTAGAAGACAGCCTTTTTGTAGCACCTGCTTTCTACTCGATATGACTCAAATATTGTTGAAGGGGCGTAAAACTGCAAGTGATACATCAAAAATTTCAGGGATCATCAAGCAGAGTGGGACAAAAAAGAGCAGGTGTCGTTTTGGTCAGATAGCCCCTCAACAAAACAAAGTTATTTTCGAGTGCGGTCAGTTAACATGAAACTTCCATTTTGTGATTTCCAAAAATGACTTACAGGTAAACGCCCGTAAAAATAACGGGGAAAGGACTGGCAGCTGGTTTCCAGTTATTCTACCGTAAAATCTACAACATATTTTATTCTTAATTTCACTGACACGCAACATAAGATATACACAAAATAGAGTTAATGGGATTGGAATGAAAGCAAAATGCTTAATTCCTTTCCCTCCTTATAGGATTAATTTGTTGTTCTATACATGTTATGTGAGAATATAGAGCTTGAACTGACATAGCCATTTCCACGTTAGATGGCAATATTTTTTCAAGTGTTCAATTGTTCCAAGAAACATACTTGAATTGGGAATATTACCCTGCATTACTGTAACTCGGTTTCCATTTCCCAGGAACTAATTCCATTTACCATGTCTAGTAAATGATTTCCTCAGTGCAGCTATTCAGAATATATAAATGAGACAATTTGCCTGAGTTTAGAAACTTACCATTCTGAGTACAACTGCCCTTAGGTATCAGTTACTAACCGCAGTTTCAGATATTTGCCTGGTGATTTAGATATTTTCTTAGAAGCCATAAAAAGCAACTTAGGTTTCATACAATGTCATTCAAACTGTGCCTAAAATAGAAAACGTTTTAACACGTCCCTTCTAATTTAGTCTTCTCTTAGTGTCTAGGATTTCTTCCTGGTTCGTATATGGGGGCGTAGTATGGATCTTTGACTTTCGGTTTTCAGCCCGAATCGCCTCCAATTTATTTTTACAAACATCGCATTCTAATGTAACGGTTACTAACTTCGTCTTACACCGTTGAGCCGGTGTTTAACAAAGTTGGCAACGGTTGCCAACTTTGCTAAACACCGACTCAACGGTGTTAGACGAAGTTGGTAACGAAACTATACGATGTCTGTCGATGATTGGCGGAATTTGACGGACGTTACCGAGTTACCTATATCAGCCATTGTGAGTCTAAGAACATGAAGACATATATTGTCTACTATATAGAACATAGCCTGTGCTCCGCGCTGTTTTATGGCCCTGTTTTTGTCATTACCTAAGTGAGTCGAGGTATTTCCTTTTGATGAAACATCACTTTCACTGAACAGCTGCATAATAGGATAATGACACCCAACACCACCATGTTTTCATCACCAAGTCCTTCATCATGTAGCTTTCTTGGGAGCCATTGTTTGTTGACGCTGAACCGGAGAGAATCTGATCTCACCGAGCAGATGCAAAGGCGCACTGATTGTGTGACGCCACGAGCATATCAAATTGAGAGAAAAATGATACTTTTCTAGAAGAGTTCCTTATATTGGAATCTTCGTTTAGAAACAGTTTACATTAAGAATGCTTAATGAATTTCTGTCTGATAGTCTTGCTATGATTTACATAAAACCTATCTAACACATTAACAAATTACATTTTAGCAAAGAATATCCATAATTGTATAATGGTTTCTTTGGACTCTTAGATGCCTGATATTGAAGACGATTTTCCTGTTTTATGTGAGAGTTTAATAGCCGCGAGATGATGCAAATGGATACCAGTCCGAGTACGGAACACTTAAAATAAATATCAACATCGACTGAAATGGACCGGTATGGTTATTAATGAAGTACATTGTATACAAAGTTTCCTCTCTTCGTCCCTCTCCGTCCGCCCACGCCTCATCGCAAATGATTGTCTCCTACAATATCGGTGCCTCAGAACATGTATTGTCCGCCTATGCGAACGATAATTTATCGTTCAGACACGCGAACCATACTCTCATAACACTTTTCTTGGGAACTAACCAGTCTTAAAGATGAGGTTTTTGCAAGTTACCAGTTAAAATAAAACTGTACACTGTTCCAATTTTTTCACCTTGTGGCCTCCCTTCAAGGGCCGACCACGTGTAAATATTCGTCAACTTCCTCATTGGCGAATACCTTTTAAATCATTGAATTCATTCATTCTATCTTTTAAGAGTAGTCCCCACTCAGCGGGCACATGACGTCGAAATGACGTCGTACTGACGTCGATGCGACGTCATTACGTCGCATCGACGTCAGTACGACGTCATTTCAACGTCATGTGCCTGCTGGGTGCATTTTCCACGAATTTTAAAACTGGAAAAGGTATATTCTGTCGGCAAAACTGTGAGGATGGATCTTGCCGTCCATTCACCATATGAGCCGCGACACGACAAAACTAACAATGTGGTTGTGCGCCCAGTGCAGTCTCAGATCAGCCTGGGCATCCATCCAGTTTGATCAGACTCTTTGTTAAGTGCTCAAAGAGTAGCTAAGGGTCTGGGCTTCCGCCTTGCGTACAGCGAAGACTCTGATCAGACTGGGCGGATGCCCAGGCTGATCTGAGTCTGCGCTGGGCGCACAACCACATTGTTGGTTTTGTCGTGTCGCGGCTCATATAAAATTTTATGACACCATGAATGAAATGGCATTGTTTAAATGTTTCAGAAGGCCCATTCAAATGAGATTTTTCCACGAATATAAAACAGAAAATACAAATGATATCAGTCGTGTGTCACAGAGTCCGATAGGAATAACTGAACGTGCTTTGTTTTAAATTATGTTGTTATCAGTAGCAGTTTCTCTTCCAGTGTCCATCATCGGAATGGTAAATTATCTCACAAACTGTGTCAAGGGCAATATGCCTTTCCAGACCTTGTATTCAGATGTAAATAGCGCAACAGTGCAACCCAGGTATTCGAATGTAAACAGCGCGGTAGTGCATCGTATGTATTCTAATGTAAACATCGCAACAGTGCATTCCACTTAATGTAACAGCGCAACATAGCACCCCATGTATTCGAATGTAAACAGCGCAACAGTGCACCATATATATTTAGTTGTAAACTTATATAGCGCAACAGTGCGCAATACGGATTCGAATGCAAACAGCGTAACAGTTGCACCCGATGTATTCGAATGTAATCAGCGAAACAGTTGCAGCATATACATTCGAATGGTAACAGAATCGATGCTCACCAGTCATTATAGATTCAATGCCAGTATGTTGTACACGGTTCCTGCCAGTCTGATACTAGGGCCTGCACGGAACACACAAAAGGTTGTTCTTAAAATGGACTGGTAAGATCCGTATCACGACTCGCACTGGTCCAGTCCATTAATATTCGAATGTAAGCGATAGACTGGCTTTATTTCCAACAAATATTTTCATGGATTATTTCTCAACAGTCAATCGAATATTTTAATAACAAATTAAGGGACACGACTTTATCAAATAACATTGCTGACATTTTATGTCTTGCACGTAATGTATCTGATAAGATTTATTTCTACTCTTCCTTTATTGATATGGGAGTTCTAAGTAAAGAATGTCTGGTTAAGCCTTCATACTTCGAGAATAAAACATCATTTATATCAGCAGCGTCGAGGGACAAGAGACCTTAAGCCATGCACGCATTGCAGCTGGTCCAGTCAGCACTGGCGTTTGCTCTGATTAGTTCCGCTTCAAAGAGTCCCAGGATCTGTAAATTGTTATGTGAACAGAGAATGTTTCGAAAAGGCAACACGTCAGCCACTGTGATTTTTCTAGCGCACATTCCGTGCTTTTTCAATATACGGGACAGATACCTGTTGTCAACAAATACATATACATACAAGGATATACATGTGCCAATGGACTGGACGTAGACATGGGCTGTGTTTGTCCCCATTTTACACTTAGGACAAAGGTTTATACGTCCACTTGTCATAACGATGTTCCCTAGGAGGCTGAAAGAAACAACCGGAAGAAGCACCTCGGTCAGATATTAGCGCAAGCCAGTATTCAAGTGGTTTAGTGATACCGAGTTATTTTGGGAAGAAATGATACGTCACGCTTAGTCGGAAAATACCAGTGAGTGTGTAATGCAACGATTCGTTCTAAACTTTTCTTAGGGCCGCAAATAAGCAAAAGAGATCGGAAAGTTCGCTCCGATTTGAGACAGCATTTTTTCATTATTTTTTTCACAGACATAACAAACAAATACCTCGTCCGATTTTGTCTATTTTTATCCACATCCGATTTGCCTCATCTGCTAAAAATAACGATGGAATTTTGATAGTTCATGTACTTTTTTTTAATATTTCCGTTAAAAAGCACGTTTTTCTTTTACGAGTGCCTTGAACTAGGCCACATTTCGTTTGCTTTTTATAAACTGATTGCATAAAAAATGAAACTCTGAATGCAATGCAAAGTATTTGGCTTTGCACCCTAAGACATATACCAAACTTGTGTAAGAAACAGTGTTTATATAGAGCTTAGCGCAAAGCATTAGCTTTTCCAAAATATCATGCAGTGGCGTCACGAAAACTAGGCCTTAGGGCATCGCATAATCTGACTAGTCAGAGCAGCCGGCACACTGTCCAGCGCCAATGCATTCGTTGGATCTGACCAGTCTGTTTCAGCATATATATATTCTTCATCTTTCATGCTGAGGCTAGACTGATCAGACTGCGCTTATGCCGGAGTGGGCTGATCTGTGTACCAGTGTAAAATCTGAAAGAGCAGAGTTCAAATTTATTGTTTAAATATAGAAACGAGCGCTTTTGACGATTTGCTTCCCTTATCACATTTACTGAAAAGAGATAAATTTCATTTGTCGGGAGTTCATGGAAATACGAACGCAATGGGTTCCGTACTTTGTTGTTCCCAAATGGTGTAAAGCAAGTTATCGTCCCAAACAACAGCTGCATGCATTTTCTTCTCGGTGTCAACATTTTGTTCCAGTCACTGCCACTGATGCCACTTAAACCAAAAATAAACTTCTGTAAATATAGATTTATTGTCTTCTTTTGATGCCAAGTTCAGATGTGCCATGATTCCATAGACATGGGTTTGAAACAGTTTTTCCTAAAATTTTGATTCAGACTAACTGTGACTCAACAGCCGTGAAGAAAAGACTTGAAATAGGTCCATATAGTTATTTTCCTTGAGACATGCCTAAAACGGCCGGCCAAAACGTTGGAAAACTGTTGTTTTTTTTTTTTTTTTTTTTTTTTTTTTTTTTTTTTTGTTGTTGTTGTGTGTGTGTGTGTTTAAATATTTTTCAATTTGTTTTTCAAACAAATTCTACACTTGTTTTTACCTTACACCCGTGGATAATGCCACCATTCAATAAGATAGAAATTAAATACTTTGCTAAATAAAAGTTAGCAAATGAAAGTGCACTAACAATCGGGTTCACTTCAATAACAACTCATTAAAATTTCACTGTCTTAGCTGGGCAAGCCTTCCTTATAAAAGGAAATTTTATTTCCCTTTCAATCGATACGATGAGAGATGATACGAATATATACGTACTACTTACCTTCCATTACCTTCTGTTACTTCTAGATGCGGAAAGATGTTGTTGATGCTACGGATGGCCCGTTCGTATATGTCCAATTTCATTCGTATTGGTCCGTATCGCATTTACGGATAGCCTGTTCGTATCTGTCCAGGTCCGTATCGCACCCGCATAGTCTGTAACTGTCCGTATCGTATCCGTAGGTTCCGCATGATCCGATTCCAAATTTTGGAAATTTTCACAATTCAGGTACGGACGAGTTAACCGTAATGATCCGTAACTAAAGGTAACTGAAGGCATTCATCCGCATATATCCATCTATAAACCGTATCAAATCTTAAGCTAATCCGTATATACATGTAAACCTATCATTCCGCGGCCCGCCCCTAAGTTGTGGACTGATACGGTTTCACATAGATCGTTACCTTCAATTACGGTTAGTTACGGGACTCGTTTGGAGTGTTTTTAAGGACTTTTACCTTCAGATACGTTTCTATAAGGATAACTTACATTCCAATACTGACAGATACGTATTAGTGAGGATACTTGCGAAAAGCTAATCTGACTGTGGCATAATTCCGTAACAATAGGCAGAACGAGACCCGTAACTAACCGTATCGATCCGCATGAAACCCTATCTGTCCACAAATTATGGGTGGGCCGCGGAACGATAGGTCGCGATACGGATTAGATACGGATTTGATACGGATAAATGCGGGTAAATGCCTTCAGTTACGGATCATTGTGGTTAACTCGTCCGCGTCGGAATATTTAAACTTTTCAAAATTTGGTGGCATATCCTGCGGACCTTGCGGATACCATACTGATACGATACGGATTCGATACGGCGAGAGACCACGCCCACAAATGGTGCGGATTTAAAATCCGCAACTATCCGCCAAATTTGTATAATTGTGTTTGTCTGACTGGGGCATAACCTACAAGCATTTCATGGTAACGAAATAAGCGATGTACATATTTTCAGCTGCTTTTTTTTTTTTTATTTAATCAAACTGCTCCTTAGGATCATGCCGATCTCCAGGCACTGCAATTTGTTGGGGAAAATCCCCTCTGTAGCCAGACATAGCAGCTTCTTTGCCATTATTGTTGCACTAAGTGTTTAGGTCTACCTACTATTTTTGTCTGCTTATTCCAGTTTCCGTTGACTATCATTCCATAAAATTAATTTGATTTGTTTAGATGACAGTAAGGATATCTTGTTCCATTTATATCTTTATAAAAACAATGCATTATTAGGTAGGTTTACTTAAATTAATGTAAAGGAGTGTTTGGATTACTGAATGAAATAAACAAACGCGCTTTGCGTTCATATGTACTTCATCAAGTTATTGTATAATCATGTAATAGTTCTGAAAGCTTTCCAAAATGTAAAATCTCAATAGTGCAATAGAAATTATTTTAAGAAATGCCAAAACCCACTATAGTTTGAACTGAAACTTTGGTGTATATATCAAACTGGGGCGATGTGTGTGGTGGGGGAGGGTGGGGAGGAGGAATGACACAATACGACGCAAGAATTGACATTTTTATCCATAGTACGTGATTTTACTATACAGGAAGTTTACATAAAGCAGGAGCTGAGACCATCAGGCTATTGTCATATACATCTCAATTGATATAGTTGCAGCATCCTATATTAGGTTGCTTTCTTAAAAATGTAGCAATTAGAAGTATAAAACGCTGCATTGCTGGTAATGGAATCTGGGTCATGAAATTGTTCTATCTCCGGTATATTTAAGGAATGAATGTTATTTTTTTAACGTTTACTGAAGTATAAACTACATCGGGTCACGAGCAAAGTAAGTGAACCCCGAAGGGGTTTACGTAAACTTTGCTCGTGAACCGATGTAGTTTATACTTCAGTAAACGTTTAAAAAATAACATTCATTCCTTATATTTATATTATTAAACGATGCTTTTGATCAATAAAAAGATAAACAAAATTAAGAAATACATATATAAAGATTGTTTAAAAAACATTACCGGCCGAATTTAGCAATAGTTTGGAACAGTCGCATTGTCACTGCCTACCAGTAAATTCCACCTCCTGCTGTAGATTTCGCGTGCAAGTAGGCGTAGCGAGCTGTCACTCAATGTTTACTAGCCATTCAAGTACATGGAATGTTGTAGAATTCATGTGCTAGTTAGTGAGATGAGCTGTCACTCTGAAGCGCGTGATACAATGTAATTATTGACTTTTAAACAACATTGACGCCCGCATCACTTAATTGGGTTAACAGAGAGCTCTACACTGATAATGTAAATATTGAAAATTATTCTGATTTTCTAAGCACATACTCGTAGATCTATGGCCAAACTGAAAAGTACATTTTTCTTCTAAATAATTTGGGTTTCGACAGTAAGGTTTGAAACCTAGCATGGTTTTACTTATTTGCATGATTTGCACTGCAATTATTTTAACCTTATGAGTTTTTCAAACTAAATTAAAGGCTGCAAAATTCGAACCCCATTTTCTTGGGTTTTCAGAAAATGGACACTATAGCAGTACCTATATCTGCAGTCGTTGCTTTATTATCTCGTTTTCAGTTTACTCAATATTTCTAAAACAATATTGTTCGCTACAGATTTCTACACACTTCATATACAATGTACATGTATTGCTTATTGAATTTTCTAAAGTGGAATTCGAAACTCTCCCATCTTTTAAAAGGCATCATTAAATTCATTCGTGACGAAGTCAGGCTATATCGCGAGCACCTCTGATCATGCCGCTATGTAGGGATCATGTATGCTGAACATTATATAGCTCGCTCAATAGTTTTTGTAGTCTATGTGCCATTGTTTAAATATCGCAATGCCATATAAAACAACTCTTCGTGTAAGATAATCATTTATCAAGAACCGGGTCAACTTTCCGCACTAAATAAAAAGATTGCAAGACAGAGCTACATTTTGTTAAATCTCTAATAAATCTTGTTGTTATTATTTCCGAACAACTAATCGAATCATTTAATAACAAATTAAAGGACACGACGTCATCTAATAACATTGCTGACATTTTATGTCTGACACGAAATATATTACCCCTTAAAGCGCCAAAATAGAAGACTACAAATTTTACGTTTGCAAAATTTCATAGAATGTTTCGTCCAAGCTATATCATGCCCAGAGGTTATAAAACTAGAGTACATTCTCAATCTCAAAATAAAGCACACTGATTGGCTGCTTCCGAGCATATGCTCGGAAGCAGCCAATCGGTGCACATGCTCGGAAGCAGCCAATCGGTGTGCTTTATTTTGAGTTTAAGATTATTCTCAAGTTTTATAACCTCGAACCCATATTAATTTCAAAGACCTGAGGGCAAAGGTTGTTTTTCCACATGGTGCTGTTCGTCATGAGATCAATGCTGTTTCATTTTTGGGGCTTTAAGAGTTTGTTCACATTCTATATTACTCTAAGAAGTCTAAGAAATGGATTTCTAGCAACAAGCTCATATAATCTCAAGGCCTCATTTCACCATAAAATGAAGAAACAGATAATACTTGAACATAGGGAAAGAAAGCAAGGGTATCACTTGAAGGGAGAGGTGTTCAATTAAGGTGTTAAATTCGTGTATAACCATATTAAATGAGAGTACGCGCGGTGTTTGGACATATCAATGGCATCACTCGAAGTTGTAAATGTCTAAAACAAGATTTTAGCTTGTTTGCTGCTTCTTTATGAAAGCATCTGGTATTTTTCTATATTGCTCTATATATTCATTCGTATTTTTGTTGTCCCAACCAGTACGGTAGTGCCATTTGCCAGCCCATGTTGAGTAACAACACGGAATTAAATGATTTGAGAATAATTATTTGTTTCAAAAATTGACGGAGCATGGCACAAACTGCATGCCATTCTCCGATACCAATGTGTCATTAATCTGTTACCATAGCAACTTATAGTTCATATTCATGTCAAAGCGACGTCATCAAAACGTCATTCTGCCATTGTATTTAGCACAACAATTGGTTGCTATGGTTACAGATCTATGATATCATTGGTATCAGAGCATGGCATACACTTACAGTGTATGTCATGCTCATGTCGAATTATATGTGAGATGCAACCTGCAATTCATACAATGGAAAATTGTATTTTTTTAACCAATAGTTCATTCTAAAATAATCTAATACTCTGATATACTTGTTTATGCTTTTATTTTTCTTACAGTCTTAAAGTAGGAGAAAAAGAAGCGACAGAGTAGATCTACTTGTCTGTTGGGTTGGAAGCTTTTCTTCCTTGTTTTTTTTTAATGAAACTATTCACGGTTTGAAGGAATAACGATATGACGAGTTTTTTATTCGTAGATCCAATGTTTCTGGTATTATGAATCCGTCCAAAACCGGGAGCAAGGATATAATGTTAGCTGAAAAATCGCATTAAAATATCTTTCCAAGGTCATTTTACCGATGCTTGTCGGTGCAGTACTATCAATGCCAGACTATTCGACTGTTACAGTCATATACACATAGTTACATGTACAGCACTTAAATCATGGCTTGTTTTAGGATTATCATTTATTGTTACTGTTTTTAGATGGAGATTTTCATGTTTTCTGTTTGGCATTCGACTTTGACTTCGGCTTGGTTATTGTCATTATTTTCTTGTTTTCCACATTTAAAGCATTTTAGTTTCCTTCGTTCCTGTTCAGAGCGGGCTCATTTAGACATACTGAAGGAAACTGGAATAGGCAGAATTGTAGAATACCAGGGTTCGATGTTATAAAACTTGAGAATAATCTCAAAATCAAAATAAAGCACACTGATTGGCTGCTTCCGAGCATGTGCTCGGAAGCAGGCAATCAGTGTGTTTTATTTTGAGTTTGAGATTATTCTCATGTTTTATAGCCTCTGGACCTTGTTAAAGTTTGTCAGTGTTTCAAAAAGCTTTCATTTGCACTTGCTGTTTCTGTTGGACCATAGAAAAGTGGTAACGACGTTTTCTGTTTTGTAGTTTTACCGATATAGGTAAAACTCCATAATGGAAAACGTCGTAACCACCTGAATAACAGCGATGGCATATGATAAAAAGAATGTACAATAGCTAGTGTAAATTCAGATCAGAATTCTCTTTGTTTCATCATATTGCGTATAAAGATAAATTCGGAACGGTGTACAAAACATGTCAAAATGCAACGGTGGAGACGCATTTTAAAACTACGAGTGACCTATTCAAAAGTGCTACACCAATGTCAACTTCGCTTGGAGCAATAGCCTGGCTATCGCCTGACTATACAATGTAGTCTCAATCGAACATCAGTAGCTCGGCTATAGCTATAGCCGCGCCCATTCTCAAAGATGAGGTTTGAGCTATAGCCTAAAATACCCGGATGAGAGATTTTGACCAGCCAGCGAATATGTATCAACATCAGTCGGGAGATCGCGAAAACGGTCGCTAAAATTTGATTGGCTGATTCTTACTAGAGGAACTGATTTATTGATGGAACAGCGGCTATAGCCGCCGAATTAGCCCAAGCGAATTAGGCACAGGTAACCAGCCTTCATAGGATGAAAATCCAGTCTTGGTACACGAGGTTGGAATGTATCAGATGTTTACTTGATATATAATCCTGGGCAATCAGGACAAACCGCTTACAATCCAAGGCCACATCATTTCAGGAAATCTAGTCACAGCATGACACAAAGGAATCTTCCAGTTCTGTTTTAAGTACGAATCTTTTAATGCTTGTTAGAACTCATTATACCGTCTTAACCCACCTATTATGTCGACAAAAAGCCTTGGTGACCTACAAACAGGGTCAGATTATACTTGCACTTACATGTACTATAATTATTAAGAAGGATTTATGAAGCCATCTTTTTTGCTTCTATGAAAAGTACATGCAAACTTTAAATTACTGAGCCCTTCATAATATTTGTACTAGATATTAGGGTCAAATCAGGTAAATTCGGACAGCAGGTAAATTCGTAAAGTGACATTGTTTCCTTTATATGTCAGTTGTTTGGAATCAAAACAAAACTAACCGGACAAACAGTGACAATTATGAGCCGTCGCATCTGGATTTTCACGGTTTGCAATGGTATGTCCGAATTTACCCGCTGTCCGAAGTTACCCGACTCGACCCTAGATATTAGCTTTGTATTGTAGAATGCACCTAATAACATGTTTTCTTCGTAAAAGTTTACAGAATTGCGTAGTCGAATGGTCAGAGGTTCCGTGCTATGATGCAGTAGCTCGCGGTTTGGAATCGCCGTTCGGTCAGGCGGCGGCTGGAAAATTATCTCTGTCAACGCAACAATAAATGGGTAACGTTTTCCGAAAAGGAGAGGGATTAGCTCCGTATTGTTTAATTATTGTTTAAGAAAATATAATTTGTTTAATTATATTTCGATACTGAAGGAAATATGTTGTATTATCAGAAATTATTAAATTAATTCCCGGTCTTGATGCAATATTTTTTCAACATGCCGAGTCGTGTTGGGAAGTCTTGAGATTTTCTGACTGCGACCGCTGTCTAACACTAACATGGTTTTCTATTCATCATGCATCATTAGAAGATTTTAAGGCGTAAATGGCGTCAAACAAATGAAACGTACAAACAGTCTTGTCTGCATTTGATGAGGCTGCAATTGATGATGACGTAAAACGGTGACGTCAGTATGTCGCCAGTCAGAGAACCCTTCTATAGGCACTGCCTATTACCATTCGCGCAAGCGCAGTTCTAAAGTGGCATGATATCAAATTATGTTATCATACCCCTGTCATCAGGTGGTATTGTGCAGCAGATGCCTGATAAATAAAAATAACAAATTCGACTTTATTTTGTCCATCCAGTGTCAGTGTGCACGTATTCATGCACTAGGCTTAGTAACAGAACCCTGTTATCAAGATAATTCCACTGGGTCTGTTCTTGAGCAGCAACATAAAGTGCGAGTGGCTTTTTAGCACCGCCTTCAGCAGCGAATCGTGTCTTAAGATAAGTGGGTGCATTTTTAGAGGAAACAACTTATTTTTCTATTTTTGTCTCCCTTTTAGTAGGGGGCTACTCTTAAAGGAAAGAATAAGCTTATCTATAAGAAACACCCCTTTACCCAAGTGTTTAATTGCCCAGGTAAGCTGACAGGAATACTCAAATATTGTTCTTCTTTGAACATTACGGCAGACAACGATTCGGTGATCCTAAAGGAATATAAAACATAGTTTAATGTAAAACAGCTCATTGTGCTTTCAAAGATAACTAAACCAAATGCGCACAGCTGTGCCGCGACACGACAAAACCAACAAAGTGGAACTTTTATATTTTGATTTTGGTTGATTTGATGCTTAACGTCCACGGTAAACAACTAAGGTCATGTCGGGATGGTCAGTTAACCTAACCACACTATTCCTAGGCAGGCTTAGACCTCCTAAGCGGTTAACTAGTACTAAGTTCACATACTTTCGCCAGTAACTGACAACTGCCCTTCTTGAATCAGCGGAAGGAGAAACGAAAGTATGTGGCCAGACCGGGATTCGAACCCAGGACCTCAGACTTACGAGTCAGGTGCCCTACCGATTGCGCTACCCGGCCCGGCCGGAACTTTTATATGTTAAGGACAGGAACTATATAAGTATTATTGCTTCCGTTCTGCTCCTTATATTTGTACATTACAAAATTTAATGTTTATGATTGTTGTCATGTTCTTTTCATGAAATAAAATATGTTTAAACCAACAAAGTGGAATGTGTGGCCAGCTAAGATTCAAATCAGCCTGTCTGATCGGTGTCTTTGCTGTCATCATGAAGCTGGTTCACAGCATAAGCTATCTTTTAAGCGCACAACGAAGACACTGTTCAGACTGAGCGGATTCCAACGTTGATCTGAGTCTGCGTTCGATGCACATGTCACTTTGTTGGTTTTGTCATGTCGCGGCTTAAGTGTTCTTCTTTGCATATAAGGCAGACAACGTAGTTGTACCCATTTAGCTTCAATTTAGCTTTAAGTGGATTCTGTAGTCTCAAAGAAACATAAACATATATGAATGCAGGATAGTTCATTGTGCTTTCAACGATAACTAAAACAAATGCACAACTGTGCACTGATAACGGATGCTTTATTTCAATAAATCATAAAACTCATGCATACAGATGCATGCAAACTTGATATATTATTGATGTAGCGATCATGCCCGTCTGTTAACCATTTTTTGTCTCACTTTACGTCTTCAGACACAACAGCAACATCATTGCTTTTGATTGCTTGTTACTGAAATAGCTACAAAATTAATCATCAATTGATATTGAATACCATAAATCCTGAATTATCTACAGGACATGTTTTAAACGAGCCAGCTGGAAACGTGATAACAATACTAATCTTAAATCCTGAGAGACTTTAACAAATTGATGCATGATGCTATCAGAGGGAATGGGCACACTTTCAGGGGAAGCAACTATTCCATTTTCATTTCTACCTTATTCTCAATGAGGTTTAACCATTAAAGAAGAGAGTTTTCCTCTAGGAGCAAAGCCTGTCTTTTATGAGTAGACCCCTTTTGGAAAGAATCTGCTGTCTAGATAAGCAAACGGGATTTCCATCTCTAAAAGTGACAGAAAAATATTTAAGGGTACCCATTTACCTCAACTGCTCTATTTGATCAAGCTCACTGTATGTGCATTGTCCAGCAGCGATCTCAACTTGCTGCTGGTTTGGCAAACATTAGCTTTGAATGCCTTGCAGGTGATGTATATTCGCGACAATGTTTTTGCAAGTGAACGTTCCCTTGCATTGGCACGTGTAGGTAAAGGCTGTGTCACCCTGTCTTTGCTACTGAATAGTGCACTAGGATTCGAAAAGTATATATTTTCGAACCTGTTTATAATGCATCAACTAGTTTAAGTTTCCCAATATTCTATGTAAGTTTTGTAATCACGTTTTCAGCTGGTTCAATCTTCAAGAAAGCATGAAGGGTTTGTAAATATACTATAACTATACGCTTGGGGTATAAACCACTTTCGAATACATGGTTTGTACGAAGACTGGTCGTTGGAACATAAGGACAGACAGGGTAAACATTGAAAAAAAAGCTGTGTGCATGCTTCCGTGTTAATTACCCATGGTCCATGCAAAAAAAAACTTAGCATCATCCCTGTGTCATATATCGCATCTATGACATATTGACGTCGTGGAGGACTGTACAAACATTTTCAGAAATTGTATTGGGCAGAATTGTTTTCTCTAAAACATGCACCCTGAGTACTAGGACCAATGTTGTCCTAGGTCGGGGGATTTATTTTCATTTCGTGTCCTGACTCGATTAAATGTGGTAATTTATCTCCTTTTCGAAAAACAATTACTCTTGTCTATATTATATAGTGTTTATATTATAGGTCATTTTTCTATGAGTCATATATAACCTACTTTCGCGAGCTTCCGAGATTAGAACATATTAAGTAAACTATTTGTTTGTGATAAGACAGTTTTGTTTTCCATTTTCTGGCACCAACTCCAGGATCATTTGGACATTAGTTGTGCTGTAATCAACCAAGACAAAGCTGGCGCCGGTTTATGACCAGTAAATGATTTAGTCTAGACACAATTTGTTATTCTCAAGTGGATACTGATACAAAATAATGCTTGAATTGATGTTTTCCGTTTTTCTTTTAGTAACAATTTTGCATCACAGCTGCAAGCCATATTAGTGGCAGAAATTGAGGATCTTACACGAGTAGTCATTTCATATGAAATTAATGAAACGAGCCTTCAGCGAGTTTCATAAATTTCATATGAAATGACCACGATTGTATGATTCTGTTTGTCATGTGACCCTTTAAAATGGGATTTTCACGCCTACAAACTGACCATAACTTAAATAGGAAAAGGCATTGTAGACATGGACGTTGTCAATGACGTTACGTGCACGCGTCAAAGTATTATTACACGTGTGATCAAACGATTTTTATGACATGACGTTATCCACTGAATAAAGCGGTGTCATGTGATAAAACAATTTTCACTGTACAGCATGTCGATATTAAAGGTACAAAAGCGAGACATAATGTATGGATATAAATTTTCTGTTTAAGCTTTGTCTTAAGGCACATGAGTACATCAGCATGTTTTCTGCCGTTTTAACAACAAGAAACAAATCGGATTTCCTGTCTGCTTGAGAGCATTTCTGTTAATTTCATTTTACTATTGGGAGAGTCATATGGCCTTAAAAACAAAATTTTGTAATAATTTTAGAATGGAGATCATCATAATTCAGATTTTTTTTTAAGTTACAAGGTCGTATCTCTCTCCTTTTTTTTTTTTTTTTTTTTTTTTGATGTTATCCTGTCAAACTGTTTTGTTTGTATCGGATTCTTAGCTTCAAGTAATTGTTATTGTCTGTTGACAGCAAGTGGCTAAATAAATAAAAGCTCTGTAAATAGACAATGTTAACATTTATATCCAGAACGGCATTTTATTACCTTATTTGTATGGTATACACAAGGCTATCGTTTGTTGCTAAATGCAATAAAATTAAAAGTGACCTTTTCGGGAACTGCAATATGTCTGCCAAGCGTCGCCCACACATGTATTGTCTAAGTGTCTCAGAGATCACGGATATCACTTTTGGATTGCTTAACAGCATTTTAGCTTTATTTTCATTATTAATGCAACCTTAGTCTATTTCATCAGTACGAAGCTTGCCCTGTGGCCATTTATATTCACAACGAAGGCCGAAAAAAGTCTCCCAGTACGTCACATACCAAAGGATGGTGTTGATATTCTATGGTCCTTTGAATCCAGTAATATGAGCCACCACATGAAAAAACATACAAAGTGGCATGTGCGCCCAGCGAAGACTCATATCAGCCTGGGCATTCTAGTCGTTGCTTTGCACTTAAAAGATATCTAAGGGCCTAAGCTAGATCCAGACGGACAGCGAAGACCCTGCTCAGACTGGGCCGCTGCCCAGGCTGATCTGAGTCTTCACTGGGCGCACATGCCATTTCGTTGGTTTTCTCGTGTCGCGGTAAAAATTATGATCCCAGTTGGATTAAGGTGCATGGGTACCCTTTCAGGAAGCAACTGTCTCATTTGCATTTGTGACTCCTTCTCAATATGGGTTAACTCTTAAAGGAAACAAGACCTGTCCGCGTACAGGATAGCTCGCCTGCAGTGCTTTGCCCATCCATGGGTTAAGGAGATATAGGTCTTTAAAAAACTTTAACCAAAACATCCAATCCGAACGCCGACGCGGACGCGGACGCGGACGCCGACGTGGACGCCGACGCCGACGCCGGGTGACAACAATAGCTCTTCCTGAACTTTCGTTCAGGCGAGCTAAAAATGTGCTCCCCAAGGAGTAAAAGTAGACCCCCTTTCATAAAGGGTTTCGTTGCATAGAACAGCAAACAGGAAGTCACAAAAATGTTTCCCTGAGTAAAACGAAATAGCCGAGAGAGAAAGACTAGAATTTAGCCAGCAATTACAATCTGCTAATATCGGTGTTTGGGCAACGTTGCAACTGTCCACAAACGGATCAAAATAAACCGATTCTGATATTTTCGTTTTCTCAGTGTATTACTTTCTTCAAAGAGCCTATCTTCGCTGGATTTGTATAAGTATACATGCTCATGGCAGCCTGATGTCGGTCTACACTTTTTGCTAGTTATTTTGTTTCTTGCAGAACACTCTCTAAATTGAAAAACACAACGATAAAGACTCGACCGATTATGTTTGATAATTTTGGTTTTATACAGTTTCTTTTAGACAATGAATTCTAAGGACCAGCAACACATATAGATAAATTGAACTTTTGAAACCAATCCTGTCACTTGCGCACAAGAAACAAAAATGCTTTCTACAGTCCCACTTTCACTTTTTATTTTCAGTTTTCGTGGTATTGATTATGGGGAAAGAGAATTATTATAATCACTGTTAAACTAAGTCGATTTGATCTCATGGTATAAATCAGCAACCAACACCCTATTGAGAGCAAGACTCACAACAAGCACCAGTCTCAAAACCCGCGCAGACTCTAACAAACCATAATAATACAATACCCTACAAATTCTTTGTGCTGACACCTCAATGGTTGTCTTTTAGTACCACATATTAAAGTAAAGTAATATAACGCATAAGCCTTTCCTAATTTTAATGTCAGAGAGTTTTCCGTATGCACAGTACGTGTTTATTTCTTGATTTGTCTGTAGAAAATGTGTTTCTTCGAAACAACAGATTTGCGTTTACTGTTAATGATACTGTTTGTTGCATATACGACAGTTCTCGTACAATCACATACTATCACTTTGTTAATGACAATAAAATGAGCGGTTACCTTTACTATGAAATGTAAGGTTATATTGGCACACATAAAGAAACTGCAGTGTTTCCGCTAAGCGGTGTCTTTTACAGATCTCTTCACTGACGCGGCGTATATTGTACCTGATTTATCATACGACGTCGCTGTTATTCAGTGGATAACGTCGTGACAGAAAAATTGTATGATCACACGTGTAATAACACTTTGGCGCGTACATGTAACGTCATTGACAACGCCCATGTCAACAATGCGTTTTTTTTATTGAAATAATGTTCAGTCTGAAGGCGTTAAAATCCCATTTTAAAGGGTCATATGATAAACAGAGTCGCCGAAGTCTCGTTTCATGAATTTCATAAATAAATTTCATAAATAAAATGACCACTCGTGTCAGATCCTCTACATCTTTTTACAACATTGCAGCCGTGAAATTGTTATTGCAGTTGAAGATGAAATGTTTACCACTTAAGCATTAAAAAGGTAAAAACAAAATTTACGTCTGAAAAATTTCGAAAAAATTCGTCAAAATTGTATTATATTCAGAATGTAGATGTAGATGTGACGGTTGTGTGCCGTGTCATTACGATCTAAGCAGTTTGCAAATTCGTCTATATTCATTCTTAGCGCTCTAATCATTAACGTTGAAGCCAGTTAGCTTGCTGTTATTGTTTCTCATGATTTCATGAGTTCAGTATCTTACTACAGAGATCAAAATACTCATTTTCTCATCGTTTATTTGGTCAAATATTAACTATTGACCACCAGCGTGGCATTTTTGTTCCAAAAGTAGCTTTAATAGGCTTGAAAAATTTTCAATTTAAAGCTCAGAAAATAGTATATAATGATTTTGTTTTTCATTTGTATCGGTTTCTTGATAGGACATCCTTCTGTTCTTGTTTTATGTCAGGAAAGACACCAGTAAACATGTTGCTCAATTTCAATCATGAATACGTTTGTCCTGAGTTATACAGTTTTTGTTTAGTTATTCTTTTTGCAACGCTTAGTATAAACAAGATCTTTATGACTTGCTAGGTAGGGACAGACCTAATCGCATTTGCGTCTCTCATGTCTTGATAGTTATGAGTGCATAGCTGCACACATACACGTTGTAATTTTTTTCTCTCCAGTACATATCAAATGTGATCCATTAGCCAACCGAAACTCATAATACATTTATTCCCACCCTGGTGAGATGGGCTATTGAAGGTAGTAATACACCCAGTCACTGTTGTTGTGCCCTCCTGTATGATTATAACGATACTATATATATATACATATTATTATAATAGTAACTTGACCTGGCGTAATGTATCACGTCGAGTGGATGAGCTCATACCATCGGATCACCCGAGACGCTTGCGTCGAGGGTGATCCGATGGTATGAGCTCTGCCACGAGACGTGATACAGTGCGCAAGATCAAGTTACTGTCTAGTAATAATTTGTTTATTATATATATTTTTGGACCAGTCAACCATTCATACTTGCCAGCGCTAATGCATCGACCCGAATTCGAACCTCTGCGGCAAAGATATGTAGCTAGTCGTGAGACAAACGCTGCCGACTGAGCAATCGAGGTGCGCCATTTTGACGTTTTTGTTGACGTTACGTCACTAGTCCCGTATCTCTGGTTCTCGTTTCTACGATGCACGTTAAAAAATGACGCGCCCGAAGCTGGAACTCAGACATAACCTCGTTTTAAAGGATAGTGATACAGATTCAGAAAACGTCAGTTTGATACGGCGTTCTGTATCCGATGGCCAGAAAAGGGCGTATCATTGATAGGTGTATAATAAAATGTTTTTCCTTATCTTGTAATCGTTTACTGTGATACTGATTACTGTTTAACCTGTGTTTCCACAATGTGTAGTTATAATATAGGTTCGGTGGTAAATAGGCATGTAGTGCTAGTGTTAACCCATTAATACCCAACGTCAAATTTGAAGGACATAAACAAGCAGTGTAAACCTAGCTCAACTGCCACAGAACGCGGCGTCTAATCAGGGGCTACACTTTTCTGAATCAATTGACAGGAGCTTCTATAAAAAAGATGATCAAAAATAAACCAGAAACCCCTTAAATGATGACTGGGCTCGTCCAATATATTAGAATAGAAGAGTCCAGTAGGCAGAAGTGGGTTAATTTGTAATTATGTAGGAAACCGACCTTAAGTTTCTTGTATTTTGTATCTAGTTTTCTTAACTCAAAGAATACACCGCTCAGGTGGATTCATGAGAACCAGCTGTAAGACCAGTTTAAATTTCACATGATGCTACTCTCTAAGTTTTGCCGTTTGATGGAAGCATCACCTTGTTGTTTAAATTTGTCATAGTGCACTGCCTTTCAAACTTTGGTTGTTTTGTATTGTTTTGATAAGACTTAAACTGACGCCATGAATTAGATTTGAAACCAACTTTATCAGATAAATCAAAACGAAACCTCTGCATTTCTTTGAATTGCTCGTGTGGATACAAAGAAAGCCTCTGTTTGTATAAACACAGTTCACAAAGTACTCAGGCCGACAATTCTTATGGCGCCAGTGTTGCTTGTTGTTCTGTTATTTAGACAATATAAAGTAATAAAAACAGGCTAAATTAGTTCTTTTGTACTGTCGTTTTGATGATACGGGCTGATGGGTAAGGATTGCATCTGCTTGATTCGACTGGTACACTCTTTCGATATAGCACTATACGTGTCATGAGAATCTAATTTACTCATTTTGGTCAAACCACACCCTGGTCTGAAACTTGCTTTTCACAGCTTTATCGTGACGCGGCTTATATTCAAAACACAGCTGAACTGCACATGGCATTCATTTCCGTTCTGTCATGCCTGCAGCATCGCAGAAATGAGCCGCGACACGACAAAACCAACAATGTGGTTGTGCGCCCAGAGCAGGCTCAGATCAGTCTGGGCAGCTGCCCAGTTTTAACAGAATCTTCGTTAAGTGCTTAAAGGGTAGCTAAGCGTATAAGCTACCTCCATGCGGACAGAGAAGATCCAGCTCAGACTGGGCAGATGCCCAGGCTGATCTGAGGCTGCACTAGGCGCACAATCACATTGTTGGTTTTGTCGTGTCGCGTCTCAAATTACGGACGACTGTCTTGCTTAAGAAAACAGTTTTCTTGGACTGCAGTAAGGTATTGACATAACTGTTATATCGCTATGTTAAATAAACCACCATTGCCTTTGAAGTTGAGCTTCATCCATTTTAGAGCAGATTATCATTGAATTTGTGAGGTTTGTGTACACCTGTTGGCAATTGTTGTCGCTTTGGCAAAATAATGTTCTTTTTGGAAAAATAGGTAAAATGAATGCTGCTGTAAACGTTTTTACTCATGCAAACTCTCGAAATCTCAGAATCAGTTGAAGGCATTTTCAGCCTGAGGTTCAGGTGAGCGATTCAGAGCCATATCCTCTTGTTTGTACATTTTTTATCACAAAGCTTTGTTAAGCTTATGGGATGAGTGTGGGGGCGTGTTGAACTTGGATTTACTCACTATAACAGTAATATGTCGAAAGAGTGATAAGGCTTCCAAATTATTTAAAGCAACCGAGTTTTCTGTAAATAGTAAACTTGCATTACATCGGCTTCGTTTTTTTTTTCTTAATCCTTGTAGTATTTGCTGTAAGCTACTCGTAAATTAGATAATGTTGTCATATACAATTCCGTTTGACAATAAAACAGAGTCGGGCACTAAATCACATGGGCTAACTAGTTCCTTTGTTAACAATGTAATTGACAGTATGCTCGAATTTCAACTCAATTCGAGGGACTGGGTCTACCTGTAGCTGAATTGCAAGCAAATAATATTGAGCCGCGACACGAGAAAACCAACAATGTGGTTGTGCGCCCAGCGCGGACTCAGATCAGCCTGAGCATCTGACCATTTCAATCAGACTCTTCCTTAAGAGCTCAAAGGGTAGCTAAGGCTTTTTGCTACCTCCATGCGGACAGCAAAGACTCTGATCTGACTGGGCGTATGCCCAGGCTGATCTGAGTCTTTGCTAGGCGCAAAACCACTTTGTTGGCTTTCAATTACATGTCGTGGCTCATATTTGAATCAATATCCCACCGCATTTGTCCGCTGCGATCATTGGTGTGTCCATGGGTAAACGCGCTTGTCGACATATTGGCAATCATCGTGTGTCATGAACTTGTGTGACTGCGATATTATTCAATAGAACTATTTGCACATTTTGTTCTTTTTAGAAAAATACAGGCATCCCATTAAAGGAAACAATCAAAGCGCCAAAAGCCATCTCCTTACCGGAAGGAAAAGAAACATAAAGGACAAAAGACAAACGGAACGACAATATTTGATATAACAGACACATTCTACCAAAGCGGTCAGCAAAATGAGAACTCATAGGAAGGTATTGGGGTTGGGCCCAAGGTAAATGGGTTCACTTACAGGAGAAGTAACTCTGCTGATTTCTTTTTTTGCCTTCCATCTAAAAAGGGGTCGTCTATTAAAGAAAAGAATTTGCTCCTGTAGGAGCAATTTTTTTTTCGTTTAAAAGTAGACCCCCTTTTCCAGGATTTCGCCATCGAGCTAGGCAAACAGAAAGTCACAAAACGTTGTTCGCCTAGATGTGAAAATGTTGGAAAAACATGGAGGTGTATCCATATATTGTAAGTGAGACATCAAGGATTCATTGGATAACTGAAAATCAAAAATGCCATGAAAGTAAGTTCCTAGATTCAGTCCTCCTAACTCACTATGCTATCACCGTGACACTTCTGATAATATGATGGAACAAGGGTGAAGTAGAAAGCCACTGGCTTACATATGAAAAGCGCGAAAAACCAGACTCAAAATTTACATCTTTGAAACTTAAAATAGAAAATGTTTCGTTCAATTTATATCATGTTGAGAATTCAAGGATTAGAAGTCGAATAGCGTAGATGCAGGTCTTTATGAGCCTTCTCACCTGGAGCTATGCTGTTTGGAAATTCAAATTTTCTTCTTTTTTTTCAATTTTTTCTATTTTTGGCGCGTTTACTTATGTGAGAACAGACAATCCTGGAGTTTTACTAAATCATTGTAAAATTTGTTTTTACGGTGAAGTGAATTTTTCTAATATGTTGACTGTCTGTCTAAGATAAGATAAATGATATTTTCTCAATTGATTTAATCAGTTTTCCGTCAGTCAAGATTAAATTATGCCAAAAACTATAAGTAATAGGCTGCATCTATTAGATCCTCGCCTCATCGCGTGAAATGGGGCTTTATCTCTTTATGATCGTGATTACTTAAAAGTCTGATTAGTATTTTTTTTTATTTTCTCTGTATTGCTCTATACATTCCATATATTTACATTATATTATATTTGCCAAAATGGATAACCCTGATCAGTCTACGCATTCGTGGAGACTGTTTTAGATATCTCTGTCCGCACATGTCATCAATTTAAGCGCTGCCCAAATCATGAGCTGTATGCAAATATTTGGTTTGAATGTTGTTTATAGGATCAGAATATTGTACCTTGTTCCTGCTTGCTCAAACCCAAACCAACAATAATGCTTCCTGATACTGGAAAACGCTTAAAAGACATACCGTAAAAGTTCTAAGAATTGGAACACCAAAAAAAATAATACCGCCTAATTGTCCTAAAAATGGAACAGTTTGGTTTTACAATGCAGTGATGCGTCCAAATGATGCAGATGGAATGGGAACCAGTGTAGACCAGATAAGACTATAGGAGCAGTCTGATCTTGTGTTGCACTGTTTGCTCAGACTTATCTGTCCCAATATTTAGAATTTTACAGGTCTAAAAAGATTCTGTTACCGGACTACAATCGTCCCAGTAGATTGAACTAAACATATTTTATTGCAGTCTAGTTAAGCATTTGGTTAGCGTCAAAAGTTCTCGTAAAATTAATTAAGGCACTTAATTGTCCAAGTGGGCAAACAACTTTCGAAAAGCATCCACTGACTTTAGAACGTTGGTGGCCACGTACCAGTGGCGAAATATTTTTCGTTTCGCACACACTTATGAATGTTTTGCTTCACAAACCGGAGATTTTGTACATAAACTAAAAATGAAAGCCCGCAAAAAGAATCGGCACATATCCAGATCAACAGGAAAAAAGAATAATAAACATTTCCCCCTAGATTTATGTGCCCACATACCAGCATCATTTCATCATTTTGCTATTAGGAAAATTTTCTAGCTTGGTTACATTCGTTGGTAGTGGTATTGAAAAGTACGAACTGTGTTGAATGCCCTCGAGCTCCGACAGTAGCGTCACTCCAGACAAAAATAACAATTCTGCACACCATGAGTGTTTATTCGTCTTTTGAAAGGAACAAAATTGTCGTTTCCTTCATTCAACAATTTGTCAACAGCAATAGAGATATTTCGCTGCTGAGTGGGCTGGAAGGTTTGCTTGTACTTTCAGCGGGTGCCATCAATCTTGAGATATGTGCACCTTCTTCTGAATTTGATGTAAATCTTATAACATGGCAACAATTTCTATTACAAGTTATCCAATAGTCGAATTCGAATCAGTCCGTACTCGAGCATTGACAGGCCCAACAGCTCTCTGTCATGGTAAGACATATGAAGTGGCATTAGGTCGCGGATAATTAAGTCGCTACACTTTTCTGTGAAACCGGCAAACTACAGAGTCCGGTATCATTTGTAGACCTTCCGTTCACTTTTCACATAATCATTCCGACATAACAAATCTCTATTCACTTACTTCTGTCTAGAATGAGACGAAGTTCATGCATGTCCATCTCTTGGCATTGTCCTTCCATCTCTTCTTTTATCTTCATCGCCTAAGGTGTGTACTTTCGTGGAAAGTAAATTTTTATTTTGATTTTTGCCTCTATTCTCCCTTTTCAAATAGGAATCTTATGTTACAGAACTTGCTCCGATAGCAGCAAATATTTCCTTTAAAGTGTAGACCCAATTTTTTGCCGAGGGAAGCAAATATGAAGTCGTAAACACCATTGTCCTTTGTAAAAATTACGGAAAAACGTGGAGGTATACCCACACACCTTAACATTTCCCTGGAGTTTTGTCTTGACAGGGTTTACTGAGTGGCCACCTTTTGGGAACAAGCTGCTCACTCGGTTGGCCATATGTTCTCTGTATCTTGATTATTTGTAATCTTAGTTGTTTCCAACTATGGTTTGAGGGCTGGATTTGGATTTTGATTGTTTCAGTTCCTGATCTTTGCATACTTTTTACTTTTACGTAAGGCCTAAATTTAAAAAAAATGTTTGTTTGCCGTTTCCTACCTACCCAGCAATTTACCACCCAACCCAAATATTTTATGGCCTCAGAATTAGGTTTTTTTTTGTTTGCTTTTCATTTCTGCCTACTGAGCAAAATGACTTTATTTTATGTTTCATCTCTAACTCTAACTCTTGTATAAATGGTCATTTCTGCATCTTTTTCTGCATCTTTTTCTGACACTGTTTGACTAAAAACTTTGAAAAAGCTTTTAATCTGGGTATCCAAATACACATTGTTCATTAGCATTAAGCATATGCAAAAAAAAAGAAAAAAAAATACTACTAGGCTACCCAACTAAAACCTCCCAGTAGGAAGCGGCAAACCAAATATTTTTTAAGCATGGCCTAAGCGAGACTTGACCATACTGGCTCGATTTGTGCATCATTATCTCCGCCAGAAGACCTTCAAATGGCATTCTCCACAGGGTATAAACCAGACCGCCAATTTCCGCTTCCTGCAGAGACCGTCCGTCATATTTGGCTTTCGCCGAGACTGTCCGCGAACTCTTGCTTCCTGCAGGGACTACTGTCCTCGAAAAATTGCTTCCTGCAGAGACTGTCCGCGTGACTCTGCTTCCTGCCGAGAGCCTCGGCAGGAAGCAGAATCACGCGGACAGTCTCTGCGGGAAGCCATTTATCATGTACAGATGTCTAGGTAGGAATCAAGAGATCGCGGACAGTCTCGGCGGAAGCCAAATATGATGTACAGTCTCTGCAGGAAGCGCAAATTAGCGGAATCAATTATACACTGTGTCCTCGCGAGAGACAAGCGATAGCTAAATTTGACCTCTCGATTTGGCCAATGTAATTATCGGTAATTATCCAGCTTTGGATAAAGAACTGCAGAGTAACCCGAATGTTTCTCAAGTTTCCCGCGACAACACCTATGGATCTTTACTGACAGGGCCGACTGGCTGCGACAATCCCTCAATGAGCCATTAGCAGAGTTGAAAATCAATTTCCATACGTGTTAAAGACTTACGTCTGGCAAAATTACTGATTTCCCAGCAGATCGGGTTGGTATGAAAGTACGAATTATCTCACAGTTTACATTTCATTGTTTCTAGATCTTTTGGCAATGGAATATACATCGCATATCGGAACGCCCTTGGTGAACTGTCTAGATGCTCAGGCTGGTCTGAACTATTGCTGATTGTATATCATAAACTGTCGTTGTTTCTATGGTCAAGTGGTATTTTTCTGTTTCCGAAAGAAATGATTTTCTGTCTTATCTCTAAATCATGTTGCCTCTGGAGGCTCATGCAATGTGAAACACCATTTAAGGGAAATACAAGCAATTTTTGATGTTTATCACACGATTTTGTGTTCTAGATTGCCTCTGGGACTTTGATTGCTTGTGTCTTATTTTATCTGTACTCAACTTCATTTACATTTTCTTTGCTTCTCTTTTGCGATAAAAACGTCATGAATTCAAGTGATTTGAGGATTGTTCCGAGAGCTTTAAGTATCTTCATTAGCGAGTAAATCTGGACATAAACGCCTGAGAAAACAGTAATGACCTAGATTGTACTGTTCTACAAGAATAATTTGGGTGGCAGTTAGGTTTTCCGTCCATCCCATTTACTTGATAGAACAACTTTAGCATTTACAGAAATTAATGGGAGCCATTACGGGAACTAACAGACAGAGGCTTTGAATTTCCCTATTTCGGGTAGCTTACGGTAGGTTGCATTGTTTGAAACATTTTCATTTTATACTGCTTACAGAGGTTTGGTGAATTGCAAAATACTCATACCTGTGTCTTCGCTAGAATTGTCGCCTAGTGCTATGTGAAGTCCGTAAACAGATTCTCCGTACTATAATGTTATTTTGTTAAGTCAGTAGTATTTGGTAGATTCATCATAAAATTAGGTCGCTGGACTACTGCCTCTGCTTAACCCATTAATGCCTAGCGCCCCAAAAATGGGATATAGGCAAACAGTGCAGACCAAGATCAGACGCCGCAAATGCGGCGTCTGATCAGGGTCTACACTTTTTGTACAACAAATGGGTATTTTCCTCAAAATAAAACAAAAAGTCGAAAAATAAACTAAACCTGACACCCCGTAAATAACAAATGGACTCGTCCAATATATACAGATAGAAGAGTCCACTTAGCAATAATAGGTTAAAGTTCCCCCGAAGCTTACGATGAGCAGCCTCGTCTAGAGCCACACCATAGGCCCTTAAGTCTTTGAATTCAGAATATGATATACATTGAATACAAGTTTTATTCTTAAATTCTCCAGACGTAAATTACATGTATATCGTCTGCTTTTTCTTGCGTTTTGAGAATTAAACATTGAGCAGACTATCAAAATTCTTTCTTGGCATGCCTATTTATCACGTGTTTTTCATTTATGGTTTTTAGAGATATACAGGCATTTTTACAATTAACAAGTCTGAAATCTTTTTTTTTTTCCTGTGTTTGTAATCCCATTTGCATGTGTACATGCATTGTCAATTGCAGGGATGTTAATAAATACAATATTTATGGCAGCCATTTGAAAGAAGACTATAATTCTGTTTTTGTATGCTGACTACAAGCACCTCCCCTCTAATAGATTGATTTTGCTTTCCGAAATCTGTTTTACGAAGATAATTGAGATATGGGAAAATCAATAACTCATTATGAAGATTTTAATTAATATTCACAAAAGTCTAAGCAGTTTTCAAGGTTATCGGATTTCGAACAGATCCGCTTAGTATAACTAATAGTTTACCAATTGAACGCCCTGTTGTTATACAGTGTCCGAATGTCATTAATCAAAATCGCGACATGGTTGCACGTTACATGACGTCAGTACCGCTGTCCAAGAGAACTCCATTAAATCAAATAAGCCGCGTCACTTAACGAATGCTAAAGATACCGTATATAAGATAATTTGCGCGGTGTTCCATTTTTCGCGGTATTCCGCGGTCACTTGGAAACCGCGTATATTAAAATCGCGAAATAATTTCCTATTTCTTACAAGGTATTTTCTGTAGACACAGTGTTCATATATTTTGTTTCTGTTTGCTTCGATAATTTCTAGTACTTTTCACTTGAGTCAGTTCTTTCATTAACCTGCGGCGGCCCAGAAGAATGAAAAAGAAGTAGTTTTGCTTTTCGCGCATGTTGCTAACCGCCGAAATTAAAAAACACGAAAATCAATGTTTGTTTTTTACCCCTTAACCGCGAAAATTTGAACTCGCGATAATTACCGCGTATACGGTAATTGCGAACAGTCACGACCCAAAACACTCTATGAATCTGTCTAGTCCAACTACAGCCTTTGTTTTATGTCTGAAGATTTTTCATGGTGCGCGTTTGATGTGTACGAAAAGCAAGGATATAACCAGACTGCACAAAAGCGTTAGCTGATCTGAACCTTTGCTGCTCGTCAATACGTTGATGACCTTTTGTCGCTGAGAAGTATAGAGAATTAACTTTCTATGACCTAAACTCCGTAGCATTGGACATATGATAAAATCTCAAAGGATCTGTGACAGTATCAATGCAAAATTGCATTTTTTTCGAACAACTTGAGCTGCAAAAATTAAGATATTTGGCATTTTTAGGTAGACTTATTTACTATAAAGGCGTTTCAATACTGATTTTGAAAAAGCTATTAATTCTCTAGAGTGACTGAAACACATTTGATTAAGAGGGGTACGTGAACTGTTTAGTTCCTGATAATGAGTCCAGTTTTTGTTTTTTATGGCTTACGCCGCGGGACTTGTATAAAAACCGGGACTACCGGCAAAAATGAAGGTTGCCGATTTTTACCGATAGCGAGGCGCCTTAAAAAATTTCGAGTCGGGTCCAAACAAAGGGGTTATGATATTTTTCATGAATACATGTATGCATAAATTGCTGTAGACACACAGTTGCTGCTATTATGCAATATATTTAGATAGTGAGGACCGCAGCCAATTCTTTAGTGGTAATGAACTCCACCTATTTTTTTTCAGTTTTTCAGCTTTAGACTAACCCCTCCCCAACCCCACCCCTTATCCTCCCCTGGTAGCTTTAGCATGCCATTCACATATAAATGTGTATTATAATAGTATACCCATACATGCAAGTAGCTTGCTGAGGCATGAGCGGGAAGGTGGTGGTTGTGGGGGAGTACCTTTAAAGAACTTTAACATTTCCTATTTCCATTACGTTTAATTATAAAATCTGGGGTTTTCCACCAACAATTGAAGTCTATGTGCTAAAGAATCAGGAAATAAATTTATAGCTGTTTTAGGAAGTTGCCAGCAACAAATTTCAAAAGAAATTCCTAGGTATATAAAGAAAAATATCTGTAGGCAAATTGTCATTACAGCTGTCAGAGGTCCTTTGCCGGTGTAACGAAGTAAAGTGACCCCCATAGAATAACGACCCCCGGTCATTATTCTTCAGAGAAAGTGACCCCTTTTCTATAAAATACTGACTCCCTTTAAAAAATAACGACCCCCTGGTGACATCTATAAAATAGTGACCCCCGGTCATTTTTCTTTAAAGAATAGTGACCCCCAACTCCCACCTCGGTCATAATATTATGTCTCCCCATGAAGCAATTGTGTCTTTATAATGCTTATGCATGCAGGATGTTGTGTCCGCTCTGTTACAATTCTCTTGTTTGATGATTGATTTTAAAAAAATGTCAAGACGATGTGTCGCGCGCAAGTCCTAGGTACCTAACTCGAAGGTCAAGATCACAGAGATCTTTCAAAGATAATGGTGTCCTGTTATATGGCTCTGGCAAACAGAATGGCGTGTCTGACCTGTAAACTTTGTCATTTATGGGAAAACTTTCAAATAACTGGAAACAAATATTAGCCACATAAAGACAATGTATCGCGTGCAAGATATAGGCGCCCACCTCAAAAATTAAAGTCAATGTCACATATTAAGATAAATGACAATGTTTTTTTTTCTTATGGTGTTAATTCTATATAAGAGTTTAGCATTAACAGGTAGATTTATGCACTATAAAGAGGTTTTGCTGTTGAGTCTGAAAAGCATCACGTCTGCACATTTACTCTCACTGCCTTTCTCAAGAGGGGTACATGACATTTTCAGTCTTCTTCAATATATTTTTCGATTTTTCTTATTTACTGAATTTATTTTGTTAAATATGCTTACACTGAAGAAAATACTACAGCTGCTCATAGTATGCAATACTTTGTAATTGGATAGTATGCTAGCCTTATTCCAATTTGCAGATGGTCTAATTACCCCTCTCACTTTTCAGTTTCTTAGCTGTATACTATCTGCGCCTCCCCTTTGCCTAAGCATGCCACTCACATGTAAAGTATATATAAAAATCCACGCATACATGCAAAGTGGCAAAGGAAAGTATCTCTATAAAACTTTGCTGATTTTCAATGTCATTCAATTGTAAAAAACACCAAACATCCAAATCTATCAGCTTAAAATGAACAAAGTGCTATTTATAGGGAATTCAGAGCAACACCTTTGAAGGAAATTTTGAAATATACCGAATATTCATTTTTGATCCCTTTATAAGCAATTTCTTCACGTATCGTGTTATTTAACTTCGTGTAGAGGTGTCATAATATTATGCCCAGGGTATTTTCTTTTAAAAAATAATGGCCGGGGCCAATTTTCTTAAAAAAAAGTGACGCTGGTCGTTATACTAGGCGGTCACAATTCTTCGTGAGGAGTCATTTAACTTCGCGTCGGAAGTGTGTGTGTGTGTGTGCTTGTGTGTGTGTGTGTGTGTGTGTGTGGTGTGTGTGCGTGGGGGGGGGGGGGAGTCATACTATTATAATGTTATGACCGGGAAGGCATAATATTATAACCGAGGGGAGGTCACTTTTCTTTAAAGAATAATGACCGGGGTCCGGGTCGTTATTATGTGGGGAACTCAAAACGAACCCCGGTCATTGTTCTATAGAAAAAGTGACTCCGTTTCTAAAACATACTAACTCACATTAACCCCCTCGATGATAGCTATACAGTATTATCCCCCCCCCCCACTAATCGACCACTAATTGACTATGAGCTACTGCAAGTTTTATTATTGTTAATACTTGTTAATATTGTTGGGAAGGATATGTGGGTGTGTTTGAAGGGCGTGGGTTGGGGTGGGGGGGATGCCTTATAACATATTAAAGCTATGACTGCGGAGTCATAATATTATTTCCTTGAGTGGCACGAAAACAAATTTTCTTCATGAAATATGTAAGCATATACTGCTACGATAGCCGCCACAGCTGCAGTAGCAACAGCAACATCAACAAGTATTATCAATAATAAAACTTGCAGGAGTTAATAGTCAGTACTCGATTAGTTGGGGACTATCATTTTATGGCTATCATCGAGGGGTTAACGGGTGTCAGTATCTTTAAGAAATGGAGTAATTTTTCTTTAGAATAATGACCGCGGAGTCGTTATTCTATGAGCTCCCCATAGGATAACGACACCCCCGGGTCATTATTCTTTTAAGAATAGTGACCCCCCCCCCCTACCCCAGGGGCAGATCCAGAAATTTTGGGAAGGGGTTCAAATTAGCTGATGGGGGGGGGGGGTTCGATGTGTGCAGTTTGACCAATTTTCCTGAAATTCCTCACGAAATTGAAATTATTAAGGCTGAAAAGGGGGTTCATTTAAACCCCCTCTTGATCGGCCACTGCCCTACCCCGTCGTTTTATTATGACTCTGTGGTCGTAAGATTATGATATTGTAACACCCCCCACCCACCAGCCCTCAAGCCAAACACACATATCCTTCCCAACAACATCAACAAGTATTACCAATAATAAAACTTGCAGTAGTTAATAATCAGTTATTGGTCGATTAGGTAGGAATTAATATTTTGTAGCTATCATGGAGGGGGTTAACGGGAGTCCGTATGTATTAGAAACGGAGTCACTTTATCTATAGAATAATGACCGGCGATCATTATTCTATGGGTTCCCCATAGAATAACGACCATCCAGTGAGAACCAGTTGGTCACTGGCCTTGAAATTCGATATGTAGCACCAGGTATTCAAATACTAAAAGCATCGTTCAAGTGATGACCTTTGGATGACCTTGTCTTTTTTTACAAGAAGGTCGAATTTGCTTTTTGGTATGGAAATTAAACTTTAAAAATCTTATGCACTGGAACCAAAATACCGAAGGCCTTGAAACCTTGTTATAGCTTTGGGCACTGACTTAATCTCAGATTTATTCGAATGATGATATTGGTTTGACCTTGACCTTTTTTATAAAACGGTCACATTTTCTTTATATTCGAAAATGTCATAACATATTTTTGAAGACTTAATATAGTCAATCAACTTAATGGGTATTTAAAGAATTTAAGTACATGTACCACAGGTCAAGGCCATTCTTTGTTCGTATTTGAACAGCTTCAGACAGCTCTGTCAAAATGACTGAGTCGATTGAAGCAAAATGTCACATGGAATCTCCATGAGTCACGGAAACAACAGTTTCTTGTCACATGACCGAGATGTTCGTTATGCCCTTGTGTTATACACCTTTAAAATTGTTCTTCTCCCAAACATCTAATGATATTGAAAATATGATATCCAGCATTTTGGGATTCATATAGTATCAGGTTTGTTCAAGCGATGACACTATTTTGATCTTTGACCTTTTTATACTCTGGTGAGCGATTCAGGACCTCATGGCCCTCTTGTTTTCCATTTCAAAGAAATTGCTGTAAATTTTATGCAAATAATGAAGAAAGTGATCAGGCGCGCATTTCTGCTGCATCTGATCTTGTTTTCATTGTTTGCCTCTGCCCCTTTATAAGTACGCTTGGCTTGACTGGGTTAATGAAAGGGCCTGTACGTACAGTATACTCGGAATGACTTTATTTTTACCTTCTTTCTTTATTCATTTGTTTATTATTTTTGTACGGGTTGGTTGTGGGGAAGGGGGGTGTTAGACTGGGTGACGTTCTTTTCTTTTTCGCGAATTGTCATTTAACTTGGCGTGGAGGAGTAATAATATTATGACCGGCAGGAGGAGGGGGGGGGGTCTCCTTTAAAGAATAGTGACCGGGGGTCTTTATTCTATGGGAGTCGCAATTCTTCGCGAGGGGTCGATTTACTTCGTGTATGGGGGTCGTAATATTATGACCGGGGAGTCATAATATCATGACCGGGGAGTCACTATTCTTTAAAGAATAATGACCGGGGGGTCGTTATTCTATGGGGGTCACTTTACTTCGTTACACCGGCATTAGATACAAATGTCAAATTAAATGGCTACTGGTTTAAGATTATCCGATTTTTAGATATCACACGTGTGTTGGTAGAGTGGACTCCTTTCCTTTCAGTGACGTGCATTGCAGGTAACACAGTTGTCAGTGATCTGTAAATGATTTCACTCACTTGTATTTGACAGTCGCTGTTTCAATCGAAAAGAAAAAAAAAAGAATTAAAACAAAGCAAAATAAAGGCCTTTTGTTTTTGAAATGGGTTCAAAATGGCATTTAAACGATTAATAAGTATGTCAGCAAAAAAAACTTGAGAAGAAAAAAAAGAAGAAAATCCGAAAAAATTGAATAGTTCGAACGTCTCCAAAACTCATTTTCTGGCAAATTTCTTTAGCCTGTAAGACGGGATTTCCCTGTCTGTAACGAAGATCGGTGAAAAGTTCTTATAGTTTCGTTCTAAGCCATTCCAAATATAGGTGCCCTTCCTGTGGCTTCACTCATTTTTGCTGGCAGCAAAAACGAGCCGCGAAACGAAAAAACCAATAAAATGACATACGCTCTGCGAAGACTGATCAGCCTGGGCATTCGCCCAGTCTGATCAGAGACTTCGCTGTGCGCTTAAAGGGTAGCTAAGGGTCCAAGCTACCCCCATGCAGACAGCGAACACTGTGATCCGACTTGGCGAATGCTCACATGCCATTTTTTTCATGCCGTGGCTCATTAGAAGTTTCCTTAGAACATGTGCAACAGCGAGTACTCAAATCAACTTACATATCTCCACATCCTTGCTATAGCCACAGCTCTTTGGATACCCTGTCCAACAAAAGAACCAACATTTATATATTCAACCAAACTGCGCGATTGTGCTTCTTTGTGAGGTTTTCAATGGCGTTAGGTCATTTTTGCCGGCCAAGCCACCTTTCAGAGACGCTATTGATTTCCCAAGCTTAATGATGCCAGTTTTAGGGACCTAAAATGACGGTCGTTGTCGCCTACTTATCTAAAGCCAAAGTAAACAATTATGTGTAAATTGAGCAGACTAAAACGGATAGTTTCATCAAATTGTTGCATTTATATTAGACTTTAAGCGTTATCCACTTACTCGGAGACACTGAATGTTAAAACCCTAGCGCCCTGCAGGCGAAGTGAGTGGTACCTTAAAGGACAAATTGTTATTACTAAGAGAAAAGGGCTCTTCGGGCACGTTAAAATAGTCATAATCCGTATCGACCAACGTCGATTTATCATATGACGTCGCTGTTATTTAGGAAATAATTTTTCCTTACCCGTGAATTATCGTTGATAAACACATGTTGTTGGAGGAAAGATCACGGGATCATTAATTTACAGCGGCCGCAGGCCGGAATGAATTAATATTCGTATCTGACCGACAACACATATTTTAATCTGAGTGAGCGGTTGAACCATTTTATAGGAGTTTACTTAATCAGTTTACTGCCTTCTGGTGTAAGAAATTAGCAATCATGAAAACAGTTTTCCGCTGGTAGTAAGTGCTGCAGGTACATCTTACATGTATGTAGGTACATCTTATAATTCTCATTATCTCAAACACTGATATCTGGAAATACTGTCTTATATCAAATAATATAGTTTATCATATGACGTCGCATCTGAGAGTGTAATAAAGCCATGCATTAAAAACGATAATCCACTAGTGGATTAAATATGCAAATTACGCCGTAACGTTATGCGTTGACGTCCATAAAACGTCGCTTTTTCTAATGGCGAGATCGTGACGGCGAGATTGTTTAAGTGCAAAATTTGCTTATAAAATGCGATTTTAGTGTCATATGATAAATAGAATCTTGCATTCGTGCTCATGTATTATTGAATTTATTAAAGTCGTTGGTGAAAACCGATAAGATGCTCGGCAAAGCCTCGCATCTTATCTTTTTCCCCAACTCGTTTAATAAATTCAATAATACATGAGCACTCATGTAAGATCCTCTATATATCAAATAATATAGTTTAGTCACAGTTCATAGTTTACTTTACATTCTCACCTCTGCTATCTCAAACTTCTAGTATATCAAAGTAAATTTACTGGGACCTGAAAATTTACATTTAGATATGAGCCGCGACACGAGAAAACCAACAATGTGGTCGTCCGCCCAGCGCAGACTCAGATCATCCTGGGCATTCACCCAGTCTGATCAGACTCTTTGCTAAGAGCTTAAAGGGTAGCTGAGGGACTAAGCTACCTTCATGCGGAAAGCGAAGACTCTGATCAGACTGGGCGGATGCCCAGGCTGATCTGAGTCTGCGCTGGACGCACGACCACATTGTTGGTTTTGTCACGTCGCGGCTCATATGAGGTAAACTTCGACTTTGAGATTCTGAGATTTGACTGTATTTAAATACTGTTAAGGACAAAATACCGTTTTTTAGAAATAAAATCATTGCTTAGCATGTATGCGATTGAAGAGAGTATAATTGACGATATTAAAAGACAATTCTGCCATTCAACGATTTTAACCCGAAACTACTAATTCAGGTAAACAACAGTGGAAACAAATAAAACGTGAGCTAGACCAGCTGAACTTCTAAAAATCTAATTATTTTATTGAATCAAAACACAAACATAAAACCATAGCCACGTTAAAGAGTTTTCTATTCAAAATGAGAAAAAATGGGTTCTGCAGGGGCGTAACTAGGAGCAATTTCATGATACCCACAATCATGTTTTATACTCTACTCCTTGAAGAGAGTGGTAGTATTTCAGTGACTTTGGCAGTTGGTATTGAAATCTTGTCTAATTACTAAAATTTTCAGCATGCAAATATGCAGATGGGTTTTGAAATTTTGTCAATTTTGACAGAATTTCAATACGCACCCGCGTAGATGCCATAAGGTAGCTACACCCTTGTTCGGTAAAATGTTATCCTGCCTTCGTAAAGTACAAGTTATTTGTACTTAAACTGTATCTTTGCACACTGGTTCTGTTTCATTAACTCCTCATTCACTTTCTGTCTTCATTGCTTCCTAGTAGGAGAAACAAATGCTTTTTCTCAAAGCCCATGATTATATTTGAGCCGCGACAAGAGAAAACCAGCAATGTGGTTGTGCGCCCAGTGCAGACTCAGATCAGCCTGGGCATCCGCCCAGTCTGATCAGAGTCTGCGCTGTCCGCATGAAGATAGCTTAGACCCTTAGCTACCCTTTGAGCGCAAAGTGGAGTGTCTGATCAGACTGGGCGGTTGCCCAGGCTGATCTGAGTCTGCGCTGGGCGCAGAACCACTTTGTTGGTTTTCTCGTGTCGCGGCTCATTTGTTCTATTAATACGACTAGCAGGAGTTTTGTAAGAAGATTAGTTTCTTCCCATTCTCTCATCAAAAGACAATTTGTTAGCCAATATTGCCTTTTGTGACTTTATTGATGGCAGCTTGCAGTCAAAAGAAACGAAATTAGTCGAGTTTCTTTGTTATTTTAAGCCAAAGTAAATAATTACGTGTAAAATTTGTCATATAAAAACAAAGAAATGTCAAGGCACCTGTCATATAACGGTCTTGTAACAATCATGACTTGTTTAAGTAGTATGCGAGAATAGACTCAATTTATAGACCATGCTAACAAAAGTATTAGAAGCCATCGTGAGTGTCCATGTAGAGTAAGGAAATCTTACCCGAGCGTCGGATTTCCAACCAGGGGTAAAGCTTGCCTATATTCTGACCCAGAGGGTGGGATTCCCCTATCCTACGAAATGGCTAGAGATTGTGTATTTTTCTCCCACTGCCAGCGAACTGGCACATAAGTATTCTCCGTTCGAAGTATATGCCGGAAAAGGCAACTCCTCAATATTTTTTCTCATTTGTTTTATGGCATGACCTATTGTTTCATTCTCTCTCTCTAAATGACATTCTACACTTTATTGTCAACATATTACAGATGAGCCGCGACACGACAAAACCAACAATGTGGTTGTGCGCCCAGCGCAGACTCAGATCAGACTGGGCATCCGCCCAGTCTGATCAGAGTCTTCGCTGTCCGCATGCAGGTAGCTTAGGCCCTTAGCTACCTTTTAAGCACTTAGCGAAAAGTCTGATTAGACTGGGTGGATGGCCAGGCTGATCTGAATCTGCGCAGGGCGCATAACCACATTGTTGGTTTTGTCGTGTCGCGGCTCAGATCATTCTCAGTGAACGCCAATGGACTTCCATTTCTCTTTGATACCTGACCTTTTAAGACCACGTGATATTCCATAATCAGTTTAGTATATGAACAAATAAGGGCGACGGTACGCGTGTCTGATGCTAATCTATTGTTTTTTAACAATCTGCTCCAGACATTATTACTTTCTCTTCATTCATTCTTAATGAAAACCTCATATTATCACGAAATGGTCCACGACTGTCCTAGGTTACTATTCTGCTGTGCACTATCAATAAACACCCAAGGGGCACACCAAAATTTAAACCAGTGCAGTCTTGTGCTTTATGAAACAAACCATTATTGTGATGTCGATTTTACTCAAACTTACATGGTTAGAAAGCAAACGCAAGAGAAAGGCAATAAAGGTATTATTCGATGTTTTTTTTTTCTTTTACTTTTATCTTTTTTATTTATTTATTTATTTTATTTTATTTTTAATTTTTATATTTTTATTTTTATTTTTTTATTTTTTTTATTTTTTTTTTGGGGGGGGGGAGGGGGGGGGGGGTTTACGTCAATATACAACACTTACTGTATACCACTTAGTTTGAAAATAATAGAAGATCTATATTCATTTCTTCTGCGGAAGTAATTGTAGAGATGTGTCTCTTTTTTTTTCAAGAAAAAATGACTAAAATGCAACCTACAGTTGACCTTTAACGTCATTGCAGAAACGTGTGACATTGAACTACAATAATTTCAGTTTGTTCGACTAAACTATGTGTACATATATCTTGTTTTTTTCCATTACCATCATGTCACTTCCGGATGCCTAGTGTGCATTTAGCCTACTCGTATTTATTTTTTTAACGAGAAGAGAAATTGCTTGGAAGTAAATGAACGAGGGATGCTCCAAAATATCGTAGAGTACGATTGTAACTGAGGAAACAATAAGTGCAATATGTGTATGGCTACTATGATTCATACCACCCTTACCATAAAACGCCAATTTTCTCACGAAATATTTCGCAATGAGCAAGGTCTACACTGGTAAGGATGGTATAAAATAGTTAAACCATGGTTTGTCCGCGTGTATAGGAGATATAGGAGATAATCCACTCGCTAAAGCTCATGGGTGATGGATTATCACCTCGTACAGGCGGGCGAACCATAGTTTTACTATTACATATGTGATGGAATACTCAAAATTTTAATAATAAAGAATCCGTCTACATTTGACAGATGGGGTATAAGCGTGACCGTCTCAGAATGAACGTCAATAGCGACGCCGTGAGAATCATAGTAATGTTAGTTTCTTCCCCAAAGACTTCATCTTCCTCTTGTCTACAATTTACAACTAAGACGTTTTTACAAGCTTTATACAGCCGCGCTAAATGTAAAGTGTTAATGTTTACTGCATCAAGTAATAAGATAATTAAAGCTTAATTCCAAGTAAAATAATGAAGATTGGTGTAAGCTGAAATTGGAACACCAGCTGCCGATTACTACAAAAGAAAAAGATAATCTACAATACAGTTTTCTATTTTCTTTTGATGTAAATTGTAGATAGCAGAATAATTATGCAATATGATAAACGATGTGTTGGCGTGTAGTGATAAAATGACTGCTTGAATCAAAACTTACAATTCTGCATGTTTTTGTTGTTGTTTTCTTCTCTTTCTTCTCTTTTTTTCGATTATTTATTTATCTTTCATTATCATTTTTAGTCGCTTTTGCACCCGACGTCGTCAGTTTTTTGGTAGAAGTATATGGTTTCATGCAGTGGGTGAACTAAATCAGTCATTAATTCGCCGAAAATGCTGATATTCCTCCGAAACTTTGCATAATTAAAAATATGTTCGATATTCTAACACAGTGCGCCTATAGAAGCAATGGAAAGTTTTTGTGTTTCATTCTGCAACAATTCACTGTTTCGGAGCGCATGAGTCTAATTGCTGACGTCACTGGCATTACTGACGTAATTTTGTGACGTTTTGAGACGTAAGATCGTGTAACGTCTCTTTTTCTTTCTAGAATCGCCATAAAACGTACATTTAATTTAGATACAGTTAAGAATATTGGCGGGAGCACGAACGCGCTGGCAGGACGGTTGGGAGAGTTTGAATGAAAAGAAAACTTTTTTCAGCGTTTTTGAGTGTTAGAATCGAAACAGTTCAGCTGTAGCATTGAATTGTTGAGTAATATTTCACTGTTTGTCGGTCATTTGTAAGTAGATATATCACTCGCGCTCCGCGCTCGGCGATGTGATCTACTTTACAACTGACCTCCAAACAGTGAATTATTACTCAACAATTCACTGCTAGAGCTGATCTATTTCTTAAACAACATTAGTCAATTAGAAACTCGTAAAATTAGTAAAACTTCTTTAAGGCACATGTTTTAAGTTCAGCAGCCGCGAAACCATGGATTAAAGTCCAGTCAACTCTCGATAACTCTAAATCAAATTTAAGCCCAAACCAATGATATCTCAAAGTAAATTTTCTGGTATCAGAAAATTTACTTTGAAATATCAGTAGTTTGAGATAACAGGAACTGAAATGTAAATAAAAATAGGAAACATATTCTTTGATATTAGAAGATATTTTGAGATATCAGTGTTCGAGATATCGGGAGTTGACTCTAATTGATATGCTGTCACATGTGAAGAAAGGAAATGAAATTTCTGATTTGTTCAGTAAGCTCATAAATGATTTCTACAACTACAGACTATTGCATGCTTTTCGTATAATTAAAAAGCTGTCGGTTTTAATCCTCAGACTGGTAAATGAACTACTGCTACTTGTGCGTTCTCTATAACAAATATTTGCCTTTTATTTCCTTTTTGTTATTATTTTTGTTTTAGCTCACCTAAGCCGAAGGCTCACAGATGAGCTTTTAGAATAGCTATGGTCCGTCGTTCGTCCGTTGTCCATCCGTCGTTCACCATTTTTAAAGATCGTCTTCTCTAAAACCGTTGGCCTATCAAAGCCAAATTTCATATGGAGCCTCAGTGGGACGGGGAATGAAAGTTTATTCACGGACTCTGGGGCACATGGCCAAGAAGGCCGCCACGCCCATATATGGTAAAAATCCTAAAAAAGTCTTCTTCGCCAAAACTGATAGGCCACTTTGTATGTAGCATTTGGGACTCTAGTCCATCATAGCTTGTTTAAAAGATGATCTTAGGTTGACCGTAATTTATGGCAATGTCAACTTTGGTTCATTATGCTTTTATATTGGAAAATGCTTAAACTATGGAATTTTCAGAAAGTATTTATGTCTAAGGTATAATTTTTGGTATATATGATTAACCAAATAACCAGAAGAAGATATTGTACTGCTAAGGTCAAGGTCATTCTTTGACATTTGTTCAAGGTCGCTAAATGAAAACTTAATGACATAAAGTCACCAAAGGTCAAGGTCATTATTTGACCTTTGCTCAAGCTAACCGAGACTTTACAATAGAAATATGCACTCTTCTAAAGCCTACGGTTTAAATTCGTAACAAATGAGCAACGTGACAAATTGTGATTCTTGACAGTAAGGTCTCAGGTGAGCTAAATGACCATTGGTCCTCTGGTTTTGTTTTGTTGTTGTTTGGTTGTTGCACTTTGTTGTTGTTCTTGTTGCTGTCCTTGTGCTTTGTTTATAAAACAGTATGCATACCGAGCAGCCAAATCCAAGATGACTATTTGCTTCATTGTACTCCTTATGATGGTCTGTGTTATACACAATCAGATAAAGATATTGTACATCAGTGACGAGATCAGAATATACATTCAGCCAATGAGAACACTGGTCAGATTGCAAGCTCGCACTCTGATATAAATTCTCATAGTTTGTATGATCCAAACATAGACCCAAATCATTCGGGAAACCCCTTTATGGGTATCTGGGCAAACAGTTTTGATCCATATCCGGCCCCACAAACGTTGGGCCTGATCTGAGATCCAAACTGTTTGCTGTCTAGACTTTATTTCTACAAGAGTTAGTTAGACCAATATTGTCAAAATATTCTTGATTTTTTATACAGACGACAATTTCAGCAGACGACAAAAATACCCAGAATGCAATGGGTTAAATGAACTAGTCTGGAGCGGAAGAAAGCACAGATTTTCACCCCGGAGCTCAAAAGAACTGTTGAATGGTTGTCGCCGTCTGCTTTATTGCTCTAATGAACTGTAAGAAAGTTCATTTGGAAGACATGCCAAAACGCACTATATCACAGACATAAGACTGGAGGCAATTCTCGTGATATATTGCTTTTGTTCAGTAATCTGCGAGATCACACTGAACGACTTTCTTGAGACGGAAATAACTACAACAGACTGCAAGACAGCGATAATAACATTAGGCTGATAGTTATGAATATATATGGGCCGCGACACGATTAAACCAACAAAGTGGCAAGTGCGCCCACCGAAGACTCGGACCAGCTTGGGCATTAACCCAGTCTGATTAGAGTCTTCGCTGTCCGAATGAAGCTAGCTTAATCCCTTAGCTACTCTTAACGCGCAAAGCGAATACACTTATCAGACTGAGTCTCGCAGGCCGCACATGCCACTTTGTTGGTTTTATCATGTCGCGACTCATGTTTTGTTATTACCGCACTTCCTTGCAGAATGTGCCGATGGACGTAAACATAATTTGAATTTTAACAAATATGCATGCCCAGCTTATTTCAAAGCAGTGGCTATAATTAGAGCTGGATGTCGTAAATATGACAGTCTGACAGATGTGAATAACCGAATGCAGTTAGTGGTAAAGTTCCAAAACAGAAAACACCAGAAAAATTTTGAGTGTGATTCCGTCAAAATAATTATGGGTAACTGACTTTTCCTGCAATAAAGGTATTTACTTTATTTCTGGAGCGCTGTATTGAAGTGGATAACACTCCAGACTACTAGTCCCCAGGGGTCGCAAGATCGAACCCCCCCCCCCGCTTCTCCGGTCTTTCAGGCAAGAATTTAAACTGAGGTCCCGTCTCCATATGACCTCGTTGTTTGTGGGACTTTTAACCCGAGTTCACTCACTCACTCACTATATTTCTGACAAACAGACCAGCCCAACTCATTGACCGAGCTGACCTGTTCAAGTTTCGAAGTTGTGTATATAACCACGCCGACTGATATTCGATCGCTCCTAAAAATATAAATATGAAATATAAAGTATAAGCTGCAGATGATACACTTTGGACATTAGCCTCTCAAAGTTCTGTTTACAAACGGAAATCCACACCCATTTTTAGCTCACCTGTCAAGGTGAGCTTATAGTATAGACTTGGTCCGTCGTCCGTCGTCGGCGTCGGCGTCGGCGTCCACAATTTTAAACATCTTCTTCTCAGAAACCACTAGGTGGATTGAAGCCAAATTTCATATGGAGCCTTAACAGGATGGGGGAACGAAAGTTTATATATTTGGTCCAGGTCACATGACCAAGATGGCCGCCACGCCCATATATGGTAAAAACCCTTCAAAAATCTTCTTCTCCAGAACCAAAAGGCCTATGACCTTGAAACTTGGTATGTAGCATCGGGCATGCGGGCCAATCATAATTTATATAAATCATGACCTTGTGATGACCTTGACCTAATTTATGACATGGTCAACTTTGGTACGTTAGGCTTTTATATGGGAAAACGCTTAAACGGTGGATTTCTCAGAAACTATTTAAGTCTAAGGTACAATACTTGGTATACATGGTTGACTAAATGACCAGATGAAGATATTATGTCACTAAAGGTCAAGGTCATTCCGTCGGACCATCCGTCATCAAGATTTTCAAACATCTTCTCCTCTGAAACCACTAGGCCGATTGAAGCCAAATTTCATATGGAGTCTCTGTGGGATGGGGGAACAAAAGTTTATATATTTGGTCCAGGTCACATGACCAAGATGGCCGCCATGCCCATATATGGTAAAAACCCTTCAAAAATCTTCTTCTCCAGAACCAAAAGGCCTATGACCTTGAAACTTGGTGTGTTGCATTGGGCATGCGGGCCCATCAAAGTTTATACAAATCATGACCTTGCGTTGACCTTGACCTAATTTACGCCATGGTCAACTTTGGTATGTTAGGCTTTTATATGGGAAAACGCTTAAACAGTGCATTTCTCAGAAACTATTTAAGTCTAAGGTACAATACTTGGTATACATGGTCGACTATATGACCAGATGAAAATATTGTGTCACTAAAGGTCAAGGTCATTCCGTCGGACCATCCGTCGTCAAGATTTTCAAACATCTTCTCCTCTGAAACCACTGGGCCGATTGAAGCCAAATTTCATATGGAGTCTCAGCGGGATGGGTAAACTAAAGTTTATACCCGGGGTCTGGGTCACATGACCAAGATGGCCGCCACGCCCATATATGGTAAAAACACTTCAAAAATTTTCTTCTCCAGAACCAAAAGGCCTATGACCTTGAAACTTGGTATGTAGCATCGGGCATGCGGGCCCATCATAGTTTATACAAATCATGACCTTGCATTGACCTTGACCTAATTTACGGGATGGTCAACTTTGGTACTTAGGCTTTTATATGGGAAAACGCTTAAACACTGGATTTCACAGAAACTATTTAAGTCTAAGGTACAATACTTGGTATACAGGGTCGACTAAATGACCAGATGAAGATATTATGTCACGTAAGGTCAAGGTCATTCCGTCAGACCATCCGTCGTCAAGATTTTCAAACATCTTCTCCTCTGAAACCACTAGGCCGATTGAAGCCAAATTTCATATGGAGTCTCAGTGGGATAGGGGAACGAAATTTTATACCCGGGGTCTGGGTCACATGACCAAGATGGCCGCCATGCCCATATATGGTAAAAACCCTTCAAAAAACTTCTTTTCCAGAACCAAAAGGCCTATGCCTTGAAACTTGGTATGTAGCATTGGACATGCGGGCTCATCATATTTTATACAAATCATGACCTTGCGTTGACCTTGACCTAATTTAGGGCATGGTCAACTTTGGTACGTTAGGCTTTTATATTGGAAAATGCTTATACAGTGGATTTCTCAGAAACTATTTAAGTCTTAGGTACAATACATGGTATACATGGTCGACTAAATGACCAGATGAAGATATTATGTCACTGAAAGGTCAAGGTCTTTTGGCCACTTGACCTGAGCATATACTGGCAGGTGAGCGATCGTTGCCCTTGGGCGACTTGTTATTTCATGTTGACTATTGTGATCAGAGGGCTCTTTTGGCTATTGGTATTTTTCGGAACGGAACAGAACGGAAGAAGGCAATTCTACGGAATAAATCGCACTGTTAATTTATAAGTTTGACAAGGGAGGTTATTATTGTGCATTATTCCGTGAAATATTATGCAAATTCAGCAACCAATTTTATTAATATAATCAATAATTACCACTTTGAAAAATTAGGAGAGAGGCTGAGCAGGGGGGAGAACGGAGGCTAGTATCTGTTCCGTTCCGTTCTGCAAAATACCAAAATACGTTCTGCTAAAAATCAGGGGTCATATTTATAAAATCACTTAAGTCGCTGCTATGCTGTTGCTAAGGCTTAATTTCTATAAAGCAGATTTCCTACAACTATGAAATTTGCTCTGGAGGCACAGTCTAAAAGCTTTGCTGTTGCTGAGGCTTAATTTCTATAAAGCACATTTCCTACAACTATGAAATTTGCTCTGGAGGAACAGTCTTTTTAGACTGCTCCCCCAGAGCAAATTTCATAGTTGTAGGGAATCTTCTTCATAGAAATTTAGCCTTAGCAACAGCATAGTAACGACTTAAGTCGTTTCATAAATACGGCCCCAGTAATTTACATGTGTCTCAAGACTTAGAGTGATTTGAACAGGGAAAGAAACAGAAACTAGAACAATGCTTACAGATCACTTGTTACGCAGGATAAATAACATCCTCTGACTGTTGCGATGACGAATTATCATCTTCGACTGCCCAAGCTTTAAATATAAATGTGGCTAGGTAATGCTAAGTAAGTGCTAAAATTTCCCACTTTAAAGGACATTCTAGTACACTGCAGTCATTAGGTCTGCACTGGACACTATGTGATATAATGCAAATTACATTTGCGTGCTAGTACAACTTCTTTCAGAGTGGGCTAAGTAGATCTGGGAAACATAAAATCAAATAGTCTGCACTATCAGCAGAAGTCAATAAGACGAATGTCACAGGGTTTAGGCACAATCATGCACCTAGCCGGCCTTCACAAATTCATTGCCGATTGTTTGCCTCGGAATTTTTAAAGTGTTTTCCGCAACTGCCATTTGTGCATTTGTTTTTGTGCGTCAACAAAGTGAAGAAACACACGGTTTGCTATTTGTTTTGCTTCATGTCGCCATGTAACGTCTAGTCCGATTAACCAATAATAATGATTATGATTGGTTAATCGGACTAGACATCCTATGGCAGTACACCATCACTGGCATCAATTAACCGGAAGAGATAAAATCTCTGCACTTACTGAGCACCACCTTGCCCCATTTATACCAAATACTCGGTGTATCCAACTCACACTGTTTATGATAAATAGGCACCATCTTGCAGCACAGGACTAGAATTATTGTCTTTGAATATTTTTCGTCATGTAATATACGTATAACATCGTTGTTCATCGTTTGTATTCAGTAACTGAATGTTTTATAAAAATGTAGTATTCAAACGTTTAAACAGACACAAAAATACACAATTCAGGTTATTAGATGACTAGCATGAAAACTGTTATATCATTGTTTCTAAGATTTTCTTTGTAGCACCTGTGTGTCCACACACAACCGTTAAAATCTAAAATCTGGGACATCTGAAATATTTACTCCAGTCGTCCTAAGTATTGAAAAGGTTGGTTTTTAAATGCAGTTATGCATCTAAAAGTCGCAGCCGGAATGTCAAATAGTGTAGACCCTGATCAGACTGCTTCTTCAGAAGCAGTCTGATCTGGGTCTGCACTGTTTGCTCACACGTATATATCTCAATATATAGAGTTTTAAAGTAGCCTCATTTCGCTTCTTTCACTCGTTCGTATCTCTTTGTCAAATATTTTGTAATCTCTTCGTTCAGTACCTTAGCTTTCAGCCCATGTTCTTCCTCTCTCACTCTGTCAGGATGATAATGAATTATCGCCCTTTGAAGAGCTTTATATTTCACAATAAAGTCATCGTCTTCTTCTTTCTTAGTCAAGTCAAGCTTATGATCTGGGTTCTTGGGTGGGAACTTTTGATAAATATACTTGAGAAAGTCCTTGTATTCGTCACTGTCATGTTTCTCAAGCTCTTTGAAAGAGTCTTTTAGTTCTTCTTTCACAGCTAGTCTCTTCTGATCATGCTCTGCTTGTTCATGTTGTAGCGTTTCTCGCTGATATTTCTGTAAAATCTCGTTACAGTCTTTGTACCAGTCTGTATAAATAAATCATTGTTTCAGGCATAATAAAAGTGGATTTCAAATTCTGACCTCTTACAAAGGAGAGCGAATGGGATCACAGAGCTTAGCAGGCAACACTTTAATGCTTGCACAGTTTATCAATTCTGCCATTCTCCTGTAAACTTAATTTGCTTAATATTCTTAACATGGGTCCATGAAATTCCTCGTAAAATATTGCACTGTGATCACGTGATGAAACCTTGAGGAACGTGTAAATGCACGTAGTCATGGAAAACAATCAATTGAACTGTATATGGGAGAAAAAAAATGAATTGAAACACACAATGTCCTCTTTAAAACCTACAATGTGGCTGTTTCTAAACTAATTTCCGACCTAATGGCCTCGGAAGAAACATGGTATGGCTTTTAATTACCGGACTTTTATTTGACAGACATAGACATGGCGGGCTTATTATAACAGACAGATGATCCTTATTACTCGCGAGTACCTGAGCCCTCTTTCTTTTAAGGGTCCATGTCTGTGTCTCTAAATATTTCGGATACGTCCATGTTTCTATGATTCATGGGTTCTGACTTATGACTTGTGTACTTTGACCGCTACTTCTTTCAAAGAAGACGAGGAAAGTTCAAACGGAAGTGTTTGTCATCTTTGCTGCTTATACAGACAATGATTTGTGAAATGGTATAGATTATGCTTGTGATGCCTGATTTGCAAAAAAGATCCACTTTTGGTTAAATTAAATATCTAAATATTTGTACTCCGAAACGAATGCTGTTGCATATCATTAAAATTTAAATCGAAGTTTCATGCCTTTCCTGGAAAGAAACTTTTGATCATTTTTTATATCCATTTAATATCCAATTTCGAAAGCTTACAATATGACGCAGTCAAGTCAATGCAGCAAGTCATCAGAAGATGTAGACAAGATAATCATGACCAACGTGAAAGACTGCCTCTATTTTTAAACCGACCGAATATTAACATCTACGTGACAAAAAATGAAATCATTGTTCGAAATTATCCAAGTCTTAATCCCCAGAATTACTTACGATCGAACAAACTGAGATGTTTTAAGTTATAAATGATTTGCCGGAGATAATTCATTAATAAAGCCCAAATATCTAATGATTTAACTCGGCCATCTCTATCTGAAAATTGAGGCTTTAAGGTGCTACAAAGAATAGGCCAAAATACAGGTAATTTTACAAAACTTGTCATCCTACGGTAGCCTTTTCCCGTATATTTTTTAAGTTTGAAAGCTGTAAGAAAAACCTTCTTTTTTTATAAAAAAGGCAGGTGCAAATCTACAGAATGTCTGTTACACCTGTACAAAGATTCAAACTGATTGCTCTAAAATTGTGGAAGGAGTTGATTATACAAACTTGTCATTCTGCAGTAGCCATTTCCCGTAAAAATTATTCAGTTTGAAAACGCCATAATTCTGTCAAAAATACTTTTTCCTGCAACATTTGTGTGAAGTTACAAATTGATTGCTTAAAATTTGTGGGAGGAGTTGATTGTACACCCATTTATAGAGGGCATGGACGGACAGACAGACAGAATGACAAGGATGAAACATTATGCCCTCTGACTATCGTCACGGGGGCATAAAAAGAAGCTTAATATGAGCCGCGACACAAGAAAACCAACAATGTGGTTATGCGCCCAGCGCAGATTCAGATCAACCTGGGCATCCGCCCAGTCTGATCAGAGTCTTCACTGTCCGCATGGAGGTAGCTTAGTCCCTTAGCTACCCTTCAAGCCCTTAGGAAATAGTCTGCTCGGAATAGGCGGATGCCCAGGCTGATCAGAGTCTGCGCTGGGCGCACAACCACTTTGTTGGTTTTCTCGTGTCGCGGCTTATATAATTACCTTCATTCGAGGCGTCAAATGGTGTAATGGAATGTGCAAGCTCTAAGGACTTTTTTAAGTAATCATGTGCTCTAAATTTAATCTTCAGCACTTTGTCATAGACTTTGCCGATCCTGCTCAATGACATGGCTTCCTGCTTAATGTCCATGTTTCGAACCTTCAAGATGGAATCTTTGTACCAGTCTATTATTTCCCAAACCATTTCAATGTTAAGAGTTTCCTCGTCCAAAAGAATATCGTCTAATAACTGGTCACCTAACGAGAGAAAGAAAATCTGTTTTACTCATGAAACGAATTCGGTTAGCGTCTAGAATATCCCCTGCTTGCTTAAGAGAACATATGACACCTTAATGCAAACACACATGAATCTTTACCCGCTGAGTCTAAAAAGAGGGGTTCTTCCTCCATGGAAGCAAACAGGAACCCGTGTATAAAATGTCAGAAAAAACATCTCTATTTACCCATTCACCTTAAACTATATTTACTAACTTTGAAAGCGATTAAAGCGATTGTTATCTGGTTTATAGTAAGAAGGGGAAATTTTTGCACACTCGCATTTTCGACAAATTGAGTCAAGGTTTGAATTCACGACTCTAAATATGCTTCCTTGAACACGTTCTTAAGATGAATGGGGAGAGACCACTATGCCACTTTCAATTCTGTCTTCCAAGCTTAATCAGGATTAACTTTTAACAGAAAGTATTTGCTATTCTTCCACATATAAAGTGCCAATTCCACATCAAATTTATATCACCATCTGTTTAATCCACGAATTATGTCTTATACCATAATACAAAATACATCTTCTCCTGAGATTATTCGAGATTTTAAAGACATGTGAAATATCACATTAGAGGCACACCCATAAATCTTATAACCTGAAAAAGTTACTTTTGCTGGACCAATGATGGTGGGAAAGCAGAATCAATCTGATCAGAGTTAACATTGTTTGCAGTGATTTTTCTGCCCCATTATTTTATGATCAGTACGCTATCAAGTAGCTTACCTGTATCTCTAGACTTCATGGACTCGGCTAATGATGTCTGCATTAGTATGTCTGTTTCCATAACAGAACATTCATCTTCCACTCTTGCAATGCCTTTTCCATGCCTGCCAAGAAAATGAAGCTCGGAATACACAAGGATTTCGCGAAACGGTATGTCGCACCACCCTCTCGCTTCCACAGATTGATAAAATTATGAGTTAATATCATTTTCATTAGTATTTCAGTCAAATAAAGGAGATGGGAGAGGGGGGTTAAGGATTGAAGCGCAATCTAGGTTCGGAAAATGTTGTTGTCTCGATTAGAACTGCGTTGGCAAGTCAGCTCTAATGGGGGCAACACCATATAAGAACTGTTGTCCCAGAATTTGCATGCAATCCTGCGTTATGTGGAACTCTCAAAGCATATACCATCGAAACGTAAACTATCATTGCTCCAGATAAGAAGGGGTAACAGAGATAATTCAGGGATAATTATCCATATTTCTCCATAAAAACATATTTTGTGACCCGTCATTAGAACCGTCTCGTCGAGACGGTTCTAATGAGGGGTCACAACATATGTTTTCGTTAAGAAATAAGAAAAATTATCTTTGAATTATCCTCAATACCCCCTCTTATCTGGAGCTCTGACTATTGAACGCCTATCTTAGGACTCAATTTGCTGAGTCCTTCATCGTTCACTCCGGCTCATACCGGAAAATCATGTAGTGTCTGTTCAGAAATAGACGACTGAAATGTTATTTATCAGACATGTATTTTGTTTTGGCACACTTACGTACATGTCCCAGATCTACTGTATTAGCCCGAGGCCGACTGGGCGAGGGCCAGCACAACTGGCCAATAATTTATAACTGGGTCCATACAAAATTCCTCATGTTATGCCGGTTTCAGCTAAATTTCCATGTCAAACAAAGTACATGTCGTGAGAGAATAAAAACATCGCTCTCACAAGATCTGTAACTGACCAATCAAAGTTGCGGGACTCGTTTTAAGCCAGGTATCTGTATTAATGAGGTCACTCTTGTTGTCCTGAGGTCAACTGTCTTGTCCCAACTTGTCATCGGTATGAGACTGGCCAATGTTCCATATATAGGTGCTATATTGATGATAGCTAATCGAAAATTTACTAAAAAGCAGTGTACAGTAGCTGCTGTTCCCACATATTCAAGTTCAGAGAAAAGATGTCCTTAAAGATGGCAACGTTGTTTTCCTCATCCACTTTCTAGTCAACGAAAGCACCTTTTTCAAGGACAAAAGTTTGTTACATGAAATATATATTATAAAAGTGAAATAACAACAGTACAAACTGTTCTTATGTCCTTTAGAATTCTGGTTTGTTTTCCACTTCTTCTTAGAAACCACAGTATTAAACAGATGTGTCTTGCTGATGATTAATTTCAAAGGCTATATCGTTCATAAAAGTTCTATAGCAAAGGTAAGGTGGTACATTTCTCGGGAAGCAACTCTCTTATTTTCATTTTTACTTGACTTCTCAATAGGGATTGGCTCTTACTGCAACGAACTTGCTCCTCTACTAGCGGCAAATTCTAGAGAACACTTTAACGGCTCTGATCAGACTGTGTAGATGCGCAGACTGATCTAAGCCATATGTTTTCGCATATGCCATAAGTACCGCAGCTCAAACTCTGAACAGTCAAATAAGTCGTAAGCAACCATCTATGGAAAAAAATTGCCTGAAACCACTATGTCAGCGTTTGGCTTTTTGTGACAGGTTTTTGGTTAATACAGGTGATTTTTAAGACAGATTAGACTGTATTCTTACCTGATTGCCTCATGAACAGGATAATGGCATTCCTTCATCTCTGTGAGACACCTCTTGTAGTCTCCAATGGATAGACCAATCAGCCCCCGGTGGAAATGGTACTGAGCGATTTCTAGATAACAGTCGGCCTTTATGTCCGGAACCGGGAAATGTTCAATAAACTCCCTGAGAGCTAGTGAGAACTGGAAATCGTTGAAGTTTGGAACTTGTTTATCACTGAGGTCCTTGACATCCTCAAAACATGACCTGTCAAATTATACACAATATGTAGTATTTGGACCATAAGTCACTCACAACCTCAGATAATACGCCGGGTTTCTGCTTGGTGTATACGTAAATGACTTAATTTAATATGCCGGGTTTCTGCTTGGTGTACACGTAAATGACTTAATTTAATACGCCGGGTTTCTGCTTGGTGTATACGTAAATGACTTAATTTAATACGCCGGGTTTCTGCTTGGTGTATACGTAAATGACTTAATTTAATACGCCGGGTTTCTGCTTGGTGTATACGTAAATGACTTAATTTAATACGCCGGGTTTCTGCTTGGTGTATACGTAAATGACTTAATTTAATACGCCGGGTTTCTGCTTGGTGTATACGTAAATGACTTAATTTAATACGCCGGGTTTCTGCTTGGTGTACACGTAAATGACTTAATTTAACTAAGCAGAAACCCGGCGTATTATCTGAGGTTGAGTTTGTGAAGTGTAGATGTATTAGGAAGTTTTCGTTTTGTTTTCTAGCTTTCTGAGGACATAGTGGGAGCAACTATTATTATTATTAATAATAATCATATTATTTTCTTTGCAACTGAAACCAATAAAATGTTTTATATACCGGTATCTCTAACCGAGTTTCATTGGACTGAAATAATAATGATAATAAAATTGTTTTTTCTTCCCCTTGCGGGCCCAAATCTGTCAAAGATTCGGCCTTTGTTGTGTATGTGCATATACATACATGTACGCGTCACCGTTGGTGTAAACGAAAAATTCAATAAGCAGTTAGAAGATGAGCCTAAAATTGATATCCAAGGCCAATTTTATATTTCCACAAACAAGAAAGAGAAATACGAGTGAGTTTCCCGGCGTATTGATGTTTTGCATCAATGTTTTCTTGAGTCCATTTATGATTATAAAAGGGCTTTCTGATATCACGCCTGGTACGCGCAATTCCACTTGCAAACTGAAATATTAAAGCCGCCTCATCTAGATCTATGTTGTTTGCAAATTCAACAATTTTCGTGTTTGGCGCTTTATGTGTTGAAAAATGGAATAGGTTAAGAAGGGTTATATGTTGGCAAATCTTCTTTTTTAGCCTCCCTTCGAATCTCATACAAGTCAATGTCATTTAAAAACAGTGCTCCAGATAAGGAGGGGTAACACAGATAATTTAGGGTTAATTGTCCATATTTCTCCACAAAAACATATTTTGTGACCCATCATTAGAACCGTCTCGTCGAGACGGTTCTAATGAAGGGTCACAACATATGTTTTCGTCGAGAAATAAGAAAAATTATCTTTGAAATATCCTCAAACCCCCTCTTATCTGGACCTCTGAAATAAGTCAACGTCTCCTTACCTTATGCAAGCCAGAATGTTGTCACACCACTCTACCGGGTTCCTACAAGCAGTGCCTTTGACATAACTATGGTGTAGATGTTTCAAAGCCTGACCAAAATTGTGTTTTATAATATACCAGGAGCTACCTGAAGTAATAAAAAGAACAGTATTAGGCCTATTTTAACTTGCCTTCATGTAAAATATATAGGCAAAAGAAAGTTCTGAAGAAGTACAAAAATACTAATCATTCTAATGTAGCTTGCCTTCATATACTATATAGGCAAAAGAAAGTTACAATGGAATTACATTTGATTCTCGTTATCTCAAACACTGATATCTCAAAGTACTCTCTTATATCAAAGAAAATAGTTTGGACACATTTCCTATTTGTCTTTACTGTGACATTTCAACTCCTGTTACAGAGCGACTATGCCAATATTGGCCATGCACTTAATTGGTAGATGTAGATCTCAAACTACTGGTATCTCAGAGTAAATTTTCTGATATCAGAAAATTAACTTTGAGATATCAGTAGTTTTAGATGAACTTCGACTTTGAGATATCGTTTTGGTACAAATTAATGATACCTGTCGCCTGCGATGCTAATTACTGACATGACATGGATGCATAAATTGGTGTCCGCATAATTTGTTTTAGTGTATTTTCGGATGAAAGATTATTCAAATTATATTAGACTGCTTGAGAATATTCGAACTCAGCAAAACTAATACAAACACAACTGCTTAGCTACATGTAACATACATACCCATTATGCAATGCACGGCGGCCATTTTCCATGTGCACATTCCGATGTTCTTGCATGCCGAGGCGATCTCTTTATCTGTGAGGGCCGTCTCTTGTGCTTTACTGAAGAGATTCAGCGCCTTCTGAAGCCTCGACTCCCGCACTGTAGGGGGCAGGTCGGTTTTTGCAGTAATATAGATGGCATTACCCTTAGTCCTCCACTGATCAGATATGGAACCCTGAGACATGGCCTGCTCAGATATGGAACCTTGACATATGGCCTGATCAGATATAGGATCTTGGGATTTGGCCTGATCAGATATGGAGCCTTGAGATGTGGTCTGAAAAAAAGGCAATGGCCTGTAGCGTGACAGTTCACTGTTTAAATGAAGCATTAGAGGCCAAGAATGCAAGTACCATATCCTGTCCTCTGAGTTTGGTTTGCCTACCCTTATTAATAACTACATGTACTGTCCTATGAAAGGGACATTTGCAAGCACAGTAGACTGATCAGTACCTTTTAATTGTTTCACTTTATGCACCAGTCATTTGTAACCACTGCCTACTCCCCCACCCCCACACCTACGGGAATAGCGGGGCTATTGATTTCATTTTTTAGTGCCCTGGTACATGCCCCACCCACTGGGGTGTGAAACGCTGACGGTTATAGCCCTGCTGTTAGCCCAGCTCTGTATAACAGAAAATGCCACTAGGGTAAAGATCCAAATGTTAGAACCCCGGCACCTCTCCGGCACTGTGGGGACAAAAAGAAGTTACTGCCCTGTACCTTAGCCCCACTATCCCCCATCCTTACCCGTAGGTGTAGGTGTGTGGGGGGGAAGGTGGGCAGTGGTTACAAATGACTAGTGCATTAGGTGTTTGTGTACCATATCATGTTTCCCACCATTGTACTATGTGATTTCCTGTTTGCTTCCTTGAATGAAACAAGATCTGTTCTCAAACGAGAGAATCTGCTCTAAACGGAGCAAATTCTTTTCTCTCCTTGAGGAAACCGATATTATGTTTTCTTATGTCGACAGCGCTTAAAAAACTAAAGTTTAGTATCAAGGTAATTGAATTTATATTGCGAAACATTGGCACTCATTCATGTGGCGGAGCCGGTTATTTCACAATAATGATAAATTCAATAACCTATAGGTGAACGGTTGTCGATGTGTCGAGAGAAACGGGATATAGCGACCTATTCGAGCAGCAAAGCTTCTGATAAACCTGCGCATTTGCGTTGCGTCGTCTGGCAAATCGTCGTCTGGCAAATCGCAAAAGGATCTACAGAACAAAAGGCTATGTTCGGCTCAGTGCTGCAAATAGGGAGGGTTAACAAGGATAACTTCGAGATTATTTCCATATTTCTCCATAAGAACATATGTTGTAACCCCCTCATTAGAACCGTCTCGGTGAGACGGTTCTAATGAGGGTGTCACAACGTATGTTTTCATTGAGAAATATAAAAATGATCTCAGAATTATCCTCAAAAGCCCACCTTACATGTAGCTCATCCTTTGGTCAGTCTTCTGAAGTATACTCACTTGCCGTATGGTACCTTTTGTCGCAATCCTCGTCAGATCTATTTAAGGTGTACTGCTTTCGTACTTCCTGTTTAGTACTCTTTCCCCATATGTAGGGGAGAAAATTCTCTCTTTTTTAAAGAGTTAGCCCCTATTGGGAAGGGTGTCCGCAATAAACACAGTAGAGTTGCTCCCCATGGGAGTGTATATATACACCTTAATTAATGCTAAGAATTTCAACACATGCCGATTGGTTTCTTGATACACATAGTCAGCACGGCTTTTCAAAACGAAAGTAACATTAAAAATTCATAATAGTCGCTATTTAGTCGATATCTGTGAGTGTTTGTCGAGTAAAAAAGATTTAATCCATATCAATAAAAGTACATTTACCTGTCTGTTATTATTAGATTCTTCTTGGGGGGTTAAATAGGGTATTTCCGAAGCATCATTTCGAGAATCGGAACAAAAACATGAAAATTTACGCCACATGATGATCAGTTTCAATAATAACACATGTGCATGTAACACACGGCTTTTCAAAATGTTTTACCTGCTACATAGTCCATACTTAAGAGTGTTTTTGTCAAGTTAAATGATTTTAATCCGTACCAATAAATAAAGTTACCTGTCTGAAATACTGTCGAAATCTTCAAGGTTTTAAATTGGGTATTTCCAAAGGCCACTTTACATCGCCTATAAATAGAAATGACAGGCGATATATTACAAGCGACAGCTTTTTCAAAATATGATATACTGATATAATTTCTCCTCAAAGAGATTTGGGTGTTATGACCCTTTCATTAGTATTTCAGTTATTCTGGCCAGATAGGAATATAAGCTTGGTACAGGAAATTGGACATGTTGGAGGTGCATTGTACATTAATTAATTAGAAATCATTCACATTTAAACCCACTTGCATAGCGACAATTTGCGATTAAAACTGAAACCTACTTTCACTGTTAGTGTTTCCATTTGAACCTGAATAATAAATGAGCCGCGACACGAGAAAACCAACAAAGTGGCTGTGCGCCCAGCGCAGATTTAGATCAGCCTGGGCATCGGCCCAGTCTGATCGGACTCTTAGTAAGCGCTTAAAGGAAAGCTTAGGGTCTAAGCTACCTCCGTGCGGACATCGAAGACTCTGATCAGACTGGGCGGATGCCCAGGCTGATTTGAGTCTGCGCTGGGTGCAAAACCCATTTGTTGGTTTTGTCGTGTCGCGGCTCAATTTTTTTATGTTTATAAATTAATCTGTTTGAATTCTTACACAAAAGCATGAATAGCTTTTAAGCCTTATTCAGTTTTTGTCTTTCAAATTTTATAAGGCATTACCGTAAAGATTCTAAAAAATACTACCGTAATCGTCCTAGAAAATGGAACAATTTGGTTTATGAGTCCAAATGTCCCCAACAATTCTCCTCACCTCGATATATAGCCTCGCACGGTACTGAAAATTCAGTTTTTGGATGTAGGGTAGTACAGATTAAGTTTTTAAAAAATGACCGCACTAATATTTCTTTGATTTTCCAACAAAATATATCAAAAGATTTGTAAGATAGTGTAGAATACTAGGATAACACAGCATTTTTGCCTTTGGACCTGCGTTTTAAGAAAAACGAAGAAAACTGGGTTACTTTTTGCTCATTTTCTCTATTTTTCCCTATTTACTATTGGGAAATGATGGTCCTGTAAATCAGAGCAAAACGGCCGCATTAAATGTAGACTTAAAAGTTTGAAAACATTAACTATGGGCAACTTAAAAAGTGCACTATACTCGTATGCACCTAACACAACATTTTTCATTTTTTATTCAAGGAAGACATAAAAAAAGAGAACAGGTGTCAATGTCCTCTATAATTTAATGTTATTTCAAGCTCACGCGATATCGGCGTTTACAGGAAGGTTATACGGGGCTGAGGAGAAATTTTGCCCATGAGATACAGATAGAATTGCAAACAGTGCAGACCCTGATCAGACTGCTCCTTTGGGAGCAGTCTGATCAGGGTCTGCATTGTTTGTTCACCTGTCTGTCCCGATACTTTGGATTTCTACGGTAACTACAATAAAGATCAGGAGCCCAGTTAGCGGTACAAGGTTCGAGTCACACTGGAGGCGGAAATCTTTCCGACCATAAATGGGGTTCCATTGCACACAGCCTTTCATTATCACTCTCTCATCGCCTGATATGACTTACTTTCTGTTGAAAAGGATGTAAAATCGCACTTCATCCATCCATCTCTACAATTAAGATCCTTATGAAGCAAAACACTGGGGTCAAATCAATTTCTTTAAGATGACATTTGTAGTATGCCAGTGCTTGCGTTGGTTGCTCACAAATGCTCTTTGAGACCCAAAGTGAAATTCGTTAATGTATAAAGCAAACAACAATTTATTGTTTTGCAGCAAAGGTTAGGGATTTTCGACGGTAATGCCAGTCATTTCAATCTTGGTTTGACAGCTGAAAAACTCTACCCAAGCTGTTTTGGGAATAGATTCATCACGAACTCAACTTTTTTGCTATTCCAAATTTAATGATATTGTAAAGAACGAAGCCTGCATTTGACATGGCATCACCTCAGAGTCCAAGATAATGTTTATTTTTATGTCAAATATCGGTATTTTTCTTTTAAGCCTGCATCAAAATATGTATTGTGGCCCCTCATCAGAACCGCCTCGCTGAGGCGGTTCTAATGCGGAGCACAATATATACTTTAATGAGGCGCAAAACATAATTTTTTTGTGGAAAATGGAAAAACACAAAATGTGTCCCCTTATCTGCAGCCCCTCTTATCTGAAGCTCTTGTCATTCGCGTGGCGCCTTGGAGACCAACGTTACATGACCTCTTGCAGATGATACTAGCAACAACAACATGTTTAAAGCTAAACGGGCTGACCAACGCCTTTGCTGTTCGCTTCTTTAGTGATTTAGCACTGGAGTAAGAAAGAAAGCAAATAAATAAACTGAGCCGCGACGCGAGAAAACCAACAATGTGGTTGTGCGCCCAGTGCAGACTCAGATCAGCCTGGGCATCTGCCTAGTTGGACCAGACTCTTTATTAATGACTCAAAGGGTAGCTAAGAGTCTAAAGCCGTGTTCATGTGCACATTTTACACCCGGGTGCAAATTTGCACCCGGATGCAAATTTACACCCGGGTGCAAATTTACACCCCTTCATGTCGCGTTCATATGCCAATAAATTGTGTCCATACACACCTAGATTTGATTTTAGATTTAACACAATGTATTCAGTTTTTAGGAAAACTTGTGTTTGTATGTTCTATATGACAATAACTCTTTATCATGTCGGTGTATGCGTGTGTGTGTGTGCAGACTACTTACAAACCTCTTGTTAATCTAATATTCTCTCAGCAGCAATTACAAGAAACTTTTTCTGCATTGTAAACTAGTTGCACGCAATCGAAATAATCAGTGGCTGCTCATAATCAAAATATCATATGAAACGCGTCATGAATAAACCTGCATTTTGCATGTGCAAAAACATAGCCACAGATCAGCGCAACTAAGCAGCACCTTTAGTTTCGCTACATGGATAGTAGAATCCCTCTCCTGATTCCGGAATTTAAAGCCTCTAGCCATCTTCTGTGATTGTACAGCAGGGTTTGTGTGGGACCTGATTTTTCTCGTGACGTGGCTCATATAATATCAGAGATTCCGAACTCACTTATAAAGGTATGGTGGCGATGGTCTTAACTGTGTTAGTCTCCAACAGCCCAGGTTATATATGTACGTAGACGTAGCCTCGATATTAAGTCTCCCCAGAGGAGGGGGGGGGAGCTTTTCTACTGCACCAGGGAAGCTTCCTCACCTATAGAGGAAGTGCACTCCCTCTCGCGTGTACTATTTAGCTGGGACATCAGAGGATCCTCCTCAACCAAGTCTATGTGATTGGATGTGTGAAACGGGTTTGCTTGGTTTGCGTTGACGACCTTTTAGCAGCCTTCCTGAAAATTCAGGAGAATGACAAGGGGGAGGGCTGGCGATCGACGGTACCCATTCAAGTTAAGATATATTGCTTAAGAATGGCCAAAATAATACTCTCATTAATTTTGATGTCTATTCAGCCATAATATACAGCCCGACTTTCAATTTGATTAAGACAATTCAAATTTGTTTTTGTTTTTATAGATGTTTATACAGGATCGTCATAGAAAAGGTCTGCTATATATCAAAATCCCCGATCAAAATGTATTGAATTGAAACATTTTGCGTTCATGTGCACAATTTGCACCCGGGAGCAAATTTGCACCCGGGTGCAAATAAATTTGCACCACCTCAAAAGTAGGATCAAATTTGCACCCGGGTGCAAATTTGCACCCGGGTGCAAATTTTTAAAACACCGTTCACATGGCCAAAAATACAACCGGGGTGCAAATTTGCACCCGGGGTGCAAATTTGCACCCGGGTGCAAATTGTGCACATGAACACGGCTTAAGCTACCTCCATGCGGACAGCGAAGACTCTGATCAGACTGGGCGGATGCCCAGGCTGATCTGAGTCTGCGCTGGGCGCACAACCACATTGTTGGTTTTGTCGTGTCGCGACTCAACTGGTAAATAAGAATGAAAATTTAGTTACAATAAACTAAGATGTGAGGCTGTCTAAGCTTTACAGCAATTTCCCCTGCAAGAAATCAATCTGATGCTAGCTGAACTTCAAACTGCGACATATTGTTGGAAATTACCATAATGGACAGTAAACAAACAACACTTGCGGCTTGGTACCAACGTTCAAGACATATTCAGGAATTGTTTACGAGTGTATTGCCTTGGTATGCATATCATAGATACATGTATCAAGAGCACCGATATATTGAACTGCATCCATATAAGGTCTGCCAAGGACACGAGGAGCCCCGACAGCTCAGTGGCTTAAGCGGTCCCTTTTTTGAGAGCCGTTCTTAGGCGGAAATCTTTTCAACCGTAATTGGAGTTTCACTGTACACATCCTTTCATTATCCCATCTCACCCCACACACCAAGCACAGCGGGCCCTTGTCCTGTTTTAAGCCAATGTCACAGTATGTCCATTGCCGAAAGTTTTAGGGAATCTTTGCAATATCATACCACCCACTTTTATCTGCAAGTCCAACAGGGTTTTTTTGTGTTTTTGTTGTTGTTGTTTTTTTGTTTGTTTTTGTTTTTGTTTTTCTAGAAAGATACCTGTCCTTAATGAACGGCACCGACCTCAACAATTTTAAAACTTAAAGCGCCATAACATAAAACTAGTTTAGTTATGATGTGACTCATATTGAACCACCTAGATTACATTATGAGCTGCCTGATCTGAATCTACACTGTTAGTCTTCGAATTCTTAATGATAATGATATTGTTTGGTGGAAACCTTTTTTTTTTTTAATTTTAATTTTGCAGACGTATTTTTTGTCGTCCGGTTTTTTGACGGATATCTACACAGCTATACTTATCAAAGAGTACGCATTATGTACTTGTAACACGTACTTGTAACCCCGTGTTCTGGTAGAGAAGTCACATGTCCTTGTAATGGAGTGTAATCCTATTTTCCTAATGGAATATAACATTTGATCTAATAGATGATTAGACGATTTCTTCATTTCTCATCCTTGCTATAGTACGGCAGTATATCCAAGCAGCGACACGAGAAAATGGTGCATTATGCATGTACCACCTGACTTCAAACGGCCATATTCCAATAAAAAAGTATTAACTGAGCGGCGGAAGGTTTGGAACTTGAGCTGGCTACGTACGTTGAACTGCATATGTACAGAGACAAGTCATACTGACGACGCCCATACGAGCACGGTTCAAAAATAAAGTTTCATGGAACAGCGTTATGCTCAGTTTCTCTGCATAACCGGTTGGACAGGGTCACCTTCTTTTTGTTTCGAAAGCATGGTCAGATATTTACAACGAATATCTGGAGTCTGTTGATGCCGAAAGCCTGGTTGCAAATTAATTTCAACGGATATTCTTGCCCAGGATCATCAGTGAAACAAATACATCCGTTAAAATGTGCATATAAAGAAAAGGGAACACAGCATTCTAATTTAAATGTTGTGTTTAAAATATCAAAAATGGATACCCGGTTCACTGTGTGCCTTCATACTATGTTCTCTTAAAAAGCACCCATTTTCATTGTGCTCTCTTGCAAAAAAAGTGTTTCGGTCAAAGAGCATGTTTTCGTTCTTCAACCATATGAAAGAACATAGTCTGGCAGCCAACGGAAGCTATATAAATTGAGATAAAAAAAATGAGAAAAATTGGAGTCATAACTACCCCTAAATACAGCGTTTTCATTATTGTAGAGTTGTAAAACCATATCGTTTTCCCACTAAAGTAGCATTTTCTGATACTTAACGATGTCAACTCTTCGCACTGCCCAGCTGAGAAAGTCTGTTTCTTGAGTTGGAAGATTAATAGAATCTATGACGGGGTTGAGACCAAGACAAGGAAATCTCAAGCTAGTTTTCAGATTATTTAGTCTTATGCCAAGCATAGGAATAAATAATCTGAATTTGAGCCTGAGAATCCTTGTCGAAGCTTCAACTCCGTCAATGATTATTTTTCTGACCCATTATATTTTATAAACAGAATATTCATTGAATATCTTAACTTCTTGCTCAGGCCATTCCTATTTACTTCAAGCTATTTTTCTATTTCTTATTGATGTGTTTTTTTGTCTCTTTCCAGATGGTTTGTACTGCAATGCAACATGGGACACCATCCTCTGCTGGCCAGCTGCGAACGCAGGATCAACTATAAGATTACCGTGTCCACCATTACCCGGCCTTGACACATCTAGTAAGTTATTATTATTTAATTCAAGGTTAGGGTGTGTGAGTGTACAACCATCTTTTTCTCCAATTTTTCGAAGGTAAACCCCTATAGAATAGAGGTCTTACCGTAAAGAAAAGCATTTCCTCACTAAACAATATGTATGACCATGTGGTTATTCACGTCACAGGTAATACTGAGATTTTCAGTACAACGATCTGGTTCGCGGTTGGTTTTCTCGAGACCAAATGCAGTCTTACAGAATTCATTGCAGGGAATGAGTACTCGTAGGTATTTCAAACTGGCACTTTTGTTTTAACTGAGAGTTTACAAGTTTTCGCGTTTAAACTTCCCCAGTTTCGGAGCAACAACAACATTCACGGACCAAAGCATTCTTTTGGTTTCGGATATTGAGGGACGATTGCATACAAAACCATAAAACCGACAATAAAATCGGGATTTTCCTCTGAAAAAGAATGAAAATGTCTGAGTCGTCTCCCTTGAAACTGTACACGTTAGCTCTTTCCATAAAGCTGACTGCAAATTGGAACGCCATGTAGTTAGCTACCCAGTATCAGCGACCATGTGCACTCTCACCAATGATTACTCTCTTTTACAAGGTTTCCGAAAACAAAAACGAAAAAAAAACACGCTTTATTTGAGTACCATCAATTTATTTATAAATCATTTACCTTGCATTATTTTCGCCTTCTTGGTATATTTTTGTCTGGCGGGATTTAAACCATTTATGCCCAGTGGAATGTTCTATCTTTTATGGATGAGTCCATTTGTCTATTAAAGGGTGTCTGGTTGGCTCTATTTTATCATTATTTTTATTTCAAGGAGAAATAACCACTTGTCAATTTTTGTACGAGTATTTGCCCCAACAGTGCATGCAATTTATCTTTCAGAATATGGCTACAGGACATGTGGGACAGATGGACGCTGGGAAGGTAGACATCCCGGGGACCACAGTATGCCAAATGGGTACACAAACTACACAAATTGTTATATGCCAGAAGCCCTTGCTCTATACAAAAAGTTCTTCTTATCTAAAACACCTGCTCAACAACAGGTAAGTAAAATAAATTTAAATGACAAAACTAATATACTCAATGAAATAAGTTAAGACCAACACTTCTGTTGTAACTTTGTAATTTACTGAAATTCCTGTTTACAATGATCATATTAATCTGTGAGCAAATTGAACTTGGCAACACTTGTTCAATCGGTTGAAGATGTGGCACACCAATAGCTACGACAATGCTAATGACGCTGACAGATTCAGATCACTATATGTTATTCGGAGATAAATGGGAATTTCTTACTACAGTTTTTTTATCCAAACATGCAATTTGTCAGGAAATCAGAACTGTTCTTTGTTTATTTAAAACAAAACTTATCAGATATACAGGGTGACTCTTTGAAAGATAAAGTTTCCCTTCAAACTTCCGATAGACATTGTAAATGCCTGCACTTTTCGCAAAAACCTTTTCCTAAGAGTCTGTAAGAGTGTACAGGTAAACATCAATATGATTGTAAAGAGGTCTTTTGTTTAAGGCATTTTATACAAAGAAACAAACTGGCGCTTAAAACGCACAATTCTTGCAAGGAAACAATCTATTTTGGGTCCATATAACAGAAGCACAAATATTGAAAGCTGGTATCAGTAATAGTGATCAAAGATTGCATATATAGAAATTCACGTTAAGTGGTCCTTATTTTATTTTCTTGAGTATATTTCATGCACCTATTGTATACTAAATCGTACATTAAAATTAGAAACCAAGAAATAGTCCACCTAACATGCATCAACTGAACAAATAATTTAGCAAAATGAAATGTAACATTGCTTCAGTAAGCCTGAGAATCAGTGCTACATTTATAAAACAATGAACCACGACACGAGAAAACCAACAATGTGGTTGTGCGCCCAGCGCAGACTCAGATCAGCCTGAGCATCCGCCCAGTCTGATCAGACTCTCTGCTTGCCGCTCAAAGGGTGGCTAAGGGTCTAAGCTACCTTCATGCGGACAGCGAAGATTCTGTTCAGACTGGGCGGATGCCCAGGCTAATAGGAGTCTGCGCTGGTCGCACAACCACATTGTTGGTTTTCTCGTGTCGTGGCTCAATATTATGAATGTTACACTTCCATGTTCTATTAATTTACGCTCGGGAGGATGTTAAATAAATGCCAGTTGAACCCGACGATGTGAGCTTCTCTGAGTCTTGCCGAAGATTGATATATCGGCGAGTTCTTGGATGCTGCACGAATTATCAGCATACCTGTAATAACTATAACTGATGCACTAACTATGGTGACAAAAACCTTTCCAATATGTTTTGACGGCAACTGGATGATGGCATGTTATGTATTGAACAGCCCTCATGGAAACAGGAAACAAAATGATTTTTCTGTACGAATAAACAACAAACATTTATTTCCCAACAAAACATGCCAAGGTCAAACTGAGTTGTGTCAGTTAATTCTTTCATCAAAGACCAGGTGGCTTATCACATAGAAAAAAGCGACCACTGCAGTGTTATGATAGAAACATTGTTCTTTGAGAAAAATATTAATATCGAAGTCATATAAATCTAGGATCATTGTCTCCCAAACAACTTGTTTGTGTGATAATGAGTGAAGCCACGCATGAACCAAATGAACCTCCGTTTGTTTACTCAGACCTGCCTACGTATCCATCCTGCATAGTCTTGTTTGCAGTATAAATGCGAAGAGGAGGGGGGGGGGGGGGGGGGGGGGGGGTAGGTTGGGGTGGAGTGGAGTGGAGGGCTGTGATCGGGAAACGCGGATGATCACTATTACTTAGTTTCTTGGCTGCTTGCGCTATAGCTATAAGCAATCTTTTCTTTTGCCCTTACTCCAATTTACGTGGAGGGTATGTTCAGTAGAAATAATGACCTTGTTATTTCATATAAAAGTATAAACAAATAGTCGTAGACGTCATAAAACGCGTTTGAGCAGAATGAAGTTTATTATCGATTTCACTATTTGTATAAGACAAATGGGTATTTCTCCTTAAAATCAGATAAAAATGATAAACTTAAACTAAACCAGACACCCCTTAACTGGCATATGGACTCACCCAATGCTTAAGGATAGAAGAGTTCACTGGGCATAAGCGGGTAAAGATACATAGCTGGTCTTCTGGTAAACGCTTTATTTTGTACCAACTTCACTAACAGTGCCCCCCCCCTCCCCGCTCCCTCATCCAACTCTTGAAATTCTTGAAATCCTGAATAGTTGGTGCTGAATACTAGGAAGCAGGTCGTCATATTTTAAGGATTTTCCCTTGTTTCAAAACTGCAATCTTTGTACTTGAAAATGAATGAAGGATAATAAGTGGGAGAATGTTTGAGAAATATAACTGAGCCGCGAAACGAGAAAACAAACAAAGTGATTGTGCGCGAAGCGCGGACTCAGATCAGTCTGAGCATCCGCCAAACCAGACCAGACTCTTCTCTAAGCACTTAAAGGGTAGCTCAGGGTATAGGCTACCTCCATGCGGCCAGTGAAGACTCTGATCAGACTGGCATATGCCCAGTCTGATCTGAGTCTGCGCTGGGCGCACAACCACTTTGTTGGTTTTCTCGTGTCGCGGCACATGTATAAAAAAGTATAGAGCCAGTGGATACATCAGCTTGACATTTGAATAATACTGATTATGACTACTTTGGCCTAGTTCGACTTAATGTCTTTTTACTGTCTTTTTACTAGTACAATGCTGTAAACAATATACTTATCCTGTTGAATTAATTCGTCTTTAATTCTGCCTCTTTCGTAAGACCGCTATTAACAAGTGCCATTGGTAAGGCACCTCAGGCAAAATACTTAATGTGCCAAATGGTGATAACTATTGCCCAGATCCGGCTGCATATCCGTGGTGTGACACTAATTTTGCTTATCACCCTTGTTCTTTTTTTACTATCTTATAGCAAAATATTTGAAACAAAACAAAAATGCCTTTATGACCGTTTTCTTATTCAGTTCTAACTATTTTCCCATGAAGAGACGAAATTAAGTATAAACCTTTGAACAAGTTCCAGTATTACCAACTAAATAAGAGCAGAAAAAAAGACATGAAAAAGGAACGAACTAACCATTAAGGTTAAAGCTAATCCAGCATTTACAAGAAACTGTTTTGCAAGAATATTGAATAGAAAATAAAGGTTAGGGAAATGAGGACGTAGAGTAATACTGTTTTAACCGCGTGTTGTTGATAGACGATCCAAATACCAGTTCCAAATAGTCCTATATCAATACGTTAAGTATACTCCATTTTTAGACTTGATTTTCTTAACTGAACTTCTAGCCAGTTAACGCATCTATAATACTAAATATTTACATTCTTGGTGTATTTACTGAAAAGCCCTATAGTAAACCGTTGGAACGTAATGTAGTTTACATCCCAATAATTACATTGAGACACGCGACGTCAGTGACGTAAAAATAAACAATGGCTCTGTACAACCTGATTGGACGTCAGCAACGTCATGACGTAATGCATGCCGTTCTGCTGTTAGCAGAAAAACTGCGTTTACATGTTTTACTGCTGGAATTTTAGCGCTTATAAAAGATTTTTCATGAAATATTTAATTGAGATGAATGTAAATATAAGCAATGAACTTAATTTTTCTGATGCTTATCGAAGTGTAAACTACATTGGGTCACTAGCAAAGTTTACATGAACCCCTTCGGGGTTCATTCACTTTGCACGTGACCCAATGTAGTTTACACTTCGATAAACCTCAGAAAAATGAAATTCATTCCTTAAATAAACGAAGTAACGCATAAACTGCAAAATTGGTGGCATTTTCAAGCGTGATTTCTATACTGGTTCTTTCGCATATTGCTATCATTGATAATTTCGGTTAGCGTGTGTTTTAGTTTCACGTAGATTTCAAGAATTTGGGAATTAAATTCGTCTTTCATTTTAAATTCTCCCAAGTATTTTTCTAGAAACTTCCGACTATTGGTCGAATTTTTTTGTCAACAATGCACCGTTCGAGTGAAATGATCGTGTACTCGAATACATGTTTTAAATTAATCCGGTCGTTTCGGTTCTGCGTCGTTATATCGGCGTGCTGCTTAGCAAGTCCAAATGTAGCAGGTTCTAATGCAAAAATCCGACCCATGACCGTACGTCATTCCCCATAAAGATTTATTTTTGTAATTTTGCTCATATGTCTAAACGGATGAAGAACTAAATGGTCATAGTCCCGACGGCCCTGGCTCGAAACGACCCATTTTCTTCCAGAACGATAGTCAATACGAGTAGCCAATCGAACTCGCCCATTGAAGAATAAAGCTCAACGCACATGGTCTTTCGAAAAGTTGGACGGACACACGGCGCCAAGTGTGTGCGACTATGGTTACGTACCGCTGAGCCACTTGGGGAACGTCGTTAGGAGAATTCAAACTGAACTAAACTTTCGAAAAGACAAAAATTAAAAATGTCTAAGGTTAACACACATGCGCCAGGTAAGAAAAGGGCATTTTTTCCAGCGAAGCAGACAAATCAATTCCAATGATTCAACGAAGCTAAATAAGCCTTTAGTCTTCAGAGGGCTTGAATATTTTCCCCCAAAACGTTCCAGGACCCAATTTTTCCAAAAAAAAAAAATACCCAGGACAGGTCACATAACCAAGATGGCAAACATTTATTGTGGTAAAAAATTTCAAAAATCTTCTCCCCCAGAACCACGCCGGGCCGTGTAACGCAATCGTTAGGGCACCTGACTCATAAGTCAGAGGTCCTGGGTTCGAAACCCGGTCTGGCCACATACTTTCGTTTCTCCTTCCCCCGAAACAAGAAGGGCAGTTGTCAGTTACTGGCGAAAGTATGTGCACTTAGTACTGGTTAACCGCTTAGGAGGTCTAAGCCTGCCCAGGAGTAGTGTGGTTAGGTTAACTGACCGTCCCGACATGACCTTAGCTGTTTACCGTGGACGTTAAGCATCAAACCAACCAATTCTCCCCCAGAACCACAAATCCTATGATCTTGAAACTTAGCATGTCGCATCAAGGACTCAAAAGCTCAACAAAATTTATATAAATGATGACCCTGGAATGACCTTGATCTGTTTTACGGCAAGGTCAACTTTTGAGTCACTTAGGGTTTTCTATAGGAAAAGGTGAAAAAAGTTGATTTTTTTAAACAATGCAGTCTGCTACCTGAAAGTTTGTAAATGCAGACAACTAATTAGGTAAATGAAGCTTTAGTGAGTATTCATGGTAAAGGTCATATCCTCACCTGGGCCTAAGGCCATTTACGTTGAAAAATTAAAACTCTCTTTTTTTATATAAACTTGACCATCATGAAATATTTCCGCGCTTGCGCGGGCTCTTTTCTAGTAGTATATAATTATGTAGGAGACATCATCATGTTGGGAATATCTGTTGTGTGAAGCCCCTTACAAGTGATATGTTTTTATTACCACATTACTGACCGTTCCAAAGCTGTGCTACATGTATTTACTGACAATTGCTTTTCTTGTTTGTTAGCTAACTATTGGTTTTTGACTTTGTGAAAATTATTCAGAAAAGCTGAACGGCCATCTGCCGGGAAAGGGCTGACCTCTTGGGTTTTACTTTGTCTTGTTTTGTTTTGTATGCCGCCTTTATTTCCAGACCTAGCTGTCCCAGTATTCATATACTTTTACAGTAATGTACAGTCAACTCTCGATATCTCAAAGTCGGACTTCAGCACAAACTACTGATATCTCAAAGAAAATTTACTTTGAAATATCAGTAGTTTGTGTTAACAAAAGTTGAAATGTAAATAAAATTGAAAATATATTCTTTGATATAAGAACATACTGTGAGTCAACTCTCGATATCTCGAATTCGAACTTCAGCACAAACTACTGATATCTCATAGTAAATTTTCTGGTATCAGAAAATTTACTTTGAGACATCAGTAGTTTGAGCTAACAGGAGTTGAAATGTAAATAAAAATAAGAAATATATTCTTTGATATAAGAACATACTTTGAGATATCAGTCATCGAGATATCGGGAGTTGACTGATTTGTTTATTGCAGATGATGAAGGATGTGATATCAGGAACAAGAACTATGGATGTAGTGGGCCTCTGGTTGTCTCTCGTGTCGTGTCTTCTCTCGCTCTTCATCTTCAGTTATTTCAGGTAAGATTGTCTGGCTTTGTTAGACAGCCATGACTATATCATAGCCTGTTCAAATCGATCCCCATAGTGCGTCCTGGAGACGACCACTGTATACTTTACATTGTACATTATTTCAGGTAAGTCTGGCTTACTGATTCAGACTGTCTGGCTTACCGATTCAGACGGTCCGATTAATAAAATATTGTTAAAACCAATGCGTCACGGCAAATGGAGGCCGGGAAACTACCTTCCACGCTTTGTCCAATTTGCATGACTCCATTGCATGACGTCATTGCTGACACGCCCTTCCTGTTCAAAGTAGGTAACTCTAATATACTGTTATACCTACTCACCGAGTTTATGGGTAATGGTTGCCTTGCAATGTCTTGCGCGCGCAGCTAAAATAGACTTGCCTTAGATGAGTTTGCCTGTAAATCATTAAGGCATGATCCGCGTGGGCATCTCAAAGATGTTGCCATTCTCATCAGTGGCACAATGAAAAACAAGTAAGCCGATATGTTTTCCTGACCCGGATGTGTGCATCAAGGCTCAGGTTCGAGATTTAACTATATCATTGTTAATCTGCTTGTAATGATAGATGGCCTAGCTTCAGCGAGACAAACAGTACTCTCAATTTACTGACGTATCTTCAGACCTAAATGCAATTTCAATAGTGAATGTGATTTTTAAGATTATCTGAACGCAAATTACTCTTTGATATTGTCTTATACAAAGCTTTTTTCATCAACAAGTCCCATATTTTGGAATTCTGAATTGTGGGAAACAATGTAAAGACGGCATCTGTAAAGTTTTGGAAATATCTGTATTATTTTCAGCATACGAGTCTTATGTAAATTTTTGTATCCAATATAGATGAGGGATCCGCTCATATTTTGCAAGGGTGAAAATTAAATTGTCTCTCTTCGAAAACCAATTTACTAGCCTCACATTAGCAATGGTAAAGGAAGTAAATTTAAAGAGTAACTACACTTCAGGAACTGATTGAATCAGATCCCAAACCCTATCCCCAACATCAAAGGGAAAGATTGACAAAGACATCCCAACAAACAATAAATTACAAGTGATAAGCCGAGTCGGCAGCTCTTTCCCAAATAGGTGGCAACACAGCTATCTTTACTGAACTAAATAATTTAGACCAACATAATAGGGGTTACAACAGACTAAGCAAATTATACGAAAAACATTTAACAACTATTTTACCTATTTTCTATTTTTATTATAGAAGGGTTAAAATAAGAACACAATAAATAAAACAGCACCGAACATAAAACAAATGCAACCACAACGAAAATACTGCCTTGGGACGGTTAGTAATAACTACTGGAGGTCGCTAATTTCTCACCATTTCTTCATACGCCGAGTGGTTCCGGAAACTATCGATGCACGAAAGGAAGCGTGAATCCAAACAGCTGATATTTGAAAAATTTGCTTGAAAACAAATCTTAAATTTTTGAAATTATCTTTGCTAAACCTTGAAAGCATATACACGAATAACATTCAGACATGCCAAGTCTGTAGGGGCAAGCGTAGCTTGTTTACTAATTGTTTCAAGAAACAAAGGCGGCTGTCTTCTTGGTGAATTGCAAATGCGCCAACCAGCCTGCCAGCGCGCAGGTTTGTTCACACATGCAGTTCGCCTATACCTTTTAAGCGTCCTAAAAATGCAGTAAAAACTCTAAAACTTGATACACTTGAACTAAATACCGTAATTTTCCTTAATAACAATGAAACAATTTTGGTTTTACAATGGGGTTATGCATTAAGATTCAGATGGAATGGAATAGTTACAGTGAATACCCTGATCAGACTACTCCTAAGGAGCAGTCTGATCTGGGTCTACACTGTTTGCTCAGAACTACCTGTCTCAATATTTAGAATTTTTAGGGTAAAGAGCTTAACCCATTTGCATCCTTCAAAGTTTTACTATTTATGGAACTGCATTAAGGGAATTTTCTTGAAAGAAAATAATACCGTTTCAGATTAGCAGTGACAAGAAATTATTCATTTTTCTTTTAATTCCATTAAACAGTACCAAGGGAAGCAAATTTGCATAAATTTATGGTTCCCTTCTGAATGCATTTTGAAAAGTCATGTCTTGTATACATAAATATATTTTCAAATTTTCCCATTAGTTTTTGCATTACACAATTTAGCTAATATCAAAAGAAAGTCAATGTTGTTTTCTGTCATCATTTATGTAAATATGACCCATTCGAAGTCAGCAAGAGTTTAAGAGTTGGCTCATGAATATTCAAATATGAAACCGCAGACACATAATTCTTCAAATTTTTGTTTCTGTTACGCTTCAAATTGTTATCGTCGTGGCTAATTGGTATTTATGGATCTATAAAAATTATCATTAAAAGTAATGTATTGATTTGCTTAACCGCTATGACATCGAATAAGCATTCGAAAAGCACAAAAGAAACATCTTCAGCGGACAAACTGTATGCAGAAGACGTTTTTATTCTGCAATTCTGCATCTAAATTCACTCAAGGGTATTTATTCTACAAAACTAAGAACAATGACGCCATTGTGCATCAAAGAAGCGACGCATTTTTTTGCATATTCTGTTTTATTGACAATCTTGTTTTCTTCTCTATGGTCTGTCTTTTGTTTCTGACATTTTCTCGAAAAGCCGATGGGTACATGAGAATAAATGAGAGAGAGAAAAAAAAAACGATCTTGGTCGCAGTTGGACCATCGACATTTTGGAGAACGAGTCAAGAGCAGTGACCCCATATTTTCCAATATAATACGGCCAGACTTTCATATTTGGTACGAAGAAGCTAAATCATAATAGTTCAGATAAATGGAACACTTACAAAAGCGGAAGCAATTGTCTGTCACCAGACTGTCTGGTTTCTCTGCCGGGATGACACACGAATTCTTTCTATATTATATTGACAACAGGAAATTAATATAGTTTGAACAATTCAATGTCTCCTCTTGAGAACGTTACAGCTGACTGGGCTAAGGCCAGCAAAAAGCTTCAAGATCTTACCGACAAGGGAAATAGAACATGAAACTCTCCGACCAGTCAGATAGTCTCCAAAAAAGAAATACAGTCAACTGTCGATATCACTAAGTCAAACTTCAGCCAAAACTACTGATATCTCAAAGTAATTTTTCTGTTACCAGAACATTTACTTTGCGATATCAGTAATTTGAGATAACATGAGTTGAAATGTAAATAAATATTGGAAATATATTGTTTGATATAAGAAGATACTTTTATCCGTGTTTGCGATATCGGGAGTTGACTGTAGATTCTTCGCTTCATTAAATCCGAACTATTCACAGATCGTTGAAGTTGAATTTTTCTATACGCATGATACGCAGTCAGACATATGTCTTTGCTGTATACAGTTCTAATAATTAGCATCTAATACTTCTCCATAGCTTGAATAAATCCTACCATAAAATTCTAAATACAGTCAACTCCCGATATCTCGAACTCTGATATCTCAAAGTATCTTCTTATATCAAAAATATATTTCCTATATTTACATTTCAACTCCTATTATCTCAAACTACTGATATCTCAAAGTCAATTTTCTAGTACCAGAAATTTACTTTGAGATATCAGTAGTTTGGGCTGAAGTTTGACTTAGAGATATCGAGAGTTGACTGTATTGGAACACCTGAAATAATTGTCGTATTTGTCCTGATAATATTTAACAGTTTGGTTCTACAATGCACTAATGCTTCCAAAAGATGAAGATGAAATGGCAAACAGTGTAGGCTCTGATCAGACTGCTCCTATAGGAGCAGTCTGATCTGGATCTCCACTGTTTTCTGAGACTTATATGTCTTAATACTTAGAATTTTTACGGTTCAAATTTTTTCATGCTGACAGTAGTGTTTCCTAACTCATATGAAGTAATTATTTCAGCATGAAGCCGCGATGATTTGAGCAGTCAGACCTATTTTGTTCTCCTTTTGTCAAATAAATTTACTCTTTCTACGGAAGCATTTTATCCTATCGGCTCCAGACACTAGGAAAAAAGTCGATCTAGTCAGTTCAGTGTCCCTAGAAACATGTAACTTTAAGTTGTTTGACAGTTGCCGCTAACATTGGTATCCAGGATGAAAAGAAATTTTCTGTTTTGAACTTAATTGTCTGATTAAAGCTGCAGCGCGTTTTAAGCCGCAGGAACATTTGATGTTTGTTCGAATTGTTTCGATCGCTCTTTATACAGCCCGAAGCAAAACTGGTTTTCTGCTTATAAAACAAGTTTTTGCACATGATCTTACAGAGAAATCAAAGTTCGTCCCTGCTGGTTTCCGATGACAATAGTAATATCTATGGTTTAGTTACCGTATATGCGATAAGTTTCGCGATGTTCTATTTTTCGCGGTACTTCGCGGTCACAATAAAAGCTCTACAGAGCTTATGTTGTCGGTTTCTACTATGCGACGTTAAATACATGTTCTTTATCTTTATCCCTTTTATCTCTTAAAACTGATCTCTCAAAGTAAATTTTCTGGTCCCAGAAACTTTACATTGAGATACCAGTAGTTGGAGATGACAGGAGTTGAAGTATCAAGAATACAAGGAAATGTGTCCAAACTATATTCTTTGATATAGGATGGTACTTTGAGATATCAATGTTTGAGATAACGAGAGTTAACTTGACTTGCATACATTTTCAGAAGCCTCCGTTGCCATCGAACCAGAATCCATCGAAACCTATTTGTTTCCATCATAGTTCAAGTCTTTATTCGCCTAGTAGTGTATGTAGACCAGTTTGTTGCCCGGATGCAAGGAGGAGAGATTGGAGGGTCACCTAGCGGCATGAGTGGCGCCATCTATGATACGGTAAGATGATGTAGTAACTTTTATCTTTATTTTGCTTTGTTTGAAATAGTGCTCAAATTAAGTCGAAATTGTTTTGATATTTATTTTGTTATTTACCAGTTACATGCAACGTCATTCGTACTTACAAGAAAAGCTGTTCTACGTAATGCTGTTTTCTTTTAACTCCTTAAGCGCCAAAAAGCAGACGACAAAATTTACGTCTGCAAATTTAAAAGAAATCTTTGTCCAAGATGTTTCATATTGAGAATTCAAAAACTAGAATGCAAACAGTGTAGATCTAGATGAGGGGGCTCATCACTGGTGCTTAGTGTGTTAAAAGAACAGTGTATATACAGGTAGAGGTCACATCCTATCTACGTGTATGCTGTTTTCAGTGTAAGTACTGACTATGATTAGACTTTAAGCACAGCAATAGCTGTTGCCTAGGCTTTACACGAGTGGTCATTTCATATGAAATTTATGTGACAAGCCTTCGGCGAGTTTCTTAAACTTCATATGAAATGACCACGAGTGTAAGATTCTACCCTTTAAATGGGATTTTAACGCTTTCAAACTGAACATTATTTCAATAAGAAATGCATTGTTGACATAGACGTTTTCAATGACGTTACGTGTTCGCGCCAAAGTGTTATTACACGTGTGGTCATATGATTTTTGTGACACGATATTATCCACTGAATAACAGCGACGTCATATGATAAACCTGTAGACTGAATAAGTTTTTAATAAACTTGATTATTATGAAACAGTATATTTTGACTTACCAAGGCTCAGGCAGATACGCTGTTTTACCTTTGACCTGTTTCGTTAACCCTTTCTGAAGATAATTACATTCAGATCTTGCAGAGAAATGATGGAAATAGTACATCATTTGGCAAATTGGTAAAAAGATATTAAAGGTGATGTTGCGACGTCCTACAAACCTCAGTACAATTTCATGTCGTTGCATCGACGTTAGGGTAAATGGACGTATACTCATCGCCAAAAGTTTAGCATATTGTGAAAGCAGAGATTATTAGGGATAATAAAAATTTAATTCAGACTTTCTGTGGAAGTTAATGAACAACAATAATTCATCTTCGTAAAATTAGCAAGTTTGATTTGAATTCGAGAAACAACTGCACGGTGGGGGGAGGGGAGGCGGACGTACATGTGCCAAAAACACATTTTGAAAAAAAAAATTCTTGTAATGCGCTGTGAGTGATGTTTCTTTTACAACAATTTAACGTTTGGTAATGCTAATTGTTTTTGGCGAATACGAAATTACTTCTTTTCCAACCATCAAAACGAAGCATTATTTTCTCTCGAAAACGTGAATTTCGGGGGCATTCATTTATGTGCTCTCTGTATGCAGTGCTTGCTCAAATCAATTTAAATTTGGTGTTTTTCCAATGTTTAGGTATTGGTGTTGAAAAAAAATGCATGTATCTTACTACTGAAAAGTGGAACTAAAGTATTATGATTTTTAATGAGCTTGGTATATTTATTTAAAACATATGCTCAACTTTTGGCGAGGAGTATATTTTCAGGAGGAACACTTGTACCATTTTCATAAACACAAAGGGCTGTTACGTCACGGGAATCAAACAAGAAGTCACTAAAAATGTTAATGACGGAAAAACATGAAGGTGTATCCATCCGTCTTATTTGACATGCCATTAAGCCATAAATTACATTTGAGACACGACACAACAAAATCAACAAAGTTGAATGTGCGTCCAGCGAAGACTCAGATCAGCCTGGGTATCCGCTCAGTCTGATCAGAGTCTTGGCTGGCGCTTAAAGGAAAGCTAAGGGTCCAAGCTAGCTCCATACGGACACTGAACACTCTGATCAGACTGAGCGGATGTCCAGGCTGATCCGAGTCTTCGCTGGGCGCACATCCCACTTTGTTGGTTTTGTACGGTCGTGTCGCGACTCAATTACCTTTTGAGCACCTTGACAGGTCACAGAAGCTTGTTTGTACCGTGAATAAGAAAGACAAATGATAAAAAACCCTGCGTGTTCTCTGTTTATTCTAATATTGCGTAATCTTTTATCCCATAATGGAAAACATAGAAGCTTAGTTTCAAACACATTAACTTCTGTCAAGTTTTAACAAAGTAGTATTTGAACAGCTTCAAGCCTAGACTGGTGATCTTTCAGATTTCACAAAACTGATTAACCGATCGCGTTGAAGATACCGTGTCGAAGGAAAGCCCAATACAATATGTGACGTTAGAAATGTTTTTAAACAGAAATTGCTTTCAGTCTTTCTCCTCTTTAAGCTTTCTGGTCAGGAGAAATGTATTCACCCTATAAGAATGTATAGTATAAGTTTTACAGCTGTCGTAATATGAAAAAATGAAAATTATAGAATTACTTCTCCGGTACCGATAATTGAGCTGCGACAAAGGAAACCAACAAAGTGGTTGTGCGCCCAGCGCCGACTTAGATCAGCCTAGGTATTCGCCCAGTCTGATCAGTCTTCGCTGTCCGCATGGAGCTAGCTTATGCCCTTAGCTTTCCTTTAAGCGCTCAGCCAAGGCTCGGATCAGACTAGACAGATGCCCGTCTTCGCTTGGCGCACGTGTCACTTTGTTGGTTTTCTCGTGTCGCGGCTCATATATGTTTGCTTTCGCAATTCAGTCCCAGTTCTCTAAGCCATTCATGCCTAGCGGCACATAGATGGGGTATAGGCCATCAATGCAGAATAGGATCAGACGCTGCGAGGGCTGATCAGGGTGTTCTCTTTTTGTATTATATGGCAAATGGGTAGATTCTCTTCAAAATTAAATAAAAATTATAAACATAAATTATTCCAGACACCCTTTTATTGATTCTTTTGATAAGGACAGAACATTCCATTAGGCAGACTGTACACGGGTAAACTGCTTAATGCCTAGCGTCTCATAAATAGGACATAGGCAAACTGTGTAGACCCGGATCAGGCACCGCCGAACACCTTGTGTAGATCCTCATACTACACTTCTTTTACTGCACTAAGAAATATTTTTTCATACTTTTAGGTCTATATATAGGGCGGTCATTTTTGTCCTGATTTACATGACAATCCTTTTTAATAAGGTACAGAGAAAAAAGGAGAAAATGTAACTCAATTTTCTTTATCCTTCTTAAACAACAAGTTGCTGGACAAAGCTGTTATTTTAGCTAAGTTTAGCTATGCTGTCTTACAAATCTTTTGGTATATTTACTGAAGCAGAATTAAGTCTGTTTCATTAAGAAGATAAAAGAAACTGAACTGCAAAAGTCCTGACATTTCTGAGCTTAAATATTTTCTTGCGCATCTACATTGTAATTTACGTTATGTCAGTGCTAATACGGTTACAGATAATTGCTGTATACCTGTTAGAGAAAGATAAGGAGATGTTTTAGATATACTAATAAAAGAATATCTGTAGGTCTATCATGAGCATTAGAATGACATTGACTGATTATCCATCTCACTGCATATTCTATCGACAAATAATCAGTCATTCTATTCTGGAACACTCAAGATACAATGCAAGATTTTAGTTCAACGACATGTGGCATAATAAATGGAACAAAACTTCACTTAATCACAAAAAATGAATTTATACTCTAAAAGAAGATCTTCTTGAATCAAGGGATGAATCAAAGATACGAAAGTAACAGATATGGTTTAATTGAGTACGTTTATGTGCAGTAACGATATGTTGCAAAACTGACCATGCCCACTAGCATCGGCTTCAGCGGAGCTCTGTTTTCAAACTGATTCCGAATTAGCCAAATGGTTCCAAAGGACCAGAAAAATATACGATAAAATAATCTGCCACTATGGTTCATTCAACAAAATTGCAATTTTTCATTTACACCTTGTTCATTCGGAAGTACATCTGATATAAAGACAAATGCCGGGCAGTTTAGTGTTGCACAAAGACACAAATATGTTTGTTTCTGTCGTATAACTATTTATATTTACTGTTTTCCGTATTTTGTGTAAACAATGAAATAGCTGTTCAACGCTAATCGTTGGTCAGGACAATTTTTTTTTTTTTTTTTTTTTTTTTTTTTTTTTTTTGAAAATGCAATGCTGTTTAAAAATATCTGAGAACAAAACGAATAAACGAACAAAAAAAAAAAAACATTTGCAGAAATTAAGATCGTAAGAAGGCCTGGCTGACAAAACAAAATTTTAAATGCTGTTTCTGCTCTGATTCACTAAACGAACATCATTTGTTGTACAACAAGGTTCTTAGAATTCCACAGTTGTTCGGCTTTAATAGTGCTACAGTTCGAGCTGGCTGTGACATAACTATAAATGAGCCGCGACGTGACAAAACCAACAATGTGGTCGTGCGTCCAGCGCAGACTCAGATCAGCCTGGGCATCCGCCCAGTCTGATCAGAGTCTTCACTTTCCGCATGAAGGTAGCTTAGTCCCTCAGCTACCCTTTAAGCGCTTAGCAAAGAGTCTGATCAGACTGGGTGAATGCCCAGGCTGATCTGAGTCTGCGCTGGGCGGACGACCACATTGTTGGTTTTCTCGTGTCGCGGCTCAAATGGAAAGAGCTTCGTGACATTTCAAAACTAGAGGAGATTAGTTGATACTGATTTTAATCCAGCAAGCAGCATGACACTTTAATTCTGATAGATGCTTCTACAATACACTTGGAGCTTCGTAATGCGCTGACTCAAATAGCAACACTGCAAAGATATTATGTTCGGGGATTAGAAATGGACAGTGAAAAGATACATCTCCGTATGTCTTTGTTATCATTGCACATAATTTTAGATCAACAGCTTCGAGTATTAAAACCAAACCTACAAAGAGTAATAGATTTTACAGGCATTTTGTCTCACGATAATGCGGCGGATCTGCACCACGGTGGAAATATAATTGTATTGAGCTTTTAAAATAATAAGAGTGATAAAATTCTATATAACATAAATTACCCTCTGCCCATATTAGACTTGTGTTCTCATGTAAAACCTTATGTTTTATCAGACAATTCGAAACAGTCTTCAAATCAAGCCAGACGGTTACGCGCGCAAGCCGTATCTATAGTAGTCCGGAAGCTATATCACACATCTGTATCACACCCCTGCAGCCATTTCAAACCCTAAAGTACCGCGGTCCTTTGCCCATGCGTAATAAGTGACGATTAAATGAATAACAAAAAACTTCAAATTTCAGAAAACATAAAGCAAACTGGGAAAATATGCACTTGCAAACAATAGTATTTAAATTCTCGTAACGACGTTATCTTCCGCACCTCAGCGGAACGTATCCATAGTCGCAGTAACGGGGTGCCGTTCGCCGTTCATGTCACTTGCAAACAGAGCCAAGAAGCTGATTAATAGTACTAGATTTGAACATAAAGATATTACTGGGAAAATATTTGCATTTTGATTGCATATTGCATGTTTCTCGTTTGTATGACAAATGCATTTTGTTACATTTATGCTATTATTCATGTCATAGCCCAATACAAACCATCGACCCATACCAGCACGTCGTGTTGATACACATGTACATGTATCGGAGTCTCAAGCTGATATAGGGTTTGATATGAAAACAAAATGCCCCAAAATAATCTCTATACATTGGTAAGTCAAGTAGACAGTATTTAATCCAGTATTTAAGGACCACTCTGATCTACATGTAATCAGTTAATTGTTACTTCTCTAGAGATAGATCAGACTCTCTCATTCGTTGAAATTTATGAAGACACGCGCATTGTTAGCTGTCTCTTTATTAGTTCCATATCGTTGGTATGCAGCTACAAAAGTGACATGCTTTTTAAAACATCGTAAATTCAGCAGTGTTTCTTGGCTTGTCAAGCAGTTTCCGTAAATAGGCTTCAAGCCTGACAGCAATGTGTATTTAAGTTAGACTGATATTTTTGAAATATGTAACAAAAAGGATAAAGTGCCTTATAGCATGCTGATTGACTCAGAAGTTGGCGCTACAATGTGCTTTGCTGTTGTACGATTGACTAACTACAAATTACCGTAAAAATTCTAAAAATTGAGACACTTTAAATAATTACCGTAATTGTTTTAAAAATGGAACAGTTTGGTTTTAAAATCCAGTAATGCATCCAAAGGATGGCTAACAGTGTAGGCCCTGATCTGACTGCTCCTGATCTGGGTCTGCACTGTGAGCCCAAGACCTACGTGTATCTGTGCCAGTATTTAGAATTTTACCGTAAGAGGTCGCAATCAGGAAAATCATTCCCAAATATATATTACAAAGACAGCGTTCGGAAAAGCTGTCTGGGGATTTCCATTATAAAACGGACAGTCATTTGCCAGACTGACCCCACTTAAGTGACATAAATACTAATGAAGGTTCTATGTTCTTAAGGAAACCTAACCAGACGTCTGCTATATTTATCAAATAAGTGTCGAGAATTGGGCACAAAATTAAGTTTGCGATATTGTGCCTCGATAAACAGCAAATGAACAAATAAAATGATTCTAAACGATTTCAGAAATCTAATGATGATTTCATTTATAGTTCTTTATTTGCACCCCGTCGTAATGGACGGAGATATTGTGGGTTTTCTTTAAGTGTCAGTGTGTCAAGACGTTGACTGTCCACTAACACTTATGAACTATAATCGTACTGGCTGCAAAATTGACACCGTGTCGTCTCTTGTGCTCTTGGGCGTCCCATGATCGTCCCCATATGTGCAGACACACTGTAAGTTTACGCAGTTTCCTCATGTGTCCTTGAATTTTGTCCACATGCGTGTATAGGCCGTTTGCGAAAAAGTGGAGCGCAAAAAAGCGATTTAATTTCATCAACACTGTATGGATTTTCATGAAACTTTGAATACCATTATCTGTTACCTATACGAACTCATGGCAGGAAATTCAGAATTTTTTGACCTTTGAATGAAAAGTTACTCTATTAATCATTATCCATTTTTCCTCTCAGTTTTATGCCATTCTTACACAGGAGGAATTATAATGGTACAACAGCCATTGTTGTTCTATAGTTACTATACTAATACTATTAATCATTCACAAATTACCATGTGGTCTAAAATGTGTTCACTCACTACTGGGTAAACATGAGGCTTTAGCAATAATGGGCCAATCACTTGAAAGGGATTTTCTTATGTGTTTCTCCTATACATAAGTAAATGTCCATATAAGGGATGTACATAAATATAGTCTTTACAACACTGGCTGTTCCAAAAACTGCACCAACCAAGCGTAAAACTTCGAAGATTAGGGACAGATTTTAACATGTAGTTGATCTGACAATTTTCTGTTTAACTGTCAAAAAAATCTGAATTTCCTTGAATGAGTTCGTATGGGTAATAGATTAAGGTCTGCAAAGTTTCATAAAAATTCATTCAGTAGTAACAGAGGCTTATGAATTACTCATATGAGTAGTTATAAGCCTCTGGTAGTAATTAAATTAAATCAATTTTTGCCCTTCACTTTTTCGCAAACGGCCTATACTATCACGATCAAAAGGGCGTAAGCATTCTGCATAACACGAGTGCATCACTATCATATTTCAAAATGGAGATGCATGTCTCGGATAAGCGCCATGAATTCATCTTAAAATATGCATATGACGAACGTCATCAACGGTATTGTATTAATTTTGTAGACATTTTCAATTTGGAACATTTTCACAATTTAAGATAAATTAGTAAAATTGCAGGCCGGATAAAGCAAGCAGCATTTTCCTGATACTTCTTTCGAATCGGGATTTTTATTCCTGCAAATCATTCACCATTATGAACAGTTTATGTATGAAATTAGGCAAAAAGTAATTGGAATTATGTAAAGGCGAATTTAATATGCTCCAATGGATTCTCTATCCTACTCATTTTGTTAAATGTCAGTGCCCTCATCTCATATGTAGCAACATTCTGTTGCTTGATCATTTGTCGATACAATGTTCACATTTGTCGATATAATGTTCAGAGACTAAATACAAGAAACGCCCCAAACAGATGTTTTTGACAGTAGTAGTATTTCAATTCTCATATCGACGTTGCCCCCGCACCTCAGCGGAACGAATCCATAGCCGCAGTAACGGGGCGCCGAGCGTCCGTCCATAGATGTTTTTGACTAGAGAAAGTAATCCTTTTATAAGAAAATCATCATAATGATAATCAGACAAAACCGACGAGTACACTTTTCATTTTGTTGATTCCTTTATTGAGATCTTCAACACTTTTAATTGTTGTATATACGTACATCTCTATGTTTTGCTCAAATTACACAATACAGAACAACTACAGTCAACTTTCGATATCTCAAAGTCGAAGTTAATCCCAAACTACTGATACCTCAAAGTGAATTTTCTGGTCCCAAAAAATTTACTTTAAGATATCAGTAGTTTGGGTAACAGGGTTTGAAATGTAATAAAAATATGGAATGTGTCCAAAGTATATTCTTTGATATAAGAGGTACCTTGAGATATCAGTGTTAGAGATATCGAGAGTTGACTTGTGTGTCATTGATATGCATCTGGTGAAGTAACCTCTTTTAAAAACTTTCAATTGACAGTCGTTCAAAGTCTGTCAAGCCGTTTCCATAAATAGGTTCCAAACCTGACAGGAGGGTGATTAGATGTATATTTCAAGTCGATTGATATTGAAAAACTGCCGAGAAATTGTCATTACCCTGTGATGCAATAAAGAAAAATTAAGCCGGGACACCTTTAAATGTGCCAGAGCATTAGTGTTTGCACACGTTAATCAGCATCTTTCTACTCACAAGTTAATCAGTGTCAGCGATGTTTGCTTGAATTATTTATGGATCATAAAAAATGAAGACAGAACATAAGCCTTCTGCTGGATTGCACATGCTGCACTAAACTGAGTCTTTGCTTTGCCTGGTCCTTAAATCATGTTCTTTCGTGGAGTTTCTCAATTAGTGTATTAGTGTCATCATTATTCTGGTCGCATTTTATTTTTTTTTGTCTCTATTGGACGTCATTGATATAGTTCATTAAAAACAAAATTTTAACTCATCGCTTTTTGTCACAATCAACCATGAGTTTTGGATTATTATGACACATTTTACTTCTTTTTATTAGCACTTAGCGCAAAATATAAAAATATTTAAATTTGCAAACAGTGTTGATCCTGATGAGGCGACTCATAATAAGTCGCCTTCTCTGAACCTACACTGTTTATCCGCTTGTCTTTTAATTTCTAATATGATAAGCTTAGACCAGACAGTGCTTTTGAAATTTTGCAGACACCTACTTTTTGCCGCTGTAAGGATTAGCTATCCAGGCATATGCCTATAAAGCTGGCTGTTAATAAGTGTAAATAAGGAGTTATTCGAAATATTCTACCCAAAATGATGGGTTGGAGGTTGAATATATGTACCCTGTCCTTGTACTGCTCACTGTTAGGTTTCTTTAGTGTATTCCTTGCTTCCAAAGGATCAAAATGTCACAACTAGTTTATCTTCACTGCTTAAGCCGGCGCCAGGGGCCTTGACCAGTGTTACACATTTCATTACTGGTCATGAAGATACAATCAGATCCCATATCCTGCCCTAAAAACCAACGGGAAAGAAGTATAAATGTACATGGATTTACAGCAGTTAACGAAAGGCACTCACGTTAAACTGAGCAAACAGATCTTTCCCAGACAGGCTACATTATGTTAACTTGAAATTGCAATTCACATAATAGATTATTGAAAGTACTGAAATGGACAACAAGGGGAACCACAACAGACGTACAGTCTTGGAACGGTCAGTAAAGTGCTACTGGGAAGGCTTAAGCTGAGAATTTTCCTACTTACTTTTAGATTCATACACTATATTTATTATGCAGCAATGCTTACAACTCTGACTTCTTTCTTCTGAGTTAGGTGGCCGATGCATAAACAAACACTTACTTGACGTTTGGAACAGGGAATCAAGAGTGAGGCTGCATAAAACCTAGCGGTCTTCCTCATTGTTACATGTTGTTATCTCCGCTTGTCTATGGTCTAGCTGTATGCTCACTTGAATAGCTGCCCATTCTGTTTTCGTTTTTGTTTTGTTTTATAATTGTTTTGAGAGATAATATGTAAAAAAAGATGTAGCTGCTGCTTTCAGTAAGGGTAGCTGAATGGCCACCTGCTTGGGAAAGAACTGTTCATTCGGTTTACCATGTTTACCGTGCAAGTCTTTCGTGCATCTTTCTCTTTTGGTTTTGTGAGTGGGGGATTTGATTGTATTAATTCCTGATCATTGCCTAATTTTTTGTTAATTCCTGATCATTGCCTAATTTTTTACTTTGTTACTGATCTTTCCAAAACGGTTCTTCTATTGCGCTTCTTCGATGTAAGACTTTTTATGACTCTGCCACATATACGCTTTTCAATTTTGTCGCTTATGTTTTTCAGCTCATTGTCTTTCGATTCCTTGGGTGATTTGAGCTGAGAAATTATAGCAGCTTCTAAGTAAATCAGTTAATATTCTGGCTACAAAGGCTGACGGACTAGATAGCGTACAAGAAAAATATTGTCCGATAGGTGAAAATATGCGAGAGCGTAATAAAATGAGTATATATTTTTTCAAATGAAGCTTAAAAATACGATTTGATGGTATTACTTAGTTCCGCAATGTCAAGCATATTGGTGCATGTAGCAAGATGTATACTATTGAGAAACGAGAATGAATGAGGCGACAACTTGTACAGAAAATGTTCTTAAACAGTGCAGAACAATATTGTTCTGCAAAATTAGTTATGCACCTGTAGCACTTTTACTTCGACTATGCTATATTTAATTCAGACATTGCGAAATCATTATTTCTTGATTAAAAATGTTTGCGACTGCTGGCTAATTCTTATTTGTTACAAAATGGACTTAGTGAATATTCAATGGGTGTATTTGTCTCGAGAGTTTATAATTGTGCAGATAGATGCGCCCCCAATAGCTCAGTTGGTAGCGAGGTTTGTCTCTAGACCGTAGACTGGCTACATACCTCTTCCGCGTAGGTTCAACCCCGTCACTGGCAAGTATGAATGGTTGGTTCTTCCATTCGGGGTTGCGGTGTTTTGCCAGAGTATTTCCTAGTCCCTTTACTACTTCTGGCTTTTTATTACTACAGAACAGTTCTCTGATGTAATGAACAGATATGACCGAATCGGAATATGAAAGGAGAAAAGAATGATGAACTGGTTGACATCCTGGAAAAAAATGTAAAAATCAGTCATGTCATTATCAATTGTCGGTGTAGCCTGCTCACAGAAACAATAAAAATGATGCAAGACTTGCGATATGTGACCTAATTTGTATTTAAATACCCTCTCCAGTGTCTTCTACTACTGATTAAAAAATATCGAAACGACAATCTAGAAGAACAAGATGTGACAGAAAGAAGAAATTATGGAAGTCTGGAGGGAAGCAAGCAGGATAATTAATGTACAAGTGCTCTTGTTATGATTGCAAATTATGAAATGGGTTATGAGTTTGTCATATAATCTGAAACGACAGCAACATTTGTAAGTCCCTCTTAAAACTAAGACGCATCTTGGGTAACTTGTTCTAATGTTTATGCAAACTGCACATGCACCGACTGGCAAACATATGCGTAAGTGTATTCTCTTATGGCTTAGCTAGACTGTTCCACTGCTATATCTGTTAGGCAGATATTTATTTTATATTGTAAGGCTGTGAAAGAGTCTAATGGCTAAGCCAGCTTCATGTTTAGGCTACAAGTTTCATTTATTGTTGTGATTATTGAACTGTATGCAAACACGCTTGTTTGCAAATTCGCTCTCAGACTGCTATTTTCAATTGTTTGTATTTTCCGTTTTTCCTAAAAAGGAAATTATGTATGATATACGCACTCTTCTGAGGGGACTCTGTAATAAGGATCACATGTAATCAAGCATCAGTTCGAATATTTTGACAAATAAGCTAGGCATCTGATTTTATTATCAAAGTCAACGTCAAAAAGTTCAGGTATTCATTAAAGACAAAATGACTGGGGTTATTTCAATAAATATATTAAAGTGCCTTATAGTGCTGACCGTGTAAATATCGAATACATGATTATATCAGAAAATTTAGTCAGTTTGTGCTTAAGATATGTCTGACTGTATAATTTTGCGCAATTGCTGATACATGTACTAGGTATGCAGCATATATTCCATGGTCAATGTAGGTATGCGGACACAACAAACAGTTACATCGATAGCACCGCCTTGTAACGGTTAGTTATGATTAAATCGATTAAAAAGATCACGGAGCCGTAACGTCGCCCTAGTTTCCATCATGATCCATTTGATATTTGGTTTGGAGGGGTGGAAGTATTCAATCTGATCAGTGAATCATTACGTGACAACAAACATAGATGTGGATTCGACAAAAGTAACAGACACTGTAATCGTGGTACACAAAAATGAAAACAGATGAACCCTGACTGACCCGACTAAAGACAGCCATATAACTGAGCCGCGACAGGACAAAACCAAGGTGGCATGTGCGCTTAAAAGGTAGCTAAGTGTCTAGGCTAGCTTCATGCGGACAGCGAAGACTCTGATTAGACTGGGCGGATGCCTAGGCTGACCTAAGTCTTGGCTGGGCGCACATGCCACTTTATTGGTTTTGCCGTGTCGCGGCTCAATTATAGTTTTCGATTAGAGCCTTCATAAAGTTCGAGATCTGATTCACCGGCGCGCATTTAAAGAGGGCAGCAAAATTGTCAACGGTGATTGGTTAACATTAAATGTTGAATCCATTTCTTCGATACGGTTGCCTACCTTTCTGAACTATCGAGTAATACTTAAATTAAGGATCGACTTGATTGACTCGGAATGAGTAAATAAGAGCCATACACTGAAGGTAAACATGATAGCATTTTGCCATGGTCTGTGTTTTTATAGGGCTGTTTTCTATAAAGACTCAATGTAGCCCGGAAAAGTTCTCACCGATTATTAATTTCACTTTACAAATATAATTTTCTTGCTTTTCATATTCGTAGATAAAAGCATTCGGAATTAAAGCTCAGACAGAGCCCACAGGAGCTATAAAACGTGTTTGACTGAAGCTAAACATACGCCGTTGTGGAATTAACGATGTCGGATTAGGGTCATCACCAGCGCTAAACAACACATCAGCTAAATAGCATGGATCATACACAGGAATGAAATATTCTTGAAAAAAAATCCGTTTTGGGACTTGTAAACTTAAGGAGGATTAACTGACGCTAGATTTTACGGAATGCGGGTTTCCTGTCTCAGAGACTAAACGATTGTGGCAGACAAAATATAAAACTGTATATCTGTTGTTTGCATCATGCTGTAACCCTATACTGTTCTTCAGTGACCGTAATAAATAAATAAACGCATCCTAATTAGTATTAAACTAGAGATGGCAGTAAGCATTGCTTACTAAATACCCCCCGCATTTAACAGTTAAGCATGGACCTTCGTCATCTAAGTTTTACAAAGCTATACAAAGCATACATGTTATGACAACTACAAACAAATATAGCTCATCCTATAATCCTATCAAGGTAACTGAACATGTCTACTTTTATCTAATACTGGCTCTCGAGAGCAAAGCTGGAAAAACCTTGTAGAAAAAATCAAGAAAATCGGTCAAGCAGTCTAGAAGGAGTAGTGATAACAAACTTTTATTACAAAAATTACAAAGGGGAATAACTCAGCAGGCAAAGACTCCTGGGAAGAAATGGAAAACACGGGTCAACTTTTTTCGAACCAAATTTGAATACAATCAAAGCAAAAATGACTAAATCCCCTCCCCCCCCCCCCCCAAAAAAAAAAAATTAGATAAAAAATATCAAAAATGGGGCATTACTCAAGAAAGAGGGGTCAGATTTCGCAGTGGAAACCTTAACGCACATCTTCATACCAATATGTGTTCAAATACTTAATTTCAAGAAAATCGGTCAAGCGGTCTAGGAGGAGTTGCGATAACAAACTTTTTACAAAATATATAAAGGGGCATAATTCAGCAGGATAACACTTTCGGGAAAAACTGGAAAATACGTGTCAACTATTTTCTTATGATGCATTAATGAACCAAATTTGAATAAAATCATAGAAAAAATGACTAAAAAACCCAAATAAGGGCCAAAAATATCAAAAAGGGGCATAACTCAAGAAATAGGGGTCAGATTTCAAAATGGAAACCTTAATGCACATCTTCATACCAATATGTGTTCACATTTTTAATTTCAAGAAAATCGGTCGAGCGGTCTAGGAGGAGTTGCGATAACAAACTTTTTTTACGAAAAATATAAAGGGGCATAACTCAGCATGGAAAACACTTCCGGGAAAAACTGGGAAACACGTGTCAACTATTTTCTTATGATGCATCAATGAACCAAATTTGAATAAAATCAAAGCAAAGATGACTAACCCCCCCCCCCCAAAATTAGGGCCAAAAATATCAAAAAGGGGCATAACTCAAAAAATAGGGGTCAGATTTCAAAATGGAAACCTTAATGCACATCTTCAAACCAATAAGTGTTCACATATTTAATTTCAAGAAAATCGGTCAAGCGGTCTAGGAGGAGTTGCGATAACAAACTTTTTTTACGAAAAATATAAAGGGGCATAACTCAGCAGGAAAACACTTCCGGGAAAAACTGAAAAATACGTATCAACTCTTTTCACATGCTGCATCTATGGACAAAATTTGAAACAAATCGGAGCAAATGTTGCGGACGGACGACCGGACGGACGGACAGACGGACGGACAACGTGAAAACAGTATACCCCCTCAAACAAGTTTGCGGGGGTATAATTATATCTTCGTTTTGTAGTTGTTTTATTTGGATACAGTATTGCTTCAGCGTCCTTTCTTACTTGAATAAAAATATATATATATTTGATTATACCAGCTTGTTGTTTGAATAGGCTGTTAAGAGATACACTTGATAAGAGGGAGCTTTGCTCGATTCATATAATGCCACAAAACCGAATCTATCACGGGATGCATTAATTGAAATTTTATTTATCGTCACTACTTGCACTTGATCTTATTAAGTATTGTGTTATTGATAAAAAAATCTTTTCCTCATGACGATATCTGAGCGTTTGGGTAGCACTTTGCCTTTTTCGAATCGTTTTGAAAATAGAGTTCGGATCGAAGTGGTGCTAGAGGCGTGGGTAATTTGCTCCTTAAATAGGGCACATTAACAGGCAGAATAATTGAGCCGCGACACGAGAAAACCAACAAAGTGACATGTGCGCTCATATCAGCCTTGGCATCCTGATCAGAGTCTTTGCTGTCCGCATTGAGCTAGCTAAGACCCTATATATAGCTACCCTTTAAGCGCATAATGAAGACTCTGATCAGACTGGACGGCTGCTCAAGTTGATCTGAGTGGGCGCACATGCCACTTTTTTTTTTTTTTTTTTTTTTTATTTATTATTTTTTTGTCGTGTCGTGGCTTGACCAAGTCTGGTATTTTGTTCCTTGCTTCATGGGACCTTCTGTTTTGCAACCATTGAAGAGGCAGGTGTATTGCCAATCTTCGTTTGAGTGTCAACTGTCTCGAATTTCGACAACTGCTCGCCACATTGTCCTTAATTTGTTTTATTGAAGAAGACATTTGTTTTATCTATTAGATTTAAATCATGCTTTGGAGACAAAATGCAATTCATCGTAACCAAATATTAGCAATGTGCCTCAAAATTGGCGTGCATAAATTCTATCAAGGTTGTACTATACCTGATTTTGCAAAAAGGAGTGGTTAATAAATATCAGATCAGCAAAGACTCAAACCAGTCATTGTCGCGAGAGTGTTTTTCTTTTTTTTTTTTTTTTTTTTTTTGTGTGTGTGTGTGTTTTTATGCTTTTGTTTTTTGTTGGTTTTTTCGTCTGTAAATTTCCCTGGTCTCATAGTGTTTGCGAATGGTGATACGCTGATGAGACGGATGAATAGACTCATAGTCTTTGCAATTCAAACATGGATTTTCATGCATTTACATTTGCCAGGTCCCGACGGAGCTGGCAAATGTAAATGCAATAAAACCCATTTTTGGTCGTTATTATTGCATACATACAACCATAATGCTTTAAAAATAGAGAAAATATTTGGGCACTATTTTTCGACCTCTTCGTCATGACCTTGCTGATTCCAACATGCACTATTTATCTCTATAGAAAAAAATCCGTTTCGGGACATGGTCAGCAATCGTTAATTTTTGCCCAACCTTTTGCAGCAGTCTACAGGTTAAAAACCACTTTCACTAAAATTTTCACTCAAGGTCGCCTGCTCTTTCATTTTTACAATATCTGAATCTGTATAACAAACGAGTCTTTCATTGATATCTGCAAATGCAATCTTGCCGCTTGCTTCTGTACTGACGGAGTATTGCCCTGCAACTTGCATACGAAAAGACTCAGAGCGAGTCATTAAAGTACGTGGATTGCCATGTTAATATGTGGTTTGATGTTCGTTAAATCATGCCTGATAATAGCGACTGACACCGATGTTTATAAAATAATATACAGTCGAACCTGTCTTAAGGGGTCACTGTATTAAGGGGTCACCTGTCTTTAGCAGTTACTTTTTGGGGGTCCCTTAGGCCAAAATACAGTGCAAATGAACCTGTATTAAGGGGTCGTCTGTCTTAAGCAGCCAATTTTTGTGGGTCCCAAGGGATACTCCTTAAGACAGGTTTGACTGTCAGTTCAGAGTTAAGATATGGCCACGTTGGGTATACTTGAGCAATACTCGGGTATTCTCTAGCCACTCAAAGATATATATAAAGTCAAAGCATACAGTATCATCAAATGAAAGAGTCCCCCTAAAAAGGGAATTTGAATAACAATCATGGCTTTACTTGCATGACAAGATTTATATGTGGCTGAAGAGAAAATGTAAAATTTGAGCAAAAATACTGCTTCAACTCCATCATCATTTTTAAGGATATTTTCGATTCAACTGACAAATTTTATGGCATTCTGCGATGAGTAAAATGCACTACGTGCATCCTGTTTCATTTTAAAGTAGCTATCACAAGATTTAGACGCGTCCTCGTGTCTGTGTTTGTTTAAGCATTCTGATCACCTCGCTTCGGGGAGAGGGAGCTGTTTTTCTGCTTCTTGTGCATTTGTTTGTTTTGCGTGTGTGTATGCGTGTGTTTTTCCCTTTGCTCTTCCTCTTGGCGTCGTGGGTTGGCTGTGGTTTGTGATTGCGGCATACCCATGACCCTTTATATTAACTTTTGTGTAACTACATGTACTTGTACAGTCTGTTTGTATTAAAGGGGGTACTAGTGTATAAGTGCTTACTTGTACGAATAAAATGGTACCCGCTGGAATAGTTCTTTTGCATTAGTGAGTGCTTTTCCAATAATGGTATAAAACTAACTGTATCAACGGCCTTGAACGCGTCAAGCAAATAACTTGAACTACTCATGGGGGTTAAATGGTATGATAGAATATTCCTTTTGTGTGTCGTAAAAGAAGCTTTGTCTGGCATTTAGAAAATACGGAGTTTGTGTTTCTTGTCTCAGTGACTTTAAACTATCGTTTAAATTCTTTATCTGGCGTGCGTATTACTTTAATGGCTCTTGGGGGAAGAAAATGTCTGATGCACGTTTCAAACAATCACTTATAATACTCATGGGCATGCAGGTTTCTGCTTAGAATCAACATTCTGTTTGTACAGTTGACGATATGGGCGTTTTCTGACTCGGTGAAATGAAAAAAAGGTGGCAACAAGTCATATTCTTCAGAACAATATACACGATTCAAAGTTGCATAATTGAGACACGACGCGAGAAAACCAACAAAGTGGTTGTGCGCCCAGCGCAGACACAGATCAGCCTGGGCATCCGCCCAGTCTGATCAGTGTCTTCGCTGTCCGCTTGAAAGTAGCTTAGACTCTTAGCTACCGTTTAAGCGCTAAGAAAAGACTCTGATCAGACTAGGCGGATGCCCAGGCTGATCTGAGTCTGCGCTTGGCGCACAAAAGCTTTGTTGGTTTTCTCGTGTCGCGGCTCATATGTGCATGTTCCATTGACGCCGGCGCCAATGATGATGTCGCCAAACAATCGATATAAAGCATTATCATGCAGATGCTGCAAAATTCACCCGATAACTGGGGTATGATAACATGATGTGATATCATGTCACTTTAGAACTGCTCTTGCGCGAATGTTATCAGGCAATGCCTACAGAAGCGATCTCTGAAGACGATTGGCTACATACTAACGTTGGCCGTGATAACAACGGTCGATTGGTTAAATGACGTCACCGACTTACGCCATAACGCATTCGCGACGACAATAAGTTCGAACAAAACTGCGTTTACTTTTCTTTTGTTTGACGCTGATTACACCTGAAAATATTCTAATGATGCATGATAAATAGAAAACCATGTAAGTGTCTTTTGATATCAAGTTTATCAGGCTCGACCAGAAACACGTCGGACTTGCTCGGCAAGCCTCGCCATTCCTACGCTGTTTCTGGTCTCGCCTGATAAACATGATGATATCAAAAGACACTAACATGGTATTCTCTATGTGAAAGCCGCCTTTAAAAATGTCACAAGTCTGGTGTACGCTATAAACAATATCCATAAAGATGTTTCTACTGCCATATACATTTAGATTTTTAATAATAGTATAGGTCAGAAGAAACGCGGTTACTTTTCTTGCAGACGGAAATATGTATACAAGTACATGTAAGTCAGTTGGGTTTTAGAAAATTAAAAGACAAACATTCTGCACGGTGCTGCAGATGTGTCTACACTACTTAAGAGCACAAGTAAATCAGAGCGAATTTAGAGAGAAAATTAACCAAAGCTTGTATGATCAAATAAAATCAGTATATTCTGAGGATGCAGTCTCCAGAGATATTTAATGATTATCACACGTATAGGTAAAATGCATGATCGAGCAAAATGATATATTGATTCAACCCATACAATGAGAAATCGCATATTATCGTAAAATTCTAACTGTTGGGATAAAGGGCTGAGCAAATATTGCAGACCCAGATCTGACTAAGGTTCAACACTGTTTATTATTCTATTTGGAAGTACATGTATTGTGCATTGTAAAACTAAAATCATATTCACTTTAGGACAATTACGGTTATCTAGGTGACCCATTTTCTTAGAAGTTTTATGGTACAATATAGCAAACACGAACAGAGACGATTTGGATCAGAGAGCGTATCAACATAGTCTTCAAATAGTCGGAAGACTCATCATTTCAAATGTTAGTCATGCGAAAACGGACGATCTTGCACTGACTTGTTGTTGCAGAGGCTGACGTGAGTTTTTAGGTGTTCGCATAAGGTGTAGTGTTCACCTACCCATGGAATAGCATAATAAAAAAAAAAAAAACAAAAAAAATGATTTAAAAAAACAAAGCTGGCTTTTATTTATAAGCCCGATAAAGAAGATCTTTGAGCAGATATTTACCGTATACGCGACAATTTTCGCGGTTTTCCATTTTTCGCGTTATTTCGCGATCACTTAGAAACCGCGAATATTAAAATCGCAAATAATTTCCTGTTTCTAACAAAGTATCATCAGTAGACACAGCGTTTCTTCGGTAAAGTCTGGTACTTTTCATTTGAGCCAGTTTTTTCATTAGCCTGCGGCCGCAGGTTAATGAAAGAACTAGCTCAAATGAAAATCAAGCAATTTTGATTTTTGCGCATGTTGCTAACAGCCAAAATTAAAAATCGCGAAAATTAATATTTATGTGTTTGCCCCCAGCCGCGAAAATTTGAACCAGCGAAAATTACCGCGTATTCGGTATTTCAATCACGAATGGCCATGTTTCATAAAAAAAATAAACTGCATGAATAAATAGAATTGAAGAGATTATTGTAAACCAGAATGAATATCCGTTTGAAGATACAAGCTTGTTTTTCTGTTTTAACTCCTTATTTGCAGCTATTGTCAACGCGACAGAAGCTGAGCAAAACAATATATGGCTTCATTTTACCTGAAAAAGAACCAGAGTCAAACAGTGAACACTCGTTATACCTTAAATGAAGAGAATTCATGTTGGCATAATGTACTTTTATATATGAGCGGAATGACGGAGAAAACACCCCTTATTTCCACAAATAGATCCATCCATCTCTTCTGACCTAATAAGGATAGATTAAATGAGATAAACCTGTTGTACGGCGCTCCAATCCTCGCTGTAGCTTCCATAGTGATCCATGTCACACTTGATTTGGTCCGCGTGGAGGACTTCCACTCCATCAGTGAACCATTACAAATTCTGATCTTATCACCAATGCTGTTATTTCGACGGCTCATTATTTGGAGCTTCATTACATTGCAGGAAGATTGAGAGAGCCAAGTCTCTCGTCCAGGCATGAGTCTCGTGCATGCCAACGGCATCGACACAGTGAGATGGCTCCATGCAGTCCCGACAAACCGTCCGTTTAGCATCGATGGATCGGATGGTTGGTTTATTGGTTATTATGGGTTTAACTGGCCCATTGAGGCACTATTCCAGTATATCGAGTCGTCTCGCAGAGAGGGAGAGAAAGAAATTTAAAGCGATATGATAGGCAAAGGAAAAAAGACCAAACAAACCCCCACTCGCATTTACTGCAAGCACAGTGGGGCCAGCCCACTGTTATCTGAAATACGTAGGACGCCCCGGAACTGAGAGTTACCCAGCACCATCGCCTGACCCGACCATCCCCTCGATGGGACGGATTTTTGGGAAATGTGAGGAATATGGATGTGTCCACTTGTTGTCTTTATTCGCAATATCAATAGAAACATACCAACTAGAACAAAAGTAAATATTCATAAATTTCTGTTGAGAACTCTATTTTCGTTCCTTGTGTCAAATAAACTCAGCTTTAAAACTGACAAAATTGAAGAAGAGCGAAATGTACGGTTAGCAATAGTACGCTTGAGAGCGATAAAGCATCGTAATTACTGTGTTGGTGTCTAAATTTAAGATAATGGCTCTGAGGCCTGTGACAGTTTATTCAAGTGAAAAAGGCAACAATATGTCAAAGCAGACAATGACTTTAAAAATGAACGACGTCACTGGAAATGATACCTTACTACATATGCAAACAGGAAATACTCTAATCACCCTGCGCATCCGCGCAGTCTGATCAGAGTCTTCTGCTTGCAATCACAATCCATGTATACTGGGGAATCATAAAGACATCTGTTACTTTGCGCCCTGCTCAGGGTGATTTAATTCTTTGCTATAAGCACATGGTTTTAACGTCCATTTTCACATGACGCCAGTAAAAACTTGTACAAAGGAATTGTTTTGAGTTATTCATTGTTTTGAACGCTTCTACCTCCTCACTACAAAAACGTTCTGTAAATGGACGTCATTACGTAAACCAATCCTGTGTTTATCTGATCTTAGAATCATTTCAAGTTTCAGCGAGGCGGCCCACTAAACATAGTGATGTGGAAATAGAAGTGAATATATTAGATAGATAGGTGACTTGTAGTTTTTCGATACTTTCAACAGTATCTAATTCATATCGAACAGAAGGAAAGAATTTGCTCTTTCATTTAAGTGAAGACCGCCTTTTGGAAGGTTTACGTAGTCCGGTAATCAAAGAGGAAATCACAAAATTTGTTTCTATTTGTTAAAATGATGATAAAACACGGAGGTACTCAGCCATTTTAAATTTAAGACGCAAAAGAAATATACCAAAATGCCCTTCGTTTTACAAAATAATTTCATTTAACAGAAAATGAAATTTATATAGTCTGGTCAGGGTAGCATTGTCTCGATACATTTAAAAATCTTTTTTCCTGATACTGTAGTTTGGTACTTTATAAACGCCAGTTAGTTTCCTTTCCTAAGGATGTGGTCAAACTTGGTAGAGTTTAATTCTTTTGTCACCGCTTGTAATGTATTCCCCACGGCTTTACATGTATTCCCGTTGTAATCAGTCTATCACGGGTTTACTCTGATTTGTAGTTATTTAGCGAAGAACAATAATAAAACAGCTCTGTTTTCATGTAATAAATTGCGATGTACTTTGACGTAAAAGTACGGTAATACCGTACTTTTACGTGAAAGTACATTACAATTCTTTCTGATGTGATTATGTTCTTCGGTTTCGAAGTTCTAAAAACACAGATGTGTACATCTTTTGTGAACAGCATGAGGTCATAAAATTAGGTAGATTAAAGAAATTTTAGAATGATTTTATTTCGCCAGCGTTCAGATTTTGACAAAAGAGGTTTACTCTCATTTCGGGTGGAGGCAGATACAGAGTATATTTCGCCCTATTAGCGGCAAGCAACTGCAGACTCTCCAATGGGTAGATGTTTGATGATGCGACCATTTACTGTAATTTAGTAGTATTTACCATATTAACAGGATATTAAATACCCGGTAATAAGATTATTAGAATTTGAACCGTTGTAGCAGCCCAGTTCGCTTGTTATATTGGAGAATTATGTATATCCGGTATAAAGCCTATCAACAAAAAATCGTATCCGTAACTTATTGATCAGAGAGAGAGAGGAGAGAGAGAGAGAGAGAGAGAGAGAGAGAGAGAGAGAGAAGAAGAAAGAGAGCAGCAGAACTTATCTGTTATATGAATCAAATACATATGGTATGGTCGTTGCCTTTGAAATCAGCGATTAACCGTCACAATTATCTTTTGTTATACCACAATCCCCAGATACCCAAACCGTTAGTATGAGATAACCCGTAACATGCAAGGCCTATACAGGTTATGGTGAGATGTGTCCGTACAGGCGGACAAACCATGCTCTAGCTCTCACTAATAGTTTGAAAATACTTTAAATGTTGAAAGGTAGACTAGACAATATACCACTTGACACGTCTACCGTTTGTATTTCGTACTGCAGTTATATTACTCATATATCATTGTTAGGTACAAATGGAACCCACGGGTACAATATATGACTGAAACTAACAAGTTCTGGCATTTTAAACAATGGAATTTAGTCTGGAGTACATAAAGACGATTCAAACACACATAATGCTGTCATCATTTTGGGTATTTTATCCTTCTGAGGGCACTAAATTATTGTTTTGTCTGATGTTCGGTCGTTCTGACTTTGTTGGATCTAATATTCTTTCGAACTTCATTTTAGAAATTTAAGCGGATATCAGCAAAATTATAGCCCAACGCTTAGAAGACAACAAAGACGATGCATTTTAGCCCTTCTAAGTAATACTCCAGGAGAGATAACGTCATCGTCCAACTGCGAGTCGGTCGATCAGTCCGTAAACATTTTGCGGTTCGCCTTCTTTCATATGACTCAAAAATGACCATTGATAAAGCCACGCCAGGTCGACCACTAGAATGTCTACACCGATGGGCGTAGACAATAATACAGTTGTCATTGTGAGACATACTCTACAGTTGTGATGTTTCTAATATAAATGCTGCCAAAAGACGAAAGAACAAGACATTCTTTTCGTCACTTTTTATCCGATTTGCCACTGTGTTATCTGTGTGTCATTCTTGGTGTTAGAATGGCTCATAGATAACAGAGTAGCAAACCGGATAAAATGCTAGAATGACACACAGATAACACAGTAGCAAACCGGATAAAATGTGACAATGAAGTGTTAGAATGACACACAGATAACACAGTAGCAAACCGGATAAAATGTGGCAATTGAGTGTTAGAATGACACACAGATAACACAGTAGCAAACCGGATAAAATGTGGCAATGAAGTGTTAGAATGACACACAGATAACACAGTAGCAAACCGGATAAAATGTGGCAATTAAGTGTTAGAATGACACACAGATAACAAAGTAGCAAACCGGATAAAATGTTGCAATTATGTGTAAGAGTGACGCACAGATAGCACAGTAGCAAACCGGATAAATTGTGGCAATCTAGCAGTGTTGAAAGTTCAATGAGCTGTCTACATTTATCATGCTTAGGTTGCACTCCACAGTTTTTTTATCGCTCGGTGACCCCACAGGGGGGTCAACTAAACAAAGACACATTCCAGCCTGACTGAATGAATAAATCATTCTTTTTTCTCTTTGAATGTGCTGTACATATGACTAAATACACTTTATAGCCATTTATAACCCCTACAAGGCCCTCATATGAATATTGTTGCAGAGAAAATGACACCCCACCCCCTTTTTGAGGCAAAAAACTTCTTCGAAAATGGCATATTTATCCATGTTCTACTCAATACCAGGACAATTGTTGTCACCTAAAACTTACAGATTTGCCTAGAGGGCTTACAGATGATCACTTTCAGCTGCAACTGAATACCTGCAAGCCGTTTAGATTTTCTGCTATTCTTAATTGAAAATGAGCTACATCATTTTCACAATTTGTATTTCTTGCTTTATCAATGTAGCCGTAGTTTCGCATCCATGCCGCGCAGCGATTGGATGGATTTCGAGTTGGAAGTAAATTCAGTTTTTACGTTTCTGACACATGCTCACTCAAAGGGAGGAAAAGTTTCCTGCATATAAGGAGGAAAAAAGAATTTATAGCCCAAATTACAAGCCTACCCCCAAATATTAGTATTTTTGACCACTGCCACAAAGGCGAAACTGTGAATGGCAACCTTATACATATATTCTGGTATAAGTTGTTGTCTACACATACACATAATAGTGTTAAAAAGTAAGCAAGTTATGCTTATGCAAGAGAGAGAGAGAGAGAGAGAGAGAGAGAGAGAGAGAGAGAGATTATGTTTATGTCTTCTTTTGTATACAAAATCAACACCACAACTATCTGAACATGCTTTTAATGTCTACAAAGAGGATCGACGGAGCCATAAACCAACTCGAACATTTCTTTTTGTTCTTGTTGTTTCATACTGTATATCATTTAAGTGCAAATGGAACCATCCGGTACAATAAATCAGTAAACCGCGTATGACATATTAAACAATAATATTAATGGCTATTTATTTGGATAGGAATACATAAAGACTGTTTAAAATGTACACCATAGTGTGATAATGTTAGACATTTATTATTCTCCTGAGGATTCTAAATCGTGCTTTGTCTGCCGTTCCGTCATCCTGACCTGGCAGGATCTAATAATTTATGACGATAATAAAACAAAAAGCTGTCCACTCATCCCACAAGCAGTCTACCCCAGAGTTAAAAGTAAGGCTAAAACAGCCTGAAGTGACAACAGAAATATACTAAAAGATGAATGGGTACATTTTCAGGGAAACATCTCTGGCATTTGAATATTTACCAATCTTCTCATTGGGAGTCTGTTCTTCAAGAAAAGTATTGTTAGTGGAGCAAATTCTTTCCTACGGAAGAGTCGGGTAACTTCGGACAGCGGATAAATTCGGACAGTGACATTGTTTACTTTATAAATCAGTTGTTTGGAACTAAAACACAAATAACTGGCAAACAGTGAAAATCCTGATGAGCCGTCTCATCTGGATTTTCACTGTGTGCGATGGTATTTCCGAATTTACCCCCATGTCCGAAGTTACCCCATTCTTTACTTTAAGAGTTGACATACTTTTAGAAGGGCTTATGCGTCCTGTAAGACAAACAGGAAATCAGAAAATTCTACATACATAATAGTTTTTAATTTTTATTTTCCCCTCTTTCAGCATTTTTGTCTCGGTAGCGCAATTCGATATGCACAGACTCAGTACAAAATGTAACGAGTCAATTGTTCGTTCTGTTGAGCCTCCTGGTCAGTGGAACATCGTTATGAATTTTGAAGGAAATGACCGAGGTTTTGCTGTACAGTCAAAACCTGCTTATGTGGTCACCTTTATAAAGGCATCACCTGTCTTAAGAAGCCATCTTTTCTGGGTCCTTTGAACAACAATAGAGTGTAAATAAACCTGTATAAAGGGAACACCTGTCTTAAGCAGCCACTTTTTATCGTTCCCATTGGTGACCCCTTAAGACAGATTCGACTGTATATGTGTAATTCATGACTTTCTCTTCTTATACAGTAATGCATTGTGTCTACCTTTTTGAGTCACTACTTCAGTAAGTACCGTAAAATTCCTAAGTATTAGAACATATTAGTCTGAGGAAACTGTCCAGACCCTGATCAGACAGCTCAAGGAGCGGTCTGATCAGGGTCTTCACTGTTTTCAATTTCATCTCCATCTCTTAGACGCATTACTGCATTTAGAATCCAAATTGGGCAATTTAAGGACAGTTACGGCAATAAGTTAAGTTATTCTATTTGATTTTGGGGTTTTTACAGTATACTCGATGAGTTTACCCAAGTCAGCCAGAGGGTGGTGGTCGGGCCATAGTGCTGGTTATAACTTTCAGTGCCGGGGCGTCCTACTTAATTGGATGAAAGTAGGCCAAGGGCCTATTGTGCTTATAGTAGGTTCGGGCTGGGTTTGTTTGTAATATATTTTCTCTCGTCTGTCATTTCTCTTAAAATTCTTTCTTCCTCTCTCTGGAAGACGGCCCGACTGAAATACTGTCTCAAAGGGCCGTTAAACCGTACACAACCAACCAAAACCCAAGTCAGCCAATTACTAAATTGGTACCATTTTCGTCAAATTGTAAATTTGTTGGCTCTGAAACTCAATATTTAATAGCTCGTTTACGAGTCTAAAAGTCTGAAAATCTCGAAGACATGGTTAGGTGCACCTTTACAAAATAAAGTACATTTCACCCCTTAAGGGGAAACCGAAGCACTGTTATATACAGATTGGCTAACTAATTTTACACTTAGATTTGTCTGGACCGAACTGTGAAGAAGATTATTTGCTTATCTAGATTGTTCTGTCCTGATTTAGAAATTATCTGAAGCTTTATGTGATTAAACGAAAGTAATAATAATAATTAATATATGAATGAAAGCAATTGTAACAACAATGATAATAATAATGTCTACATTCGTACATCTGTTCTTTTTTAATCAAAAACGAAACAACTAAATTAACATCAGGTTTAAAATACATTTCCTTTTGTGAACTTGTATCTATGTTTGCTAGACAGTTACCTTGGAATTACAGTTATGGAGACCGTTTCATTGTTTTTATTTATTTGTAATGTTTCTTGATCCTTATAGCAACAATCATGATTACATTCGCAAAATGCATATAATTATCGCAGTTTATGGTTACTTTTCGACATCATACAGTAGTGTTATACATTAATATACTGAATCGGTAACACTGGTTTAGGAATAACAGATTGTACATGATTCTCGTCTGGTCATTTTTTTAAATTTAGTTCTTATAACACGGGTTCGATAACCGTTCCGGCCACTTACTTTCGTTTCCCCTTCCGCTAATTCAAGAAGGGCAACTGTCAGCTACTGACGAAAGTAATTGCACTTAGTACTGGGTAACCGCTTAGGAGGTCTAAGCCTGCCCAGGAAAGTGTGGTTAGATTAACTGACCGTCCCGACATGACCATAGCTGATTACCGTGGACGTAAAACAATAAAACAACAACAAAACAATGCAACAACTTATAGCACATAATGTATTATTTCAAAACCTTATGATGCATGAGAATTGCATATTCCTCAGTCTTAATATTAATACGGAAATAAAAAAAATGCGTGTTAGGCGTGCAGGCGCTGCCATGTAAGTCAATCCTGTCTTCAACAAGCAAGCACCCATGGGAAGGGCCAAATTACTTTCTTAAATATTGGATACTAGCACTGTGGATACTAGTATGCTTGCTTAAATATTACAGGTCAATTCACACTGAAACTCACCTGATACAGAGATGTTTATTTACTAAATTATATTGATGATAAAATCCTATAGAAACTTATGTTTCGGTGAAGTGTAACTTAATCATTTCAAGTAAAGTGTAAAATTAGTAAAGCTTCATTATATTCATATGAATCCACTTGCAATGTATGTATCTTTTGTGTGTGTGTGTGTGTGTGTGTGTGTGTGTGTGTGTGTGTGTGTTTTCAGCTTTCAAAATTGGGTCACATAAATGAAAAACGCATTTGTGCCAGATCTGCTGATGACGTGTCTAAAGATTTTTCTAGAAAGGAAGGATAAGATAAGCCTGGTCGCATGCGCGCACTAAACAGATCATGTGCAATTCGTACCGACAAGAATTTACAAAAGTGAAGTGCATAGACGTTGACTGCAGGCATCTTGGATTGGATTTTACACATACCTTAATCCAATTAGGGACCAACTGGACTCTTCTATCCCTTTAAATACGATAGGTTAAGTTTTATGCAAACTGCGGCCTTTAATCGGAGTATGCGCAGTTTGACTATGTCCTTTTTATGGGACTTTATGCATTTATGGTTTGATACTGGCTCAATTGTTGGAAAAAAGATTTATATCGTTACCTGAAAATGCAAGGCAGTGATTTATTCTAAGTCAGTGACAAGATTTAAGACAAAAGAAACACAAGATAGGAATTGAATCACAGCGATCTGTCTCGTTTTGTCTGAAAATAAAAGGCATATTGAAATTAATTTGTTTCTGTCGTGATAGTGGTCAAGCATGTTATCAATAACTTTGACAGATCTTACGGTTATGCTTGTCTTCTCATTGCGTTTACATGTCGAGGTCATCTCGACCCAAGTGTCCTACCTGAGTCAAGAAATATTTTTTTTTCAACATTTATGTATGATCACCAACAAATAAACTTTCTGACGCTTTGTGCGTCAGAGAGTTTGTTTATTGGTGAACATACAATCAACCCTCATCCACTCACATTGCCGGAATTTAGTACGGGATGCACTGAAATGCGATGGAGTGCAATAGTGTTTCTTGTAGAATTTTACAGACATCAACCTACTGTATCACTTAATGAACGCTGAAAATTCAAATTTTTACTATTATCTTGGCACTTTATTTATCATTCGTTGAGAAGTTGAGTGTTAAGTTTACATGTCTTCCAAATACATGTACCTGGAAACAATTAAACAATCTGTGACAGGACGGCAAGCAAATGTGACGTCGCACTGTCAACTTATTTATTTACCTGTCACGTCACTAATGTGTATCGTCACGTGATCAATTATGTCAGTCGCCGTTGTATAAACACGGTTGTTCAGGAGGTGCCATCGAACTGATGCCAATACAAATGATTAACACCGTGTGACAAGGGAGTTTAAGCCATTTGCGTTTAGAACACAGTCAGATGAGCGTGAGCATCTCTGCAAAGTGGCCAGTATCTTTATTTTGTACGTTTTAGATATATGGTTCATGCGAAAAAGGAGGTCTCTGATCAGACTGCGCTAATCCGCTGGCTGATATGAGGCGTTCATTTTTGCATACACTTAAAAGTACCTTTTCATGCGCCGCCAATCATTATGAAATGAAACTTGAGTGTGTGGGTTTAAATGCTTTACCAGCAGCTAATTGCTTAAATCATATTGCATTCTCAGATTAAATTGTCAACATTTAGTGTCAGACAGGGCCCCGCCGGAATATAATATATCTATGTGTGAAAATATTGTCTGGCATTTTCAGAAATCGTCCGAAAGAAACCATTCCTCAACAAACAATGCCATCAAACCACGCGATTCCAACGGGTAGCTGTTAGTGCATGTCTTACATTCAATGACATTAAACGTTAGAATCGTCTGGTTTGATAGCATTGTTCAGAGCAAAACGTGGTGTAATGCAGTACATTATCTCCTTCTTATTTGGTTGGGTATTTGGCCGGGCCTGTCGGGGTTCAACTGATGACTTCTTTTGCTCTAACGTTACATCGTTGAGAGCTTATCTTGTTCATCAGAGTATTTAATCCTGAATTATCATGCATCTGCTGCAAACATCCATTGATAATAGGGGTATTATAACACAATGTGATATCATGTCACTGTAGAATTTCGCTTGCGCGAATGTTATCAGGCCATACCTTTAGAAGCGATCTCTGAAGACGATTGGATGTATACTGACCTTGGACCTGATAACAGCTTTCGATTGGTTGAATGACATCACCGACTTACTTCATAACGCATTCACGACGTCAGCAAGTTCGAACAAAACTGCGTTTGCTTTTCATTTGTTCGACTCGCTTTAAACCTTAAAACCCTCTTATGGCGCATGATAAATAGAAAACCATGTAAGTGTATTTTGATATCAAGTTTATCAGGTTCGACCGGAAACACGTCGGACTGGCTCGGCAAGCCTCGCCATTCCTATGCTGTTTCTGGTCTCGCCTGATAAACTTGATATCAAAAGACATTAACATGATATTCTCTAGACAGGGTGTGGTAAGCTATTGTATCGGTTCCTGATCATAGCCTTCTCATCATCAGGAACTACAATGAACTAAACTTAACCAAACCACACACACACACACACACACACACACACACACACACACACACACACACGTTGATCTTTTCATTAACTTTATTGTGTTCTGTTACGGGCCTCCGTGGATTAATGGATAAAAGCGCTGACTCATAAACATCAAGGGTCGTATTTATAAAACCACTTAAGTCGTTGCTATACTGTTGCTAAGGCAAAATTTCTAGGAAGGAGATTCCCTACTACTATGAACTTTGCTCTGGAGGAACAGTCTTTTTCAGATACGCTACAGATACGCTGGGAACCCGTTGTCATACGCTTGTAGAAGTAACGTTTACGCTAGGGATAAGTTACAAATAATTTATCAATACATTAAATATAGGTTATCTATTCGTTCAGTACGCTATGTATACGTCCCAAGAGATGCTTTTTCTTGATTTTTTTATTCAACTTCAGCGTATGCCAACGTGTTGGATAAAATTTCATACGTCGGCATAAGTTATCTGAAACGCTGTAGTGTGACAGGGCCTTAGATCCACGCAAACCACGTGATATTGCTATGCGACAAGACGAGCTGTTTCTTCGGACAAAATATACTTAAGGACAAAAGTTCTGCACGGATGTTAAATAAACATCCGTGCAGAACTTTTGTCCTTAAGTATAATAATTCAGTGTGCTACACAGGTCAGCGCTATGATTGGACAGACAAAGTCTACATGTGGTATGGTCAGAGCTTTTGTTGTCGATGAACAGATTCCTTATGAATGTCAAAGAAAGTCAAGATACCTCATTAGAGTTCGCTGGCGGATATGAGTCTTTGTTGAAGATCCCTTTTCCCTAATTATTAGTGTATTGATACAACTCAAAAGCTGACCTCGGATCTATAAGAGACAACTAGCTCGGAACTTCAATTATTAAATTCTCTTGACATCTATCGTATTGTCTCCAATTACCTGATGAGAGGTTAGATAATAGTTGCATGTTATAGAATAGAAAAAACACGCATTTTGCTCATTTGTTCTGGATTGTACGTCGTGATATGGAGCCAACTCAATAAAAGAATTGTTCTGAATCAAATCTAGAATTTAATATGCCATTTATATATTACTGTGCGATTTTGAATCGGAAACTCTATATAGATAGGAACATCTACTGGGACAAAACATAGAGAGGGAATGGGAATTTAGTATTTTAATCACGTTAAGTATTATTTTTTATGACCAAACTTTCAGCTAGAAGCAAATTTGCAACCATTAAACATACGTGTATGAGAATTGTTAATTTCGAATAAGGTCGTATCATAGCCGCGACAAGACAAAACCAACAAAGTGGCATATGCGCCCAGCGAAGACTCAGATCAGCCTGGGCATCTGCCCATTCAGATCAGAATAGGAAGCTAGCTTAGACCCTTGCTACCCTTTTTGCGCATAGCAAAGAGTCTGATCGGACTGGGCAGATGCCCAGGCTGATCGGAGTTTTCGCGTGGCGCACATGCCTCTTTGTTTGTCGTGTCGCGGCTCATATTATTTCTGCCATTCCCGTCGTCCGTCGTTTAAACATTCTAACAGACACGAAAAGACCAAAACCCCGTTACAGTACTTATATATAATTAAGCCATACCATAAAGGCATTAAATCATCTTTGGTTCAATAGTTTTTTCATTCTTTCAAACTTGACCGACAAAAAAGAGAAAAAAACATTGCTCTTAATCTGTTTTTAAAGTATATGGATAAATATACGCATATTTTCCCAGTAAACTGTTCTATCATTAGCAGCAAGCGACCAGATAAGTATTTTTACATTGCCTTAAACGTCATGTCACATGTTTCTCTAAATAAATATAGAGTTTCGCCTTAAGAGTTTTACAAAGGTTTCACACACGCTAAATATATCAATAAATCTTATTTACTTGCATCTGCTCATTAACTTTATTCTAAGATCAGCGAGTGTACATTTTTTTTTCAAATGAATGTCATTGCTTCGTATTTGTGAGACTTCTATTTCTGTCTTAGAACCGGGGCACCACAGATGAGTTTGCAATTTGTTCTGTTTTGACCTGGCTTAGTTGTGCTGGTAAGGTCCACCCCTGTGTAAATTAGCAAAAAATGAAAGAAAAAAAAAGAAAAAAAGGAGGAAAAACATATTTGAAAACACCTTGCCATAAATGGAAACTTCAAATAAGATAATCTGACACGAAGCAATGGTAGACAAAATAAAATTTGCAAGAGATGATATGGAGATAATCTTTGTTGCAAGAAACTAATTGACTGGCCTGTGCTAACTGTAGAGCACCATGCGTGCCTGTGTAGTCAGAACAAAGCATGCACGACCCGCCCAAGAAATAACTGGACTCGGAAGATTTCTTGATTTGATTGTATGCCCCGAGTGGATACTTCGTGTTGCGAAGGCTTGCAAACCGACATGCTTGTGTTAGTAAATAAAAACAAGTAAGAAACGTATGTATGTCCAGGAACTTATAGAACAGAGTAATTTCACTAATGTTTCTTTGGCACTGTTGTCATTGATAAACACAAGCAAAGTGAGATTCCTGAACACTGAGACATCAAAGAAACTACCGTAATGGGACTAAACATGAAACAAATGATAATGCGCCCAAAGAAGCAGATGGAATGGCAGATAATTTTTTCATGAATATGTATCATAACAAAGAAAGATTAGTGAAGATATTGAACCCGTTTGAATAAAATATGTACCGTAGCTTTGTATTTAAAACACACTGTTGTTAATGATAAAGAGCCACTTTCTGCATTAAAGTGCAATTTACGGATGTAAGTATGCCAAATCAGGGGTCATTTTCAACTTAAAATACCCTTTTTAATAATAACATATATTTCTGAAAACTGTGCAAAACGTCGAGAAAGAATAACATTTTAAGAAGTTGTATGCATACTAACTCACAGTAAATTACTGGTTTATTTATATATTTTTTTTTCATCGTATGAAACGTAGTTGTCCTATATTATCCTATACCTTTCCGCTGTCAGTTGTCATTTGTTGTCATTTTATATGACTCCTCTTAAGAGCTGCATTTGTTGCTCGTGTTCAAAGGCTGGATTTGATATCACCAACTTGTTTGTTACGTTTCATCCATTTATTTTCTTCTCTTTAAAACCAGGTGGATGAATAATTACAATGCTGTTGCATCGGTTGCGTTACGTTTTTCATGATGCCGCGGCCATTATTTAGAATAATAATGTGCTTTGATATTATGTATTAGTTTTCGAACAAGTTTCAGCAATGTTGTTCTGTATCTAAGTCATAAAAAATGTGGATCGGTCGACGTGAACGTGGACAGTCTCTCAAGGTACATGTAGCAGGACTTTGAAGACGCTCATTGCTGAGTTTATCGCTAGACATTTATGCCTATAACAGACAAACAAAGCCATATAAACAATTGAGCCGCGACACGACAAACCAAAAAAGTGGCATGTGCGTCCAGCAAAGACTCAGATCAGCCTGAGCATCCACCCAGTCTAAGGATAATCCCCGCTGTGCGCATAGAGGGAGCTTAAACCCTAAGGTACACCTTTAGAGCACAGCAAAGATTCTGATTAGACTAGGCAGGTGTCCAGAATGACCTGAGTCTTTGCTGGGCACACATGCCACTTTGTTGGTTTTGTCGTATCGTGGCTCATTTGTCAAATAATATGTAATGAAAATGACCTAACAGAAATGAAAAAAGTATAATTTATTATTACATTTATAATACACTGTAAGGAGACAACGCCAAAACACGCGACAATGTCCTATGTTTGCTGGGTACTGACTGCCTCGCAGAAAATACATTTTACTTTTTCGTAACTCAGTTTGCTCTTATCTGTCTGTAAGAGGCGACAAAGACGATTATCTCCAGAACTTGATGGTTCTTTCCTGCCTAATTCTCTGACAGACATTAAATCTAATTAACTATGGCTTTCTGTCTGGATACGGCTACGAATTCTTTATTGAAATCGAATATGAGCGTTGTATATAAGTCAACTTTCGATATCTTAAATTTTATTCCAAACTACTGATATCTCAAAGTAAAAAAAATTTGTATGACAAATATTTTCCCCGACTTCGGTAGAATGAAAAATAGCGACCCCAAGTTTTTAGTTTTGTTTAGTATACGTGTTATGTGAAATTACAGTATCAGAGTCTATCGTCAGTCAGTTTAGACTCAATTTTACTGGCTCTGGCCTATAGGCACTGAAAGTATTGAACTTTTTACATCTTTATGACACGCATTTGTTTAATTTGTCAAACTGGTGAATGGAGACACAATTAAGTTTATCTTTGTCAGTTGGTATTATTGTTTTTTGATCAAAGAGCATTTTGACCATACACATTGATGAGTATGGTTTCTAAAGAAATTTGATTATTAACGTTCTTTGAAGTTTTGCTATCGCCCTATGAAAAACAATTGGAGGACTGACCTCGATTCCAATATAATGGTACCCTCATTATAGGTACAACTGAGATTTTAATGTAAGTCTAGCATGAGATATTTTGTAGTGTGCATGATCTATACTGATGAGTGAGGGAGGTTATGCCATAGGTTGTCGGCCTGAACTTGGGATAGTCCAACTGCTAAGCTTGTGGGATACTCTCTTGGACAGGCGGAAAACCAAGGTATAAAAGTGTTTCCTTTATCTAAGTTATCATGACGCTATCCTTTCAGCATTTTTTGCTTAGAGTGCAACTAGCTACTGTAACAATACACGAAAGCCTTACGACCATAATAATTTACTATTTACAGTAAGCCGACTGCGGGCTTCATTCAAGCCTAAAAAGATGTAAAGAAAGTTCATATGTAACTTCTGTATTTCCTTTTTATGTGAAACGTATTACTCATATCTTAATCGTTGATTTTGTTTCTCTACAACTAATTTGAAAAGGGAAGGGTTTTCCTAATAGCCTTGCGACTACAGGGTCATCGAGTGTTAGACGGTTCCTTATCTTTGGCAAGACATTTGAACGACGGAGCTCACCCCTCTTCTTTCGCTGCCTTTAAGCGGTGCATTACATTATTCGAAAAAGATACCGACTGGATATAGTGGTTTACGTTACCTATTTTGTTATTTCAATGTTTAAACGTTTACTAAACATTTACTAACAAATACAACGTTGTAATTTGTCTATACTTTATAAATATGACCATAAATATACCGAGGAAAAATATATTATTATACTCCGTTTTATAAAAGAACCAAGTTATTTCAGTCCCTTTTATTGACGCACCATGAATTGTGTCGAATATGTCATCTAAACAACCTTAAGTTCATTTATTAATTGTGTTTCACACATTGTTTGGTTTTACTGTCGTTAAGACAAAATTCCTGCCAGAAGAAACAATTTTATAAGCATTGTTATACCAGTGCAGTTGAGTTATTCATTCATTACGCTGTGCTATTTTAGTGCAAAGCAGTGTCTTGATGTGCTTGTTTCGATGCCAGCATGTCAGTATTTATTTTGGCCTTATACAAAAATTTTCATTGACTTTTCTTGAGGTGGGCATGAAGTGTAATTGAACGTTACTTCACAAACCTTGCCCTTTAAAGCGTTACGTCAGCAACCACGCGACATTAAGAAGTTACGTCAAAAACTATGTAACATGAAGTAATGTCCATCTTACGTGACCAGGGTCTGTCTAATGAAATGATTGTAATTCATAGATTAAATAATAAAATACGTTTCAATAAGTTACTCTTGGCGTACATTGCCTTCAAACCATGAATGAAAGCGATTACTGTAACGTACTTAACAAATGTTTCTGCATCGACTTAATTTCATTCAGGTACAACACGACTTCTTTCCGCCCCCTTTTACAAAAATGAAAAAAAAAATCTTTCCTTTGCGAGTTAACCCCATCTTTGTCTAAAAATGCTCTCAGCAGCTTATTATACATATGTAATTTAGGACAATAAATTATAAAAGGTGAAACCACACCACAGAAGTTACAACAGCAATTCTATATTCAACATAATGTTCATGAGTAGTTATGTACCGTATTTCTTCGGCTATGAAACGATACTTTCCGATCTTTAGACTGACCTCAAATACCTAATTCAGTCTTACCTAATAGCTATAAGATGTAGCTTTCCCTTCCTGAACAACCCACAAAATCTAGATCCGTCTTATAAGACGGATCTAGATTGTTAGGATTGTTTTGAAAAGGGAAAGACCTCCGTATTATACACGAAGAAATACGGTACTGTGCAATTTCATTTATTCAAGACATTTCTACAAGTAGAAATATTTTTCTATAAGCCGCCTTAAAGTGCGAAACAAGAATGAACTAAACTGACGCAGGAAGAAACAAAACATAGCACAAAAGTTTGTATCACACCATTTATTCTTGGTATCATTGATACATCTTGGAGACATGCCTATGCATTGTGGCTTTTCAATGAACTCCTTTCCTTTATCAGTCCCATTATCATGCGCATATGTATTTACTTTGATTTCTTCCATTTAGATCAGTGCAAGATATAAGGTTTAATTTTCTGCTTGTCTATAAAAGCCACATTGAGAACATACTGAAAATGGAATGCTGAAAAACAAACCGGAATTGCATTTCTCTTTGATTGCTTTCAAGAATTTGTGTTGCAGTATTATACATATACAGACTGCTATTTTGCTTTTAAAGAGGATGTGCGTTGCCTGTCGAGACCTGCCTACCACCTTTTTTCTCTCAAACTTCTGGGTCTCAGAGACACTGAAGAAGTAAAATATAGAATGCGCATCTGTCGCACTAAATTTGGTAATAGTGCATTTATATTTATAGCATTAAATATTCCGTTTTATTTCTATTCTATCCCATAGCCTTACGATATTATTGGGGCACCACAGATGACTTTTAAACAATCCCGTTTCACTTTGTCCTGTTTTCAGCGCCTTAGTCGTGCTGGCAAAGCCCATCCCTGTCTACTCTTTAATATTTTCTTCTCTTCTCTTCACTGTCAACCTCTTTTTATTTGTCCTTTCACCTTGTGTTGTAGAATTGTCATTGCTAAACCGAAGACCTTGAGATGAGGCCAAAACACCTTAGTTTTTGGTTGTTGACCATGGTCGGGAGTTTATCATAGTCTCCAATGGCTGCTTGGCTCTGGTTTCGAACTTTTTTTATTATTCATATGGTCCTAATACAAAATGTTTAATAACCTTTTGTAGCATCTCATCTCAAAGGCCAGTGTTCTTTTCTATACCTCTGCTGCCAAGGTCTAGGATTCGGAGGCATACATGTACATGAATATGGTTATAACAAGGGAGAGCAACAGTTTCACCTTTGTTCCAACAGATAGGTTGTCTTCCCTTTAAATTGGTTTCAGTTTTGTTAAAGCTGCAGTAGCTTCTGCAATAAGGGAGGGAATCTCCTGTTTTGAGCCATCATCTGAGACAAATCTTCCAAGGTATCTGAAGCTTGTTTCAACTCCCAGCTTCTGTCTTTTAACCGTGATCTCTTTCTGGATGCCGTTGGCGCTTTTTGCCATACGCTTTTTCAGCACTTATCTCAATTTCATTCCTTGTGCAGTTTTCAACGAGACTTCAGATAGAGTTTCTAGGTCGTGCTTTTTCTCAGGAAAGTGTCAATGTCATCGGCAGACCGCAGACTGGTAAACGTTCTATCGCCGGTGCTAACCTTTCCATCCTGATCTTCCAAAGCATCGGACATAATTCTTTCGAGGAAAAATGTTGAAGACAGTGGGTGAGAGATGCCATTCTTGCTTAACTCCAACTGCTGTTCTTTCGTGCTGCCATTAATGTGAACTGCACTTGTAGCCGTGTCGTAGAGATACGAAACGGCATGAATTAAATTTGAATTAATATTGTACTTTCCGCAATGGTGGCTCATAAGCCCAATTAAAATTAAGAAATTACAGTATGCTTTTTCTGGTTTCATCACCAGATATTGTCAGGGTCACTGACGAAGCTTTATTAGCCGAAACTACGTAGTCTGGCCCATGTTCCTACTTCTGTATGTATTTTCTGCTCTTGAAGGAACGTTTTAAGATTTTAATCATAAGGTTGCATGCCATCTCCTGTCAAAGTTTTTTTATTCAAATAAGTGAAGACATGAGAAAGATTTTTTCTGATGTTGAGCATTAAATAGGGCAACTTGAAACTTAAACTTTGACGCAGTCACTAAGTCCGCAGCAGTCGGAACACCGCTCGGCCAATTCCGTGAATTCACGGAATTGGCCAAGCGGTGTTCCGATTGAGTCCGCAGCTGCGTTAATTCGTCGTTGCTCCTGCAATAGTGTGTCCAATGGAAAAGTCTAATTCACAATAAGTTCGGAGCAAATATTTCAATGCTTCTTTTAATTTTCCCGTGATTACTATCACTCAGCTTATAGTTTCAGTTTATCGGCATACATGCTGTTGAAAATATCGCTTTTTATGTAATTGTGTGGCACGCATTTGTTTCATTTATCAAATTTGTGACTTAAATTGGAGACATGAATTAGATTGCCGTAATCAAAGGGCATCATTTTACTTCATCAAAGAGTATTTAACTAGCAATATTGATTAAATGGTGTGCAATGCAATAGAATACTGTGGTGTGCTATCCTTCTGTCTCGTATTCTTTGAAGATGCGATCTGTTGTTCTTGGTACCGCTATGGTAAATGCTCTAAAATTTCGAACACCAATTGATGTCTCTTACAAACTGCCTGGGCAAACACTGTAGACCCAGATCGGGTTCTATACTTTTTGCAACTCTACCAGATGCTTTTCAGAAAACGTATCTGGAAGCAATAGATATTATTATTATTATTATTATTATTATTATTATTATTATTATTATTATTATTACAAGTTTCTTAATTTTCTGAGGGAGCAGGCTACGAAACTTTAGAATATTTACCGTACAAAACAACATGAGCAGCACTTAGTCTTTAAGATGCCTCGACTTCGATAAAATAAGAACAATGAAATTCTGTCTTGTGATATGTCATCACAATTAATGGTAGGGCTGCAATTTTCTAATTATACACTAGCTACGCATTTATACGTGCAACTAAACTATCCTCTTTTCAGTCTTTCTTTCCTATCTCCCGCTTTCTAAATCGGAAATTTTTTTGATTCATTGCTAAGGGCAGCAAATGTGTATATCTGTTTAAAACTTGGCAAATGAATAAGTTTTTGTTTCAAATGTATGAGTAAGCTGGTACTGGATAGATTAGACACATTTAAGGGAACCAATGCAAAAACATAGCAATATTTCGGGGGAAAACTTGTCCTCAGGACCAACAGCAAGTGACACCTAAATGTACCATCAGAAAAGATGTTTGAGCCGCGACACGACAAACCCAACAAAGTGGTTTTGTGTCCAGCACAGACTCAGATCAGCCTGGGCATCCACCCAGTCTGACCAGAGTCTTCACTGTCCGCATGGAGTTAGCTTAGACCCTAAGCTACCCTTTAAGCGCTTAGCGAAGAAGACTGATCTGAGTCTGCGCTTGGCGCAAAACCACATTGTTGGTTTTCTTGTGTCGCGGCTCATTTGTACTTGTTCATTCAGTGCCTGCTAAACAGGGTCAGCAGGATTGCGTGAAAAAGTACTCAGATCATACTCTACGAAAGAGCAGCAGTCCATATGGGATACAAATCGTCAAGGGTATGCATCTGACGGACGTGGCTAATAATATATACGAGGGCCCTGCAAAAAGTTCTGTAACTAACGGGATTCTATAGCTTTGTCTTAAAACGCTTAATTGCAATTAAAAACTGTTTTTTCTATATAACGGTACCCGTTATTTTGTTTAAACTGCTTATAAAATGATCGAGATATTTCATTTTGCATTATAATATACTGACGAGAAATATACTGACAAGTGTACTGGTCACATTGTCACATTGGCAAAAATTCTGAAATTCGTGGCTATATAAAATACCATAGTGTGCTTGGTTTGGATGCAAAGCAGATATTTTCAGAACTATGCGATATATACGGACCTCAGTGAATACCATGCACACAATATTTAAATGGGTTAAAGCTTGTAAGAATGAAAAATATTCTGTTACAGACGATGCATTTCCATACGCACAATATTTAAGTGGGTTAAAGCTTTTAAGAATGAAAAATATTCTATTAAAGATATTGCCCACCTTGAAAGGCCTAAAACCTCTATAACCAAGGCAAACAGCGCCTTTGAAACATTCAGGTGTACATGTAAAACTACAGTCAACTCCCGAAATCTCGAACACTGATATCTCAAAGTATCTACTTATATCAAAGAATGTATCTCCTGTTTCTATCTACATTTAAACTCGTGTTATCTCAAACTACTGATATCTCAAAGTAAATTTTCTGGTACCAGAAAATTTACTTTGATATACCAGTAGTTTGGACTGAAGTTCCACTTCGAGATATCGAGAGTTGATTGTACTTGAAATTTTAACCGGTTTTACTCATGGCAGTCTCAAAAAGATCGACTTTGAAATAAATTGTTGCTGAAAAGCAGATCGAAAATAATGCCAAAAATAAAAGACAGCATGCGACTTTTCACGAATTCAAATTGCACTTAAATTTGTCTGAGTAAGACGATAAAGACGATTATCTCCTTAAAATAATGGTTCTTTCTTGTCTGGGTGTCTAGCAGACATTAAATCTAATTAACCATGTCTACAGACGACTACAATTTCTTTATTGAAAATATAGAGGATATTTGACTTTTTCAGTGTAAGATCGATTTTTATTTCACCGAATGAACACCAAAAGCAGTATTTTCACGAGTGGCGAAGCCACGAGTGAAAATGCTGCTTTTGGTGTTCATGAGTGAAATAAAAATTCATCTTACACTGAAAAAGTCAAATTTTCTATTTCTTTTATGCTTGAAAATCGCAATAATTCTGTTTATTCAAGAGCGTCAGCCATCACGTCAGAAACACAACTTTTTTTCTAGCCGTTTTGCGTCAAATTTGATGCTTCCAGCTTGTTTATTGGGTATGATATTGGTTGTAAACAAAGTTTGCAACTGAAAAAAAGCTTCAAATATCATTTTGATAAGCAGATCTCAAAATATTTGCCAAGAAAGAATGCCTACTGGAGACTTAGGCGGTCTGACTTCTCGTGCAGTAACAATGTTACGTTGGCGCTTTAAGTGACGTCATTAACGTCGTAATGACGTGCAAACATGCGTGACGTAATTTTTGTCAAACCAGATAAGATTTAGCCATGGAATCAACAAAAAACTTGAGGCTATTTCACAAAAATCCTATTTCTGAAACAGTGAAATCGAAAGTGATAATTTCACTGTTTGAAACAGTGAGATTATCAGTTTCGATTTCACCGAGAAATCTCTATAATTCATTGAAAAGTATAAAAGAAAAATTGCTCCTTTCAATTACGAGCTGCTCGTAGGGGACACTATCTGCCAAAATAATGATTTGATTGCATGATTATATTTGCTGATGGAAGCAACATATGCCCCTGTTTACTAATCTCCTACAAGACAACAGGTATTGTTGAAACAGCACACATCTACGTCTCTGCAGGGCATTGAATGAAATAACGTTAAACATATGGTTCGGAATGCTTGAAAATGCTGTCTACTCGGTAAACTTTTTGCTCAGTTGTATGTATTTCACATGCTCTTTGTATTATATAATAAGTTTTATGTTCATATTATATAATACAAAGTATGAATGTCTAAATAGGAGCATGAAAAAATCTCAGCCTGCATCAGAGGAAAGAATCTTTATCTGTTTAAATACAGTCAGCTCTCGATATCTCAAAGTCAAAGTTCTTCCCAAACTACTGTGGCCAAAGTAAATTTTCTGGTGCCCGAAAATTTACTTTGAGATATCAGTAGTTTGATTTAAGAGGAGTTGAAATGTAAATAAAAATAGAGAATGTGTCCAAACTTTTTTCTTTGAAAGAGGAGGTACTTTGAGATATCAGTTTTCGAGATATCGAGAGTTAACTGTACAAAATTTTGAGCCGCGACACGAGAAAACCAACAAAGTGATTGTGCGCCCTGCGCAGACGCAGATCAGCCTTCGCTGTCCGTATGGAGGTAGCTTAAGCCCTAAGCTACCATTTAAGCACTGAGCGAAGAGTCTGATTGGACCTATTGGACTTATCGGATGCCCGGGCTGATCTGAGCCTGCGCTGGGCGCACAACCACTTGGTTGGTTTTCTGGTGTCTCGGCTCAACTGATGGAGCATTCAAATACATAAAAACAAAAAACTAGAGCACAAATTTGTCTCATCTATCATTCTCTATGACAAACTGGAGAACCAATTAAGATCGTCATAGTCAAATGACATCATCTAACTTCATTAAAGAACATATTAACAACAATATTGATGAGAAAATGTGACAATCAGCACAAAAATGTAATATGCCATTTATGTTTTCTAAACGATTTTAACTCGCCATCAAGAATTTCTAAGGAGAGCATTAAGGTGAACGTTCTAGTTCACTTTATAATTCACCGCATGACGTTTTTGTTTTTGTTTTGACTTGGAGCATGGCAAATATTTTTTCAACAGAAACTTCAGATTTTCTTAAACAAATAATTATTCTGAAGTCATTAAATTCACTGTAAAAAAAATCTTCTTTGAAAAAAAAAATACGGCAGGAAAAATGGCGAAACATTCAAACACCTTATTCTCAGATAGTGATTATCTGACGACGATGTTGCTTCTGTATAAACGTGAATTTTCACACGTTTCACATCTATAGCCGAGTTCAAAGCACCGTAAAAGTTAAAGTATTGGGACAGATAGGTCTGAGCAAACAGTGTAGACCCAGATCAGACTGCTCCTGTAATCAGACTGCTCCTACAGGAGCAGTCTGATCGGGGCCTACACTGTTTGCCATTCCATCTGCATATTTTGGACATATTATTGAATAATAAAACAAAACTGTCCCATTTTAGGACAGTTACGGTAATTATTAAAGTGTCCCAATCTTTAGATTTTTTACGGTAAATAAAAGAAACTGTCGACCTGAGGCAGTTCTTCGATGTAATCTGTCGTTCTGTCTTTAATCTGCTCTGGAGCAAAGCTTAGAGAAATTTAGTTGTCTGAGAATGACGGAAATAGGAGGTTCTTTAAAAGACACTCGGCTGATAAGAAGGGATTTCAGCTAATTTAGGTCTTATAGAACTTACACGGTAAGTGCAATGTGGTCAGTAGGAAAGTGTCATTTAAGATCCACTCCGTCGCTAAACTACGAAAACATATCGATTTTTCATTTATTCATTTATTTTTTATTTATTTTTTTTTTCTTCAGAAATACCTTACAATAGTCCAGATTAATTTTTAATGACTCAAGAGTTTGGTATTTCGCAAATCCATTTTGAACTTATCCTTTAATTCATGAATATCTGAAACTAAAACATTTTTATAAACTGTCACCCTGTATTTAGGTATGATAATGCTTAACGAAACTTAGTTCAAAGATTCTATTTAGAAATGGTGGAATGGCGGGTGAGTATATCTTTAAAATGTAAATGGGTCAGAAATTTGCTGTATATTGAAGAAGTTATCAATCAAATGTTATTTGCAGCAAGTCAACAACATTATTGTTATCCTGTTTAGAAGCAAACATTTTTTCAAATCTGCTCAGACGTCTTGCACTGATTCTTGTCCAATTCAGCCAGATTACATGCACAGAAACTTTGCTGGGACAACAGCTGATAGTTCTTGAAAAAAACGAGGAATGAACTGTGATCAAATGTATCATGTACTTTAACGGGAACTCTGTTATACCGGGAATTGACAATGATGTGTAATTGAATACTGCAGATCTTCTAATTAAGGGATGTTTTATGCTGGGTTTTCAGCTGAAAGCCAATAAATTATACATGCAAAAAGCCTCTATGCCAAACAAATTGCACAACTAATGATAACAAACTACTGAAATAGAAGACGGTTGACTCAATATAGAAAATTAAAATGGCAACATCCAAAATAAGCGCATAATGACTGCAAATAAACCACCGAAACTATTCTAAAGTATACTGACTCAAACAAGTTTCGATACATGAATGTATTTTGTTCCTATGGTTACGACAGGAGCAAAAGTCCAAGATTTTCATTTTTTTTTTTTTTTTTTTTCAAAAAATTTGTCTATGCTACAGTCCAATTTGATTTGTTGTTCTTACACTCAGTATGGTATAAGAATGAATTAAACATCACAGGGGTCACCCATCGTTTTCTCAGAACAAAACATTGAAATTGCCGGATTTTGAAGTCAAACATGTTCTCTACAACGACAATTTTTTCCAAGCTGTACTATGCTGCAATGCGATAGACGTTTGAGCTGTTAGACTGCAAAGCAATTGTGAAATTTAACCGCTTCAGGAAGAAGAATAAGATCTACGAAGTAAACTCCTTCATGTAAAGAAACTGTGTTTAATGTCACTTACAACAGACACTCCTTAGGAAATTAAAATCGTTAGAAATTTTTAGAAATGTGACTTTACTTCAGTACTTATTACCTTGCCATATGGGGGCAATGATTATATCGCAGTTTTGAAGGAGTTACAAATTAGTTTTAGCAGGTACAGATAACATGGCAGTTCTAAATTCTCTATTTGTCTGTAAAGTCTGATTAGATGACATTGAATAAATTAAGTGCTTTTTGATATCCACTCCCAATGATCTGCAATTTGCAGTTAGGATTTCACATATGCGCATGCGCATTTTCATCTTACGACCCGAACCACTCCAGATAAATATTGCAAGATAACTCTTAAACGGAAAGATTTTGTTTCAAGACTTTTCTGCGGTCGCTGGCTGAATGTCTGTTAGATACGCCAAAAGTCGTATTTATGTTCAACAATCACCGGGTGACTGTCAACATTTCTCCGAAGTTGGTGTCGTTTCTTTTTTGAGTCAGTATACATGGTATATATATTAATAATTATCATTTCGAATATGTCAAACTGAGTAACTGTTAAAAGAAGTTAAATTTAAAATGTCAGTATTAGATGGCAAATTGTGTTGCCCCAGACCAGGCTCCTCTTAAGGAATAATCTGAGCTGGATCTGCCCTATTTGCAAACGCATTTTACCCGCTACCACCTTCTAACACCTAAATAAACTTTGCTTTCCTACCTGCCCAGATGGGAGCACAGCAAAGACATATTCTACGATTGATGGGTGACTTGTGATTTTACGTACCCTGTTACAGGATTTCAGTCATATCAGGGAATTGAATGGTGCTAATAAAAGATTGTGTGCAATGGATTCCCGCTTATGGTTAGAAATAGTTCTGCCTCCAGCCAGATTCGAACCCGGGACCAATAGATCAGCAAGCCAGCGTTTACCATACTGAGCTAGCGCGGCTCTTAGATATTTTAGGGATGATCTAAAAACTGAATTATATTTTGTCCACCCCTATATATGGAATTGAGTGAACCTGCTAATATTCAAATTGGAGTCAGAAAAAGGTTATGTGTGTCCGATATACATGTGCAGAAAATCGTGCTAGGAATACATGTACATGTTTTCTCATAACCCAAGAGGAACGAATCGCACCATGTACTGTAGCAAGAACATTGTTGCACAGTAATTGCAACACAAACAGTGAGCCGCGACACGACAAAACCAACAAAGTGACATGTGCGCCCAGTCAAGACTCATATCAGCCTGGGCATCCGCCCAGTCAAGACTCATATCAGCCTGGGCAGATAGGTAGCATAGATTTTGCTACCCTTGCAGCGCATAGCAAAGACTCTGTTCAGGCTGGGCGGATGCCCAGGCTGATCTGAGTCTTCGCTGGGCGCATACGCCACTTTGTTGTCACCCGACGTAGGTGGAGGGGGGCTATAGAAATGACCCTCGTCCGTCCGTGTATGCGTCCGTCCGTCCGTCCGTCCGTCCTTCCGTCCGTCCGTCCGAAAGCTTGTCACAGCAACTCCTCCTACGTCTCTCATTGGATTGATTTGAAATTTCACAGATTGTATTCTTATGATATGAAGATGTGCATGTGATTATTTATTTTTGTTTCGGCCATTTTTGACAGAGTTACAGTCCTTGCTGACTCAGACCTTGTCCGCGCAACTCCTGCCACATCTTGTATCAGATTGACTCGAAATTGTGCAGAATGTTTTATCATGATCTGAAGATGTGCATATGATTTTGGAATTTCAATTGTCCTATTTTTTACAAAGTTATGGCCCTTTGTAGTTTTTGGCATTTTCCAACTTTTGAACCGTTTGACCGAGAGAACTGAAATTTGGTATGCTATTAGCATTTGGTAAATTGACTATTCTGATTATTGTTAAGATGTGCTAAATTGATTAATGACAGAGTTATTCCCCTTTCATAGATAATAGACATCCACTTAAAGGTGAAGGGATAGCTCCAGAACTTTTCATATTAATGGGCTGAATTTTCATTAATGCATTGTTCATTTGAGGAGATGGACTTTATAAGCTTATAGCTTTCGTTCAGATCCTCAATTTCCACCCGTGTATATCTTGTAACATGCATGTTATTTTCTTGAATAAATATTGTTTAAACCAAAGGTGAAGAGATAACTCCAGAACTTTTCATAGTAATGGGCTGAATTTTCATTAATGCATTGTTCATTTTTCATCATATTCATATTAGCAGGATTATGGCCCTTGTTATATTGTTATTGGGTATACAGTCTTGATGTTTTGGGCATTCTGTAAGGGCCTTAAGTTTCAGCAACCTGATTTTACACATATGTGCCCCTTTCTGAACATAAGTAGTTGTAACCTCATAGAGGCCCAGTAATTGGGTATATGTCTTTGCTTATGCTTCAGTTATTATTTGCTTACCAGGTTCTGTAATACACATATTTTCTGTTTTTGGCCATACAGCTACTCTGAAGGGCTGCAGTTTGTGACACATTTCAAACGTCGGGTGACACTTGGCCGATGGCTTTTTATTGGTTTTGTCGTGTCGCGGTTTATTATTGAATATGGCAGATCAGGTTCTATCTAAGGCCTGTTTTGTGCTAGCATTCTCATAGAATTTCAATCAATTATACATTGCAAACGCCGCTACGCCAAACAAATTGCAGTAATAATGATAACAAACCATCAAAATAGAAGACGGGCGACTCATTTCTGACAATTTAAATGGCAGCATCCAAAATAAACTCATAATGATCAGAAATATGACAGAGTTTTCCACTCAACGCGATTTATTTATTTTTCCTTTACAATCATTATTTGATAAAAAAAATATGGGTTTGCCAATAATTAGCAATTCGATCTTTCTAGGTTTATCAGATAAAAATTAAGGTCAATTTTGCCATCAAATTAAGGTGTCTGGAAACAGCTCTGTCAGTTTTACAAAAACTAGTGGATCTTACATGAGTGCTGATGTATTGTTGAATTTATTAAACGAGTTGCGGAAAAAATATAAGATGCGAGGCTTGCCGAGCATCTTATCGGTTTTCCCCAACGAGTTTAATAAATTCAATAAATATAGGAGCACGAATGCAAGATTCTGTTTATCATATGACACGAAAGTCGCATTCTATAAGCAAAATTTGCACTAAAACGTCACGATTTCGCCATTAGAAAAGGCGACGTTTTTATGGGCGTCAACGCATAACGTTACGACGTAATTTGCATATTTAATCCACTAGTGGATTATGGTTTTTAATGCAGGGCTTTATTACACTCTCAGATGCGACGTCATATGATAAACCAATTTTCACACAAGAGTATTTGCTGTATTGGTAGAAGTCGTTTTCAATGTTTCAGTGCCCCCCCCCCCCCCTCCACACACACACACACACACACACACACACACACACACACACACACACACACACACACACACGCACGCGCGCGCGCATTTTCGAAGAAAAGCGAAGGGACATAGTATTTGGGTTTCCGCGGTTCTGTACTTCCTAAGTCCCGTAGTTGGTAGTTCCGTCCCCTCTCTCTTAGTAACAGTAAGTACATTGTGTGCGCAACTCCTCCTACAGTTTTCTATGAATCATTCTACTACTTTGCAGACTTCTTTCCCATGGTCTGTAGATGTGCTTATGACTTAGTGGTAATGGTTGAATAATTTACTACTTTTTTGCTTTGCGAACTTAGTCATTTTCAGCAACAGAAGACCTTTTGATTATGTACGTTGTATGCGCAACTCCTCCTACTGGTTTTCATTAATCGTTCTGAAACGCTGAAACTGTGCTAGCTTCTTCTGTGTGGTCTGCAGAGGTGCATGTGCCTTGCCTTAGTGGTTACATTCGTACAATTTTCTACCGCTTTTTTTTAATTTGGGAACTTAGCCATTTTGCCACATCAGAAGACCTGTTGACAGTATATATCTTCTGTGCGCAACTCCTATAGTTTTTCATAAATCATTTGGAGAATTAATAGGCTTTTTCTTCATTGTCTCCAGATGTACATGACTTTAAGGTTACAGTCTGATTATTTTTGTCACTTTTTTTTCATGTTTCGAACTTAGGCCTAAATTCTAACAAAATGTATAGACAGTGGATGGCCTGTGTGCACAACTCTGGTGTTTTTAACATGATTTGAAAATTTGCAAGTGCTTTTTGTAGAATATGCAGGTGAATTGCATTACTTTTGATGCATTTCGAACTTCTTATTTGTTCAAGCGCAGATACTAACAAGTGTATACAAGAGCAATTTTGTGGGCATAACTTCTCATAGAGTCAGTATGGAACTTTGCGGGTGTTTTTGGCATAGTCTGATAATTTGCATGCGGATCTTGTAGAATCTTTAGATGAAATTTAGTAACTAATTTGAATTTGAACTTACTCATTTTTCAAGCTCAAATATTATCAAACTGCATTGATAATGAGTATCTGTGTGCCCTTCATACATGTACGGATTTATTTTTATATTTTATATTTTGCATCCCCCTCCTTTTATCCAAAGGCTGGGGTCATCGAATTTGCAGTTTTTATACTTAATTATTGTGGGCAGAACTGTGTATCCAGACGCCTTAAGCAACAAAGTTGGATGCTATTAATAGGCTTGTTATTGCTTTCTCTATTTTAATCTGAAGTCATAAATGACAATTAAGAGATCGTCTTTGTTACAAATTAATTTCTCAAATCCAAACAGATTCTAAGCAATGAAAACAAACTGCTGATATTCTGTAAATTAGCCTTTGAAAAATCCAAACCACCCACTATTCTGGTATGAATAAATAAGCTTATTGACACTGGTATGTTTAAATTAAGATACCCAGGAACGAACAAAATCACGAATACGAATGCACCCAAGGCACCGAAAGAAGAAGGCACAAATGGCTGTTAATTGTTTTTCAATGCAGCTTGTCGTTGTTTTGCCGTAAAATCGAATCCAATTAAGTGACATTCGTTTGCAAGTTTTGTTACAGAGCTTTTGCTTCATTTAAATCAAATTAAACAACTCTGGTGGAGAGAAGCAGTGCCTGACAACAGCTTGTATGAACAGTTAGGACTCGGATCAACTTGTGCATCGCAAGTTGTTTAGAGTCTTCACTGGTCAACAATTAATGAATGCTGAGGAATCTGTAATAAAAATGGTTTAACAGATGCGTAGGCTTATCGGAGTTTTCGATGATCACCCATTTGGTATGATCTATTTTCCCATGTGGCTTACTAAAGGTGAATAAGTACATTTTAATGGGATTGCAAACTGTGTCACTTTCATGTCTGTCACCCTTCTAAATGATGGACAAAATAGGCGGACGCAATACTTTTGCGCGTCTTTTTCAAAATTTTCATTTGCGCGACCCATACGAATGCGCACCTTTTTAGCATACGAAAGCGCGACTATTAACAGATGGGTGTGAGTGATAGAACATATCACTAAGCTGGTTGTGGAAGCTTTCACATCCATTTGTGATGCGTTTGCTGTCAATGTCCGGATCTGCAAACCTATCTGCGGACCTGGGTAAAAGTGGCGCAAACGTAGGCATATTTTCCGGAAAAAATCGCGCAAACGTATGCTATAAAAAGCCGCGCAAACGTAAGACGTTTTCAGGTATAGTCGCGCAAACGTGCTGCTCCCGAATATGGAGCAGATTTGTTCTTGTACGAGTAGTGGGAGGGCTTTGTCATTGTGGGAAACGAACCGTGAAGATGTCACAAAAGTTGTTTCCCTTTTGAAACAGTGGAGCAAACATTGAGATCAGAATCAGAATTGTTTACTGGTGATACGTCCAAGGACAATCATTTACCAGGAGATGTGGCCATATAACTTACTGGCTTTGGGTGCTTGCTTTTGCATTCTTTGAGTTTGTTTTGGTCCAAAAACAGGTTGAGTCGTGAATAATAGATTAATACATCTTGTACAGTCCTTTCCGCTTCTTACAAACACAGCGACGGCAACCAAGTAGACACGGTTTAAAGAAATAAACTCATCCTTTGTGAAAAGCAACAGAGGTCCAACCGAAAAATGACTGGCTCGTATCAATACCAATAGGTGCTCAGCACTGCGTTTACCACATTGTCATACTTTCTGTAATACATGTACAGTCAACTCTCGATATCTCGAACACTGATATCTCCAACTATCCTCTTATTTCAAAAATTTAGTTTGGACACATTTCCTATTTTTATTCACATTTCAACTCCTATCATCTCAAACTACTGATATCTCAAAGTAAATTTTCTGGAACCAGAAAATTTACTTTGTGATATCAGTAGTTTGAGGTGAATTTTGAGTTTGAGATATCGAGAGTTGACTGTATATGTACCAGAATGTGCTGAGGTTGTCACAAGACGGTTGTAAGAAGTTGTCTAGTGCCATCCATGCTAGGTTCGTCTCACAGATAGCCCTGTATACTATTATGATGAATTGGTGTAACAAGAAGTTCCAGGAAAAATATATATGTAATTCTATCACATACCGTCCGTGACAGGGCTAGTCCCGAACTACAGGCAATAGGTCCCTTGGGCACCACGTCAGTGCCTATGTTAAGAAATAGCAATGCCTTTGCATGCCTAGTTACATACATCTTCAGACAGACAGACAATCTGTTGTTTGTAAGAGATAGTCAGCATAGTCAATCTCCTACGGTGGCAGCTCAGTGAGGCCGAGGTAATTCTTGTCAGATTCTGGCTCGATCCTTCTCACTGAGAAGCTGGTACACTAAGAAAATACGTCTCTTTTGTGTTTTTTCAGCCTGTGTTATGTGAAATCCTCTACGCCTTACTAGAGTATACCAAGTCGGTACAGTTTATGTGGATGTTGATTGAGGGGCTATACCTACACAACCAGATAGCTGTTTCTGTCTTCTCCAAGAAACCAAATTACACAATATTTTATGCAATGGGATGGGGTAAGTCAAAACAGATTTTTGTTGTTGTTGTATTGTCATAAGTTGCCAGAACAATTTATACAAGTGAGATGAATAAGTACGCTCCCTGGGGAAGTAACACTGCCATGTTCGTCTCCCTTTACAGTGGAGGTCAGCTTTCCTTTAAGAGTACAAATGTAGATCTCATTTTGGACGGGCTGTTTTGCCCAGAGAAGCAAACAGGAAGTACACAAAACTTGCCCCCTACCCCCACCGCCCTACACACACACACACACACACACACACACACACACACACACACACACACACCTAGTTTGTAAAATGGCACAAAACATGGAGCCGTACCCATACATCTTTAAACAGACAGAGGCTGCAGCTTTTATTTATTTTCAGAGGCTAAGGCAACGTCTGTAAGGTCCCTACGTGTCCGACAACTTTTAAGTTTTTTTTCTCTAAAATGTCAGAAAAGTGAAAGAAATCATTAGTATAGTTTAACTTTTTAGTGATCTTAACTCTTATAGCGAACATTGATACACATCAATTATTACTCTATCGGACGCTAAATGTCATCATCATTTAAATAGGTCGGATAAGTCTGGGCTTCGTATCTCCCCTGGTGATTTGGAATTTTGAAGCTTTCTGTTCAGACCTTTGATGCTAAAAGAAGGACAAAAACTTGTTTTTCTCGTTTCACTTTAAGGCCATCGATTTCAAGTTAATTTGAAGCAATTAGTATTCTATATCGAGCAAATCATTCTGAAAATTACGACTGTTGTAAGCTAATGTCCACATTAGAGGATTGTCATAATGATTTCCCTCGGTCTTTGTCAATTACTTATATCTCTTTTTATCTGGGGGCAGACAGCCATAAAACCCCACATCAAACTTTAGTTCGCGTTGTATCAGATGTTGCTCGGGCTTTTCATTTAAAACTTTATAACAGAACATAACAGAACTTCAGCAAAGGTCAGTCTAAAGAACTGGTCACAACCCACTGGGCACACAAGTTGAATCAACCTTGATTCAACGTCACGACGTTGAATCAATGTTGAGTCAAGATTCATTCAACCTTGCCGTGTGCCTGCAGGGAAACTTTAATTACCGTTCTCGCCACGTTTTAACCCAATACTGGCTATTGAGTTCTTCTGCCGGACGATTCCTGTAGTTGCACACTGTCCTTGCTTCCTTGTTTTTTTTCTCTGTGTGTATGTGTGTGTGTTAAGATTTTCATCTTATTTATGTTGTTTTTTTTGTAATTTTTATTTATTTGTTCATTTATTTATTTATTTATTTATTTATTTCATTTTCTTTTTTACAGGATCTCCATTTCCAATGACATTAGCATGGGCAGTTACTATGGCAGTAAAATATAAAAGAAAGTAAGTCATCTTATCTGCTCTAAATGGTCAGAAAGAGTTGAGCCGCGGCACGACAAAACCAACAGAGTGGCATATGCGGCCAGCAAAGACTCAGATCAGTCAGGACATCCATCGAGTCTGATCAGAGCCTTCGCTGTGCGCTTAAATGGTAGCTAAGGGTCTAAGCTAGCTCCATGCCGACAGCGAAGACTCAGATTAGACTGAGCGGATGCCAAGGCTGAATCTTTGCGTGGCGCACATGCCACTTTGATGCATGGTTTTGTCGTGTCGCGGCTCAATTTTGATGACATTTAATATCTCTGTAAGTAATGTTGATCAAAATCAGATGGTTATGCAGCTTCTAATCGTTGATTCTTTCTCCCTATTCTGTTTTGTTGTTCTGCTGGCCGACGTGTATTTTAAACTTAAAATTTCATCTATATAATTATTTATTTTCGCCGAAAAGGTTGAAGATCTAAGCTCAGCCTAAATATTGACCGGTTTATGACTAGTGGACTCTTCTGTCCTTATAATGAGCCGCGACACGAGAAAACCAACAAAGTGGCATGTGCGCCCAGGGAAGACTCAGCTCAAACTGGGTATCAGCCCAGTCTGATCAGAGACTTCCATAAGCGCTTAAAGGGTAGGTTAGTGTCCAATCTACCTCCATGCAGACTGCGAAGACTCTGATCAGACTGGGAGGATGCCCAGGCTAATCTGAGTCTGTGCTGGGCGCACATCCCTTTTTGTTGGTTTTCTCGCGTCGCGGCCCGTTTATTTGCAACCACCATATGAGTCTCTTTCATAAATAATGCTGCTTTAAACATTTGAACTAAACAACACAATGGAGCAACATATTTTCGAAGCAGACCCACCAAGTTTAACAATGAGTAACCGCAACATATAGCAACACTTATTTAAAACCCCTATATCAGAGGTATGAGAGGTATGTGCTTTAGCATACCTCTGATTTGAGTCTTATAAAATATTTCTAATGATCTATTAAATAGTTTTAATGACCTCTTCTATCATTTCCTTTTATTTTTTAAATGGTTAATTCAAAGTTTAGCATTGCATGCGGAGATCCTTCATTTATTCGTCTATGATATGTTCTGATTATATGAACTATATATATTTTTGCTCTTTTCAGATGTTGGTATCCATACTATTATTTGCGTTATATTTGGATCATAGAAGCTCCTAGAATAGCGATTTTAGCGGTAATTATTTCATTCGAATAATGGTTTATTAGAATTAATGTGATTTCTTAAGCGGAAACAGGCATAAAATAAATGAAAAAGTAACATTTCCTATTATCTGATATCAGCATATGCTACTCTTACAGTCAGACCCTATTGAGCAGTCACCTGAGACCTGCCCCAGCTGGCACATGATGTCGAAATGATGTCGTACTGACATCGATGCGACGTGATGAGATCTCATCGACGTCAGTCGGACGTCATTACGGTGTCATGTGCCAGCAGGGCTTAGAGATTTTTGTGTTTGTTAATACAAGATTTAACAAATATCAGCCACGTTCCAGGGGTTCCTTGATCCAGCGTACAGAACAATTCTGTATTTTTAGGGTCACTTGTCTTGCACTGTAAGTAGCCTGTTTTTGTCTGTCCCCATAAGTTACAACTAAAGACATATTTGTATATATTTTTCTCTTATTAACCTAGTGGCTCAGTGGGTTATTTCCTGGGTGCAAAACAGGCAGTCCAGGTTCGAATCCCATTGGAAACGGAATTCTTTTCAAGCGTAATCAGTGTTACATTGCATACGGCCTTTCATTATCCGCTTTCCATCGGCTCGACAGGACTAAAGCAATGTTGAAAGGGTCGTAAACCTGCAAGTATTCCATCCTTCATATGTTGGATTATTATCGTTTTATGTATTAAATCGTGTATAATTGAAATAAACCCGGGATGAGCAGAGCCACTGAGGTCCAATTTCATGTCGCATTTGACTGACCATCAGTCGTTTAAACCACGAATTAGCCCTAAGACAATAATGCCAAATATAGTCTTGTTCAGAGATAAACCGAAATTTTAAAGTGACGCGAAATTGGACCAAAGGTCCACTGTCACGTCGCTTTTAAATAACCATCTGTGGTTCAAACTGAGATTTGACCCGTTAACCGTAATGCAAAATAAATCTTGTTCAGAAATCAACCAAGATTTCAAAGTGACATGAAATCGGACCTAGGAGTCATATTTTGTTGACACATGAGTTTACAAACACCAATAGATCCAAATAATTGTGTCTCTTTGTGTTTATTTTCAGATAAATCTATTATTTCTATTAAACATCATCCGGGTTCTTGTTTTAAAACTGAATGATAACCATACAAATGAAGCTCAAGTTGTAAAAGTTCGGTAAGTTGTCGACGTTTAATATTCTTTAAATAAACAAAAAAACATAATAGTAAATTCGATTTATAAAATAAAACATAGCATTAAATGGTTTGAGAATACACGAGTTATATAGCTATACAAAATGTAAATACATCTAATTAGATTTGAGGGCGATCACCAAATCCCTATGTTATAATTTGTTTATCACGTATTAAAATGCGCTTATTATTCTATGTTTACATCTAAGAAATCATCGACAAATTATAATTTCTTGTCGTCAACCCCTTGCGCGCTGATAAAGTAAGAGCAAAAGACACGTTTGTGGATTTTCGCCCAAGATATAGTACTGAACATGCGAAAATCTCAGAAGCAGTCTGTGTCCTGGCCCAGGGGTTATAAAACTTGAGTACATTCTCAAACTCAAAATAAAGCACACTGACTGGCTGCTTCCGAGAATAAAGCACACTGATTGGCTGCTTCCGAGCATGTAAGCAGCCAGTCAGTGTGCTTTATTTTGAGTTTGAGATTATTCTCAAGTTTTATAACCTCGAACCCAGGTGTTCAAAGCATCGTCAGCTTAAAGAAGTCGTTAGTCAAGAGTGTGTTAAGTCTTTACTAATTTATATAAAATCAAATGTGCAGCATTTTTTGCTGACAAAATGTGAGCGGCCTTTGCAATTACAGCAACGTGTGAACTCCATTGGCTCGAACAAGCTTGGTGCCATAAAAATTAGTTCCGTCCAAAAGTATTTCGAGCCATCCAGGGTTAGTTTCTATATAAAAGGACCTCTAGGGACCAAAGAAATAATTTAGTCAGGCAGGGTTGACGAGCCATCAGGATTCGAGCCATTGAAGTTCTACAGTATACATAAACTGTCATTTTAAACTAGTTTTCTTCCACTTTTCACATGATAATTTGGATTTTTCTCATTTTATTTCAGAAAAGCCATTAAAGCCGCTTTATTTTTACTACCATTGTTGGGAATAACAAACTTTGTTGTCATGATAGAGGGGCCAACTGACCACGTGAAGTTTGCAATCTGGTCCTACACGTCACATTTCCTCATTTCATTTCAAGGATTTATCATCTCACTTCTCTACTGTTTTTTAAATGGCGAGGTAGGTATTACTCTTTAGAAAATTTCTTTAGAAATTCAAATGCGTATTATTTAATGCTAAGTTTTAAGTATCCAGTTTCATCCAACATTTTTCTAGTATAAAGTGCATTCAAGGCTTCGACTATAATTACTGCTGTCAGAGGGCAGAGGTGGTATTGTTGAACTTTTTTTTACAACCCGCGTCTCATATCTGCATTTCGTGTCCCTTTGCTGTGTGTTTTGCACATGCCTCACTGAAGTTGCGGCAAAGCAGTTAAGACTATGTAATGTCAGTTCCTTGATCGCAATTTGATTGACTATGAATTAATTTAGAGTCTGTTAAAAATACAAGTAGCAGAACGTAGGCAATGAATTTCATACAGTTGTGTTTTATTTGTTATCGGAAACGAGCAGAGAGACAGAGAGAGAGAGAAAGAGTGTTTTAGATGAACTGGTGTGATTTTACGCTGCAGAGAGAGAGAGAGAGAAAGAGAGAGAGAGAGAGAGTTTTAGATATGGACTGGTGAGACTTTACGCTGCAGTAAATAGGTGTGTGGTAACACCATATTTCAGTCATTTTTATAACGGAACGTTTGTGAATTCCTGCTTGATTCTTTGAACGATATGGGGTTTTACACCTAAAAGAAAGAATTTTCTCCACGACACTTTTTCTCCTGTAAGAGTTGATCCCTATTAAGAAGAGAGGCAAAAGTTAAATTGACAAAGTTGCTTCCCCTGAAAGTGTATTCATTCACGTAATAAAATTCAAAAGTCTCAGTTTAAAAATGAGTCGCGACACGACAAAACCAACAAAGTGGCATGTGCGCTACGCCAAGACTCAGATCAACCTGGGCATCCACTGAGTCTGATCAGTCTTCGTTTGCGTTTAAAGATAGCTAAGGGTCTAAGCTACCTCCATGCCGACAGCGAAGACTTTGATCAGACTTGGCGGATGTTCAGGCTGGTCTGAGTTTTCGCTTGGCTCAGATTCAACTTTGTCGTGTCGCGGCTCAAATATTTAAATAAACTAAAATGCTTTACAAGCGTGGCATCGCTACACACTTCTTTTCAACAGTCCATCAACTTTTTGTCCTGAAAACAAAAGTGGATATAAAATTTAGATGTCAAATTTTCTTTTTGGGCAATTTCTCAAAACGATGTTTCCCTGGAGGCTCAACGGAACGAACCCATAAGTTGCATCTCCTGAATCCTGGCACCACGTCTGTCCATGTTGTTTCCTACTCGAAGAAGAGAGTACTGCTGGTTGGAATTACTCTCATTTTTACCCAGTTACTTTCCAAATAAATGCAAGTCCTCGAAATGCAAGCCCTTAAGTGGTTATCAATTCACAGTCAGTTCCTTGTAAAGTTATCGCTTTTTCACTCTGTAGAGTCATAAATATGCAAAGATCTTTATCTTCATACTCCACTCAGAAGGTCGAACTACGAGTGCATTGTGTGCAGACTAGTTGAGAATGCGTATTTCTCATGTGTGTGAAGGGATTTACTCACGAGGAGAAATGCTTCATAATGCGCTATCCTATTGACTGTAAATTTGTGAAATCACATTTAAGATAACACTAAATATTTTTCATTATCACTAATGCAATTTTGTTCTATTATTAATCAATAGTCTTTTTTTCTGATACATGAAATCGAATAAGTTATAACGTAAATCGAATTAATGATATCACAAATTCGTTTCCATTTTGATATTAGAAAAAACAACTGATATCATAAAATCAGTGTTGAAGTGTCGATTAAATCCCATAATTTGTTAGACAATAAATCCGATTGTGTGAACTCTCTAATATAAGATCATTTAGTGATATCACACTATCGTATTATTGATATCTCTAGTTCTAATATGTGATGTCAGAAAAATTATCAAGAGCTTGTGATATCACAAGTCTAATTTAATATTTTTATGATATCACACTAAGTAGAATTTGTGTTATCAAAACGTGTATGTGCTTGTGATATCACTTTTTCGATTTTGTGGTATCGCTACTTCGGTTTTACAATATAATGAAATTGATTTTTATGATATCACTAATTCGTTTGTATTTCATGATATTACGAAATCGATTTAGTGGTGTCTCAGAATAGGAGATTTTATGAAAAAAAAGTCTTCCAATAGCATTATAGTTTTGAATTCAATAGGTCCAGGAGACACTCAGGCGACATTTTTGTATGTCATCGCCGGTCTATACCGAACATTCCCGAACTTCAATACGTGTCTATCCGCCGTTACGGCTAGAACAGAACAAACTTCTAAACAATGTAAAGTAGAGAAAATTTGGTAATAAATCTGCCTACGCTTTCAATTCATGTAGATGCAAAGTAGTTAGTGCTTTACCGTTATAGCTGTATATTTTCGTGCTCATATTAGTAATTTTCTTTATAGTTCTATCCTGCAGAAACAGAGACAGAAATCTTGCATATAGACCCGCACACTCCAAATGGTAATAAATGATGAGCGCAAAAATGATCGGTTATTCGGTGCTATCTCTTTGAACAATAGTCAGATGAACAAGAATACATAGCGAGGATAAAGATGTGTACTTTTGCTTCAAATAGACGTTCTCTCTGATAATGTCATTTAAAATAAATACATATAAGAGAATATGATCTTATACATTTACAATAAGTACAGATGTCCTGCCGATCTCTCATCTGAAAACGTGATAATTTGGAATTAAGTAGACCCTTGGGAGTAAAAATCGTGCTTTTCATACACATAGTAGATCTTTAGGTCATCAACTGAAATGTCATACACATGTACGTATCGCTATCTATCTATTCTTCATACCTCATACTATTTTGCACGTAATAGGGAGTTTTTAAAGCAACTAAGACATAGCTTTACATTAATTACGTCTTTTTCTCAAAACCCATGGTAGATCCAGACATCAAGTTCATTTGTCTTCACTCAGGAATTTTTGTTTAAAGAAATTGAGACATAAATACGTTTCTTTAAAATATCAAATTGAGGCTTCTCGTTCAATGAAAAAAAAAGTATTTGGCATATCGTCACATTAGCGCAAAAGGTCAATAAATCCAATTTCTTTGATTCGAAAGTTCTGCTTACAGAACAAAAAGAATATCATCTCCTAATTCTTGGTTAATAAATCAATTAACGTGAATTCCATCTGTCTTCTGTTTTAAAAATAATAACTCAAGTAAAATCTAACTTTGGTCTAAACATATTTACTCATATTTTTAAACGACATACATCATGAATAACACACAACAAAACAAATCAAGCCAAGTGCTTATAGATGTGATCTTCATTAAATGAAGATGAGTTGACTCAACAACCGTGAGCTGTGTGAAAGCACGCATAAAGTACAACAACTTAAAGTACACATCTTATATCCGATTAACAGAGTACTGTGGCTTAAAAGTTCAAAACCTAAGCAGGTTTTCAACAATATCATTCGAAAACCACTGTTCATGACAACCAATTTTCAGAGTCTCTGTTCAGATAAAATTTTGAGGATGGTTGTGAGATCATTTCTTTTATACTTTCTGACCCCTCTAAAGAACTATCGTTTCTGTTTGGAACACAGGGAGACGCCAGGCGATAGGGTTCTATAGAGGAGTTTTAAGAAGCATCCAAAATTATCTTCAAAACACTAGAACTAGCAACTTTCAATCTACAGTACACGTTTTGTAGGGTCAACCAGCTTACTAAGCATGTGAATGTTATTTTTGTCTCGTCTTTAGGTCCAATTAGTGCTCAAAAAACGCTGGGACCGGTTTCGTGAGACTAGAATGGTCCATTCATCTAGTATCAGGCGTCTCAGCAGATCATATAGTGTATTTACATCTGTAACAGAAGTACAAAACTTACAGGTATAAGATAATTTTTCCACTAAGCTATCATACCGTGTACGCGGTAATTTTCGCGGGTTCAAATTTTCGCGGTTAAGGGTCAAAAACAAATATAAATTTTCGCGATTTTTAATTTTCGCGGTTAGCAACATGCGCAAATCTTTTTCACTTGAACAAGTTCGCCCATTAAACTGCGACCGCAGGTTATGAAAGAACTGGCTCAAGTGAAAAGTACCAGCGATTACCGAATCAAACAGAAATAAAATACATGAACACTGTGTCTACAGAAGATACTTTGTAAGAAACAGGAATTATTTCGCGATTTTAATATTTTTGATTTCTAAGTGACCGCGAAATACCGTGAAAAAAATGGAACGCCGCGAAAATTATCTTGTATACGGTATATGAACCGTTTGTTCTTTGAACTACCATACCGCAAACAAAGTCTTACATTCCAACTGGAAAATATCGGCGACTTCTTTGCAGTGGACACTTAGCATGCAGTAAAGTGCAACACAGTAAAAATTCTGTTCTCGGCTAAGCAAAAGCTTGAAATTCAAGATTTTTTATCTTATTTTTCCATCTAATGTTTATCAGTTTTCAAGAAAAAAAATCATCTGAAGTAAACCAACTTTCTTTGCGTGCAGGAAAGTTTGGGACTTTTGCTCGTGAAGGTTTCCCACTGTAAATAAGAAATGTCTTATCGGAGTTGTCTTCTCATTTTTCCAAGCATCAAATTTCTCATAGTGAAAGGAAGTTGGTTATATAGTGCAATATTTTAAATAATAGATGTGTTTTAAATAATTATAAGATTATTTTAAATAATTATAAGACAGAAAGTCAGAGTGGTTGCATAACAAACAAGATAGACTTAACTCAACTTCTTTGATGAATTAGGACAAGTATATTTGTTTCTAAATACATAATAAAATAACACAAAACATATATATTATACACAGAATTTCGAGTATCTCCGGGCCCAAAACCGGTCCCGGTAAATATGCTTTGTATCCGTGTTTGTTGTGTTTGTGAACAGAATTTGAGAAAATGAAGTCTCCTGCAGCTTGTAGTATTCCATTAACTGTTTGATAATTTAAACTCTTCAGTACCAAGTTTCGAGCAATTTGTGAAAATTTCAATCCATCATCTATCTGCTTAGATTGATGTACATTTTACAGTAGCTTTAGAAAACGTTTCAGTGTGCTATTTGTACTCATGTAGATAGTCTTATTAATTATGCGTTCTACTTTTTTACGGTCGAGTGTTGATCTATTTTTTGTTGAAAAAAAAATAATATAGGCTACAAATAGAAATATATAATCAGTTTATTTTTAAGCTATAATAATTCGAACAAATTAAAGTTATAGTATGTTTATTATATTTTTATACGTACGTTTACATGTGTTTTCTTCTTTTGAACCGTCAACACTAAATATTCATGAAAAAACACATGTTATTTATACTATGAATATATGAAGTTAAACTTACTGAAGAACTTTATAGTGTTTGATAAACTTTGATTGTTTGCAAACTTTAAAACTGACCCGGTGGGTACACAACAAGTAAGCAATTTCATATCAGGCTAGCACTAAGACATAACACTATTATGCCAATGATACAAATTTTATTTCAATGCCGAGTGCCTGGTGGATTTACACTTGTATAAGAGCTTAAATACTATATGCTTCCTAGCAAGTTTGACAGATGTAGTTAATGTTCTGACTTGATTAATATTTCTTTTCCAGACGCGGGTGGCCCAGGCTAACAGCGCTAACAACACTGGTGCAACGGCTAACGGACATGCAGTGCCTCTCTTGAGAGAAATTATTGCCAAACAAGAAAGTGGTTTGTGATAAAACAACCATATAAAACAACCATAACAGCAAATTGTGTACACAGTTTTATAAAGAAATGCTCTCCAAAAATATTCGCCGTCACACATCTAATAACAACGTCTTATCAACGTCGATGCAACGACCTAACGTTGCATCGACGTTGATATGACGTTGTTTTAGTATTTGGCACTATGTGCCGGCTGAGTACTCATAGACCTGTCACCTATGTCATTAACTGAAACATCTACCGTAACGGCAATTTTTTGCAAAAATCATTATGAAAGGTGTTTGTCATGTTAATTTTGTGCAATATATTTATTTCAATTTTCTCAAGTTGCTTTCATTTCTTGCTCCCTTGATCGAGTTACTAGATGTACTAGCAAATGGAGCTCCGAGGGCGGTCTGTTGAAAACCAATATCCATGTAATAGTCAAACTGTTTTTCAGAGACCACCACCGGAGGTCAGTTTGCTAGTTTACCAGGCGTGTATGGTATGGCGCCATTTCAGTCAGTTATAATACAAAAATGTGCAAAAAAAAATTTTATATCCAAATTTAACATAACGCTGTATTTTCTTTTCCTCTGCTTGAAATTTGAACCAAATTATCCCGTTTATACCTTAATGCGTCTGTTATGCCTTATAGTTATGTGGTCAAAATATACATTTTCGAGAGGGATGGGCTCCGTCAGGCTGAATATTTTTCCAAAACCAATCAGATAATCCGGGACAAATTCTTTAGATGTCAAATGATTCTCATGAGATCGACAGATTACTGATCATAGCGCCGGATCCAGACGGTGGGCTTTGGGGCTTAAGCACCGCCATCTTGGGCTCTGTGTCCAATATAATTCAGGAATGTAGGTAATAAGGAGCACCTGATGATAATTTGAAATGCTATTCCATAAGGTTACACTGAAATATATGTTGAGACATCTCACTGGAATCGCCTCGCCGAGGCGATTCCAATGAGATGTCGCAACAAATATTTAAAGGTAAGCATCATATCATCTTGATTTTTCATCGAATACTAGATTTTTATCTGGAACCCCGATTATGGCCTCTTTGTATAGGCCCTAGGCCCCACCAGTGGTCCAGAGAGAGCAATGTTGTGCATGAAGTCTCAGGCTCGTTTTCAGATTATTTTTGTCTTATGCTCGGCAAGTCTCGCATAAAACTAGATAACCTGAAAACTAGCCTGAGATTTCCTTGTCTCGGCCTCAACCCCATCATAGATTCTATTAATCAGGGAAAAGCCATGTTCATGAAGCACATCCCACACAGGATTTCCATTGAAGAGACATATGATGCCATCAAAAAAGACCAAATGAGCCGCGACACGACAAAACCAACAAAGTGGTGTGTGGTCCCAGCGCACTCGGATCAGCCTGGGCATCTGCTGAGTCTGATCAGTCTTCCCTATCGGCATGGAGGTATCTTAGACCCTTAGATACCCCTTAAAACTCTAAACAGACTGGGCGGTTGCCGAGGATGATCTGAGTCTTCGCAGGGCGCTCATGCCACTTTGTTGGTTTTCTCGTGTCAATACTCGGTGCCCATTCACATTAAGAAAAGTTTTTTCACTATGCGGTTCATCTGTCGCAAGGAATATGAGAACTGTCAGTTTCTATAGTTTGGTTGGTTGGTTGATTTGATGCTTAACGTCCACGGTAAACAACTAAGGTCATGTCGGGACGGTCAGTTAACCTAACCACACTATTCCTGGGCAGGCTTAGACCTCCTAAGCGGTTAACCAGTACTAGGTGCACATACTTTCGCCAGTAACTGACAACTACCCTTCTTGAATCAGCGGAAGGAGAAACGAAAGTATGTGGCCAGACCGGGATTCGAACCCAGGACCTCTGACTTACGAGTCAGGTGCCCTACCGATTGCGCTACCCGGCCCGGCTCTATAGTTTTGACCTGGTCAGAATTCATCCAGAAATAACTTCGACAGTTTGACAACAATCTCACGGATCGCTATGATGCATCTGCGTTGCGCGTCTGCATAGAGAATCTTACATAAGTGCTCATGTATTATTGAATTTATCAAACGACTTGGGGAAAAAGATAAGATGCGAGGCTTTGCCGAGCATCTTATCGTTTTTCCCCAACGAGTTTAATAAATTCAATAATACATGAGCACGAATGCAAGATTCTATTTATCATATGACACTAAAATCGCATTTTATTAGCAAATTTACACTAAAACGTCACGATTTTGCCATTAGAAAACGCGACGTTTTAATAGACGTCAGCGTATAAAGTTACGACGTAATTTGCATATTTAATCCACTAGTGGATTATCGTTTTTAATGCATGGCTTTATTACACTCTCAGATGCGACGTCATATGATAAAGTAATAAACACAATGTTAAGGGGAAACGATATTCAAGTTTTGAGTTTAGAGAGAAACGACAATACTTGGGTCGACCCAACTGTGGACAAAATTTTTGTAACAAATGTGAAATAGACAAGGACAGTATCGCAAGAGACTATACTGAGAACAAACCGGGCCGCATTGCGCAGTCGGTAGGGCGCCGAACTTGTAAGCCAGAGGTCATAGTTCGATACCCAGTCCGTCCACTTACTTTCATCCCCCCTTCCGCTTATTTAAAGAGGGCAGTTGTCAGTTACTGGTGAAAGTATGAGCACTTAGTACTGGTTAATCGCTTAGGAGGTCTAAGCCTGCCCAGGAACAGTGCGGTTAGGTTAACTGACCGTCCCGACAAGACCATAGATGTTTACCGTGGACTTTAAACAATAACACAACCAATGTGATGGTGTTAGTAACCTGACTTGAAACACTATGGTTGATATAACTGGACGTTGGGTTGGCGTAGAAAGTTGGGAATCAACAGATCCTATAGCCCTTCCATATAGACACGAGGAATAATGCCAAGTTAACTGTAAATGTGACGGACTGAAACACCCAAGTTACACTCAACTGGGTAGATAGATGAACAGAACGACAGATGGGGGAAAACCTGTACATCCATATTGCATCTTGCTTAAGCAGGTATGACAGCCTTAAACAGCAAGTTCATGAAATTCAATGATATATGGCATTATCATGCCAGAAAAGGCTACAAAACGTGCAGAAAAGTATGTCATTTCAGCATGTCGTCAAAATGGTACTGGTGATGAAGACCTATGTGTTTGTGGGATGTTAAACTTGAATTCATTCATTCAAGGGTGAGGGGCTGGGCTGCGTAGCGCAGTCGGTAGGGCACCAGACTCATAAGTCAGAGGACCTGGGTTCGATACCCGGCCCGGCCACATATTTTTGTTTCTCCTTCCGCTGATTCAAGAAGGGCAGTTGTCAGTTCCTGGCGAAAGTATGTGCACTTAGTACTGGTTAACCGCTTAGGAGGTCTAAGCCTGCCCAGGAATAGTGTGGTTAGGTTAACTGACCGTCCCGACATGACCATAGCTGTTTACCGAAGATGTAAAGCAACAAATCAATCAATCAATCAATGGTGAGGGATTTCAATGAGTGGAGAACTAGAAATGGACATGATTCACAACAACCAACCAATGAAATAAAAGCAATATAATACAGTTTGTGACTAGATTGATAACATTATGCACATACATTTACCAATAAAAAGCAATGTCCTACAAACTTATTAACTGAACCAGCTTCAAAACTTAAAATCATGACAAGATTTGGTTCTTGAAATACTGTAAAATGTATTTGAGCAGAAACACAGGCTATAAACCAGTCTGCCAATTTTCGCTTCCTGCAGAGACTGTCCATTATATTTGGCCTGTGCCGAGACTGTCCGCGATCTCTTGCTTCCTGCAGGGACTACTGTCCTCGAAAAATGGCTTCCTGCCAAGACTGTCCGCGTGACTCTGCCTCCTGCCGAGCGCCTCGGCAGGAAGCAGAATCAAGCGAACAGTCTCGGCAGGAAGCAGAATCAAGCGGACAGTCTCTGCAGGAAGCCATTTATCCAGCAGGAAGCATGAGATCGAAGACAGTCTCGGTGGAAGCCAAATATGACGGACAGTCTCTGCAGGAAGCAAAAAACTGGCGGACTGGTGAAATAACTCTATACAGTGAAGAAACAAATCAAAAGTTACCTACAGAAGCAGTCTACTCGGAGCTTGCCCTGTATTTTATTCAGGAAAAACTTTTTATGGAACATCTCATGAAGCAACAAGTAACAGAAGCAGTCTACTCGGAGCTTGCCCTGTATTTTATTCAGGAAAAACTTTTTATGGAACATCTCATGAAGCAGCAAGAGACCTTGTCTAAGTTCATGGTAAATGGATACACCATCATGCATTTTCTGCCATTTTTACGCAGGGGAACAACTTTTGTGTTTTCATGTTTGCTAAACTGTGCAACAAAATTCTTTCCAAAAAGGGGTCTGCTCTTAGAGGAAGGAATTTGCTCCAAAGAGAGCAAATTCTTTCCTTAAAGAGTTGACCCCTCTTAAAAATGGAGGCAAAAATGAAAATGGCAGAGTTGCTTCCCCTGAAAGTGTCCTCAGACCAGCCTGGGCATCCGCCCAGTCTGATCAGTGTCTTCGCTGTCCGCATGGAGGTAGCTTAGACCCTTAGGTACCCTTTAAGTGCTTATGGAAGAGTCTGATCGGACTAGGCAAATGCCCAGGCTGATCTGAGTCTGCGCTGGGTGCACAAGCAGTAGCACATTGTTTGTTTTCTCGTGTCAGGGCTCAAACAGATGCATGTATTGCAGTAGCTTTTAGGAAACAGGTAAGAACTACACTATGTAGTATGCAACATAAACATAATGAAATGACCCGCGGCACGAAAATACAAACTAAGTGGTTGTGCGCCCAGCGCAGACTCAGATCAATCTGGGCATTTGCCCAATCTGATCAGAGTCTTCCCTAAGTCCTTAAAGGGTAGCTAAGGGTCTAAGCTACCTCCATGCGGACAGCGAAGAATCTGATAAGACTGGGCGGATGCCCAGGCTGATCTGAGTCTACGCTGGGCGCACAACCACATTGTTGGTTTTGTCGTGTCACGGCTCAACAGAGAAAAACCAGATTAGACTGTTTTTGCAATAAGATAAAATATGTGTACAAACTATGGTAAAAATTATGCTTTAGTAAAAAGCAAATCATAACCTTTGCTTTAGCCCAATCGGCCTTGTATCTCCCAATGCAAAGAAACAGAACTTAACTAAATACAGAAATTGAATCATTTGATGCTAATTAAACTAGACAATCACTACAGGTGACGAATGCCCCCGCCATATGCCTCGCTAGATGAGTAATGCCTTTAGACATATTTGTGAACATTTGTGTGAAGTAATATATCAAAATCGGTCCATAAATAAAGGTGCTAGAGGGATGGCAAGGTTTTTTCTTTTCTAAAAATAGCAAACTGTGAAGTGTGTAAGTCATACAGATTCTATGGAACTTTACATGTAACTTCCGCAGCATACACCCTCTAAAGACCCAGAATTTCTAAAATAATTCTAAATACATGACGTGCAGGTGATCTCTTATCCATTTAACATCTACTCATTCCCATTCAGTATATACTCCTCCCCAAAAGTTTAGCATAATTCAGAACACATATACCAAGATTATTGGAGATAATAACAATTGAATTCAAACTTTCTGTGGAAGTAAATGTATTCTATCATTAACACCAATGATTACTAATCATCGAAGAATTGGCAACTTTGATTTGAATTTAAGTAACATCTGCAGAAAGTGAGCAAAGACCTACATGTCCAAAAACACATTTTGGCAGGAGAAAAATATTGTAGTAATGCGCTGTGAGTGATTTTCTTTTACACCAATTTAATGTTCTGCAATGCTAGATGTTTTTGGCGAATACGAAATTACTGCTTTTATAATCATTAAAACAAAGCATAATTTTCTTTCGAAAACATGAATTTTTGGGGCTTTTATTTCTGTGCTCACTTTGTGCAGTGCTTACTCAAATCAATTTAAATTTGGTGTTTTACAATGCTTAAGCATAGGTGTTGATGAAAGAATGCATTTATCCTCAAACTGAATGTTAGAACATAAGTATTATGATTTCAAAAATAATCCTGGTACATTTACTTTGAAAATATAACTTTTGGCGAGGAGTATATTACCAGGTAGAGCCAGAAGCTGAGATTCGGAGAGCTGCTATCTCCAAGCAATCCTCATAATTGACATTTAGATAAACCTTCATCTAGTTCAAACCAAGAGCACTAGTTCAAAGCATGACAAGGGAATCATTTGTTCCCATCATCCAAGAACCAGAGCTCTAGATAAGAGGGAGTATTTGGTGATAATTAGGGATAATTTTTGTTTATACAGCATAAAAACATATGTTGTGACCCCTCATCTGAACCGTCTCGACGAGACGGTTCAGATGAGCAGTCACAACATATGGTTTTGATTAGAAATAAGAAAAATTATCCTTAATTATCATCAAATACTCCCTCTTATATAGAGCTCTGAAGCACTACTAAGCAGAGCAACACAAATAATTCCATTTTTCACAAGTTTACTCTCTGACAGTAGAACAAAATGAAAATAATGAGATTCAAACACATCTACGAGGAATGCTTGGGAAGTTCATGGAATTCAGTCGTAAGACTTTCATATATCAATACAATCCTTTCATGTTTTGAAACATCTTAGGTGGGCATTAATGAATTAGCATCACATGGCAAAACGTGATTTCTTGTGATATAACCTTGGCAATGCAGGGTTCGAGGTCATAAAACTTGAGAATAATCTCAAACTCAAAATAAAGCACACTGATTGGCTGCTTCCGAGCATGTGCTCGGAAGCAGCCAATCAGTGTGCTTTATGTTCATTAACCAAAATGTCTGCAGTATAAGAAGACCAAAATATGCTATGCTGATGGTTATAATGTTGACCATGAAGCCAGTGCCAGTTCAGAATGTTCAACTACAATGACTGAAGGAAGTCAGACCAATCTCAAACAGTCTTCTTTGAAGGATGAGCCTGACAATGAATTGCCAAGGATCAGGATTTCACTCTCTAGACAGTCATCTCAGTCAAGGTCAGAAGATACTGGCCAACAAATTTCTAATCATCAGTCATAAAAGAAAGATACAAGGTGAATACATAGAGGAATTAGCAGGAGTTAATGTCTCCAAAAAGGATAAGAAAAAGAAGAGTAGAGATGAAACACTTTCTGATGGGAGTATCCAGATGTCTGATCACAAATTCTTCAGGTTGTGATTATGAGACTCGTAGAAAGAACAGACATATTAAAAGTAGGCACTCTGTCCATACGGAATGGAAGAAGTATGTACCACCACTCTTTTCAGTTGCTGCTGATGTATCTGATATGAAAGCTGAGTCATATGGAAAGAAACAAAAAATCCTCTGAAATTGAATGATAGTCTTTCAAGAAGCACTTCGAAACACAAGTGATTATATTAATCACATGAACTTGGTAAAAGGACAACTAATAGAGAAGTGAAAATAAGAAACATTGCAGCCAAAAGAAGACCAAAATATTCTATGCTGATGGTTGAAGCCAGTGCCAGTTCAGATTATTCAATTACAATGACTACAGGAACTCAGACCAAATTCAAACAGTCTTCTGTTAAGGATGAGCCTGACAATGATTTGCCAAGGTTTAGGATTCTACTCTATAATCAGTCATTTCAGTCAAGGTCAGAAGATACTTTCAGACAAAATTCTAATAATCAGAGTCAGTAAAGGAATATACAAGGTGAACACCATCATCACATAGAGTAATTAGCAGGAGATAATGTTTGCAAAAACGAAAAGAAAAACAAGAGTACACCAGAAACATTTCCGAAAGCACTAAACCACTAAGGTCAATTCTTTCTGATGGGAGTCACCAGATTTGTCTGATCACACAAGTTCTTCAGGGTGTGATAAAGAAAAGGAGCAGAAGAAAAGAGATATTAAAAGTAGGCACTCTGTCCATGAGGAAAGGAAGAGTATGTACCAACACTCTTTTATCAGTTGCTGCTTAGGTTTCTGATATGAAAGCTGAGACATATGGAGAGAAAAAAAAAAGAGTCCTCTTCAAACAAATTAAATAATAGTCTTTGGAGAAGCACCTCCTAACACTTGTGTTAATATAAATCACATGAACTTGTATAAGAAGTGAAGAGAAAATAAGAAACTCTCCAACTAAAAGAAGACCAAAATATTCTACGCTGATGGTTATGTAGTGGATGATGAAGACAATGCCAATTCAGACTGTTCAATTACAATTACTACAGGAACTCAGAAAACTCAAACAGTCTTCTGTGAAGGATGAGCCTGACATCGATTTGCCAAGGATCAGGATCCCACGCTCTAGACAGTCATCTCCCGTCAAGGTCAGAAGACACTGGCAGAGAAAACTGTAATCATCAGAGTCATAAAAGAAAGATACAAGGTGAACACCATCATCACATAGAAAATCAGAAGGAAATAATGTTTCCAAAAAAGATAATAAAAAGAAAAGTAAAGATGGAAATTTTCCAAAAGCACTAAGCCCACTCAGGTCAATTCTTTCTGATGGGAGTCTGAGAGACTTGTCTGATCACACAAGTTCTTCAGGGTGTGCTAAAGAGAATGGTAAGAGGAAAAGACATATTAAAAGAAAGCACTCTGTCCATGAGGAATGGAAAAGTATGTACCACCACTCTTTTCAGTTGCTGCTGATGTATCTGATATGAAAGCTGAGTCATATGGAGAGAAACAAAGAATCTTCTTAAACAAATTAAATGATAGTCTTTCAAGAGGCACCTCGAAACACAAGTTAATGTTTATATAAATCACACAAACTTGTTAAAAGTAAAGGTATATACAAGGTGAACACAATCATCACATAGAGGAATTAGCAGGAGATATTGTTTCCAATAAGGATAAGAAAAACAAGAGTAGAGAATAAACATTTCCGAAAGCACTTTAGCCACTAAGGTGGATTCTTTCAGAAGGGAGTCACCAGATTTGTCTGATCACACAAATTCTTCAGGGTGTAATACAGAGAATGGAAAGAAGAACAGACATAATAAAAGTGGGCACACCATCCATGAGGAATTAAAGAGTATGTACCATCACTGTTTTCAAGTGCTGCTGGTGTATCTTATATGAAATCTGAGACATATGGAGAGAAACAAAGAATCCTCTTAAAACAAAGTAAATGATTGTCTTTCAAGAAGATAACACAAGTTCTACAGGGTGTGATAAAGAGAATGGGAAGAAGAACAGATTTTTTAAAAGTAGGCACTCAGTCCATGAGGAATGGAAGAGTATGTACCACCACTCTTTTCAGTTGCTGCTGATGTATTTGATATGATAGCTGAGTCATATGGAGAAGCAAAGAAACCTCTTAAACAAATTAAATGATAGTCTTTCAAGAAGCTCCTCGAAACACAAGTTAGTGTTTATATAAATCACATGAACTTGTTAAAAGGAGAAATAAAAAGAGGGTCACGAAAATAAGAAACTTTCCAGCTAAAAGAAGACAAGGTGAACACCATCATCACATAGAGAATTAGCAGGAGATATTGTTTCCCAAAAGGATCAGAAAAACAAGAGTAAAGATGAAACAATTCTGAAAGCACTTAAACCACTAAGGCTGATTCTTCCTGACGGGAGTCTCCAGATTTGTCTGATTACACAAATTCTTTAGGGTGTGATAAAGAGAAAGGAAAGAAGAACAGACATATTAAAAGTAAGCACTCTGTCCATACGGAATGGAAGAAGTAAGTGTCATCACTCTTTTCAGTTGCTGCTGATGTATCTGATATGAAAGCTGAGTCATATGGAGAGAAACAAAAAATCCCATTAAAACAAATTAAATGATAGTCTTTCAAGAACAACCTCTAAACACTTGTGTTAATATAAATCACATGAACTTGTTAAAATGACAAATAAGAAGAGAGAAAAGAAAATAAGAAACCCTCCAACTAAAGAAGACCAAAATATTCTATGCTGATGGTTATGAGTTGAATGGTGAAGCCAATGCCAGTTCAGATTGTTCAATAACAAGACCTGTCAGTAGGACAGGATAGCTTGCCTGACAGCGCCTTGGCCATCACCTAAAAAACTTTAACGTAAAATTTTAACATTTTGCTAACGCCGACACTACCGCCGACGCTAACGCCGGGGGTAGGGCAATAGCTCTTCCTGTACATTTGTACAGGCGAGCTAACAATGACTACAGGAACTCAGACCAAACTCAAACAGTCTTCTGTGAAGGATGAGCCTGACAAAGATTTGCTAAGGATCAGGATTCCACTCTCTAGACAGTTATCTCAGTCAAGGTCAGAAGATACTGGTAGAAAAAAATCTAATCATCTAAGTCATAAAAGAACACCATCATCACATAGAAAAATTGACAGGAAAAAAATGTTTCCCAAAATGATAAGAAAAAGAAAAGATGAAAATTTTCCGAAAACACTAAAACCACTTCTTTCTGAAGGGAGTCTGACAACCTTGTCTGATCACAAATTCTTCAGTGTGTGATAAAGAGAATGGAAAGAAGAACAGACATATTAAAAGTTAGCACTCTGGCCATGAGGAATTGAAGAGTATGTACCACCAATCTTTTCAGTTGTTGCGGATTTATCTGATATGAAAGCCGAGTCATATGGAGAGAAACAAAAATTAAATGGTAGTCTTTCGTAAAGCATCTCTAAACACTAGTGTTATATAAATCACATGAACTTGTTAAAAGAAGAAATAAAATTAAAGAAAAGAAAATAAGAAACTCTCCAGCTAAAAGAAGACAAAATATTCTATGCTAATGGTCATGAGGTGGGTGATGAAGCCAGTGCCAGTTCAGATTATTCAATTACAATGACTACAGGAACTCAGACAAAACTCAAACAGTCTTCTTTGAAGGATGAGCCTGAAATGATTAAGGATCAGGATTCTACTCTCTTAACAGTCATCTCAGTCAATGTCAGAAGATCCTGGCAGACAAAATTCTTATCGTCAGAGTCATAAAAGAAAGATACAAGGTGAACACCATCATCACATCGAGAAATAAGCAGGACATAATGTTTCCAAAAACGATAAGAAAAAGGAAAGTAAAGATGAAAAATTTCCGAAAGCACTATAACCACTAAGGCCAATTCTTACTGATGGGAGTCTGCCAGACTTGTCTGATCACACAAGGGTGTGATAAGGAGAATGGGAAGAACAGACATATTACAAGAGGGCCCACAGGCCCTGAATCGCTCACCTGAGCAAAAAGGTTAAAGGTCAAACTAGGGTCATAATTTGAACAAACCTGTTTACTTAGTAAATGGTTCTGAAGAAGAAGATTTTTGAAAGTTTTCCTATGTATTGCTATGGTTCAAACACTGGACCCCTTAGGGCAGGGCCATTTTGGACCCTGGGGCAATCATTTGAATTATCTTGGCAAAGGGCCACTAGGCAATGCCAAAAGCTAAATTTCCAGCCTCTGAGCAAAGTGGTTCTGAAGAAGATTTCTGAATATTTTTCTATGTATTGTTCAAACCCAGGACCCCCTGGGGCGGGGCCATTTTTGACCCTGGCACCATCATTTGAACAAACTTGGTAAGGGACCACTAGGCAATGCATCATTCCAAAATTCAAGCATCTGCACTAAGGGTTTCTGGAGAAGAAGGGTTTTAAGTACATTTTAATTTCAAACCCAAGACTCCCTGCCCCAGGGCCATTTTGGATCCCAGGGTCACCATTTACACAAACTTCGTAGGAGTCCACCAGGCAATGCATCATACCTAATTTCAAGCATCTGAGCCAAGTGGTTCTGAAGAAGAAGATTTTTGAATAGTTCCCTATGTATTTCTATGGCTCAAACTCAGGACTCCCTGCTGCAGGGCCATTTTGGACCCTGGGGCCATCATTTGAACAAACTTGATAAAGCACAAGGCAATGCATCATAGCAATTTTCAAGCAACTGAGCCAAGTGGTTCTGAAGAGGAAGATTTTTGTATATTTTTCTATGTAGTTCTATGGTTCAAACACAGGACCCCCTGGGGCTGGGCCATTTTAGACCCTGGGATCATCATTTGAACGAACTTAGTAAAAGACTACTAGGCAAAGCTACATACCAAATTTCAAGCATTTGAGCCATGTGGTTCTGAAGAAAAAGATTTTTTAAACACTTTTTTGCTATATATTTCTATGGTTCAAACCTAGGACTCCCTGTTGCGGAGCCTTTTTGGACCCTGTGCCACCATTTGAACAAACTTGGTAAAGGACTACTAGGCAATGCTACATACCAAATTTCAAGCATCTGAGCCATGCGGTTCTGAAGAAGAAGATGTTTTAATATTTTTCTATGTATTTCTATGGTTCAAACCTGGCACTCCCTGCCCCAGGGCCATTTTGGACCCTAGGGCCACCATTTGTGCAAACTTGGTAGAGGACCACTAGGTAAAGCTACATACCAAATTTCAAGCATCTGAGCCAAGCAGTTTGGAGAAGAAGATTTTTAAGTATTTTTTAGTTTCGAACCCAAGACCCCCTGCCTCGGGGCCATTTTGGACCCTGGGGCCACCATTTGAATAAACTTGGTAGAGGACCACTAGGCATACCAAATTTCAAGCAGCTGAGCCAAGCAGTTCTGGAGAAGAAGATTTTTAAGTATTTTTTAGTTTCGAACCCAAGACCCCCTGCCCCAGGGCCATTTTGGACCCTGGGGCCACCATTTGAACGAACTTGGTAGAGGACCACTAGACAATGCTTCATACCAAATATCAAAGCCCTAGGCCTAGCGGTTTCAGAGAAGATGTCATTTAAAGCAAATTGTTGACGACGGACAACAGACACTCGGTGATCACAATAGCTCACCCTGAGCCTATGGCTCAGGTGAGCTAAAAAGTAGGCACTCTGTCTATGAGGAATGGCAGAAGCATGTACCAGTTGCTGCTGATGTGTCTGATATGAAATCTGAGTTAAATTAAATGGAGAGAAAAAAAAGAATCCTCTTAAGCAAATTATATGATAGTCTTTCGAGGGCCACCGCCTAAAAAAAGGGTTTATATAAATCACATGAACTTGGTAAAAGGACAAATAAGAAGAGAGAAGTGAAAAGAAGAAACTCTACAGCCAAATGAAGACCATAATATTCTACGCTGATGGTTATAAGGTGGCTGATGAAGCCAGTGCCAGTTCAGATTATTCAATTACAATGACTACAGGAACTCAGACCAAATTCAAACAGGCTTCTGTGAAGGATGAGCCTGACAATGATTTGCCAAGGATCAGGATTCCACGCTCTTAACAGTCAACGTCAGAAGATCCTGGCAGACAAAATTCTAATCATTAGTCATAAAAGAAAGAAACAAGGTGAACACCATCATCATATAGAGAAATAAGCAGGAGATAATGTTTCCAAAAAGGAAAAGAAAAAGGAAAGTAGAGATGAAAATTTTCCAAAAGCACTAAAACACCTAAGACCAATTCTTTCTGATGGAAGTCTGCCAGACTTGTCTGATTAGACAAATTCTTCAGGGAGTGATGAAGAGAATGGAAGGAAAAACAGACATATTGGAAGTAGGCACTCTGTCCAAGAGAAATGGAAGAGTGTGTACCACCACTCTTTTCAGTTGCTGCTGATGTATCTGATATAAAAGCTGAGTCATATGGAGAGTAAACAAGAGCTGTCGCCTGACAGCATAGCTCGCCTGAATTGGTGCTTGCCCATCACTCAGCCGCTATGGTGGTGTGGACTGCTATGCATAAAACTTCATGCAAGCATGTCCATAATGAAAACACATTTATAAACAAAAGCTATCTCAGAAATAAGTCTTAAAATAAAATTAGAATAAAAAAAATGAAATGAAATTTCAAAGTCCATGAGCTTGAGGTAAAAAAACTGATGGGTGGGGTGGGGGGGGGGGGGCTAGTATGTATCAAAACCCTGAACCATTATCTAACATCAGCCCAAGTATTAGTATCAACTGAGTCCATCATCGTGGCACTGTGAAATTATGTCTTCATAAATATAAAACTTTAACCAAAATCTTCAAAACAAAATTTAAGTCAATGACCTTGACTTCTTGACTTCAAGGTCACCCAGTGGGGTACGTATAAGGTGTTTTGTAAAAACTCAAAAAAGAGTCTAACATCAGTTCAAGTATAAACTAAATCTCTGCAAAGCATTATGAATCAGTATGCAATTACAAAACTTTAAAAAAGACAAAAATTTCCTAAGTCCCTGACCTTGACATCAAGATCACTGAGCGGGGTTGGGGTAGTGCTCTGTAGATCTAACTACAGTGCAAATATAAAAAGAATTCATTTCTGGGTTCAGGAGATATGTGTCTTTAAAAAACTTTAACCAAAACATCCAATCAATAAAAAGACAATATTCTAAGTCCATGACCTTGACATCAAGGTCACAGAGGGGGGTGGGGGTAGTACCTTCGAAAACTCTTCGAAAACTTTAGACCAATATCTAACTTTAGTGCAAGTATCAAAGGAATCCATCCATGGGTTCAGGAGATATTGGGCTTTATAAAACTTTAACCAAAACATCCAGTCCAAAAAAAACACCAATTTTCTAAGTCCATGACCTTGACATCAAGGTCACAGAGTGGGGTGGGGGTGGTACCCTTTTAAACCTTAGACCAATATCTAGCTACAGTGCAAGTATCAAAAGAATCCATCCATGGGTTAGGGAGATATAGGTCTTTAAAAAACTTTAACCAAAACATCCAATTCGAACGCCGACGCTGACGCGGACGCTGACGCGGACGCGGACACGGACGCCGACGCCGTGGTGACAACAATAGCTCTTCCTGAACTTTCGTTCAGGCGAGCTAAAAAGAATCCTCTTAAACAAATTAAATGATAGTCTTACAACCTCCTCGAAACACAAGTGTTTATGTAAATCACATGACTTGTTAAAAGGACAAATAAAATGAGAGAAGAGAAAATGAGCAACTCTCCTGCTAAAAGAAGAGCAAAATATTCTATGCTGATGGTTATGCGGTAGATGATGAAGCCAGAGCCAGTTCACATTGTTCAATTGCAATGACTACAGGAACGCAGGCCAAACTCAAACAGTCTTCTTTGAAGGATGAGCCTGACAATGATTTTCCAAGGATCAGGATTCCACTCTCTAGACAATCATCTCAGTCAAGATCAAAAATTAGTGGCAGACAAAATCCTATCATAAAAGATACAAGGTGAACACCATCATCACATAGGGGAATTAGCAGGAGAAAATGTTTCCAAAAAGCATAAGAAAAAGAAAAGTATAGATGAAAAATTTCCGAAAGCACTAAAGCCCCTAAAGTGAATTCTTTCTGATGGGAGTCTGCCAGACTTGTCTGATTACACAAATTCTTCAGGGTGTGATAAAGAGAATGGGAAGAAGAACAGACATATTAAAAGTAGGCACTCTGTCCATTAGGAATGGAAGAAGTATGTACTACCACTCATTTCAGTTGCTGCTGATGTATCTGATATGAAAGCTGAGTCATATGGAGAGAAACAAAGAAACCTCTTAAACAAATTAAATGACAGTCCTTAAGAGGCACCTCGAAACACAAGTGTTCATGTAAATCTCAGGAACTTGTTAAAAGGACAATTAAGAAGAGAGAAGAGAAGATAATATACTCTGCAGGTCTCTCATAACCATCAGCATAGAATATTTTGTTCTTCTTTTAGCTGGAAATTATTTTAGGTATCGTAACATCAACAAAGCAAAAAATATAGGTCAAATCCATATACGGAGGATGCTGCTGAAATGGTCTTGTCCATGCGTAATGTGTGCAAAGTATTTTAACAGTAGGCCATATGACTGAGAAATATCATAAAGTTAGTGACGTGTAAGAATGTTGGTCAATGTCATGCATGGTTGGTGACACTCTGAAGCCCTCGTCCAGATGCAAGTGCTGACCAAATATTTTTACTCTAACTCTTATAGCTACTTTGAAACTGACATAAACACATATGCTGAACATATATTAACCTAATTGTTTTCGAAGTAAGTAGACCATGATCAGTATGTCAAAGTCATACATGCTGTATACATTCAGGTGATCATATGTTGATGTTAGTGTGTGCCACTTTTCATTACTCTAGCCCTTATACTTAGTGAGAAAAAGACCTAAATGCAAATGGTTAACGTTGGTAAAAATGGTCATGGACGCGACCCCATACAAGGATGCAAACGCGAACACATACCCTGACTACGATGCCGGGCTATAGCGTAAGCTCTCCTTTGCTTTGCAAAGGCGCACTAAAAACTGGAACTTGCATAAAATACCCGTATAATACTTAACGTCATTTTGTCACCCTTGTATGACCCATATACCATATTTTACGCTGCCTGTGCAAGCTTTACAATTGTTGACGGCAATTATTTCTTGACAGTGAAAAGCAGAAACCATAATGAAGTAGCATATCAAATGTCTAGCATTTTACTTTTCTGCAAATATTAGATATAGCCGAAGAACAATTCGAAATAATAAGGCAAATTTTTACCGTGCTCTGCGGTACCGTCAACGACACAAATCGACAACTTCACAACGTTTGAGGTTACCATGACTACACATATCAACTACTTCCCGACGTTCTATCGGTAAATTAACTAGAGCAAGTGAGCAGGGGCTCACGTATACCCCCGACCAGTGCCACGGCCTAATGAAAGCATACTTTACCACAAAGCTACAATATGAATGTTATACATGTACAAAATTCAAAGTCTTTGACCTTGGCCTTATGTCAGCAGCAGCGTCCATATGTGTAAACTAGTATAAAATAAACGTAGCCATGTATCATTAGGCTCCATTTAAGTACATTACAACTATTACCCATAACTATTCAAAAAATGGCAAAGTCCTAGTTATTGATCCCTGGCCCCACCCATGAGCCTGACCCTGCAATGTAGGTAGTCCAGATCAAAAGTAATGCTACAGAGATATAATGAACCAAATACGGAAGAAATCTTCAATGCACTTACATAGATATGAGCAATCAAAAAAGGTTTAACGCAAAACTCTGACATAATGAAAATGCCTAAGTCCTAATTACTGACCCTTGGCCCCACCCTGGGGCCTGACCCAGGGTCTATAATAGTTCACACCAAAGGCAATGCTATAGAGATATCATAAACCAAATATGAAAAGAATCTAATGAGTAGTTACAAAGATATGAGCAATCAAAAAAGGTTTAACGCAAAACTTTGACGTAAAGTTGACAAATGGAGGACGAACGAACGAACAAAGGGACGAACGGACAAAAGCATGGAATGACAAAAACTATATACCCCCTGACATACTTCGTATGTCTGGGGTATAAATACATCACTGGATAAATGGAAGATGAATCTGTATTTACTACAAATTTTGCAGGTCGTCTATCAATAATAAAATTTCTACAGCAAAAGCCCATGTATTTTTTTTATCATCCCTCGTATACAGAGCTTCATTTTGACATAAGTTTTTCTGGATTTAGTCATGTCTTAAAAATTTTATGCATTCCACAAACTGCCCAAACAGCCCTTGTATATTGTATAGATATCATAAAATGTGTCTTGATGGCAAATCAGGCCCAGAGGTTATAAAACTTGAGTACGTTCTCAAACTCAAAATAAAGCACACTGATTGGCTGCTTCCGAGCACATACTTGGAAGCAGCCAATCAGTGTGCTTTATTTTGAGTTTGAGATTATTCTCAAGTTTTATAACCTCAAACCCCCAGGTGTAACTTTTTCCTTTCTCCACAAAATATATTTTGCATTCCCTCATCAGAATGGACTAATGAAATCTTCTCACCCCGCCCCCCCCCCCCCCTCCCTCTTTCTTGCTCCCCTTCCATTCTCTCTCCTCTTTGAAACTGCCTTGAAAAGGCAAGGCAGTTCTAATGAGGAGTCGCAACCTATGCTTTTATGGAATATAAACACGATTTATCTTATCCTCAAAACCCACTACTATCACAACACAATAAACTAACAGTGGCATGTGCACAGAGCAAAAACAGTGATCAGCCTGGACATCCGCCAAGTCAGTTCAGAGTCTTTGCTGTCTAAATGTAGATAACTTAGACCCTTAGCTACCCTGTAAGTGCAAAGCAAAGACTCTTATCAGACTTGGCAGATGCCAAGGCTGATTTGAGTCTTTGCTAGGCGCACATGCCACTTTGTTGGGTTTGTTGTGTACCTGCTCATTTTTATGGAATATGAACATCACATATCTCCAAAACCCACTTATACCTTGGCCTCTGATATATCATTTTACATATATGGTATAAACATTTAAAATTACAAAACTACAAATACACTATTATCAGTAAAATATCTAAGACTACAGCATGTTATACCAATAGAATCACATTCACAGAAATCAAAAATATGTATCTGATTTTTGCACAAAGCTCCAAATAAGGCTCTTGGTTATATTGTCAAAAATGTTTTCAAAGTACTAGAACAGCTAGATCTGAGCAAAGAGTCCAGACCAGATCAGACTGCTCCCGAAGGACCAAATGCCCATTTTCAATGGATTACTGTATTGAAAACCAAATTCAGTGAATTTATATCCCCCGCCGTTGTGGCACCGATTTCTTTATGAGTTATTTTAAGTTTCATGAAATTTTGTTCACTTGTTATCTCACATTGATTCAAGGGCAATAACTCATGCACTAGTGATGCCATTCTGATAGAAGGTTATGTGCATATCCACGTTATGGTGATACATATTCACTTTAAATTTCATGAAGTTTTGGTAATTGGTTACTTAGTTATGGCACATTTCATTGATTTTAAGTCAATTAAAGGGAGATAACTCATGCATTAATAAAGGCAGTCTGACGAAACTTCATGTGAATCAGCATGTTATAGTGTCATATACTTACTATAAGTTTCATGATATTCCGTCCAGTGGTTACTTAGTTATGGCTCATTTAATTGATTTTAAGTCAATTAAAGGGAGATAACTCATGCATTAGTGAAAGCAGTCTGACGAAACTTCTTGTGGATCAGCATGTTATAATGTCATGTACTTACTTTAAGTTTCATAATATTCCGTCCTGTGGTTACTTAGTTATAGCTCATTTAATTGATTTTAAGTCAATTAAAGGGGTATAACTCATGCATTACTGAAGCCAGTGTGACGAAACTTCATGTGCATCAGGGCGTTATAGTCATATATATTTATTTTAAGTTTCATGATATTCCGTCCAGTGGTAACTTAGTTATGGCTCATTTCATTGATTTTAAGTCAATTAAAGGGGGATAACTCATGCATTACTGAAGCCAATCTGATGAAACTTCATGTGCCGCAGCGCATTATAGTGATATATATTTATTTTAAGTTTCATGAAATTCCGTCCAGTTGTTACCTAGTTATGGCTCCGGACGGACTGACGGAAGGACTGACGGATGGAAGGAAGGACGGACGGAGGGACGGACAGACAGACGGATGGACGGACATGGAGAAAACTATATCCCTCCGCCTTCGGCGGGGGATAAAAACCAAATTGTCCCATTTTAGGACAATTACAGTAGTATGTTGTGGCTCAAGAACTGCCATGCCAATACAGTTTCTGTGGGAAGCCACTTTTAAACAGGTCTACAACACATGAGCCGGGACACAAGAAAACCAACAAAGTGGTTCTGCGCCCAGCGCAGACTATGATCAGCCTGGGCAGCTGCCCACTCTGATTAGAGTAGTCCCTAATGCTTAGCCTGGGCAGCTGCCCAGTCTGATCAGACTCTAATGGGTAGCTAGGGGTCTAAGCTACCTCCATGCGGACAGCCAAGACTCTGATCAGACTGGGCAGATGCCCAGGCTGATCTGAGTCTTTGCTTGGCGCACATACCACTTTGTTGGTTTTCTCATGTTGCGGCTCAGTTAAGTTTACAAGGGTTCTGCTGGATGCAGCCATATCTACCTATCAATCACTTGCACTGAAGTTGAGGCACAAGACTTCTATACAATATATTTAGAGTTAAAACTGCCACCAGGTATGATTTTAGTGTTGATTTACAGTAAAGCTTAGTTTTACACATATATATTGTATCATAAACTGTAAATGACAACAATTTAAACATGAAACAAACAATAGGATCAGAACGAAAGCAAAACTGCTTATTTAGGTCTTCTCCACCTGTAAAGCTAGGCTAGGCATATGTATAGAATGGCAGATGGACAAATAAACTTGGCCTCATAATATCAGCATGCTAAACCGAGAAAGGAAAAAAAAAAATCATAAAAATTCTGAAAAGAGGAACTCTTAAAATAATAACAGTAACCATCCTTAAATACAACAGTTTGGTTTTACAATGCAGTAATGTGTACAATAAATGCAGATAGAACAGCAAACAGTGTAGGCTCTGACCAGAATGCTCCTTCAGGAGCAGTCTGATCTGGGTCTGCAGTTTGTTCAATCCTATCTGTCCTAACACTTACAATTTCACTGGTATCATCAAAAAATTTCCTTATCCGGAGCTTTGCTAGCACTATGGTCCCTTGTCATTTACATTTTTAAAAATAAAACTATTTACAAACACAGATCTATTAAAACTGCCATATATGCATAAATTTAGATCGCTTTTATCTTGAGGAATAAAAAAAAAGAGGACTGTGATGGTCCTGTTTCACTTCTCCTGGAACCATGCTTTTTTTTATAATTATTTTTCTGGATCTATGCTGTTTGCAAATACAACCATTTTCATTTCTGGCATTTTGGGGAAGATAACCAAATTCATGGAGGCTGCACAAAATTTGGTTTGAATCTCCCTAAGGAGTCTGCAAGAGCTGATGAAGGATGATTGGAGACAATGAAGCATGCCTACCCTATGAGCTCCACTGCCGCCTTGCTCAGGAAAGCTGTAAATAGTTAGTTTCCCAAAATACACATATTTATGCTTATCTGGAAGTCTGGATATGCAATATTCTAACTGCTTGTTCAGCACATTTTTACAGTTAAGCATGTCACAGCTCAACAGTCAAAATCAGAAACAATAGCTACATTTAGTCTGTTTTAAAATGTGTTTTAACCTAAAAATCTTAACATGGCACAGTTAGAATACACAAGATGGCACATATGAAACTGTTGATTTTCTTTACACTACAAACACTCACAACAAACGCACCACCTTTGTCTAAGGTGAAAGGGCCCAGAACCTTAGATAAGAGGGAGTGTTTGCAGATAATAAGAGATTGTTACTTCTGCATAAAAACATATGTTGTGACCTCTCATCTGAACCCTCGTGATAAGACGGTTCAGATGAGGGGTCACAACATATGGTTTCAATGAGAAATAAGAAAAATTATTCTCAAATATAATCAAATACTCCCTCTTATCTAGGGCATAGCTCCATCAATATTTTTCTGCCATTCCTTTAAGAATCAACCCCAATTAAGAAGGGAGGCAAACAAGAACACGGTAAAGTTGCTTCTCCTGAAAGCGTATCTGTTCACCTAAAATTCAGAGCCCTAGAATAAGGAGTATATATGTATGATGATAATTTGGGAATACTCTTAAGACTTTTGCTCCTTTCAACCCTTTCTTGTAACCCCATAAGAACCCTCTCAGTAAGGGAGTCCTAACTAAAGTCACAACTTACACTTCCATGGAACTTAAAATGAGGAGTCACAGCATACATTTTTGTGGCAAATTAGCAGAAGTTGACACATTATTTATTGTTCTTGTCATCAAATACTCTCCTTATCCAAAGCCAGAAACTTTCAACATGAACATGACTTCATTTCTAAGGTGTACAGATATACGGTCAGGGGAAGCAACCTTGCCATTTTTATTTTTACCTCCCTTCACAATTTTGGCCAAATTTAAAGGAAAGAATCTGCTTCCTTAGAGCTATAGGGAGCACAATCTTCTCTGTAAGGCTGTAAAACTTAGAGCAGACCCTTTCTGAATAGGCTTCGGTGACTACTCTCTTGTTGAGGCACTCCAGCAAGTGGTTTTTAGTGGAACTTTTTTCTTTAAAGATGCTTAAATATCAAAATTTTAGGTTTAACATACCCAAAACCATTTCTCGTAGCTAAATACTGACTTGCAGCATATTGCATGACCTCTTTGGTCTATTTTTATCATTTTTTGTTTTGAGGTGGGTTTTCCAATAGTAAAAATATTCCTTCTGGTTTCCAGCCTTTGATGAGGTTCATTTTAATTTTAATAAAGCTGGGAACCACCCATTGTGACATCACAACAGAAATGATGTCATCACTAATCACCTGATCTGTTTTGGAATATGACCATTTCAGCAAAGGGTTGTTTGCAGTGTCAGCTACACTTATGCATCTTTTTGTTTTCCAAAAAGATATTACTTATGAAAATAACTGCTATAAGATATAAGCATAAATTCTTCTGAAATGATTTCATGTTAATTTTATATGAAATGGTAATTTTCAAGAATGTGCTTGAAACATGCCACCCCTACAGCAATAATGGTTATCTTGAGGCGGCCATTATGAAACTGAAAAAAATACATTGCAAGAGATTACTTTCCAAGCTTGAGAGCATGCCAATGAATTTCAAAAACTCTACTGGACAAATCTATGAGAAATGGTAGTAAACTGAACCATGTAAGTGGAATTTGCTGTTTCTTTATCCTTTAAGTATAAACTTTGAAAAACCACTTGCTGGAGTGCCTCAACAAGAGAGTAGAAAATGAAACAGGAGGTCACAAAGCTGCCTTCCTATTTTTATCTTTCACAGCTCCAAACAATCCAAAACCTCACCTAGCACTTTTGATTCTTTGTAAAAAAGTTACTGATTAGAACGGTCTTGAAGACACAATATGCCCTCATAGTATTTCTAATGAACCACCAGTATTAATCTCTTGTATAGAAATATGCCAATTTGCAAATGTTTGGCTTATCTGAGTACTGTATTTCTTTGGTTATAAGATAGGTTGTTTTCTTTCCCTACCAAAACATTTTCTTTCCCTACCAAAACAATCTCAAAGATCTAGATCCATCTTAAAAGATGGATCCATCCATTTAGATCTAGATCCATCTTTTCAAAACAATCTCAAAGATCTAGATCCATCTTAAAAGATGGATCTATATCTTTGAGACTGTTAAGGAAAGATGGATCTAGATCTTTTTAAGATGGATCTAGATCTTTGAGATTGTTTTGAAAAGATGGATCTAGATCTTTGAGATTGTTTTGTGTTTTGGAAAGATGGATCTAGATCTTTGAGATTGTTTTTGTGTGTGGGTGGGGGGGGGGGGGGGGGGGGGGGGGGGAAACTCATTTTATAGCTGAATTACACCTGACTGATTTATATTTATGTGGTAATTTTGGAAGGGTGAACTCCAATCTGATAGCCAGAGAAATACAATAAGAGTCTCAGAAGTATACTCAGCCCTTATAGCGCTCATATCTCTGGGTAAACATTTTGGTGATTTCCTCGGAGAGAACCTTCCACTTCTGCCCATGCTTATCCACATCTACGCTGTCAGGATGGTAGTGAATAACAGCTGTCTGCAGACATTTCTTCATCTTGTCACGCTCACCTGCCTTCGGAAGCTTTAACTTTTTCTTCTTGTCCTTGGGCGGGAAAGTCTTGTACACAAATTTCAGGAGCTCCTCATCACTCTTATACTCATATTCCTGATGTAAAAAGATGACAAAAAATAAGATAAAATACATAAAAGTACAACAAGCCACTGCATGGTACCCTGCCACTTTAGACGTGTTCCCATTTTTACTTCTTGGCATCGGCTACCAACCCAAATGAAACAAAACTTTTTTCACCACAGAAAGCATATTCTTTGTAATCCTTTATTATAAATTATAGAAAAATCACTTCCAAATCTCATTTTATACACATGTAGACTTTTGCCATGATTTTGTATAAGTATTTAGATCCTGGACAAGGGAGCCTACTCCTATGAGACAAAATTTTGATTATGGCCCGAAACTTTCAATTACTTTAAACATTTGTTATTAGTGTCAGAAAACCCAAAAGTAAATGGGTACCTGTTCCGAATCAGGGAAGGATAAGGCAGTGAAAGGAAAGGGATGGGCTCCACTTTTCACATGCTGTGCCCCAGATATAGAGAGCCTCTAACCCTCAATGCCCCTATAGGCCACCTTAACCTTTTTCACTTTGCCCCAAGGCAGGGGCAGATAACCCTGGAGGATGAAATTCTGCTTCCATCATAGTATTCCAAATAGTGATGGAATTGCATGCCAGAAACCAAACTTTTGAACTGATAAGGAATTAAATGAGCAATCCCAAGGACGAGAAAATTGTCTAAGAAAATATTTTAACCCCCTCTCTCTCCCCATATCTCTCAGATTTCATACCCTCTAATCTGGCTGAAATTCTACCCCTAGGTTCAGTTTACCTTCAGCTGTTTGAGTTCCGGTTCCAGTTCCTTCAAGGTTTCCTGCTTCTTAAGTCGTTCTCTGTCTTGTTCTTCCCGAACATCCTCCGACTGGTACTTGGCTATAACTGCAGTTGACTCCTTGTACCACTCTACAAATACAGCACAGTCACTGTTTAACCAGAGCTCTAGATAAGGGGGAGTATTTAGTGATAATTAGGGATAATTTTTGTTAATTCTGCATAAAAACATATGTTGTGACCACTCATCTGAACCGTCTCAACGAGACCGTGCAGATGAGGGGACACAACATATGGTTTCAATGAGAAATTAAGTCGCCCAAGGGCAACGATCGCTCACCTGCCAGTATATGCTCAGGTCAAGTGGCCAAAATGAAAGCTTTCGGCTCAGGCAGGCTGCAATTTTATAGGATTGGATAGTGAGTGTGCAAAATGTTCCACCATGGCCACTTCTATAAAATCACTAAATGACCTTGACCTCTAGTATTTATAGAGGTTGAAGTTGACTGCATTTCCATATCAGAAAGCTCAATCACAACAGAAAAATGCACTTTCTCATCTTTTCCCATTCAAAAGCCTAAGGGACCAAATTTGATCTTGCCATAAAATAGGTCAAGGTCAACCTAAGGTCATCATTTATATAAACTTTGTAGTACTAGAGTCCTTGATGCTACATACCAAGTTTCAAAGCAATCGGCCTAGTGGTTCTTGAGAAGAAGAATTTTTAAGTTTTATACCATATATGGGCATGGTGGCCATCTTGGTCATGTGACCTGGGTCAAATATATATACTTTTCAAATAGCCCAGTAATTTCTGAGGAGAAGTCCTTTGAAAATGTTGACAACGGATGACGACGACACAGACCTTGACCTCTAGAATTCCTAGGGGTTGACGATGACTGAATTTCCATATCACAGAGAACAATAGCAACAGAAAAATGCACTTTTTCAGCTTTTCCCATTCAAAAGCCTAAGGGAACTTGCCATAAAACAGGTCAAGGTCAAGCTAAGGTAATCATTTATATAAACTTTGTAGTACTGGAGTCAAAGATGCTACATACCAAGTTTCAAGGCAATCGGGCCAGTGGTTCTGGAGAAGAAGATTTTTTAAGGTTTTCACCATATATGAGCATGGCAGCCATCTTGGTCATGTGACCTAGGCCAAATGTATAAACTGTCGTTCCCACATCCTGTTAAGTCTTTATATGAAATTTGGCTTCAATCGGCCAAATGGTTTCTGAGGAGAGGATGTTTGAAAATGATGACACCCAATGGTCAAATGACCTTTGATCAAGGCCACTAAATGGCCTTGACCTCTCATATCCATAGGTGTGGAAATTGACTACATTTCCATATCACAGAGCACAAAAGCAACAGGAAAATGCACTTTTTCAGATTTTCCCATTCAAAAGCGTAAGGGACCAAATTTGACCTTGCCATAAAATAGGTCAAGGTCAACCCAAGGTCATCATTTATATAAATTTTATAGTACTGGAGTCCAAGATGCTACATACCAAGTTTCAAGGCAATCGGGCCAGTGGTTCTGGAGAAGAAGATTTTTAAAGGTTTTTACCATATATGGGCATGGCAGCCATCTTGGTCATGTGACCTGGGCCAATTATATAAACTATTGTTCCCCGATCATGTAAAGACTCTATAAGCAATTTGGCTTCAATCGGCCCAATGGTTTCTGAGGAGAAGATGTTTGAAAATAATGACACTCAATGGACAAATGACCTTTGGTCAAGGTCACTAAATGACCTTGACCTCTAATATCCATAGGAGTTGAAATTGACTACATTTCCATATCACAGAGCACAAAAAGCAACAGAAAAATGCACTTTTTCAGATTTTCCCATTCAAAAGCCTAAGGGACCAAATTTGACCTTGCCATAAAATAGGTCAAGGTCAACCCAAGGTCATGATTTATATAAACTTTGTAGTACTAGAGTCCAAGATGCTACATACCAAGTTTCAAGGCAATCTGGCCAGTGGTTCTGGAGAAGAAGATTTTTAAAGGTTTTGACCATATATGGGCATGCCGGCCATCTTGGTCATGTGACCTGGGCCAATTATATAAACTATTGTTCCCCCATCCTGTAAAGACTCTATAAGCAATTTGGCTTCAATCAGCCCAATGGTTTCTGAGGAGAACATGTTTGAAAATGTTGACACTCAATGGACAAATGACCTTTGGTCAAGGTCACTAAATGACCTTGACCTCTAATATCCATAGGCGTTGAAATTGGTTACATTTCCATATCACAGAGCACAAAAAGCAACAGAAAAATGCACTTTTTCAGATTTTCCCATTCAAAAGCCTAAGGGACCAAATTTGACCTTGCCATAAAATAGGTCTAGGTCAACCCAAGGTCATGATTTATATAAACTTTGTAGTACTAGAGTCCAAGATGCTACATACCAAGTTTCAAGGCAATCGGGCCAGTGGTTCTGGAGAAGAAGATTTTTAAAGGTTTTTACCATATATGGGCATGCCGGCCATCTTGGTCATGTGACCTGGGCCAATTATATAAACTATTGTTCCCCCATCCTGTAAAGACTCTATAAGCAATTTGGCTTCAATCAGCCCAATGGTTTCTGAGGAGAACATGTTTGAAAATGTTGACACTCAATGGACAAATGACCTTTGGTCAAGGTCACTAAATGACCTTGACCTCTAATATCCATAGGCGTTGAAATTGGCTACATTTCCATATCACAGAGCACAAAAAGCAACAGAAAAATGCACTTTTTCAGATTTTCCCATTCAAAAGCCTAAGGGACCAAATTTGACCTTGCCATAAAATAGGTCAAGGTCAACCCAAGGTCATCATTTATATAAACTTTGTAGTACTAGAGTCCAAGATGCTACATACCAAGTTTCAAGGCAATCGGCCCAGTGGTTCTGGAGAAGAAGATTTTTAAAGGCTTTTACCATATATGGGCATGCCGGCCATCTTGGTCATGTGACCTGGGCCAATTATATAACTTATTGTTCCCCCATCCTGTAAAGACTCTATAAGCAATTTGGCTTCAATCGGCCCAATGGTTTCTGAGGAGAAGATGTTTGAAAATGTTGACACTCAATGGACAAATGACCTTTGGTCAAGACCACTAAATGACCTTGACCTCTAATATCCATAGGAGTTGAAATTGACTACATTTCCATATCACAGAGCATAAAAGCAACAGAAAAATGCACTTTTTCAGATTTTCCCATTCAAAAGCCTAAGGGACCAAATTTGACCTTGCCATAAAATAGGTCAAGGTCAACCCAAGGTCATGATTTATATAAACTTTGTAGTACTAGAGTCCAAGATGCTACACACCAAGTTTCAAGGCAATCGGCCCAGTGGTTCTGGAGAAGAAGATTTTTAAAGGCTTTTACCATATATGGGCATGTTGGCCATCTTGGTCATGTGACCTGGGCCAAATATATAAACTTTTGTTCCCCCATCCTGTTAAGGCTCCATATGAAATTTGGCTTCAATCCGCACAGTGGTTTCTGAGAAGAAGATGTTTAAAAGTGTGGACGCCGACGCTGACGACGACGGACGATGGACCAAGGCTATACTATAAGCTCACCTTGACAGGTGAGCTAAAAATTATCCCTCAATTATCATCAAATACCCCTCTTATCTACAGTCACTGTATAACGCTTATCAGCAAAATAAAGATTCAGATATAACACAGTAATATATCAGCTCCCAAAGTTAAAGATTTTACAAAGGAATGATAGGAAAATGACCATGAAATTTTTCCTTACCGGTCAATTATCACTGAGTAATACATAATACCATATAAGCGGTAATTTCGCGGGTTCAAACTTTCACGATTAAGGGTCAAAAACATAAACATTAATTTTCGCGATTTTTAATTTTGGCAGTTAGCAACATGCGCGAAAAGCAAAACTACTACTTTTTCACTTGTGCCAGTTTATTTTTTAACCTGCAGCGGGGTCGCCGCAGGTTAATAAAAGAACTGCCTAAAAGGGAAAAGTACCGGCAATTACCAAAGCAAAAAGAATAAAAGGCCATCGGCCAAGTGTCACCCGACATTTGAAATGTGTCACAAACTGCAGCCCTTTATTCTGTTTCAGAGTAACTGTATGGCCAAAACCAGAAAATATGTGTACAACAGAATCTGGTAAGGAAATAATAATTGAAGCATAAGCAAAGACATATACCCAATTACTGGGCCTCTATCAGGTTACAAAATACTTAAGTTCAGGACTGGGCGTATGTGTGTAAAATCAGGTTACTGAAACTTTAGGCCCTTACAGAATGCCTAAACATCAAGACCATATACCCAATAACAAAATAACAAGGGCCATAATCCTCCTAATATGAATCTGATGAAAAATGAACATTGCATTTATGAAGATTCAGCCCATTAATCTGAATAGTTCTTGAGTTATCCTTTTACCTTTAAGTGAATGTCTTTTATCTATGAAAGGGGAATAACTCTGTCACTAATAAATTTAGCATATCCTAACAATAATCAGAATACTCAATTTACCAAATGCTAATAGCATACTAAATTTCAGCTCTCTCTGTCAAACGGTTCAAAAGTTGGAAAATTGCCAAAAATGACAAAGGGCCATAACTTTGTAAAATATTGGGCAATTGAAATTCCAAAATCACATGCACATCTTCAGGTCATGAAACATTCTGCACAATTTCAAGTTCATCAAAAATGGCCGAAACAAAAATCAACCAGAGGGCCAATGGCCCTATATCGCTCACCTGAGCACTGAAGCACTGAGGTTTCAGCAAAAAACACCATGCACAACAGCAATAAAAACACCATTTATGTAGAGGATAATATCACAAACATTTATGCAAAAAAAAAATAAGCTTTATCCCCCATTAATGGCTTCTCAGAAGATCTTTGGCAAAAAAAAGTGAAAATTTGGCCTTTCAGCTGCAATGGCAACCAATCAAAATCGGGTAATTGGGAAAAATTCATATGGCTGGTATAGGACTACTCCAGGAACATTTCTGTGAATTTTTGTCAAAATATCTGCAGTAACACAGAAATAAATAGCAAATGTCCACTTTCATTATAAGTCCATGGAAACTTTAAGTTGCCATAGCAACAAATTAACATGGGCAATGATAATATAAAACATACTTTAGGTAGAGGTTAAAATTATTAATATGTATGCTAAGAATCAGCTTCATCCCCCTCATGGCTTCACTTTTCCCATTATGAGTCAATGGAAACTATAAGTCGCCATAGCAACCAAAGTTCTTATGGGATTGGAAGAAAAAGAATAAAATTTACGTAGAAACTACTGTCATCAACATGTTTGCACAATATCAGCTTCATCCCCTATATGGCTTCTGAGCAGAAGATTTTTTTTTTTTTTCGAAATTTACACTATATTTTGCCATGGCAACCAATCAAATTCAGCGATTTGGACAAAAATTCATATGAATCGTAGAGGACTACTGAAGAAACATTTCTGTAGAAATTTTTTTTAAATAACTGCAGTTAGTTAGACAGCAAAAATTGCCAATTTCCATTTTCCTCATTATAAGTCAATGGAAACTCTTTGTTGCCATAGCAACCAAACTGCTGGAGCAATTGCCATGAAAAACAAAAATTCTATAGAGGCTAGTACTAAGGTTCTTTCTGTAAAGTTTGAGCTTTATTGGGCAACACAGTTTCTGCGAAGATGATTTTTTAATATTTTTCTATTTTTAACCATTCGGTTGCAATGGCAACCAGCCAAACTGCGCAATTTGCATAAATTTAACATGGCTGGTTAAAGACTATTCAAGGTACATTTCTATGAAAGTTTTGTCAAAATATCCGCAGTGGCATAGCAATAAATGCAAATTTTCCATTTTGCCATTATAAGTCAATGGCAACTTTCAGTTCCCATAGCAACCAAACTGCTAGAGCAATTGCCAAGAAAAACAGTACTTTTATAGAAGCTAGTACTAAGATCCTTTCTGTGAAGTTTGAGCTTTATGTGTTGCATAGTTTCTGAGGAGATGATTTTTGAATATTTTTTCTATTTTTTAACCATTTGGTTGCCATGGCAACCAGCCAAATTGTGCAATTTACATAAAGTTCATGTGGTTGATAGAGGAATACTCAAGGAACATTTCTGTAAAAGTTTTGTCAAAATATCTGCAGTGACATAGCAATAAATGCAAATTTTCCATTTTGCCATTATAAGTCATTGGCAACTTTCAGTTCCCATAGCAACCAAACTGCTAGAGCAATTGCCAAGAAAAACAGTAATTTTATAGAAGCTAGTACTAAGATCCTTTCTGTGAAGTTTGAGCTTTATGTGTTGCATAGTTTCTGAGGAGATGATTTTTGAATATTTTTTCTATTTTTTAACCATTCGGTTGCCATGGCAACCAGCCAAATTGTGCAATTTACATAAAGTTCATGTGGTTGATAGAGGAATACTCAAGGAACATTTCTGTACAAGTTTTGTCAAAATATCTGCAGTGACATAGCAATAAATGCAAATTTTCAATTTTTCCCATACAAGTCAATGGAAACTTTAAGTTGCCATAGCAACCAAAGTTCTGAAGCGATTTGGATAAAAAACAGTATTATTTGTTCCCCCTGCCTATAGATGCTATATATGAAATTTGGTAACAATGGGCCTTGTAGTTTCAGAGGAGATGTCGTTTGAAAATATTGACGGACGACGGACGGACGGACGACGGACGACGGATGCCTGCCTATACTATAAGCTCACCTGTGAGCCTTCGGCTCAGGTGAGCTAAAAACCACATGCACATCTTCATATCATAAGAATACAATCTGTAAAATTTCAAATCAATCCGATGAAAGATGTAGGAGGAGTTGCGGGGACAAGATTTCAGTTCAGGGCTATAACAGAAACATTTGTGTGAAATTATTTTGAGATTGGCTTACTGGTCTAGGGAGGAGATGTCGTTTGAAGAAATTGTTGACGACCGACGGACGGACAGACAGACGGACGCCGGACGAATATCGATCACAAAAGCTCACCTTGAGCACTTCGTGCTCAGGTGAGCTAACAAAATGGCATGCACATCCAGCAAAGATTCAGATCAGCCTGGGAATCTGTCTAGTCTGATCAGAGTCTTTGCTGTGTGTTTAAAGGGTAACTAAGGGTCTAAGTTACCTCCATGCTGACAGAAAAGACTCTAATCAGACTGGGTGGATCGGGGTGCTCAGGCTGATCTAAGTCTTTGCTGGACACACATGCCACTTTGTTGGTTTTGTTACATCATGGCTCAAATTTTTACATCGAAGATCATCAATGCAAAACATAATCTATCAGAAATTTTCACAAAATGCCTCTTCATATAAACTCAGTAGGGAAAATGTTCATGCCTATGAAACGATGCAGTAATGTATTCATTTATGAACTTTCATGAGACAATTCAAAGATTATTACTGCAACTTGAGGAAGTGCAGGTCTCAAGAAAGCAGTCATCATTAAAGTTGTTGTTGTTTTATTGTTTTACGTCCATGGTGAAAAGCTATGGTCATGTCGGGACGGTCATTTACCCTAACCACACTATTCCTGGGCAGGCACAGACCTCCTAAGCGGTTAAACAGTACTAAGTGCACATACTTTTGCCAGTAACTGACAAATGCCCTTCTTCAAAGCCTGCAGCTGTTTCTCGACATATCCTGAAGATTGAAGCAGGGTCTGGGAGCAGTATCAGCCAAGCATCTTTTCAGATCGAATCAAGTCTGTAGACATGCTTACATGAAATTTAAGTTACGTTACTTAACATATTTTAAAGCAACAAAGTGACATACATGCACTCATCAAAGACTCAGGTCAGCCTGGGCATCCACCTAGTCTGCTGAGAGTCTTCGCTTAGACCCAAAGTGCAAAGGGAAGACTGATCAGACCGGGTAGATGCCCAGGCTGATCCGAGTCTTCACTGGGCGCACATGCCACTTGTTGGCTTTGTTGTGTCCCGGCTCATCTAATTATTCTACAATGAAATTTTACCTTCTGTGTTGAAAGTCCTTGGATGCATTGAGAAAGCTAACTGTATGGCAAGTTTGTAATACTCTTTTGCTCTGTACTGCAGTTTCAACACACGGTCATACACACGTCCAATCCTGCTCACAGCTATGGCTTCCAACTCGACCTCAGTAACCTCCCTTGTTCTCAACGTTGCCTGCAAATGACAGAAATTTGTTCGAGCCAAGCAAGTAACAGTATAGTCCCTTTATTAAGCTATGTTTGGGGTTGATGAAAGGCATAGGGTTATAAGTGAATGTAGCATTATAATAAATGCATTACATTGTGACTAAACTCACAAGGTATACAGCAAATGAGCATTAAATGCTTATTTGCCATATACTCGTTTGTAGTTTTAAGGTAGACGAATATTGGATAGAAATATTGGCGGGGCATTCAAACCATTACACCGCCTAAATAACCCAAAGAGCTATAAAACATTTGAATAAGTTTTCCTGAAAAACAATATTTTGTATTTCTACATACTTTTTTTTTAACACATTTTCCATTAAAATTCATATCTCTAGCACATGAACGCACTTTCATTTCAGCAAATCATATAATCTGTAATACAGTATATTTGAAACAAACTGGTAACAAAAAAATGCAGTTTTCTTGTTAATAAGTATATTTATACATTCTTTAAAAAATGCAAGAAAATTTAATTTCATGAAAAACATCATGAAAAATATATTCAATCGATGGGGCATGCTTATGCATATTATTTTAGCAAAGCTTACATTGTATGTTAAAGAATAAAACAAAAAAACAAACATTTCACCGTTTCGTTTCCTAGAAAAACAATGTTTAAGTTAAAAAATATCCCCAAAACAGACTGCCCTAATTCTGTACCTGCTGCTAGCACAGCCAGTCCTTGCCCTACTATTTATTTTCCTGTTATTTGGTTCTACCATAGAGTAATGTCAAAAAAAATGCGCAGACGGAATGGAAACTGTGAAGATCTTGATCATTCTGGTTCCTAAGGAACAGTCTGATCTCGGTTTCCACTGTTTGTACAGATCTATGTGCCCAAAAACTTAGGATCTTTACGGTAGATATTGTTAGTGTGTGTTTTAACTGTATATACCTCACAGTTAATCGATTTGATGATGAACAATAACTCTGTTTTGTTTTTTAAACAAGTAAGAACAGAGTTGTTCCGTATACGTCCACCTTAATAGCTACACTGGGAGCCATGACAGGATAGTCCTGTTGCTTTATGTCCACGGTAAACAGCTATGGTAATGTTGGGACGGTCAGTTACCCTAACCACACTATTCCTGGGCAGGCTTAGACCTCCTAAGCGGTTAACCAGTACTAAGTGCACATACTTTTACCAGTAACAACTGCCTTTCTTGAATCAGCAGCAGGAGAAACAGAAGTATGTGGCCAGACCGGGTATCGAACCTAGAAAACCTGGCTTATGAGTCAGACACACTACAAACTGCACTATGCGTCCCGGCGACAGGGTAGTTTTTTAGTTTTGTAGAATAGCCACAATAGGAACAATAGTTTTATATCCAAAATAGCATTATATTGAACAGCATTATAAAGAGGCTTTATTGTATTTTTTTAGTTCTCTGTTGTCATAGCGATTACATTCAGTAATAGACTGGAACTTGCTAACCAACAATTTGTCAAGTTGCTAAAAGCAAATTCAGTCGAACCTGTCTTAAGGTGTAACTGTATTCAGGGGTCACCTGTCTTTAGCAGCCACTTTTTGGGGGTCCCTTAGATCAAAATACAGTGCAAATGAACCTGTATTAAGGGGTCATCTGTCTTAAGCAGCCAATTTTTGTGAGTCCCATGGGGTTACCCCTTAAGACAGGTTTGACTGTAAATTCAAAAATTTGGAAGCTGCGAAAACCCTCCCAGTATCCTGGTATGACTGAAATACTGTTGAAAAGGACATAAAATTGCAAGTCATCCATCCATCGATTCTTTCCCTTTAAGTACATGGCTATGCATTTACCCTTAACAGCACAGCCCCAGGCCAGCATGCTAATTACCTGTTTATACCAATCTATCACCTCCCAGACCATATCAATGTTGAGAGACTCTTCATCTAATAGAACCTTGTCAAATAGATCATCACCTGAAATGTACATCAACTGTACATTACATTAAAAGTACATTAATGCATTAAAATAACTTTTCAAACAGTGCAGACCCAAATATGACATAGCAAAACAAGAGGGCCATGATGGCCCTGGATCGCTCACCTGAGTATCCTGTGATCTTAACCTTAGAGACATCCATATGACCGACAGAGTTTCACAAAGATTAAATGGAAAATAACCATTTATTGTGTACCTAACGTTTTTATAAGATTTAACCTAATGACCTAGATTTGGACCCCACATGACCCAGTTTCAAACCTGGTCTAGATTTCTTGGATATGAACATTCTGACAAAGTTATCAAAATTGTGCCTTCTAGAGTGTACACAATGTTTTTCTAAGGTTTAACCTAGTGACCTACTTTTTGACCCAACAGGACCAAGTTGCACCCTTGATCCAGATTCATTGGAGACACACATTCTGACAAAGTCTCATGAAGATTAGAACAAAACTGTGTCCTCTAAAGCGTTCACACTGTTTTTCTAAGAACTGACCTAGTGACCTAGTTTTTTACCTGACATGGCCCAGTTTCAAATCTGGTATAGATTTCATGAAAATAAACATTCCGACAATGTTTCACGTAGATTGGATCATAACTGTGCCCTCTAGAGTGTACACAAGGTTTTTATACGATTTGACCTAGTGACCTAGTTTTTGACCCCACAAGACTCAGATTCAAATTTGGCCTAGATTTTATATAAATAAACATTCTGACAAAGTTTCATGAAGATAAGATCATAACTGTGCCCTCTAGTGCGTGCACAAGGTTTTTCTAAGATTTGACCCAGTGACCTAGTTTTTGACCCCACATGACCCAGTTTCAAAGATGGTCTAGATTTCATTTAGATAAACATTCTGACAAAGTTTCATGATGATGGGATGATAACTGTGCCCTCTGTGTCATTCTAAGATTTATTTCTATTTTTAGCTCTGGCGGCCATTTTGTTCAGCGGAGTGAAACCGTTTTAGCAATTTTTGTTCAGGGCCATGAGTAAAACATTTCTGTGAAATTATTTTGAAATCGAGCCATTGGCTTCAGAGACGATAATGTTTAAAGCTTTTTTCTATTTTTAGCTCTGGTGGCCATATTGTTCAGCGGAGCGGAACCGTTTGAGCAATTTTGGTAGAGGGTCTCCTAAGGAACATTTCTGTGAAATTATTTCAAAATCGGCCCAGCAATTTTGGAGGAAGAAGTCGTTTAAAGGTTTTTCTATTTTTAGCTCTGGCGGCCATATTGTTCAGCACAGCGGAACCGTTAGAGCAATTTTGGTAGAGGGTCTCCTAAGGAACATTTCTGTGAAATTATTTCAAAATCTGCGCAACAGTTTTGGAGAAGAAGTCGTTTAAAGGTTTTTCTATTTTTAGCTCTGGCGGCCATATTGTTCAGCGGAGGGGAACCGTTTGAGCAATTTTGGTAGAGGGTCTCCTAAGGAACATTTCTGTGAAATTATTTTAAAATCTGTCCAGCAGTTTTCGAGGAGAAGTTGTTTAAAGGTTTTCTATTTTTAGCTCTGGCAGCCATATTGTTCAGCGGAGCGGAACTGTTTGAGCAATTTTGGTAGAGGGTCTCCTAAGGAACATTTCTGTGAAATTATTTCAAAATCTGCGCAACAGTTTTGGAGAAGAAGTCGTTTAAAGGTTTTTCTATTTTTAGCTCTGGCGGCCATATTGTTCAGCGGAGGGGAACCGTTTGAGCAATTTTGGTAGAGGGTCTCCTAAGGAACATTTCTGTGAAATTATTTTAAAATCTGCCCAGCAGTTTTCGAGGAGAAGTTGTTTAAAGGTTTTCTATTTTTAGCTCTGGCAGCCATATTGTTCAGCGGAGCGGAACTGTTTGAGCAATTTTGGTAGAGGGTCTCCTAAGGAACATTTCTGTGAAATTATTTCAAAATCTGCCCAGCAGTTTTGGAGGAGAAGTCGTTTTAAAGGTTTATCTATTTTTAGCTCTGGCGGCCATATTGTTCAGCGGAGCGGAACCATTTGAGCAATTTTGGTAGAGAGTCACCCAAGGAACATTTCTGTGAAATTAATTCGAAATCCGTCCAGCAGTTTTGGAGAAGAAGTCGTTTAAAGCAAAAGTTGACGCCGGACGCCGGACGCCGGACAAAGACCGATCACAATACCTCACCTTGAGCACTTCGTGCTCAGGTGAGCTAAAAATGGCCTAACCTGTTTGCATTAATTTCTGAACAAAACAAAATCAAAGCAATTCGTATCAGACACCCCTTACATGACCTACCCCTAGAGCTCTAAATAAGAGGGAGTATTTGATGATAATTGAGGGATAATTTTTTTTTATTTCTCATTAAAACCATATGTTGTGACCCCTCATCTGAACCGTCTGAGGGGTCACAACATATGATTAAAACCGTATGTTGTGACCCCTCATCTGAACCGCCTCAACGAGACGGTTAAGATGAGGCGGTCACAACATATGTTTTTATGCAGAATTAACAAAAATTAACCCTAATTATCACCAAATACTCGTTCTTATCTAGAGCTCTGTGCCTAAACTGCTAGATAAGAGAGTCCACTAGAAATTAATGGCATACTGATTACCAGTTACAGTTCACAATGTAACTCCAAATAACTAAACACCCTTGCCCTGTAATACCTTTCTTTTGTTAATCGCATATAGCAAACATACAAAAAAAAAAAAACAATTCCCAAACTACATGATTTCCTTCTGTCCCACCTAGTTTTGCCCATTAATTGAAGCATTTTCTCTGCAAATTTAGTCAGATCATTTACCGGTAAGGTGGACGTATACGGAACGACTGTTCTTACTTGTTTAAAAAACAAAACATAGTTATTTTTCATCATCAAATCGATTAACTGTGGAGTATATACAGTTATAACACACACTGTAGATATATAACAATGTGTACCGTAAAGATCCTAAGTGTTCGGGCACATAGGTCTGTACAAACAGTGAAATCCGAGATCAGACTGTTCCTTAGGAACCACACTGATCAAGATCTTCACACTTTCCATTCCATCTGCGCATTTTTGTCGACATTACTCTATGGTAGAACCAAATAACAAGAAAATAAATAGTAGGGCAAGGACCGGCTGTACTTGCAGCAGGTGCAGAATTAGGGCAGTCTGTTTTGGGGATATTTTTTAACTTAAACATTGTTTTTCTAGGAAACGAAACGGTGAAGTGTTTGTTTTTTTGTTTTATTCTTTAACATATAATGTAAGTTTTACTAAAATAATATGCATAAGCATGCCCCATCGATTGAATATATTTTTCATGACGTTTTTCATGAAATTCAATTTTCTTGCATTTTTTTAAAGAATGTAAAAATATACTTATTAACAAGATAACTGCAATTTTTTGTTACCAGTTTGTTTCAAATATCCTGTATTACAGATTATATGATTTGCTGAAATGAAAGTGCGTTCATGTGCTAGAGATATGAATTTTAATGGAAAATGTGTAAAAATAAATGTAGAAATACAAAATACTGTTTTTTAGGAAAACAAAATGGTGAAACAAATTTTTTTCTTATCCAAATGTATTATAGCTCTTTGGGTTATTAAGACGGTATAATGGTTTGATTGCCCCGCCAATATTTCCATTCAGTATTCGTCTACCTTAAGTAGTAAAAGCAATAATATCAACAGATAGTTTTATGCTACATACAGAATGTCACCTGATAGTATATTGTAACTGGCCAATGCAATGTAAATTTAAGCATGTGACACAGCCCCACAAAAAAAATTGCACTTGTTGAATGTCCACAATAAGTCTGTGACTTTACCTGACATTAATGAAGGGATGCATACCTGTTTGACGTAGGCATGGCATAAAAATGGTGAATTTCCTTAATTCATGCATTTGCAAACAGGCATGTCCAATTTTAATACTTTAATGCATACAACTCAACTCAAAATCTCAGAAATCTGTATCTGATTTTTTGGTTGCATCCCACTTTCTACATAATGGATGTATACCACCAACTAAATATTGGATATCTTTTCAAAGATAGCTTCAAATATTGTGAAATAAACATAAAAATTTATGGATTGTTTTAACCTACCAATAGCTCTTGCTTGAATGGACTCTGCCATGCACTGGTGCATGAACACGTCAGATTCTAGCACCTGGGCCTCTGTCAGGATGTGATCGTCTTTAGACAGTCGTGAACACTCAGCCAAGGGCATGAAGCACTCTCGCATGGCACTCAGACATTTCTTGTAGTCAGCTTTCTGTAAGGGGAAGAATTTTTGGTCAAATACCATAGAAATTATAAATATTGGGACACCTAAAATAATTGCTGTAATGGCAAATATTGGGACACCTAAAATAATTGCTGTAATTCCAAATATTGGGACACCTAAAATAATTACTATAATTCCAAACATTAGGACACCCAAAATAATTACATTAACTCCAAATATTAGGATACCTAAAATAATTACAGTAATTCCAAATATTGGGACACCTAAAATAATTATTGTAATTCCAAATATTGGGACACCTAAAATAATTATTGTAATTCCAAATATTGGGACACCTAAAATAATTACTGTAATTCTATATATTGGGACACCTAAAATGATTTATTGTAATTCCAAATATTGGGACACCTAAAATAATTATAATAATTCCAAATATTGGGAAGCCTAAAATAATTATTGTAATTCCAAATATTGGGACACGTATTAAAATAATTACTGTAACTATCCTAAATGAAACTGTTTGTAATTACAGTCTAGAAATGCATCTAAAAGACACAGACACAATAGCAAAAAGTGAAGACCCTGATCAGACTGCTCTTTTGGAGCAGTCTGATCTGAGTTTGCACTGTTTGCTCAGACCTGTCTATCCCAATACATAGAGTTTTATGGAACATAGATAAGGGTTCATTATTGGGCGAGATTTGGAGAGATTTACTCTATTTTTTGCCAAAAACTCTCCAGAATCTGTTAAATTTTAACAGCTCACTCCCATTTAGAAAGGAGGCAACAAGACCTGTCAGCCAGACAGGATAGCTCGCCTGAAAGCACCTTGCACATCACCTAATAATTTTTAACTGAAACTTTAACATTTTGCTAACGCCGCCGATGCCACCGCCGAGGCCTGGGGTAGTACAATAGCCCTTCTTGAACGTCGTTCAGGTGAGCTAAAAATGAAAATGGTAGTTGCTTCCCCTGCAAGTTTACACTGAAACAATGTTGTTTCTATGTTCATGGCTGCCATATCCTGACCTTGAAATGACGGCGTTTCAACACTGCATGCTCACTGGGTAATATTTCTGAAATGACAGAATATGTTAACAATTCCAAATTGCAAAAACATAAAAAGGTAGATCTGCAGAAATAAGAGAAATTATAATTCAATTGTCCCCAAAAAAACACCTCTATCTGATCTGGCCTTAAGTCAACATATAAATCAACATTAGCAAATGGTCTATACAAGCCATGAGCATTCGACCAAATCCTTTTTCACGAAAATTGTACAATGAATGTACAACATGTCATAGCTGAATAAAATATTGTTTAACCCAACATATCGAACTGTTAGCAATACCTGAAGAGCCAGAATGCCTCTGTGAAACTGACACTCTGCTAGCTTCAAAAAGCATTCAGCTTTAATACAATCTATCTCCATAGCCTGAGCAAGGTCATACAGAGCCTGTACTCTCACATCGTACTCCAGGTCGTCAATATGGTTTGACAGAACATCTTCCCAACAAGCCCTTGCATTTGTCAATATACCTGTATAAATAAACATCACACAAATTTACACGACCAGCACAGAAGCAACCCCTATGTTTCTCTTTTACTCTTCACTGCTCCAGATAAGAAGGGGTAACAGGCATAATTTAGAGATAATTTTCCATATTAACTAGAAATTGTGTTTGTGAAACACTATGCCCCCAACCATATGCTTGCCACTATAGGTGTCAAACTTTAGAATGTCTAAGTCTGAAAAAGAGTCACCCAATCTTTACTAAAATATTAAATTCATCGAAAACCACTATTATACCAAATATCAGTTTCCTAGATTAAGCAATTCAGATGTTGGAAAAATGCAAAATTTAAACAAGGGCTGTAACTCCATCAGAATTTTTACGGAATTCTCCCAAAAGTTAATCAGGTAATGTACGCTTCATATCTGATCAGTATATGAAATATCAAGGCCATAAATGAAAAACTTTTTGAGATATCTTGCTAACAAGACATCCATCTCATGTTTTTGAAGCGGCGTAACTCCAAAATGAGGCATTACTTGGAAAAAAATAGACAATAAATGTCAGTTATTTTTCCATGAGGAATCCATATAAAATTTCTAAACCCTATGCCCAATGGTTCTGGAAGAAAGTAGCTGCATAAGTATTGAACATCAGGGGAAGTAATTCCATTATTGATGAATGCAGCATTACCTAACCTGTACTAAAGTATTTAACTCATCAAGGACTACTACTATACCAACAAGAATTCCGCGGAATGCTATGTCGCACTGCATTGCATTTCCACAGTAGCAGAGATGATGTTGAGAAGAACTGAGAATAAAAAGAAAACCAGAGGGCCAATGGCCCTATATCGCTCACCTGAGCACTGAGGCACTGAGGTTACAGCAACAAAACACCATGCACAACAGAAATAAAAAACACCATTTATGTAGAGGATAATATCACAAACATTTATGCAAAAGAAATAAGCTTTATCCCCCATTAATGGCTTCTCAGAAGATCTTTGGCAAAAAAAAAAAGTGAAAATTTGGTTGGTTGGTTGGTTGGTTTTGATGCTTAACGTCCACGGTAAACAACTAAGGTCATGTCGGGACGGTCAGTTAACCTAACCACACTATTCCTGGGCAGGCTTAGACCTCCTAAGTGGTTAACCAGTACTAAGTGCACATACTTTCGCCAGTAACTGACAACTGCCCTTCTTGAATCAGCGGAAGGAGAAACGAAAGTATGTGGCCAGACCGGGATTCGAACCCAGGACCTCTGACTTACGAGTCAGGTGCCCTACCGATTGCGCTACCCGGCCCGGCGTGAAAATTTGGCCTTTCAGCTGCAATGGCAACCAATTAAAATCGGGTAATTGGGAAAAATTCATATGGGTGGTAGAGGACTACTCCAGGAACACTTCTGTGAATTTTTGTCAAAATATCTGCAGTAACACAGAAATAAATAGCAAATGTCCACTTTCCTCATTATAAGTCTATGGAAACTTTAAGTTGCCATAGCAACAAATTCACATGGGCAATGATAATATAAAACATACTTTAGGTAGAGGTTAAAATTATTAATATGTATGCTAAGTATCAGCTTCATCCCCCTCATGGCTTCACTTTTCCCAGTATGAGTCAATGGAAACTATAAGTCGCCATAGCAACCAAAGTTCTTATGGGATTGGAAGAAAACGAATAAAATTTATGTAGAAACTACTGTCATCAACATGTTTGAACAATATCAGCTTCATCCCCTATATGGCTTCTGAGCAGAAGATTTTTTTATTTTTTTTTTTTTCGAAATTTACACTATATTTTGCCATGGCAACCAATCAAATTCAGCGATTTGGAGAAAATTCATATGAATCGTAGAGGACTACTCAAGAAACATTTTGTAGAAAAAAAATTAAATAACTGCAGTTAGTTAGGCAGCAAAAATTGCCAATTTCCATTTTCCTCATTATAAGTCAATGGAAACTCTTTGTTGCCATAGCAACCAAACTGCTGGAGCAATTGCCATGAAAAACAATAATTCTATAGAGGCTAGTACTAAGGTTCTTTCTGTAAAGTTTGAGCTTTATTGGGCCACACAGTTTCTGCGAAGATGATTTTTTTAATATTTTCCTATTTTTAACCATTCGGTTGCCATGGCAACCAGCCAAATTGTGCAATTTACATAAAGTTCATGTGGTTGATAGAGGACTACTCAAGGAACATTTCTGTAAAAGTTTTGTCAAAATATCTGCAGTGACATAGCAATAAATGCAAATTTTCCATTTTGCCATTATAAGTCAATGGCAACTTTAAGTTCCCATAGCAACCAAACTGCTAGAGCAATTGCCATGAAAAACAGTACTTTTATAGAAGCTAGTACTAAGATCCTTTCTGTGCAGTTTGAGCTTTATTGGTTGCAAAGTTTCTGAGGAGATGATTTTTGAATATTTTTTCTATTTTTTAACCATTTGGTTGCCATGGCAACCAGCCAAATTGTGCAATTTACATAAAGTTCATGTGGTTGATAGAGGACTACTCAAGGAACATTTCTGTAAAAGTTTTGTCAAAATATCTGCAGTGACATAGCAATAAATGCAAATTTTCCATTTTGCCATTATAAGTCAATGGCAACTTTAAGTTCTCATAGCAACCAAACTGCTAAAGCAATTGCCAAGAAAAACAGTACTTTTATAGAAGCTAGTACTAAGATCCTTTCTGTGCAGTTTGAGCTTTATTGGTTGCATAGTTTCTGAGGAGATGATTTTTCAATATTTTTTCTATTTTTTAACCATTCGGTTGCCATGGCAACCAGCCAAATTGTGCAATTTACATAAAGTTCATGTGGTTGATAGAGGAATACTCAAGGAACATTTCTGTAAAAGTTTTGTCAAAATATCTGCAGTGACATAGCAATAAAAGCAAATTTTCAATTTTTCCCATACAAGTCAATGGAAACTTTAAGTTGCCATAGCAACCAAAGTTCTGAAGCGATTTGGATAAAAAACAGTATTATTGGTTCCCCCTGCCTATAGATGCTATATATGAAATTTGGTAACAATGGGCCTTGTAGTTTCAGAGGAGATGTCGTTTGAAAATATTGACGGACGGACGACGGACGACGGACGGACGGACGGACGGACGACGGACGACGGACGACGGATGCCTGCCTATACTATAAGCTCACCTGTGAGCCTTCGGCTCAGGTGAGCTAACAAGAGGGCCATGAGGCCCTGATCCGCTCACCTGAGCAATTGGCAAAGTGGCTTTTTCTTATGTCTGAAATTGTCAAAATATGAGTCTAGGGTAAAAAGTCAAAGACTGACCATGACCTCTTGTACTCATAAATCTTCATGTGCTAATACCCATTAAGACAACTATATATACCATTTTTTAGACCAAAATCTTCAAAACTTTCCATGAAATCTTATGTTCTAGCATTTTCCCATATTTGACCATGCTGCAAAAAAGGTCAAGGTGAACCCAAGGTCATCATTTGAACAGTCTTGGAAGTATTCTAGTACTCCATGCTACTTACCAAGTTTCAAGGCCATAGGCATATTGGTTCTGGAGAAGAAAAATATTAAATGTTTATACCATAAATGGGTATGTCAGCCGTGTTGGTCATGTGACCTGGACCATTTGAACACATTTTTGTTCCCTCAACCCCTGGAGGCTCTTTATGAAATGTGAGAACAATTGGCCCTTTGGCTTTTGAGGAAATGTTTGAAAATGTCAAAATATGAGAGATCTGGGTCAAAGGTCAAAGAATGACCTTGACCTCTTGTACTCATAATTCTTCATGACCTCATTAAGATGACTGTATATACCAATTTTTAGGCCAAAATCTTCAAAAATTCCCATGAAAGCTTATGTTGTAGCATTTTGCCATATTTGACCTTGCCATAAAAAGGTCAAGGTCAAGCAAAGGTCATAATTTGAACAATCTTGATAATACTGGAGTACCCAATGCTACATACCAAGTTTCAAGGCCATCGGTCAACTGGTTCTGGAGAAGAAGATTTTTAAAGGTTTTTATCATATATGGTCATGGCGGCCATGTTGGTCATGTGACCCAGACCATTTGAAGAATTTCTTTTCCTCAACCCCTGAAGACTCTATATATTTGGTTACAATTGTCTTTTAAAAAGAAGTTTGAAATTGTCAAACTATGAGAATTCAGGGTCAAAGGTAAAAAAATGACCTTGACCTCTTGTACATATGAATCTTGATGTACTCATTAAGATGACTGCATTTTCCAATTTTTAGGCCTAAATCTTCAAAACTTTCCATGAAATCTTATGTTCTAGCATTTTCCCTTATTTGACCTTCCCGTAAAATGGTCAAGGTCAACCCAAGGTTATCATTTTGAACACTCTTGATAGAACTGGAATACCCAATGCTTCATACCAAGTTTCAAGGCCATCGGTCCACTCGTTCTGGAGAAGAAGATGTTTAAAAGTTTTTATCATATATGGGCGTGGCGGCCATGTTGGTCATGTGACCTGAACCTTTTGAACAAATTTCATTCCCTCAACCCCTGGAGGCTCTATATGAAATATGGTTACAATTGGCCAAGTGGCTTTGGAGAAGATTGTTTGAAAATGTCAAAATATGAGAGCTCTGGGTCAAAGGTCAAAGAATGACCTTGACCTCTTACACTCATAAATCTTCATGTACTCAACTGCATTTACCAATTTTAGGCCTTACTCTTCAAAACTTTCCATAAAATCATATGTTCTAGCATTTTCCCATATTTGACCTTGCAGTAAAATGGTCAAGGTCAACCCAAGGTCATAATTTGAACAATCTTGGTAGTACTCGAGTACCCAATGCTACATACCAAGTTTCAAGGCCATGGTTCATTTGGTTCTGGAGAAGAAGATTTTTAAAGGTTTTTACCATATATGGGCGTGGCCGCCATGTTGGTCATGTGACCTGGACAGTATGAATATATTTTTGTTCCCTCAACCCCTGGAGGCTCTATATGAAATTTGGTTTCAATTGGCTCAGTGGCTGTTGAGGAGATTGTTCGAAATTGTCAAAATATGAGAGTTCTGGGTCAAAGGTCAAAGAATGACCTTGACCTCTTAAAGTCATAAATCTTCACGTACTCATTCAGATGACTGTAGATACTGGTTTTTAGCCCAAAATCTGCAACAGTTTCCAAGATATCTTATGTTCTAGCATTTTGCCATATAAAAGCACAAGGAAGCAAATTTGACCTTGCCGTAAAAAAGGTCAAAGTCAACCCAAGGTCATAATTTGAACAATCTTGGTAGTACTCGCGTACCCGCTGCTACATACCAAGTTTCAAGGCCATCGGCCTATTGGTTCTGGAGAAGAAGATTTTTAAAGGCTTTTACCATATATGGGCGTGGCGGCCATGTTGGTCATGTGACCAGGACCGTTTGAACAACTTTTCGTTCCTAAGGTCCCAGGAGGCTCTATATGAATTTGGTTACAATCGGCCCAGTGGTTTCAGAGGAGAAGTCGTTTGAAATTGTGGACGGACGGACGGACGACGGACGGACGACGGACGACGGAGCCTGACCATACTATAAGCTCCCCCGGAGCCTCTGGCTCAGGTGAGCTAACAAAATAGTTTCTGGCATTATTCTGACACAAATTTTGTCAAAACCCACCCAATGGTTCTTAAGGTACTGCCATTTTCATGTTTGTGCTATTTTTAGTAACGGTGGATGGAAGCCATCTTGGATGGCCAATTTGCCAAAAACCGAAAAAGCTATATGCAAGGATCATTCTGACACAAAATTGGTCCAAATCCATTCACAGGCTCCTGAAATATAGTCATTTTCATGTTTTTGCTATTTTTAGTAACGACAGTGGCGGCCATCTTGGATGATACATTCCCATAAATGTGAAAAAAAAAAAAAAAACTCCCTTCAAGAATCATTCTGATTAAATCTGAGCAAAATCCACTCAGTGTTTAATGATTTATCGGCACTCAAGCAAATTTGAGACTCGTACACTAAAAGTAGGTCACTGTGACCTAATTCCGCTACAGATTTTTTTTCATTTTTGTAAGTTTCATATAGAAGGTCCTATTGATGTTCCATGCAAAGTTTCAGCCAAATATACCTAGTGGTTCTAGAGAAAATGTTAATTATGTTGTTTTGCTATTTTTAGTAACAGGCGGCCATCTTGAATTCTCGACCAGGCTGAATTTGTGTAATCTGAAGCTCTGTAGTCTGATTATGCTCCATATGAAATTTGAGAACCATGGCTGTAGTAGTTTTGGAGAAATTAACTGAACAAATTTTTAACGCCAGGGTTGACGTAAATGTGAACGGACTGACGGACTGACGGACGGATGGAATGACGGACGGAAAACCGGACACCTATATCGCACCTTGCTAAAGCAGGTGCGACAAAAATCAGCTTGGTAGCTTAAGCGAATCAAAAGTTAGAAAAATGCCATAGGGCCATAACTCCATCAAAACTTTTATGAAATTCTCCCAAAAGTTAATCAGGTTATCTACTCCTCATACCCAATCAGTGTACCAAATATCAAGGCCATAGCTCAAATACTTTTTTGAGATATCTTGCTAACAAGAGTCATCTCATTTTTCTAAAAGGGGCATAACTCCAAAATGGGGCATAATTCAGAAAAGAAAAAAATATGTGTCAGCTATTTTTCCATGAGGAATCCATATATAAAATTTTTAGGCCCTATGCCCAGTGGTTCTGGAACTCAGAAGCTGCATAAGTAGTGAACATGAGGGGAAGTAACTCCATTATTGATGAATGCAGAGTTACCTAACCTGTGTTAAAGTAGTTAACTTATCAAAGGCTACTACTATACCAAAAATCAGCTTCCTAGCTTAAGCGGTTCAAAAGTTGGAAAAATGCCAAATTCAAACAAGGGCAATAACTCCATCAAAATTTTACGGAATTCTTCCAAAAGTTAATCAGGTAATCTATTTCTCATACTCAGTCAGTGTACCAAATATCAAGGCCATAGCTCAAATACTTTTCGAGATATCTTGCTAACAAGATAGTCATCTCATTTTTCTAAAAGGGGCATAACTCCAAAATGGGGCATAATTTGGAAAAGAAAAAAAATATGTGTCAGCTAATTTTCCATGAGGAATCCATATATGAAATTTCAAGACCCTAGCTAGCAGGGTCAGGGTTCATACAGAAATAAGAGAACAGAATTCCAGGACTTTTCCAGGACTTTTTTCGTTTTTCAAGGACTCAATTTCGGATTCAGATTGGGATTCAGATTTCAACTTTTGAAAGCCAAACTGGAAGTATGTTGTTATTTTGTGGGAGGGTTCAGACTTTTCTTTGTAAGCCACATTCCGAATATGTTTGCTTCCTTTTGCGTTAGACTTTAGGGCCGATTCCCCCATGGTGGAAATGTCTATAATACGATCGCAGGCCGAACAGATCGCTTTCAGTTTGTTAGTCTTGAAGGGGCGAATCAATATGGAATGAGCGGGGTTCCTCTCCCACCCGTTTTTGTATACACATTTGCCTTTCGAAGCCATTGTGTTCGTTTATCTTCTTTGATTTAAATTCGCGCAAAATTTGCACTTTTTATAGTCGGAAATGGCGAAACGGAAACAAGTCGCACTTTATTTCTACAACCGGATGATGGAATTGATAAATACCGAGACTACCGGTAAAAATGAATCTGAATATGGTCGAATCTCGCTCTTCGACGTATCGAGCGATTTTCACTCAGTTTTCTTTTGCGCATAACATAAATCCAAAAGGATCGATGTATTTCATTATTTTCAAGGACAATTTCACATTTTCAAGGACAATTTTACAAAATTCCAGGACAAATGGCACTATTTTCAAATTCCAGGAGTTTTCCAGGACCAGAGTCAAATTCAAGGACTTTTCAAGGTCTGTGCGAACCCTGAGGGTTCCAAAGTTACAGCAAGAATGAAAAAGTGTGACGCAAGGACGGAAGGACGGACGGACAAGCCGAAAGCAATATGCCCCACCAACTTTTTTGGAATTACCAGTTATGACCATTTTATTGGCTGACTGGAGGTGTTGACACTATGTGATCAAGAGACAGAATGACACTGTTGGAAGTTAATTCTCCTTATATAGTACCACCCCTGTCTTTAAGTACTGCATAAAAACATACTTTGTGCCCCTCATTAGAACCGTCTCGCCGAGACGGTTCTAATGAGGGGTCACAATGTATGTTTTCATTTAGAAATAACAAAAATTATCTTTGAATTATCCTCAATACCCCCTCTTATCTGGAGCTCTGATTTGTCTCCTGGCAGGCCAAACTGTATCTGTCCCTATAACTGATAAGATTACCTTAAGGAGAAACAAGCATCTTTTTTAAATGGCACCTTGGCCTTATATCATCGTACAAATACAGTGTTAGAAATTAACTTTTTTTGCCTGGTAGCAAAACCTGGAGGCCAAAAACAGTCTCCTTGCTACTCAACAGTTGTCCGATTTATGACCAAACAAAATTCCATAAGGTCAAAGGCATTAATAATGTGTTGAGTCTTACACATAGATGCAGATTTTAATGAAAACTGGCTAGTACTCCCAAGAAATTAACTTTTAGTAAGGAATTCCTTGGCAGCAACTTTTTGCTACCCACTTTTTCTTCAGGCGGCAAATGAGATTTTTAGGTGGCAAATGTGCTACTTGCTACTGTTAATTTCGAACATTGAAATATGCAGAATACAAACAACCCTTTGTAGCTGAATTGGTGACAGAGCCCTAGATAAGAGGGGTATTTGATGATAATTGATGATAATTTTCTTTATTTCTTATTGAAACCATATGTTGTGACCCCTCATCTGAACAGTCTCGCCAAGACGGTTCAGATGAGGGGTCACAATATATGTTGTTTTTATCCAGAATTAACAAAAATTATTGTTAATTATCACCAATTATTCCTGCTTATCTAGGGCTCTGTGGTGAGATCACTCAACAGAATGATCTAGAAGAACTTAAGAGGACACACCAAAATTTTCAATGCCACAGTTTTGGTAATCTTCAGCTCTTGATAATTTTTTTACCTGTCAGCCAATCCGGTGTCTTCACTGTTTGTCCATGACTATGCGAATAGGAGAAGTACTTGAAGGCCTCCTTACAATGATACATCATCATAAAGGCATCTAGAAATGACTGTTCTTTGGAAGAATTCATTAACTGCACCATTCTCCAACTAGTCATGGCAAGATTCTTTGCTGCTGACGCCAGCTCATCTTCATTCTTTCCAAACTCGAAGGCTTTCTGATAGTTTTGGGCTGCTTGGTTTAGACGGTCACGTTTGATTGTGTATGGCAGACCTTCAGTTACGCTGGTGTATATTGAGTTACCCTGCTGTCGCCAGTGAGTGGAGGAACTAGCACCCTCAGCGGCCATAATTCACTACCTACAAAATAAGAATAATGCTAAGTCTGTTGTTTACCAATCTAAAATGGGGCTTTTCCCTATTTAGACTGACACCTAATATGAATATCTAATTCAGTCTTGTGTTAGTCCCCTATTAAATGATTTATACCCCTTCAAAAGAACCCCCAAAAATCTAAATCTGTCTTATAAGTCAAATTTAGATTTTTGGAGTTGTTACAGCAGGGATAGAACACACCCTTATCGAATAACCAAATAAATATGTATTTGCAGGCAGCGTTCTCAATTCCCGTCCTATGTCACAACAGCTTCTGGGTCAGTGAGGTGCTTTACACACCTTAAAAAACTACATAATGGTCTATATTGACAGATATAAAAGGAAATGATACATATTTTCCAATTCAGTGGCCGCCAGCACCATTCCCAAGTATTAAAACAGCAGTTGTCCCAAACACAACAGAGCATGCACATATGCCTGCTGACAGCTTAAGTCTCATGGTTACAAGCATCCTGACTCAAAGATTATTGAATGTAAAAATTTATGTCACGGGCATCCATGGCTTGGTGGATAAGAGTGTCAACTCTTAAACATTAGGTCCCACGCTGCTGTGTGCTCAAACCTTTCTTGGCACACAAGTGAAAAAGCCCATTGCACACAAGTGAAAAAGCCCATTGCACACAAGTGAAACAAGCAAATTCGACGAATTTATGTCCCCCGCCTTGGAAACTAGGTCTCCACTGTATAACACTAAGTGTTTGAGCTGGAAAAGCGGCTAAGTTAAAAATGTGAAAAAAGTCATAAAAAAAATAATGTGAGGATTATATACAAACCACATGCGTATCTTCAGACCATGACCAAAACACCTGTGAAGTTTCAAAGGAATCGGCATAAAACTGTAGGAGGAGTTACGCACACAAGGTACCCACTATCTAGTCACTATGATAGTAAAAACACCTAAAAAATGACTAAGTTCAACTTGTGGAAAAAGTGACAAAAAATAATGTGAGGATTATATCCAAACCACATGCGTATCTTCAGACCATGACCAAAACACCTGTAAAGTTTCAAAGGCATCGGCATAAAACTGTAGGAGGAGTTGTGCACACAAGGTACCCACTATCTAGTCACTTTGATAGTAAAAACGCCAAAAAAATGACTAAGTTCAACTTGTGGAAAAAGTGACAAAAAATAATCTCAGGATTACATCCAAACCACATGCGTATCTTCAGACCATGACAAAAACATCTGTAAAGTTTCGAAACAATCGGCATAAAACTGTAGGAGGAGTTGCGCACACAAGGTACCTACAGTACACGCAACGTGAAGACTTGATCTGACACGCTCTCGCGTGACACTCAAAATCGCGAGGAAGGGATTAAAATCCACGAGATTCTCTCGCAACTCTCACGCATTTCACACCAAACTTCCTCGCCTGTTTGAAAATCCCCACCTTCCACGCAAGAAAATTCCTCGCATCTCGCGTGAAATTCGTAGAATGATGTATGCGAGAAACTTTCTCGCATCACGCGTGGAATTTGGGGACAGTAAATGCAAGTTTCTATAAAAGTACATGTACCTTTACAGACAAGGCATATGATTTCGCAATGTATTTTTTTTTCGGCGCTAATAACGGTTCAATTAATACATTGTAAGCGTGCGTGAATAACCTAATTGATCGCATCCTCAACGCAAGCTTTGTTTGACCGTACGGTATTTTACATTCACGAATTAAGGATGGGTTGATAAACAATCATGATCAGCGTAATTTTGTTGCAGTTACGCGGCGATTTAATTAGAGAGGCTTATGTTCGAAAGAATATTCTAGAATGATGACACAGACAAAAAATTTCGCTCAGCCGCCACTGATAATAGCCCAATCCATGTCAAAACAGTCACAAAGATCAAAGCGTATCGATCAGCTTTGAACTCAAAGATATTGCCGCTAGTGGCACGTGCCGAAAAGTTTACTTATTAACCAATATAAACTTTCTGATGTTTACAAGAGCTGTCAAGTTCCCATTAAACGCGCACGCGACAACAATTATTAGCAAATGGGCAGTCTCAGAGGTGATTGACATCCACTTAATCCACTCGCTGAATTATGCAAATTTGTAAACCTGTTGGTTTGACAGCTAAAAATATACGTCTTAATCAGTTCATTCATGAAATATGGAAAATATGATTTTGCGTCGTGGATCAATAGTCAAAGTGTTTGAACTTTAAAAAATGCATCAAAATAAAGGAAAATAAGAGGTGAGAAGTTTGTTTTTATATTCCGAACTCTGCGTGGCAAAATCACATTATCTATATTGAAAAACGAAACTGATTCTGCTGCGCGGAAAAATTCTCAAAGTATTCGGGCTAATAAACATAATAATATCTATATTCATATTCAAAGGTGACTGAATGCATTCAGGGCCTTCGCCATAATAAAATGTAAAGACGGTAGCATTTGTTGAAATACGGTAAACACAGCACGTTTATAGGTCAGTCTCGTGCCTTGACATCAAAGGACGCCGCTCAGAGCTTAAGACTGGACATGTGTCACATTGTATCATCAGACGGTGAATAGTAAATATTAGGTTCAGCCTACGCAGTATTAAATACAATGCGTCAAACTGGTATGCTTTACGCGTCATAGCGTGAGCGGTTTTTCGGCACTTTCTGTTATTTCCAGAATGGCGGAAATTGCCGATCGTAATTTTTGCCGCTAAAAATTTTTGAGTCGGCGCCAAAAAAGACCAGTCGGTTTGGAAACCGGAATCACACAACTTTTTTTTTTAGGCCCAATGAAAAAATATAAATGAATTACCTGTACAACATATAATGACCTGTGAAATTGACAGGAATCGTTAATCCGTTCCACTCGAAAACACGCGTCACGCGCGATTAAGTTTGGCGCCGATGACTCACCTGAGCATACATGGAGTTAATCCTTTCTCTCGAAAGTTGCGTGTCTCGCGTGAAAAGAAATTGTTTTCTCGCGAGTTTAACGTCACGCATCTGGCGAGTGTCTCGCATCTCCCACGCATTTCACACGCAAAAACCCCACTAAACTTTCGTGGAAAAGATTAAAATTTCTCGCGAAAGCGTGTCAGATCAAGTCTTCACGTTGCGTGTACTGTACTACTTTAGGGGGACGGAAAGACGGAAGGACGGATGGACGGAAAGCCGAAAACTATGTCCCTTCGCTTTTCTTCGAAAAGGCGGGGGACAAAAAGCCCATTGCACACAAGTGAAAAAGCTCATACTGATTGTGTTCAAGCCTTGGCTGTGAATGAGAGAACGCCAAGCTCTGCTTACATACAATCTGTGTGGTTTTTGCCCAGGAGCTCTAGTTTTGCTCATCTCTGCTTAAAGGTAGGTTCCTGGGCTAGCGATGTCAATTATGTACACAAAATAATTTCCTCTTTTTCTGAGCAGTATTGAATTCTCTAATTTTTCTGAATTTGTTGCTACTGAGAAACTCATCAGATATTGAAGAAAATAGTCTTTTTCCCTTTTGGTTTATTTTCTTTCGTTGGAATTCCAGTTCTAAAGAATAACTATGTTTATTATGTTTATTATACATGTCTATTAGTGTGCGATTTCTGATGTCATTCGCCAAAGGTCAATTTTCCCTTGACGTGAGCTCTCCTAGAGGTCCTGGCATGGCGGATGAGTTAAAGCTATCCCAAAAATGCAATGCAGCATGACATCAGCTGCATTATCTATTTTTGGCGCAAACTAAAAATAGCGCTAACTGGTTTGCAAAGCAGAGTTAGGAAATCTCTTGCAAAACAACTTTTCTAATATTTTTTTTGATTTACACTTTTTAGTGAAACTTAATAATTCCCTTTTATAAGTGCTTTCCAACAACTTAGATGAAAGTTCATCAAAACTATGATGCATTCCAAAGTACAGGAACCTACCTTTAACAATCGACTCAGCGTCATGAAATATCCTTGAAAGAGCCGTACCCATCATACCCACCCCACAAGTGGTGGTACAGGAGACCCTCAATGGGTTAAAGGAGGGTGGGGTGGGGGGGGGGGATTATTTGTGGTTGTATCTATTAAGTTACTAAGTAATGGTACAATGACAAAAATTCTTTTTTTTCTAATTTTAGCTTTTCATTGTCCTCCCTGAGGGTCACAGGTACTAACTATACCACGGGTCCACCGAAATACCGGAACGCACCAAAACACTGGAACACACCTGTGATTACCAGCACATAATATATATGGGGCTTTCCTTTACTTTAAAATATTATTGTCGGTATAATATCCGAGGATAATAAATGTATATCCTGGTTTTCAATTTGACTGCCTATATTGTATAAACAAAATAACATTATGGACATGAAAGGGTTTCACATGTGTTATTCTGTTTCACAATGACAAAATTTGGCTCAAATAATGCTTTCACTAAATTTAAGTCAAATAATCACTCACAGAATCACCTGGTATTAAAACCAAATAACCATTACTGGGCTGGAAAAATCTTAAATTGTCACTTGTCCTGTGTCACAAGATGTATAGTGAAATTAATAAGTAACCTTGGCAGTACTGAGAAATTCTACTTGTCCTGTAGGTTGAGGCAGTCGCCATGGCGAGCGGACAAATGGATTTTTCCACCCCTTCATTATCTGAATGAGAAACTTGTATATTTTATAGTGTGTTCCGGTAATCACAGTGTATAAGCGGACAGTCACCAAATCGGAAGCGACAATTGACTGTACACCCGAAAATCATTAGTGACACATAAACAACTTGTGAGGTGAAACGGTCAAAAGCAGGTAAGCCCTTATCGAATTTGTTCTTTTAGATGCGGTTTTCGACATCGGGGAGAGAATTGGATGTACTTCACCTGTAGCATTGTCAGTTTGACATATAACCACCCAATCTCTGTGTAAAAATCAAGTTTTCCTGCTTAATCACCAGTTTTGCTTTATTTTCTGTCGATCGACACGGTCAATCGGGGTTAAAAAGACTAGAATTATGGCATCATTTCTGTTAAAACCAACATAAAAGCATCGCTACACCTTTATCCTGTGATATCCAATAGCTGAATCCATCGAAACATTACTTAAAACAAATATATTGCCTCCTGAATCGCACACGTTCGTCTCATTCGACTGTCCGACTAGTGACAACTGTACCTAATCATTAGCGACATACCAAGAAACAAAAACTGTCCGACTAGTAATGATTGTATTTTCACATTCATGACGATCATTTTCAACATATGCTTGAAAAAGGTAATAAAAATATCGTTTTGGATGCGTTCACTGGGATCATCATTTGGGGAGAAGGTTATCAAGCATTTCTTGATAAAGAAATGATCATATGGCTAAATTTTTCTCTGTCAGCATTTCAATCAAAATTGTGACCTAGCCAAGTACCTCTTTTGTGATGCGTTACTGGTTTTCAGAAATTCGCATTTTCCGTCTTCCGGTAGCGTTTAAGCAACCATCAATGCAATAAAAAGTAAAGAAAGCTACATGTAAACCCCAACCACCCCTTACCTGTAAAAATACACTTTGACCTTAATTATTATTAATCGATCAATTTTCTAAGCAAATTCTGTGTCTGTGAAGACAAACTCAGTGCTATGTCTCAGAAAATCGATGGTCATTGGTCAAAACCCACACATTACATTAATAAGCGAGCTCGGAGTTTCGAGTTTCCGGTTGGACTGGAGGAGAAAGGTCAAAGGTCACGATTGGAAAAATCCGATAGGTTATCATTACGGTTACCTGTTCAGTCAATATAAAACACGTTTTTCATGATTAAAAGGCATTGATATGATTGAAAATTGTTTTCAACTCAGAAAAAAATGGATATCCACAAGGGTAGTATAGGGTATCAATGTAGATCTAGGTGACAATATTGTGCCGTTTGTGAAATATGTTTTCATATCTTTTAAGCTGCTAGTCTGACCATTGTAATTAGTTTCGCCTGTTGAAAAACACATTCAAAGTACATTTTCTTTACACAGAAAAATTCAGAAACACTCTCAGTATTTTCAATTTATTTCGAATCCTACGAATAAATCATTGAGCCTGTCATGCTAATCTGTGCAAATTTATGGTAGATATAAACAGCATACTGGACTTCTGAAACAAACTCAATCCAGTAGAAGTTCTTACCCTCCGTTGTCGTTAAATTTCGATAAAGAATACATAAGTAAAAATATTAACTAACACATTTTCTGCTCAATAAGACTTACAAGAAAATCGTCGCTAATCGTTCAACACCATTTTTTGTTTTTGTCACTAGTCGGACAGTCGAATGAAACGAACATGTGCGATTCAGGAGGCAATATATTTGTTTTAAGTAATGTTTCGATGGATTCAGCTATTGGATATCACAGGATAAAGGTGTAGCGATGCTTTTATGTTGGTTTTAACAGAAATGATGCCATAATTCTAGTCTTTTTAACCCCGATTGTCCGTGTCGATCGACAGAAAATAAAGCAAAACTGGTGATTAAGCAGGAAAACTTGATTTTTACACAGAGATTGGGTGGTGATATGTCAAACTGACAATGCTACAGGTGAAGTACATCCAATTCTCTCCCCAATGTCGAAAACCGCATCTAAAAGAACAAATTCGATAAGGACTTACCTGCTTTTGACCGTTTCACCTCACAAGTTGTTTATGTGTCACTAATGATTTTCGGGTGTACAGTCAATTGTCGCTTCCGATTTGGTGACTGTCCGCTTATACACTGTGGTAATTACAGGTGCGTTCCGGTATTTCTATGGACAATATTTCACTACCTACGCCAACCACCTCAGACACACACAAAACTGAAAAAAAAAAAAAAATGTAAGTCATCCCAAAATTTATGTTCATTTATCGATTTGACAGGTTAAAGACTTAATGGTTCTATGTACAAAAGTCAGGAAAAATACGTCTCAGAAAAGGACCATAAAGCATTTGCAAAGTGCGTGAATTCCGATGTGCGTGAATTCTAATCAATAAATCAACAACAGAATAAAGCGCAGCTGCATATGGTACTACTAGTATATTATATCCTGACGCTATTTCAGAAAAGAGTCAGGACATTATTCACAAGGTTTTTTTTTTACTATTGCTGTATCTATACACTATAGAAACGAAATTTTGTTTTTCCGCTGACCTCGCTCTTGACTTAACCCGCCAACTTTCTAAATCGGAAGCGGAATTCGTAAACCGGATGTAGAATTTTTCACAATCGTCTGTCAATATAGAAGTCGTGTCGCTATTCAGCCGTTATAGGCTCACCATTGACCTGTTTGATCAACCAGAAAAGCAACCCATGTGGGTAATATGAAATAGGCGCTAGGTATTGCAACCAACCAAAATTATGACTCCAACACTAACCACTTTGCAGTTAACGTACTTATTAACATTCTTAAATCACGCCTGACAATCAGTCTCATGCGGAACCGGCGGTTAAGCAAAGCAATCCGTTAGATCACTTTCCGGTGACGTAGAAGAGGAGCCGAAAAATGTAAACAAATGATAATCGTTCGTGTAAGAAGACGATTTATTTTCTTAGAAAATGTGCTCTTTAAAATATGAGAATGCTATTTTGCTGCTAACACATTGTTTTCTTTGTATGCCGAAGGATTTGCTGAAGCGTTGTCTTGTTTTTGTCATTTTTATTCCCTCCTCCGAAACACCTGTTCGTACTGGATTATACATGAGGTAAGCAACACATTTATCCGCTAAATCTGACATTTGTGTACATATGATCTGCAAATTAGACGGCGTGCGGATATTTTAAACAGAAAGTGAGGTATGTGATACCTTTACATTTTGCTAGAACCAAGAATTCTTTTGAAATGCATGCATAATTGGTCTCGAAAGTTTGGTTCCGCATGTAATCATTAAAAATAAGAAGAAAATAATTTCACAGATAATTTTATTTTCAACCTAATATGTGCAGTAAAACTGTGCCCAGTATAATTCTGGAGTTTCTAAAGTTGACAAATGCAGCTCTAACGGCTAATATTTGCTTGAAACCAGACTGCAAGAGAAATCAAGGAACACTGCTTTAAGCCATTATATGTTGAACATTATGCATTGATTACGTCATTGGAATATCAAATGACTCCATATAATATCTGTTTAGCTTATTTCAACACTTTTGGTTTGCCTATTTTTAAGGTAAGTTCCCATGTCATTTTTTCCTGGTTTCGCATGCGATAGCTCGGTTCAGCATTTGACTTCTTTCAAACTTCACAATTTCTTTTGCTTAAACGAAGCTATAAACGTCTCAAGCTATACATGGATTACTTTTAATTTGTTATGCCAATACTGTTTTTTCTTATTTATCTTCTGATAAAAATAACCCTCGAAAACACTCATATGTCCTGCTTCAGTATCATAATAATATTTAAGTGTTTAATGCTACGCGTTGTAGTTTTCGACATCACCTCGAGCAATGACTTTTTGACTTTGTTGAAGGCAATTTAGCAAAATTACGGTGCACCTTGTCCTCTTTCGTAGCAAACGATTTTTAAGTTTTTAATGCTACTCGCTGTAATTTTCGGCAACACCTCGAGCAATGACTTTTTGACTTTGCTCGAGGCAATATGGAAAATACGGCGTGCATCGAAAAGGTTCTTATATAATCGCTTGCTACAAAAGCCAGGAGGTATCCGCACTTCGCCGCACGAAATTTCATTGATTATTAACATCGAAGGTAATGTTTCAAACTGACCTCCGCTGAAATATGTTGAAAACTAATTTGACTATTTTTCGGTAGTCAGTTTGCAGTTTTCGTGGTCTATAGATGGGTCACGGGTAAGATTTCTGAGTCTTGCACAGAAATTTTGGCTCTGTGAATGCATTTGTAGGCTTTCCTTAAAATCTTAGTAATGCGATAAGGCGTGCCCATATCATACACACTTTCAAATGATATATTTATAAAACTTAATGCTTTCATTACTGTGTGTGTATTTAAATTCTCGTAATGACGTTAAACCACACACCCCAGCGGAACGTATCCATAGCCTCAGTAACTGGGAACCGTTCATCCGTCCAGCTTTCGTTACCGAATCTAAAATATTGATAGTCAATTTGAAACTTAGGAGAAAGTCTAATTGAGATTAACCCTTAACCCCACGATCGCGCGAACTGTCAGTTTTAAGGGGTAGCCTGTCAGGAAACCCCACTTTTTGAGGCTGTCATATGCAGAAGGGAATCTGTTTTATTACTAGAGCAAGGTTTTGCCCACATCACTGGTTTGTAGTTTGCAAACACTGAAAATACGTTAAAATTTTAAGATTTTTTTTCAATACATCTTTTCAAGTGGCACCATTATCCAGTTGATCCGATTTTCTGGAAAGTAGACCTCATTCATCTAAACTTTTTCTGTTGATAAATGTTCAGCAACAACACCGGGTCTCAGACAAGCAGTCACTTTCCATTTCTAAAGCATATACCTGGGGCTGATATCTTGTATTCTTTTTTAAACGTCTTGGTCGGTTTCCGGTTGATTGTGTTAGGTCGGAGCATGGACGTCGATGGACCTTGGTAACTTCCTGAACGGCAGCACACCCCTTGTTGCAGCTGAGTGAACATATCTGTCAAATCGAACAGAGTTTGTGGCTTCTGAGGTATGGGTTCCCGCATGTTTAGGGTCCCATGAATAACTTATGTGACAGGTAAAGGGTTATTATAGATATACTGAGACCAAGACCATCTTACTTGACCAAAATTATCTGGCGTATGTTTAGAAGTATTTAAACGTGCTTTTAAATTTAAGCGCACAATCCCTTTGGAGCAGAATATAATTGTCTCCATGTCAATTTCAATACTATTGACCTCGAGGTTTTCAAATTGACCGCCGATAAATATTCGTTGAGGGCGAAGTAACAAAAGCATGCATTTTCTTGAAAGTGAGTTTTCAACGCGGTTATATAAGTTAAGTGTCTTGCTGCATCGATAAGATTTCACAGAAAATCTGCAAATGCACGCACAGGGCCGATTTATCTGCAGGACTATTTCCTTCTTTCGGTACTGAACTTGGAGGATAAATGTAATATACCAAACACCACTTAAAACTATTCATATCACTTGGTCTAAACATACAATTGTAAACAAATGATAGCATGACATTCTCCAATTTTTTGCAATGCCTTTTCTTGAGAGAAAAATCTGATATGACTGAAATACTGCTGAAAAACGTAAATCGCGAGTCATCCATCCACCAGTTAAATTTTAGGCCCATATAAACTTTTAAGACTGGCTAGTCTCATAAACAATTTTATTCAAATGGTTGCCGTAAGAAAAACATGTCTTCCTGGCTACATTACCAGGTCAGACAAAATTATTAGATTATCTGCCAGAGAAGATCCTTAGAGTTGTAGGTTTAATGATACAACAGCTTTTCAGTGGTGCTAAACGAGCAGACCAAACTGTGTGAAGTCGCAGGTTGACCGATGTTTTCGTGGTTCATATATAAGTCAGGCTGCCTCGCAGCTAAATCAGGCACCCAAGCTCATTTGATATTCCATACATTCCAATGCTCAACCGAATATTCTCATGCGCAACCACAAAATTTTGACAGGAGCCTCCCATTCAATTGCAAAAAATCAAAATTTTGTGAAATCGTGTTAATTATTCAAATGTAATCTTAATAATTCAGCACGCATTTAAAACCATTATAAAACAGTAAACACCAAGTACTTTAGGGAATGGGATAAACTTTGTTCCTTTTTTTATGTTAAAACATAATCTCCAACTGCATAGACCCTACAAGTCTCAGCTGACATCTAACAAATGTTAAAAAAATCCAGCATAAAATTTATGTCATAAAACAGACTAAAATAAGCAGATTGATGTTGACATATTTCCTTCTATTTTTAATGATTAAATGCTGAACCAAAACATTTCGCCCCTTTCAACAATGATTTCAGAACAATGCTTGATACCTGGTCACTGAAACATCGTTGTTGATGACAGATATTAATTATTACATTGATATGCAATGATTAATTCGGATGCTTTTTGCTCGTTTTTGAGATCGAGCAGAAAATGTTGTTATTTTATCTCCTGTTTTGTCTGACCTTGAACGTGTTGAACAGACATTTCGGAGGAGGGATCAAATATCAAGAAAACCGCGGAACCAATTATAGAATTATTTGGTGTGTTGAAGGAGCAATGTTTAAGGAACAAAATAGCATTCTTAGATTTTGGATATCTCTCCTATCATTCTAAAAAAACATTCTAACATCTGACTGAGAATGTATTGTTTACCTTTTTCGGCTCCTCTTCTGCGTCACCGGAAAGCGATCTAACGGATTCCTTTGCTTAACCGCCGGTTCCGCATGAGACTGATTGTCAGGCGTGTAAATATAGCATCTGAAAGGGCCATTAAACTCGTCGATAAAATTTCGGTGTCCTAACCACTTCAGAAATTCATGCTGTTTTTTTTTTTTTTTTTTTTTTTTTTTTTTGGGGGGGGGGGGGGGGGGGGGGGCGGAAGGGGACCTCCTCCTTCCCTACACCCAGTAATTAATCTGTTGCAGTGATATACATGTATGTAATTACATATGCAATATGTCTTGTCAAGTACTGTTTCCTTGCACTGTCTACTATGACAGAAGTTTTATACATGCCCTAAGAGAATGCATACATGCTGGCTGTATATTATTTGCAATACTGTAAACTGTGTACTGTTTACGGTCTACTGTGGCACAATGTACTGTTTTCTTTGTCCTGTTTACTGTCTTCAGCCTACTGCGCCAAGTGCACAATAGGCAATAAACATAGCATTGTAGAGAGTATACTCAGTAGACCTATATGTGCATGCTCTTGAATAGGTAGCAGTAGGTAGCATACATGAAGATTTATTTTTCTTCTTCTTCTTTTCAGTCAAAAATTATTTTATTTCCTTTTGCGTCAATTTTCCCTGTCGAATCCAGGGCACACTATCATTATTGGTATTGATCTTATAATCACCACCCCATTTTGATTAAAAATGGAAAAAAAATAAAAAATAAAATAACAGACCCCACAAAGAGTATCAAATGTTGGGGTCCATCTTTTCTTTGACAAAAGGAGCCTTGAATGGATATTTCCCGTCTGTTTTTTTTTTTTTTTTTTTTTTTTTTTTTTTTTTTTTTTTTACATCCTCACCAGCTACCAAAATGTGTCCGAGTAAAAAAATACACCGAGATTTCGACAATCATCAACTGTCGGAGAGCAAAGGAATAGTTTCGGGGCCTTACATTCTACATGAAAATGATTGCCTTTCAAGGTACAAGCTTTTTGTATTGATAAATTTGCGCTTGCACGGCGAGTAATTCCAATGAAATTGGATTCTGGGTCGAATGGCGGGATTGAAAAGGTGTTTTTAATGGTTATTGGCCAATAAATTTTTCTTTCGGTGAAGGTTCATTTTATGTCTTATAAAAATGCCAGCTTTTCATTTTCTCCAAAGAAAAAAAACTCCGACCGGAAATTCAGCGACAGAAAAAATTCGAAGCCTTAGTGGCATGGGACAGTATAGAATAGATCAGAAATACGCGTATTTATCGCAAAGCAACCAACACTCGTTGTTTGCCGCCGAAAAAAAGACTCGTTAGTTGGTATTATAATTAGATGGTTTTCAAAGGGAGTAAGTGCAAAAGAAACAGTATATTAGAATGAAATCAGGTCAACTCGGACCAAAAACAACTCGCCCAAGAAGAAAATTGACCCAGTATGACCAACCCAATATTCTTTACTTTCCACAAGTCAGCTCGCCCCAAAATATGCCAGCTGGGCCCAAATTTATCATGAGTGTCTTAATTTTTAAAATAACATATAAAATATACCGTCTGATTTCATCCCAACATAACATGCCCTGATTCACTACTTGAACGGATTACGGTAATTACACGTATCTTTGTGACATACAAAGTAGTTTTAGACAGAATTTGCAATCACTAATGAAAGACAGTTACTCGATAGTGCGATCAAAACTGTGCGCTTATTTTTCATTATTGCATATTGTTTTCGCGTTCACACCACATTTGTTGCCTTTCACACCTTGCGTTCAACCCCAAAGGATTACAAATTGACTAGATAACTATGTTTTGACCACATAACTATATATTTTCTAAACCCGTGATAACTTTGCGATTATAGAAATTGCGTCCATGTTAGTATCTCGTACTGAATGTGATTGTACATGACATAAAAATCAGTTTTTTTAATGACTCTTGAGCTGACAGTAAAATGGAACGAGTTGTTACATATAAAGAAACTAAGAGTTCACAATGATGTCAAGGTGACGTCATCGAGATATCATTCTGCAAGATACTAAGCACAACAGTTTGTAATTCCATAGTTATTATGGCAACAGATCTCTGACGCCCATACGCCGATGCCAATTTTTCACTGACATTATAAACTGAAATTCTTTCAAGCATTTCAAACTAAATTTCAGATTTTCTTAAACAAATAATTATTCTCAAGTTATATAATTACGTGTTATTCCCGAAATTCTGTTTACTGTTACCTAGTTATGGATCAATTTAATTTTACACTGATTCAACGCCCAAATGACAAAACTTAATATGCCAACCCAGATTATAGTGACAAATACTTCTTGGAAGATTCATAAAGTTCTACTCGTTGATTACCTAATTGTGGCTTAATTTGTAATTTTTGCATCAACTCAAGGGCAATAACTCATGCACTGCTGAAGCCATTCTGGCAAAACTTTATATGCAAAGAAGTGTTATACAGCCATGCATAATTACGAGTTCCATGAAATTTTGTTCATTGTTACATAGTTATGGCTCAATTTTTTTTATTAATATCAATTCAAGGGCTATAAACTCGTGCATTATTGATGCCTTTCTTACAAAACCTGGCGGGCGTGACGTATATTTAAGCTTGATCAAATTCTGTTCATTGGTTACCGATGGCTCCGACGGACATGACGGACGGAAACCCGGAAGGACGAACATGGAAAAAGATATATCCCTCCGCCTTCGGCGGGGATAACAAAAGATCAAGGGCCATTGTGTACCAGCTAGTGCTGTTAGAATATATACCAAAGAATGCGGTATGGTACCTGGTCACTCTTCAAAACACCTCTAGGCAATAATACCAGCCCATTTTACCGAAAACCCTAAACAGATACTGCGATTCTGTTTCTTGTTGCTTTAAGATAGTTTGGTAAACTATGAAACTGGTGAAATAAAGTACCAGATAACGCAAATTTGGTACCAGCAGAGGCGTTGAGTAGACGATTCTTGGGAACAGCTGCAGCAGGCCATTCTACTACGAGCATACCTCTAGGCAGACATTGTATTACGACAACTCTACATAGACTGTGGTGCCAGTTCAAGTTTCTACAAGCAGTATTTTATAGTTAGTGAATAACTTGAAATAGGTATCAGGGATATATTTGTGGGTCTGTTTCTCGTCGCTGACGCGGCTCAAAACAACACCCCAAAAATTCTCTGATACCCATTTCAGACTGTGCATTCCACACCTACAGATACATTTTACCCTTCTACAAGGTGCATGCAGTTTCTGTAACTATCATTCATAAACTTGTTTCCATACCAGGTTCTGTGGTCTCACTTTCGGTTCAGTGATCGTGGTGCCAGTGGCTTAATTTCAATAGGGACGAATATTGATGTGGTTTAATCATATGGATTTTCCTTTTATGCTGGTATGTGTATAATTCTTTGTATTGTGAAGGTACATGCGTGTTTTCCCGAGGCACAGTCAAGGGTTCAGACAATAACTGTACAGGCAATTCTGAGATGATTGCATTTTCATAAAAACCTTCATTTAAGCATTTCGTTAGGGCTGTTTCGCCAAGATATCCCAAATTATTATTATCATTATTATTATTTCGTTCTTATTATTTTTTTTACCAAGCTTGAGAAGTGCACAAGACCATTTTCGTGGAACGGCTGAATATGTTCTCTGTAATAAAAGTCAGCGCTCGATATATAGAACACTGATATTTCAAAGTACTCGCTTATAGCAAAGAGTACAGTTTGGAAACATCTATTTTCATTCTCATTTCAACTCCATTTATCTCACACTACTCAGACCAGATAATTTATGAGATATACGTAGTTAGTGAAGAACTTGAACTTTGAGGTATCGAAAATTGACTGTTTCCCCTTTTGAAGGGACAAAACAATATCACTTGCCACAGTAACCCTTAGTTCAGTAGGACTCCTAAACTAAAATGTACTGATGGTAATTATAAGTTGCTGTTCATGTCCAGCTGCAGTTTTGTCAAAATTGCCGGCAGAATGGCTAATCCGGCAGACCCCGATTAGACGGAGCTGTTTGGCCTGGGTCTGCACAATAAGATCCTTCACAAGCTTCTGTCCTAATATAGGGTTTTGTACCAACCGTTTTGAAACCTTGCGAAGGTTTCTGTCATGGTCTAAGAATTCGCATGTGGTTATGACATATTCTACAGTTTAATGTTTGCCACTTTATTCGCGGTTTGAACTTGGCAATATTTTTCGTTTGTTGTTTGATTAAGGCACCCCATCCTCTCTCTCTCTCTCTCTCTTGTGCGCGCACGCGCTCTCTTTCACCACTACCACCAACGAAGAAAAGTTTTTATGTGTATGTTGAAATATACTATGCAAAATATACTTAGCAATTGTCATTTATGTGCCAGATCCACAATGTTGGGCTTTTATTGTCATTTATTGCGTCAAGATACAAACACCGATCGCCCGCGATGAATTTCCAGGTGAAAAAAAAATCAAGAATGAGCAACTGCGGCTTTTGTGCTATTTAAGGCTATCGTATGTGAAAGGTAATTTTGACCATGTGCAAAAATCAAAACCATAATGACGCAGCTGTTTCGCTGTTGAAGGAAACCACATTAAAACATCTGAATATGCTTCGAGTATAGATTTGAACTAGACAATCACTAAAGGTGATGAATGTCCCCGCCATATGCCTAACTGGATGAGTAATAAGTTAAAACATAGTAATGTGTTAAAACGTGTGTGAAGTTCCATCGAAATCTGTCAATAAATAAAGGTGCTAAAGGGATGTCAAAGTTGTTTTTTCTAAAAATAGCAACTGTAACCTTGATATTGGATCTACAACAATGAAAGGTGAATTCGTCCATGATATTGTTATACTTAATATTTGTGTGAAGTTATATCAAAATCAGTGCAAATAAAGGCGCTTGAACAATGACAAAGATTTACATGTACCTATAATAGCATATGTGACCTTAACCTTGGACCTACAATGCTGAAACGTGAATTTGTCCCAGATATTGTCATGCTAAATATTTGTGTCAATTTTTGTCAAAATCATTCCAGACGGATGACAACGTATTTTCTACAAATAGCAAATGAGATCTTGACCTTGACCCTAAAATTCTGGATTGCGAACTTGTCCAAGATATTGTCTAACTAAAAATTTGGGTGAAGTTACATCAAAATTGTCAATGAATAAAGGGGCTAGAGGGATGATAAAGTTTTTTTCTAAAAATAGCAACTGTGACCTTGACCTTGGATCTCGGAGCTGAAACGGTAATTTATTCAAGATACTGTTATACTTAACATTTATATGAAGTTATATCAAAATTGATGCATAAATGAAACCGCTAGAGCGATGCCTAAGTTTTTCTGAAAATAGCAACTGTGACCTTGACTTTGATCCTACCAACCTGAAATGCAAACATTTTGAGGTATTGTCATACCCAATATAGATGTGATGTAATACAAACTGGTTGATAAATGAGGCCACTAGAGCGATGACAAAAGGTGAGCTTGTATATGAGCCATGGAAATAAGGTCAAAATATGTATGTCATTCAAGGGGACATAATTCTGCAATAAAGACCTAACTCAAAGTTCTGTTTCCTTTATGCATATGTTCAATGCATGTCTGAACTGTGTCCCAACACCAAATACTATTGGAGGAGTTGCAGAGACAACAACAGTACTACAAAGTGTGAAATACAGTCAAATAAGTATGTCAATCAAGGGGATATAATTCTGCCATAATAACCTGGATCAAAGTTCTGTTTCCTTTATGCACACGTTCGATGCCTGTCTGAACTGTGTTGGAAGTTTCAACTCCCTGCATCAAATACTGTACAAGGAGTTGTGGAGACACAAACAGTACTACATACGTGAAATATGGTCAAAACATGTATGTTATTCAAGGGGACATAATTCTGCAATAAAGATTTGAATCAAAGTTCTGTTTCCTTTATGCACATGTTCAATGCATGCCTGAACTGAGTTGCAAGTTTCAACTCCCTGCATCAAATACTGCAGGAGCAGTTGCGGAGACAAGTACAGTACTACAAATGTGAAATATGGTGAAAATATGCATGTTATTCAAGGGGACATAATACAGTCAAAATATGTATGTCAATCAAGGGGACATAATTCTGCCATAATGACCTGGATCAAAGTTCTGTTTCCTTAATGCACACGTTCGATGCATGTCTGAAGTTCTGAACTGTGTTGCAAGTTTCAACTCCCTGCATCAAATACTGTAGAAGAAGTTGTGGAGACACAAACAGTACTTCATATGTGAAATATTGTCAAAATATGTATGTTATTCAAGGGACATAATTCTGCAATAAAGACTTGAATCAAAGTTCCGTTTCCCTTATGCACATGCTCAATGCATGCCTGAACTGAGTTGGAAGTTTCAACTCCCTGTATCAAATACTGTAGGAGGAGTTGCGGAGACAGAACATAACTACAAATGAGAAATATGGTGAAAATATGCATGTTATTCAAGGGGACATAATTCTGCAATAAAGACCTGAATCAAAGTTCTGTTCCTTTATGCACATGTTCAGTGCATGTCTGAACTGTGTTGCACGTTTCAACTCCCTGCTTCAAATACTGTAGGAGTTGCGGAGACAAGAACAGTACTAGAAAGTGTGATGGACGGACGTATGCACGGACGGACGGACAAGGGCAAAACTATATGCCCCTCCCCACTTCGTGGCGGGGGCATAAAAAAAGATGTTTCCCTTGTGTTGCGTTATCGTCTTAAAACTTTGTTCCTAATCGGCATCTCTTTCGAATGTATGATTGTGTGCTTTCTACCATATGCTAACTAAGCAATTCGGCAAGATTTTTTTTCTCGGCTTCTGAGCATAAGCATCAGTTTCAGTAAATTTACTCACTGTACAGTGACCAATGAAAAACTGAGATTTATGTAACTGATCAATAACTAGATGTTTCCTGAAAACCAAGAAAAGTCGGCTTGAATATAGAGCACTCATAAAAATTGGCCTATTGCCCAACATTGACGGGCCGTGCAATGCCGCATGCTAAGATTCGGCAGTGGTCACGCCTTATCACATTTTTCGCTGTAATTTCGTGTCCGCTCCGTAACTGGAATCAAGCGGACATGCAAAGCTAAACCATCAAGTGGAAATGACTCAAAAAGTAAGAAAGCCAGAGTTGTCATCCTTCTACAAGACACACTGCCATAACCAGTTCTGTATAGCTGTGAAGTATCATGAAAATATTTCAAAGGGTATTCAAGTTACGAAGAGGACACGAAGTCACAGCTTAAACCAGCCAAGGGGAAATGACTCAAAGCATAAGACAGCAAGAGTTGTCATTCTCGTACACGACACATCATGACCTGTTCTAGTAAACCTGGGCAGTATCATCAAAATATCTCGCATTTGTACCATTTGAGTTATTATCCCTTAGGGCTGCAATTTCGTGTCCATTCAATTTTTTTATAACTGTGTCATATTGTCGTGATACTGCGCAGTGCGCACCTATGAAGAATAGGTAATGACGACATGTTTCATATCAGAATGGCAGCTCGCACGTTCATCAATCTGCATTATTTCCCCTTGATGGTTTTGACTGCAATTTCATGTCTGCTCTATAATCCAAGTACTATCGGGAATACTTTTATGATACTTCACAGTTAATTAGAAAAGGTCATGATGATATGTCACGTTTAATGAAGTGAGTGAGTGAGTGAACTCGGGTTTAACGTCCCACCAACAACGAGGTCATATGGAGACGGCACCTCGGTTTAAAGTCTCATCCGAAAGACCGGGGAAGCGGGGGTTCGAACTTGCGATCCCTGGATTGGTAGTCCGGAGTGTTATCCACTACACTACAGCCGCTCCTTTAATTACGTTTAATGAAAGATCTGAGTTTCAAAGTTTATAAGTTATTTCCCCTTGATGGTTTTATGCACTGTTTTATGTCCGTGCTTTGAAGTTTCATGTCCGCTCTATAACATTAATACTCCTTTGAATATTTTCATGATACATCAGAGGTATGTGGATCAAGTCAGGGTAATACATCACAAACAACGACAACATTTACATTTATTATGATTTACTTAGTTTCTCTGCAGTGTTTCATGTCCTCTGTTTGCATTTTCTCTGCCTGCTGCTCGATTTGAATACCCTTATGCGTTTTAGAATATTGATGATCATGCTAAAATATCCCCTCAATATTCTTAACTCTCTGTGGCCACAAACCCCATCCCTTCCTTGCTGTCCCCCACTATCCCCACCCCTTATTATTTTTTTTAGATTTTGATTCAAAATTCACTTACTAGAGAGCTCAAAATTAGAGTTCTCGGGTTTGTACTTTAGCAGTTATTCACACAGTTTTAAATGTTGATTTTATCAAATGCTTTACATTGTGTAGATTGCTAACGTGTGAGATTTTACCGCTTTTGGCACTCTGGAATAATGTTGTAATATGAATGTTAGAAAATTATGCATCTGTTAAACTGATAATGTCAAGAAGAAGCATAAAAGAATGGCCATATATTACAAATGTGTATTTTGAAGTGCAATTTGTTTTCCAAGGCCTATGCACCTTCTCTGATGGCTATTTTAACAGTCTGATGTGGTAAACAGTCTGAACAAATTTCTTCTGCTGTATGGACTGTGACCAGTCGTTTAAGTGGTTTAATAGTAACTTGAAGCAGCACCTTCGTCTTTATAGAGGTCTGAGCTGACCCTACCATTGTTTACAGGGCCCATGTAGCAACTAGCGGTAGTTTAAGCAATTTTAATAGCGGTGTATAGTAGCTTTGAATGTAGAGGAATAATACAAGTGTCAGACTGGAGAGAAGACCACATCATAAATGGATAGGTTTGAGATACTGCAGATACTAAGGGCCAGGGTTTGGATCCAATAAAACTAGTTTAAACTCTTCAGTTATCTATTACTAGCCGTTCCAAGGTGGTACTTCTGTTGTGGTTCCTAAATGTTACATTTTCTTACGTAAGCTTGCCCTTAGTCTTCTACCAATACAGTCAGCCGCATAGCTGCCCACTTTGCTTTCTGTTATTTTCGAAGCATTTCATGATCTGTTGTCAATTTATGTAATATAAAGGTCTTTCCCTATCGGATTTTAGGACAGGGCAAGGGATATGTTTGCATTAGTTCCTGATCATTAATGGTACTTATGCTTTTACTTTGATGTTTGCAGCTCCTCTATACACTGGCGAAAACAGGCATACCTATGGAGAAACTGTTGCAAAAAAAAATGCAATAACTGTCCTACCAGTCTTACAGTATTCTGTTTCGGAAACTAGAGCAAATGAGCAGGGGCGCACATAAACCCCCGGCCAGTGCCAATGCTTAATGAACCAAACAATTTAAAACTTATATGCAAATGTTTTATAACTTTTCAAGTATGTTGATCTCAGGCAAGCAGCAGTATCCAGATCATGTCAACTACTATGTTTCAACTTTATGGAGTAAACTCTGGCATGCATTAAAGGGCTCTATTCGAGTATATTGGTAAAATAAGCAAAACTTCTTAATATAAACTTAAGTTGTAATTATTGATCCTATCCCCAACCAAGGGGTTCTGGTTTTCTATATCAACGGTAATGCAAAAGTGAAATCAATAATTAAATACATAAAGCTAACAAATCACTGAAAAAATATAAGCGATTCACATCAAAATTTTACATCCAAAAATACCAAGATTCTAATTATTGGCCTCTGGCCCAATTAAGGGGCTCAGATTTTCCACGTCAAGGGCAATGCTATGGACAGATCATAAAACAAATATGAAGAAAAACCTGGAATGTGGTTGCATAGACAAAAGCTATTCAAAAGGTTTAACACAAAATTTTGAAATACATAAGGGAACAGACAGATAGACGGACAAACAAAAGGATGAACAGTCGTAAAGGCAAACGCTATATGTCCGCTGACATACTCGATATGTCATGGGTATAACAAAGAGGGGATTGAGAATGTCATTATGTACTAAAGTAATTAAACGACTTCCATATTTACCAAAATAACAACAACAAAAAAACTATTTTAACACCTTCTCTTTATTTTCTGATCAAAGTATTTACAATGATCGATCACAAACCTGATACAAACTTACAACATTTACTGATTCAAACATACAACAAATATTGGCCAGAATAAAAATTTGGCTGTAGACTACATATTATTCCAACAATGCGTTTCATTGGAAACATCATTCAGATAAATGCTCAAGTCTGCAAGTCAGTACCATTCTTTTAGTCACATAATAAGACAGCATACTTTTAAACAACTCCTGCATAGTCTTTTAAACTACTAGTAGTGCTTTGGTAACTTAATAGTCAATGAGCATTTTCAACTGTTTCCTGGTTTGCCTAATAAGAAAAACATAATACCTATACCCTCCCGGTATAACTAGCTAAAGTTACTGTATGAGCTACAACTTTACAAAACAAGAGGGCCATCATGGCCCTGGATCGCTCACCTGAGTATCCTGTAAACTTAACCTCAGAGACATCCATATGACCGACAGACAGAGTTTCACAAAGATTCAATGGAAAATGAACCCTTTATTGTGTACCTATTTTTTTTTATAAGATTTAACCTAATGACCTAGATTTTGACCCCACATGACCCAGTTTCAAACCTGGTCTAGATTTCTTGGATATGAACATTCTGACAAAGTTATCAAAACTGTGCCCTCTAGAGTGTACACAATGTTTTTCTACGGTTTAACCTAGTGACCTACTTTTTGACCCAACACGACCAAGTTGCACCCTTGGTCCAGATTTGTTGGAAACAAACATTCCGAAAAAGTCTCATGAAGATTAGAACAAAACTGTGTCAGCTAAAGCATTCACACTGTTTTTCTTAGAACTGACCTAGTGACCTAGTTTTGGACCTAATATGGCCCAGTTTCAAATCTGGTATAGATTTCATGAAAATAAACATTCTGACAATGTTTCATGTAGATTGGATCGTAACTGTGCCCTCTTGAGTGTTTACAAGGTTTTTCTAAGATTTGACCTAGTGACCTAGTTTTTGACCCCACAAGACTCAGATTCAAATTTGGCCTAGATTTTACATAAATAAACATTCTGACAAAGTTTCATGAAGATTGGATCATAACTGTGCCCTCTAGAGTGTGCATAAGGTTTTTCTAAGATTTGACCCAGTGACCTAGTTTTTGACCCCACACGACCCAGTTTCAAAGACGGTCTAGATTTCATTTAGATCAACATTCTGACAAAGTTTCATGATGATTGGATCATAACTGTGCCCTCTGTGTCATTCTAAGATTTATTTCTATTTTTAGCTCTGGCGACCATTTTGTTCAGCGGAGTGGAACCGTTTTAGCAATTTTTGGTCAGAGTCATGAGTAAAACATTTCTGTGAAATTTTTTTGAAATCGAGCAATTGGCTTCAGAGACGATGATGTTTAAAGCTTTTTTCTATTTTTAGCTCTGGTGGCCATATTGTTCAGCGGAGCAGAACCGTTTGAGCAATTTTGGCAGAGGGTCTCCTAAGGAACATTTCTGTGAAATTATTTCAAAATCGGCCCAGCAGTTTTGGAGAAGAAGTCGTGTAAAGGTTTTTCTATTTTAGTTCTGGCCGCCATATTGTTTAGCGAAGCGGAACCGTTTGAGCAATTTTGGTAGAGGGTCTCCTGAGGAACATTTCTGTGAAATAGTTTCAAAATCTGCCCAGCAGTTTTGGAGGAGAAGTCGTTTAAAGGTTTTTCTATTTTTAGCTCTGGCGGCCATATTGTTCAGCAGAGCAGAACCGTTTGAGCAATTTTAGTAGAGGGTCTCCTAAGGGACATTTCTGTGAAATGATTTCAAAATCTGCCCAGCAGTTTTGGAGGAGAAGTTTAAAGGTTTTTCTATTTTTAGCTCTGGCGGCCTTATTGTTCAGCGGAGCGGAACCGTTTGAGCAATTTTGGTAGAGGGTCTCCTAAGGAACATTTCTGTGAAATTATTTCAAAATCGGCCCAGCAGTTCTGGAGGAGAAGTCCCTTAAAGGTTTTTCTATTTTTAGCTCTGGCGGCCATATTGTTCAGCGGAGCGGAACCATTTGAGCAATTTTGGTAGAGAGTCCCCCAAGGAACATTTCTGTGAAATTGTTTCAAAATCCGTCCAGCAGTTTTGGAGAAGAAGTCGTTTAAAGCAAAAGTTGACGACGGACGCACGACGGACGACGGACAAAGACCGATCACAATACCTCACCTTGAGCACTTCGTGCTCAGGTGAGCTAAAAAAAAAACAAGGGCTTCACAAGCGGCGCATAATACGCCCGTTTAAATGTCATAAAGGAGTTATAGAATGAACAAGACTGTTTACAAAAGGATAGACAGACAGACAAACAGAGGCAACCACTCTATAATAAATGAATTCAACATTATTTAAATATACTGTTAGTATATCAAGTCAAGGGAGATAAACTAAATATACTAGATACACCATTCTTTGTTCCATTACGTTCCCTTGACATCATACAATATTTTAAACAGTTGAAATGTTACAGAGTAAAGATGATATTTATGCAAGGGCAGGTAATTCAGTAAGTAAGCCAGAGTTGTGGTTCTTGCTCAGGATACATTACCACATTATACACATTCCTACAAAGTTTCATTCTAATATTTCAAAAGTTAAAGGAGATATGGAGTGAATGAGAAATGACTAAAATATACTAATCAAAGGGAAATTACTCCAAAATTAAGAAAGGGGGAGCAACCATTCTTATATGTGACACACTGTCTTGTGATCATGCACATTGTTATTAAGTTTCATCATGATATTCCAAACGGTTACCAAGTTATGGTATGCACAAGTAAGTATACACAAAAATAGTCAACAAGAACTAATGAAAGGGATGTAACTCTAAAACAAAGAAAGGTAGAGCAGCCAATGTTGTACGCGACACCTCGTTGGGACTTCATACACATTGCTATGAAGTTTCATTACAATATCCCAAACAGTTATCTAGTTATTGTGCGCACAAGACTTGCAGGTAAAAAATTAATCAAAGGAACGTAACTTGGAAACTAAGGAAGGGGGAGCAACCATTTTTGTACGTGACACGTTCCCCCAACCTAATACATATTCCTACCAAATATCATGAATATATCCCAAAGGATTAATGAGTTATGGCACGCACAAGAATGTTTACGGACAGACTGACGGACAGACGGACGGACAGCGCCATGACATAATACGACCGTTTTTTCAAAACGGGCGTATAAAAATGAAATAAACAAGCAAATTCGACGAATTATGTACCCCGCCTTGGAAATTAGGTCTCCACTGTATATACACTTAGTGTTTGAGCTGGAAAAGTGGCTAAGTTAAAAATGTGAAAAAAGTAATAAAAAAAATAATGTGAGGATTATATCCAAACCACATGCATATCTTCAGACCATGATCAAAACACCTGTGAAGTTTCAAAGGAATCGGCATAAAACTGTAGGAGGTTTTGCACACACAAGGTACCCACTATCTATTCACTTTGATAGAAAAATGTATGAAAAATGGCTAAGTTCAATTTGCGAAAAAAGTGATAAAAAACAATGTGAGGATCCAAACCACATGCATATCTTCAGACCATGACCAAAATACCTGTGAAGTTTCAAAGGAATCGGCATAAAACTGTAGGAGAGGTTGCGCACACAAGGTACCCACTATCTATTCACTATTATAGTAAAAACGCCTAAAAATGACCAACTTCAACTTGTGTGGAAAAAGTGACAAAAAATAATGTCAGGATTATATCCAAACCACATTCAGACCATGACCAAAATACCTGTGAAGTTTCAAAGGAATCGGCATAAAACTGTAGGAGAGGTTGCGCACACAAGGTACCCACTATCTAGTCACTATGATAGTAAAAACGCCTAAAAAATGACCAAGTTCAACTTGTGGAAAAAGTGACAAAAATAATGTGAGGATTATATCCAAACCACATGCATATCTTCAGACCATGACCAAAACACCTGTGAAGTTTCAAAGGCATCGGCATACAACTTTTGGAGAAGTTGCGCACACAAGCTACCCACTAACTAGTCACTTTGATAGTAAAAATGCCTAAAATGACTTGTTCAACTTGTGGAAAAATAGACAAAAAATAATCTCAGTATATCCAAACCACATGCATATATTATCTACAGGCCATGACAAAAACAGCTGTAAAGTTTCAAAAGAATCGGCATAAAACTGTAGGAGGAGTTGCGCACACAAGGTACCTACTACTTTAGGGGACGTAAGGACGGAAATAAGGACGCAAGGACGGAAAGACGGAAGGATGGAATGCCGAAAGCTATGTCCCTCTGCTTTTCTTCGAAAAGGCGGAGGACAAATAAGGCATATGACCCAAGACATGCAAAAATTAATGCTTATATGTTACGCAAACAGCAAAGGCTCAAACCAGCCTCTGCATCCCAGCAGTCTGAAAACAGCCTTTGCTATTTCCACACACCATTTATGGACAACTTAAGGCATATTCTGACAAAAAGTATTGGGGTTGGCAAGGCTACATCTATGCAAAGACTGGCTTTAGTCTTTACTTTCACAAATGAACCTTGACACGAAAAAACAAAGAGGAGGCATATGGGCGCAGCAAAGACTCAGATCAGCCTGGGCTACCGCCCAGTCTGATAAGTCTTCACTGTCAGCATGGAGGCAGCTTAAGCCCTTAGCTACCCTTTAAACACACTGCAATGACTCTGATCAAACCGGGCAGCTGCCCAGGCTGATCTCAGTCTTTGCTGGGTGCACATGCCACTTTGCTGATTTTGTCATGTGGTGGCTGAAATATGTCAACCACATAATTGCATGATGTGGCACATAAGCAAAATACACATGCTTACACCACAATGCTCTGATGTGCAGTCTGGCGTCATCATGCTAAAATTAATTTTAAAAGAAGTAAAAAAAAAGACTTGCTCATTGCCAAAACAAGATTGATTGTATAAGTGTTCAGGCTTCTTTGGAAATGCAGCAATCATAATGAGCAGCGAAATGACAAAACCAACAAAGTGGCATGTGCGCCCAGCGAGGACTCAGATCAGCCTGGGCTCCCCAGGCTGGTCAGAGTCTTGGCTGTTCACTTAACGGGTAGATAAGGGTCTAAGCTAGCTACACGGGGACAGCAAAGACTGTGATCAAGATTGATTGTATAAGTGTTCAGGCTTCTTTGGAAATGCAGCAATCATAATGAGCAGCGAAATGACAAAACCAACAAAGTGGCATGTGCGCCCAGCGAGGACTCAGATCAGCCTGGGCTCCCCAGGCTGGTCAGTGTCTTGGCTGTTCACTTAACGGGTAGATAAGGGTCTAAGCTAGCTACACGGGGACAGCAAAGACTGTGATCAAAGTAGGCAGATGCCCAGGATGATCAAAGTCTTCACTGAGCACACATGCCACTCTGTTTTTTGTCATGATGGGGCTCAATATTATTATGCGTTGAGACAGGTTCTCTCACAAAATAGCCCAATATGGGTAGCTTAAAAATCTTTCAGCTCAGCTGTAAAAGCAAAAACAATCCAAAAATAGATATTTTGACCCTTCCACACCAAATCATTTAGATTGGTTCAGTAATGTTTGCATGTGAAAAGATTTACTTGCACAATCAGTGCTTTCTGCCATTAAGTGTTATTAAAGTCATATCCATGCCATATGTATACTTAGTACTGCTGATAATTAGGTCCACCCATGCCAAAGAATGCTCAAATATAAATAGTTAACTTCCTAATTAGTGCTTTCTGCTATTAAATGTTAATAAAGTTACATCCATGCCATATGTATTCTTAGTACTGCTAATAATTATGTCCACCCATGCCAATGAATGTTCAAATATACGTAGTTGTTAAAAATTATTGCACACTCCTGTCTTGGGTCGAGCCACTACCTCCAACCATGAAACAGATAGCTTTACAACTGTACCAATAAATCTGGCAAGATTTTGAAGTACTTGGAAGTGCAGAAAGCATGTGAGCCAAGCTTTTGGAAACAAACATGCAAATATATATGCCATCTAACTGACGCCTTGGTCACCCATAAACCTACACTTTCATCTTCAGGGACCTTTCTGAGCATGTACCTTACTCAAAATCAGACATGGAACTTCTAATATTCAAATTTAAAAATTTGTAGTTCCTGTCCACCTACACAATGGAGTAAAACTATTAGGTTTTTTTTTTTTTTTTAAAGTTGCACTGCCCTTTATCATGTATTTTCAGAAGTGGGTGGTGGTGGGGGTGGGACCCCAAGTTGAACTGGTGGAGCAGGCATTGGGTAATAAGAATACATGTTCTGTCCATACATGGTGTTGTACCACTGGTCATATGGTGCATGTGTTGCTGGATTTCCGGCAGATGAGGCCATCTGTGAAGAACTGCTAGTTTCTTGAGATCCAAGTGAGGATTTTATACCTGACAGATAAACATGTCGCTCCACAGGTGGAGTGGTCTGTGACATATCTATATCTTGGGATCCACCTGTAGGTTTTTTACCAGACAGATAAACATGTCGATCTGTTGAAGAAGTGGTCTGTGGCACACTGCTAGCAGTATCTTGAGGTCCACCACTAGACTTTTTACCTGATATATAAATTTGTCTTTCCCAAGCAGATGTGGTCTGTGAAGGACTGGCAGTATCTTTGGATTCCTGTGATGATTTTTTACCTGACACATAAATCTGCCGCTGAGCAGGTGAAGATGTGGGTGTATGACCAGTGTTAGAAGTCTGGCCATGAACAAACTGACTCTGGGCCTGAATTCCTGACTTAGATACTGAGGAACTAGTCTTAACTCTTGAGGAAATCTGTGCTTGAAGCTGCTGTGCTTGTTCTCTAATAGACTTTAATAAATCTGTTTGCGGCTGAGATGTATCCTGAGGTGGCTGATGCACTCTCTTACTATCGGTAACAGATACAGCGCTATATTGTGGTGAAAATTGTGCTCCTTTCGAATCAGAGCTTTTGGTGGCTGATACAGGTGTCTGAACTTTATGTTTAGGGGTAACTGTAACAGTTCTAAGAAATGCTGGAACAGATTTCCCTGAATCTGTCACTGATGATCCAAGTCCTGGAATACTTTTCGATTCTGACTGCTTTGACTGTGACCTCACTTCTGACAACTAAAATGAAAAACAAAAGAAACTAAGATACAAATGATGCCCCTGTGCAGTGTCTGTCATTGGGCAGTGCACATAACTTAACAGTCTTTTATCAATGAACTCTAATGTAAATGACAAGGATTCCGCGGAATGCTATGTTGCACCTGCTTTGTGCCTTCTTATCAAGAAATCAATGAAAGCATCAGTTTGACATATTTGGTCAAAATTCATTTGGTAGCTCATGAGATATTGGCTGTTTCATACTTTTTTCTATTTTTAATATCGATGAAAGGCAGCCATTCTTTTGACATCCTTGGAAATAAACAGGAAGTCACAAAATTTAGTAGTCTCCCTTAAATAGTTGATAAACATCGAGGTGTACCCATACACCTTAAGTATTATGTGATATTGATCCAAGCATTAAAACATTATAAAACAGCCATATTAATCCTAATAAATGCCCCTGCTCTAATGATCACCCCCTGCCTCTTTTCCGAAAATAATGTTTTATTAACTTGCATGAATTGCTTTTTGCTTTTTTGGATGACATAGCTCTTCAAAATGGGGTCTACTCGGAAAGGGAAGAATACACTCCAGAGGAGCAAATTCGTTTCTTTACCCCTACTAAGAAAGTGGGCAAAAACAGTAGAGTTCCTTCCTCTGGTGGCACACCCATTCACCTTAATACTGTTTATTAGAGGTAGGCTGGCAGTGACTTTTTTTTTTACTTTTTAGGCCCTAAATAATGCTCCCACTTCCGTAAAATGCAACACCCCAGGGCCTTTAAGAGGATTAATACTGTACATCACCGGAATGTAACTATACCTGTTTTGTAGCATGTTGTAGTCTAAACTTCAGTAAAGCTTGTGTCAGTGTATTAGAGATCTGCAGAGCCATGGCTGCATCATCTTCTGTGGCTATCATTGATGAAGACTGTAAAAATGAGATATAAAAATTCTTAAAACTAGGACACCTGAAATAATTACCGTAAATGTCCTAAAATGGAAGGGCCTGGTTTTACAATGCAGTTATGCATCCAAAAGATGCAGATGAAATGGCTAACAGTGTAGACCATGACAAGACTGTTTCTAAAAGTCTGATCTTGATCTGCATTGCTGCTTAGACCTGTCAAAATACTTAGGACTCTTAGGGAAGCATGTGTTGCAAATTATCAGGAAAACTCTGGATTCTAATTTTCATCAAAACTACACATAATTATTTAAGTATCATATAAAATTGTCATATATAGTCTAACCTGTATTAAGCAAGCACCCAAGGGGTATTAAAAATATGCTTTCTTAAAGGGTGCGAAAGGGGTAAGTTAAACTTATCTGTCCATTTTTGGAGCTGAATGCATGCTTGCTTAATACAGGTTGCCTGCTTAATACAGATGGCCACTAAGATAGGTTTTACCATATGTAAATGCAGGAAGCTTTGTGCAGAAACTGCTATTTCACGTTACAGTTTAGAAAATGATATCCCATGGCAGTTAATGAAATACATACAGTATCAAACATAAATATGTAACAGCCATTAATAGGTGTCTAGTATGTCACTTTCAACAGGTATCTAGATAGGCCTAATTTCATATGAAATTACTCTTTTTCTCATCTACCTTCTTTAAAATATGCTGCTGTATCACTAAACTTACTAATCCAAGCAAGAGCCTATCACACGTGTGATGTGCTACTTGTCCAAGGGAATACAAAGGAGATTAAAAGCATGCCAGTCATAGAAAAAAATTAAGATAATAGCATTTTCAAGGTTCCCAGAGAAGCAGAATTTCGAGATATTCTGATTTTCCTTGACCAACTACAAAATGTTTCATGGCCAATCTGAGGCATGATCCCACCGCTGCTTACATAACATTTCTTCATTTGCCCAAAATGCTATTAAACAGTTTGTGTTTTGTTCCTTGGGATAAAGACCCTCCCCCCATTTGGGCCTGTGAAAAAGATAGACTGCATGTTGCCTCTGCGGCAGAGTTGCTAGCACATGTAGAAGGACGGCCCACGCTTCATTTATCTCAAATTGGGGTAAAGTCCTTCAAATTCAGAGGCCATGTCTCCACAGTTGACATGACTAAAATATTGTTTATTGGGACATTAAACTATAAGTGAACAACAAATCCCTGGGGTAAGTTCACCCATATATGTGCCATATTTGTCCCAGTCACTAGCATTTCAAGTTTATTGAAGCCAACAACTTCCCAGAAGCTTAAGCTGTATTGTACAGTCAACTCTCGATATTTCAAAGTTGAAGCTCATTCCAAACTAATGATATCTCGAAGTAAATTTTCTGGTCCTAGAAAATTTACTTTGAGATATCAGTAGTTTGAAATAAAAAGAGTTGAAGTGTAATACGTAAGAAAACGTGTCCAAACCAAATGCTTTGATATAAGGGGGTATTTTGAGAGATCAGTGTTCCAGATATCGAGAGCTGACTGTATCTGCAGCCTTGAATATTGAAATTAGCTCATTTTTCTATGTCTTATGTGATAACTGCATGTTAAGCTGCAGGATTTGCTGGCTTTTTCAAGACTAATGGTAACCATATTATTTTGGTCTAGCTGGATGTCTGCTCTGCCTTGCCAGCAGGGTTGACACAAACTGCATCAAACCTGATTCAATATCATGATGGTGAATCAATGTTTCATACAAATTGGTACCTATGGGGTATGCAATAAATGTAAAACTTACCAAGTTACCAAGAAGTTCCCCAATATTAACTCCTGGATTTTTAGCCAGCTCCTGAAGGAAATAAAAATCAATCCATGTACATGCTAGCAGAATGTCCAAACTGCTTTGTATGATGCTCTTATCTGTACTACTGCTTTGGATTTATATAAAATACATGATTTCTATCAGTGAGGAACAACCACAATTAACACACATGCTATCAGGCATATTTCTGAAACTCGAGTTTTGAACTAAAACAAAAGCTAAAAATAACAAAGCTATGTCATTTCTATAATAACAATGTATTGAACCACTCTTATTTCAAATTTTCGGCCTTAGGCCTTCTTCAGGAAATTTGGAAACAATTTTTTCAACTATGTGGCATCCATTTTGAAACCATGATATTTGTATCCTATCCATTTTGAAACCATGATATTTGTATCCCTCATCCATTTTGAAACCATGATATTTGTATCCAAATTATTTAGAGTGGTTGAATACATTAAGAGTGGTTCAATACATTATTATTATAATTTTTATTCCCTTTGGAAGAATTAGTTTGAAGAATCTATGTCATTTCTGTTTACTATTATACATATGTTTCCTCCATTTACTTTACATTGAAGCAACCATGCAATATTTTTCTACATACAGGGACTGAGAAATAGCATGAAGTCAGTGAAGCATACAATATATCATATAGAATTTAAAGTGGAGGGATATGTTGAAATCCTCTTGCCCAGATTTATGGGTGTGCCAGGTATTGTGACCTTAATCTAAACAGAGCCAGAGAAATAGCATAAAAGCAGTTGAATTCCATATGTAAAACATAGGCCTATGTCACATGTAGGTTCTTGTAATAAGTTTCGTTCATCTTAATATTAGCTGTTAATATGATCCTAGCCCCTATGGTTACTGAGAAACTGACCAAAATTCAAACAAATACTCAAGATTTTTTAAAGCCATTAAACTGTAAAATATAGGTCACTGTCAGTGTCAGATATAGATCAATCATCAAATTCTCTCATCAAAATATAGTATGGGCTAAGTATCATCCTTTAGCCCTAATACTCGTAGATACTGAGAAACAGACCTAAATGCAGAAAGCTACCATGGTTTATTCAAACTGATATAAACATAAACACAAACCCTGCTGCATACTCAGAAATGCCAGACTATGATGCTGACACTACTGCACAAGCTCTCATTTGCTTTTGCAAAAGCATGCTAATAACAGATTTTTGTAAGATCTGCAGTAGGTATGACTGGAAAATGGTGCTCAAATCTTGTAAGGTCAAGGTATGTTTACTGACGTCATAGCAGACACCAGAAACATCCTTTCACACACATTAGGCATAGGAAGTCACTTTATAGCAAATAAAATTTCAAATTTAAGCAGTTTGCGAATAGATTAACTCGTACTGGGTTTTGTTTTTCAAGTAGGAAGTGCCCTGACAAAACTATTATCCATACACCTTCAGAGAATATAATAAACAATATCTGAGCCATGACATGACAAAACCAACAAAGTGGCACGTGCACCACACGAGACTCAGCTCAGCCTGAGCATCCTTCCAGTCTTATCTGAGACTTTGCTCTGTGCTTTGTGGGTAGTTAAGGGTTTAAGCTAGCTCCATGCAGACAGCGAAAACTCTGATCAGACTTGGTGGATGCCAAGGCCGATCTGAGTCTTTGCTGGGCACACATACCAGTCTGTTTGTTTTGTCATGTCAGGGCTCATTTATGTAACTCTGTGCTATGTAAACTAAACATACTTCTTGAAGTTCTTTGTTTGCCGCAACTTTCTGTGCAGTTGACAATGCTGCAGAGGCTGACTGTTCAGTATGTCCTCCATGGGTAGTGATGACTTGACTAGGGCCCTGTAACCCTAGTCCAGTAGCAACCTGACTTGGCTCCAGTCCTCCGAATGTAGTGACAAGTTGACTAGGTCCCTGTAACCCTAGACCAGTGGCAAGCTGACTAGGCCCCTGTCCTCCCAGTGCAGAGACAACTTGACTAGGCCCCTGTAACCCTAATCCAGTGGCGACCTGACTAGGCCCCTGTCCTCCAAGTGCAGTGACAACTTGACTATGCCCTTGTCCCACTAGTGCAGTAGCACCTGAACCAGACCACTGTGCATCTGGTCCTATGAAAACTTGATTGGGCCCATGTGCCCCTATTCCAGTGGCAGTTTGACTAGTCCCCTGTACTCCTAGACCAGTGGCAACCTGAACAGGGTTTTGTACTGTAGGGCCAGTGACTGGCCCGGACGCTTGGATAGGAGCAATCTGAGGTTGCTGATATGCTGGCAAAGGTTGGGGTGTTGTCGACTGCACTTTTGATGAGGAAGAATAGCTGAAAAACAAACGAACATTCGTAAAGTCTTACTAAGTTAATTTTGCCATTACAGGAGATGAGTCCCATCAGATTTGCAAACCTCATTATTGATTAAATTGCTCTCCCAGGGGTATAATTTTCATTAATAAATATTTTTCAAGAGATATTTTCAATGATCATGATTGGCAAAAATAAAAGTGTAGAAAGTCTATCTGGGTCAATTTAGTTGGCACAAAAATGTGCTTCTTTGCAAGACAAAACATTTTAGCCACTGAAAGTCAATGTAATTTCAGCAATCAAAGCTGCCAAAGCTCTGCATGGTTTGGCATGAAAATCAGTATATTTTTTGTTAAATTGTATATTTTTAATGATATCATGCAAAGGAGAGAAAAAAGTCATCATAGTTGATCGCATAAAATTTTTCCTTGACTTAACTTATATTTCAATTTTCTTAACTGTATTGTGAAATTCATTCATTTTTCACTGACCCTGAAAATTTTCAAATTTCCCTGAGTTTTCTATGTTGCTAGAATCCCAGCATTTCACCTAATATTTGTGTATAGTCATTTGTCAGCTCGACCTGCGTGCAATAAATCATGCACTTTTGTGGAGCAAAATAGGTGAAAGTACTAGATTAAATTGAGGTAGTCTGTTTAAGCACTGATTTTGCCATTAGTGATGTTTTCAAAAAGTAGTATTAATTCATTCAAGGGAAATAAGACAACAAATTGTTTGAAAGTCCAAAATTTTTTAATCACTGAAGGCCACAGGATAAGGCACATGTACATGTATTGCTTTAACAAAACTACTTTAGATGAGCTTATTTTCACATTAGACAAGCGTCAGGTAAAGTGTTTAGGACGCTGTCCACTACACTTGATTTTGAAACAATGTATACCTTGATAAAATGAATAGATACTAAAGCAAATGCAAGGAGTTTCAGAGTGATGTCAACATAAACAAGAATTCCGCAGAATGCGGTGTCTCGCCTGCTGGCGCTTTGTCACAAAACAGAGCTAAATCAATAAAGATGTATGCATGAACCAAGTTTCTTGGCTCTAGCCCTTATAGTTTCTGAGAAACAGACCTAAATGTGAAAACTCAACAAAAAATTGCAAAGTCAGTCAACCGTAAAATGTTGGTCAAGACTCAATATTGATTATGACTTTAAGCTCTTCTCTTCCAGATGTATGCATGACCCAAGTTTCATGGCTCTAGCCCCTATAGTTGCTGAGAAACAGACCTAAATGTGAAAACAAAAAATTGCAAAGTCAGTCAACCGTAAAATGTAGGTCAAGACTCAATATTGCTGATGGCTTTGTGATTTACTCTTCAAGATGCATGCATGTTCTAAGTTTCATGGTTTTAGCCCTTCTGGTTTCTGAGAAAATGACATAAACGCGAAAACTTGACAAAAAATTGTAAAGTCAGTCAAACGTAAAATGTAGGTCAAGACTCAATATTGATGATGACTTTGAGATTTACTCTTCCAGAAGTACGCATGAACAAACTTTCATGGCTCTAGCTCTTATAGTTTCTTAGAAAATGACCTAAATGCAAAAACTCGACAAAAAATTGCAAAGTCAGTCAACCGTAAAATTTAGGTCAAGACTCGGTATTGTTGATGGCTTTGAGATCTACTCTTCCAGATGTATGCATGAACCAAATTGCACGGCTCTAGCCCTTATAGTTGCTGAGAAAATGACCTAAACACGAAAACTTGACAAAAATTTGCAAAGTCAGTCAACCGTAAAATGTAGGTCAAGACTCAATATTGATAATTGCTTTGAGATCTACTCTTCCAGATGTATGCATGAACCAAGTTTCATGGCTCTAGTCCTTATAATTTCTGAGAAAATGACCTGAACACGAAAACTCGACAAAGTTTACGCCGCCGCCGACGACGACGACGACACCGGAAAAGCAATACATATAGTCTCCCCTCTGCTTCGCAGGCGAGACAAAAAGTGCAACACCTCCCGATTAGTTTGTAATTCTACAGTAGCATCCCTTAGAAGCTAACGATCTGATTCGTTAACACTTTCTATAAGAAACTTAACTTGAAAATCAGTAATACTAAAGAAGTTAGGCAACTTGTATCATTACTTTCTGATTGTCCCGGTTAGTTTGTAATTCTACAGTAGCATCCCTTAGCAGCTAATGATCTGATTCGTTAACACTTTCTATAAGAAACTTAACTTGAAAATCAGTAATACTGAAGAAGTTAGGCAACTTGTATCATTACTTTCTGATTGTCCCGGTTAGTTTGTAATTCTACAGTAGCATCCCTTAACAGCTAATGATCTGATTCGTTAACACTTTCTATAAGAAACTTAACTTGAAAATCAGTAATACTAAAGAAGTTAGGCAACTTGTATCATTACTTTCAAATTGCCCCACGTAGTAAGCAGTACGAGCCAATTTTCAAGTTTCCTATTAAATACCAGCTGCAACCCAAAGATGCCACAGAAACCAAACTACATGAATGAACAAGTGGAATGAAACAGTACTCACTGTTACTCATCATATATATGCTCTATAAAAAAAATTGTTACAAAGGGCTTTATGGCTTCAAGCCCTACCTCAGAACTCTAGAAAATGGCGGGATTTAGAGGAAAATTCTGAGATAATTTTCATTTCTCAATCAAAACATATGTTGTGAACCCCAATTAGAACTATCTCCACGAGATAGTTCCAATGAGGTGTTATAACAGATGCTTTTAAGGAGAAACGGCTTGGTATGATTTGGGCCATATTTGGCCCCTATATTTATGAATTTTCAGAACTATACATGTATCTTTTAACATCTGTTAGTGATATATGAGTGATGAAACCTTTTAACTGTCTGTTACTTTTCAAACTTTCTACATACTTGCGATTTTTATGTTTTTCTGCATGTCTAGCTGCACCTTACTCAGCTGTTTTTTTTTTAGCATTTTCGACCATTTCTCGCCTGCATTTAGGCTATAAAATATGTCAGCAGAGTCAAGTGCACAGCTAATCTTCTGCACAACAAAGCATTTTGAAGATGTCAACAATCTGTGAAAAATTCAGCTGTGCAGTTGACTGTACTGACACTTAAATTTACACTTATTCGGAAAAAAAAACTCGCTTTTTCTTAGACATAAATATAGCCATATTTCCACTCATTTACAAAATAAACATATGTTGAGGGTATTCTATTTTCTTTGTTAGCACACAGAGAATCCTTTGGTACACATTTCATTTTGATCCGTTGAAATGTTTTGATTAGTGTCTCTCTACTTCTTAAGTTGAGTGGGTGGGGTACCCGAACAAGCCTTGAACAGTACACAACTGTTAAGCAGTTGCACCACTAATTAGTGTACCACCAAAAACCTTTAATCAAGTGCTCTCTAAAGCTGTATTACGGTAACTGTCTTATTTCATTAAAGGAAACCCATCTAAAAACAGTTTTCTTGCTGTTTAATATTACTGAAATAGTTATTCTGAGGACTCATAAAAAGAAACATACTTTTTTTGTATGAACCTGTTTACTCAGTTGATGAGCAATATAAACCATGTGATTTTAAGTAAATTTGAATGGGGGCCAAAAAACTCATACCAGGTCCTTTGAAAAATTATCCCAGAAATATTCCTATTAGTAAATGCTTTCTTATCTGGAGTAGTGGAGCACTGCCTACCTGTTTGGTAAGAGAGATTCATCAGCAAGTGGTCTATTTTCCTGGCCTGCAGTCAAAGTCTTCATTCTCCTCCTTGCTATCAGTTCCTCCAGGCTAGGCCTCTCTACCTCTCGAGCAGCAGTAACATCCTGCTCTTGCGATGTCTTCATCAGCTTCTCATATCTGTACAAAGATCAACAGAGATGTTAGCTAACAGTATGAAAATAAATGTATAACAGCATTGGAAAATCTCTAAAAAAATTGTCCCAAATGGAAAATTAATCATCATTAGGTGTTCCAAATGAAAAATTGATTATGTTTAAATGTCCCTAAATTTAGGAACATTAATGTCGACTAATGTCGACAAATAGTAGATGAAAGTAAGAATGATTTTTACTTTCATCTACTGATTGGACAACTGTAATGAGCTAAGGCATCAAACTCAACCAATTTCTGTAATGGACTCATCTAGCTTCTGATCTGGACTAGTCCATAGTGAATCTCAATATGGGCTTAATTGCTGGGACACCTAAAAATACTTGTTATTTTAATTTGTCAAAAATGGTTAATTACTTAATTATTTTTAAAAGTCCCAAAATTTGTTTGCCTACATTGTTTGCCACTTCATCAGCATCTTTTGGATGCATTATTGCACTGTACAATTGAACTAGTCCATTACTAGGGCATTAAGATGTCCAAATTTTTGGAGGGACTACGTGTATTCAGGCTCAAACAATGGCCCCCAACCCAAGTGACTCATATTTGTATGAATAATAACTGTGTTATGTCCCTAAATGAAACTAATAAGGAAATATGTGACAGGCATTATGTATATGGGGACAACATGGGGTCAAATGTTATGACCCTTAAGCCATTCTCTATACCAGGAAAATTACACTGTCTTGAATGTGTTTGAATCATGTATTTATATTTTTTCTTTCTGGATGAGCTTTAATTATGCACCCAGCATACAAAGTTTTTCTGGAATATATAAATTTTGTCGTTTCATCTATTCAGCCACTTGTTAGTCTATTTGTTTAACCATCTGTTGTCAACGTTTACTCAAAGTTTTGCATTAAACTTTCTTGGCTGCTAATATCTCTTGAACTGCATGTCAGCTTCTTTTCATATTTAGTCATGTTCTCTCGGTATGAGTTGCTTTGACAAGGGATATATAAGCCCCAGGGTTGGGTCCCTGGGTGGGGCCAGTAATCAATAATTAGGATGTATGCATCTGTTGCAAATGTTAGATTTTGCTAATGTTTTGCTGCCCATTTCAGCCTTTAGCTGTGCTGAAATGTGTCACTCAATTTGGCAACACTTTAAACTATCTGCTGACTGACTTCAAAATCAGTCAATTTCTGCTAGACATCTGTCAGCATGCACCAAAAATATCAGTTTATTGATAATACAAGCAAAATCTTAGATTTATTCAGATGAATGTATAAAATAGCTAGCTTCCTATTCCATAAACTTGTAGGTATATCCAACTTTGAACAACAAGCTTTGCAATAGGGTGCCATCATCAGTAAAGTAAGTCTAACTAAAACTAGTAACCATAATTTTCTTTAATTTGGGATAAAAAATCCTAAGCAATAATTGATAAGACTGCATCTTGTTTATTAAGAACAGTTTGCTCAGAGGCTGCACTATTGTTGTTGTACAAAAATGATGTTTTTTAGGAGACACTGTATTTTTAATGGTCAAATTTTAAGATAATTCAATCTATGCAACATTTTAAGGATATTGACTCTATTAATTGAAAGATGGTATCATTTTTAGCATAATTCAGTTTGGAAAGTTTACTTAAAATCTTAGTGGGATAGAATGGCTGCAACTTGGCTCGTAGTCCTGATGTTCAGCTTATCGGCATTAAAAAGCGCAAATAATATCGACAGCATACCTGACTAGTTTCATCCAATAGTATGGATTTCATCAGAGGATTTACAGCCTGCTTATGAGGCGATCTGCTCAGTATTTATAGCATCAGGGCGCCGGTGTACCGCCGTCGATTGTGACGTCACCACCGGCCCCCGGGGCCGGTTTTGTTTGCTGTAGCACGTGACCGGCGCTGAGGAACCGGTGGGAAGATCGCATCGGCCCTCAGGGGGCCGATGACGTGAAATACCGCCATATTGACATTGTTACCTGACGAAATCACGTCCAAGTGTCGTGAGAACCAGCGACATATGCGTCGCCATTATTGTCCATTTCAGAGTGATACTCGTCGGCAGTAACTTTTAGCTTAGTTCTTGAAAAAAATTGTCATCTCTCCTGTGGTTTCATGCAGACCTATTTTCGATCTGTCTTATCATGCCAATTTGCGAGATTCACCTAAAAATGTAGGTATAGGACTTCTCAAGCTTTTTTACTCAGAGAAACGTGTCACCACAATGAAAGTATTAAGCGTTTCTATCGGTCGCATATTCTCGCGGAATTGGAGTGGAAATCAAGTTTGAAATTACTTAAAATCTTAGTTCTTATGACTTTAAATGTACACTTACAGCGTGGTATACAATTTAGCAATATTTATAACAGGCAAATTACATGTATAGGTTAAATGGGTGTCTTCAGAATTACACTGTTTTTTTTTAAGAATTAAGTATGAGCACAATCATTAACCAACAAAATCTTCAATATGATGTTAATTGTAGCAATATACATCATATGTTAAAAGGCATTTTGGGTTAAAAGTTGTGCTCTATTCTAATTTGTAAACTGAATGTCTAAAAATTGACCTAAAATGACAAATTCCATGATTTTATCCTGTTTCAGCAGCCATTTTTTCATACTTAATGCACAGCAAGATTCAAACTGAAACTGAAATGACACACTGGAAGTTTTGGTCTAATCAAATCATGCAATGAAATACTTTATCTTGACTTTCATATTTTGACGTCAGATGGGGGGGGGGAATGGCCTTAACTCACGTAGCCCTTTTATGATACTGTATCAGCCTAATATTAGATAGAACCAGTACTGAAATGTCAAAACATAGGTGCTGGAATGCCAAACAGAGAAGAAGACTATTGAGGCAACTATGAATACATACCAAGCTGAAGAAATTACTGTAAACTGTGATTTATTTTCAAATGCATCTTTGCACAGGTTAGTCTAAAAGGAAGTATTTGCAAAGTTTGGAATTCTCAAATTAGTTTTTTGGTGTAATTACTGCCATGAGCAGGATGGGAATATAATTTTTGTGAAACTGCATGCGTGCAAAGCTTTGCAAAAATTAAATTGCCTCACTGCAAGAAAATTAAACTATAGCTAATATTTCGTAACTGTCTAATAAATTTCTCATTATTTTATTCTTTACCTCTGAACTCTCAATTTTTCAATGTCATTTTCTTCCAGCAGCCGTTTCCTCCGCATAATATCTTCAAATCTTAACCGCTCAGCTTCTTCAATCTTTCTCTTCCTTTGTAAAATATCTTCCAGCCGTCTTGTTTCCAGAGTAGGATCCACTAGCCGGTGTCTGTCCAATAACAGGTCATCCAATCGTCGGTTTTCCATCTCCCTAAGGTGTCTCTGTCTGTCAATTAAATCCTCAAGTCTTCGACGCTCAAGATATGGATCAGAGTATCGATGTTTATCCAGCATCATATCAAGGTAATCAGATTCTCTTTCATACTCAAAGGTATCCCTAAAAAACAGAAAACATATAACTGAGCCACGATACAACAAAACCAACAAAGTGGCAAGTGCACCCAGTGAAGACTCAGATCAGCCTGGGCATCTGTCAAGTCTGATCAGTCTTTGCCATTGTGTTGTGCCTCTAATTTTGACCACAGAACTGATTTCCATAATATAGTTCTGAAATTGAAAACTAGACAAGCAATAAGACCACAAAGGTCTTGTATAAACCAGGCCCTGCCTGATAGCCCTGCTCAAAAACTGATACTTGGAAAGGCAGCTTTAAACTCTTAAACCTGTGCCTGTAAAACACTTGTTGTCTCCAATCGTATGAAACTATTTCCCTACAAATTCAGATTTTTATTTTTCCTGGTTTTGTGCATTAAGGGAAAACAACCCAATACGACAAAAATGTGATAATGAATAGCCTTTATACCCTTCCATCAATGGTTGTAAGTTTTTTAACCAGAGTCCTTTAGGTCTTGTATCTCACCGAATTCATCCTGACAGCAAGTTTATGCTAGCATTATATTTTACCTTGCCACAAATTAGGTCAAAGAAGGATCATCATTATTTTGAAAAAAAAACTTTGTAGTACCTGAGTATCTGAATCCTCCTACCACATTTCAAGTTTATTAGCTCTTTGATTCTGGAGAAGACTTTTAAGGGTTTCAGCTTACATGGGCATGACAGCCTTGCAATTTTAAAATCTCACTCATCTTGAACAAAGGTCAGAAAATGACCTTAACCTACCCAACCCTTAATCTTTATGCATTCATTTAGTTGACTATATATACCAATTATTATACATGTATCATAGACTAAAATAGCTTCTGAGCAATCCACTGTTTAGGCCTTTTCCCAAATAAAAGTTTACAAAACGAACATAATGGCTGCTAGCTAATGACACAGACTGTTTTTTACAACTGGCAGGGAGCACAGTGGTATAATACAAGAATCTATCCTGAGTGTGAGGTATGGACAGACAAATCTGTCCCAAGGGTCACTGTTTAGCATCACGAGGCTTGCTGAGTGATGCCAAACAGTGACCCGAGGGACAGATTTGTCTATCCAAACCTCACAATCATGGCAGATTCTTTTTATTGCATACCTTTAAATGCTGAAGCTTTAATTACATCAAAGATTCCTCTTGACGCTGCATTGCCAAGTCCGCCATTTTGACAACTATTGTGATTTCTGATGTTGTTATGACGTCAGCTAGCGACGAAGTTACGTGACGTCCAATACAACCAATGCAAACCAAAGTCACGCAAGTTTCTTTTTTTATCCTACCCACGGTTCAGATAACCAGGGTAAGATATGAATTTCTATCCCTAACAAAAAACACAGATATCCTTATCTGGGATGCAAGAATAAAGCAAGATTGCCACCATGGATACTGATTTTATGATATGTGTAAAGTGGTCAGGCAGTGAAGTTGGGCTTCACATATCACTAACACATAGATGATACAGAGATGGAACCTCAGTTTAAAATATGATCCCAAAGACCAGGGAGGCAAGGGATGGAACTGGCAGTCTAGCAGGTAAATCACTACAATACCTCCACTCCCGATATGTGTTAAATCAGTAATATTATCAAACCTTCTATATGCAACACTATCTCTGTTATATAAATCTGCTCTGTCCTCTCTGCCATAGGCTCCAGGCCTGTATGGCTCAGCCATGTACGGGTCACGTGGACTGTCATAGTAGCCCCTCTGAGGTAACGGTGGTAGTGGACGTGAAGGTGGTCCATATCTGGGGCCTACAGGTGGTGGTGATCTTTCATTTCTAACAGGTGCCGGCCTAGGGTTTCCGCCAGCTTTGGGTGGAGGTTTCATTCTATGTAATATAAAAAATAAACAATAAAATAAAGGTGCATGGGTTTACTACCTTGTTTTATCCATCACTTTTACAAATGGGCATAACTTTTGTGACTTTCTGTTTGCTACCCTGGACCACAGAGCTACCCTGGACCACAGAGCCCTTCCAAAATGGGGTCTACTCTTAAAGAAAAGATTTTGCTCTCAGGCCTAGGACAGCAAATCTTTTCCTTAAGAAGTTAACACCAATTACAGTAAACAGGACAAACGTGAAAATGGCTGCCAATGCCCTTAAAAATTATACCCATTTACCGAAAAGCAAATGCAATACTGTAATGTGCATAAATTTTGGGACACCTAAAACAATTAATTTTCCATTTGTATAGCAAGCACTTTGTATTCTTAAAAGGAATCTTTTGTGAATGCATAATGGTAATGCATTACTCTGTTTTAGTAGTATATTGTATGTTAAAATATACAATTTTAAAGGGTCTCTTCAGAAACATCTAAGCTAAGGCACCCCTATATTTTTTAGGTTTTCATATTCTGCATAAACAACTTAAAATTAAGTTTCCAAAGTTTTTTCACACATGTTCACGGAAAAACACCTGCCCTTCCATAAGTGGAACTTAGCTTTCTCTCATGTATGCAGCCGTGACCTATACACACAGTGGTGAGAGACCTAATATTTTTAGAACCCTGCTTCAGATGAAAATCTTTGACCGACCATAACTTTAGCAGAGTCAAACATTTGCAATTGTTTTTTGCAAATATGTGTCCTACAGCAACCCGGTAATTAAATGCAAACATAAATTTATTCCATCATAGAATAAAAAGCAAAATTTTAATTTTCAGAAAGCGTCTATTTTGAGAGTTTCTGCAGACAGTGCACAATCGGAGTTGCATGCTTTGCATGCACAGCAGCAGATATTTTTTAATTCTTTTTGACAAAAATTATGTAAGATGTCAATGTTTATATATGTGTAAACATTGTTTGATTGATTGATTTGATGCTTAACGTCCTCGGTAAACAGCTATGGTCATGTCGGGACAGTCAGTTAACCTAGCCACACTAGTCCTGGGCAGGCTTAGACCTCCTAAGCGCTTAACCAATACTAAGTGCACATACTTTCGCCAGTAACTGACAACTGCCCTTCTTGAATCAGCGGAAGGAGAAACGAAAGTATGTGGCCAGACCGGGTTTCGAACCCAGGACCTCTGACTTATGAATCAGGTGCCCTACTGATTGCAAAACGCGGCCCCGCAAACATTGTTTGACTTCACTCACCATGTTCCTAGCAAACACGAAAGTAAGAAATGGGTCTCTAAATTTCAAGGGTTGCTACATTTTAGGGTCTACGGTAAAGCCACCAGATGCCAAAATATTTTGCATTTCCACCAAACTATTGACAAATTATCATATTTTCATGTACTACAACAAGAAACGTTTAAATCTTGTAGAATGTGAATAATGATTTTTCAAAGGCAAGACAAATAGATTTAAAACGTTATTTTAAAATTATGCCACCCCTCTTGTGTTTAAGGTGCTTTAAAAAGAAAATTTTCGCCAAATATTTTTGAAACTTCCATTAACAGCTAGTAAATGACAACTAATTTTGTCCATGTTAAGCACGCATGCCCAGATTTACTAGAAATATCTTAGGCATAGAACTTTTCGATCTCCTATTTACACCATACAATCATCAAATTGCTAAAGTATTGATGTAAATGAATGAAATGCATCACCTCAATGCAACTGACTTTATTTGGAAAAGGGATCTAAAGGAATGTCAGAGCTCCAGATAAGTTGAAGTTTTGAGGATTCTTTAAAGATAATTTTTATTATTTCTTAAGAAAACTGTATGTTAAGACCCCTCGCACTGAGACAGTTCTAGATATGGGTCACAATGTATTTTTTTCTAAAGATATATGGGAAATTATTCCTGAATTATCCCTGTTCCCACGTCTTATTTGGAGCACTGAATGCTGTGCATACTGTGAATATTCAAATCAGCCTCCTCATACATAAATAGAAATATCTTCAGTTTTTACCTTTTTATTTCCCCTTGTCCAATTATCATAATGATGATCCCTGGGAGGCTCAAAGAACAAGTCCCTCACATCCCCTGACTTTAAGTCTATCCATGTCCTCATCAATTTAAAGAAGGGAGTTGTGTTTTTATTTCAATCTGCTGTAGCAAAGCATCCAAAGAGGCTCAGCAGAATGTATCCATGGTCTCAACCCCCCCCCCTGGCCTCAAACCCCCACCCCGCCCCCTCACCCCCTCACCCCTCCTAAGCCTGTCCATTAAAAGGGGAGTTGTATGAGTAGTTTGCCAATTATATACTCCAGAAAACTGAAGACTCTGATCAGACTACACAAATGTTTGCTGTTTGTTTATGCCATACAGTATATTTCCATGTGATGCAAATCTGCTTGTTTCTAAATAAACACACAAAACACATTACCTTTTATTTTCTGTTTTCAGTAGGATTTCTTGTTTTGGTAGTCCAAACTGTCCTTTTTTAATTTCCAAAGGCTCTGATAACAGATAAACAAAATTTATGAATGGAGATGAACATCTCTCAAACAGTAACTACCACATTTCTTCAGTTAAAAGACAGAGTTCTTCCCTTGAAAAACAATCTCAAAGATCCAGATCTGTCTTGAAAAACAATTTCAAAGATCCAGATCTGTCTTGTAAGACAGATCTGGATCTTTGGAACTGTTTTGGAAGAGCACACAACCCATAACAGCAGAATTACACAAGAATGATTTACATGCCTGAAGTAATTTTGCAAGAATATTCTCTATTTGGTTAAAAGACAAAGTTTTTCCCTTCCAAAAATATCTCAAAGATCCAGATCTGTCTTGTCAGATAGAACTGAAACTTTGGGATTGTTTTGGGACAAATTAAAACCCATTTGTAGCAGAATTACACAGGAATGATTTAAATACCTTAAGTAATTTTGGAAGGAAATTCTCTTGCCTTATAAACAAATAAATATGATATGCCCTCAATCCAAAGAAGTCCCCCATGTGTTGCCTTGACAGAAACTATGTTACACCCAGAGTACTGTAAAAATTTTAAGTATTGTGACTGATAAGTTGGAACAAACAGTGGAGACCCTGATCAAACTGGTCCTCAGGGGCGACACTGTTCACCATTCCATCTGCATCTTTGGATACATTACTGCAATGTAAAAACCAAACAATTCCATTTTCAGGACAACTGCATTAATAATTTTAGGTGTCACAATTTGTTATGTTACTGAGAAATTTTCACAAAGATTTATTTTTGTGAATTACTGTTGAAGGAAATATTCCCTAAGTTTTGAAGTCACTATTGTAATTACAGCTCCTTGGATTTGCAGGATTCTGTGTCTGATCAGGATTTCACTTTTCATGCAAAATACAATATAATTAAACAAAACACCCTTAAACTAGATACAGACTTATCCAAATTTGCTAAGATGGACAAGTCCACTGGTCAAACAAGAGGGCCATGAGGCCCTGAATCGCTCACCTTCTCAATTGGCAAGGTGGCTTTTTCTTATCATGTCTGAAATTGTCAAAATATGAGTCTTGGGTCAAAAGTCAAAGAATGACCATGACCGCTTGTACTCATAAATCTTCATGTACTCATTAAGACAACCATATATACCATTTTAGGACAAAATCTTCAAAACTTTCCACGAAATCTTATGTTCTAGCATTTTCCCATATTTGACCATGCCGCAAAAACGGTCAAAGTAAACCCAAGGTCACCATTTGAACAGTCTTTGTGGTACTCTAGTACTCCATGCTACTTACCAAGTCTCAAGGCCATAGGTGTATTGGTTCTGGAGAAGAAAAATATTAAAGAATTATACCATAAGTGGTAATGGCGGCCATGTTGGTCATGTGACCGGGACCGTTTGAACAAATTTTTATTTAATCAACCCCTGGAGGCTCTATATGAAATGTGTTTACAATTGGCCCTTTGGCTTTTGAGGAAATGGTTAAAAATGTCAAAATATGAGCGATCTGGATCAAGGCCAAGAAATGACATTGACCTCTTGTACTCATAATTCTTCATGGCTTCATTAAGACAACTGTATATACCAATTTTTAGGCCAAAATCTTAAAAACTTTCCATGACATCTTATATGTTCTATCATTTTTCCATATTTGACCTTGCTGTAAAAAAAGTAAAGGTCAATACAAGGTCATAACTTGAACAATCTTGATAGTACTCAAGTACCCGATTCTACATACCAAGTCTCAAGGCCATCAGTCAATTGGTTCTGGAGAAGAAGATTTTTAAAGGTTTTTTACCATATATGGGCATAGTGGCCATGTTGGTCATGTGACCAGGACCGTTAGAAATTTTTTTCATTCACTCAACCCCAGGAGGCTGTATATAAAATTTGGTCACAATTGGCCCGGTGGTTTATGAGGAGATTGTTTGAAATTGTCAAAATATGAGAGTTCTGGGTCAAAGGTCAAAGAATGACCTTGACCTCTTGTACTCACAAATCTTCAAGCACTCATTGAGATGACTGTATATACCAATTTTTAGGTCAAAATCTTCAAAACTTATCATGAAATATCATGTTCTAGCATTTTCCCATATTTGACCTTGCCGTTAAAAAGGTCAAGGTCAACACAAGGTCATAATTTGAACAATCTTATTAGTACTCAAGTACCCAATGCTACATACCAAGTTTCAAGGCCATCGGTGAACTGGTTCTGGAGAAGAAGATTTTTAAAGGTTTTTACCATATCTGGGCGTGGTGGCCATGTTGGTCATGTGACCTGGACCGTATAAATAAATTTTTGTTCCCTCAACCCCTGAAGGCTCTATATGAAATTTGGTTTCAATTGGCCAAGTGGCTTTTGAGGAGATTGTTAGAACTTATCAAAATATGAGAGTTCAGGGTCAAAGGTCAAAGAATGACCTTGACCTCTTGTACTCATAAATCTTCATGTAGTCATTAAGATGACTGTAGATACCAATTTTTAGCCCAAAATCTTCAACAGTTTCCAAGATATCTTATGTTGTAGCATCTTGCCATATAAAAGCATAAGGAAGCAAATTTGACCTTACCGCAAAAAAGGTCAAGGTCAACCCAAGGTCATAATTTGAACAATCTTGGTAGTACTCGCGTACCCGATGCTACATATAAAGTTTCAAGGCCATCGGCCTATTGGTTCTAGAGAAGAAGATTTTTTCAGGTTTTTACCATATATGGGCATGGCGGCCATGTTGGTCATGTGACCAGGACCGTTTGAACAACTTTTCGTTCCTAAGGTCCCAGGAGGCTCTATATGAAATTTAGTTACAATCGGCCAAGCGGTTTCAGAGCAGAAGTCATTTGAAATTGTGGACGGACGGACGGACGACGGACGGACGACGACGGACGACGGAGCCTTACCATCCTATAAGCTCCCCCAGAGCCGCTGGCTCAGGTGAGCTAAAAAGGGGCTAAATCTTGGAAATGGACTAGTCCAACCTGTGAGGCAGAAGAGTCCATTGGGCATTAGCTTCTTAATCTCCAGGAAGATCTCTAGGTAAGGTTGCATTTGGAGGACAATTCCAAGATAATTTTTCTTATTTTTTCTTAAGGTATTTCTCAATAAAAATGTACGTTGTGACCCCTCATTAAAACCGTCTCAGCGAGATGGTTCTAATGAGTGGTAACAATTCAAATTTTTGTGAAGAAATATGAAAACTTATCCCAAAATTATCCCTGCTATTCCTTCTTATCATGTCTATTCCTTCTACTCTCGAGCAATGTCCCTGCTCTGACTTACTTGAAGGAGCTTCACTTCCTTTTTCAATCTCCATCATCTTGTCTTTCAAAGCCTTCGACATTCTTGTCATTATTTCATTCAGGTCTTCTTCCCCAGATCCTGCCTCAAGTTCGATCTTCACCCTTACCTAAAAAGAACATGATGAAATTTATCTCCTTCACTGTAGGGAGGGGGTGGGGGAGAGGGGGAGGCTGGATGGACAGGATGGATCAGTGGATGACTTGTACTTTTACGTCCTTTTCAACAGTATTTCAGTCATATCAGGACGATGAGAGGATGATAATGAAAGGCTGTGTGCAATAGAACCCCGTTTACGGCAGGAAAGAGTCTCACCTCAAGCGGGGCTCGAACTAGGTCCACAAGATCAGTAGGACAGCACTTAACCCACTGAGCTACTGGGGCTCCGGTGTGTGTGTGTTTGTGGTGGTGGTGGTTGGGGAAGAGTAATCCTAACTCCAGGAACAAGGATGTATGGATACTGGATTACAAGATAGGTCCCCTGACAGTGCTTGCCCATCAGTGGAATGTCCACAGAAAAGTGACTGCAATCACTCCTTCTGTATTTATGTAAATGTGAGCTAAAGTTCTCGATCATAGTAGTCCTGAGACAATAATATCTATTCATATCAATTATCATTGCAATTTTAGAACAACATCTGTATCTTATCTGGGAAATGAATACTGTTTTCAACCATTTGTACTTAATGTCTGGGAAATTAGTACTGTTTTCAACCATTAAATTTTGTAGTAAGTTTAAGTTTACCCTGACATATCAATTTAAATGAATAGTGAGATGGAACATGCCATACTCCGATAGTACCTTTCAGCAAAACCTGAAAAGCTTCCCAGCAAAACCCATTACTGAGTTTGGCATGGTGTCTTTAATTTATGTATCTCAAACCTAAGCCTTGTAGGAATTTTCAGCAATGCTTCGTAAATCTATTCTCACATAAACTAACCTTCTTCCTCCCTTCTTCTGCTTCAATCTGTCTTGCAAAATCTTCCAAATTCTCATTCATTTCAGACCTTTTCTTTTTGGAGGTGTACTTTGTCAAGTGCTCATATAGCTTAAAATGTTTTTCTCTCTGAAATTATAAACAGTAATAACCAATATGCTTAAGTATTGGGACACTTAAAACCATTAAGTTTCCATTTGTCCAAAATGGGAAATTAGTGTTTTTTAGGTGTCCTTATATCTGAGCACATGACGGTAATTTCTTTATGATTCTGGACATCATACATCATAAGAAATTTGCAAATGCTATGTAAAACCTACTAGTAGGTAATGACCCTAACAGGTCTGAGCACACATTATAGACCCAGATCAAACTGCTCCTGAAGGAGCAGTTCGATCAGGGTCTACAATGTTTGCCATTCTCTGAGCATCATTTGGATGCATTAATGAGTATAAAATCCACTGTCTAAGAATTTTAGAACTTTTGGGTTTCCGAAATTTAGGGTCATTACAGTATCTTGTGAAAGCAAAATGCTTCAGAGCAATAATCTTTCATTCTTACACAGTAAATGGATACTTCATGCAATGTTTGCTCATTGTGTACAATATCAATAGCACTGAACACACCAAAAAAGTAACTAGTTGAATTTTCAAACAGTGTAAATAAACAGTGTAAATCCGTGTAGATCATAACTGGAACTACAGTGTTTGATCTCTAGTCTGTGAATTCTCAATATGATGTGTCTTGAACAAAGCACTTTTTTTAATTTTGCCATCGTAAACTTGTTGTCAGGGTTATTGGTGCTTCAAGAGTTAACTAGTAAGGTTTGGCACTAGTAAGGACAGTGCTGATGATCAAAACGTTCCCAGAAAAGTGCTTAATTCTCTTTACTTATTTACTTTCTTTATTATTATTTCATCCTAGGCAACATTAAAATAATTGTGATTCTTATCATATAAATTATTAGCTTATGTCTAACCAGTTTATTGCACATGCCCCAAATGTAACGAGCGTTAACATGGCCTGGCCCAGCTAACTTTACAATGCATTTTTATCGTTTCTTATAGCAAAATTTGAACGTTGCTTAATCACAAATTATTTACGCAAACATGAATTACTTTACATAAACTTATAAATATGTATCTTATCTTATTGTTCATAACAAACTTTGTAACTTATTTGATTTCTTCTACGAAATGATGGCTAAGTCTAACGTGGCTTTAACCAGTAAATATATGGGGGTGGGGTAATTCAAGGGCAGATAACTTACTTTACTTTATAAAATGGAAGCGTTATGATAAGGTTTCATAAACCAGAGATAATGAAGATTCCTTAGCTATAGGATTTATGCCTTTCGGTCCAATAATTCCAGAAATACGACAACAAAACCTAAAATTGGCAACATGATTAGTTTCCAGCAAATGTCAAACTCACCCAGCAACAATTATGTATCTGCCATCTTTGTCATTATTAAGGTCATATTAATTTATTACTATGTGTAGCATTTAGAACTGTGTGGTACATGAAACTATTAATTAAAAAGGACTCACCCTAAGACTATGGCTGAATTTTGACAAAGTTTGCAGATGTGGCCTTGCTGCTAGTTGATTATGCTGCTAGTTGATTTAAGACTTTTGATAGATAGGTAATGCTGCTGCAAATATCAGGTTATGTTGTGGTTTTACTGGAATAACTTGATTGAAAGCGTACATTACAAATCTAAAGAACTGCCTATATCTAAAGTTTATGAAACTTGATCATAACAATTCAATTTTATAGTCTACGGCAAATTATCTGCCTCTGAATTACCCCTATCCCATGCATTTATTTATTAAAGGGCATGTTGGACTTAGAGATCATTTCGCAGACAAGAATAAAACATCTTACAAAATTTATAATGAACATCAAGATAAAAAGATATATTTCTAAGTTCAGGTGAATTAACTGACGTTTCTATACAATCCACAGCTAAACAATGTTCAGTAACTACTATTAGGAACAATAAAAATACAACATGATGTAAGTTGGGCCAGGTCACGTTACTGGCCATTACGTTGATGGTGCCTGCGTGAAACTGGTTAGACATAAGTCAATTGTTTTGTATGATATGAATCACAAATACATTATGTGATGGTGTGCAATTTCATTGATTGATCGATTTTTTGCTTTACGTCCTCAGTAAACAGCTAAGGTCATGTCGGGACGGTCAGTTAACCTAACCACACTATTCCTGGGCAGGCTTAGACCTCCTAAGCGGTTAACCAGTCCTAAGTGCACATACTTTCGGCAGTATCTGACAACTGCCCTTCTTGAATCAGCGGAAGGAGAAACGAAAGCATGTGGCCAGACCGGTATCGAACCCAGGACCTCTGACTTATAAGTCAGGTGCCCTACCGATTGCGCTACGAGGCCCAGCTGCAATTTCATTGAAGAAAGTGAAAAAGTAAAGAGAATACAGCACGTTTCTGGGAACTTTTTGATCATCCCTCGTACAATTCTGCAAAGTCAACAAATTAAGTAAAACATGTTTGTTCAATGTCATAAAGTGGACTGAATAACCTGCATGTTTATGAACCACAATAGAGTCTAGGGTGAAAGTTGTGGCCATGTAGATGATAAGTTGGTATTTTTGGGGTTTAACGGCTCTTTGAGACAGTAATTTTGTCTGTATCAAGCCACTGAGCCATCTTCCACACCCACAGAGAAGGAGAAAGGAAAGGAATAGATACGACAGATTAGAATAATGAGATCTAAAACAACCTCCATCCCACACCTGCTGTAAGAACAGTCAGCCCTTTCCCTAATACTACCCAAATTATTAGGATGCCCCTGCCATCCGTGTAACAAAGTGAGTTTGATTTAAACCCGCCAGATATTTATAACTGACTAATCCAAGGAGGTGCATCCATCAGTGGTGGTTCACTTAAATTCCATTGTTTGTTGGCTTTGTGTTAGTCCTTGACCTTAAGTGTACTGTACTATTGGAGTAGCCTCATGGCAGCCTGCTGGGGAAGAGTATGCATGAAAATTAACACTACTCCCATTATAAATGCAACATGCAATAACAAATAGGAACAAATTGCATTTTAGGGTCACCTGATGCAACCACCTTATTTTGCAAATTAATTTGCAATTATTTTTTATTTATTTATTTTCATTTTTTGTTTTAAATTATATAACCACATTTCTTTTTCATGCTATCAATATGATTTCTACATAGTACTTACAAAGTAGCAAAGCTTGTGTTTGACTCCAATAACGTGAGCAAGGACAGTTGAACCGTCACACTTTGCTTCACACAGGTTACACACATACCGACATGGAGCCTTCGGGTCTGGCTTTTGGAACTCTGTTATATATTCTAGCCCTGCAAAAACATTCTAGATAATGAAATTTACCATAACCCATTACATTCGGGATACCTCTTTATGGGTATCTGGGCAAACAGTTTGGATCATAATCAGGCCCCACAAACGTGAGACCTGATCTGAGATCCAAACTGTTTGCTGCCTAGACATTAATATTGTCAAAACATTCTTGATTTTTGATGAAGACGACAATTTCAGCAGATGACAAAAATACCCAGAATGCAATGGGTTAAAAAATCAAACTATTGGGACAGATAGGTCTTAAGAAATTTTGCAGTATCTGATTACAAAAATAGCCATCAGAGGAGATGGCAAATCCCCCGACCGAAGACCCCCATGGGTCTTGGTAAAAAGGGTGCACTTCAAAACACGTATTAGTTATATATTGTCATTCTTTTATGCTTCTGATTGATATTATCTGTTAACAGATGCATGATTATCTAACACTCAGGCTAAAACAGTATGCTTGACTGCTAAAAATAGGTAATATCTCAAACAGCCACTATATACACAAATGTATACCATACGATACATTCAACTTTCAAATTGTGCGAATAACTTCTAAAGTACAAGCCCTACAAACCTAATTTTGAGCTCTCTATTAAGTGAATTTGGACAAAGCATCCAAATCTGGAATTTCTTTTTGGGAAGGGGGGGGGGGGGCACAGGAATGTGAAGGGGTCAGAGAGAGTAAGGAACACTGATAAGATATCACAGCATGATCATCGATATTCTAAAAGGTACAAGGTTATTCAAATTCTGGAGCAGGCCAGGGTTATACAGATATGGAGCAGAGACTCAAACAGCAACTCAAACTAACAAAGGGTAATAACTAACAAAGTATGAAAGCAAGAGTTATCATTCATGTATGTTACAAATTGTCATGACCTGTTCTGCATATCTGTGAAGTATCATGAAAATATTTCAAAAGGTATTCAAGCTATAGAGAGGACACCTAAATGATCTAGGGGAAATAACTGAAAAAGAAAGCAAGAGTTGTCATTCTTGTTCGCGACATATCATCATGACCTGTTCTACATATCTGTGAAGTATCATGAAAATATTCCAAAAGGTATTCAAGTTATAGAGCGGACACGAAATCACACCTAAAACCATCAAGGGGAAATAACTCAAAAAGTAAGAAAGCAGGAGTTGTCATTCTTGTTTGCGACACATCGTCATGACCTGTTCTACATATCTGTGAAGTATCATGAAAATATTCCAAAAGGTATTCAAGTTACATAGCGGGCAGGAAATTACACCTCAAATGATCAAGGGGAAATAACTGAAAAGTAAGACAGCAAGAGTTGTCATTCTTGTTCGCGACACATCATCATGACCTGTTCTGTGAAGTATAATGAGAATATTCCAAAGGGTATTCAAGTTATAGAGCGGACAGGAATCTGCCAAAAATTCACACCTAAAACTATCAAGGGGAAATAACCCAAAAAGTAAAAAAGCAAGAGTTGTCATTCTTGTTCGCGACACATCGTCATAACCTGTTCTACATTTCTGTGAAGTATCATGATAATATTCCAAAGGGTATTCAAGTGACAGAGCGGTCACGAATCGGCAAAAAATCACCAAAGGGGAGAAAACTCAAAAAGTACAATAGCAAGAGTTACCTTTCTTGTACGCGACAAACCGTCATGACCTGTTCTACATAACTGTGAAGTATCATGAAAATATTCCAAAGGGTATTCAAGATATAGAGCAGACAAGAAAATGTTAACGGACTGACAGACGGATGGACGGACGGGCGCCAAGCTCATCGCTATATCCCCCGAACCTTTTGGTCGGGGGATAAAAAGGAATCACAGAAAAGAAACAAAGATGTTTTAACTGGTATTTTCTTAAAATCAGATACATTTTATGAATTTTGCAGAAACCACAGACTCCGGAAAGTTGGTTGGTTGATTTTGATGCTTAACGTCCACAGTAAACAACTAAGGTCATGACGGGACGGTCAGTTAACCTAACCACACTATTCCTGGGCAGGCTTAGACCTCCTAAGCGGTTAACCAGTACTAAGTGCACATACTTTCGCCAGTAACTGACAACTGCCCTTCTTGATTCAGCGGAAGGAGAAACGAAAGTATGTGGCCAGACTGGGATTCGAACCCAGGACCTCTGACTTACGAGTCAGGTGCCCTACCGATTGCGCTACCCGGCCCGGCGACTCCGGAAAGAGAGTTTCCTGAATTTTCATCTAAGCTGGGTAAATGCACACAGGGAATACTCATCTGCACATCCATGGCATATTTGAATGTAGAGAGAACAAGAGCTCTGCAAGCGGGGCAATATACGCCCGTTTCTGAATGGGTTTTTTGCACCGTTTCATCCTTGTCTACATTGTTATCAAGTTTATCAAGACATTCCAAACATTAAGGTTCTCAAAAGAAAAGATTTAAAAAAGTAATCAAAGGGATGTAACTAAAAAAAAATAAGGGGAAGCAATTATTCTTTTATTAGACATACTGTCTCAACCTAATACACATTGCTATAAAGTTTCGTTAAGATATTCCATGCCGTTACCTAGTAATGACTTGCCCAGGAATAGCTGTAGAAATTAATCAAAGGGATGTAACTCCATAAATAAGGAAGGGGGAGCAATTATTCTTATATAAGCCACACAGCCTCAACCTAATACACATTGCTATAAATTTTCATCAAGATATTCCATATGGTTGCCTACTTATCGCTTGCATAAGAATAGCCTTAGAAAATATTCAAAGGGAGGTTACTCCAACAATAAGTAAGGGGAGGCAATCGTTCTTATATGACATATTGTGTCAACCTAATATACATCACTATCAAGTTTCATCACAATAGTCCAAAGGGTTAGTTAGATATGAGGTGTACAAATATAGTCTGACAAAATAATCAAAGGGAGGTAACTCAAAATCTAAGTCAAGGGGAGTAACCATTCTTGTATGAGACAAGTTGTTTTAACCTCATATACATTGTTATAAAGTTTCATCATGATATTCCAAAGAGTAACCAAGTTATGGAATGCTATAGAATTGCCATACAAACTGCCATAGACGATTTTTTTTCAAAGGGCTGTGACTCTGCTAAAAATCATCGGAGCCAAATTTCCGTATAATATGCGCTACTCCACATCGTAGTCTTACTGTTTACAAAGTTTCAGCTTAATTGGATGAAAACTATAGGAGGAATTATCCGGAAACGAACACCCTAAAAAATCTAAGTAAAGGGCTGTTACTCCGCAAAAATCATTGGAGCGTAACCTCGAAACGATATGCGCTGGTCCACCTCATAGTCTTACTATATACCAAGTTTCAGCTCGATCAGATGTAAACTGTACAAGGAGTTGTCCGGAAACGAAAAGTTTACGATGGACAGGCTGACGGAGGGAAGGACGCCAGCGCAATAACAATATACGTCCCGTTTTTCAAACGGGCATATAAAAATTGGACATTCTGTTCCATCTGAGAGGATATGTAGCCTTATATGAGTATTTACAGTAGGCACTGCACAGATATGTTAAATCTGAAGATTCTAATGCACTTATGTATGTAACTCAACTTCTGACTGGATAATGTCAAAAATTTGCGACAGTATATCCTGCGATATACTGTCGCAAACTCGACGTCATTATGTAACGTCGCTTCTGATTGGTTGACGCCTGGTTTTACATCACTGAAAGAGTTGCTAAAGGTGCAAAGTATCACACATCTAAAGGTGAAAATGTGAAATGTGCATTAGAATGGGAATAGCTGTATTGAAAATTGTCATTTGGGAAGATAAATCGTTGGTTTATGGTCGCAAATTGAGTTTTACAGCTCCGGTGACGTGTCGCCGTAAAACAAATTTTCCGACCATAAAAAGGATGATTAACCTCCCCAAATGACAATTTTGAGTACAGTTATTCCCTAATTGTGTGCATGAACATTTTCACCAAATGTCTGGCTAAATGCAAGCAGCTAACAGTCCCTAAAGAAGTATTTTGTCATAAAGAGCTGAAGGGAGGTGTGTGTAGTGAAACCCTGTATACCATTGAAAAGAATTCTGCCTCAAGTGGATTTCAAGCCTAAACTGCTAGCTTAGAGTGTCACTGAGCTACTGGGGCTCCACCACATTTATAAGAGTGGAACAGCAGTTTTGGTTCTTCGTTTTGGCTGGTAAAGCCTCATCTGTAACTCATAACTGTTCTGACAAATAACTATCAGATATGTAGGCAATAAGGAACACATTTTAAAACAAGAGCTCCGAGAAGCGGGGCAATGTAGGCCCACTGGGGCTCAAAGTTGGAAAGACAACAAGAGATGACAGAACTTTTGTCAGTAGCTTATATCTTCAGTAATAAGGCAGATATGTTTCTTGTTCTCTGCATTTCATCTGATATTTGTACAAACTTTCATGAAGAAATCTTAAACGGTTTTCAAGATAAGGAGCAGACATGAAATTACTATATAAAATAATACAAAGTCAAAACTGAAAGTAGGGTAATGGTACTTTTTCTCTACACATTGTCTGATGATGCTTCATATTTGTATAAATTTTTAAACTTTTATGAAGAAATCTTCTACGGTTTGTTAGATATAAAGCGGACAAATAATGCTATATTTTGAACTTTGACCTCTAAGTGTGACCTTGATCTTTGTCAGACATTCTTAAAATACAAGTTCTGCAAGTTGCCTCAATAAGGTGAACATTGGACTCAAGTTTCAAAAAAATCTTTCAAGAGGTTAAGGAGATATGAAGTGGACACGAGTTTAATACAAAATAACAATACGAAAAATACAAGGGGCGTAATTTTGTTAACAGTGGAAGTAGGGTTATGGTTCTTTTTCCCTGCACATCATCTGATTGTGCTTTATATGCATACAAACTTTCATGAAGAAATCTTAAACGGTTATCGAGATATGGAGCAGACACGAAGCTTATTTGAAATTACTCTATGAAAAATACAAAGGGACATAATTCCGTTTAAACAGAATAGGGTTATGGTTCTTTTCCTCTACACATTGTTTGATGGTGCTTTATATTTGTACAAACTTTCATGAAAAAATCTTAAACGGTTTTCGAGATATGGAGCAGACACAAAGCTTACATGAAATTACTGTATGAAAAATACAAAAGGGCGTAATTTTGTTAAAAGTGAAAGTAGGGTTATGGTCCTTTTTCTCTGCACAGCATCTGATGATGCTTTATAATTATACAAACTTTCATGAAAAAATGGTTTTCAAGATATGGAGCGGACACGAAGCTTATATATCTTTCAAGGGGTTAAGGAGATATGGACAACACAAATAGTTAACGGACAGACAGATGGATGGGTAGACAGATGGATGGACGGAGGTCATGACATAATATGACCCATCTTCGATGGGCGTATAAAAACCGTTTTTTATTAATCATTATCTGAAAAACTGATGGTAATGAAAGAAAGACCAACGACAAAATTAAGTCACTCTTATGAATCTGAACAATAATATCTACACTCTGTATAACTCTTATCTATGATTTCTAAACTGTATATATACCTAACATCTGCTTCGTAAGATGCCAACTAATTATGTATTACAGAGATCAGATATGGCTGGGATAGTTTGGGCATCAAAATTGTCATCCCCAAAAGTGAAGCTAATCTACAGCTCTCGCTACAAACTCACCCATAAGAGCATTCTCTGTGTAGTTGGCAATTTGAGCATTAAACTGAGACTCTACATCATCCCCTTCCACAGAAGTAAACACAACTCCAGGTGTTTTCTTCTTTTTGACTGCAAAATAAATAAACATGTAATTATCCTCTTTTTTTCTTTTATTCATGCCAAAACGAAATCAAAATATATAACAGTTTTCTTATGTTCACATTCAAGCTTTGTTCACATGGGCAAAATTTCTTTGACAAAGTGGGTATATTACAGAAAATTTGCTTGTGTGAATGAAAATATAAATTGCCAAATTTATATGGTAAATCTAATTTGATAAATACAAAATTTGTCTGTGTGAACAGAAAATATGCCACAGAATATGTAACAATGAAACTGGCTGTCAAGATGAACACAGAAAACTTTGCTCATAATCAAATACAGTAAGTCTGATTTTGAACAAAGTATATTTAACAAAGAAACTGTGGCATGGGTGATAATTTCTGTGACAAAGAAACTTTGCTCATGTGAGAGAAGCTTTACAAAGAGGATCATGATGCTGACAAGGATTGCGGGTCCTAATCAAGCAATGCACCAAAAGTGTCATACATTTTGAAGTCATAAATTTACCAAACTTGGGAGTTTAATTATTAATAAATTACCAAGGAAGCCAAGTCAGTGATGTGGTCCCAAACATATGATATAAATCCACAGCTTTTTGATAATCTTGACATTGCATGAACAGTACCTTATGGCACACACAAGATTGTATCAGCCAGTCTGATCTGTGCTCTCTGATGGCATATACAATCTATGAATCTTAGGAAATCTGAAGAAAGTGAATAGTGATGACTCTGATCAGTGTATGATGATGTGCAGACTGTTTAGTATTTACAGTATGCACAGATGTAAGGTCCCTTTTCACATATTGCCATAAGTACAAAGATTAATATTTGATTGATTACTAGATGCAGCTCTTGTATTTCATCAGCAAGAGTAATAACCACGTCTGCACACCTGGTAAATGCGGGATTCTTTTCCTACCTGGAAGTTAAAGATTCAAACTTCTGCAAACAGACAGCCACAAGATTACAATTCTTTTCAATGCAAATGTATGTTAATTTATTTAAGAAATCAACTTAGCATAGCAAACGGTACGCTTGTGGAGTTCTAAATATACTTCCGAAAAATGTCTACCAGAAATTTCGGTTTGTCCACTTTCAGGTCATTTGTGATAAATCCAATGGTTATTTTACTTAAAAGCTATAAATGTGCAAAATTATGCTTTACATGTTTTATGAGTTAAAATCACAGTGCACAACCCAGGGGGATAGTTACACACATGTAAAACCCGTTTAAGCACTCCCCACACTCCCATACCTCATGATTTATTGCTGACCATTTCATGGACGACTTTGGTTTACTATCATAATCATTGTTTGTTGGCTTTTTATACATTTGGATAGCCTCATAGCCATCTGCTGGAAAAGAGCTGGCCTCTTGGCTTTTCACTTGCTCGTGATGTTTTGCATGTTGTCTTTATTGCTTTCCTTTCTAATTTGGTGTAGGATGTAGAATTTGAATGTATCAAATCCTGATCACTACCTTCTCATCTACAGTTAACTCTTGATATCTCAAACACTGATATTTCAAAGTACCTGTTCTTTCAAAGAAAATAAAATTGACACATTCCTTATTTTTTATTTACATTTCAACTCCTCTTACCTCAATCTACTGATATCTCAAAGTAAATTTTCTGGGACCAGAAAATTTACTTTGAAATGTCAGTAGTTTGGGAAGAAATTTGACTTTGAGGTATCGAGAGTTGTCCCTACTTTGTATTTGCAGAAGCTTGAAATTTTGATTTCCAGGTAGGACTGGAATTGCTGGTTAACCAGTCCTTATCCATCAATGCATTAAAGCAGGTTTTATATGGATTCAGACATAAACGGACTAAATATCAAACACATGACTCTTATATGAGAAAAGAGTGGAGAAAGAGAAAGACAGACGGACAGAGGCTTTCTCTTAGTTACATTAATATAAATGCAGTAACTTACCAACACTTCCAGATTCTAGACGATCCAAATTCTGAAACATATATAAGAAATTGATAAAAAAAAGCTATTTATTTAAAAAGAAGCCAACAGTAAGAAAATTTAAAGCATAAGAAACTATAAAATTCTAAAAAAAAATCTAGATATATCCATAAAATATAATATGCAATAATTTGAATTGAATAATGCTGATGATAAGGGTTTGTTTCTCATTCATGAGCTATGCTCTGTAAAGTAAACGACATAAGCTAGTGTACTAAACAAAAATCATGCATCTACTGCAAAATAAAGCTGCAAGCACTTGTAGTGAATGACTGGAAAGTCCACAACGTCGATATAAAACAGTTTGTTGGTCAAAAGAACAATAAAGACAGAATGGTAAATGTAAAGTATATCTCAGAACAATAAAGACAGAATGGTAAATGTAAAGTATATCTCATATGAGTATGCACCGATCACTGATTCTTTTTTATTCTGACCTCAAATTCTGAAATTTTGAGCATCACGAAACATCTAATACCGTGTTGTATAACAGTATTTCAACTGAAAAATTCTTCTAAAAGGTCTCAGATTCTATTATTTTGACATAAACAGAAAGCTATAATGACATTGTGCAATGCATGTAAATTACACGATTTGGCTAATTATTCTTTATACATTGACTTTTACAGCTTATAAAGAAAAGAGAGAACAGAACAGATTTTCTCTCTGATATACTAACCACTCACAAAGAGTTCCTCCGCACCTATCACGCATATATGCATTTACATGTATATTATAAGCTAGTGTATGTAATTGTTTATAATATACATGTAATATTCATTTGTTCTTCGGAAAGTTTATACCATCAAAACTAAAGATACCATATGTGCTAAAACAAATCTGATATTACACAAGGATATGACAATATAATCTCCACATCATTTGTGATTATCAGAAAATTAGCACAGTAAAAATAGAGATTTACAGCAAAGTCTTTGCTTTCACAAAAACATTTGCATTAAATCTTAAATAACGTTTTTTCCAACAATGTTTATATGTGGTGATCAACATGCTTTCTAGAAAGATCCACTGAATTTTCAATGAATATTTTCCGTCAAACATGTTCATTTGGACCCGAGCTCGTAATACCGAAAAATGAAATGGTCTGTTCATTTCAAAGCACAATTGTAATATTGGCCAGTAGTTAAAGCAACTTTTACTAGTCTAAATTATCCAATCTGCGTTAACAAAGTCCATCGATGAAATCTGTTATCCAGAAAGATCCAATGAAAAACAATGAATATTTTCTTTCAAACAGTTTTCATATTAGACTGCATCCAGAAGGCTTTTACTAAAGAAAATATTTAAGAACATCTGATACACTATAGTGGGTTATTTCTGCGAATGTTTAATTTCTGTGGTTCTATAAAAAGCATAGAAAATAAAATCATAAATTATTCCAACCAACATTATTTTGTGTGAAATTAAGATATTTTTTCGCTTCATAATATTCTTATTGTCAACTTTTAGAGAAATATTTTCGTTAGCTATTACCCAGATCTAATCATTTTATACGTTACTCTTCACTGAATTAATCATTTATTGAATACTTGATACGACTATGTAGTTTTAAAATAATTAATCGGAAAGCTTATGATTGTCTAAATATAACAATCAAGCTAAGTCACTTCACTGCTGGTGATCAGTTGGTTGGTTGGTCGTTTTGGATTTATCGGCTCTTTGAGACACTATTTCAGTCTATATCGGGCCGTCTCCAGGAGAGAGGGAGAAAGAAAAGAGAAATGAAAGACGAGAGAAAACAATTCAAAACAACCCCCGCCCACACCTACTGCAAGCACAGTAGGCCCTTGCCCTACTTTTAACCATAATAAGTAGGACACCCGGCACTGGAAGTTATAACCAGCACATCGCCTGACCACTATCCCCGCTGGTTATTAGTTATCAACAACTCACACCTCATAATTAATTGTCTAACATACCAGTCTTGAAATATGTTTTTCACACACTTTTTCATCTCATTTATTTATCTGAATTTATTTTTGTAATAACTGGTATTTGAAATCCACAGAAATTAAATTCAAAGAGTATTTTCTTATATATATTTTGAGGTGAAAACTACAAAAATTTACACCTGTATAATAAACCCACCATACAGTATTAGGTTAAGAGGCTTTTAAGCAAGTAAAATATTTCTAATTATCTATCTGTTTAACACATGGGTTTAACATGGCAGTTTTTCTTGCATGTCCATTTTGCATTACATCATATCAGTTATCATGTTTCACATAAAAATATAATTTAAGTTCTGAAATATATATTCTTTGGAAGCAAGGAATACAGTTAAGAAATAATGAAAGTGGCAGACTCAGCATGATTGAGTGTTCATGCCCAGTAATGAAACTTTCATCACTTGTCACGCTCTAATCACCAGTGTAAGCAGCACTCTATTTTCAGAATGACCCTAAATGAACGCAATGATCCCATAGGACCAGAAAATATATACATGTAATCTGCACTATGATGAAGTATGGGGAAACATCTTACGGCAACCACCAGCTGCAGAGAAGATTAATAAGTATGCAACACTTAGATAAGAAAGTAAAGAAAACAGCAGACTCGGTCAAACTGAGCCCGATCATCACTAATTCAGCCTTCCTATCAGGCACCAGCTTAAGCAGAACTTTATTTACAAAATGGCTCTTAATGAACTAAATGATCTGAAAGGACCAGAAATATGTAAACTGCACTATGCTGAAGTACATGGAAACATTTTACAGCCACTTCATGGCACTTAACACCAACTGCATAGAAGAGGTTATTTCGCACACTGCAGTAGGCACTTGCAAATTTTATAGATGTGCACAACAGACAAACACAGACTAAACCAAAACACTATGGTTCCAATTAATCTAAAAAATGTAGCATCCAATAAAATGCTGGAGAATCTAATACATGCACATAGTATGTTCAATTTCAGTTTTGATTGTGCATTATTATGTGTTTCTTAAGTTTCTGCTACCAAATACCTAATATCGTATCTCAAAGTATAAGGTAAGAAGGGGATAACATTGTCCTATGATCCAAGAAGCTGAGACTTGTTAAATGACAACTGTGTCTTGTACACAATATATGAAAGACAGAACCATCTCATTTCACTGCCTTTAAATCTTCCCTGCTTTGAGTCAGATGCCTATTTGTGGTAGCTTGTAGTGTTTTACTGCTGAACCTACAGTCACTGTCTGGTGGAATTCAAAAACAGAACCCTCTGTACCAAATCCAAATATCTAATAACCTGACCATGCCACGTCTTGCATTGATATGTTATGCCAAATCCAGTAACCATTATTAATCTTTCAGTATTCTAATATTGTAAACCTTGTTTGGTTATAGTAATTGTCACTTCAAAAAAAGACAATATTAACATTGGTGAAAGGATGATATTATTGCAGGAAAACCAGTACCACAAACAATATACAGCTCTGTTTTAACCGGCTTTTATCAGGGAATTCACATGCTCTTATAAACTGGCTTTGTGGCATCAGTTGTCTCTTTCTGGGGTTGCTGCGAAATCTGACGTCAGCAACTCATACTTCTTAGAAAACATCTAAGAAATTGATGACAGAAATGATACCGCATCTCACCCTGGAAATAGTTTTAATCAACTTAACATTTTACATGTGTTAATGCATCCAAATGATGCTTAGTGAACGCAAATGTTGTAGACCCCGATCAAACTGTTTGATCTTGGATTACAACATTTGTTTAGGCCTGTCTGTCCAAATGTCTAGGGTCATTACCGTACTTTATGGTACATGTACTTGAACAGGACACTACTGTGTCAATGTCTGACAATTTTTGCATGATCAAGATTCCCTTCCAATGAGACTTTATATAAATTGTGTTGATTTTGCAATCCTCTAATCATAATCTTTTCTCACTGAAAGTATACTGAAGTTTAACTCAAAACTATGCAAACTCAATATCTTCTTGAAATCACATGTATGCAAGTGTAGACACTTGCGACACACATTCCATGAAAAATTTTCATAAAATGTTATCCACATTTGACTACATAAAGTCTGTGAATTATGAGCAAACTCTTCAGTGCAAATCTAGTCTAACTACAGTTAGACTGGATTTGTTTCGGCTGAGCAGCTGAACCAGATTTCTAAGAACATGCTATAGATATTTCAGGAGATTAGGTGCTAATTCCCATTATCACTATCTGTTTATGTCCATTTTTCTCCATGTTTTGTTAACACTTTGGTAATAACTTATATACCATTAAACCAATGAACATGCTCACAATCTGTTTTCTGCACAGTTATATGTTCCTAATCATTGCTTTTTACTCTACTTTGTTAATCAGTTTTAAAATACCAGAATATCCTCTCATTCATAGGATGGTGTATGTTGTATTTGCTAGTCACATAAAACATAAATTATTTTGTTCCATCTTATTTTTGTTTTGCATATCAAATAAAATTGATTAATTAGTTCCTTTGAGAACAAAGCAAACATACATAAGAAAGAAGGTGGGTCATACTATGTAGCTTTGGTTGATAAAGCCTCATCAGTGACCCTTGATGGCCTGGCAATGAAAGCCAGAGGATTTTGGAAATTTCAAATACATAGTCGATTCCAAGACTGTATGTACCAAAAAAGGGGTTCAGTCAATAAACAATCACTCTAAAATATGAGTCAAGGACTGAAACATTGAGTGGGTAGGGTACTTAGGAGCACTTCTATCTTTTTTATTCTGTGTTATCTAACACTCTTTGCTGATATCATCAGGTATCACTGACACCTGATTTGAATGCTGTTTCAACATGTGCATTTTCTTTCTTATACACTGATGCAGTTATTTAAAGGTCTTGCATTAGGTCATAATAATCCACTTTAATGAAAATCAAGGCGAAAATCAGTGATGTTTAAAAATACAATAATGGAAGAATTGATTGCTGTCACATATCTTTCCTCCTGTTATAAATCCTGATATCATATACAACTAAAATGAAAAACCTTTCCGAGATTCTACGTGGGAAGTCAACATAACATGCTCCAACTCTTTTTGCACAATTTCTATGATCATTTCATAATCATTAAACATTGCTAGATACATTGAAAATTGCTTTTTTGATTGATTGATTTGTTGCTTAACGTCCACGGTAAACAACTGTGGTCATGTCGGGACGGTCAGTAAACCTGCTTAACGTCCATGGTAAACAACTGTGGTCATGTCGGGACGGTCAGTAAACCTAACCACACTATTCCTGGGCAGGCTTAGACCTCCTAAGCGGTTAACCAGTACTAAGTGCACATACTTTCGACAGTAACTGACAACTGCCCTTCTTGAATCAGCGGAAGGAGAAATGAAAGTATATGGCCAGACCGGGTTTCAAACCCAGGACCTCTGACTTTTTGAAACACCTCAATGCTAGAATCATTTTGCCAAAAATTTTGTAAAAATCCATTCAGGGGTTATTGAGATATTGTCATTTTCATGTTTTGTGTTATTTTTAGTAAAAGCAGATGGCAGCCATCTTGGATTGCCAAAATGCAAGAAATCGCAAAGGCTTCATGAAAGGACCATTCTGACGAATTCTGACACAAAATTAGTCCAATTCCATTGAGATTTTCTAACTTTCACATTTTGCTTTTTTTAGTAACAGAGGCCAACATGACTGTTCTATATTTAGTTATGCTCGAAACATCTCAATGCAAGAATCATTTTGCCACAAATTTCGTATATATCCATTCAGGGGATGAGATATAGTCTCTTTCATATTTTGTGCTATTTTTAGTAACGGAGATAGCAGCCATCTTGGATTGCCAAGATGCAAGAAATCACAAAGGCTTCATGAAAGGACCATTTTGACACAAAATAAGTCCAATTTTATTGAGATTTTCTAATTTTCACATTTTGCTATTTTTAGTAACAGAGGCAAACATGACTGTTCAATATTTAATAATGTTTGAAACACCTCAATGCAAGAATCATTTTGCCACAAATTTCGTCAAAATCCATTCAGTGGTTACTGAGATATTGTCATTTTCATCTTTTGTGCTATTTTGTGACGGCAGATGGCGGCCATCTTGGAATGCCAAAATGCGAGAAATAGTAAAGGCTTTATGAAAGCACCATTCTGACACAAAATAAGTCCAATTCTATTGAGATTTTCTTATTTTCACATTTTGCTATTTTTAGTAACACAGGCCAATATGACTGGTCTTTATTTAGTTATGATTGAAACACCTCAATGCAAGAATCAGTTTGCCACAAATATCGTCAAAATCCATTCAGTGGGTACTGAAATATTGTCATTTTCATGTTTTGTGCTATTTTTAGTAATGGCAGATGGCGGCCATCTTGGATTGCCTAATTGCAATTAATTAAAATGGCTTCATGCAAGGAACATTCTGACACAAAATTGGTCCAATTCAATTCAAGGGTTCCTGAGAAATTGTCATTTTTATCTTTGTGCTGTTTTTTAGTAACAGCCCCCCTGGTGGCCATCTTGGATAGTCAAATGGCACAAATTTGAAATAATTCCATTCGAGGACCATTAATTTCTGACCAAACCTGATCAGAATCCATTTGCGTTTTCTTGAGATATTGACATTTGAGCAAATTCGGTCTTGTAAACACTAAGTAGGTCACTGTGACCTAATTCCCCTACAGATTATTTTTATTTTATCAATTTTTAATTCCAAGGTCCCACTCATGTTCCATCCAAATTTTCAACCAAATATACCCAATGGTTTTGGAGACGATGTTGATTTTGTCGTTTTAGCTATTTTTAGTAACGGTGGCCATCTTGGATTCTCGACTTGACCCACTTTTACAAATTTGAAACCCTGCGGTCTGGTCCTGCTCCATGTGAAATTTGAGACCCATGGGCTCAGTGGTTTCAGAGAAGAAGTTGTTGAAGTTGTTTAAATAAGTTGTGTTTCGACATTGGCATTTGAGCAAAATTACTCGTAAACAGAAAGTAGGTCACTGCCACAAAACTCCGCTACAGATATTTTTTATTTTTACAATTCTCAATACCAATGTTCCACTGCTGTTTCATGCAAAAATTCAGACAAATATACCATGTGGTTCTGGGGAATAAGATGATTTTGTTATTTTTGCTATTTTTAGTAACGGCGGCCATCTTAGATATTCAACCTGACCTCATTTTACCATTCTGAGACCCTGGAGTCAGGTCGTGCTCCATGTGAAATTTGAGAACCATGGGTCCAGTAGATTTATAGAAGAAGATGTTTGAATATTTGTTTTCAAGTGTTGACGGACGACGAACGATTAACGACGCAACGACGCACGCTTTGGTATAACAATAGCTCACTATGGCCCTTCGGGCCAGGTGAGCTAAAAATCAAGAAATAGTTTTCCGAAATGAGTGCATTGCAGATGCAGTTTACTACAGTGACATGGTATATGGAAAATAACCAATTTGTTTCAACCTTTTACCACCCAATCTGCCTTTTGTTCTGTTTTGTTTTGTAAGTTAAATATAAAATAGATAAAATAGATGCTGATGCTGTTTTTGATAGGGTAGCTGAATGACCACGTGTTTGGGAAAGAGCTGCTCATTCGGTTTACCGTGCGTGTCTTTCATGAACTTATGACAATTTTTACGTGTGTGTATGTGCTTACTTCCCTATTGGTTTTGAGAGTGGGATGTGGGATTTGATTGTATTAATTCCTGATCATTGCCTATCTTTTTATAGCTGGCGCAAATTGACCTGTCTTTCTGACCTTTATGCATGAATATGCAAAATAGCACAATTCATTGCGAAATAGGAGACAAAGCTTTCTAGCAGAACCACACCTACACGTATTTACGCGATTGAATGACTGCCATATCCTAAAGCCGGGTTTTCGTGGAGCGTATTATACTTGGCTTCAGCGTCGAAACTCTTTTTGCCATGTATTTACAAAGGCAGCTTCGGCGCCGAAACCTTCATAAAGTACATGCCACAGAAAAGTGCCTTAGATATTTACAGAGCGTGTTGCTTCATAAAGCCGGTTTTCCATTTCCAAATGCCCAGGAGTTTCGGCGCGTAACTATGCTGTATGGAAAATTGTCTAAATTTTATCATATTTATGAAAGTTTGATTTCAGAACTGGTTATGAGAGAGAGAGAGAGAGAGAGAGAGAGACTATGTATTCAATAGAGAGAGTACGCATTCAATTTTCAGCTTAGATGAATGGAAACGTTGCTAACACGAGCATCATGCAGTAGGTTGAGGCAAAATGCTGAATAAGTTAAGATGCTTACTTTTCACCATTGGTATTGTTTACCGTATCATGAATCATGACGACGGTGAAATAATATCCAGATACGTAGATGGATGTAATACACTATCCCTGTATCTCTTTATGTATCTTCTGCCACATTGTATTCTCACTTTCGGTATCATGCTATTAAGATGTAGAATGCAACTCTCTCTCTCTCTCCCTCTCTCTCTCTCTCTCTCTCTCTCTCAGACACACACGTCCAGGAACCTCGGTAGCTCAGTAGGTTAAGCGGTGGTCTGCTGATCTAGTGGTCCCTGGTTCCAGTCCCGCTGGAGACGGGAATATTTTCGATCGTAAACGGGGTTCCATTGCACACAGCCTTTCATTATTACCAACCCATTGTCCTGATATGACTTAAACACTGTCTAAATGGAAGTAAAACTGCACGTTATCCATCCATTCCTCCTCTCCCCGCCATGATTTTGAACCCTCTTTGAGGCGTATGCTTTTGCAGTTGCTTCTGTTTGCAATAAAGCGATAAAAACGAATCATGTCTTCTGGAATGCATAGCATTATCGGCCCCGAATCAAAAGTCCTATTGAGAAATGATAAACTTTATTTGTACCAACCCAATACAGTTGTGCCCACAGTTAACATGGGCAAGACGTCTATAGTTTTATGCAAGTATATCTGGTAAACTATTCACAATTGCATGAAGTAATTCATTTCTGGTAGAAATGCTCGTGAATCTTGAGAGGATTTGTTATGTGTAAGGTCATGATAAAAATTCTGTTTGCTGCATTCCATACTTTCCAAGATTTGGCCTTCGTGTCCTTTCTTTCATTTTTTTTTTCGTATGTAGTAATATTTAATCATAATACATGTAATTGTCAACTTTAAATCGGGTAACGGCTGCTGAACGGAGTAAAGACTGTCAGTGTAAGGTGGCAAACACTGTTGATCATGATCAGACTGCTCTTAAGGAATACTTTGATTCGGGTCTGCACTATTTGCAAATGTATTTTAGTCGCAACCAGTACTTTTTGGCACCCGAAAATAAACTTCCTCCCAGCCTACCGATCCAGCTAAGTCTGCATTGGAGCACAACAAACATATTGTAAAGGATGGCCTTAAGTTTGTTTTATAATTCATGCATCCCTATCTGTGAAATCAACTGAACTTACTAATATATTTAAATGAGGGGTCAAAGAGACAGGTCAATTTGCGCCAGCTATACTTTATATCAGCATAACACTTCAGTTAGCATTGCAACAGCTTCCATAAACTACAAAATCTATTTTAATGAATAGGTGCATCATCTTGACTTTATAAACCCTATTGCACTCAGAACAACCAAAACTCCATAAAGTTTTGGCCGTTCTGAGTGCAATATGGTTAATTTGCCAAAACTCCATAGAGTTTTGGCCGTTCTGAGTGCAATAGGGTTAAGTTAACTCTATTGCACTGTCCTGAGTGCAATAGGGTTAACTTGCCAAAACTTCATAGAGTTTTAGCCATTCTGAATGCAATAGGGTTCAGTAAACCCTATTGCACTCAGAACGGCAAAAACACTTACCCTATTGCACTCAAAATGGCCAAAACTCTATGGAGTTTTGGCTGTTCTGAGTGCAATAGGGTTAAGTTTCCTCAGTATGTTCATATTTCTATCGTCTATGTTCATATTGCTATCGTCTGTCTATGTTCATATTGCTATCGTCTGTCTATGTTCATATTGCTATCGTCTGTCTATGTTCATATTGTTATAATCTCATAGCCCAGGCTAAATGTCAACTAAGCATGGAAATGTATGTTGTGACCTCTCATGAGTACTGTCTAAGCAATTCAAATGAAGGGTCTTACAATATGATTTTCAATTTCTGTTGTATCATTAATACAGTGAAGAAAACCCTGAGATAACGATTTAGCTGTATTAAAGGATCAACTATCTGAAGAGGCCATATTCTGGCCTTCAAAGTATGATGCTTTAATACATGCCTAGCTGTATATAAATTTCTGAACAAGCAGAATAAAGATTAGACTGCCACTTGTCTCATTCTACATAGATTTTCTGCACCACAATCAGCAGTCTTCCTGGTGATTTATTTTATCATAAAGACATTACAAAAACCAGGTTCCACAGAAACATCATATCATATTTATCACAATATGACAGTAAATTACAATTCCAATTTCAACATACATGTAAACCAGTATCATGTAAAAGCGTTGATTCATGAGACTGCTTCAACAACCAGAGGATCAGACGGTTCTGGATCCAGATTATCCTGTATCACCCAGCTGTGCATTGAAGTTCTGTGGAAATTGATGGACAGTGACACAAAGTCAACTAAGCATATTCAAATGTAAGTCTTCCATAATTTCTGAAAAAACCACCGTCTAAACTTTTTGCTTTAGTTCTAAGGAAACAATTCTTAGCTTTTCCTGAAAAGGTCAAAGGGCAACCTTGTTTCAAACTTTGAATGAATTATAAAGTACAAAAGACCTATTTACAGTATACCAAGTGTCAATGTCATTGGCTGTTTAAAGGAAAACCTCATAAAGTATTTTAACAAATATAATGAAGGTGGCTATCTGAATCATTTGACCTCAATTTTTCTGACAAAAATTGGTTCTCTTAACCCATGGAAGCTCCAATGTGCCAGAATAGGACTGAAACATTTGATGGTACAATCTTTTTATTGTTGTGCTCCAGATGAATTATGGCATCAGACAGCAGAAAGGCTCTGACCTGGAAACAGCTCAAAGGCCTAGATCCTGTACTACCGGACACAGGATAAAGCTACCTGTTTAAGACTGTGAGTCCACAGAGCTATTGTGTTGTTGCTGTTTTGCTGATAACAATTAATCCCAAGGACCAAGGCTTATTGGTCACTAAAATGGTAAAACCTGTCAATCATTTCCCAGCTAAATCCCTTCAAACAAGCAACAACCAATCAGATCAGTTATTGGAGTTTTATGACCCACTGGAAATGTTTAATCTTTGGTGTTTGGAGAAATACTGAAACAGGCTACCTAATTTTCCCTTTTTAGTCCACCTATGTCTTCAAATGGTAGAAATCTTTTGACCTTGGATAAAGATTAAAGAATTACAATGACCTCTGGTATGCAGACATCTTCATGAGCTAACTTGGTTGACTGTACATACTAAATTTTATACCACAGACTTCAACAGCTTTTTTGAGAAATCTACTGTTGACTTATTCTCCCAATATGCAAATTTTACCTTTCTGCTGAAATGTCAAAGATGAACATAGGGTCATCCTTTGATTAACTATGATAGAACAGTGACAGTCATAAGTTTTACTTAACTTGGTGTTTGGTTCTGGAGATGATGATTTTAAATGTAATCATACATGGGCATTGTGAATATTTATGTCATGAGACAGCAACCATTCAGACAATGTTTCATATACCCACTCCAAGAAAGCTCCATCTGAAATTTAGCTCTAATTATCCCAGTGTGTTCAGAAATTTAAGATGTTTGAAACTGTTGTTGTAACCATAGACAAGAGTCAACTTAAGAACATGACGCCTGGTACTCAAAACCTTTCATGTGTTCATTTAGTTCACTAAATGCACCAACTTTTGTACCATGTTCTTCAAAAAAAAAAGTCTCGGATTTTGTTTTCTCAGAAATTTACCTTTTAAGAATTTTCCAATACAAATGCACATGTCAGCAGATGATCTGACCATCCCATAAACAAGTTTAAGGTCTACTTAGGATCATAATTTGAATATAATTGATAGTCTATGTATTCCAGAGTTTCAATGTCATCAGCTATTTGGTATAAAGGGACATTGTCTGATACGGCTTAGAAAAATAAAGACACATCGAATGAAAGTCAAGATCAAGCTATATACATATATATACTTACATTTTTATGCTGTTTTCCCTCAATATGCATCTTGAAGGTTAGAGCACTTGTACACTGAACATTGCACAGCTGTGAAAGAAAGTAATAGAGCATGATAACATATTCCCATTTGCCTAATCCTTCTGCCTACAGAGCACTTGACTTAACTTCTGTGTAAGCTTGAAGGCACAAAGGGAAAGAATCACAACATTTACCGTATTAAGTCAATCATAATATGGGGGTTTCCAACTCTAGAATGAACCCAAATACCCAAACTGGTCATGTGGATGGGCTTTTTCCCTGCTGAAACAATCCTACTCAATACAGATCTGTCTTATTTTTGGTAGTCTTGGAAGGAAAAAAGACGGTATTAACTTTTCCTGGTTTTGACTTACTATCAGCACTGCAGAAAATATATCTGAACCATAATAATGATTTTCCAGGAGTTAATTCTTCTAATTACTGTCCCACTGCTTAAATCATCTCCACTGTATTCCCTTTCTAATAAAATTTCAGATGCCAAGTGCAACCAAGGTCTAACATGCGGCACACACTGAAGTCATCAAGTGGAAGCATAATATGCTGTACATACAAACATATGCAGGCACACACAAATGCACCAACACGTGTCATTTCTTTAACCCCCCTCTGCTTTGTCTGGTGGCAACAACCACTCAGCTGAAGTCCCATCTGATCTGCTACCAATTATTATCTTTACAAATTAAACAGAGGATCTCACATGAATGCCAGAGTTCTAGATAAGAGGGAGTATTTGGTGATAATTAAGGATAATTTTGGTTATTTCGGCTTAAAAACATACATTGTGGCCCCTCATATGAACCGTCTCAACGAGACGGTTCAGATGAGGGGTCACAACATATGGTTTCAGTGAGAAATAAGAAAAATTATCTCTCAATTATCATCAAATACCCTTCGTATCTAGAGCTCTGATCATGCTGATGAGTGCTCACATACTATTGAATTTATTAAACAAGTTAGGGAAAAGATAAGAGGCGAGGCCATGCCGAGCATCTTTTTGGTTTCCCCAACTAGTTTAATAAATTTAATAATACTGGAGCATAAAAGCAAGATTCTATTTATCATATGACATTAAAATTGCATTTTATTAGCAAATTTGCACTAAAACGTCACGATTGTGCCATTAGAAATTGCGACGTTTTTATGGACGTCAACACATTATGCTACTACATAATTTGCATATTTCATCCAGTAGTTGATTATCATTTTTAATGCATGGCTTTATTATACTCTCAGATGCGACGTCATATGATAAAAATATTTATAACAGTAATTATCATATGAAGTGCATCTGAGAGTGTAATAGAGCCATGCAATAAAAACGATAATCCACTACTGGATTAAATATGTAAATTACGTCGTAATGTTATGCGCTGACATCCATAGAAATGTCACATTCTCTAATGACGAAATCGTGATGTTTTAGTGCAAAATTTGCAAATAAAATGCAATTTTAGTGACAGATGATAAATAGTATCTTTCATTCGTGCTCCTGTATTATTGAATTTATTAAACACGTTGGGGAAAACCAATAAGATGCTCGGCATAGCCTCACATCTTATCTTTTTCCCAAAGTCATTTAATAAATTCAATAATACATGGGCACTCATGTAAGATTCTCAATTTATTTAATTACCACACAGCAGAAATCCTCACTGAACTGTTTCTTCCCTATATCATCAGGAGTTAGGTCCCTTTTTGAAGCCTGCGATTTCTTCAGTTTTTTAATCAGCTCATCATCCAGGTTCATCCAGTTTGTTTCAAAGTCATAGTCATCAGGAATATCAGGAACCTCTGGATTAACTTCAGGCTTTGGCTTTGGGATTTCAACCTCTGAAATATATGGTAAATTCTCATTTTAAATTAGTTTGAACAGTTAAACAAGTAGCCCAAAGGGCAACAATTGCTCACCTGAGAGACATTGTAAACCTATAGGGATATTTAAGATGGTCAAGGGCAGCTAACTCCACAGTCAGTGGTCCAATCAGGCTGAAAATTAACTCATCCAAAACATTATGTATGCCCTCATTTAATATATGCAAGTTTAAAAAGTATCCGATCAAGAGCACAATAGACAGAGCTGTCAAGGTCAGCTAACTTCGTAGTGGTTGGCCTGATGTGGCCAAAATTTGAACTTGTTTAAGATATTATGCATTTCCTTATTACCTGCAAGTTTGAAAAGGATCGGATCAGTAGAAACCAAGAAAAAGTGGTGACATTGATTTTTTGGATGCTCAGGGCAGGTACTCCATAGTCAGTGGTGGGATCTAGCCGAAATGCTAACTAATCAAAGCTTTTATGCATATCCTCATTACCTGCAAGTATGTAGAGGATCCGATGAAAAATGAAAATGTGATGACGTTTTCTCCATTATAAGACTATGGGATTTTTTTCAAACGCTCAAGGGCAGCTACTCCGTAGTCTGTGCTCGAATCCCGCCAAATTTCGAACTCATCCAAGCTCTTATGTATGTCATCATTACCTGCAAGTATGATAAGGATCTAATCAAAAACCTTGATTGCAGCACCCTGAAAGTCAAACTTGCTCGAGATATTGTCATGCCCTACATTTGTGTGAATTTATTTTAAAATCCGTTGAGAAATGTAGGTGCTAGAGCGATGACAAACTTTTTCTAAAAATAGCCACAGTGACCTTGACCTTGGGCACAGCATCCTGAAAGTCAAACTTGCTAGAGATATTGTCACACTCTACATTTGTGTCAAGTTATTTCAAAATCCATGGAGAAATGAAGGTGCTAGGGCGATGACAAAGTTTTTCTAAAAATAGCCACAGTGACCTTGACCTTGGGCACAGCACCCTGAAAGTCGAACTTGCTCGAGATATTGTCATGCCCTACATTTGTGTGAATTTATTTTAAAATCCATAGAAATCAAATATAGGTGCTAGAGCGCTGACAAGGTTTTTCTAAAAATAGCCACAGTGACCTTGACCTTGGGCACAGCACCCTGAAAGTCGAACTTGCTCGAGATATTGTCATGCCCTACATTTGTGTGAATTTATTTTAAAATCCATAGAAATCAAATATAGGTGCTAGAGCGCTGACAAGGTTTTTCTAAAAATAGCCACAGTGACCTTGACCTTGGGCACAGCACCCTGGAAGTCAAACTTGTTTGAGATATTGTCATGCCCTACATTTGTGTGAAGTTGATTAAAAATCTGTTGAGAAATGTAGGCGCTAGAGCGATGACCAAGTTTTTCTAAAAATAGCCACAGTGACCTTTTTTTTTTTTTTATGTTTTCATCTTTATTTTCAAAGTTCAATCACATAGATACATACATACATATTATATAGAGTGAGCTTTATATTGTTTCTAATGTCAGCTTTCTAAATTCACACCCATCCGTCATTTTCATACATCTTATGTTATTAGTTCGTAGCCAACTAGCCCTCTGATGGGAAGCATGTCTCCCAGATACTGGAAGCTGTCAAATATGAAAATCTCCGACTAACTGGCTACTGAATATTTATCAAACTAGCACATTTTAGTATTGTATAGCTCTACAGTAACAGATCTCCTGACCAGGACCAGCTCTGCCGATAGCTCTTTATTCACTACATGTACCAACCCCCACATGGACAGCTGCCGAGCAGTCTCCCGTCCAAACCACCTGGACAAAGTGGTTCCATCGAGGAGCTGCAACACCTGCCCATGTGGGGCCACAATAAAGATATCCCCAAGTTACCAGCAGAACCTGCCCTTATCAGAAGCTCTAAATACTGATGAAAACATTTTTTTTTCTTTACTATTATTGTTGTTCTGCATGACTCTTCCAGGTATGAAGAATTTAAATACAAAGCTTATTGGGGCATCATGAACTTCTTAATTTCCGTTATATGCTTAATTTTGCTTCCTGTTTTTGTAATTGAATTTTTTCCCAGTACTTAACATTTTTTTCTTTTATTTGTTAAATAAAATACTCTGCTATTACAAGTATAAATTGGTTCAGTTCAATTCATCTATCTTTGTTCCCCAAGTGGCTCAACGGTACGTAACCATAGTTGTACTTACTTGGCTGATCTCTATGCATTTATATAGTGCAGTTCACTGATTACCTTCTAGGATATGGGATAAATCAGCCCATTTAGCTAAAAACTTATCCTGCTTGTTATAGAGTCACTGAGTATATTAGTTAAAAAAAAATCCATATTTCATTCTACAAGCAGGTGATTTGTGTTGCAAGAGGGGGTGGGTTGCAGTGGAATTGAGCTGGTGGTACTTGGAGCAGCCTGTGCAAAAAAAAAAAAGTCTAGATAGGGGTTTTCTTTAATAATAAAAGTAATTGATAGACAGTGTAAATTAGAAAAGGGGGCATAAAAGCACAGGCTGACAGGTATCAGCAGACCATGCATGCTGTAATGTACCATTTCGTGCGACACAACTCATAATAGTGTAGTGCAGTTCAGGAGCTAATAGAAACTTACATTTGTTTTTCTTTTTCCTTTTTTTTTTTTTTTTTTTTCTTTTTCTTTTTTTCCGCTAGTCTTGTATGTTGTTGTTTATATTTTCTTACATTATTTCTGTTCTGAATTATGTTGCTGTGCATGACTATTTCATCTGTGTGAGAGCTAAATGGGCATCAGTGAATCTTACACGAAAGAAGAACGAATATGGTTGACTTGATTAATATATTTTCCCAAAATTGCAGAGGTCTCAAAAACATGCAAAAACGTCGAGATTTATTTCAGTATATTCGCTCCAAGAAATATAATATGGCGTGTTTACAAGATGTGCATATTGACAGAAATATGTATTCGTATGTAAAATCAGAATGGGGTTATAATTTTTTCTAAGTTCTAAAGAAGGTACTAATACAAGTCGTGGGGTAATAGTTTTAATAAACAAGAGGCCCAAATGGGCCTGATATCGCTCACCTGGCTTTTGTGCAACGGGACCATTCTGATACAAAATTGGTCCAATTCCAGAGATTTTCACATTTTGCTACTTTTAGTAACAGAGGCCAACTTGTCTGGTCTTTATATATTTACTTTTGAAACACCTCAATGCAAGAATCATTTTGCCACAAATTTCAACAAATTCCATTCAGGGGTTACTGAGATATTGTCAGTTTCATGTTTTGTGCTATTTTTAGTAACGGCAGATGGCGGCCATCTTAGAATGCCAAAATGCAAAAAATTGAAAAGGTTTCATGCAAAGACCATTTTGACACAAAATTGGTCCAGTTCCATTGTAATTTTCTAATTTTCATATTTTGCTATTTTAAGTAACAGAGGCCAACTTGACATGTCAATATTTGTTAATTTTTGAAACACATCAAAGCAAGAATCATTTTGCTACAAATTTCGTCTCAATCGCTTCAGCGGTTAATGAGATGTTGTCATTTTCATGTTTTGTGCTATTTTTAGTAACGGCAAATGGTGGCCATCTTGGAATGCCAAAATGCAGAAAATCGAAAAAGCTTAATGAAAGGACCATTCTGACAGAAAATTAGTCCAATTTCACTGAGATTTTCTTATTTTCACAATTTTCCATTTTTAGTAACAAAGGCCATAAAAAATTGTCTATATTTAGTTATTTTTGAAAATCTCAATGCAAAAATCATTTAGACACAAATTTCGTCAAAATTTATTCAACGGTTGCTGAGATATTGTCATTTTCATGTTTTGTGCTATTTTTAGTAACGGCGGATGGTGGCCATCTTGGAATGCCAAATTGCAATTAATCGAAATGGCTTCATGTAAGGAACATTCTGACACAAAATTGGTCCAATTCCGTTCAAGGGTTCTTGACTAATTGTCATTTTATGTTTGTGCTATTTTTAGTAACGGCAGATGTCGGCCATCTTGGAAAGCCAAATTGCAATTAATCAAAACGCCTTCATGCAAGAAACATTCTGACACAAAATTGGTCGAATTCCATACAAGGGTTCTTGAGTAATTGTCATTTTTATGTTTGTGCTATTTTTAGTAACGGCAGATGTCGGCCATCTTGGAAAGCCAAATTGCAATTTATCGAAACGGCTTCATGCAAGGAACATTCTGACACAAAATTGGTCGAATTCCATTCAAGGGTTCTTGAGTAATTTTCATTTTTATATTTGTGCTATTTTTAGTAACGGCCCCCATGGTGGCCATCTTGGATAGTCAACTGGCACAAAATTGAAATAATTCCTTTTAAGGACCATTTCTGACCAAATCTGACCACAATCAATTGAGTTTTCTTGAGATACTGACATTTGAGCAAAATCGGTCTTGTAAACGCTAAGTAGGTCACTGTGATCTAATTCCCCTATAGATTTTTTACATTTTTACAATTTTTAATCCCAAGGTCCCATTGATGTCCCACGCAAACTTTCGGCCAAATATACCAAATGGTTCTGGAGAAGAAGTTGATTTTGTTGTTTTTGCTATTTTTAGTAACGGCGGCCATCTTGGATTCTTGACCTGACCCAATTTTACAATTTTGAAACCCTGCAGTCTGGTCATGCTCCATGTAAAATTTGAAATCCATGGGTGCAGTGGTTTTAGAGAAGAAGTTGTTTGAAGTCGTTTGAATATGTCGTTTTTTGACATTGGCATTTGAGCAAAATTACACTCGTTAACAGAAAGTAGGTCACTGTGACAAAACTCCGCTACAGATTTTTCTAATTTTTACAATTTTGAATACCAAGGTTTCATTGATGTTCCATGCCAAAATTCAAACAAATATACCCAGTGGTTCTGGAGAAGAAGTTTATTTTGTTGTTTTTGCTATTTTTAGTAACGGCGGCCATCTTGGATTTTCAACCTGACCCAATTTTACAATACTGAGACCCTGGAGTCAGGTTAGCTCCATGTGAAATTTGAGAACCATGGGACCAGTAGTTTTACAGAAGAAGATGTTTGAATATTTGTTTTTAGGTGTTGACGGACACATTCCGTCACGACCCACGACGCACGCCGGACGCATTGGTATGACAATAGCTCACTACCGCCCTTCGGGCCAGGTGAGCTAATAATAATTTTGCCTGTGATATTGGGAGAGTATTAACTGATCCAAATGGAAATTTTATAATCATGGAATTAAAGATACTTGATAAAAAAATAACATTAGCCACAGTGACCTTGACCTTGGGTGCAGCAACCTGAAAGTCAAACTTGCTCGAGATACTGTCATGCCCTACATTTGTGTGAAGTTATTTTAAAATCTGCTGAGAAATGTAGGTGCTAGAGCGCTGACAGAGTTTTTCTAAAAATAGCCACAGTGACCTTGACCTTGGACGCAGCATCCTGAAAGTCGAACTTGCTCGAGATATTGTCATGCCCTACATTTGTGTGAAGTTATTTTAAAATCTGCTGAGCAATGTAGGTGCTAGAGCGCTGACAAAGTTTTTCTAAAAATAGCCACAGTGACCTTGACCTTGGGCACCACATCCTGAAAGTCGAACTTGCTCGAGATATTGTCATGCCCTACATTTGTGTGAAGTTATTTTAAAATCTGTTGAGAAATGCAGGCAATAGAGGGATGACAAAGTTTTTCTAAAAATATGTGATGACGTTGTTTTTTCCATTATAACACTATGGGATTTTTTTCGAACGCTCAAGGGCAGCTAACTCTGTAGTCTGTGCTCGAATCCGGCCAAATTTCAAACTCATCCAAGCTCTTATGTATGTCATCATTACCTGCAAGTATGATAAGGATCTAAGCATAAACAGTTGAGAAAACGTGATGACACCATTTTCCCCATTATAACACTATGAGATTTTTTTCAAACGCTCAAGGGCAGCTAACTCCGTAGTCTGTGCTCGAATCCAACCAAATTTCGAACTCATCCAAGCTCTTGTGTATGTCATCATTATCTGCAAGTATGATAAGGATCTAATCAAAAACAGTCGAGAAAACGTGATGACGCCATCTTCCCCATTATAACCCTATGGGGGGCTATCTGTTGCCATGGAAACCAGAGTTCTGAGCTGATCGGCACCAAAACCTAATGCAGCCTTTCCCCCACCCAAATGATGCTTCAGATAAAATTTGATTGTGATCAGCCCACTGGTCTCTGAGATATTTATGTTTGAAAGTGTTGACGCACCCACCCACGCACCCACAGACGGACAACGGCTGGACTCCCATCCTATATGCTCACCTCTGAGCCTTCGGCTCAGGTGAGCTAAAAATAAATACTGATCAGGGAGTTGAAACAAAAGCAACATGATGAGATTTCAAAAATTGTTTCATAAAAAAGTTATCCCTCATTCATTTGTGAAGAAGATGCCATCATGTTGCTTATAAAGTATTGGTATACATGTAGTTATGTTTATATTATAAACATTGAGCTATGCTTTGTAATCTGAAAAACTGAGACACCCAAAAATTCACCATAAATATTCGGGCCTAGTTGTTCATAACTAATGACGTCGTTATTTAACGTGACCATTTAACTTCAAATGTTAATATCGGGGAGATGTCTTTACAAGCCTAGAGCTTCCAACCAAATCCCGATAATTGATTCTGTACATTTGTATGTGATAGTTTTCTTGAAATAAATGCTAGCCAGGCTTCAAACAGCTGGGCCCTGAACTGCTACAATTTGGTTTTACAATGCAGTAATACAGCCAAACGATGAAGATGGAATGGCACAGTGTAGACCCTTATGTGCAGTCCGACCTAGGTCTGTATTGTTTGCACAGACCTGTCTGTCCCAATAATCAGCTCAAAAATGAGCTGTGACAAGACAAAATCAACAAAGTGGCATGTGCACCGAGCAAAGCCTCTGATCAGCCTGGGAATCCACCCAGTCTGTCAGCCTTTGCTGTCCCCATGGAGCTAGCTTAGACCATTACCTACGCTTTAAGCACAAAGCAGAGACTCTGATCAGACTGGGCTGATGCCTTAGATGGGAGTCTTCGCTGGGTGCACATGCCACTTTGTTGGTTTTGTCCTGTCGCAGTCAAATGCTTTCTGTTGTTAAGTTAAATTTTGATAGCATGTCACTTTAATATCTCATGGATTATATGAATCTATCCTGAGTGTTCTGTAAGATAGGGAAATCACACCCACAGGGTCCGAATTTCAACCAAGGACGAGGCTTGCAGAGTCCATGGTTGAAATTCAAACCCAACTGTGCAGCGTTACCTATCCTTTATGGACTGGTTCATGGTGGATTATTTTTCTCCAAATTTTAGGGAATTAATAACAATTTATGCCTTAAATATGATTAAGCTTCAACATGTTCAAGGCAGGGAAGTTCAGACTTCTTTAACCAATGAGCATAACGATCTTTAGTAAATTTTGATCAGCCCAATGAGTTTATTGGGTCTTACAACAGATGTAAATGCAGAAGCCTTAAAAAGCTGGCAAGCAGAAAATGCTGACTATTTTTCTGTTAGAAGATAAAAACAAAATGCAGCTTAGTCTCTAATGTCGCAAGCAACAAGTGGCTACTGACATGACATATCAGCATGATACATTTAACTCTTATAGCACCAAAACAAAATGCAGACAACTAAATTTAAGTCTGCAAAATTAAAGAAAAAAAAATATTATGTCCAAGCTATATCATATCAAGAGTTCAGAGAATAGAGGGTATACAAAGTAGATCCAGATGAAATGGCTCACTTTGAGTGGCCTCATCTGTAACCATGCAGTGAATATAATGGCCCGTGGTTACCAAAAAATAGAGGACTTTTTTAAAAACAATGTGCGTTTCAGTACAAGGGCCCCACTTTATTAATCCCTGCTATGCTGTCTTCAGTTTCAACTTTTTTTCACTGTTGGCACTCAAAGTGTTATGTGTACTTACTCAAGACCTCAGGTGCAACCTTTTCTTTCCTAAATCTCTGATCCCCTTTCTTTCTCTTCTCCTCCATGATCAGAGTTGTATGCTGTAGCCCTCGGGTATGGGCATGGTAAGCCTACAAAAGATAGTACCAAAAACTAGGACACCTTTTATAACTACAAAAATTGTCCTAAAAATGAAACAAAGCAAAAGCTCCTCACACTGTCATTGTATTTGTATAATGCAGTTGTACTCTCTTATTAACTAACAACATCATTACTACATTAGCTTTGAGCAGCTGGGCCCTGTCCAGTTTTTACTGTACAGTAAAAGCTGGACAGGGCCCGGCTGCTCCAAACTAGTGCTGCAGTGAATAAAGAAAGCTTAAGATCTGCACTCTACATATACTGCAGATCTTAAAGCTTTCTTTATTCACTGCAGTAATAGCTACAGGGCTGCCTACTGCAAGCTCACTGCCAATACCATAGGAGTATCAATATGCAATACAGTGCATGTACAATACTTGTGAAAGTGATGAAATATTCTTACTAATGGAAAGAAGTCCGCAGTCAAATCATGTTCAACTAATGACTGAATGAAAACTCAGGTCCATCTTTACAGTTTTGGCATGCAAGTTTTCTTTTTTCTTTTTTTTTTTCAAAACAAAAAGCCTACCAAGAACCTGTATTGCAATACAGCTAACCATGTGCTGCCAATATAACAGCCTATCGTCAAGGGTCATGTTGCAATGCATGCATACTGTAATATATTGCAGCATCCCAAAATAGTTTAACATTCCTGAGCTTGGCAGCTTTAATGTTTTTATAACTAAACAAGATAAACACTTTATGCTCCATAAAAGCAGACCACAAAATTTTCCAAAAAAAATATTGTCTAATCTACACCATACTGAGAATTCAAAAAAAAAAATAAGACAAACAGTATAAATCCAGATGAGGTGGCTCATCATGAGTTGCCTCATCTGCATCTATGCTGTTTGCAAATTCAACTATTTTCACTTCTGAAAGTCAAGTCTAAATAAATCATGGCCCAGTTGTTCAAAGCATCATTAGCCTAACAAGCTTTTTAAGAGGTCAACTTGTTAAGTGTTTTACAACTCTATAGCCAAATACTCTAAGAGTCTATTTTGTGTTGAAATACGTAGGAAGATTTTGCAAGCTTCTCCCATTTTTTTCAACCAAAAACTTTGGCATATTTGAGATATTAATGTCTGACATGTTAACGTCTCGTTAACTAACCATCGTTAGTTTTGAACAACTGGGCCCAGAATACTTACAACAGATGAAGAAAAGGGCAGCTTGCAGTATTTACAGTAACTCGTATCTTCCTCCTCTTCTTCCTCCTCATCAGCTGCTTCTTCATTGGTCCCTTTTTCTTCTCTGACCGTCATACCCTGTTTTGTTTTATAGCCTGCTACGGCATAAAACTGACCTCTATCACTGTACCCTTGTCCATCATTATGTTCACCTTGTTCATTGTTATAATCATACTGTCCATCATAATAATCTTGTCCATCATAAGGATCATCATTTTCATTATTATAATAATCATCTTGTACATTATAATAATTACTTTGTCCATCATTAAGACCACCATTTCCATCATTATAATAATCATCTTGAATATCATTATAATCATCTTGCCCACCATTGTAATCACCTTGAACACCATCTATGTTACTGTCTTTGGAACTGTTTCCTTGGTAACTGTTACTTAGTCCATAACTTTTCCCTTGGTAATGGTTATCCTGTCCATAACCTTCCCCTTGGTAACTATTATCCTGCTCATAGCCTTTCCCTTGATAACTGTTATCCTGGTCATAAATGCCTGCTTGACAACTATTATCTTGATCATAATCTTTCCCTGAATATCTGCTACCTTGCTCATAATGTTTACCTGATTGATAGTCATCTTGTTCACTTTCTCTCAGGTAACTGTCACCTTGGTCACCTTCCCTTAGATAACTATCACCATAACTGTTACCTTTCTCATAATATTTTCCTGAATTACTCTCAGCTTGCTTGTATTTGTCCCCTACATAATTCTCACTTTGCTTATAACCTTCAACTTCATAACTCTTATCTTGCTGGTAACCTTCCACTTGGTTACTGTTATCTTGCCCAAGGCCCTCACTAGTGTATCTATTACCTTGCCCAGGAAAACTGTTGCCTTGGCCACGACCACGTCCTGCATAACCGGTATCCTGCCTACCACTCAGACCTGGGTATCTGCTACCTTGTTCTAGATAACTATCACCTTGCCCACGACCTTGTCCTGAATACCTATGATTTTGTCCACGACCTAACCCTGGATAAGTGTTACTATGCTCTTGCATTTGCCCAGGATAACTGCTACCAGAACCAAGATTTTGCCCACCGTAACTGTTTGCTTGCTTGTAGCCTACACGTTGTGAATCATTATTATAACTGTTATCCTCCTGACCTACACTGCCATAAAACTGTCCAATATTTTTTTCTCCAGGACTGTCACCATACACATTTCTATCAGTTTCCTTTACATAGCTACGATTGTAAACACTACCAGATGTGTCAACTTTCTCTCTATTGGCCCTGTCAATACATTTCTCAACCTGGTCATAATTAGTTTTGTCTCGTTCATAATTTTGTTCAAATCCTGGAACACTGTCAAACTGTCCTACTTTATGTTCATCATCATCTCCGGAACCTGAACCTACATCTGATAACGCTAAACCAAACTGTCCAAGGCCACTGTCCTCAACACATTGATTAGTTTGTCTTGAAATGGGTCTTTTTTCAAACCTCTGGCTGATACTTGGTCTTGAACTCAGCACTCTATCATCTACCATCCCAGAATTTTGCTTTTGTTTGGAATTAACTCCTGTTTCAGAAAGCAGCCTATCTGCTTGTTGTGTCCATGAGTCATAGGACTCCACTACCTGTCCTCTCATTTCCTCTGAATTTATAACATCTTTAGTTCTATCTGACTTTTCAAACTGTCCTGTTTTGCTTGTGTTCTGTGATCCTTTCTTGTTCTGATCTTGTCCAGAAAATGTTTTCATATCTGAAAGTTGTTTATTTTGTTGTTCACTATTCTGTTTTGTCTCTGCAGCACTTAAAAACTGTCCTGTATCTTGTGCTTTGCCTGACTCCTTGTCTCTTTCGGAAGTTGCAGAAACTGTGGTTTCACCTTGCTTTTCTTCTTTAGCTTTCATGTAAAGGTTTATATGGATTATTCCTCTTGTGTGTGTATAATATGCCTGAAATATGGAACAAAGCGCCAGATTACTGGTCAGAGAGAAACAGTAAAGTCCATTTAACATAAAAATGCTAAACATTGAGCCACCTATTATTACCGTTTTTTTTCCCTAAAAATAGAACAGTTTGATTTACAATACAGTATTGCCTGAAAAAGATGCAGATGGCATTACTAACAGTGTAGACCCTGATCATTCGGCCCTGATATCTGGATCTGCATAGTTTGTTTGACATACAGCTGACACAAAATCTGTATAAGAAATATATTAAGGGCAAAATTCTGTCAAAACTGAAAGTAGAGTTGTGATTCCTTTACTACCATATCATCTGATACTTGCCAAGTATTACTGTACAAACTAACATAAAGAAATCTTAAATGATATGAAGTGGTCATGAAGCTAGTATGCACTTGGGAAATTACAAAATTTAATAGCTTTATTCCATTAAAACTTGAAGTAGGGAAATGGTTCATTATCTCTGCTCACTGTCTGATGCCCGTTTATATTTGTACAAATTTCATGAAGAAATCTTAAATGATTTTAGAGATATGGTCCGGAAACAAAACTAATACAAAAATTCCCTTATGAAAAATGCAAAGGGGCATAAGTCTGTCAAAAATGAAAATAGGAATATTGTTCTTTTTCCCTGCACATCATCTGACGCTGCTTTATAGCTGCACAAAATGTCATAAAACAAGGGCTTCGCAAGCGGCGCATAATATGCCCGTTTCAATGTCCTAAAGGAGTTACAGAATGAACAAGATTGTTTACAAAAGGATAGACAGGCAGACAAACAGGGGCAACCACTCTATAATTAACTAGAACTGGAAGCGAATCTGACTATACCACCCCCCACCCCCCCCCCCCCCCCACCCCCCTTAATTGCTTGAATCAAATGGTGTTATTTTCGTAACAAAAAGCATAAAGAGGGAGAGAAATCATTGTTACATGAATTGTTGCTGTGAAATCTGTTACAAAAAATTACATTATTCAAAGTCAGGAGAGAAAGAAAATTGGAAAAATATAGGGAAGAATAAGCAGAAGACTGGTTCTCAATCCCACAATACAACAAGTTCTCATCAACCTGCATACAAAATTCCCTACTCTAACTTACAGATGCATAGAAATCTTTTGCGCAAAAAATGCATTATTCAAAGTAAAGAGAGAAAGAAAATCAGACAAATACAGGGAATAAAAAGAGGAGAATCTGGTTCTCAATCCCACAATACAGTAAGTCATCATTAACCTGCATACCAAATATGACTAATCTAGCTTGCATGGTTGTGGAGAAAATTTTGATGAGAAAGTTCATTATTCAAAGTATGGAAAGAAAGAATATTGGACAAATACAGGGAAGAATAAGCAATAAAAGGCTGGTTCTCAAACCCACGATACAACATATCGTCATCAACCTGCATATCAAATGGGACTACTCTAGCTTGCTTGGTTGTGGAGAAATCTTTGACGAAAAATTTTATTATTCAAAGTATGGAAAGAAAGACTATTGGACAAATACAGGGAAGAACAAGTAGCCCAAAGGGCAACAATTGCTCACCTGAGAGACACTGTAAACCTATAGGGATATTTAAGATGCTCAAGGGCAGCTAACTCCACAGTCAGTGGTCCAATCAGGCTGAAAATTAAACTCATCCAAAACATTATGTATGCCCTCATTTAATATATGCAAGTTTAAAAAGTATCCGATCAAGAGCACAATAGACAGAGCTGTCAAGGGCAGCTAACTTCATAGTGGTAGGCCTGATCTGGCCAAAATTTGAATTTGTTTAAGATATTATGCATTTCCTCATTACCTGCAAGTTTGAAAAGGATCGGATCAGTAGAAACCAAGAAAAAGTGGCGACATTGATTTTTTTGGATGCTCAGGGCAGGTACTCCATAGTCAGTAGTGAGATCTAGCCGAAATGCTAACTAATCCAAGCTTTTATGCATATCCTCATTACCTGCAAGTATGAAGAGTCTCCGATGAGAAATGAAAATGTGATGACGTTTTTTTCTCCATTATAACACTATGGGATTTTTTTCAAACGCTCAAGGGCAGCTAACTTTGTAGTCTGTGCTCGAATCCGGCCAAATTTCGAACTCATCCAAGCTCTAATGTATGTCATCATTACCTGCAAGTATGATAAGGATCTAATCAAAAACCTTGATTGCAGCACCCTGAAAGTCAAACTTGCTCGAGATATTGCCATGCGCTACATTTGTGTGAAATTATTTTAGAATCTGTTGAGAAATGTAGGTGCTAGAGCGATGACAAACTTTTTTCTAAAAATAGCCACAATGACCTTGACCTTGGGCACAGCATCTTGAAAGTCAAACTTGCTTGAGATATTGTCATACCCTACATTTGTGTCAAGTTATTTCAAAATCCATGGAGAAATGAAGATGCTAGGGCGATGACAATGTTTTTCTAAAAATAGCCACAGTGACCTTGACCTTGGGCACAGCACCCTGAAAGTCGAACTTGCTCAAGATATTGTCATGCCCTACATTTATTTTAAAATCCATTGAGAAATATAGGTGCTAGAGCGCTGACAAAGTTTTTCTAAAAATAGCCACAGTGACCTTGACCTTGGGCGCAGCACCCTGGAAGTCGAACTTGCTTGAGATATTGTCATACCCTACATTTGTATTAAGTTATTTCAAAATCCATGGAGAAATGAAGGTGCTAGGGCGATGACAAAGTATATCTAAAAATAGCCACAGTAACCTTGACCTTGGGCACAGCACCCTGAAAGTCAAACTTGCTCGAGATATTGTCATGCCCTACATTTGTGTGAAGTTATTTTTAAATCCATTGAGAAATGTAGGTGCTAGAGCGCTGACGAAGTTTTTCTAAAAATAGCCACAGTGACCTTGACCTTGGCCGCAGCACCCTGAAAGTCGGACTTGCTCGAGATATTGTCATGCCCTACATTTGTGTGAAGTTATTTTAAAATCCGCTGAGAAATGTAGGTGCTAGAGCGCTGACAAAGTTTTTCTAAAAATAGCCACAGTGACCTTGACCTTGGGCGCAGCATCCTGAAAGTCGAACTGGCTCGAGATATTGTCATGCCCTATATTTGAGTGAAGTTATTTCAAAATCTATTGAGAAATGTAGGCAATAGAGCGATGACAAAGTTTTTCTAAAAATATGTGATGACGTTGTTTTCTCCATTATAACACTATGGGATTTTTTTCAAACGCTCAAGGGCAGCTAACTCAGTAGTCTGTGCTCGAATCCGGCAAAATTTCGAACTCATCCAAGCTCTCATGTATGTCATCATTACCTGCAAGTATGATAAGGATCTAAGCAAAAACAGTTGAGAAAACGTGATGACGCCATTTTCCCCATTATAACCCTATGGGATTTTTTTCAACGCTCAAGGGCAGCTAACTCCGTAGTCTGTGCTCGAATCCAACCAAATTTCGAACTCATCCAAACTCTTGTGTATGTCATCATTACCTGCAAGTATGATAAGGATCTAATCAAAAACAGTCGAGAAAACGTGATGACGCCGTTTTCCCCATTATAACCCTATGGGGGCTATCTGTTGCCATGGAAACCAGAGTTCTGAGCTGATCGGCACCAAAACCTAATGCAGCCTTTCCCCCACCCAAATGATGCTTCAGATAAAATTTGATTGCAATCGGCCCACTGATCTCTGAGATATTTATGTTTGAAAGTGTTGACGCACGCACGCACTAACGCACTAACGGACGACGGCTCGACTCCCATCCTATAAGCTCACCTCTGAGCCTTCGGCTCAGGTGAGCTAATAAGCAGAAAAAGGCTGGTTCTCGATCCCATGATACAACATGTCGTTATCAACCTGCATAGCAAATATGACTACTCTAGCTTGCATGATAGTGGAGAAATCTTTGACGAAAAATTTCATTATTCAAAATATGGAAAGAAAGAAAATGGGGCAAATACAGGGAAGAATAAGCAGGAGAAGGCTGGTTCTCAATCCCACAATACAACATGTCGTCATCAACCTGTATGCCAAATATGACCAGTCTAGCTTGTATGGTTGTGAAGAAATCTTTGATACAATATCTTTGAACAAGGGAGATAACCTACATACACTGGGTATACCTTTTTTAGTTCTACTATTTTCCCTTGACAATAATATTACATGTACAACAAAAGTTTACACAAAAGTAGCCGATAAGAACTAATGAAAGGGATTCACTCTTAAACGAAGAAAGGGAGAGCAGCCATTGTTGTACGTGACACATCGTTAGGACTTCATACACATTGCTATGAAGTTTTATAAAGATATCCCAAACGGTTATATAGTTATGGCGCGTACAAGACTTACAGGGATAAAATTAATCAAAGGGGCATAACTTCAAAAGTAAGAAAGGGGGAGCAACCGTTTTTGTATGCGACACGTTCCCCCACCCTAATACATATGCCTACCGAATTTCATGAAGATATCCCAAATGGTTACTGAGTTATGGCGTGTACAAGAATGTTTACGGACGGACGGACAGCGCCATGACATAATACGTCCGTTTTTTCAAAACGGGCATATAAAAATCTTAAACAAGTTTAGAGGTATGGAGCAAACACAAAATATTATCTTCAGAACTTCCACCACTTTGTCTCTTTCATGATTTTGTGCAATGTCTGGAACACTGTCAAACTGTCCTACTTTGTTTTCATCATCAGCTCCCGAACATGAACCTACAATGTACATCTGATAACGCTAAACCAAACTGTCCAAACTTTATATTTGTATATTTTATCTTTAGAACATTCACCACTAATTGTGACCGTGACCTTTGCAAGAGTGTTAAAATATGGGTTCTGCATATCGTCTTGATAAGGTTAACCTTTGACGAAGGTTTCAAGAAAATCTTTCATGGGGTTTAGGAGATATGGAGCAGGCAAGAGAAGTTAACAAACAAGTTACATGCTGGCGACATGATTTGTGATTCATTCTTGCATAAGAATCAAGATGCAGTAAACCACTGTCACAAAAGAAAGTTGGTCAAACATTTCTGGATCCATATGTAAAAATTAATTCAGACTTCCAGATAAGAAGTTTTAGATGAATGGATATACTTTCAGGGGAAGCAACTCTGCCATTTCTATTTTTGCTTCCTTTCTAAACAAAGGTTAATTCTTAAAGGCAAAAATTTGCTCCCTAGATGCAAATTTTTTCCTTCAAAAGTAGACCCTATTTTTGTTGGGCTTCATCATCTATGAAAGCAAACAGGAAGTCACAAGAGTCGTTCCCCATTGTAAAAATGGTGGAAACACATGGGAGTGAACCAATGCATCTTAAGCCTTCTCTTATCTGACTGAGCTTATGACTCAAAGCTCTAGATAAGAAGGAGTATTTAGTAATAATTAGGGTTTTTTGTTCATTCTGCATAAAAACGTATGTTGTGACCCATCATCAGAGCCGTCTCATTGAGACGGTTCAGATCAGGGGTCACAACATATAGTTTCATTGAGAAATAAGAAAAATTATCCTTAATTATCATCAAATACTCCCTCTTATCTAAGGTTTTGTTATGTGTATACAAACCGAGGTGGATGAAAAACTTTTCTGGCAGTATTTGCAGAACCCAGTATCCTCATCAGAGGAATCATCCTCTTCATCATCAACATCAACTGCATCACTAGTTTTGAGTTTTGCTTCATTTTTCTCTCTTTCTTTAGGTCCACTGTCATCCTTGTTTTTATTCTCTTCTCTGACTGACTTGTCAGATTCTTTGATAAGCTGATCTGACTGCTCAGTTTCTGTTGCTAATTTCACCCTCATGTCATTATCTTCATTAACGTCAGTTCTTTTATTTCCAATTACTGCTTCATTACTTTTTGCACTTGGATCTGGAGTTTGACCTTTTTGTTCAGTGACAATTTCATTTTGAGAAGTCCTTATATCCACATCACCCTGTTGTTCAGTCTTTGTATGATCCAGCCGCTCAGACTTCTTAGCTTCTGTTTCAGTGACAGGTTCACCTGACTTGGCACCCGTTGTATCGGGATCGTCTGCTTTTACAGTCACACTTTTTTCTGGTTCATTTTGACTGGCAGTGGGTTCCTCGGCTTTCTCTTTCTGTTCCTCATTTTGTTTAGACTTTTCTTCTTTGTCCTGATTCTGTGTTGACTGAGACTCAGTTTTGACACCTGAAGAAAAGCACATGTAATACATTTAAATTAAAGCCCATATTGCGCTCCATGTTTACCGGTATACATGCTGCTTTGGTAGTAGATCTTGAAATGGCCAAAAGCTTATTGTACTGCAGAATGAAAATCACTACCTTAGCCACCCTACCATCAGCATGGCAGTGAATGGAAAAGATGTTGCAGTGAAAACATGATTCATGTATCTGGAGACCTTTTGTGACTGCTGCTGGTTTTTTCCAAGGGAAACACTATCTTAGAAAATTATTTTAATATTTTTTCTTCAAAATAAAACCAGTTCTAATTCATAATTTACCTTAAAGCGTCTAAGTCAGCTGAAAATCCATTATGGATGTCGAAAGGTCAGTTAATGATTCCAAAATTCAGAAACCTGTGAAGCTTTGTTGCTTCTTTGGAGAACTTGTCGAAATTCTCATCAGGGCATGTTCAAAAAAAATGTGACCGAAGCATTTCAGAGCATTTTAAAGGAAACAGGGCTTTAATAGTACATTATTTTTGTTGCTGAAGATGTATCATGTAGCCCTGAAGATACTTGCCAAAATTCATTGAAATAGTTTGAGTAATGAAAAAGTTACGGTCAAAAATATAGCCAAAAAACTCAGGAGTGTAACGCTTTTTGTGTGACATTTTTTTGATTACTGAATTTTCTGCCTGCATTTTTACAAAACTCTGCCGATTACCATACCTATTAGCCATCTGTTTGACTTTCCGGTCCTTTGGGATGCATGAAAATGTAAGATTTATCTCCTTTCATCATCACTCATGGAATAAGAAAGGCTAAACGCAACAGCACTATGCTGAATTTCTGATGCACCAAAAAAGAAGAGGTTCTCATGTAAATGGATGTCATTTTTATTTTTGATGCTTCTAATCTCTATAAAATAGTCTGAAACATTGAATAAAGATGGTATATTGTATTGCAAATTTTCCAGTTGCTGTACCAGCATCCGTCTCAGAATGTAAACCACTTCTTCTCAAGTACCCCTTGAACTCAGGAGTGTAACATTTGTGATTTGAAACCCCATAATTTTTTCCAGGGGTAGATTTAGTCAACTTTTATGCCATGTATGAAAAGTCTTTGACCAATCATGATAATTGGCACACAGGAAGTCTTCATCTTGGCTCTTGTTTTCTTCATACGCACCATTTAAGCCACTCAGGAGTGTAACACTTTTTTGAAAAAAGACAAAAATAGCTTATTTCTTTACCACAAGCAGTGTTATTTTCATTTATTAGGCATATACATGAAGACCAAGTCACCCTCAAACAATTTTGGAACATAAATTTAAATTCTAAAGGTAAATAAAGCTGTACTGCCATGAAATCGACTGAAAGTTGAAGATTTTGAGATTCCATTTTCTTCGTATCTATCACTATGAGGCATTCCAAATAATATCCGTACATAGCTATCAAGTGTTTTGTGAAAAATAATAAGATAAAAGTGACCAAGATAATGATATTATGTGATTTAATTTGGGTTTTGGTATGATGTGTTTTGTGCAAGGTGTTACACTCCTGAGCTTTTTCAGTTTAATGCCATTTTGGACACTTTTTCTTCCCCTCCATCAACATATTTGGATTAATTCCTGCTAAATATAATTTTTTCAACATCTGAAAATGTTTTTTGATGCAGTGCCATCTGTTTTGATAAGATTTTGAGGTTAATGATATTTTAGGAAGGGACATTTTTTACTGATTTATAATGTGACCATCAGCTTCTGAAACTTGTATGGAACTATATTTCTGTAATGTCTTTTGTAAACAGGTAATGATATTCAGGTAAAGAAAACTGTTCAATTTCCAAAAGAAAGAGTGAAGAAGAAATTAATTAAATTCAGTATTTGTTTGATTTGTGTGCATTTAGACAGCTGATTAGCAAATATATTGTGGCACACCCAAGCATTGAGTTGAAAGATATGATTTTGGTTTTTGCTATAGCAATGAGTGCAAATTGCATTTATAATGAAGACAACATCATTATGAAATCTAAAGGCAGAATATTCAACTTTTTTTTACAGTACCAACAAATGGCTGAAAAGTGTTACACTCCTGAGCAAGAGACCAAGTTTTCTTGTTAAAGAGGCCAATAAATTTGGAAAAACTGATGTTTACAACATGCAGTCATTGTTACTTTATTGCAAAGAACACTTAATCAATGATTTAAATTCTTGTGATGCTAATTCCAGCAGTTTGAAAATAATACTCAGGAGTGTAACACATTCCTTGAAACTTTAAGCACATTTTTGACATAGCATTACTACTACCAGAATGTTTTTATGTCAACAATCATTCTCTAGATTAGTTCCCTACTCATATGCCATCATCCCAATGCATATTTTACTGAGGCACAGCCAAGTAAAGAGAAGATGTGGAAGTTTTTTAAACTCTGCTTCTGAAAAAGTGTATCAAAATGAAGTTAAAATTTAAGTTTTTATTTCATTCAGGGGTTTCTAATAGAAAACAGCATTTATTTACATAATTTGGAAGTGCCCTGCATCAATTAATAGAAACTTATAGTGATATGATCATGATTTTAGCTTCCAAAGCTTTCATAAATTTGGTCATTTTAACAGATTTTTGGTGTAAATCTCTTCACAAAAACTGTCATAAATTTTTTATTAGTAATGCTATTATTAAAATTTATACAGTTTTGTAAACTGTAAGCACTGTAGAAAAGTCTGGAATAAAAATTAAACCTATGACAGAGTGTTTATTTTTGACCTCCAATGTCACACTTTGGTCACATTTTTTTTGAACATGCCCATCAGCAAATAGTAAGGACTTAAGCAGTACCCAGTTACATTGCAACAACCATCAGAAAAATTTGCTATACTGTCGTAGAATGGATCCCTTCATTAAGTAAAATGGCCTTTTTACGTAACAACATTGTTTCCAATTTTACTGTACCAATTGCAGGCTGATCTGGGATTTTGTATAGGCAACTATACATGTCAGTATACATGTAACAATTACTACATTCCAATCTATATATTGGAAGCACCTAAGAAATCATTCAAAATGTACTTGCTTAAGACAGGTGCTTGCTTAATACAAGTACATTATCCCATGGTGTAGTAATTAAGCTGACTATTGTAGTGAAGTGCTGATTAGACTTGGCAGGGGTCTCTATTCTTAAATATTCTTAAATCTGTTAATCCTTGCATGATTAATGCAATTATAATGCTTTTACTCGCGGACAGTAAATAACGCTTCCATATGCACAAAATTAATCTTGAAAATCCCTCTAACAAGTTTTTTTTCAATGAAAAGTAAAATTACTGCATAAAAGTTCATCAAGTTTGGTATGACAATGTTGGAAATGATGTACACAATTTAACACAAACATTTACAAGTAAGAAGTTAAGAACACAATCTTTACACAGATAATATAAAACAATGATAATACGAGCAGAAATAATATGCAATTAAAATAAGTCCTGATGCAAAATAAGACGGCGAAAAAATATTCGATTTTTTCTGCCACTTGCATGTCTAGCGGCGGAACAGGCGTCGATTGGAAAAATACATTCATTTAACAGGAGACACAAGTCACGGGTATGTATATATATATATAGGTCATTGTTTCAATGTATTTGCTTTGTTAATGAAATGAACACATGCTTGCTTAATATAGATTGCATGCTAAATAGAGCGGGGTGGGGGAAGATTTTGGTTGGTTGGTTGATTTGATGCTTTACGTCCACGGTAAACAACTAAGGTCATGTCGGGACGGTCAGTTAACCTAACCACACTATTCCTGGGCAGGCTTAGACCTCCTAAGCGGTTAACCAGTACTAAGTGCACATACTTTCGCCAGTAACTGACAACTGCCCTTCTTGAATCAGCGGAAGGAGAAACGAAAGTATGTGGCCAGACCGGGATTCGAACCCAAGACCTCTGACTTACGAGTCAGGTGCCCTACCGATTGCGCTACCCGGCCTGGCGTGGGGGAAGAAGTACCTAAGACAGGTTTTACTGTATAATGGATGTTTTGATCCATAGCCTGATAATATTTAAGTGTATGTAGTTATTCTTATAAGTGTATTTTAGTATATTCCAGTATATTTTGGTAATTTGGTGTTTTCCGGTAATTCTAGTGACCGACCTCCAAGAATTATAACGCGAATAGTCTTACCATTTGATGAAGGTGCTGATGTTCTTGTTGTGGTAGGTCTAAATGGTCTAGGTTGATTGTGAAAAGGCCTAGGCGTCCTGTAGTTTCCAGCAGCTCTTGGACCGTATGGGGAGAAGTTCCTGGGACCTGAAAAATTCGGGTTTGGGAGATGACCTCTGGCGCTGCTCTCGAATCTTGGTCTGGGGGTAAAATGAGGACGTGGCCGAAACTGATTATTGTAGCCTCCAGGTTGCTGGAATCTGTTATTCGGAAACCAGCTCATTTTTTATTAAAATTTGCAAATTTTGACGAGTTTTTTTATCGGGCGCCGGTGTTACAGTAAAACTTTAATCACACTCGGACTGTCAGCATATCTACCGTGTGTCTGTTTGCGTGGTAACCGTGCAAGGACTTCACCTATCTAGAGCAGCGTGTTACTAAATTCAGAGGACCAGAAATCAATATTAAATTTTCCTTTATGATGTAGTACGAAAAGACGTTCACGACCGCCACATGCCCTTAACACAAGCCACAGTGAATATACAACACAATACAAACTTCATTTAAACATTAACTTACAACATAGCTCTAATATGAAATTAAGGCACCGCCTTTGAGCGAACACACTCTTTACGGTCCTTGAAGATCTTTGATGGGGTGAAGTGCTACCCTAGGCACCACCTTGTCATTGTAGTTTGGGTCAAATTGGCCCGAGTGGCACTCACCTGGATTAGCAAACTGTATCATGCTATAATGGTAATGGTGACATCCTTGAGAGACCGGTGCAGCTCGTGTGATATCCATGCTGCCCTAAAATAAGGCAACTATACTGTTTGCGCAAGTTTCTGTCATTTTTACAAAGGAAAGTCAACTTATGTGTCTTCTTGCATGTTTACCTTGGCACTCAAGTTGGCTGTGTGGCCATTTTTATTTGTGTGGGTGGGTGGCTGGGGTCCACTCTGAATGGAGGAAATTTGCTCTATAGGGAGCAGATTCTTTCCTTTGGGCATTGGCACCAGTTTTGAGTCACAGAGTCTGGGTTTGCCAACCTGCTTTCCTTGAGGGTGTTCTCATTAACCTTATCGTTATCATTCAGATACTTTAACAGTTAAGGTGTGAAAAAAACACAAGCTTTTCAATGGAGTGTAGTAGTACGGCCAATTAGTTATGTGTAAATGTGTATATAGGTATATAGAGTATATAACTGACCAGTCTAACTGGTCCGGATCTTCTATGCTAGAGGTTGTGTGCTTGCTTTATAATCTTGGGGTCGTGAGATCGATTCCCGGTGGGGTCGCTCGACGAAATTTTCTTTACAGATTTTTCTCCTACTACAGTGGTGCTGTGACCAGGGTGATTACCGTTGAAGCCCAAGGGCGAAACAATGGCTGTAGAGTTCAAAAGAACCTGGATTATAATTTCATTTCCTTAACATTTGATACGAATGTTCTTTGGTAGGATGGAGGAGTGTAGTAGTACGGCCAATGAGTGATGTGTAAATATGTATTTAGGTATATAGAGTGTATAACTGACTAGTCTAACTGGTCCGGACCTTTTAGCCTAGTGGTTGTGTGCTCGCTTTATAATCTTGAGGTTGTGAGATCGATCCCCGGTCGGGGCGCGACGAAATTTTCTTTACATATTTTTCTCCTCCTACTACAAGTGCAACTAACTGTGGTGCACCTTAATATTTTTCGCCACTTTTACGTAAGTAGGCAGCCTTTCTCAGGCTGATTTCTTTTTTGCTTCCTCGGGAGGCATAGCCCTTCCAGGTGGGTCTTCTGTAGGGGAGAGCGTTTAATTCAATGAATGGGGGCAAATTCTTTTGTTAGGGAGCTGGTATTGAGATGGAGGGGGCACAGAGATGGGATGCCTGAATTGCTTCCTCTGGAGATGTTTCACTTTAACATTATATAGTAAGTCATACACTGTCATGGTCAGAAAATACATCACTTGCATGTACCGAATGTTTTTATGTATTGTATGTTTTGTACTGTACTTGGGGTCAGCCCTGTAACTGGATTTAAGAACAGTTAACTGATTTTATTTGATTTGAAGATGTTGCTAAGCCACCAGTACCCATGAGCGACATGAGCCTCATTGTGCAGGAAAGGGCATCAGCAACGGGGTCATGCACTGGAGTAATGCATAGTAGGAAAGAAAGAATAAAGAAAAAAAAGTTTAAGAAAAAGAATGAAATTAAAAACGAAAAAAAAAAGAAAAGAAAGAAAATAAAATACACCTTATAGGGTTTATTCGGCTGGTTTTGCAATCCTTAAGACGGGCTTGAAGGCTTGAACGTCATGCCAGTATCGATTAGAGTCTGAATTTAAATGTCGAAGAAGAACCAAAGTGCACATTACGAAAGAACCATAGCAGACTTGTTCGGTATGCAGATAGAATGGAAACATATGTAGGCTCGCCTTCTTAAGGTGTCCTTATGGTCTGCTGTCATAATATTAAGCTGCTTTGTGACAGTGATTGGGTGCACTAATCATCTGAAAGTCCACACTTTCCTCAGCGATCTGCACCATTAAGAGGCAGGGATTCAACCGTCTTCAAAATAATATCTGAAGTCAGTCCTGCTGCCCTCTCTCAGCAGTCCTTATATTCCGCAGCTGAGAGACACTTCAGATAATTAGTGTAATTCTGAGTATTAAATCATATGGTGTTTAAAATTGTACTCATGATGACTGCTTTGATTAGCAAATCAAAGAATTCGTTTGTGTATCTGATTGTTATTTATTCAGTTCCAAAGATAATTGAAATGGACTAAAATATAGATGTTAAGGCTGTGTCATGATTATTTTACTAAAAATAGTCGTAGAAATCAACTTTTTAATCAAATGGCTTGTTAACACTGGCCAAACACACCATTCCTGCTCCATTCTAACCTAGGTGGGCTCTCTGGTGCGCTCTCGGGTGCGCCGTCGTTTCCAATTCACATGACGCGCCACGGTACGGGGTTTTACCTATGAACTCAGTTCCGGTCTAGACTAAGTTCCGGTCACGAGCAGACGACAAAACGTTTACAGTTTGAGCTATCCTTTCTACGAACATAATTAACAAAAACGAGAATTATTGTAGCGAGAAATATTTAATGTACATTTCCTTTAAAATAAGTTTGTGGACTCGTAAAAAAATTCGATTAGAGCACTTGGTTCGTGACTAGTCTCGCGATAACTTTCGAACTTCCGGTTCTCCAAGATGGCCACAACCATGATCGTTACCACACATTTTATCTGACTAAGTATATAGGACCAAAACTGATACAGTAAAGCGAACATACTCCGTGTGTTCGCTATGAAATAAATTCTGAAAGAAATAAATTCTAAAAGAAGATAACCTGGACCCGGTTGTTAAAAACTAACGCTATCTTTAGTTAATGTTTCATTAACATTCCAAACTTAAATTTTTTATTTTTTTTTTTTGAAAAAAATTGTACAAAGCTTCTCACATTTTTTCAACCAACAACTCATATTTTTCAACCAAAAATATCATTATATCTAGTTATAAAGTTTGTAAAACACTTAAACTGAGTTGACCTTAACTAGCTCGTTAGGCAAATGATGTTTTTTACACCTAGCCCTGGAAGCAATGTATTCATCACAGAAACGAAAATAGAAATAATGGACTCGGTTTGTATTGCAGTAATGTAATGATGCAACACTACCCATGCACCCTATGACCGGCCTCAACGGACCTGTATTTTCCATCAAGCTCAGAATGACCCCAATGATCCCAAAGATTTAAAAAGTATAAAATCTGCTTTATGTTTAATTACGGGGAGACTTTTACAGCCGCCACCCGTCCCTTTACTCCAGCTGAGATACTAATGAATATAAAACAAATGAGTCGCGACACGACAAAACCAACAATGTGGTTGTGCGCCCAGCGCAGACTCAGATCAGCCTGGGCATCCGCCAAGTTTGATCAGAGTCTTCGCTGTCCGCATGAAGGTAGCTTTGACCCTTAGCTACCCTGTAAGCGCTTAGTGAAGAGCCAGGTCAGATTTGGTGGATGCCTAGCCTGATCTGAGTCCGTACTGGGCGCACCACCACATTGTTGGTTTTCTCATGTCGCGGCTCAAATTCTGAAAGAAGATCCTCTGGAAGCAAGGAGCGCATCAGACACGGGGGGTCACTCTCATTATAAAGCAGGGTACATATGTGCCGCTGGAATAGCCCTCCTTTTTGATCTCCCAGATACACCAATAGGTATGGTTTAATTGGCCAATATACGTTTCTCCAGGCTCTATATACATAAATAGTTAGCATATGTGATTTTTATAACCAGAGAGAAACAATTATCAATTACCAAATCAACAGGTGCACCAGTTGAAATACTCTCAGCACACTGTCTCAGCATGCATGAGCTCTGAATTATCTTAATGGCTCAAAAACTCACAGAATTCTAACCTAATGATCTGTTATTATAAACAAATCGCCAAGAATGTTTACACATGATGTTTTGACAGCAGGACTGGTCCACTGCAAAATCAAGAGTTCAGAAAATAAAAACAAGCATTTATGAGCATTTTGATTCCTGTTATATGTTTTTATTCTGTGTCAGTCGCTGCTTTATTTGCAATTCATTTTACAGCTAAACACAGTGACTATGTTATGGAAAAAAACAATAAGAGTTTGTGCATAGATGATTAAAAATCCCATGCCACGCCCCCCCCCCTCCACCCCCCCCCCCCCTCCCACCAAGTAATTTTCGGAATCATCCAGTTTCCAGTATTATTTTCTCACATGTTCTATCACAAAGATAACATATTTGTCCTAATACAACAAGCAAAAACAATATAATTATATGAAGATATAGTGAAGATTAAGACTTTTTTTCACAGAAATTTGGCTTCCACGAAGCCACTGAATAATTCCTTCTTAACATGATTAGGATTTAATTTTGATGGTGAATACATGAATAGGTATGTATTTTGTCATTTGTGTTATACATGAATAGGGTGGGTTTTCAAAGTTTCAGCGGCACATCTATACCCTTTCAGCGGCCAAGTGACCTCCCCCCCCCCCCCCCCCCCCCCCCCAACGTGGCATCAGAGAAGCTGCCAATGAGTTTCTTTAAGGTATGGTAATATTCCCCTCTCAGAACTTAAGTTTGCTGAAAACACGGAGTAGCCATCGAACTCATATATTTCGGGAGTTACGTCGAATGAAGAGTTAAGGCCGTTGTTCCGTAGAATATGACTGTACCAAATTGGGACACCTAGCAAAGATTCAGATCAGCCTGAGCATCTGCTCAAAGGGTAGCTAAGGGTCTAAGCTACCTCCGTGCGGGCAGCAAATACTCTGAATAGACTGGGCGAATGCCCAGGCTGATCTGAGTCTTCGCTGGGCGCACATGCCACTTTGTTGGGTTTATCGTGTCGAGGCTCAATTGTAAGGTTTGGCTTGGAAATTTGTTTTACACGTGGGCTTTATGTGTGATTTATACAATTGTCAGAGCAAATGCTAAACACTAGTCGTGTATATCCTCATTTACTGGAGAAGTCATTGCTGTGGCTAGGTCATGCCTTTCCTTATTTTCTAAAGAATGTTTATTTAAAACATTACTGTGGCTAAAGCCTCCAATAGGCAACTTTTCTGTCAGAGTGACTTCGTCAGTTTACTTGGGATAAATTCCTGGTCAGCTGTGACGCAACAGACTGAAATTATCGGAGAAGTCGGCTCTTTAAGAGTAAGACCATTCTCGTCACTAGGTCTGTCTGTGCTCATTTTCTGAAGAAGTCGGCTCTCTAAGGACACTTCTGTTGCTAAACCCTCAAATACGTGTTTTTGTTTCTTCTACCACAGTGGTTTCGTCAATTTGGAGAAATTTCTGGTTAGCCGTGAGTCAGTATGTAAACTGGCACCGAGGTTATAAAACTTGAGTACATTCTCAAACTCAAAATAAAGCACACTGATTGGCTGCTTCCGAGCACATGCTCGGAAGCAGCCAATCAGTGTGCTTTATTTTGAGTTTGAGATTATTCTCAAGTTTTATAACCTCGGACCCTGATTACTCTACGACAAATGAGTACTTGACAATACCGTTGATACTGGTAATATTGGACCACTGTAAACGCGTACGGTGTCAAAATTTGTAAACAGCGTTTCTCCAGGTGAGGCGGTTCATAATGAGCCGCCTCATCTAGACATACCCTGTTTGCCATCTATTCTTTGAATTCTCAAGGTGATATACGTCCATTCTGCCGTCTGCTTTTACGCTTTAAGGGTTAATAACGGTTTTTGTATTTCCATAGTCATAGACTAATCTGGCTACCCACATTCTTATTCGCTATTACGTGTCTGCTTTTTATCTTATATTTTTTTATCTCCAATATCAAGGTAAAGCCTTTATAATCAACCTCATCATATTTTGTGGACCTTTCTCTTTTATAAACTTTGCATTTTCCAATAAATATTTTCTGTTCGCTCATCTTTCTAAAACCACCTTTTGTGGTATACAACCATGATAATATGGAAGTTTTCCTCCCTAACATGAACTGATTTACCATTAACACCTTCTCCAGTCTCCAGAAATGATGACTTGACACATTCCTCGTCGTCCCCTTTTATTTCGGCTATTGTAACAATCCCTGTCCGTCATCCCGCGTTCGGTATCCGGCGTAGTTCGTCGTCGTCCACATTATCAACTGACACAGATCCTCCAAATTTCTCATTTGTAGACTCCAGGGGTTGGAGGAACAAAAGCTTGTTCAAATTTGTTCGACTGGCCATCAACTCTGTTTATCCCATCTTCTTCTCAAGAAAAAGCAGATATTTTGTTCGAAGCGAAAAAGTAACCTCGCTACACAATTTTGTTCAAATCATAACAGTAAGTCATATATGCTCACAAAAAGGGGCAGCTAACTTTGCAAAAATGCAAAACTGGCTATATGGCTATATATATATACCAAACAAAAAAAGAAACGCACACAGTAATATTTTGTTATTTTCTTGGGAATTACAAAGAATTTAAGAAAACAATTCATTTAGTAATAGAGGTAGTCAACCGGACAGTTCAATCAGAAAATGTCAATTCAGTACTTTGTGATGGGTCTCTGAACAAGGCAGGGGTCAGTTTTCAATGTCACAGTTTTCAATAAGAGGTGTGACCTCTCTTAGTTCGTATGCATGCCGTATACCTTTCGCACATAGAACTGATGATAGTCCATATCGAATGCTGAGGAATCGCATTCTATTCTTGACGTAAAACAGCGACTATTTGCTGACGTGTTTTGACGTTTAAAACACAAGCAAAACTCACTTACAATAGCCAAATACACATTTATACTCTACAGTCCATGCAGACAGTAAGCCTGAATAAACGCATGGAAATCACTATCAACGATTTCATTAATGTTTATTTTTCAAGCATATGGAAGGTACAGATACCACTGTGTCCATTCGTGTACGCCTATAAATGCGAGTTGGAGCAGTGTACGCCGAGTTAGAAGAAACCAAGTCTCGGAAATGTCATCGTGGCTCTTAAGTAAGTTAATTTATCAGGGCTTTTCATCATCTAAATGTGATAAACTATTATGAGTGTATCTGTAACTGAATAACCTTTCAGATGGATATAGTTTCACGTAAATGCAATGTTCGATTTACAGAATATTTAGCCAAATCAGTACATCCTTTCAAGTGAGAGTGCTATTACAGAAAAAGAATTCAGTATTTCTTAACAAATACATGTATCTTTTGATTGATAGGGCCCTTGCTAGTAAGGCAGATATATATTGAAGCTATTGTAATACATGAATTTGTCAAAACCTGTCCGCTTTGAATATAGAAATCGTTTGTAGGCAGGCTGTACTCGTTGAAGTGCACGCCGAGTTGCAAATACATAATCAACGAAAATACGGCGAGTTGGAGAACCCATGTACGCCGAGTTTAAGCTTTTTTGTCAAAAAAGGTGTATGCCTAGTTGGAATAAAGTACTGCTCTGTGTGTTTTTGTTTAAAAAATGCCACTAAATTTAGTTGCAGCTGTCTAGCTGAGCATTTATTGACATTGCTTTGTACTGATAGTGTCTAAAGTACCAAAGTCAGTCAGTTGTTGTTGGCTGTCCGATTACATGTATGAAAAATCATTCTATTAGTAAATTCGACAGAATGATTGAAAATATTGTAAATAATTAAGAATCCACATTTTGTATGTCTTCCAGATAACTGTTTGTACACAATACTCTCACTTATATTTTACTCCTCCGCCCGTTTTATGCAGAACGGTGTGTCCGTAGAAACCCTGGTAGCTTAGAATGTTATGCGCTGGCCTGCTATGCTAGACCTCCCTAGTTCGATGAAGGGTTCAATTTTACACAGCCTTTCGTCATTATCATCATCCCATGGTCCTGATATGACTAATACTGTTAAAATGACGTAGGGTCGTAAGTCATCATACCATGAATTCATATGTGTCCGTATATAGAGGCATGGAAATCTATACATGTGCCATATAACAGTATGAACAAACAGCGCAGACTTAGCGCAACTTGTGCATCCATGTAGTACGTTCAGAGTCTGCTCCCTTTATATACAAACTGTATTTGAAAATGCATCGTAATGATTCTGATTATCTTGCTGCTGCGCGTATGTCAATAGCTTAATGTAACTGGACATTAAGGAGTCTGGTTACACTGTTTTTCCATCACTAGTTACTTTCGCGACTTTCTGTTTGTTTTTCCCAGATGAGAAAGCATTTCTAAAAGGTGCTCTACTCTTAAAGGAAATAAAATGCTAAGAACGGAGCAATTTTTTTGTTTAAAAAGTTGACTCATGTCGAAAAGGGAGGCAGAGTTGCTTCCTCTGAAAGGGCAGATTAAGGCGATTGTTTTTATCATTGTACAAAGGGACACATCTTCAAGAATTTAGAAGGGCGGAAAGAATGAAAATGACATAGTTGCTTCCTCTGAAAGTGTATTCATTCACCCAAGCAAAGTATCATTTTCTAAAGAAAATGAAAGTTATTGTTCTGCTAAGGAAAAGACAATGATTTATTGACTCTTTTGCAAGACTCTTTTCTGACTGAAATAGTTTGAAGTCTCTCTCATCCGCTCTTCATTGGCAGACGCTTCTCTAAATCAGATGGGTGGATACGCGAATAGTTCCACATTTACTTTGCTTTACTCCAGGTCGGGCCACTCTGATACCTCAATTCTTCAAAAGCAGCACTCTTTCTGTTATTTTCGTGTCCGTCCCAATTTTCGTCTCTCCGCATATTTTCATAGAATATAATTGTCCGTACGTCTGCACAGGAGATAAATATGTTAACTGGGAGACGGTCTCGCAGATAGAATTATGTTGCAGGCATGTGCAGGGGTGTTAACATTGTGTCCGACTATACATGCACAGAAAGGCAAAGTCCTTAAAGTAGCGACTACATCCGCTTAAATTTTGTGCTTCTTACTGGGCTTGAAGGAGTGATCACCTGTTTGTTGTTTGTCCTTTCTTTCTTGTTTTAAGCAGACCACAGTGCCTGGTAACAAAACCATATCAGCCACATTGACTCAGAGTTGTCAGTTTTATAAGGCGGACGCACCCCCGATGTTCAATGACGCTGTAAGCACCAGCTCCGACTCAAATGCCACTTATTTCAGCTCAGAACTGTGTATTTTCTGGTCTATTGGAAAAATGGATCGGACATGTGCCGTCCGTGGGAGTCGAACCTTCGACACTTTGCGTGAAAGGCGAATATTATCCATTAGGCAAGGCCCTCCACATGGTTGGGCGGCGGGGTGGAGGTGCTTAGGTGTTATACCAAATGAGTTGTGTCAAAAGGGACTGCAGCTTATAACATACTTACCAGCCTGTGCGTGTGGTTAAGGGTATAAAGCTTATAACCATGGGCAGACTGCTTTTGCACAATGTGATACGCAACCTTTTTACTCGCAGCTCAGTCAACGTTAATGGTTGGTGCTTGCTTGTTTTAGCTAGGATGCTTCGAAATTTTCTTCAGGAACAGTTTTTTTTCGTATTATCACTGTACTTAAACGCAAAGTGTAGCTTCATTATTGACTCTGACTCTCTGACTATCAGTGGAAGAGCGTTCAGATTGACGAGTTCCTTTCAACATGTACAAAATTTGTTATTTATGTCAGGTCTGTATCAAATAAGGCTCGTAAATACAGAGCATGGTACATGTTTGGTCACTAGTCTTTGAGCTTGGCGTTTATGTACTCCAACTTGCGGTACACTCTTTTGTCAATAATGATTAAACTCGGTGTGCACAGGTCCTGCAACTCGGCGTGCACTTTGGCAACACCCCTGGTGAAAACAAATACAAACAGCTCTCTCAGTTTTACAATCTGCATTTTGTGACTTCGCTCTGATGGTCACAACTGGATCATTTCTTGTTACATTTTATAATTTTGGTAAATGAGGACAGTGTTTGCGTATATTTAGTACAAATTAAGACCAGTAGTAAATATTTTGACATGTTCTGCAGGGATTTGCGACGTTTCTTGTGTTATTACAAGAGGGGGTGCTTTGAAACTTTACCTGCGGCTGTAGATGATATCTGAGACGAAAACTGTCAAGAAGATAGGGAAATAAACCTTAGTTAGCTGTTAAAACACATGACAAAGACTTACCTCTCGTCCGCGAGCATTCTCTGAAGGTGTTCTAACTCGGCGTACACTGCTCCAACTCGCATTTACAGGCGTACACGAATGGACACAGTGGATACTCGTCTACACCATGATGAAGTTTGAACGAAATTTAATTAGAAATACGGATTTATAGACATTTTCTATTCATGCTTTAAAAGGTAAATTAAACAGTAAAATCTTACTTTGTGCGTTTCTTTTTTTGTTTGGCATATATATAATGGGAAAACATTGTCCATGTACTATTGACTAATTTCAAAAAGGTTTTCTTAAGAAGTATTGTTGAGGACCATGAGATCTCAGATCGCTTTGAATCTCTGCAAGGTTGGAAAATCCTCTTTAGAGCCAAGGTCCCTTCACAGGCAGTGTCTATTGTCAGTTTCTGTCCATCTGTTCAGAGAATACGAACCATAACTTTATCCATATTTTTGGTGAGAGGACAGGGAGGAAGAGGGAGACACCTGTTTTTTTTTTCAAAACAAACCTAGTTTTTTTTTGTTTTTTTTTTTACTTCTAGTTATTGTTTTCTTTTTTTGTTGCGGTTGTTTTTTATTTGGCGTGTCTTTTTCTCTGATGAACCTTTTCTAGATAATAGAAATTACTATAATTGAGCCGTGACGCGAGAAAACCAACAAAGTGGTTGTGCGCCCAGTGCAGACTCAGATCAGCCTGGGCATCCGCCCAGTCTGATCAGAGTCTTCGCTGTCCGCATGGAGCTAGCTTAGTCTCTTAGCTACCCTTTAAGCGCAAAACGAGGACTCTGATCAAACTGAGTGGCTGCCCAGGCTGATCTGAGTCTTCGCTGGGTGCACAACCACATTGTTGGTTTTCTTGTGTCGCGGCTCATATGTAGCTGAAGGGCAGCTCAAGCAAAGTTGATACTATGAGGCTGAAACTGTATGAATAGATTGTCCATGAAAAATAAGCAGACCATATTTTTTTTCCTTTCTGTCGGCAATGTATTTATAGAGTTATATCATTTTCTTGAAAAATTAAATGCAGGTATATTAGCAAAATTCTTGCAAAGAGTATTTGAGGTAAGATGTTAATATTTGGCATACTAGGCCTATGGTGTAGATCACCTGATTAATTTTTAGGCTAATTTCGCTCATAGAAGTTAAGGGGTCATATTGCTTTGGGCTTGTTCAAAAAAAATATAAATGAAATATAAATGAAAGCTTTTTCTCAAAATCCTGGCAAAACTATTTGAGTTGAGATGCTCGTATTTGGCATATGGGCTAAGGCTTAGATCATGTTTTTCATTAAAAAATGACTGAATTATACCCTTTCGTTGATTTGGAATTTTCCAACTTTTGAACAGTTTGACACAGAGCCCAACTTTTTGGTATACTATTAGTAATTTACATGCTGATGATACATGTAGCTGGGTTATGTTGCAATCATGAATATTTCTCTTTTCTAGATGAGCCGTCTCATCTGGATTTTGACTGTTTGCAATTGTATGTCCGAATTTATCCACCTGTCCGAAGTTACCCGACTCTCCCTTACAGTCTGTATAAAACATTTTAGGGGTGTCCTAGGAGTACAGGCGTCGTAATTCGGTCAGGCGGGAAATTTCGGCCAGTTTCGTTTTTTTACATTATTTTCATATATCATTCATTAGAAAGTTTAAAATTCTGCTTTTATAAAATAAATATTGCATTTGAAATGAGAATCACATTTTAAAAAAAACATTTTGAGCTCCATGTAAAAGATGTGATTCCTGTGTTTTACTTTGAGATCTTCTTCAGCGGAATCGTCTGGAAATTCGCGCCAAGTATACGTACTAGAGTACCAAATTATTAAACAATTTTCAAAGTTATATGATTTCATTGTGCTAATAAAACATTCAATAATTAAAGTTTTCTATTTGTTTTTTTTTTATATTTCTGTTTGTTATTTTCACTTTCTTTTTAAGAAATGAGAATAAAACGGTGACAGTTACGCACTTTTCTGAACGACTTGCTTCTAAATTCGGTCACTGCAGTCACTGTCTATTTTTAATCTGTTCTAAGTGACATATGGCTTCCCGTCGCATGTCGTTAACTGACTTAAAAAACAAGTACGTCACTAATCTAAGACATTCAAATGAGAGTTTCTCAGTCTACTTATTTCAGAGAAGTTTCCGTCTTCGAGCAGATTCGCAACACAAGCGGGTGCTGTTTTCGTACCTGTGGCGTAACCCTCAGTAGGGGGAGGGGGCGGGGTTGGTGAAAAAATGTCCTCATGTACCAAAACGATAGGCAAACAGGTTTATGGTATGGTGCATGATGACATTTCACGCATTTTTGAATTATCTCTCTCTCTCACCCCACGCCCCCACCCCCACTTTCAGCCCCCCACCCTACCCCCACACACACCCGTGGATCACATGTCACTTCCTAGACAGCTGATTCTTGGTGTACTTTTAGTATCATGATGATAGGAAGAAAAGGACTGTTGATTGTTGAATGCTGAAATTGTTTACGAAAAATTAGCAGGCACATGGCTGGAGGCATAGTGTTTCGTTTTATGCTTTCTCAAGTTCACCTTTTTTTGCTGGGCCACCTCCCATTTCTTTTGATGACTACCATTTAGGTAACGGGTCGTTTCGGTCCTATTCCCGTTCGCCCCCGGGTCGTTTCGGTCCTTTTTTCGTTTCGATTAGGTCGTTTCGGCCTGGGTCGTTTTGGCCCGATTTCAGGAGTGGGTCGTTTCGGCCCAGTTTTAGTGAGTCGTTTCGGCCCAAATTTTTATACAGCTTTAATAGCTAATAAAATGTGTTTTCTGACTGACCTTTTATCGTCTGATGATATTTATTGATTTATTCTAATCATAAATTGTTATCTATCTATCTATCTATCTATCTATCTATCTATCTATCTATGGTTTGTCTGAATGCATACCCTGTCTGTCTCTCTGTCAGTCTGTCTGCCATCTATCTATCTATCTATCTATCTATCTATCTATCTATCTATCTATCTATCTATCTATCTATCTATCTATCTATCTATCTATCTATCTCTGGTTTGTCTGAATGCATACCCTGTCTGTCTCTCTGTCAGTCTGTCTGCCATCTATCTATCTATCTATCTATCTATCTATCTATCTATCTATCTATCTATCTATCTATCTATCTATCTATCTATCTATCTATCTATCTATCTATCTCTGGTTTGTCTGAATGCATACCCTGTCTGTCTCTCTGTCAGTCTGTCTGCCAGCATGCGCGCCTTTCCACCAACCCACCATTTCCTACCATACCAACCCCCTACCCTTACCCCTACACAACCCTACCCTACCCGGTCTGCCAGCATTTGCGCCTATCAACCCACCCACCGTACACTAGCCTACCAACGCCTATCCCTAATCCTTACCCCTTTCCTTTCCTTTCCCTACCCTTTCCCCTACCCTACCCGTACCCGTACCCTACCCTTACCATTAACCCTACCTTACCCTACCCAGCCCTAACCTACCGTACCCTGTCTGCCAGCTTACTCTACCCTACCCTTACCATTACCCTTACCCTACCCTACCATATCTTACCATTGGTGGCTTATCGTCTTTATATCGGTTGCCAATATTAAAATTACATGATTACATATTTGAGCCGCGACACGACAAAACCAACAATGTGGTTGTGCGCCCAGCGCAGACTCAGATCAGCCTGGGCATTCGCCCAGTCTGATCAGAGTCTTCGCTGTCCGCATGGAGGTAGCTTAGACCCTTAGCTACCCCTTAAACACTAAGCGAAGAGTCTGATCGGACTGGACGGATGCCTGGGCTGATCTGAGTCTGCGCTGGGCGCACAACCACATTGTTTGTTTTCTCGCGTCGCGGCTCATTTTCAGAATGGATACACTTCTTTGTTTGCGAAGGGTGGTTATTTTAGAGGTGTGATATTTTTTTTAAGTTAAAGAAAGCAAAAACAAACAGATACTAGGGTGAAATCAACCTATGACCGTACCTGTTTTGTCCTACTAGGGATTTCCGACATAAGCTACGATACCATAACGGACGAACGTTAGCTACGATAGCATAAGTTTGGAGCTAAATTCTGGGGAGCGATTATTCTTTATAAGGTCCCTCTGTAAAATTCTTCATAAATTTCAAATAGTATATTAATGTAGGTCTTGTCGTGAAAAAAAGCTTCGTACGCCCATATCAGCCTGCACACGTGTGCAGTCTGGTTAGAACATTCTGAAAGTTTCAATGCCTTGTTAAAAGGGGTAAACTGCGCATGTTAGGACTACAATGTGCAAATACAGATGCTCGTACATGAATGAGTATGTCTTGTTTTAACGGCCTTAGCTAAGCGTTTCACACGTCGCGGCTCATATATGCACATACAAATATTATATATGCAGTACTGTACAGCCAACATTCTGATTTTTTAACTGTGAATACTTGAGTTCTCTCTCTCTCTCTCTCTCTCTCTCTCTCTCTGCCTACCCCCCCCCCCCCCCCCCCTCACGCGCTTCCCTCCTGAAAAAAGTCTGAATTTCGCAAACACTGCGATCACAGCAGGCACTTACCCCCTGTGTGTGCGCCAGTACAAGAATTAGCTTTTTTTTAAAAAAGAATTGGTCTAGGCGTAGAATCTTTCGCTCACATTGTTTCAAGGAAATCCTTGTAAGTAATAAAGGTACAAGGAAGACAGGAGTGGCCTTTTCAGAATGGTTGATCTTCGGTGCAAAACACTGAATGACAATCAACTCATTAAACTTTGTGTTGCATTTGGTGATATCGGGGACACGCGCATCTCCAACTAAAATTGTTTTCGGAACAAAACAAAACACTAGTCGACGTCCAAGCGTAGACCCCAAAATGCTGAAAGGTTTCGCTGCATCTTAGCACCATTCTACGATCTCTGCCGATTAGTCTAGGGTCGAGATTAACATACTGTGTAATTATGCCCGCAGAAAATTATGTTTTCGCAAGGATTAAATGTTTTACGTCTGTCCATCCACCCATTCTCGGTTACAGTATGAACTGAAATCTTGGGACTCGGTAATGGATATACGGTGATGAGTTACGTTACATGGTAGGAATGAAAATCGGGCATATATCTCATGTTCATCCCTGCATTTGTCTGTTTCTATGCCCCTGAAGGAACTTTGGGTGGCATAATCGCACCGTCCGTCCGTCTTAGAGATAACTATAAAACTGCTGAAGCAAATCTGATGAAAATTAACACAAAGATAAAGCACAACGAGAAGGTGTGTCGCGCACAAGATTTAGGTCGCTACACCCAAGGTCAAGGCCACACTTGGGTCATAGGTCAATTTGTGTTTCAAAATCATGTTTCAGTGATAACTAATAAACCAATGAAGCACATTTAATGAAACTTCACAAAACAGGCCTAAGGAGACGATGTACCATGCACAAGACAATGGTTCCAACACCCAAGGTCAAGATCATATCCAGAGGTCAATGGTCAACTCATTATCCCCCGCCGAAGGCGGAGGGATATAGGTTTCTCCATGTCCGTCCGTCCGTCCTTCTGTCTGTCCGTCCATCCTTCCGTCCGTCCGTCCGGAGCCATAACTAAGTAACCACTGGACGGAATTTTATGAAACTTAAAATAAGTATATATCACTGTAACGCGCTGCGACACATGAAGTTTCATTAGACTGGCTTTAGTAATGCATGAGTTATTGCCCCTTTATTGGCTTAAAATCAATGAAATGTGCCATAACTAAGTAACCACTAAGCAGAATTTCTTGAAACTTAAAATAAGTATATATCACTATAACACGCTGCTGCACATGAAGTTTCATCAGACTGGCTTCAGTAATGCATGAGTTATTGCCCTTAAATTAACTTGAAATCAATGAAATGAGCCTTAACTAAGTAACCACTTGGCAGAATTTCATGAAATTTAAAAGAAATATATATCACTATGATGTGCTGATGCAAATGAAGTTTCCTCAGACTGGATTCAGTAATGCATGAGTTATTGCCCTTTAATTGACCCGCCCATCCTTCTGTTTGTCCATCCGGAGCCATAACTAAGTAACCACTGGACGGAATTTCATGAAACATAAACTAAATATATATCACTATAACACGCTGGGGCACATGAAGTTTTATCAGACTAGCTGCAGTAATGCATGAGTTATTGCCCCTTTATTGGCTTAAAATCAATGAAATGTGCCATAATTAGGTACCTACTGAGTGGAATTTCTTGAAACTTAAAATAAGTATATATCACTATAACATGCTGTGGCACATAAAGTTTCATCAGACTAGTTTCAGTAATGCATGAGTTATTGCCCTTTAATTAACTTGAAATCAATGAAATGTGCTGTAACTAAGTAACCACTGGGCATGATTTCATGAATCTTAAAATAAATATATATCACTATAATGTGCTGATGCACATGAAGTTTCCTCAGACTGGATTCAGTAATGCATGAGTTATTGCCCTTTAATTGACTTAAAATCAGTGAAATGAGGCATAAACAAGTAACCAATACTTCATGAAATTTAAACTGAATAATTATGTATCACCATAAAGTGAATATGCACATAAAGTTTCATCAGAATGGCATCAAAAGTGCATGAATTATTGCCCTTGGATCAATGCGAGATTGCCATTTCCAGCCATAACTAACTTATCAATGAATAGAATTCTATGAAAATTATACAAAATATGTATCACCATAACACATTGGTCCATCTTACAGTTTGTCAGAATTGCTTCAGTAAGCAATGAGTTATTGCCCTTGAATTGGCTTAAAATCAACAAATTGAGTCATAACTAAGTAACCAATAAATGGAATTTCATGACACTTATAATAATTATATATTGTCATGACAAGGCAGTGCACATTAAGTTTTGTCATAATCTCTTCAGTAGTGCATGCCTTGATTTAATGCCCTTGAATTGATTTAAAATCCACAAATTAGCCATTAGTAGGGTGCTGACAAACAAAATTTCTTGTAACCGAATTTAAAATGTATCATTATAGTGCAGTGATGCTGAGGCAAGTGTTTAAGAAGAACAGCTCCAGCTTATGCCTTACTTATCCCAGAGATATTGCCCTTGATTTTTTTATGTACAATCCACAAGTTCAGCCTTCTAAGTAACCTGTGAAAATTTTTTTATGAAACTTAAAATTTTATGAAACTTAAAACAACCATAAACAAATCAAGGCCACTTTGGCGGGGGATATAAATTCACCGAATTTGCTTGTTTATCTTCAATGGCTTAAAAAGTACTGAAGCAAACTTAACTTTGTGAAAAAGCAAAAAAAATAATTGAGATCATATGTCACAAATAACTGATCTGTTGCCCAAGGTCAGGGTCTCAGTCGGAGCTCAGAGGTCGAATAATGTCTCTAAACTGACTCAAAACGATAGAAGCAAATTTCATCAAATTTCACTGAAAGGTAAAGCAACATAAAATGGCAACTTAAAGAAAAGTAATGTATAATGATAAGTTATGTCAAGTGCGACATTTAGATTACCACACCCAGTGTCAACGACACAACGCAGTTTGGTAAGTGATTGAATTAAGTCTCCGTAAATCCTCTTAAACTTCCGAAGTGCATTTAAATGTCACAGAAAAGTAAAGCAAAATGAGAATGTATGTCATTTGCAAGACTCAGGTTCCATGCCTAAGTCAAGGTCACAACCAGGGCCCAAAGAACAGTTTAAGCGGCCTTCAGGGGCAGTTGTTACACACTGTAACATTTCTTGTTTATTTTCTTTTTCTTTTGAAGATTGAAAGTTTCTTTGGCGTTCTTTTCAGCCACTTATAAAGATATACATGTATGTAGAATGTTAACATTGGCGATTAGAAAGACAATTAGTTTTGTAAATGTTTCTGTCGACAATATTTGAAATGAATGTTTGCCTGACGGTTTTGTTTTTTATGGTAAGTACATACTACTGTAACAATGGTTAACTACAGGTTAAACATGTGTGAAATTATGCATCTTTGGGGTTTGAACTGGCCCGCTGGTCCTCTGTTTCCTGTTTTTGTCAGTTATTTTTTTTCCTACTTTGAAATTTTATCAGCATTAAAATGTTCAAACTTAGAATACATGTACGGATAGATAGTGACTTATTGTATTGCGTTATTGATAACAGGGCATATCGCCCCAAGCTTTCCTTGTGTTCGGGTTATCTTTTTCTTTTTGTTTTATATATATGTATTGAATTTTGTGCCGCAGTTTTCTCAATTATTAGCCAAAACAGACATGTTTTAAACGGGTAAACATGCCGACAGTCGTGAATATATTTGGTAATATTCGTCCTTGTATTTGTCCATTTTCTGTCTATTTTCAATTTGAACATTGGAAAAAATCTTTGTTTCAACATGATAAGTGGAACCTTAGAATTTGGATTTCACAATTTTATAATTTTATAATTTGTTGAGGGCAACCAAAGAGATGCGGTGCGTTGCTTCTGGCATATGCTATTACCTTTTATAAAAAATGGCCTTGTTGTGTTTTAGTATTTCAATAAAATCATAATTAATAAATACAGGTCAGATTTAAGTAGAACCTGACACAAGTCACTGCTTCTTTAAAACGCGAAAATGGACAAGATTTGGTTTGCATTCCAAAGTTGTTATCGGATTTCAGTGAAAAGAATGAAGACAATGAATAAGTCAGTTTTGAAAAAGAATATTTGAACCCAAGAAGCAAAACAGGTCAGGAAAGTGGAAAGTTTGTGGTTTGCGACTGAGTGACTAAATGATTGAGTTGAATTATCGACCCTTTGAAATAGTATTTCAGTGTAAATGGAGCCAGGAGCGTAAATGATAATGATAAAAAAGATTGGATAGGCAAGAACAGTCCACATCCGGCAACTACTGCAAGCACAGCAGGTCCTTGCCTTACCTCAAAGCTAATATAGATGCAAAACGCATACATATACATGCAGAAAACGCTCACATTGTGCGCGAGACGAGTTTGCAAAAACATCCTGAAACAGGCACGTATGCGCATAACTACGAACACATAAACCTATGCAATGACACACACACACACACACACACACAGAGAGATATTTTGTTCTTAGCTGTTTTCCCCTCCTCGGAAATAAGATAGTCACATAGTCAAACCCATGTTTACTGTATCAGGCGGTTTGTTCGCATTTCTGTTTAATACCGGTTCTCACTAAATTATGATCGAGAGGGCAGGGAGCAAATTCCACTACATAATTATACAGGGGAAAATTCCAATACGACTAGAAAAGGTCATTGCACAAAAAAAAACGTATAGAAAATTTCCCATGAGACATTTGGCTGAAAAGTCAAATTTCCGAGGAAGGAGGGGAAGGTGGGGATTCTACTGTATACCCATATATCCGGAGAGGTGGGGCGCGGAGGGGGCGGGTTATAGGAAAAAAAACATTTAGCAGTGAGAATGATTGCGAGGCGGGGGAAGCTGTTCTCTGGCTACTCTCTGACAATTTCCAGTAAAAGTAACAATTTTCTTACTGACGGTTGTAATTTAGTCAAATAAAAGTAGTCCGTTTGGACCCTTTTCTCTCCGCTCCATTCATTACCCTCTTCAACCTACCGTCGTCGTCTCCTGTCTGAAAATAAATTCTTCGTTATTTTTTACAACAGTTTCATTTTCAACAATTTTCTGTTTTATTTTATTTGAAGTTTCTACAGACAATACCCATTAAAAGATTAAAAGACTCGGCTATGGTGCTGATCTTCGGGTCGCGAGTTCGAATCCCGGCTTTTTTAAAGTTCGGATATAAAAATATGGCAAGTACTAACACATTGCAGAAATTCTACCACTTAATTGCCTTAGCTTAGTATGATCAGGCTCTTCACAGTACCCTTTAGTGAATTTCCAAAACATGCAGACTGTATGTACATGTATAAACAGTTAAAGGCTGTAAATACACTACACGGGTGACCATGCTAAGCTTAGTCTTCCGTGGCCGAAGATGTCAGCATGTCAATAGCTGTATATATGCTCTACATGCACAGTCAGTCAACTGAACTTTTAATAACGTTTGATATCTCACACTTACATGTCATGTACTGTTTAATGTGTCGGAAAACTGCATCCGAATAACCGGATCCAAATACGAAAGTCTCCCCAGTAAACAGCTTCTAACGTCTGCTATCGTTTCGCTAACGTAGTTAAGGTTCGTTGGTTGTCGTACCGTATCTTATGTCGGAAATCCCTACTAATACACCAGGCCGAAACGACTCACCCCTAAAATCGGACCGAAACGACCCATCTTTGAAATCGAGCCGAAACAACCCACCCCAATTGGGCCGAAACGACCCACCCTTGAAATTGGGCCGAAACGACCTGGCCGAAAGGGAATAGGACCAAAACGACCCGGATTCATTTGGCTAGAAAACAGGAATATTGATTGATTAATTGATTGATTTGTTGCTTAACGTCCACGATAAATATCTATGGTCATGTAACCTAACCACACTATTCCTGGGCAGGCTTCTCTAAAGACCTCCTAAGCGGTTAACCAGTACTAAGTGCACATACTTTCGCCAATAACTGACAACTGCCCTTCTTGAATCAGCGGAAGGAGAAACGAAAGTATGAGGCCAGACCGGTATCGAACCTGGGACCTCTGACTTATGAGTCAGGTGCCCTACCGATTGCGCTACGCGGCCCGGCTTATAAAACAGGAATAACCCCAAATATCAGTCTTATAGAATTCTGAAATAAGACGGGAAATTCCCTTACAAAACAACCCCAAAATCTTATACAGATTGTTTAGTTTTCTTTTTGTCGCGCATTTTTATTGATTTATTTTATTTCTTCTTGTTTATTTTTCTGGCGGCGAAAAGTAAAGATGATAACGGAACAAGTATAAATTCCCATGACACGGTCTCCTGGTTTCCGGTTTGACTTTCGAAAGTGAAAGAAGAATTCTCTGAAAATCATGAAATATAAACTGACCCACTTTTGACTGATATCTATTGAATAATGGAAAATTATTTTTTCACAAAATGATGTTTGGTCAGTACCGTTATTCTGTCGGACATGTTACTGTGCAAGATATTTTGGACGCCAACAGAGCGATACGCAGTGACGTGTTGGAAAGTGGTGTGGTTAGGCTTCAAAATGAGAGCTATTTCGAGGTAAGAGGCGAGGCAACAGCCGGCGAAGGTCAACCTCAAATCACAGACGTTGGTATCAATTACAATAAATGGAGGCGACCGATGAAAGAGTTTGGACCAGACGACGGAGGGCTTGAACAACAGATCGCACAGCACGAATTTATAAGAGATTTTGACGTGGATTATAGAGACTGGAAACGCTCATGTCACGTGATAAATATTCTATTGGAAAATATACTATTGAAGGAATTCCAAGCACAGGCAGAGAGCTATGATGGACTGGCCATAAAGAAGTATGTCAAGCAGGGAAGTTCTCGCGAGGGCCTCAAGATTCGGAAAGCGGATGAGTTTGATACGGTTCTGCTTTATGAAATTAAAGGGCTAGAGTATGAACCAGCCAGTATTGAGACGCAGCCTGGACTTGGTATGCTGAAAATAGGCAGGCACCACAATATGGAGGATCTAAAGCGTCGTTACCCGCAACTGGCAAGGGAAGGAGTTTTTGTTGATAAAGGTTCGGGCATTTACCTGAGTTCAAGAAACCTTCATGAAAAAGTGTTTGAATCCATAATTGATTCGGCAAGATACGAGCTTGAAAGGAAAGTCACAGAGGCATCACATGGAGGGTCTCCTGTATGCTTCAAAATAAATCGTCAGCTAAATCCACCGTCGATTAACCTAACATTTTTGATGACGTCATCAGATTTAGATATCGACAGCAGAGCATACGTTGCGAGGACTGCATTACATGCATACGGGGAAAGCAGGTATCGCGTGTTTCAGGAGTCTGCCAATACTTATCAGATTGATGTGGACATTGTCCCTGGTTTGCAGCTGAGTTTGTCTACAGTACCAAGTCCACTGAACCCGAGAGAGTCGATGCAGTGTCCAGTGTACGCGGTTTTTAAGTGGCGGAACGAAAGTCAGCGTGCAGCAAGAGCTTTCGACGACGCAGAGGTGATTTGGAGATTTTGTACCTCGGGTTATGAAAAGCACATCATGGACGGAGCACATACCAGGAGAAGCCAACGCTACATCTTGACGGCATGTCGGCTTGTCAAGGCTTATATCAGAAGCCCATCCATCAAGAGGACACACTTTGGTTCTTTCATGAAGTCATACTACTTGAAGAACATTGCCTTGTATTGCATCTTGTATGTCACTATAATGAACGGTAGAGCACTGTCGGGCGTGGGAGAAGCGCTTGGATATTTCTTGGATTTTCTGGACGTTGCTTTGGTCGAGGAACGCCTTCCACACTTCTTTTACGGCAATGAGTGGATCAAGTACATGTTTCCAGATTACGAGCTTGTTGATGGTTACAAAGTTGATCTCTTCGAGTCGGCTCGAAAGAGCGGTACTTTAGAGAATGCTCGGGAAAGCTCTTGGAGAATTATTCAGGAAGATTTTCGACGTCTGACCCATTGCGATGTGTTCTCGGACTTTAAGGAAAGATTCAGAGAGTTCGTACAGGCTGGCAGATATTGCAATACCTGCCCATAAATGATTCTACCATGAAGCAGTGGGCCTTAGTATGTCAGCATATTAATATAATGTACATATCAGTCTGCATAATATACATGTCAGCTGGTGGACATTTTAACACAGATAGGATGTGAAAACAAAGAGGAATCTATTAGCTTTCTAGTTTCAAAAGCAGAGCTCTAGATAAGAGGGGTATTTGATGATAACTGAGGGATAATTTTCTTTATTTCTCACTGAAACCATATGTTGTGACACCTCATCTGAACCGTCTCGTCGATGCGGTTTATATGAGGGGTCACAACATATGTTTTTATCCAGGATTAACAAAAATTATCCCTAATTATCACCAAATACTCCCTCTTATCTAAGGCTCTGCAAGATTAAACAAATTGTTTTAGTCAAACTGTGTTCCTCTGTTAATGCATGCTCTATATTTATGGGAGCGAGATTAGGACAACTACGTCATGGCATCCACTTTCAGTCACAAAGACGATTTCCAGTGAAATCAGCTTCTCTCCGAATGTTTTCAGCCATATTTTACTGACATGAAAAGGATGCAGAGTAGCCTACCCACTGGGCACACAACACTGAATCAACATTGAACCAACGCTGATTCAACGTCATGACGTTGAATCAACGTTGATTCAATGTTGTTTCAACATTGTGTTCCTGCTGGGTTAATGGAATACCAACACTGGAATAATTTCACTCTAACTGTATTTTCACCTATTGGGCATCTGGAACTCTACAGACCTCCAGATAAGAGGCCCTCCCAGAGGTGGTCAGTGCTCACTTGTAGTTGCTCCCTGAAAATAAAGCCTAGATCCCCTAAAATCCCTTAAAATACTTTCTCTTGCTCCCTAAAATTATTTTTCTATTACTCCCCAAATTCCTAAAAGTAATTCATCTGCTCCCCCAGCTCCCTAAAATAATCAAGCCTGCTCCCTAAAATTGTTTGGAAATCATTTTTACGCCTCTAGACAGAATTGAACGCCAAATGCTAGCATTTTGCAAGTCTGAATGCCCATCAGAAGTCATGTTTGCTTAAACAGAATGACTAAAATGGTATTATTGATATGAATAATGGGGGTTCTGGGGGCTGGGCCCCCAGGCGCCAAAACAATTTAGAAAATCACATTCTGACAGGGCTCCCCAGCTCCCCAAAATTAAGAGCTTACTCCCTAGCTCCCTAAAAATAATAGCTAGTGCTTCCCAGCTCCCTGAAAATAAATGGTCATTCTTCCCAGCTCCCCAAAACCTGTGGGAGGGCCTCTGAGACAAGGTGTTGAGGACAAGTAAAAGGCATGTTTTTTCTGTTTTGCAATGAAAGCATATGTTGTGACCCCTCATAAGAACCGTCTTGGTGAGACGGTTCTGACGAGGGATCACAACATTTGTTTCCATGGAGAAATAATGAAAATTATCCCTAAATTATCCCTGTTACCCCTTCTTATCTGGAGCTCTGGTGTACTCGCTCTAATAATGACAAAGATCCAGTCTCCATAAAGACTGAGGTAGCAACTAATTTGAAACACGGTTCTATGGAGGCTCAACGTCTATGTTAACTGGGAAAATAAAGCATTAAGCCGTCATGAACAATTTTATCAGCTTTGTCAAGTTTATTTGTTTATTTTTGCCTCCCTTCTTAATCAGAGTCCACTCTAAAAGGATAGAATTTGCTCCTCTTGGAGCAAATTCTTTCTTTAAAGATTGGACTCTTTTTTGAAAGGGCTTCTTAGCCCAGAAAAGCAAACAGAAAGTCACATAAGTTGCCTTCCTTTCCAAAAATATCAAGGTTTATCAAGAGACATGGCCTTTATGTTAACTTATATGCCTTTATGATAAAGTTAATTTACATCAGGGCCCCGTTGTTCAAAGCGTCGTTAGCTTAACGACGTCGTTAGTCGAGGATTTGTCAGTCTTATAGCACTCATAGAATCGTTTGCAGCCGCGACACGACAAAACCAACAATGTGGTTGTGCGTCCAGCGCAGACTCAGATAAGCCTGGGCATCCGCCCAGTTAGATAAGCCTCTTTGTCAAGTGCTCAAAGGGTAGCTAAGGGCCTAAGCTACCTCCATGCGGACAGCGAAGGCTCTGATTAGACTGGGCGGATGCCCAGGCTGATCTGAGTCTGCGCTGGACGCCCAACCACTTTGTTGGTTTTCTCGTGTCGCGGCTCAGTTTTGTTTGCCGAAAAAATGTGAAGCTCCTCACATTTTTGGCAAAAATGGCAACATTTTTACATATATTACTTTTGAAAATTTAATGTCTTCTTAACTCATTATTACGACATCGTTAGTTTTGAGCAACTGGGCCCAGGTCATTTGAATCAAGTCATTGACTCTAAGCACCTATTACTCACGTGCTACTACTTCAGCTTGTTAAATGTATGGCAATTTTCATGCCCGGCGCAGTACTGTAGATAAGATGGGGTAACAGAGTTCATTTTCCATATTTTTTTCAGAAAACATGTGTGGTAACCCCCTCGTTAGAACAGTCTCTCCGATTTTGTGAATCCTCATTAGGAGACGGTTCTAACGAGTGGCCACAACATATATGTTTTTGTTGGGAAATAATCATCATCAGTACCACCTCTTATCTGGAGTTCTGCATTGATGTAAATGAAAAGGATATCAAATGACAAATTCAAGTGAATGGGTACACTTCTAAGGGAAGCAACTATGCCATTATCTTTATTGACTCCATTTTCGGTGGTGTTAATAATTTTCACCCCATCTGGGAAGGGTATTTCGTGTAGGGACACAAACATGACTTATAGTTGTTGGTTGTTTTCTTTTGTAAAAAGAACAGGAAAACATGTAATGGGAGTGTACCCATAAATATAATATAGAGTGACTCCTGTACAGATAATTTTGTTTTGATTTTGAGTTATAGTTCGTGAGTTGTTAATTCTTTAATATGCTATTAAATACATGTGTTCAGGATTTTCTGTTTTCTTTTACGTTATCTTACGCTCTGAAAAGAGTGAAGCATTTATCATTTGGTTTTCTATAAGATGGGATACTATGATGTGGTATCTATCCTGTTTCGTTCATCCCGTCCTTTCAAGTAAATGCTACATACAGTGCTCCAGATAAAAAGGGTAACAAGGATAATTAAGGGATAATTTTCCTTATTTCTCGATAAAAACATATGTTATAACCCCTCATTAGAACCGTCTCGGTGAGTCGGTTTTAATGAGGGGTCGCAACATATGTTTTCATTGAGAAATAAGAAACTTATTTTTGAATTGTCCCTGTTACCCTTCTTATCTGGAGCTCTGGATTACCTGTTTTGAATGCTGTGAATATTACGAAATATTCCGGCTCTTTTTGCAAATAGCAGTGTAAGGTGTATGGATACAGGCCATGTTTTTCTGCCATTTTTCAACTTTTGTGACGTCCCTTTGGTTCTTTATTGTTTAAAAGTTGGAACTGATTGAGAAGGAAGGCGAAAATGAAAATGGCAGAGTTGTTTTTCCTGAAAGTTGACCTAATTTCATTATTTTGTAGTTGTTGAGCTGTGGTTTAACGTCCCAGTAAACAATATTTCAGTCATGTCAAGACGTTGCCTCCAAATTTGTAGGATTTTTACCCAACCTGGGGTAAATGACACTCAGGTCTTGCTACAACTGCTAGCAGCTTTTGCCAGAGAGGCACCAGACAGCCCATCTATTTCCCGGGTTCCGATGAGCGAGAGGGCGGGGGGGGGGGGTGGGGGGGGGGGGCTGAAAATGTTCCTTATGCTAACCGAATAAATAAGGTCAACACTAGTCATGGCAATGTCCATGATAGTTTGCATTTAGAAAATCATTCAGTATAGTATAGTATACGCTACAGACAATGGGCTGGCATGGAACATATAAAATATCAGTCTTAAAACGAACTGTTATTGGTCGTATCATGACTGATCATCGGAGGATTAGAACTGATCGGACGTCCGAATGCATAGAGTGTTATTGCGCTGGTGTAGCACTATGTGAAGAACCATCCACGATAGGTATGTGGTATTGAAGATGCACCAGCCGTTGTTCTTGACTATTTGAAAGATAGCATCCTGACAATCTGCGACATCCCTCCTATAGCCCTGACCTTGTCCCAGGTGACTTTGGCCTGAATCATCATATCAGGTCTTAAATGAGAGTTGTCATTTCGAATTACGTAGTGCAGTTGGCCGTAGAGAGAACTAGCAGCAAACAGCAAATCACCATCAAATTGCTCCTCTAGCGGCAGTCTAAGTTTTCTACTTAACATACTCTTTCAGGCAAAGCACTCTGCAATTTTTAATTTTGCCTTCCTTATCAACTGGGGTCGACCTTTAAAGGAAAGAATTTGCTCCTCAAGGAGCAAATTCTTTTCTATAAGGGTAGACCCTTTCTCATCCAGGGAGGTAAACAGGAAGTCACGAAAATACTTTTTCGATGTAAGATAGCGAAAAAGCATGGATGTGGACCCATGCACATTAAATTGGCAAATGAAGCAGAACAAGGAAGTTAACGTGTCACATTTATTCATAAGCAATAAAATATTTACATTTTGATTATGCAAATAGCAAAACTTTAACGATTTAAAAAATATAAATAAACACATCTTAACAGCCTCAGATGAAAAATATTGGACGGAATTGATTTAGATATATACACAAGCAGAAGCCCATGCATCCATTGTATTCATATACATATGAGCCGCGACACGAAAAAACGCAACAATGTTGCTTTGCGCCCAGCGAAGACTCAGATCAGCCTGGGCAGGCGCCAAGTATGATCAGTTTCTTTGTTAAATGCTCAAAGGGTAGCTAACTGTCTAAGCTACCTCCATGCGGACAGCGAAGACTCTGATCAGACTGGGCCAATGCCCAGGCTGATTTGAGTATGCGCTGAGCGCACAACCATATTGTTGGTTTTGTCGTGTCGCGGCCCATATATACATATACCATATACTCCTCAAGCAAGAAAGGATGAGAGGCTTCATGACATTTTTATTTTCTCTATATACACGTAGCTATATGTTTTTCTGACTGGTTTCAATATCGACAAAACTTATTGCTCTCTTTCTAAACTTCTCTCTCTCTCTGGTTTTTCTCCCCCTTCTCTCCCAATCTTTCTATTTTCCATTCATCTCTCTCTCTCTCTCTCTCTCTCTCTCTCTCTCTCTCTCTCTGTTTTTCCCTTCTCTGTTAATCTCAGTTCGTAATTATGAAATGAAATACAGCGATGCGGTGGCAGAAAACAGCTAACTAATGGCTCTTTACCAATGAACAGATGGGTACCATCCACTTCCGGTCACTAGTACAATGCAAATGCCTCTCTCTCTATGCTACGTCACAGAACGGACTGTCCTTTATGTAACTCTGGCAATCCTGTTACCGAAATACCATAAGAACTTTCAAGTATTAGGACAGTTAGGCTTGAGCAAACAGTGGAGACTCAGATCAGACTGCTCCCAAAGGAGCAGTCTGATCAGGGTCTACACTCTATGCCATTCCTTCTACATCTTTTGAACGCATACAATTCAAAAAAGGGATTTTTTGAACAATAACGGTAATTATCTTCGCTGTTCCAGTGTTTAGAATTTTCATGTACATGTATAAGGTCCACAGATAACTCGACTCGTTCTAACATTCACACGAGAAAGGCTCTTCCTCTTGCGCGAACATCTGTGCGCAGTCTGTGATGTCTGTCTCAACAGATTGATACCACACAAAAAGCAACTGTTACTGTAGCCACACTCCTAACTGGCATTGTTTTTTCACCATGTGTGATGAATTGCCATCTGACTGGTAAGCCACACAAAACGACACAGTGAAAACACCTTTTGTGCACTGCGTGTGATGGTTGACAGCGATAAAACTTGTGTGCACAGAGTGTGATGGTTGGCAGCGATAATACTTTTGTACACAGAGTGTGATGATTGACAGCGACAATACTTTTGTGCACTGCGCGTGATGGTTGACAGCTGCATTACTTTTGTGTACTGCGTGTGATGGTTGACAGCGACAACACTTTTGTGCACAGCGTGTGATGGTTGGTCCCCCAAGCTGTGAAGCCATGTGAGAACCCACGGTGGCGACAAATGCATAGTGATGGATGGCATAATCTGAAAAAGAAGAAAAAAAATACATTAGTTTAAACATATTTATTGTATCATAAACTGTACATGATCATAATATAAACATGATACAAACAATTGGATCAGAACGAAAGCATAAATGCTTATTTAGTTCTTCTCCTGTGCAAATAAAGTTGTAATTTCACAATGGCATATATATACATTTCATGACAATAGGTTTATAATCAAACTATTTCTAATTAATTGTGGTAAATTATGAATAGATATACACATGTAAGTCATTTCACATTTAGAAATATACAAAAACATTTGTGTTAAATACTGATGGAAAATCATGTCTAGATAGAAAGAAAACAAGAAAATGAAGACATAAAAAAAGAGATGAAAATGAATCTAAATACTGATGAGAGAGAGAGAAAAAATACATTAACCCATTTATATCTAGAGTCCCATAACAGGGACACTGGCAAACAGTGCAAACCCAGCTCAGACGCCGCTGATTGCGGCGTCTGATCAGGGTTTTCACTGTTTGCTTAGAAAAATGGGTACTTCTCTTTAAAAGAAAATAAAAATATTAAAAATGAACGAAACCAGAGACCCGTTATGAGACAAATGGACTCATCCAATATATAAGGATAGAAGATTCCACTGGGCATACATGTAAATGGGTTAAATGATAACACTGAATTAGATTAATTTGATATATTCAGGGAAATGGTACCTAAAGGTGTATCAATACCTCGCCTTGTTTTCCCGCCATTTTCAAGAGAGGCATCTTTTGAATCTTCCTGTTAGCTTCCTTAGATGAAACCCTAGCAAAAAAAGAGGTTTATTCCCATTGTCGTAGTCTAGTGAGAAATTTTCGAAAGTTTGTACTTAAAAGGAAGTTACTCAATTATTTTAATGTTGTCTCCCGCAGGAGGATTAGAAATATATTTTGGTTACTGTTGCGATTCTGAAAGCTATCCTGTAGAAATCGGGTCCTGGGTGCATGAAACCAGTCATTAGATTAGAGACTGAAACTTCAAAAATAGTGCAAAAGTCATCAACCGTTTACATTTTTCCCCCATTTTTGGAAAAAAAAGCGATTTACAGAGGACAGCAATGCCGCTTTTCATCTTATTAACTCCGTTACCCAGTAACCCATTTCTCTGTGATACGTGCAAAAACTGTCAACTTTGCTATGCAAACATGAGTAGATTTGAAGTACATGTACTTACAAATTAAAATAGCACCATTTTTTGTTTTCGTTTTGACTGACTGTCTTTTCATATAACTTCCGGCAAGTATTCCTCCGCCATATCATGAACAACTTCTAATCGGTCACTCTCGGAACCTGTCGTCTCTTCGCTTGACCGTGACGCAGCACTTCCCCCTGACCTACGCGCCCAACGTAGTTCGTCTCCTTCCGGTAATATATGAATTTCTTGTACGTTTGTTGGACCACCCTTTCTCTGAAGAAAATGCTTCTTCACGAATTTGTAGAAACGGCCGTCTTTCTTAGCCTGAAAATTTAATTGCACCAGAAGATATAAAATTGTATAAAAGCACGAAGAAAAAGAGCCGTGACACGACAAAACAAAGTGGGCCCAGAGAAGACTCAGATCAGCCTCGGCATCCGCCCATAATGATCCGATTCTTCGCTATCCGCATGGAGATAGCTTAGACCCTAAGCTACCCTTACAGCGTACAACAAATACTCTGTTCAGTCTGGGCTGGTGCCCAGGCTGGTCAGAGTCTTCGCTGGGCGTATATGCCACTTTCTTTGTTTTTCGTGTCGCGGCTAAAAAACTAAATAAATAAATAAAAGGTTTCTGTTTTGGCTTTCTGTAAGCCTGTTTAAGAAAAGATCAGCTCTAACAGTGAGCGGCTGAGCAATAGTTTACTGTTTTTATAAGTAATCTGGAACAGTATCCATTATTATTTTGTGACTTACTCGACAGCCAAAACAGATTATAGTTAGATACAAAAATATAGTAGATATAGAGCACCGGATAAAGTGGGTTTTTGAGGATAATTTTGAGAAAATGTTCATAGAAAATACAACCATGTTAAGACCCCTCTATGGAGCCGTCTTGGAGGAGAAACGGTTCTAAAAAAGGGGTCACAACATATGTTTTTATGAAGCAATATGGACAAAAATCCCTTTTATCCCTGTTGCCCCTTCGTATCTGTAGCACTGGTAAACGGGCGTCCTAGGGAATGGGCAAAATATCGTATGAACCCAAAATATTTAAGCACTTTATAGCTATCTTTCAAACTGGCCAAGATAATCAGGGTCATTTGTGAAACTGTTACGAAACAGTGCAGACCCTGATCGATGGTCTACACTGTTTGCAAAAGTAGACTCAGTTTGAAGAATTTCTTCGTCAAGGAATGCAAATAGTAAGTCATAAAAAGTCATCTCCCTTCCAGAAAGCTGTGCCCTTATATAAGTTTTAAGTCTTTCTTTATTTTTTTTACTTTTTGTTTTTGTCTCTTTGAACTTTTTTATGATCATATGGATAATTATCCCGGAGAGACGTATTCTTAAAATGAAGTAGCGACAATGAAATGTTTTCTTATGACGAAAATCTTAAATGTAAACTTGACGACAGGTTGTTTAAACAGTTTAGTTTGTGAACTCCCACGTCTTTTAGACAGTGAGTCATGTCGCCATTTTCAGTAAGTTAAAACATTTTCGTACAATAAAGGAGAGAATTTTATGGCTCTTTAACGCTATTTACAGTCGATTCGAGCCAACCTAAGGATTATTTTCCAGTCATGAAATAAGTCAGTCATTTTCTGGACCTGTCATTGTATGCCGTAAACCCGCCTTTATACGCACACCAGCTTGCAAAGTATGCTCCAATGAGTCTGCGTTATAATTAATGGTGCTAAAAATGTCCAACGCTTATCAGGGCCCACTTATTCAAAACTAACGACGTCGTTAGCTAACGAGGCGTAAAACTTTCAAACGTACTATACGCAAAGACTACTATTTTTTTTTGCCAAAAACATGTGAGGAGCCTTTGCAGTGCAAAAGCTCCTAACATTTTTTCAGCAGAAACTGTTACTGTATTTCATTTCATGAGTACTATAAGAATTAAAGAATCCTTGGCTAACGATTTCCGTTATGCTAACGGTGCTTTGAACAACCGGACCCAGCTGTTAAGTTATATGGGTACACCTCCCACTATTTTTACAAGTTTTGCGACTTCGTGTTTGTGTCCTTTTCAAAAATGGTGTCAACGTAAATTCTTTCCTCTCAGAGATGATATAAATTCAGAAGGAATGCAAAACTGAAAAAAACCCCTTAGAACTAACAACATAATGGACTTTATTTCATATTCCAGACGAGATTTTGCTGTAAACCCACCCACAAACACATCGCAACCAGTACAGATCTACATATGAGCCATCTGATTCGGTTGCAACTGGATGCTAATGTCGCTGTCAGGCCCGAATAAGAGTCAAATTCCTATAGATAAAACATCATCCATAGCAGGGACATTGTTTAGTTTAGTGAGCAAAATTTATAAAGAGTAAAATTTGAGGGAAACATAAGTTACCTACCCCTTTATTCTTTTTCTTGTCTTCCATGCTGGAGTCTGTGGAGTGAGCGGTATGGGCGTCTTCCACGTCCTGAAAATACATAAATATGACGTTAAATACCTCTAAAAGCGCCAGAATCGCAGACGAAAAAATGTACGTCTGCAAAGTTAAGGCAAAATCTTTCGTCCAGTCATGATAACGTATTGAGAATTCAAAGACTAGTCTCAAAGAAAGTCTCGATAAATATGACGATAATAGTAATAATAAAACTATAAAAATAATAATGATAATAATAATAAACAGGCGAAAAATTGATGTACGAATATCCGTATCTACAAACCTGTGAAATGTCCATTAATGCTCGAAATATTGTAATCCGTACATTTTAAAGAGATGAAAATAATAATTTATTCAGTACATAATGATCTTTTGTCCCAATTTCTAAGCTGGACAAACATGGACAAATAGCAAGGACAAAAAAGTGTCTTATTCCTCACAAGCAGCACAGGCTGAGCATTGTGAGTTCAGACTGATTAGAATATTCACTGCTCGCTAACGTAATGTATAAAAATACGCTTGAAAGATCGGGAACCATTTGACCATTTTTGTGAGGATGTACAATCGCGAGCGCGCGAGCTCACACTTTATACCCATCGCATTTTGCTGTGACGCGGACAACTATAAAAGGGATCATGGGATCAAATTAAAATTTCACTTTATGAGAAAATATGTCTTTAAAGTAAAGCTTAGACATAGACCAGCCGGTGTATCCATACAGACTGATCAATGTATACAGATTTTTCAGAATCCACAGCTGGTGGTGCAAACAGGGATTTGATCAGACTGCGCAGGTGCGCAGTCTGATCTAATTCTTCACTGTTTGCATATGCATTAGGGCCAATTTTCTCCATCAACACAAAATGAATATTCTTATTTATATATTTATGGATAAATTATTTGCTTATCCATAAATAAACCATGACATGAAGGGTTTGTAGAATGGGTTTCAACTGTTATTTTAAGAGATTAATATTAGCATTATAAATATGTCAAATTTGAGGACATCGAGTTGTTCGGAATATTCATTATCTACCCTGCTCTAAATGTCTGTTATATGTTTTTTAATATTTCACCGAAAAAAAAATAAAACGAAAAAGAGACAAAGAAGAAAAACAAACATAAAAGACTCAGTGGTATTTTCTACTAAAACTGGTATCTACTAACCCCCCCCTCCCCCCCCCCCAACCACTCACCCCCTCGTGATCACTTGTACACGTATTTTATTGATTGATTGATTGTTTTTGGTTTAACGGCCCTTTGAGACAGTATTTCAGTCTATATCGGGCCGTCTCCCAGAGAGAGAGAGGGAGAAAGAAGAGAAGAGATAGCGAGAGAAAAAATGTCCAAACAACCCCCACCCGCACCCACTGCAAGCACAGTAGGCCCTTGCCCTACAATGTTCCAAATCAGTAGGACGCCCCGGCACTGGAAGTTACACACAGCAACATCGCACCACCCATCCACCACCACTTGTACATGTAAGTAGGCAAGTAAGCAGGCAAGCAAACAGGACTCAGAATCTATCAATAATGATAATTATAAAAAATATTATTATAACGGTACATGAGTATGTTAATATGCGGAGCCCGGGAGGGGACATAGCAATACATATACTGATTTTGTTCCTACGAAATACATTTCGTTCCCACGCATTACTTTTTCGTTCCCTCAATTTAATATTTCGTTCACTCAAAATAATATTCCGTTCCTACGCTTTACTTTTTCGTTCCTTCAGTTTAATATTTCGTTCCCTCATAGTAATATTCCGTTCCCCCACTTTACTATTTCGTTCCCTCAAAATAACATTCCGTTCCCACGCTTTACAATTTTGTTCGCTCAAAATAACATTTCATTCCCTAAAAATAATATTTCGTTTCCACGCATTACTTTGTCGTTCCCTCAGATTGAAATTTCGTTCCCTCAAAATAATATTCCGTTTCCACGGGTTACCATTTCTTTCCCACACAATAATATTTCATTTCCTTACCATAATATTTCGTTCACTCAAATAAACATTTCGTTACTATGAAATAGCTTTTCGTTTTCTCTCAAAAATATTCAGTGATGGTAAAAGCAAAACCATAGTATATTTTAGCAGCCTGGTTTCCAAGCTAAATGCTACGGAGCCCGGGAGGGGACATAGCAATATATACAGTGATTTTGTTCCTACAAAATGCATTTCGTTCCCACGCATTGCGTTTTTGTTCCCTCAATTTAATATTTCGTTCACTCAAAATAACATTCCGTTCCCACACTTTACTTTTTCGTTCCTTCAATTTAATATTTCGTTCCCTCAAAGTAACATTCCGTTCCAACGCTTTACTTTTTCGTTTCCTCAAAATAGCATTTCGTTCCCTCAAAATAATATTTCGTTCCCCAACTTTACTATTTCGTTCCCTCAAAATAGCATTTCGTTCCCTCAAAATAATATTCCGTTCCCACGCTTTACAATTTTTTTCGCTCAAAATGACATTTTGTTCCCTCAAAATAATATTTCGTTCCCACGCATTACTTTGTCGTTCCCTCAGATTGAAATTTCGTTCCCTCAAGATAATATTCCGTGGCCACGGGTTACCATTTCTTTCCTACGCAATAATATTTCATTTCCTTACCATAATATTTCGTTCACTCAAATTAACATTTCTTTCCTATGAAATAGCTTTTCGTTTTCTCACAAAAATATTCGGTAATGGTATAAGCAAAACCATAGTGTACTTTAGCAGCCTGGTTTCCAGGCTAAATGCTTATTCTAAATGTTACAAGTTTTAATTTGACTCCGTTTGTTTTGAAGGCCACCCATATTTTTGGCTTGTGGTTTCGGCCACAAGCCAGTATTCATGTCGTTTAGTGATACCGAGTTATTTTCGGAAGAAATGACGTCACGCTCATTCGGAAAATACCAGGAGAGTTGGCATATACTAAAATATGGAGTGGGGTCAACCTATGGAGTGGCGTGGTTTTTTGGAATGGTATTTTGGAGTATTCTGGACAAGAAACCATGCCTCACCATTTTCGGGCAATGACCAGTTGCAAAATGCAAAGGGGCATGTTCTAATTTCTCTCCTGGACTAGCCAGATTATGTGAAATAACATAATAGCTTGCTTGAAAGCATAATACTATGAATCAAGCTAGGTCAAGCCAAGTATACTTTGGGGAACAATAATTAAACATTATGGCCATACTGTATATTTATCCGAGTCAGCAGCATTAAGTCTTGGCAGTTTGAAAATAAAAAATAAAAAAAAATAAAAAAACCCACTCCACTCCAAGGCTCCACTCCAAAGGTTGACTCCACTCTATATTTTAGTATATGCCGGACGATTTTTTGTACCTTCGCGTACGTCATAAAATACATACAATTTTCGCCTGCTACTTTGCCTCAGTGCATTTTTTTTATCCCCATCCGACAACAGAAAATGTATACAATCGCCCACATGGTAATGATCAGACTGCGCAAAATGCAGTCTGATAGGTACCTTTGTGGAATCGCCTATGGCATGTTTCAAGGGAGGTAATACTTATATATTTGCAACAAGTCTTCGTTAATTTTGTATTACGCAGTAGACTAGTTTCTTAAAGGTAAAGATCATTTTTAAACAACATAATAAATATACAAATTTGAACGTAAATAATTACATGTCAGAGTGATAGCCAGCAGAATGTATATAATTTTATTTTTGAAAGCTTGACGTATTACGGTATATTGACCTTTCACTAATAAAAAATAAATAAATTAAATTAAAAAATTGGATTAAACTAAGTTTAATATTCGTATCAACGTGTTCCTAGTGGCTGAACCAGCCCTAGGAAACTGAACTGAAGTTCAACATACACGTTACCTCCTATCAACGTATGCAGAATTACTGCGTCAACAATCTACATTACTTTTAGGGCAAAAAATAACCATGTTACATGGAGTAAAATATGATGAAACCTAGAGTTGAAGTCTATTTCCAATATTACATAAGGACATGCTATCTCTCGCCTGTTTGCGCATTGTCACAAAAACCACTCAACCAAAAAACGTTAAGTATACGCCACCGGCACCGACGGTGATAATGCCGCAGACACAGGAACAGTAAAGTAATACACATGTAGATCTACCTAGTTTCTGCTAGTAGCAGGCGAAACTAAAATATTATCTGAATAGAAAATAAATCCGAGCAGATCAGAAATCCATCATTATGATGCATGTTTGTCAAGAACCTGCCCACATGCTTATGACGTATACAATAGTAGCAGAAAGCCAATAAACTATAATCAGCTTCACAACACCGCATAACTCTATATTAGGCTACCTTTGCTAGTGTCGTGATTCCTGTATATGTGCACAGTTAGGCCTACTGGGCGCAGAAGCTAAATGTGACTGACTTTCACGGCGTATTGATGCTTTGCATCAATGTTTTCTTGTCACAGTCTCTAATGTTGCCTTTTAATTTCACCTATACAAATGTACAGAGAAATATTTACACAATTCGACGATTTCCTTAGATGAACCTTTACTGGGCTGACGATGTACATACATCCATGAACAACACGCAGTCATGCAATGTTACGCTTAAGCGACGTCACGGATTATTCGACGTCACGGATTATTCGATAAGTTGATTGGCCGATGTAACGTTTGATATACGTCATGTCATAGTGACGGCTGTTGAACGTCATTACCAAACACGTTGGTAAATAGCTATTCTTCGTCCTTTCCTTGGCGTAAAATTAGCCAGAACTTCACAAATAAGTACCAAAATTGATGTGAAAACATAGTATAAATGTAAGAGATAAATTTCATTTTTCGGAAGTTCATGGGAGTATGAACACAATGGGTTCCGTGCTTTGTTGTTCCCAAATGTTGTAAAGCAAGTAAGTCATTATCTCAAACAATAGTAGCATGCATTTTCTTCTCAGAGTGTCAAAATTTCCTTCTAGTCACTGTCACTGATGCTACTAAAACCAAAAATATAGTTCAGTGAATATATATTTGTTGTCTTTTTTTTTTTTGATGCCAAGTTCAGCTGTGCCAAGATTCCACAGACACAGGTTTGAAACAGTCTTTCCTAAAATATTGATTCAAACTAAATGTGACTTAGCAGCCATATAGAACAGACTTGAAATAGGTCCATATAGTAATTTTCCTTGAGACATGCCTAACGGCTTAAACGTTGGAAAAGTCTCTCTCTCTCTTTCTCTCTCTCTCTCTCTCTCTCTCTCTCTCTCTCTCTCTCTCTCTGTGCGCATGCGTGCGTGCGTACGTGTGTGTGTGTATGTGTTTGTGTGATTTGTCGCTTAACGTCCACGGTAAATAGCAATGGTCAATTCGAGACGGTCAGTTAACCTAACCAAACTATCCCTGGGCAGGCTCAGACCTCCTAAGCGGTTAACCAGTACTAAGACCGGGTTTCGAACCCAGGGCCTCTAACTTATGAGTCAAGTGCCCTACCGATTGCGTAACACGGCCCGTGTGTGTGTGTGTTTACATATTTCCTCAATCTGTTTTTTCAAATAAAGTCTACACTTGTTTTTACCTCACACCTGTAGATAATGCCACCATTCAAGAAGTTAAAGGCTCCATTGCTCTATCAACATGAAAATTTTTATCAAGAGGTATCGCTGCAAGCTTCTCTCTACAGTTTCGTAATTGTAAATGACCGTGATTATGTAGCTTTAAAAAAATAAAACATCCTTGAGTTTCACTTAAAATCGGTTTGAAAACTTATCTGGGTCATTTTAGTTGGCAACTAAAATGACCTACTTTCGATTTCATGAAATGGTAAAAATACAATGTACACGCGTAGAGTCCCAATCACTATCTCGCCTATGTTTATATAGCATGGCTAAACGGGAAATCAGAACAGGAAATTGTATCTTGTGGAGCGTTTTGTTATTTTTCAAAAACTTGTTTTCTCTACTTTTTGCCAGTTATAAGACTCAATATATGCACACCAACTCACAATTTATTACCAAACGTGAAGGTTGAACCGCTTTTTACAATGATTTGAGTTTAGGCGTTTTTACCGCTGATAGGACTATTGAGACTTTAAGAAATTTTACTTTGCTAAATAAAAATTAGCAACAGAAAGTGCACTAACAACTGGGTTTACTTGAATAAACAACTGATGAACATTTCACTGGCTTAGCTGGACAAGCCTTCCTTTTAAAAGGAAATTTTATTTATTTTAACAATATTTTCTATTCAACATTCTCATTATTTTTATTACAATTATTATTATTATTGTCATTTTATCTATGTTCTTAACTGCAGCCAGTCTAGTACTTTCAGTCATCCCAATCTCTGTGGCCCCTCTAATTCGGGGCCAACTCATAAGAAACGAATTTGCCCCCATCGAAGCAAATTCTCTCGCTCCATAGCAGGCCTGCCAGAAAAGGCACTGTCACCTAGGGAAGCAAGAAGGAAGTCATAGCAGTTGTCTCCCTGTTGAAACCTGGCGGAAAAATATGGAGATCGCCCACACATCACATCTATACACCCAACACCACAGCTTTACCATAGCTCAAAGGTTATTATGCCAACTGTCATGATTAAATTACTTTAGTATTTCCGGGCCCTGAGTTAGCAGGCTTACCAAGTCCCTAAATGATAAGGTGAATGAGTACACCTTCAAGGGATGCAATTCAGCCACCCCAGTCTCTGCAAATCCAAAACTGGGGCCAATTCTCAAAGGAAAGAATTTGCTCCCCTTGGAGCAAATTCTTCATTCCAGAGCAGGCCCCTCGAAATGGTCACACTGCCAAAGGAAATAAACAGGAAGTCACAAAAGCAGACTCCCCTTCTCTGGAAGCAATTCAGCCATCACTATCACAACAGGGTATAATCGATTCCGCCAATTTTCGCTTCCTGCAGAGACTGTCCGTCATATTTGGCTTCCGCCGAGACTGTCCTCGAACTCTTGCTTCCTGCAGAGACTATTGTCCTTGAATAATGGCTTCCTGCCGAGACTGTCCGCGTGACTCTGCTTCCTGCCGAGAGCCTCGGCAGGAAGCAGAATCACGCGGACAGTCTCTGCAGGAAGCCATTTATCATGTACAGAAGTCTCGACAGGAAGCAAGAGTTCACGGACAGTCTCGGCGGAAGCCAAATATGATGTACAGTCTCTGCAGGAAGCGAAAATTAGCGGAATCGATTATACCCTGTGATCACCATCTCTGCGCACCTCCAGCCACCTCCCAAATGTAACAGATGTGGACAAAATCGTGGCTCTACTGATCACGAACCCAGAGCCCCTCGTGAACCATACCAGTACTCCGCGAACTGATGGTCGTCACCGCCGAGTGAGCACGCGATGTTCGGACAACGCTGACCCAACGTTCAGAAACGCCACTGATGTTTGTCCAACGTTGGGTAGACGTTGTGCCAGCGTAAAGTTTTCCTATTATAATTATAATGATGCTACGTTTTCTCAGTTTCTTATTTTCAAATTGTTGGTAGAATCTGTACATGTAATTCGATTGTCATGTTCAAAGATTTAATATAATGTTGACCAAACTGATTATCATTATGAAATGCCCTTATTCAAATCAGAGCTCTTGTCAACGCCAATCATACACTGATCTGTGTAAAGCTAAAAATAGATGTGGTTTTATTCATTGCGAGGCCTCATAATAGTAAATCGTGGGAACGAAAGGAACCAAATATTATTTTGAGGGAACGAATTATTATTTTGAGGCAACGATAAAGTAATGCATGGGAATGGTGTATTATTTTGAGGCAAAGAAAAAGTAATGCATTGGAACGGTATATTATTTTGAGGGAAAGAAAAGCTATTTTGAGGGAACGGAAAAGTAAAGCGTGGGAACGGAAAGCTATTTTGAGGAAACGAAATACTTAATTGAGGGAACGAAAAAGGAATGCGTGGAAACGAGAAAGTAAAGCGTAGGAACGGAATATTTATTTGAGGGAACAAAATACTAAACTGAGGGAACGAAAAAGTAATGCGTGGGAACGAAATGCCTTTCGTGGGAACGAAATCAGTATATGTATTGTCATGTCCCCTCCCGGGCTCCGTAAAATGCTTTATTCTAAATGTTACAAGTCTTAATTTGATTCCGTTTTTTCTGAAGGCCAACCATATTTTTTATCTTATCATTTTATATTCAACATTGTCATTATTTTTATTATTATAATCATCGTTATTTTTATTATTATCATTATTATCATTATTGTTATTTTATTTATGTTCTTAACTGGAGCCAGTCTAGTACTTTCAGTCATCCCAGTCTCTGTACCCCCTTTAATTCGGGGCCAACTCCTAAGAAACGAATTTGCCCCCATCAAAGCAAATGCTCTCGCTCCATAGCAGGCCTAGAAAAGGCACTGCCACCTAGGGAAGCAAGAAGGAAGTCATACCAGTTGTCTCGCTGTGGAAACTTGGCGGAAAAATATGGAGATACATCACACACCACAGCTTTACCATAGCTCAAATGTTATTATGCCAACTGTCACGTTTAAATAACTGGAGTATTTCCGGGCCCTGAGTTTAGCTGGCTTACATGAACCAAGTACCTAAATGATAAGGTGAATGAGTACACCTTCAAGGGAAGCAATTCAGCCATCCCAGTCTCTGCAAATCCAAAACTGGGGCAAATTTGCAAAGGAAAGAATTTGCTCCCCTCGCAGCAAATTCCTCCTGCGAGAGCAGACCCCCCTCGATATGGTCGCACTGCCAAAGGAAACAAACAGGAAGTCACAAAAGCAGACTCCCCTTCACTGGAAGCAACTCAGCAATCACTAGCACCATCTCTGCGCCCCGTGGACAAAATCGTGGCTCTACTGATCACGAACCCAGAGCCCCTCGTGAACCATACATATAAGTATACCGCCAACTGATGGTCGACACCGCCGAGTGAGCACGCGATGTTCGGACAACGCTGACCCAACGTTCAGAAACGCCAATGATGTTTGTCCAACGTTGGGTAGACGTTGTACCATCGTTAAGTTTTCCTATTATAATTATAATGATGCTACGTTTTCTCAGTTTCTTATTTCTAAATTGTTAGTAGAATATATAATTCGATTGTCTTCATGGTTCAAAGTTTTAATATAATGTTGACCAAATTGATTATCAGTATGAAATGCCTTTATTCAAAACAGAGCTCTTTTCAGCGCCCATGATACACTGATCTGTGTAAAGCTAAAAATAGATGAGCCTAATAATAGTAAATCGTGGGAACGAAATATCATTTCGTGGGAACGGAATAGTAATCTGTACGCTCGAAATACTACTGTGATAGAACAAAATATTATTGCGAGGTAACAAAATACTATTTTAAGGACACGAATTTATTTTGCAGGAGAAAGAAATATTAGACCGTGCAAACGAAATAGAGATGCGTGGAAACAAAATGTTGTTTTGGAGGAACCAACTATTATTTTGAGGGAACGAATTATTATTTTGAGGCAACGAAAAAGTAATGCATGGGAATGGTATATTATTTTGAGGCAACGAAAAAGTAATGCATTGGAACGGATGTTATTTTGAGGGAAAGAAATACTATTTGGAGGGAACGGAAAAGTAAAGCGTGGGAACGGAAAACTATTTTGAGGAAACGAAATACTAAATTGAGGGAACGAAAAAAGGAATGCGTGGAAACGAAACAGTAAAGCGTGGGAACGGAATATAACTTTGAGTGAACGAAATACTAAACTGAGGGAACGAAAAAGTAATGCGTGGGAACGAAATGCATTTCGTGGGAACGAAGTCAGTATATGTATTGCCATGTCCCCTCCCGGGCTCCGTATTAATAGGCAAGTTTGTAGGCAGATATATAAAATGACTAAGGAAAGTATCAGTAATAATGATAATGATAATAATAATACACGAAAAGGGAGGGTTTAGTAAACAGAAACGATTTTTGCACAACCCCGGACACCTCCTCTCCAACTACACCCCACTCCCACCAGCCCTAACTCCGTTGCCTATCCTTCAACACACTTTATATTGAAAGAGCTCAGTGTTGACACCACTTCATTAAACATGATAAAGTTTAGGAAAAGTTTTATTTCATCAGAACATCCAATAATCGATAAAAAATTGGTTAATTAATAGGTTTTGATTATGCCCTGATGCGTAATTAATGCACACGAAATCTAATACAAGACGCTTCCGTCATTACAGCACGGTAGATATAGATTCATGCGCGACGGGTCGATATATGAGCCGCGACATGACAAAACCAACAAAATGGCATGTGCACCCAGCAAGACACAGATCAGCCTGGTCAGCTGCCTAGTCTGATCTGAGTCTTATCAGTGGGCTTAACGGTTAGCTAAGGGTCTAACTAGCTCTAAGCGGACAGCTAAGACTCAGATCAGACTGGGCGAATGCCCAGGCTGATCTGAGTCTTCGCTGGGCGCAGATGTCACTTTGTTGGTTTTGTCCTGTAGCACCTCATTTAATGAATTCTTTCCACGGCATTTGGTGATATAAAACAAGCGTATAAGCTGTCATCAACAAGTATTACCTCCATGTTTTCTGCCATTTCTACAAAGGGGAACTACTTTGTAACTTTGTAACTTCCTGTTTGCCTCCCTGAATAACAAACCCTTCATAAATGGGGTTTATTCTTCCCTTTAAGAATTTGCAAATATTCTAGAGGAGCACATTTTTTCAGTTAGAGAATCCCCACTGAGAAGGGAGGTTGGAAAAAGGAATGACAGAGCTGCTACCCTGAAGAGCTTCCATTCACCTTAAGGTGACAGGTCTCATAAGAACTGCCTCGACGAGGTGGCTCTAAAGATATCGCCAGAGCTCTAGATAAGAGGGGTATTTGATGATAATTGAGGGATATTTTTTTTATATCTCACTGAAACCATATGTTGTGACCCCTCATCAGATGAGGGGTCATATAACATATGTTTTTATGCAGAACTAGCAAAAATTATCCCTAATTATCACCCAATACTCCCTCTTATCTAGAGCTCTGTATCGCCTGTAAAATAACGTTCTCTTGGAAGTGAGAACTACTCGAAAATGACGTTAATAGAAAAGGCTTCAGCAGCCCATCAGCAGTAGGATATTCGTGTTTGGGTCAACCAGGCTCCCAAAACGACTCTCGGTAAAAGAGACCAGGAAATCACCTTCCATGCCTTTTACTACATGCGGGATTCTATTGCTGACATGCAACACCCCTTCATGGAAGGTAATTCAATATGAGCCGCGACACGACAAAACCAGTAAAGTGGTTGTGCGCCCAGCGCAGAATTGAATCAGCCTGGAATTCCACCTAGTCTGATCAGAGACGTCGCTTTCTGCATAGAGGTAGCTTATGTATAGACCCTTAGTTACCCTTTAAGCACTTAGCAAAGAGTCTTATTAGACTGGGCGGATGCCCAGGCTGATCTGAGTCTGCGCTGGGCGCACAACCACTTTGCTTGTTTTCTCGTGTCGCGGCTCATATTTTTTACCTACACTACGGGATTTTTGGGTAATGGCGGCCTAGTAGCGTCTCTTACATGAGGTTGCTTGGTTGGTTTGGTTTAACGGCTCTTTAAGACAGTATTTCAGTTTATACCGAACCGTCTCCCAGACAGAGTGTGAAAGACTTAGAGACATGATAGGCGACAGAAAAGTATCCGCACCTGTTGCAAGCCCTTCTATTATCCAAATTAGTAGGATGCCCCGGCACTGAAAGGTACCTAGCACTAAAGGTAAATTCGATAGGCATGTGTGTCTCTCGGATTCCTCGTGTATTTCGTTATTACCATCAGTCACACCTGGTCAACTATGTTTTCAAGGATGTTACGAAACGAAAAAGAGCTGTTACGAAACGAAAAAGAGCCATAGTTACCAAACGACCTGATGGCCTGCTGGCCAGGTCGTTTGGTAACTATGACTCTTTTTCGTTTCGTAACAGCTTTTTTTCGTTTCGTAACATCATTTTATATAGATAGTTAACCAGGTGTGCCCATGCATGTCACCATCTACATCAGTGGTGCAATTAAAAAAGATGCAATTGAACCAAGTACATGTATGGTTGCCTGACCTGGATGTATTGTGCATCAATGGTCTTGTTGGACAACACTAATATGTACTGAACAGATTTTGAAAACGTTAAGCTAGTATCTCACTGGGATGCGACAACTCGCGACTAGTTTGAGACAAAGATTTGCGATAAAATCCGCGACTTTGCGACATTTTTCATAAGTGGGTCTCACTGAAATGGTGATTACGACATATTTGCGAGTGTCGCGCGAATGTCGCACGAATGTCGTACGATTATCTCACGAATCTTGCCCAAATTCGCCTGGAGTTCGCACACACATCGTGCGACAGTCGCGCGACGTTCGTGAGACACTCGTGCGACGTTCGCACAATAAAATTGCGATTATTTCTCTCGTGCGACTGTGTCACGATACTCTCGCGAACGTCGCACGACTGTCGTGCGAAGGTCGTGCAACAGTCGTACGATGATTTTGCGAGAAAATGAGAACCTATTGACATTCCAGCAATTTTTTATCATCAGACGTCAGAAAGGTGGATATTGTGTTTTATCATAAAATACGGGGTGGTTCAGCCAGAACTCAGCCAGTACATTCTGGTGGGCATCCTTCCATGGGTACTGTTTCTCACTCTCAATGCCCAGTTTCTTTTTCTTCCGTGTTTCACCCGTCAGAGAAACCGTAGGAGCTCCCGAGCTCTCGTCGTCGGAGGGAACAGGAGCTGGGACTGTTTCGGCTTCCTGTTGTGTGGTTTGATGGCCGGGTGCAGTGGCAGCCCTACCCCTACCTCGCCCTTGTCTGACCATTGCTGGCATGATGCCCATGTTGGAACTGAATGAGTGCAAACTGTTTGCGAGAAACATAATTGTCCGAGTCCCGTGGGACGAAAATACGAACCATTCACGACACTTTTGCGACATTGCGAGTAATTTAAGACACTCGCACGATAGTCGTAAGATATTCGTACGAATGTCTCACGACGTTCGCGCGAAAGTTGCTCAGTTTTATTTGCTCGCAATTAAGTCGCGGAAGTGTCTTATTTATGTCGCAATTTGTTCGCAATATAGTCTTATTTATTTCGCAAATTTTTCGTGTTCACGGTCATTGCGACTCGCCGGAAACTAAATTGCGATGGGTCCGCGATGACTTTGCGACACCCGCGATGACTTTGCGACTATGTTGCGACTATATTGCGAGAAATTTTGTCGCATAAAAAAGTTTTACATGTAAAACTTTTTTGTGCGACAATGCGAACCGTTTGCGCCAGTTTGCGACTCACGCGAGGATATTGCGAATCCCCGCGAACGTTTCAAGACAGTTTTGAGACTCATCCGCGAATGCAATTCGCAATCAGTCGCAAACTGTCGCATCCCAGTGAGATAGGGGCTTTACAGATACATGTATTTCAATTCCAAATCCGAAATATTTTTTTTTTTTGTGTAGACAACATTATGGTATTCAATCTCAGTCTCAGTATGAACCAAGTCAGTCTACGTCATGCTGGATAATCACGCAAAGCTTATGCGTTACAAAGTACATGTACTTTAATATTCAGACGATACTTTTAATAGGTCTATATTATTGTTGTATCATTATCGATTAACCGCATTTCTTTAAGTACCTTTGCATGTCCGGATTAGATGAAGTGATTTTTTTTCGATTTATTTCGATCAGTTACATGAGGTAATACATGAAACTATTACTGTTTACCTAAGGACTTCTATGATTAAGGCGAGGATTTTCCCCATTAGACCAGCGCGACAGGTCCGAATTTTCAAAAGTATAAAGTGTGCAAATTTTTCTTAGCAGAGCTTCCACAAATATGTAAACCGTATGAAATCAGATCATTTGTGATTCAGACCCAAAGACATGGGGAGATAATCCATTCTGACCCTACCTACCCTAAATTCAAGGTTTTCGCATACCTCATCTTTTGAGGTAATAAAAGTATTGAAACCAGTCATTCATTCCATACATTTTTGTCATAAATGCATGCTAAATACACGCATATCACAATACAAAGCAATGATTTTCTTCTTGTTACGCCTGACTGGCATTTAAACATGCAAAACCATAGTTACACTTCCGGTCAAAACGGCCAAAATAGAAGGCTTCACTATAATTAAGGTACAAGTACTTCCCCCCCCCCCCCCCCGTGACCCAGCATTTCCTTCATGCAGCGGATTTATGTGATCCAAGTACGCAATATATCGACGGGTGAGAGCATGAAGGTGCCATCTGCATTTTTCATACTTTTGAGAAAATGACATTTTTAGGATTGTGTGTCTTCAAAAAATCAGGAAGTATTAGTACTAATTAGTTAGTAACTTAGTTTTGAAGAATGCTAAAAGTACTATCATTACAGACAAATAATTGTGTGATATCATCTGTCATCAAGCCCATATATGGCATAATTCAAATGGCACCTTTATGCATTCAAATATTTTTATGTTTCGGCAATGCTTAAAGGTTCCATTTGTCACTTGGCACCTTTATGCAGAACATTTTGTTTTTACATTTTTATTACATTTCGAGGTCTACTCAATGATTTCATAAAAACAAGTAGGCTGGTTGCAGTGGAAAGTGTGTGTATTGCAACACACAGTTAAAATAAGCAGACTCAATTAGTTATGTCAATTCGTTGCATGAATATCAGTACATACATTACACTTAGCACAATTACAAATTGCAAATTTGGTCTATATGTACGCAAGTGTACAATCTCGGTAATGTTTCGTCAGTTTCATTGTCAAACATGAACAAATGTGCTTTCCTAGTCACTATCAGTGTCAATTTCACTTTCATCCTCATCTGGCACAGGGAGTTTGTCCTTCAGTCCTTTGCTGGATGGAAGAGCTTTGTAGTATGCATGGTGCTCTCCTGGAATCAGTCCACTGTGACACAGAGAGAGAAGGTCATTCTTCTTCTTTTCTGAAATGCACAGCTTCGTCTTGTATGCACAGGATAGTTCATTTGGCCATTGTAGAGGTCTGCCTTTAGCCCTTGTTGATGACTGAACCCGAATTTCTTCAAACTGATTCTCCTCAAACGTCTCATTGACAAAGACACTCCTAGGGCTGTTACGTCTCACTTGCACCCATTTTAACTTTAACCAATTGATCCGCTTCCCATTTATTGTGCATTTCATATTCGGGCAGTGTTTTTTTGCAAATTCTTTGAAATCAGAAATGTCTTTGTACTTTACAGGAACCACAATGTATGGTTTATGCTTCCTTGCCATGGATATTACGGTACTCCACATGGTTGGAACATAAACTGGTGTTATCTTTTTTGCAGTTTCTATTGCAGAATGGATACTATCACTCTCCATCTGTGAGTGTCCACGCTCGAAGAACTTGTGGTTTATTTTCTGTAGTTTTTCTGATTTATTGAGGGAATACAGCATGCTAGCTGCAACAAACTGATTTCTATTCTGACCACCGCAAGTATCTGAAAAATAGGTGATTTCTTTGATCTGTGACCCTTTTGTAACTGCATTATTATGCATTACCAAACATGAGGAAACTTCACAAGCACCTCGACCGGCCTGACTTTCGTCCCAGACGTAACATGTGCCATTCCGATCTCCGAGTGAGTACATAGACAGGTTATAGCAAGATAGCTTCCTCTTATAATAGAAATCCCCCACCAGAGTACAGGGAGTTGACAGAACGGCCTGAAGATCAAAAGTGGCCGCATAATATTCTTGTTCCTTCTGTGCCTTGTCTTTGTCCTTTTCCTTTTCTTGTCTTGCTTTGGTTTTTCTTTCCTGGTGTTCTTTGAATTCTTTTTCAGCAGATTCATCCACTTCTCCCTGCTTTTTCTTAATTTCATACAAGTTACAAATTGAACACTGATCTTTTTTCGGCTTGAAAAATGACAAGTTATACTCTGTACAAAATACTTCCCGATATTTTTTCACTGTAACAGGTTTGAGTCTTTTGTCTTTACAGTTGTCTTTGTATAATTCAAACATTTTCCTAATACTCAGTTCTTGTGATAGATATTCCCTTTTTGATTCTTTTCTGACATAATGTGATTCCATCCGTGGAAACGACTCAATGTGTTTTCTTACTTCATGAAGGCTCTCAGAAGGAGTTTTGTTTGCAGACGGAAATCTGCCTCTCTCATCTCTCCCAGAAAAGACTCCATGTGCCTTTTTCTTTAATGCAATGTGCACGGTCTTTTTTCCAATATTAAGAGTTTTTAAGAAGAATGTCCTGCACACCTTCACTTTTTCTTGGTCTGTTGGCATCAAATAAGCATATGACACCGATTTATGGCCAGAGGTTCGTTTTGGTTGTGAAGATAATACATGCTGACATATAAAGTCTCTTTGCCTCTCATGATCTTGTAATGCCCAATATGCTTCAAAAACTTTCCTTCGTTTCTCTTCACCAAGCTTTTCTTCACACGTAAACTTGCACTTTGAACAGTCGACTTCCTGCATGGCCCTAGCTTTGACATGTTTTCCTGTTTGTGAAATATATTCTATCCCAGCATCTCTGTTTCGTTTTCGTACATTTCGTTTCCAGAGCTCAGGGGTGCATTTCCGTTTACGTTTCCGATCCGTGCTCTTGGGACTCCTGAACCTTGCATCTTTATGTGGTGTAACATCCGGATAGATGTCCGTTCGTAGAACTTTTGGTGGTGTTGAAGTATTGTTATCTCTCTCTTTGCGTTTTTCTGCTTGGCTTGGCCTTTCTGATTGCTCACTGCTGCATTCTGCAATTGATGCGGTGCTTGAAGTTCTGTTCCTTTTTCTGATGGCATCGTAATGCTCCTGTCCTGGAATAGCAACATAGGCCAGGTGTATACAGTTGTCTGTTGCTGCGGCCAAATCTGGTTCAATGTCATATACTGGAGTTGACATCAAACTAGAAAATACCTTTATAGACACACTGAATGTATTGGCTACTGCAAGCGGAAGACAATCTGCCAAAACAGATTTCCACTGTCCGATCTGTTTGATACAAGAAACCATTTGAACATAATTCTCCTCCCCCTCAAAATTCATAAAATTGATATAATGCTGCTTCTGTTCCGCCAAATGATCGGCAAGTCTTTGTCTGAGTTCCTCGATAGACAACGTTGAATCTAATTGACTATTAACAGCTCGAAAGAAGCAGTCCCCATCAGGTGCAACTCTCACTCTTTCCAGTCCATTACTTGCAAGAAGGTTGTCGAGTCTTTGTAAGTGATACTTTTCAATAATTTTTCTCACTTTTTCTTCTCGCTCACTTCTGCGTTTTACTTCTTCTAATACTGACTTCGCTCTAGACTGAGAAATATTTATCTTGGGTTTTGCTCTGGCTACCCTTTCTTTTGCTTTCTTTAGTTGGTTAGTCAGCTCTTCACTTCTCTTTGATAAGAATAACTTCCTTCTACTTTCTGGTGCTTTATGCTTAATATGTTTCCCCTTTCGTTTCCAAGCCTTTTCTCTCGAAACAGTATGTCGATTTAATTTCTGTTTCTTTTTACTTTGAGTGTCAGTTTCAATTGATTGTTCAGAATCTGTGCTGTTTAAGTCAGCCTTTGATGGCCTATAGTCCTTGTCATTGTCACTGTCATCGGGAACACTTTCTCCCTCACTTGAGCTGCTGCACACTTTCTGCTTAGAAACATCAATCCTCTCCTTATATCGAGCAAGTGGTATATCATCTTCGTTTTCTTTAAATCGAGCAAGCGGTATGTTGTCTTCATCTGAACTAGTGACGTCTTCCCCCTCTCTTATTTCTTGTACGCCAGTTGTGGAGCAAGGCTGCTCTGCCGCAATATGCCCACTCCTCACTTCCGTGTCAGCTATTTGCTCCATTGTGTTTTCTGACCAGTCAGAGAATTGTTCAGCGTCACTTTCCAGCAACTGCAAATATAAATTAACATACATACATACATACATACATACATACATAGAGTCATTCATTCTAGCTCACTTCATACATTTTTGTCTTCTTTGGCTGCATGCTCAAGTTAGCAACGCTAGGAAATATAGAAAAAAAAGGTTATATAGCCCATTATGAAATATCATGCAGTGTTACAAATGTCATTACCTTACATTATGTCTGTCTGGAGCCCTGGTAGCTCAGTGGGTTAAACGCTGGCCTACTGATCTAGCGGACTGGGTTCAAGCCCCGCTTGAGGCGAGAATCTTTTCTACCTTAAACGGGGTTCCATTGCACACAGCCTTTTATTATCATCCTCTCATTGTCCTGATATGACTAAAATACTGTTGAAAAGGACGTAAAATCGCAAGTCATCCATCCATCATACATCGTGTCCGGGAGAATGTACAATATAGTAGAAAACAATTTTGGATTTTCTTAAACACATACGCACACAAACACACACACGCATGCACAAACAAACACTTAGCTGGACAAATGTTTGAATATTCAAAGCATCTTGATGTTTAATGATGAAAACACAATGGTCAGAAATGCAGTAATATCAATGGCATTATTAAGAACAAGTCAGACATTTTTTTCTAATTAATGACTCAATTAAAATATAAAATAAGTTAATTTAGTATTTATACCAACAGTAAGGAAAAACAACAAAATACTTACAGAAGAAGTTTTGTCATCCATTTTGCTTATTTCCAATTCACATGTACATCTGTAACTTTTAAAATCATCAGTAGGACTGCTGTAAGTACATTAACCATGTTTTCCACTTTCTTCATGGAATATCTTATCAGGAGTATGCTCAGATTACATTTTCAAAACAACTTGCCTATAGCAGTTGCTTTGTTTATTACCTAACATCTGGTGTTCATCAGCTACAAGATAAACTTTCGGCAAATGGCACCTTTTTGCAGTATAATAGTTACAAAAAGTTGACTGCATAAAGGTGCCATATGGCAAATGGAACCTTTATGCAGAATCATATGCCAGATGGAACCTTTATGCAGCTCATACTATGATATATTTGCACATGACACCTATATGAAGTGGTCATTTTTCCAACTAAGTTTTCTTTGATCACAATGAAAATCAAACACAAGTTGAACACCCGTAAACGGATTCTAGTGGAGGGAATAACTCAATTTTGACCAAAGTTGCAGATGGCACCTTTATGCTCTCACCCGTCGATATATGAGTGGGAAGCTGGGTCACAGGGGGGGGGGGGGGGGGGGGAACGATGCTCAGTAAGCCAAAGAAGAAGAATGGTCAACAGTAGCACTGTGATTTTCAAGGATTATATTGTGTACCATGACATTGAAATGAGGTCAAGGTCACATATATATATATTCAAAACTCTCCAGTGTTGTCTGTTATGTAAGTAATGTAAGTCAAAAAATGGTGAAATGTATACAATAATTCATTATTTCAACGATAAGTTTGAGGATAATTTACAATTTATCTCAACAATGACGTCAACGTCAACGTATGTTTAACGTACTTTACATAGACACAAACAGTTGAAAATTCATTTGTCATGCAAGTTACATGTCATAGTCAAAAATGCAAAGCAGAAGTCAGTGATCCGTATAACTTTTTTATCATGGGGAAAATTCACGCCTTAACCATAGAAGTCCTTGTTTGTATTGACTTAAATCGGCCTTTTCGCATATGCTTGTAACAAGTAATTCCCAGACTAAAGTATGGTAGTTCTCAATTGTTTTAGGATGAGTACCTGGCTCTAAATCTGTTTTCTCAGTGACTACTGTCTTAGTAGCCTAGTAGCTTAGGACCATTGTAATTGTTTATTTGGCCTAATCACTTAAATATTCCACATGCTGCCAAATAATTTATGCAAAAGACAATGTGACGTCAAAGTTCGTCTAGCTGTTCTTTTATTTATAATCTTTTGTTACAAATTCTTGCGTGTCCCATGCAAAGAAAAAAACATTAACATACTAAATTAAATAAGCATCAAGGCACGTCGCGAGAAAACAAATAAAAAAAAAAGCCAAAAAAAAACAAAAAAAACAAAAAAAAAACCTCTAGGTAAAGTACAGACCAGCCAGCGCACATGTGCAGTTTGGTCAGCGTATCTGTATTTCGCCTTTCAGATTCCTCAATTTCCTATTATACCAACTGTTTGTGGGAAATACGCATGTTCTGATCTGCACAAAGCCGAGGCTACGTTGGGAATACGCGTTTAACACTTTAAGCATCAGTGACGAAAATAGCAGAATTTGCAAACAGGGTCGATCCTGATGAGGCGGCCCATGAGCCGCCTCATCTGATCTACACTGTTTGCCCTCTAGATATCATATTGATTCAAAGAAACATTTTTGCAGTTTTACAGACGTAAATTTTGTCGTCTGCTTTTGGTTAAATGCATTTTACCATAAAAATTCTAAAAACTGGGACACCTAAAATAACTACCCTAATCGTCGTAAAACTGGAACAGTTTGATTTACAATGCAGTAATGCCTCCTTATGATGCAGATGGAATGGCAGACAGTATAGTGTGTAGACCCTGAGCTATATCTGGATCTGCACTGTTTGCTCAGCTCTATCTGTCCCTAGAATAGATGACAGGAGTTGTGACATAATGATGTAAAACGCGAAAACGCAGGGGATAAGACATTTCGTTGAATAAATGTATATTGTAAAACAACAAATGTTATAATCCCCTCCCCCGCCTTTCTCCGCGGCCTATTGTTAAATTGCGCAAATAAGTCATTGAGAATATAATCCAGTGGAATAGCGAAACAAATAATCCAAAATGACTTGCTTAACATTATGACTTTATAAAGTCAAGTAGAGTGTTTTTGTAACGAAAAGACTTTCCGATTTAATTTACTTTATAACATGTTCCATCACTTATTTCCTAAGCAATTTTGCCAGCTTGAAGCCCTGTAATCAGATAAAGAGTGGAACTTATTTTCAGTTTCAAGCAAATATTCCTGTCTTAATAAATGCTGCGTATGCATATGAGGAGCGCTTGTCAAAGCCAGCCAGATCAAAGCCGGCAAAAATTTAGATTTTGAAAACGAACCGTTACGTCCATGGCCTGCCAAAACACAGACAACCTTAAGGGCAGTCACATTCCATGATCTCTGAAATTGAAAACATTACTGAAAGGACAATAATAAGGAAAGAAGTATTAAACATGTACTTATCTGGTTTTCTCACAGATCATACGTATTATAGTTTTGATTTCGTAATGAAAACACTTTATTTACATTCAGTACATTTGCACGACGAGGGCGGAGAGGGTGCACTGACTGCTGGTGGTTGTTAATCTACGCATGGATTATCCGAATTATGATAATGACAAACTTTACTTGATTATTTCAATAACTGAAGTGAATAAAGTTATTTTCAAAGGAAAACAGTCCGAAAAGTATTTTTTTCATTTGTCATGGGAGAAAATCTGACAAAACCATATCCAAGACGCAGTAAGGCGCCTTCCTGACAAAACCATATCCAAGATGCAAGGAGCCTTCCAAAGGTTTACGTGCGAATGCTGAATTTTCTTTGTTATAAGGGAGAGTTCCCACATGACAAGCAGCGAGGATAATTGAAAAAGGGAGATGTCACTTATTTCAAATTATTGCCTTCCTTATTTTATTAGTTAACGGAGAAAAACTGGCACCGAGGTATTTCCCTAATACTCTATTAAAATAAGAACTGCATGCTACTTCTGTAGAAGAAAGGACCACAAAAATATAAACGAAATTAGCAGACTCAGTTTCATATGAGTGTGCTCATATGAAGTATTGTAATCTTGTAACACTGCCCACTCTCCCGGGCACCGGTTTCAGCAAAACTCTAGCTTCAAAGTGACTTAAAGGAGCCCAGTGATCCAAAAGACCAGAAAATATATTTAATCTGCACTATGATGATGTACGGGGTGGGTTGGGGGTGTTACGGCCGCCACACGGCACAACACCAGCCGCAGTGAAGATAAATCAGTTCTGAAGGAAGCCTAAATTCTGAAGGAAAACTAACCTTGTTTTATATATAGTGATTCTCAAATGATTTTATCAAAGCCCTTTTACATTCTAACCTACATGCTAAAGGTTTGCCTTTACAAAATGTTATGGCAAATTCAAGGACACTACATTATATCGATATATTCCATCTTTCTGTTACAGGAAAACAGATGACAACAGACATAGTTCGTGTCACATCGCCAGATCTGATTAACACAATTTAGCTATTAACCTACAATCAGCTATTGTTATAATGAGCAAGAGGTAGCGTGTCACCCTGACATTCTAGGTTTAATTGTTATTGCCCGTAATTAAAATCTCCCCCACAAAGAATGTTTTTCATCCTAAACGATATCAGGCAAAAATAGCCTATAACATGTAGAGAATATACTCCTTGTTCTGTTCTGTTCAATTCTCGTATCGACGTTACCCAAGTTTAGTCTCAGCCATTATATATAGTTCACAGAAAAACGACTTTTGTGACTTGTATTTATTCCCCTGCCCGGTCAAAGCCTTCTAAAATGGGATCTACTCTAACAGAAAAGAATTTGCTCCTGGACTGATCAGGCTGCGTGAAAGACTCATTTTCAACTTAGCATATATTTTATATGAAATAGCATGTTGAGTTCTTTTAAAGTAGTACTGTTTATGTTTAAATCTGGTAAGGAAAATCAGGCTAGGCAGTAAAAGACACATCAAACAGCATACAAATGCATTTTGTTGAGACTGTGACGTAATGCATAATCTGTCAACGCCCTTTGCATCGAAAGCCACAGTTAGGTACAAGCTAATTGGCCAAACTCCAGTGCCAGGCAAACACATTCAGCATACTTTGTCTTTTCCGTTGGCGCCACTAATTGGTAATGGCAACATTCTTGACATATCCATGCTGCTCGCGCCTTATCTGACTGACAAGTGAACTAACCGGCCAGTCGATGGACAAATAAAACGATCATGCATTTGGCTTTCATTCTTTTGAGTTGTTTTGGCTTTTTGCGGGTTCTTGCTGCATGGGATATCTCTTTCCTGATGCCCTTGTCTGTCGCCTCTCTGGGGACGCAGGGGTTGAGGTGGCTCGATGGGGGACGCCTGCGCTCGTGGGTTAATACGTAGGCGTCTCTTACCTGATGTCTGCAGCTAATGTGTCCCGCGGAATGTGACAGTAAGTGTGGCTCGGACAGGGATGCTCGTTGCCTGTCGAGACCTGCCCATCATCTCTTTTCTGTCATTAGCGACACTGAAGAAGTTAAATACAGAAACGCGCGTCTGTCGCACTAAATTTGGTATGAATACGTTTATGGGCGGGTAAAAAGTATAGAACAACATGGTGATAGTTTCCTGGTCGAGATCATGGGAAGTAGGGGTTACATGGCTCGCGTCAAGAGAAAAGAAATCTTATGGTGCCGAACAACCAAGACACAGCTCAGCATCATGCAGTACAGTTAAGGCAGAGTTGCTTTCTTTTTCTTGTCGCTATGTACATGTAGACTGCATGTTGTCCACAATCTGAGTCTTCGCTGTTTGCACAAAGCCGTTATATATATTTTAATGTGAAACAGTGGGGTAGGCGACTGGACAAAAAGGCATGAACTGCTAAACTTTGCAGCAAAATAGCAAATCGATGATCTCATTAAAGTTTGATCTATCATTGAACAGAGGCGCAATAAAAGTACCAATCTGTGCGTGATCTGAACAACTGACCTACAGGTATCTTGAATGATCAGCTACCCTCATCGATATTGTCGACGCCACGCGAGATTTGCGTTCTGCCTATGCTCAGACGAATTCGCATACATGCATAACTTTACTGAGTAAGGATGGCAAAGATGAAACTGTTGTGTTTATTAATATTCAAACCAAGTTACGCAAGGGAATGCTTAAACATTTATCATTCATCATGCGTAAGGGCGGGTCTTAAATATTTATATGTGCATGAGGGTTTGGGCGCAATGAATTTTCTATGCAGCAGAGAAGCGGGCTCTGTGTACTTTAAGCGCAGCCAGCTACGTGTTCTGATCCATTAACCCATTGCCCAGTGGAATCTATCCTCCTCACGTGGAGGAGTCCATTTATCAATTTAGAGATGTCTGGTGAAGTCTATTTGTATCATTTTTTTAAAGGAGCTATAAGAATTTGTCTTTTGCAAAAAGTGTTGACCCTGAGCAGAAGCCGCGTCCTGCGGCATCTGATCTGAGTCTGCACTGTTAGCTAAGCCCCTTCTATTGGACGCTAGACATAAAACCCTTAATTTGTCATTTAAGGCTCTGCATGTGTAATATATCTACTATAACAACGTACGCATAGACCTGCTTGCACCATTAGCAAATAAGCAAGTAAGATGCCCGCGGATGGGGATGGGGGTTGGTATGGTACACACTAGGCATCTTCGACTGGGCGTTTCGTGCTTCACGATTCTTAGCGTGAAGCACTTTTTCTGTAGAATAAGTGTTTCACGCTAAGAACCATGAAACACTGGGTGTTTTGTGCTTGACACTATTTAGTGTGAAGCACTTTTTCTATATTTTTCTATAGAAAAAATGCTTCACGCTAAGAATCGTAAAGGACGAAACTCCCAGTCGAGTACGCCCATTGTATTATATCCTGACCAGACTGCACATTAATGGAGACTTTCTAGAATGCGCTGTTCGTGCATGCATGGAGACAGAATTTCTCAGGACGAAGTTTAAAATGCAAAACTTTTGAATAGAGGGAAGGGATGTACTCATCACTTGCAACCCCGCCTACCCAAAGACCGAAGGAATACCGCGAGTAGCGGGCCTTCTTTACCTTGGCGTTGTCTCTGCAGTGCCATCTCATGTGTGGGGCTTTCGATTAGCTATCAAAATAAATGGGAGAATAATAGCAGCCTCAATTGTTGAACATTGGCCCCGGGAGCGATGGGTTTTAACAGGGATTTGATAAGATATTTGGCCTTACAGTGCCGGGTGTCTACCGGGGCATAGTAGAAAGACAAGTCAAAGTCCCCGCCATTCACCGGCCCTGGAGCAGCCGGAAATGCATGATTTGTCCATTATATAGGTTCGTTCCCGGCTTGACCCCTTGGGACAGAAATTAACAAAAGTGAATAAACAACAACAACCTAAGTGTTTGAACAAACCTGGATGGAATTTTATCAATTCCTTTGACCTCTATGTCAAAACACACTTCAAATGATATTTTCACTAAAACAATGCCCACTTTGATATTATGGAAATAATAAATAGTTGTTTTATGGCCTTCATATAAACGATAAATAACGGGTACCCTTTGTAGTAGTGTGGTTGACCATTTGATTAGGGTGGCACCATCAATTGAATACATAGCTGCCCCGGTTAAATGTACAAGCAATGTTTCTGTAAATGTTATCAAAGCATAGTCCTCACTTAAAGGGTTACCTGTCTTTAACAGCCACTTTTCTGGAGTCCCTTGGACCAAAGTACATTAACAGTACAAATGTACCTGTATTAAGAGGCTAACTGTCTCAAGCTGCCAGTTTCTGTGTGTGTCCTTGGGTGACCCATTTATACAGGTTCGACTGAACCTGTGGCCGGGCCGGGTAGCGCAATCGGTAGGGCACCTGACTCGTAAGTCAGAGGTCCTGGGTTCGAATCCCGGTCTGGCCACATACTTTAGTTTCTCCTTCCGTTGATTCAAGAAGGGCAGTTGTCAGTTACTGGCGAAAGTATGTGCACTTAGTACTGGTTAACCGCTTAGGAGGTCTAAGCCTGCCCAGGAATAGTGTGGTTAGGTTAACTGACCGTCCCGACATGACCTTAGTTGTTTACCGTGGACGTTAAGCATCAAATCAACCAACCAACCAACCAACTGAACCTGTGTCATTTTACCAATTTTCCCTCTGCATTTATGTTGCCAATTGCAAACAAAATTTGGAAGCAGAATGCATTTAAGTTTTCCACTCCTCCCACGAAGAGTATGTTCAAAACTTGCATGTAACCCTTCAAGCGCCAAAAAAGCAGACGACAAAATTAACGTCTGCAAAAATTTCAAAATATGTTTCATCCAAGCTATATCATATTGAAAATTCAAAAACTAAAGGGTAAACAGTGTAGATCTAGATGAGGTGGCTCATTATGAGCCACCTCATCAGGATCTGCACTGTTTGCAAATTCTGCCATTTTCATCACTGGCGCTTTAAGTGTTAACTGCAATATCAGTACAAGCGGAAGCTGCAAATAATACATATTCAGTTTTCTATTACCATGGCTATATCTGGACGAGAAGGCTGCATCAAAAAAGCCAATTTTAGTTGAAGTTTTTATACCATATTTCTCGAACTATTTGTACTAACTTTTGAGATAAGACGTATTTTTGTAGTAACGTTTCTCAAATTATTCTGGAACAAAAAAAAAAAATGCAAAAAAAACAACGCCAGGGAACATTGTTTTAGCATGGTAAATTTCGACTTACCAGTGGTTGTATAAAATTATTATTAAGAATCATTCTTCCTTCGTGGTTTTCCTTATCAGAATCCAGATTGAAATTTAAATGTTCGCACTAGAGTTTTTGTTGCACTGTCCCTGGTTTCCATGCGTTGTAACGAACAATAACATACGCATAATAAGATGATGCCAATGTCCTGCAACTTTAATTAAGGCTCGTAGATTTCTTGGGGTATCAATAATTGATTGGGTCACGTCGGGTGAAACGGTGTATTAGGTTATTTACTTGTTTTTACTTGTGGACAACAAATTCTCAGATCAAAGAGATACTTCAGAAGAGTATCTGCTACATACATGATATGGAACGTTAAGCAATGTGCGCACTGTAGTTATTCAAATCAGCCTGCGCAGCTGCGCAAAATATAATCGAGAGTCTGTACTGTCGCGCAGATAATGGCTAAGCTGCACAAAATATCACCGAGAGTCTTTACTGTCGCGCAGATAATGACTAAGCTGCACAAAATATCACCGAGAGTCTTTACTGTCGCGCAGATAATGACTAAGCTGCACAAAATATCACCGAGAGTCTTTACTGTCGCGCAGATAATGACTAAGCTGCACAAAATATCACCGAGAGTCTTTACTGTCGCGCAGATAATGACTAAGCTGCACAAAATATCACCGAGAGTCTTTACTGTAGCGCAGATTCATAAATTGTGTATGCGAAAAAGGAAGACTCTGATCAGACTGCGCGGATGCGCAGGCTGATCTGAGTATTACCTGTTCGCACAAGCCAAGTAAATCATTGCAGGCTTATATAGCAGGGTCTTGTTCATTTTTGGAATAAGTAACTCACATTGAAAGACACGAGGCCGCGCATTCTTGCCTTTGGAAGAACGTTTTTACTGAATCAGGGCCTAGTGGAAATACGTCAGCACATACTGACTGAAATTGGTCAGAATAATTATGAGCACGCAAATTGTCAGTAAACATGCTTAGTTTACAGTTTATGTACAGCAACGTGCAATTTGAAAGTACATACTACTTCAAAGATCTGTTTTGAATCCCACAAGACTAAAAACGTTTGCAGAACTGCAGATGGGAGAATAGAGGTGGATGGGGTGGGGTGCAGGTTTGGGGTGGGGTGGGTGGGGGGGTGCAGGAGGAGGGATGTGACAATGCAAGGACATTTTATGGATTGATACGTATATTTCATACAAGTTTTCTGGCTTCTTAAAACAAAAAAAGTTCCAGAAAACCAGTAATTTTGGATGAAATTTAGAATTTCAAGAGGAACATGTGCACTTTCAGGGAAGGTTCCTCTGTCAGTTTCTTTTGTGTCAATCCCATCAAAGACGACATAAAAAATAAAAAAGGTGGCACTCCTTGTTCAGAAAAAAAAACATGTTGTACTGATTTAAATAAACCAATAACGTTAGTTCTTTAAGTGCAAACATATTCTTTGTGAGTATCGGGGAAAATATCATTTTTCTTTTCTATTTCTTTTATATTTGTTTACTTTTTGTTCATCTATATCAATATCCCGATCTACAGATCAATAGCGTTATTTGTTCGATTTTAATCTTAATGACAGTCGTTTTAGGTGTCCCGCATTTCACCCATCATTTTTGGCAATAATCTTGAACCCATGGTATTCAAGTACGAGCTTTTACAACAGCAAACTTTCAATTAAACAGTATTTTAGTTGTATAAAAATTCAAAGGCCACAAACATATGTTGCTGGTGTTCCAATTCTCGTACCGATGCAATCGGACACGCTCATCAATTCCGTGAATTCACGGAATTGGCCGAGCGGTTTTCCGATTGGTACCGATGTTCCCCAGGAGGCTCTACGGAAGAATCCGTAGTTACACTCTCCTAGCACCGAGTCTCTCCATCATATATCTGAGCTATTCAAAGAGGGATTCAGAAAGAACTCATGAATTTTGTGAATTTGCATTCCATACTTCAACTGATAATTTATAATAAGCTAACTGTGGTTTGAGGCAATAGTAACATAGGTAAACACTTTAATGTGAAATTTGTTTGTTTTCATATTATTAACAGAACAGAGAGAGAGAGAGAGAGAGAGAGAGAGAGAGAGAGAGGGAAAGAAAAAGAAAAATTGTTGCTGTTATGTTCTGGAAAGTATTCGCGAAAATTTCACCCACAAGAAAAAGAGCAGTGGACGATTTTAGAATCCTTGAAAAAATGCAATGCTTTCCTACTTTTCAGAATTTATTTATCTTCACTGCAGCTGGTGTTTGCGCCGTGTGGCGGCCGTTAAACGTCTCCCGGTATATCATCATAATGCAGATTATATTTTCTGGTCCTTTGCGATCATTGAGTTCATGTTAGTTATTTTGAAAATAGAGTTTCGTTTAAGCCGGTGCTAGGGGGCGTGGCTGGTGTCGCACATTTCATTACTGGTCATGAACAGACTCCATTAAACCGAGTCTCCTATTCTCTGTTCTTTGATGTATTCCTTGCTTGCACAGGATCTTACTATTCAGAACTTATTTATCTTCGCTGCAGCTTGTATTTGTGCCGTGTGGCGGCCGTAAAACATCTCCCCGTACATCATCATAGTGCAGATTATATTTTTTGGTCCTTTGGGATCATTGAGTTCATGTAACTTATTTTGAAAATAGAGTTCCGCTTAAGCCGGTATTAGGGGGCTGGTGTCGCACATTTCATTACTGGTCATGAACAGACTTAATTAAACCGAGTCTGCTATTCTCTGTTCTTTGATATATTCCTTGCTTCCACAGGATCTTACTATTCAGAACTTATTTAAAGGCGAATGCTTATACTTTGTTTGACATCTTTATTTACTTTCAGTCAAATCGCAATAGGACAGTCATAGATTGTACCAAACAAGTCCCTTGATTCGAGACAAACCATACAGTACAGCAATGTCCAATGGTGTAGAAAATCTGAAAGAACCATACTTTCTGACCATAATAAAATGAAGTCAATACGAATGTACGTAAGCCTGCATAATCACGCATTGTTTCCACCCTCGTATAACTCTACCAAGTAAAGTGTTTTGCTTTGGCGTGGAGACAGTAACTTCACAGTGGGTAGGCGGCAATCGAAAACGCTCTTAACAATCGATTAACGCGGATCAAAAACCGCTAGAAACAGCGTTTTCGATTGCAAATTGTATTGTAGCCAATTTGCAATCGAAAACACTGTTTGTAACGGTTTTTGATCCGCGAACGTCGATTGCTAAAGCGTTTTCGATTGCCTACCGGGTGTGAACTTTCCATGGGTACTTTTGTCTAATGCTTTCTTGTAGCGTCAATTGCAGTCATGTGGAATAGCATTCTTTTAATTTTATTGGCGTCATTTTTTTATATAACGCAACAAATTATATACCGACATCTGTCCCGGAAACTCTTTATCTTTAGGGCATAAAAGTCTGTAAAAGGCGGAAGCAGGCTCTCTAATAGTATATGTTGCTAAGGGACCTATTATATTATTATATCAACCATTTAAGTAAATATTGGCTACTGTCCCATTTAACATACTACTTAGTATTGTCTAAGAGATAAATTAACAGGTCGTATCTCGGCAGGAGATCGTCCTACTATCAATAAAGTATCCACTGTAAACACTGACAATGTCTTCTGTGAGCTTTTTTTTAAATATTTAATCTGCTTAAGTACCGGAAAAGACCAAGAGAGCGCCCTCCTTCTCCCGATGTTAAGTGTGTGCATCCAGCTTTTTGGCATTTTGTATTTTTTGACGAAGAGATTGAGATTAAAACGCGCGTTTTTTTTTCAAATTCGAATTTGTCTGATAGTCAGTGATATGATTTACGTGTTCTTCTCATATTATACTATATGGGACCCGCGACACGGCACGTGCGAACAGCGAAGACTCCGATCAGTTTATCAGTGCCCGAGGCACATTTTCTTCCCCCAGTTTAAATGTGCCGCGGTACGAGAAAACTAACAAAGAGGCATGAGCGCCCAGCGCAGACTCAGATCAGCCTAGGCATCCGTCCGGTCTAATTAGTCTTCGCTGTCCGCATGAAGCTGGCTTAAATCCTTAACTGCGGCCCTTTAAGCACAGACCCAAATCAAACTGAGTGAATGCACAGGCTAATCTGAGTCTTCGCTGGGCGCACATGCCACTGTTGGTTTTCTCGTGTCACGGCTCAAATATATTCCACACTCCTTCCCCTTAAAAATGGATAAGATGTATGGGAACATGTACACCACAATGATTTTTCCGACATTTTTCAAAAAGGACCATTTGAGCCGCGACGTGACAAAACCAACAATGTGGTTGTGCGCCCAGCGCAGACTCAGATCAGCCTGGGCACCTGGCCAGTTTGGTCAGACTCTTTCTTAAGTGCTCAAACGGTAGCTAAGGGTCTAAGCTACCTTCATGCGGACAGTGAAGACTCTGATCAGACTGGGCGGATGCCCAGGCTGATCTGAGTCTGCGCTGGGCGCACAACCACATTGTTGGTTTTGTCACGTCGCGGCTCATTTCTTGTGATAACCTGTTTGCTTCCCTCGACGATAATGTCCTTCCAAAATGGGATCAACCCTTACAAGAAAGTTCCTCCTACAGGAGTAAATTCTCTCCTTTAAGAGTTGACCCATATTGAGAAAAGAGGACAAAGTAAATTACAGAATTGTTTCTCCTGAAAGTGTACCCTTTACTTTAAAAAGTACAAAATAAACAATGTAGGGACACAACAAACTCAGTATTAAACTCAGTATTGTCATTCGGCTTATTTCTACACTATCTACGTAATAAGAAGATTTTGTGACATAAACGCTTCTTTTCTTTGTATCCACATACAAAGGGATAAGTAGTTCAAGCTAATAATCATTATTCAATGAAGCTTGTCTTATAGAAAAAATAAATTTTCCATGTATTTTCCATGTGGAGGCGTTGTGGAAAATTACAAACAACAACAACGTAAGAAACGAATACCTATTTTCCCTGAAAATGCGAAAGATGACATGAATAGCGTTTCTAACGTTACCCTTAATGAGAGGCATCATATCTAAAACGGCAGTTCTAAACAGAAACGTTTGTCAAATGCAGGTCCGATCAGCTGAAACCCTATTATTATTATTATTATTATTATTATTATTGTAAAGTTTATTGCTAATGCTGTAAACAGTTTCCCATTGCACAAAAGTTCAATGGAACGTGCATACGACGGCGGCATTTTAACACAAGTTATATTTCACCCATTAATCCCTGACTTCCCAAAATAGGACCAAGGCAAGCAGTGTAGTCCCTAATCAGATGGCGGCATCTGATCAAGGGCTACTCTGCATGCATTAAATGCAGGAATTAAAAAAACGTGATTAAATGATGTTAGACACTCTTTGTATTTAAGAAATGGACAGGTAGAAAGGTTTACTAGCTATTTATAGGTTAATATTGATAATAATAATAATACATGTGTAATAATAATAGTGATAATGATAACAAAAACTTCATTTAAGAGTATACATACCCTGAAGACTGTGTTCGTTGTTGTGAAATATTCCAGACCAAGCTTCACCACTAAAGTGTCATTGGTAGGAGACTTTGATTTCATTTTCACCCAGTATACTTTTATTTCTCTTTGCTCCTGTTTGTCTGTCTGTTGTCTCTAAGTCCAAATGCTATCCTACAGCCGCAGAACTTAAGGAATATTTCTTAGATGTATAAATTCCTTGTACGATGTATAGATGTGATAAATGGTTTATATCTTATAAGCTGAATGCATAAATAATATACAAAAAATACACACGATATTGTTTTTGATTATTTATTTATTTTACTTAAGTTTGAAATGTTTTATCTAAACTTTGTTCTCTCAAAGTAACACCTTTTCTCCCTAATAGTTGATAAGTAACTAAATATATCGACGTTTGCGAAATATTGGCTAGGTAAATATTTACTCCATTATTTTAAGTATTTAATCTTGATTGACAAATCTTTTTAGAATTTTGCTATTGATAGTTTCCAACAGTGATTCCGCCCCCTTCGGAGTTGGTTTACAATTATAGTAGAGTTCAATAAAGCAAAAATGATCACTCTTGGGCACAAGGGCTTAAAGGTCATACATGTCGAACGTTTATACGGCGAAGACTTAGACCAGCCTAATTGCAACATTCCTTTTCGCATAAAAATAAAGCCTTGAACCAAACAAGTTTATCTAAATGCTCACTTGTCGAAAACTGTTAAATGGGTCTACTTCTCGCGGCAAGTTAAAAAAATCCATTGGTATCGACATTTCGATAACTTTTGAATCGGACTGTAACGTGCGTAAATTAATTCATTAAAAAATGAAAGAAATTCTGCTTAAATGACTAGAGTAATGACGTTTAACCGCACTTGAACCGATAGTATTTCAATCAAAGTGACAAAATAGTTTAAACTTAGAAAAGAAAATTAAAAATAGAAAGTTAGAAAAAGTACAGTATTGCTATTACTTTAATGGTACTCATGTACTAGATTAATTATACTATGACCATTTATTATCGCATTTCTTCATTTATAAGACGGGATTTTCCCGTCCAAAACAATCTTAAATATCTAGACCTGTCTTATATAATAATCCAAAAAATCTAGATCCGTCTTATAAGACGGATCTAGAATTTTAGGATTGTTTATGAAGGGATAACTCCGTCTGATTACAGATTTCATAAATGAGTCGCGGCACGAGAAAATGAACAATGTGGCATGTGCGCCCAGCGAAGACTCAGATCAGCCTGGACATCCACCCAGTCTGATCAGAGTCTTCGCTGTCCGCATGAAGGTAGCTGAGACCCTTAACTACCCTTCAAGCGCTTAGCGAAGAATCTGTTCAGACGATGTCCAGGCTGATCTGTGTCTGCGCTGGGCGCACAACCACTTTGTTGGTTTTCTCGTGTCGCGGCCAAATGATTTGGTTAGATGGTGTCATTCTGGAGATGGAAATATGCCGCTTTATAGCTGACCAACACGGTATTCGGAGCAATTTCCATATTATACGAGGGTTGATCCAGAAGTAATGTCACTGCAGCTATAAAACTGTTTTGAATAAAAATAAAGAAACAAAATTTCATACCCAGGTACGTTTATCTAATTGCAGTATGGTCTGAAAATGTCATTAAAATATAGGGGCCTAGTGTACAGTTATCGAGAGATCGAGGTAGACAGAAGGCATGGTAACGACACGCGCCGCTGATTGCCCCTTTACACAAACTTCATTATCACTGTTATATCACCACATGTTTAGTTAAACCGCTCTTGAGTCTCCAATGGTGATATTCTTAGTTTGTGGCAAAACTGCATATATATGGGCTGACGCACTAGTCAGAAATTAACATTTTTCACTCGGTGGTAACAAATATTTGCACTAACTGGCGCACTTCAAACTGCAATAACGCTATCAAAATTTCAACAGTGGGCAGCATAGATATATATTGCTATCGTATCAAATTTTCATCTGATTTGGTGCGTTAGTTTGATTTTTATTTGTTATTGAATTTGAAAATGATGTTCATGTAACCAACGTTATTTTAACGTGCGGCGCGATGGCGTCGGTGGCGTTTTTTGAACGTCTATATAATTGGAACGGAAAAAGATTCCAACTTCATATTTATTCTGTTAATTGAAATTGAATTAAAGTGTAGCTTGATAATATTTTTATAATAAAGCTACGATGAATAAGCGTGTAATGGTCACAGTGACATTATTTCTGGATCAACCCTTGTACATCCGTAGTCCGAAAGAATGCAGGCCTTTGAGATGAGATGCTACCGAAGGTTACTGACCATTTCGTACAAGGACCATATAACCAATGAGGAGGTTCGCAGAAAGATCCAAGCAGCCATTGGAAAATATGATGAACTTCTGACGCTGGTCAAGAAACAGAAACTAAGGTCGTTTGGCTACGTCTCAAGGCCTTCTGGTTTAGCAAAGACGATTTTACCGGGCACAGTGAAAGGAAAAAGAAGAAGAGGTAGACAGGAGAATGGGTGGGAAGACAATATTAAAGAGTGGACAGGGGTAGATTTTGCCAGCTCAACTAGGACAGCTGAAAACAGGACAAGGGGGAAAGGGATTGCTTCGAAGTCATCTGTGGTGCCCCAACGACCTAGTAAGGTTTTGGGATAGAATAGAATAGAATAGTCCGAAGGTTTTGTTTCGTACAAGACAACCCAGCTGGCCGACAATGTCGAAACGACGTATCAATGTAAGATGACGAACCAACGAACAAAAATGTATATCTTTTGTTTCGACATTGTGTCCCCGCTGGAAAATGGCGTTGGTTGGCTGGTATAGATTTGGGTTTAACGGCCCTTTGAGACAGTATTTCAGTCTATATCGGACCGTCTCCCAGAGAGAAGGAGAAAGAAGAATAATGACAGATTAGAAAATGATGCAAGCAACCCCCGCCTGCACCTACTGCAATCCCAGTAGGCCATTGTCCTACTTATATCCAAATAAGTAGGACGCCCCGGCAATGGAAGTTATAACCAGCACCATCGCCCGACCACCAGCCCCCTCCCCTTCCAACCCCCCCCCCCCCCTCCCCTGGAAAATGACGTAGCGCTGTTTTTTGTACATTGTTAAGTTGTCCCTAAAGAATGAACACATATAACAATTATAAAGAATGAATCAAGATTCTGTTTGAATGAAAGGCATATCAGAATTATGCAAGAGCAAAAGGCTACACGCAAACGAAAATAATATTTAAAAGATTTTTTTTATTTTGTATGTGACTAAGCTAACTTATCGCAGACAAGTTTTAATCCTGAGGCGACGCATGGAGAAAGGTATAGCCTGACACATGTACAGAGCGTAGGACCAGACCAGCCTGTGAATTCGAGCGCTGATCACTCAATCTGTTCCACCTTTTTCCTAACACTTAAAACGCAAAAAAATGAAACTAGTTGAATTTACAAACAGTATAGATACAGTTGAGGCGGCCTCATCTGGATCTATACTGTTTGCCTTCTAGTCTTTGAATTCTTAAGACGAAACTTTTTTTAAAGTTTAGGCGTCTACGTTTTTTTGTTTTTCTTTGGTGGTGGTGGTGGTGCGTGTGTGTGTAGGGGGGGTGCTTTGAGGTTAAACAGCTAACGGCACGGGTCTGATCAGTCTGGGACTGCCGGCTAGGCTGATACAGATAGTCACTCTTTGAATCGTAAAACATTTCCCCTCATTGTGCCAGTTTTAATCACGCATTGACGTACTGACTTTTAAATCCATTGAAATGTTAAACTCTTGCAAAACACCAGGATAATCCTGTATTAGTAATAAGATTTACTTAAAGTGCATTCAAACAAATAAAACTGTAAACAGCCTCTTCGTCGTGTTGGCAGAGGGCTTGACCCTCTGACTCATGATCTGAAAGCATGTTCGAACCTTACAAATGTTGTGATGCTTTTATATATCATACTCATATAATATGCATACCGCTCTTTTACACAAATTTTGGTGTCCAGTAAAAGAGAATAATGGTGTTATTCACAACTCCCGAAAGTCGCCATATTTATTTTACCAGTTTATCTTTTACCAAACTGAAATTTTTGTACTTATAACTTTAATTATCTGATGGGAATAGATTTTCGCATTTCCCAGGCGTGATCTTGTGACTGCTACCCTATACAATTAAAATCTTAAAGAGTTCCTTCAACACTGTAAAAATCGCGCTTAGCTATAAAACCCAAGTAGTTACATGTTTATGTGTAAACATGTTTAGGAATATGTCATATAGCTAAACATGTACGCCTTTTCTATTCACATTAATTTCCTTTCTCTATAGCAAAACTGGTTTGGAGAACCCTACCGTTGTTGGCCTCAAGAATCAGCATACATTATGTCAGATGACATTATAAAGGTCTCGTCTTACTGAAGTGGAACAGCAATGCGCACACATGCTCTGATTATCAATGGGATCATTTTTTGAAGGAAAGAATTTGCTCCTCTAAGAGCAAATTATTTCTTTTCAATTTAGGCCACTTTTTGGCAGGGTTTGATCCTACAGGAAAGCAAACAGGAAGTCACAAGTTATTTTCCTTTAAAAAATGGCAGAAAATCATGAAGTGTGTGTGTGTTGGTGTGTGTTTCAACTCTTGTAACGACGTTACCCTCCCCCCCCTCCCACCCCCACACACACCTCAGCGGAACGTATCCATAGCCGCAGCAACGGGACGCCATTTTGTCCGTCCATAAAAGTGGCACGTTCGCCCAGCGAAGACTCAGATCAGCCTGGGCATCCGCCCAGTTTATTCAGAGTTTTCGCTGTGCGCTTAGTGGGTAGCGTCATGCGGACAGCGAAGACTCTGATCATGCTGGGTGGATGCATTGACTGGTCTGGTTATTCGCTAGGCGCATATGCCATTTGGTTTATTTTGTCGTGTCGCGTCTCAAATTTACTATTGTCTTCAAAAAGAGCATTGGTGTGTTGTGCTTGCAGTGGGTGCGGGATTGAGATTATTTGGATATTTTCCTTCCTTCGCAAACATTGTAGGTACCCAGCTGTGTTTGTAGTAGGCGCAGAATGAGGCAAACCAGATTTTTTTCTTTTTGATTTTTATGCTTTGTAGTTGAGTACGAATCCACTATATTTACAGTACATGTAGGTACGGGATGGGACATTTTACGCTTGAATCAAATTGTATATTGTAGCATTGTATTTATCTGCCACCTATGGCAAGCCAAATGCACACTAATTAGAAAAACCTGGTTTTTCTCAGAAAAACCTGGTTTTGCGATTTGATAAACCAGGTTTTTCTCAGATAAACCAGGTTTTTCTCTGATAAACCAGGTTTTTCTCTTGTTAAACCAGGTTTTTCTCAGATAAACCAGGTTTTTCTCTGATAAACCAGGTTTTTCTCTGAAACTTATGATAGCAAGAGATAAACCTGGTTTTTCGAGAAAAACCAGGTTTAACAGTGAAAAACTTGGTTTTCCTTTTGTTAAACCAGGTTTTTCTGAGATAAACCAGGTTTTTCTCTTGATATCCTAGGTTTTCATTTATAATGCGTCTTTTCGGCTGAAAAACCTGGTTTAACAGAGAAAAACCTGGTATATCGAGAGGAAACCTAGGTTGTCTCTTGAAAACCTAGGTTTTCTCAGATAAACCAGGTTTTTCTCAGATAAACCAGGTTTTTCTCTATAGATTTGAAAAACCTGGTATATCGAGAGAAAACCTAGGTTTTCTCTTGAATACCTAGGTTTTCTCTTGATAAACCAGGTTTTTCCTAGATAAACCAGGTTTTTCTCTCCTAAACCTGGTTTTTCATTGTGCAGAGGCAAGCCAAACGCACACTAACTTAGAGATATACCAGGTATTTCTTATAAGTGTGAAAAGCGCAAAACTTAATATATCTGGAGAAAAACCTAGTATATCTCTCTAGTCACATGACTTGTAATCACAAGTTTCTCTCAATTTCATTGGCTAATGAGAAAAACTAGGTTTTTCAAATGAGTGTACATCTGGTGAAAAACCTGGTTTATCTCTCCTGTCACGTGACTTGTAATCACAAGTTTCTCTCAATTTCATTGGCTATAGAGAAAAACCAGGTTTTTCTAATTATACATTTGGATAGCGAAACATAGTATATCTGGAGAAAAACCTGGTTTTTCTCTCTAGTCACGTGATTTGTTATCACAGGTTTCTCTCAATTTCATTGGCTAATGAGAAAAACCAGGTTTTTCTCTGCAGTTACCACGTGATTTGATATCGCAAGTTTCTAGCAATTTGACTGGATGGAGTGATTTCTGCAAAACCATGTTTTACAACATCTGATTGGACAAGCTATAATAAGGATATCGACCTGCTACAATAATCATGCTTCCGCTTCTGTTTTTATTACCTGTGTATTAGCTTTCGTAGATAAGAGGACACGCGCGCACACTTCCAATAATCGCCAATGTCACCAGCAGTGTTGGGGGTCATAAAATACAATATACATGCATACAGGATTTTTGTGTATTGCGCAAAAAGTAGGACAAATAAAACTCTGGATCTGTACTTCACAAAGGAATTCTCTCTTTTTTATCTGCGCAGAGTGGGAAGTTTTAGCGCAGTGACAATTACGAAATCGAAAAATAATCAAATGTTTTTGTGTCTAATAAATACATGTATGCTTATCAACGTGATTATTCATCGTTTTATTTTTATTTATTTTTTTTCGTATTGCCAATTTAAAATTGGTAGTTTGATACTTAAATTTCGTCATAGGCAGCGTGATTATTTTATTTAATTTTATTTATTTTTATTTATTTTTTTTTTTTGTCAATTTACATTTGATAGTTTGATGATTAAATTTCCACATAGGCAGCCAATATTTTTCTAGCTATTTTATTATCCTTTTTTTTTTAATCTTTTTTTTTTACTATAATTATTCTTATTGCACCCCCACCTCCATTTTTGTTCAGCTTTCCGAATACAATCACTGTTAAAGTGAGAGGTACAATAGATATAGATGGATGGATGGATGACTTGCAGTTTTACGTCCTTTTTAACAGTATTTCAGTCATATCAGGCCGAGGAGATGGTGTTTATGAACGGCTCTGTGCAAAGGCAAAGAAAACCCGCTAACGGTTGGAAAGATTTCCGCTTCGAGTGGTGCCCGAACCCGGGGCTGCTAAATCAGTACGACAGCGCTTAACCTACTAAGCTACCGGGGCTCCTGAACGGTACAAGTACTTGACCGAATGTGCATATCAATCTCGACATACACAGGTAGCATATGCCCGAAGGCAGGTTTTTAGACGACGCGCCGAATGTGATCAAGGTCGTCACTGCCTTAGCTGCTAGACGGCTGGGGTTATCATGAGTGCCGCGTAATTACAGAGAGAGAGAGAGAGAGTAAATATAATAGATCCGTTAACCAAAAAGGGGTCATGATCAGGCCAACATGCTCAGTCCAATCTGGGTATAGGCAGTTCGCATATACACGGCATAGTGGCAATTGTTTCAAAGAAACAGACTTCTCTAGGCATATGCAGGTCGGAAAGGCAGTGATTATGCCGTGAGGCCCGGACCAGACTACCTAACATAGAGACTTGCGTATGACCTTACTATCATACTGCATCGTCTAATACTCTTAACTATAAAATAAGATAAAAAAAAATGGAAAGTAGTGTATGAGCATACAGCAGTCTGTTCTTTCCCAGTTTCGTAAATTTCTGGAAGTCCACCAGACTTTTATAGTATAATAATTACTTTCAAATTCTGTATTTTTTTCCTCAAGGATGCTACTGATGGCGTAATATTAAGGTCACAAACAAAATCTTTATGACGTAATACATGTTATTCAAGTTTTGTACTTCAAGTTTATTTTTATTTGGCTATTTCCAGAATCTTTCATTGAAACCTCCTGAGATGTGACTAGGCTGACTAATGGTTTTAAAAGAGATTGTCGATCTCTCTGTTGTCATTTCATTGCATTAAAGTGTGTACTAATTTGTCCAAAGCATGCTTGAGGATAAAAAAAAATAAAGAAGAAGAAAAAAATCTCATTCGCAAAACTTTAACGCAAATGTTAATTTACATGTACATACGGATGGAGACGGACAGACACGGACGGAAAATGCAAAAATTACTCTTCGATATGTCTAATGTTAGGATATAAATATTCACATGAGCAGACTGGTGTCAGACTGGGCATGAAACTGATGTAAGAATGAGAAAAATACCGTAATTACCTTTAATATTTGTGCACCTTCGCCAGATTCTGTAATTATTCTAGAATTAAAAGTCTCCATAGTCCTAAATGTCTAAATTCAAATAATTGTAAAAGGCGGTTCAACCCTCACGTTTGGTAATAAAATATGGGTTGTTATGCATATATTGGGTCATGTAACTTGCAAAAAGGAAATAAAACAAGTTTTTGAAAAAAATAACAAATCGCTTCACAAATTAAAATTTTCCTGTTCTGGTTTCCCGTCTCGCAATATAAGCATAGGCGGAATAGTGATTGGGACTCCAGGCTCTACATTGTGTTTTTACCATTTGATTCAACTTAATGAATTTGGAAGTAGGTGATTTTTTCGCCAACTTAAATACCCAGAATGAGTTTTCAAACTCTTTTTATGTGAAACTCAGTGATTTTTTAATTGTTTAAAGCTGGCTAATCACGGTCATTTACACTGACGAAACTATACTGAGAAGTTTGCAGCGATACTTCATGATAAAAGTTTTCACGCTAATAAAGCAATGTGACCTTTAAAAGCTATGACTGGGGTCCTACGCTTTTACATTTTACACTGTAAAAAGAAATCGTAACTTTTACGGTAAAATACTTGGCAATTGGTTGCCAGGAAGTGCATGGAACTTTACAGTACAGGATGGGATTCTATCGAGACTTTTAAAACGGAAAATGACTGACTTGAAGCAAAAAAATCCAGTGAGTGAGATGAAAACGAAAATCGGTTTGGTGTGAATTGTATTTGCTTTTGTAGTAATCCTAAGCGCTATTTCTTAGTGCTTCTCGAAATCTATTCTGGAAGTACTAATCAAAAGCAAAATTTCCGATTTCGACTCCATTAGGCTGAAAATGTCGGTTTCCAGAATCTTTGATTGAAACCTCCCGAGGTGTGAGAAGGTTGACTAATAGTTTTAAAACAAATTGTCGATCTCTCTATCCTTCTGTCTCTCTGCTCTCTGTTGTCATTTCGTTGCATTATATTATGTACTTATTAAGCATGCTTGAAGGAAAAGAAAGAAAGAAAGAAACAAACAAAACTAAATAAATAAATAAATAATCTTTGCGCAAAACTTTAACGCAATTGTTAAAGTGTGTCTCCCTCGTTTATTTCATGTTTTCAGAAACAAATATTTCAACAAAATTTCTTTAAACAATATGTTATAGTCCCATAATTACCGCACAAGTTTTGAGAAAATGCATGTTTTTCGATAAATGGGGAATGAAAAATATCGTCAAATTAAAATGCAAATTATCTATTTCCTTACGGCCTGTAAGAATATCGATTTTTACCACGTATGTCATGTGATCATGTACATGTATTTTTCTTATTCGTGCATGTGATTGTAACGCATGAATAAATCATTTTTGTCCAATAATGCGATTTCGAGCGCGGTCCGCGATCGTTTAAAAAAATTTAAATTCACTGTTATAAAATATTATTATCTAAACTCTATTTCAAATATATAATTAGACCATGTCGGAGGTATTGCATGATATATTACATCAAATCATTTTTGGTTATTATCATAAAGGGAGTAAATCTTTAATTTACATACGGATGAAGACAAACGGACACGGACAGAAAGGCAAAAATTATACAACACGCGATATGTCGGGCTATAAATATTCTCATGAACAGACTGGTCCTAGACTGTCAGATTGGATATGAAACTGGGGTAAGAAAGAAAAATACTGTAATTACCGTAAATATTTGTGCACCTTCGCCAGTTTTTGTAATTACTCTACACTGTAAAAATTCTGTAGAATTTACGGTAGAATATCTGGAAACCAGCTGCCAGTCCGTTTCCCGTTATTTTTACGGGCACCCGTAAACATCGCGGCAGGAATCAACAAGCAGAGTAGGGCAGAATAAGACAGATATTGTTTTGGTTCTATAGCCCTTCAATACTATAAAGGTATTCTCGAGTGCGGTCAGTTAATATAATTCTACCATATCGTTATTTCAAAAAACGATCTTTAGGCAGATGCCCGTAAAACAACATGAAATGGACTGGCAGCAAGGTATTTTACCGTAAAATCTACGGACTTTTTTACAGTGTAGAATTTAAAAGCTATGACTGGGGTCCTACGCCGGAGTATTTTACACTATGAAAAACGTAAATTTTACGGTAATATACTTGGCAACTAGTCGCCAGGACCTTAACAGTAAAGCATGGGAGTGTAAACGAGACTTTTAAAACGGAAAATGTCTTCATTGAGAAAAAAAAAATCTTTTTTTTTTATTCCTCCTTTATTTTCTTTATAATCATTACAGGAAATATACAGCGTACCTTTACGCATTTTAAAGTTTAAGACAGCGAAAGTTGGCCATTTTGGTTGCCAACTGAAATGACCCAAATAAATTTTCAACTCACTATTTTTTATGAGAAACTCAAGTATGTTTCATGTGTTATATTCCACTGGAAAATGCGCTTCAGTTGATGCAGTCTAATTAGAAATATCGATTAGTCTTTCTTATATATTTATTGCGCTCATGACTAAAAAGGGAAAACAAACACACGTTATTCAAACAAAGTATGCTTAAATTAAAAGGTATAAATTTACAATTTACGTCTTTGGCGTGGTCAACATTACACATCTAAATGACGCTAAATATTTAAAAAGATAAATATTTTTGTTTATTGTGTACCATATTCTTGTCATGTGCAAGTACAGCGACGCTGATATTTCATCAAAGGAAATTCCCCATCGCACATAGGTAATGACATAACTGGGCCATAAAACAATATTATCTATAGGGTGTCTGCAATCTCGCGAAATACGAGATCTCGCGACCGCGTTAGTTCGAATCACTATGTCAATACACCTGTTAGCCAATCAGGCTGAGAAAAACCAGGTATAACAGATCTTCGAGTGTTATCCCAAGTTTCTCAATATCCAATCAGATTGAGAAAAACCAGGTATAACAAAACAGCTAGCGTCCAATCATATTTCTGGAAACCTGTGATATCAAGTCACGTGACAAAAGAGAAAAACCTGGTTTTTCTCAAAACTTGAGAAAAACCTAGTTTTTCTAATAATATGCATTCGGTGAAGCGTTATCGTAGATAATTAGTGTGCATTCGGCTTGCCGCATACAACTGCATTAGCAGAGACCGTCGTAAAACCTGGTTTATCAATATAAACTTGTGATAACACAAGTTTTTTCGTTAAACCAGGTTTCTCTCTCGATAAACCAGGTTTTTCTCAGATAAACCAGGTTTTTCTCTGATAAACCAGGGTTTTCTCTGATAAACCAGGTTTGTCTTTTGATATCGTAGGTTTCTGAGATAAACCAGGTTTTCCTACACAAAACCTGGTTTTTCAAAGAAACCTAGGTTTTCTCGAGATATACTAGGTTTTATAGAAAAACCTGGTTTATCAAAAGAAAAACCTGGTTTATCAGAGAAAAACTAGGTATATCACAGAAAAAACAGGTTTTTCTGTTGAAATACCAGGTTTTGCGAGGAAAAACCTGGTTTATCAGAGAAAAACCTGGTTTATCTGAGAAAAACCTGGTTTAACAAGAGAAAAACCTGGTTTATCAGAGAAAAACCTGGTTTATCTGAGAAAAACCTGGTTTATCAAATCGCAAAACCAGGTTTTTCTGAGAAAAACCAGGTTTTTCTAATTAGTGTGCATTTGGCTTGCCATAGCCACCAGTCACCGTCAAACATTGTGTGTTTATTGCAAACTGGGCTGGCTAAATACGTATACATGGACTATAATGCTTATCCTGTACATTATTATTATTTTTTGTTTTGATTTTTATTTTATTTCGTAATTATAGTTTAGCAAATTTGTTTCACTTTCTTGGATACATTTGCTTTTCTCTAAGTAAACACTTTATTAGCGCGGAATTTCCACGACTGATTTCCTTTCTAATATTTCAAAAGCTATTTCAAGTTTTTCTTTGCTTTTATGGTAAATTTAAAAAAAATGAATTTAACAAAATTAGTTACAAAAAAAGGAAAAAAAAAAAAAAAAATTCGGGAACAGTTCGCGAGTTGATATGTAACGGTTGCCACTCAAGGTGCTGTGGTACATGGAGCTCTCACTATATAGTCACACAGCATCGTTACATGTATTCGTGAGGTAAATTCAAATAAACAATACCAAAATGAAAAACTTTCGATAGCCAGGACTCCCAGTACAAGTTGGATAATCTCGATAACGCATTTAAATAATTGCATGTTCTTTCAGATAACTTGATAAGATAACCACAATTGCATCTTCCTCATTAAACAGTTAGCCAATTAACACAGCGTCACTATCAGCAGTATCAAAATAAAAATACTGTACGCATCGATTAAAGTTTCCCAATACCGTATAGGAACAGCGAAGACCAGACTCGACCTGTGCGTCGGCACTTACAGACTGAATTCTTTACTTTTACCTTCAATGGTAGTTCAAGATTTAATAGTACGCACGCAAACAGACAAGCCGATCATGGTCTAAAATGGTACATGAACTAATGTACTCTCTTCTGATCGCGTCTGTATGGTCAAAGTGTTATGTTTATCAACTGTCAAATTCAAACAGTTATTATGTTCGATGCTTCCATGCAGCATTCAGTGTTTCATTTCTTGCTACATTTCTAAATGGATATACACATGTATAAATGTTTATAACTACATGTAATTGGGTACTCATAAAGTAGAATATGGCGACGCCAGCATATCGACCGTTTGTGTGCAGTATATGTCTAAATGATTATAACGATCCAAAGTTCCTTGCCTGTTTTCATTCCTTCTGTTTTCAATGTCTGAAGGACTGTTTCGAAGTCAAGAAAGGCCAGTCAATCAAATGTCCACTCTGCAGAAAGCTCACTCCTATGCCAGAAGATGGAATCAAAGGACTTAGCAACAACATTTACCTTGAGTCTGGAAAAGACACAGGAATAAAAGGAAAACTGTATTGCGGGTTCTGTTGCAGCAACTATGTCGCAGAATTTCACTGTCTTGACTGTGCCGATTACCTGTGCACAAAATGCAAAGATCAGCATGTACAGATGAAACAAACAAAAGCGCATATGTTAGAAATTGTGGAAGAAGAAGAAATTCCCAGTGAACAAGGAAAAGAAATGTGTAGAAAACATGCCAACAAAGAATTACTATTTGGCTGTTATCATTGCAATGAGGTATGCTGTAGCGAATGCTGGGAGACAAGTCACAAAGAACATAAGATTGGGCCCTTGACGGAGGTATCTCGGGCAGTGCGACAATCTGTGAAAGAAGCCATAAATGAAACAAAGACGCAGTTAGTGGATATAGTGAAAGAAGAAGCAGACCTTCTTGTAGAAAGAGATAAAATAAACAATTTAATTGGACACACTGACACCGAAATTGACAAAATCGGAGACGAACTGAAACGAAGAATTGACAATATTAAGATTAATATAAAGAATGAGTTGAGAGACACGAGTGACGCACTGAATAAAGAAATGCAAACACTACTAGAATCAAATAAGGCCAAGAACAAAGTTGTCACAGACCTTGTTGAATCAACAACGAATATTTTAGATAAATCCAGCAATATTCACGTTCTCACTGTCGGCAGAGACCTGAAAAACATGTTGTTTGAGAAAAATTTGGAAGCACCAGTTGAAGAATTGCGGGCTCCACAAATCGTTACACCAGATATAGAGACGACGATTCTGACAAGCTTGCGCGATCAATCAGAGGTTACTGCGAACAACATTTTTCACCCAACAGTAGACGTTGATGTTCTTCACTCTGTTATAGTGAAGACTAAAAATATCACCACCATAACGTGCCTAGCTAACGGTTGCATTCTCATCTGCGACAGTAACAAGAAGAGACTTCATCAACTTACTGTTGAAGGAGATCGTCTTGGTTCGTTTAAAGTACCATTCAGGTATAATGATAATTTATCAGCTACAGTCAACTCCCAATATCTCGAACATTGACATCTCAAAACATCTTCTTAAATCGAAGAAAATATTTCTATTTTTATTTACATTTCAACTCTTGTTATCTCAAACTGCTGGTACCAGAAAATTTACTTTGAGATATCAGTAGTTTGGGCTGACATTTGCCTTCGAGACGTCGAGAGTTGACTGTATATGGATAAGATTGTACAGTCGAATACTTGCAACTGTAGTGTAGTCTTTTACAGTCACAGAATGTCATCTATACGAACTCAAATCATACTTTTTCTTAGACAAAGTAAATTCTTCCTAATTTCAGTTTGTATGATCGAGTATGTTTTGTCTCATTTTATAATTTTGATATTCGTCATGTATTTTAAAAATTAATTCTGTTCAAATTTTCTATAAATATAGCGTGTATGAAAGATCCCAAACTTTTCTCGGTTAATTTTATTTATTGCATTTTTTCTTATTTATCTATTTTCATTTTTTTTCAATGAAGACAATATATTTAAATGTGCATACCCTTTATTCTCCGAGGATGGAGACACAGCTAACGTCACAGTCTCACCTAATGCTCACGTTTTCCTCAATACTTTTCCAATTTCCACAACATAACTAAGCTGCGGATTTCTCATTTGGCGCCAAGGGCAGGACGCTGAATTTGATTTTATCATGCATCTGCTGCCAAACTCACCTGATAGCAGGGGTATGATAACATGATGTGATATCATGTCACTTCAGAACTGCACTTGCGCGAACGCTATCAGGCGATGCCATAAAAAGCGATCTCTGAAGACGATTGGCTACATACTGACGTTGGCCGTGATAACAACGTTCTATTGGTTAAATGACGTCACCGACTTACCTCTAAATGCATTCGCGACGTCAACAAGTTCGGACAAAACTGCGTTTCCTTTTCATTTGTATGACTGTTTTTTACGCCGTAAAATCTTCTAAAGATGCATGATAAATAGAAAACCGTGATAGTGTCTTTTGATATCAAGTTTATCAGGCTCGACCAGAAACACGTCGGACTGGCTCGGCAAGCCTCGCCATTCCTACGCTGTTTCTAGTCTCGCCTGATAAATTTGATATCAAAAGGCACTAACATGGTATTCTCTATGTATCAGTTTCTGATCATCATCTTTAGAGCCTTCTAGTAAACAAATTAGAGACAAGAGCTGCTTTGGTTTACAATTTTTGCTTTTCTTTTATAACATAAGAATTTAATTTATAGGATTATTTGTTTTGTAGAATAGAGGATGTAGTACAGCTAAGTGATGGGTCAGTCATTACAACAAAGTACCGTGGACAAAGACTAACGAAATTCTGGTTGGAAGGGAACTATGTGGATAACAACAAAACACAGGCTTACACTCTAGGAATATCCCTAACCTGCGATGGAAACAACATGATTCTTTGCTGCAGTGATATTAGAGAGGAAAGGAAGCGTAAACTGGCCAACAGTAGACTGCTGATAATGAGCCCGACTATGGAAGTGCAACAAGAAATGAAAGTACCAAGTGGGCGCGAGGTTGTACGACGCGCATGCCAGAATAGAAGCGGGGATTTTGTTGCTATAACCTCAAGAAGATGCTTTATTCTCGGACGAACTGGGGAGCTGAAATTCATTTATAAGTTTAAAGGCAAGGTACATTCATTGTGTACAGATAACTACGGGAACATCATTATTCTTCACGACGACTGCGGGACTAAAAGGATATCCTTGTATAACGCCAGCATGATATGGATTAAAGGGCTATGCACACTAGTCTACGCATCAGGAGAAGAAACGACATGCTCGTTGACGATGGGCAGAAATGGCTGCTTATGGATTTCCGGTCGCAATCGAATTGGATGTATAAAGTATACGCTGTAAATGCATGAGCGTCTGTCGGCAACTTGTGTGGGCTGTGCTTGTTTCATGTACAGTAATTCAGGAAAGATTTTGAAAAGCAATCAATATATTTACATGTTCATTTCTTGAACAGCAAAGTGTAAATATCTTCCTTTTTTAAACAATCAGTAGATGGAATAGTAAGACATAATTATAGTAATACGTAAGTTTAATTAAGTGGAAACACACCAGGTTCAAACTGCTGTAAAGTTACGGTCGTACTAAATTCCGCAAGGAACCGCAAAGTAGCACAAGGTACCGCAAGTTAGCACAAGGTAGGCACAAGGTGGTTCGGCAAATAATACATAATAGTCAGCCAGTTCAGTACCTATTTTATTTTAACGCTTACTCGTTCTCACGCTTTCCTTGTCTTGGGGTTTGGAAAGGCTTTTGTACGTTTCACTGAATACCTGCCATTCATGGGAACAACGGTATCAGACTATAATAGAAAATAGCAGACTTTGCAAACCTTTACTGACTTCTTTGAGAGTGAGAGTTGAATTTCAAATCCCGACCACACCAAGTTTTAGACTTCGGCCTGTTATTGAAATGCAATCAGCGTGAATCTATTGGTGACATGAAGAGCAGCATATGCAGTTTTGACACAATCGGTTTTACATTTTATTCATGGAAAGTCCGGAGTTCTCTCAAAACTTTAAATCCTAATTTATTTTTCGTTTCCCCATGATGGTTTTTCAGTGTTAGCTCTGACCAGTAGGTGATGAAAGATACTTTTGAATGTACCTATAGCTCATTATTTAGTGAGTTTAATCAGTTAAAATATTTTTCTATCCATCCTGTACCTCCTTGTGCCTACTTTGTACTACCTTGCGGTACCTTGTGACTACCTTGCGGTATCTTGTGCAAACCTTGCGGCACAAGTGCGGTACCTTGAGCCTACCTTGCGGTACCTAATGCTACCTTGCGGTACCTTATGCTACCTTGCGGTATTTAGTACGACCCGTAAAATTATAACACACCAAAGATAATTTGCTACAGCATAACTTCTGCTGAAAGTACTTCTGTATAAGTACAAATTTAATTTCATTTACATAACTAAATTTTACTTGGGTTCATGTTCTCGGAGTTCTTTCGGTTTGAATAGTGTATCTGCAACATTTGTATGTATGCATTGTAATGCGTTTTCGAATTTTAAAGATCAAAAACGCTCATGCAGTCGACAAACGCGGATCAAAAACCGTTTGAAACAGCGTTTTCGATTGCAAATTGTTGCCAATTTGCAATCGAAAACGCTGTTTCAAACGGTTTTTGATAGCCAATGTCCAATCGAAAATACAAATTGTCGCCCAGTTGCAATCGAAAACGCTATTTCTAACGGTTTTTGATCGCCAATTTGCAATAGAAAACGCTGTTTCCAACGGTTTTTGATCCGCGTTAATCGATTTTTAAGAGCGTTTTCGATTTCCGCCTACCCGGTGTGAGACTACAGTGTGATTTTCCAGTGCTGTTATGGTACAGTCGACTATAAAGAGAGGCGCCGTGGTCAAGGGGTAGGAGCGACTCGGTTATTGCACAGAAGGTCCGCGGAAAATCGTAAGTTCAAACCCGGGTTGGGTCATCCGGCAACAGGAAAACTCTGTCATTCCAGCAGCAAACGGTTCCTGTTTCAAATCAAGGAAGGATAAGGCAGTGAAAGGAGAGGGATGGGATCCACCTTTCTCATGTTGTGCCAATGATACAGTGAGCCTCTAACACCCACTGCCGCCACGGTCAATAGGCTACGGGAAACATTTGAGCCGCGACACGAGAAAACCAACAATGTGGTTGTGCGCCCAGCGCAGACTCAGATCAGCCTGGGCTTCCACCCAGTCTGATCAGAGTCTTCGCTTTGCGCTTACATGGTAGCTAAAGGTCTAAGCTACCTCTATGCGGATAGCGAAGACTCTGATCAGACTGGGCGGATGCCCAGGCTGATCTGAGTCTGCGCTAGCCGCACAACCAGTTTGTTGGTTTTCTCGTGTCGCGGCTCATTTACAGTTGACTGAGCTATTAATGGAAAGGCGCACCTGTGTGATTTTGCATTTGTTCTAACAAGGCAAGACAACCACAGCAGCGTATTATTAAATTCAGATTTTATGCTGTCCAGTCATGCTTCTTTAGCGAAGCGACAGTCCCTAGGTACGAAACCATACTTTGAAAGGCACAGTACGTATTTGCTTGCAGATGTAGGGTCGAGTCGCGTAACTTCGAACAGCGGGTAAATTCGGACATGTCATTGCAAACAGTGAAAATCCAGATGAGACGGCTCATGATGAGCCGCCCCATCAGGATTTTCACTGTTTGCCCAATTAATTTTGTTTTAATTCCAGACAGCTGCCATATAAAGGAAACAATGTCACTGTCCGAATTTACCTCAGGCTGTCCGAATTTACCCGACTCTACCCTACAGTTTTGCCGGTGTCATATAGCGGATGCAACTGCCAAAGTTCAGCGACACTGAAACCTCTGACCGCCATCTTGATTGCACTTTTTCCAGTTCCTGACACACTGGGTGCAGATTTCCTGGCCTGCCGGATTGAAGAAATTGATCAGACCTGTGCAACCCGTGAGAGTCGAACCTGCGACACCCTGCGTGAAAGGCGAACACTCAGTCCACTTGGCCAGGCCCTCCGCGTAATTCAGCGCTGGTAGCATATGACTTTGTTTTATGTTAGTTAGGGTCAAGTCAGGTTAATTCGGACAGCAGGTAAATTCGGACAGTGACATTGTTTCCTTTACATGTCAGTTGTTTGGAATTAAAACAAAAATAACTGGGCAAACAGTAAAATCCTGATGAGACGGCTCATTATGAGCCGTCTCATCTGGATTTTCACTGTTTCCAATGGTATGTCCGATTTACCCGCTGTCCGAGGGACCTTCGGTAAGTACCTGATTGCATGAATAATTAATGGCCCTGAGACATTCAAAGATATGAAAAGTCTGTGCGGATGCGCCTTAGCTGCTAACATATGTCTAAAAAAATTAATTTAGATGAAAAAAATAATGTTGGCTGCATATAGTTCCTCAGCCGTCTGTCATGTAGTAATCCCTCTTTCTGGCGACTTTGCTTAATTCAAGGTAGACTGTCAAATCTGACAGGCGAGCTGTTATTATCTTCGATATGGTCTCCCTTGTCGGACGTAAAAAAGTATGTGTCGTGCAGTGTGAAAGATCCTTTACAGCATGTCGTTAATCAAGCACGACTACACAGACGAACAATTCAGTCTCCAGGGATAGGAACAGGTACAGGCAAAAACAACAAAATGAGATTACATTGCAGCACATGGGTCACTGTTTCATATTATTCACACCGGGCAGGCGGCGACCGAAAACGCTCAAGCAGTCGACGAACGCGGATCAAAATCCATTAGAAACAGCGTTTTCGATTGCAAATTGTCGCCAATTTGCAATCGAAAACGCTGTTTCTAACGGTTTTTAATCCGCGTTAATCGATTGTTAAGAGTGTTTACGATTGCCGCCTATCCGGAGTGTTATTAGCCGGACAATTTGATGGTTCTCTGACACTTTAAAATTCGATGATGTTGGAGTCAGATAATTGGGTTTCAGAAAGGCAAAAATGTATGGCAAAGCAATTTAATGCTGCCATATGTATTTGAATCGCAACATGTAAAATACAGATACTGTACTCGTACATAAATCTCTATTTAAATGCAGAATCTGAATTTTAAATGCAGGTAGCTCATCTGAACATTAATTAGAGATATCTTTATTTTAAATACAGATATCTGCATTTCAAATACAGATATCTGTATTCAAATACATCTATTCGATTAAAATATGAAATGGAGATATCTGTATTTGAATAGTCTAGATGTCTGCCTTTCAGTTAGAGATATCCGTATTATCAGCAGATAAATATATTTTTTTTCCAATTACTAGGCATTATCTAAGATATAGATATCTATATTATTCATTACAGATGTCTCTTATAGATTAAATTATAATTTCTGTTCCTTAATATAGATATCACAAAGTAAAATGGGAAAACTTTGGATTTCGAATGTCGGTATCTCTAGCTCAAATACACACATCTCTGTTTATCCCAAAATACATATATCTTTATTCACAAATAGACATATCTCTCTCTCCATAATGCAGATACATGTAGCTGTATCATGTGTATCAAATGGATTAATATGTGAATGTCTAACATCATCTCAGAGAAAGCCTGCGATGCTGATAATGTATATTACTGTGGAGTGTGTAAATATACTACTAGTTGAGGTAAATATACACATACCTGAGTGTATATATACACAGCTCATTTACATACCAACATCAGCAGCTGTTACTGGGCTATGTTAAAAGAAAGTGTAACTTGTGCCATATGTGATCACTGCTTAACACTTTAAGCGCCAGAGACGAAAATAGCAGAATTTGCAAACAGTGTAGATCCTGATGAGGCGGCTCATGATGAGCCGCCTCATCAGGATCTACACTATTTCCCCTCTAGTCTTTGAATATTCAATATGAACTACCTTGGACAAGGCATTTTTTGAAGTTCTGCAGACATAAATTTTGTCGTCTGCTTTTTGGCGCTTGAAGGGTTAAACTGATGCGTACGTTAGCGTGTCGCTTAACCCATTTATGCACAGTGGACTCTTCTATCCTAATAAATTGGATGGGTCCATTTATCATCAAGGGGGTGTCTGGTTAATTTAGTTTGTCTTATTTCATAGAAATTCCTGTACATGTAAATATGCAACAGTGTAGACCTTGATCAGACGCCGCGTTCTGCGGCGTCTGATCAGAGACTGCGCTCACGGTAGATAGACTCCGTATGCCCGTTGGGCTGCTAGGCATTTATGGGTTATCTGTGCCTCTGTTGCTTGCTCCCTACGAACATAAACATTGATGAAATTGCACCCTTCGATTTGGTGTCTCGTAACGACGTATCTCAGGCATATTTTCACAAGCGCTGCCGCTTAGTGTTGATGTGTATCTGATCCGCGACACTCATAAACGGTCCATCGCGAAATGCGAGCAGGAAAGAAACATGTTTGCCTGTTTATCGTGTCGACAAGTAAGAGCTCCCATTGAAAGGTCTGTCGATATAACACGGATGTACGCGAACAACAAAGGCTCTGACCAAACTGTGCGGTCTGGGGGCTTTGCTGGTAAGATCGCGACCGCATATTAGTCTGAATTGCAGGTTGTTTATATCCACGGGGGTAATACCAATGCTTCTACCTATGCTGTCGACCGAGCCGGTACTGCGTATTTGGCTGTCGACCGAGAATTACGGCTTTCGACCGAGCAGTACGGCTGTCGATGGTGTTAGTATCCAAGTTCGGGTGCCTTCTGAACTTCGAAAAATGAAAAAAGAAACATTTTAATCACCGCCGATCGTCAAAGAGGTGTTGAACTTTATATCTGATCTCTTGGTAAGCGTTGTGACACAAAGATCTTTACGAAAATGTACTTTGTATCAAAAACTTCCATTTTCTTCGTTTATTTGCAAAATTTCAGCATTTACAACTGTCAGAGACAAATAAAACTGCCTGGACAGTTTGCTTTGCAAAGGAGCTCTGGCGAACTAATATCATTAGCCTCATTTATTGTTTCTGCTAGATGTAATGAACGATTTTAAAAAGTTACAATACGGCTGTCGATGACCAATGATACGGCTGTCGATTGTAAAAATATTTGCACGGTACGGCTGTCGATAGTGATTGGAGATGGCATGTTGTAGATTTAAGTCAAAACCAACGCATTTTATGGGATTTTTTGGTTGAGTCTGTACAGAAAGTCACTCAACAGACTATAGTATAAGAACAAGCCGCACAATACAGTCCCTTTGTATATATGAAGCACAGGAGTAATGAAAATAAAAGTTAGCGTTTAAAGGCGTTCCTAGGCGACGGTTCTGGTGTAATACGTACTTAATATCACTTGGAGTAGGTGATTTATATCGTATTTTGTATTGCCGAAGCTGTTGTTATCACGTTTAAATGTAAACCAACCCGTATAGACTGGCTAAGTGGAAATGCGTGTAGCACGGGCAAGTGTACTCGTAAATCGTAGTAGCACGGAGCCACAAGGCGTAGCACGGCGATTGTTTACCAAGGGTAGGTCACTTGAGGTGACAAAGACGAAAAGGAAAGAGGTAGGTTGACATGCTGTTTTACTTAACTTGGCTTGATATACCTTGCTGAGTTTATACACCAAACTTTAAAATCCGAATTTATGCTCATACTGTATTCTGGAGCTGTTGAAGTCGTAAATACGTTTAAAATTTACCACGTTATACCTACGATGTTTATTCTCACTAAAGGTCAATAAAATCTTGATATAAATACATAATTCAATACAGATATGTTTTAGGCATTTGTCAATGGAAGTTTCATCAAGATTTTTTATGATGCCACCTTGAAATCGATTATTGCAAGACACCACCCAGTTTCAAAGTCACGGTGTAATAATGGATACCTTTCTGTGACGGTCACGGCTTTACCCGGAGCAGGCATCGGTATAACCCGGGTCACGCAAAAACAAATTCTTTCTTTTCAGGTCTTTTTTCCCCACCTGGAGCACAATAGAATCCTATTTTAGACCAGTAGTAGACAATGAAAGATTTCTCAGACAAACATTGCTGATAAAGGCCAGGTACATAGTCTTTACCTCCAGTATTACTGTAAAGACCGTTTCACACTGCCGGAAAAGATGGATGGATGGATGACTTACAACTTAACGTCCTTTTTAACAGTGTTTAAGTCATATCAGGACGATGAACGGATGATACAGAAAGGCTGAGTGCAATGGAACCCCGTTTACAATTGAAGAGATTCAAGTCTACAGCGGGGTTTGAACCCGGGTCCGCTAGATCAGGAGGCCAGCGCTTAACATACTAAGCTATCGGGGCTCCCCTGACAATATGAAGGTATTGAAAAAGAAAAAAATGAACCTCATTTGTTCAAATATACATCGACTCGTGTATTTGCACAAGGTAGGCAGAGTAGGGAAACGTTCAATGCCACCAAAGTAGCCAAGAGTAATGTGTTTTATCGTCCACACCTATTGAGATGGGTATCACACTACGTAAGCAGCGAACAAAACTGAGAAAACGCACTGGCCGTCTTTGGTATTCTCGAATGGCATAGACAGGCTTTGTTGAAAGATTCAGACTAGCATGCGCAGCTAAAATATGTCTGCTTTTATGATCCCGTAGATTCTTCTTCAGAGAATTGTTGATACAAACAATAAAGACTATCATAATACGAGTTGCAACATGGAGAAAAGATGCTCAACGTATAGACAAACAGCAACGACTAAAACCAGCCTGCGCATCTACACAGTCTGGTTCGGCCCTTTGCTGTTTGCATACAACATGTATGGACTCTGCGGAAGCGGAACCTGCACTACCTAGATCTTACACGGTGGTAATACCAATGTCTCAACCTGTGCTGTCGACCGAGCCGTTCATTTACCCTACATGCAAAAAATGGCTGTGGACCGAGGCAATAACAACAGTATCAGCTTGGTCGACAGCTATCAACAGAAGTATCATTTACCATGCTTACAACTGAATTCTCAGTCGTCAACCATTTTTATAGTACCGTCTCGGTCAACAGCGTAGGTGGCAAAATTGGTATTACCACCGTGTCTGATGGACTCATAGATTCGTTGTTTGCAGATGCGATACCTTTTATTTGCGTGTTGCGACTCATATGAGGCTGTTATGGGAAGCAGATAATATCTTTTAGGCTCCTATGCTTATCCTGCAATCCTTTATTTTTCAGTGGATGAATCAGTATGGAGTTATTAAGTTTGGGTAACTATCAACAGCAACAGCAAAGATTCAAACCAGTCTGTGAGTCCATGCATCTACGAACATCCCTTCATTTTGTGTCTGTAAAATTCGAAGGATCCACATATGGTCTTCGTGAGCAGCAAAGACTGATTAGACTGCAAAGATGCAGACTGATCTGAACCTTTGCTATTCGCATTTCCCGTAAGCACCATGCTGCGTGTCGCGGCTCATATAACAGCGCCTGGCACAGGCCGAGGCTCAAGCAAGCTAAATTGAGACGTTAATTGATGAAGATGCAAAAGTCTATACTCAAGCCAGGAACCCAGTACGTGATCAGTGGTCCGTATCCCTGCCCGCACCCGTATATATGAGAGGCAGTCAACACCACTGAGACATGTTCGTACTTTGGAAACCATTCAGTTTTTGCCTGCCCATCTATATAAAGATGGAGACACGTACAGAGACCTCGCATCGCGTATAAATGGATTCTCGGCTTTACAACTACTTAGTCTACTAAAAGTCGAAGATTTCCGGAAATTAACAAGTTCACATTATTCATTTTTTCCCTTTTAATGAGTCCAAAAGAAAAACGGTGCCCGTTTTATACCGTAGTCTTTCGAAAACACTGAGCCGTATTACTCCGTTGCCACACCCGTGTTATCCCGCAGCGCCTGCTGAGGTATATTCGCAATTTATGTTTGATTCTGGTCGGTTCAGCGTAGGGATTCTAACTAGCTGAAGATGCTGATGCATGATTAACATGTAAAAAATAGAATTGTACAGAATATTGCCTCAAAAGAGCAGTTTGAAGGAAAAGTGGTGAGCTTGACTTTGTGGCAGCATACTTAAAAAAATAGTGTAAGTTTTGCCAAATAAACAGTTGTTGGAATATGAAAAATATATTTGTTGAAATCAAAAAGTGTTAGATGAAACTTACATCTCGATTTGTCGGTGAAATCGAACATTTTCTCTAAATTCATCCGTAAACAATCGCCGTGCTACGCCGTGTTTCTCCGTGCTACTACGATTTACGAGTACACTTGCCCGTGCTACACGCATTTCCACTTAGCCAGTCTATACGGGTTGTAAACTTTAGCAGATTTACAACCTCGGCTGGGGAAGAAAGAGCTAATTGTTGTGATATTGATTACTTGTTATTTTGTGGATTTTGTTCGGAGGGGTTTTCTCTTCTTCTTGATGCCTGTGATAGGCTGCGTACGTCATTTGATTGCAGCACTCTCTGGGCATTTCATTTTACATTTAGCAAATAAAATGTACAGTGTTTGCAACGTATTTTATGTTTCGCACAGCGAAGACTCAGACCTGCTTGGTCATCAGCCCAGTATGATTAGATTCTTCGGAGACTGCATGAAGGAAGTTTAGATCAAATCAATCCATCGAGCGCAATGAACACTCTTATCAAACTTGACGAATCTGATCTAAGTCGTTATTTGGCCCAACATCAATTTGCTTTTTTTGTCCTGCAGCGGCTCGAATACTTTCGTTTGAAGAAGATCTGATATGATTCTACACGGCTTGCCCAGATCCTTCTGGTCATATCTACTCGTAGGATCGTTTCATTTTGCCCGGTTGGCTCTACTGCATACGATCTCTCTCTCTCTCTCTCTCTCTCTCTCTCTCTCTTTCTTATTCTCTCTCTCTCCGTCTCTCTCTCTCTCTCTCTCTCTCTCTCTCTCTCTCTCTCTCTCTGATGAGATATTATCAATTTAACAAAGACAACTGATGTTATTTTTTTAGTTTTCACAATCAAATGTGATTTAAAATCACATGGAAAATAAACGAACTTCTCACAAATCTGTGTCCAGTGGCACCAACCACCGACCGCCTGCCCAACTTCATAAGCTAGCTGGAGGCTTGAAATCTGAGATAAAGGATGACGAACCTTTTCAAAAGTTTCGTTATGAAACTTTACAAAAGTTTCGCTATGAAGCTTTTCAAAAGTTTCGTTATGAAACTTTTCAAAAGTTTCGTTATCCTTCAATCCCATGATTGTAGGCTACTATTGAGGCTATGAACAACGATGCTGTCCTGACTGCGCGGATGCGCATGCACAGGCTGATCTGTACCTTTGTTATTACAATATGCGAAAAGCAGGTTTGTCATGTATTGATATGCTTTTGTTTGCTGGCAAACGTTCTGAATTTATTATCATCTATTCTATTCTATTCTATTCTATCCCATAACCTTACTAGGTCGTTGGGGCACCACGGATGATTTCGAAACAATCCCTTTCCACCTTGTCCTGTCTTCAACTGCCCTAGTTGAGCTGGCAAAATCTACCCCTGGCCATAAATTAGTAATGTCTTCCCATCTCTTCTTCTGTCTACCTCTTCTTCATTTTCCTTTCATTGTGCCCTTTAGAATCGTCTTTGCTAAACCAGAAGACCTTGAGACGTGGCCAAACAACCTTAGTTTCCGTTTCTTGACCAGCGTCAGGAGTTCATCATATTCTCCAATAGCTGCTTGGATCTTCCTGCGAACCGCCTCATTGGTTATATGGTCCTTGTACGAAATGTTTAGTAACCTTCGGTAGCAACTAATCTCAAAGGCCTGCGTTCATTTCTCTGACTCTGCTGTCAAGGTCCACGATTCACAGGCATACAGAAATATGGGAATGACAAGGGAGCCAAGAGATATGTTGTTATCTCTCCAAATTGGTTTCAGCATGGTAAGAGCTGAAGTGGCTTGTGCAGTCCTTGAGAGAACCTCCTGTTTTGAGCCATCATCTGAGACAATTGCTCCAAGGTATTTGAAGCTTGTTACAGTACCCAGCTTCTGCCCTTTTACCTTGATCTCCCTCTGAATGCCATCTGCACTATTTTTTTTACCAGTTTGGTCTTCTCAGCACTGATCTCCATAATTATATCTTGTGCAGGTTTTGTCGAGACTTTCAACTAGGGCTTCTAGTTCCTGCTTTTCCTCAGCTAGAGCGTCTATGTCATCGGCAAACCGCACGTTGGTAATGTTTCTGCCGCCTATGCTAACCTTTCCGCTATGTTCTTCCAGATCATCAGACATGATCCGTTCGATGTAGATGTTGAAGAGGGTGGGTGACAGAAGACATCCTTGTCTTTCTCCAACTGTTGTTCTGAACCATTCTCCTGTGCTGCCGTCCATCAGGACTGCACTTGCTGTAATGTCGTATGTATAGCTGCTCAATGGTGCGAACTAGATTTGCGCTGATATTGTACTTCCGCATGGTGGCCCATAAGGCTGCATGCCATACCCTGTCCAAAGGCTTTTTTGAAATTGATGAAGACATGGTACCGATTCTGCTGATGTTTGAGATACTTTTCACACAGGATTCTAAGGTTGAAGATCTGTTCTGTGGTGCTCCTTCCGGCTCTGTTCTTCAGCGATTTTCTCTTCGGCTTGTGGTTTAAGCCTGTTCAAGATGACTTTCAGCAGAATTTATTATCATCACATGCGTAATAAACGTGCATGTTTTTGGAAGAATGGAGCGTTCACAAATATTGATGATCATCTAAAACCGTTTTGTGAAAACATGCCAGAATGAGTTTCCATTGACGGCATGCGACCTGGTAGAATCGAACCAACCTTGAACAATTATCTTCTTGTGAAAAACGTCCATTTTTGCAACACTCAAGTTTGAAAAATGCAGTCATCGGCTGATTTAAAAACTAAACACTTACTATAATGAACTATAAAATTAAAAAAAATGCAGTCCTTGCCCAGATCTGCTTTCCAGTTTAAACTTGTAATCACTGACTATACGTAGTAGACTAAAAAAAAGGCAACCCCTCCCCACCTACTCCCACACCACCAAAACAACAGTAACTCGGAATTGGCTATTTTTCAATTATCAAGGTAAACAAAAGCACTATTCTTTCCATTTTCTCTTCCTTGGTTACATATTAAGAAGAACTTCGAAAACTATTAACCATCACGGAACGTAACCCCAGATTTACACCTAACATAATAGTAACAAGAGGGCCGCGAGGCCCTGAATCGCTCACCTGAGTAAAAAGGTCAAACTACGGTTATCATTTGAACAGACCTGGCAGTTTTACACTGTCAAAATGTGAGAGTTGTTGTTTTATTGTTTTACGTCCACGGTACACAGCTATGGTCATGTCGGGACGGTCAGCTACCCTAATCACACTATTCCTGGGCAGGCTAAGACCTCCTAAGCGGTTAACCAGTACAAAGTGCACATGCTTTCGCCAGTAACTGACAACTGCCCTTCTTGAATCAGCGGAAGGAGAAACGAAAGTATGTGGCCGGACCTTCACCTTCTAGTTGCGCAGCGGCCTGAGCGCCACTTAGGAAAACTTCACCCTCTAGTAGCGTAGCGGCATTAGCGCACTTTAAGAAGACTTTCCCCTGTAGTAGCGCAGCGGCATTAGCGCCACTTCAGGAGACTTCACCCTTTAGTAGCACAGCGGCATGAGCGCCACTTCAGGAGACTTCCCCTTGTAGCAGCGCAGCGGCATTAGCGGCACTTCAGGAGACTTCAACCTGTAGTAGCGCAGCGGCATTAGCGCCACTTGAAAAGACTCCCCCTAGTAGCAGCGCCGCGGCATTAGCGCCACTTCAGGAGACTTCACCCTCTAGTAGCACAGCGGCATGAGCGCCACTTCAGGAGACTTCCCCTTGTAGCAGCGCAGCGGCATTAGCGGCACTTCAGGAGACTTCAACCTGTAGTAGCGCAGCGGCATTAGCGCCACTTGAAAAGACTCCCCCTAGTAGCAGCGCCGCGGCATCAGCGCGACTTCAGGAGACTTCACCCTCTAGTAGCGCAGCGGCATTAGCGCCCTATAAAAAGATTTCCCCCTTTAGTGGCGCAGTGGCATTGGTGCCACTTAAGAGGACTTCGCCCTTTAGTACAGCAGCTCAACCTGGGCATTGTTTGTGACCCTTACCAGTTTCCAGGATCAGCTTGACTTCATCTAGTACACTGACCCTGTAGGGAGTTTTGTCCCAGCGGCCTTCGGCCGTGATAGTAAAGAGCAGATTCGATCATGCTTGATAGTAAAGGGCCACCGCCAAGATGGCTCTGTAATGAACAGCACCGCCAAGATAGCCTTGACCGAGGGGCCTTTGGCCCTGCGATCCCGGGCCCTTCAGGCCCTTGCATAAGGATCTTGTTGTAAATGGTTGTCAAGTGTCAGGAAGATTTGGATTCATTGCGTCCAGAAATTAAGGTGCAGCAAATAATGACCTTGACCATTTTTAATCACAAATTTTCATGTACTTATTAATAAAATAATGACCTACACAGTCACAAAGCCGATAATGTGACATTTGCGCCCAGCGAAGTCCTAGATCAGCCTGGACATTGGCTCAGTCTGATCAGAGTAAGCATTGTTGTGACATTCTCAGGCCATTTTTTAAGGTGACAATATGCCTGGTTCAGCTCAACCTGGGCACTGCTTGTGACCCTTCCCAGTTCCCAGGATCTACTTGTTTCCACCTGATTTCACTGACCCTGTAGGGAGTAGGTCTGATAATGTCTGATCAAAAAAGTCTAAAGTATTACCATAAAGATAACATAAATTTTAAATTTTGGCAACTGAGTTATGACTGAAGACTCAGGGATGAATAAAATGCTGAGATGACTTCTAAAGTCGCACAGTTCCACTGCTTTATTAAAGGTGATGTCTTCTGTACTAGCGCTAGTTCCGCTGCGCCACTAAAAGGGGCTGTCTCCTGCAGTAGCGCTAATGCCACTGCACTACTATAAGGGAATGTCTCCTGAAGTAGCGCTATAATTGCCGCTGCTCTACTATAAGGGGAAGTCTTCTGAAGTAGCGCTATTGCCGCTGCGCTACTAAAAGGGGCTGTCTTCTGTAGTAGCGCTAAAGCCGCAGCGCTACTATAAGGAATGTCCTCTGAAGTAGCGCTATTGCCGCTGCGCTACTATAAGGGAATGTCTCCTGAAGTAGCGCTATTGCCGCTGCTCTACTATAAGGGGAAGTCTTCTGAAGTAGCGCTATTGCCGCTGCGCTACTAAAAGGGGCTGTCTTCTGTAGTAGCGCTAAAGCCGCAGCGCTACTATAAGGAATGTCTTCTGAAGTAGTGCTATTGCCGCTGCGCTACTATAAGGGGATGTATTCTGAAGTAGCGCTATTGCCGCTGCGCTACTATAAGGGAATGTCTTCTGAAGTAGCGCAAATGCCGCTGCGCTACTATAAGGGAATGTCTTTTGAAGTAGCGCAAATGCCGCTGCGCTACTGTTGGGGAATGTCTTCTGAAGTAGCGCTATTGCCGCTGGGCTACTAAAAGGGGAAGTCTTTTGAAGTAGCGCTATTGCCGCTGCGATTGTATCAGGGGCTGTCTTCTGAAGTAATGCTATTGCTGCTGCGCTACTATCAGAAGCTGTCTTGTGAAGTAGCCCTATTGCCGCTGCGCTACTGAAAGATGTCTTGTGAAGCAGTGCTTATAAAGGAGCACTATTTTTTTATTTTGTAGTAGATCTATCTGTACATTGGCCCACCCACCAACCCTCTTTTTCCGATGGTCTTACATGAAAGATGGACCGAACAATCTTGGACCAAAATCTTCAAAACTTTCCATTAAATCTAGTGTTCTAGCATATTCTTATATTTGATCTTGGCGTAAAAAAGGTCAAGGTCAACTCAAGGTCATCATTTGAACAATCTTTGTTTTACTCGAGTACCCAACGCTACATACCAAAGTTCAAGGACATTGGTCAATTGGTTCAGGAGAAGAAGACTTTTAAAGGTTTTTACCTTATGTTTGCAATGTTGGTCATGTGATCTGGACGCGCTGAACAAATTTTCGTTCCCCCAACTTCTCAAGGCTCTGCATGAAACATGGTGACAATTGGCCCAGTGGCTTTTCAGGAGATGTTTTAAATTGTCAAAATATGAGCGTCCTGTGTAAAAGGTCGAAGAATGACCTTGACCTTTTGTACTCACAAATCAACACTACAGTTTAAATTGTCGAAATATGAGAGACCTAGGTCAAAGGTCAAATAATGACCTTGACCTTTTTTAATCACAATTTTTCATGTACTTATTAATAAAATAATGGCCTACACAGTCACAAAGCCGATAATGTGACATTTGCGCCCAGCGAAGTCCTAGATCAGCCTGGACATTGGCCCAGTCTGATCAGAGTCTTTGCTGTGTGCTAAGTGTATAGCTAAGGACCTACGCCCTTCCTTGCGGGCAGATAATACTCTGATAAAACTGGACGAATGCCCAGGCGGATCTGTGTCTTCGCTGGGCGCAAATGTCACATTGTTGGTTTTGTCAAGGTGCGACTCTGATAATTTTGACGAATGGTCCTATACTGTACGGAAATAAAGTTATAAAAATGATTTTGTTCCGCTTTATAAATGCACTGCAATCCTCTTGAATCGTCGACATCCGTACCAAGTTACATCGACTGCAGTATCAGACACAATATTACCTCATCGACAGCAGTATCACTGAAAACAAAACTCTCCCGGAACATCTTTCCAACGTGCATTTCGTTGCAAACTTGAAACGCTTAACCTTTGGAATGATACTTCCCACGTGTTTCAATGGTTGATTAGCAACGAGATATGCTAAATAACACACTTTTTGCATATTGTGCCTATTTTTTACTTTTTTGGGTTTGACACCGCTTCATATGAAAACAAGCGACACAATCGCTCACCAAGACTTTTCGCAGAAAAGGAAAATATCTTACAACAAAGTCTGACAGAAAAAATATTGAAAAATACCTTAGGATTTCACTGAAGAAACTTCCGTTCGCGTGTTATCCCTCTATCGACAGCAGTAATGCTCGGTCGAAAGCCGTAATTCTCGGTCGACAGCCAAATACGCAGTACCGTCTCGGTCGACAGCATAGGTAGAAGCATTGGTATTACCCCCGTGATATCAGTCTGTGTTGCAGATTGTTGTGTCGCGAGAAAAAATTGGGCACATGAGGAGAGGGATATATGAACCGCGAACGAGGGAACCAGCAAAGTGGCTGTGCGCCAAGTGCAAAATCAGATCAGCTTGGGCATCCCCCAATTTTCACCAGACTCTTCGTTAAGTGCTCAAAGGGAAGCTAAGGGTCTAGCTACTTCCATGCAGACATCGAAGACTCTGATCAGACTGGGCGGATGCCCAGGCTGATCTGAGTCTGCGCTGGGCGCACAACCACATTGATAGTTTTGTCGTGTCGCGGCTCAATTATAATTTGTTGTCTGCTGCGATCACGCATTGAAGTGTAGTCAGTCAAATATAGCACCTAAAACGAAAATACATATGGTAGAACTTGCAAAGAGCGTAGGTCCAGATTAGGCCCTCATCGTTTGCCCTCTATTCTATGTGAAATGCTTCAGACTTTTTCCAGCGCTGAAGTGTTAAGATTTTAGCATAAGAATGGTCTATCCGGACACGGTGGTATTTACTTACCGTTGGTCTTCGTTTTACTAGAAACAATTGTGCAAAACAGATGTACAAATAAATACAATAACATTTTTAGGAACTTTTCGAAGCATTCTGATCGCTGTCTACACTGTTGAATTAAGCATATCTTCTTGTTTCGGCTACCCACGCTAGCGGATAGGCATGGTGTCTCAGTAAATGTAAAGGGGACTTAAACGATAAACTATTTTCCTATAAAGGTTAATATTGTTGTGTATTCAAAATAATTGGGTGTTTTGACAGCACATAATACGGTAAAGGTTTACATACTTTATATTTTATCTGTCAACCGGATACACACTTGTCAAATATATCAAATATCGTCTGCTTATTGTGCCGTGTAAATATACTTAGGGCTAAAAATAGAAACACGACTTGATAAGTGCTGTGCAAATCTACACATAGGGCGAGGATACACATGTACTTAAGCAAAGACGGGGCAAAGTGGCTAGACAGGATGAGGGTGGGTGTATATTTACTCGGAGATATAGCAGATTTACTGTGATGGAGACTGGAGACATGATATTGACTTATACATAAACTTTTAGTGAAAAATAACTTTATTGTGAAACTTTAAAAAGCATTTGTGTTGACTTTGGGGAAGTTTTACGTTGCTTTTACGTGTTCAAACAGGAAAGAAATCTTACTGTGATTTAACCAAAATACTACAACTAATTCGTGTGAAGGGAATTCTTGTTTTGAAGATAGATTTAGATAGAAAGAATGTCATCTCAAGAATTGTCGGAGGTGGGTTCGTCTGTCGGAACAGAGGACACGCCCTTACCGGACGGGGAAACTACTACGCATGTAGGCGAGCAAATACTACCCTTAGAGGGGCATGCAGAACAGTCAGTTTCTCAAACGGAAAACCAAATACCGCAAACCGCTCAGCCTGAAGTATTGCAAACTGCACAGCGTGAAGTATCGCAAGCTGCACCGCCTGAGGTACAAACATCGCAAGCGACATTGAAGATGTCGCTTCTGGAAGCACAGCTGTCGCAAACTGAAGTTAAGATTTCCCCAACAGCATTGCAAGTTTCGCCAGCCCAGTATGTTTCTCCCACTGGGTCGGCACAATCTCCGACGGAAGTTCACGACTCTTCGACAGACATGTATTTGTCTCCGACGGAAACGGCAGTCAAGACGAATGCGCAGTCTTGTGAGGGTAAGAAAACCAAACGTCGTGGGTCTGCATGGACCGATGATCAAACAGACTTTCTAATGGAAGTGTGGGCTCGGCACACCGATTCTACCGGAAATGAGGAATACGCCATAACAAATGCGCCCATATACCGCATAATTTCAAAGTCAATGGGAGAATTAGGATATCTGGATAAAACATCGGACCAGTGTAAATGTCGGATTCATACTCTAAAGCGAGCTTACAAACTGACAAAGGCTGAAATAGACGCCGGTGCTCAAAACATTACATTCTGTAGACATTATGAAAAGTTGAAAATTATCATGGGGGATGACCCCAGCACGACTCCGAAACAGCTAGCTGAAATTCTGGCAGAAAGGCGACGAACAAAACAACTTACGGGCGGCAGTACGGAGCAGAAACCAAAGAAATTAAAGCCAGCCACAGAACATAAAGCCAAACGATCATTATTGCTAGATGCAGTGTCGCCAGACACAACCACGCAGGGAAGTCTTCCAAAACAACCATATAAAGAAGCTGAGACCGTACCCCAGGCTCCACAGATTCCGCCATTACCGGCTGTCAGTTCCTTGTGGAATCATCAGTCTTATAGCTTTCCTTTCGCGGTGGCGCCACCTATTCAGAATGTGGCGTATCAAGAATCTCATTACAATACACCGATTAACGACCAGAGTGGCAGTTACCACCAAACAGTTACCACACCTGAACCATCAACGTCTCCAAGTAGTTCATATGACATTAACCACAATACAAATGTAATTGTGAAGCAGGAAAAAGAATCTGAAGGCTACCCAGTGTATCAGCCGTATATATCAAAAGCTACTGAAGCAGTTTCTCAAACTAAAGAGGAAATTGAGCGGATGAGGCTCGATTTAGAAATTAAGAAAATCGAAATGGAGAGAAATCGACTTGAAATGGAGGAACGTCAACGCAGGGAAGATCGGGACCATCAGTATAGGATGATGCAGTTATTGTTGATGGGGCTAGGGCATAATCCGGGGAGTGGGTCCTCTGGGCAGGGATCTGAAAATGAGGAGGCTCATCAGCCAGAGTTGTCACGTGCGTTAGAAGGTGGACTTGTCCCTGGTGGCGCCCAGAGTGCAAATGAAAAGGGCCTGTCTTTCAGTGAGATTTAGAGGCAGTGAAATATTAGTAACATGTGCCTTAGATGATGTTTTAACACTTAAAGCGCCAGTGATGAAAATGGCAGAATTTGCAAACAGTGCAGATCCTGATGAGGTGGCTCATAGTGAGCCACTTCATCTAGATCCACACTGTTTGCCCTCTATTTTTTTAATTTTCAATATGATATAGCTTGGATGAAACATATTTTGAAATTATTGCAGACGTAAATTTTGTCGTCTGCTTTTTGGCGCTTGAAGGGATAAGACAAGTTTACGCAAATGTTCGTGGACGTTTTCTTAGCCAAATATTCACCATGTTCATGATGACTACATTTCAGAGACGGAATTTTACGTGAGACTCCCGATAGTTTTAAATATACACTGCTGCTTTCCTCCACAATCACAATTAACACTAAATGTGCAAACATTCATGAATGTGCTTATATTTCCGAATTTGAAGAACTGCTGATTGTGCATTTATTTAGGTGTAGTTTATGTTATTATTTTGTTAACTGTTTTGATTTTGGACCTTTTTTAAGATGTAATTAAGGACATGATGGATGGATGGATCACTTGCGATTTTACGCCCTTTTAAACAGTATTTCGGTCATATCATGACGATGGTAGGGTGATAATAAAACGCTGTATGCAACGGAACCCCCTTTACGGATTAAAAGATTTGCTCCTCCAGCGGAAATCGAACACGGCTTTGCTAGTTAAGAATGCCTCTGAGGTACCGGGGCTCCTGACTGAGGACACATGTTTAAGCACCTTGTAAAGTATATGTAACTAACGTTACTTGTAATCAGAGCTGCATAACTCAGCCACTTTAAAGCAACTATATATTATGCTATAATATGCTTTTCATACATACAAATCGAAAAGTATTGCTATAGTTTTGTTATCTTCTTACAGAAGCTTGATATTTTAATTTTCTACTTGCCTGGAATTCCATGTTTACCAGGTGTGATGAGGCTTCCTGAAAACGCAAAGCCGATCTGCGTTTTAACGTTTTGCACGACTCCTGCGTGCTTCGCAAACATTAAAAATGGTTGTGACTATTCAGTGTTGGAAAGTTCATAATGTTATTGCATAATAATTGTTTATGGGCCAGCAAGTTTAGAGCTTCATAGATTTTTGGGACCTGCTGCAATGGAGCGCGATATAGCGACAGAACAAACAAAGTGGCATGTGCGTCCAGCGAAGACTCAGACCAGCCTGGGCGTCCGCCCAGTCTGATCAGAGTTTAAGCTGAGCGCTTTAAGGCTAGCTAAGGGTCTAAGCCAGCTTCTTACGGACAGAGAATATCGTCACAGTGATCAGACTGGGTGGGCGCAAAATCATGGCACAAATGGGCCGGAACACGACAAAACCAACACAGTGGCATGTGCGGCACCCGCCCAGTCTGATTAGAGTCTTAGCTGTGCGCTTTAAGGGTAGCTAAGGATCTAGGCCAGCTCCTTACGGGAGAGATGACTCTGATCAGACTGGGCGGGCGCCCAGGCTGATCTGAGTCTTTTCTGGGCGCAAATGCCACCTGGTGGTTTTCTCGTGTCGCGGCTCAAATGTTTTACTACATTAGAGTCGAAACACCATTATTGTTATATTTGGTTACTTATTTGTAGGAGCTTGGACTTTTAGTCTTTGAATGGAAATGCGCGCATCAGGTGTGATGTTTTTATCTGGGTAGTGTTTTCGGTCTCTTCATCCGTTCACCAAGTAACAAGTATTGACTGTTTTCTGATTTTTTTTTTGATAAACCATTATGCTGTACAATCGCGTTAGTTCCACGTGTAAGAGATGTGTTCTGAAAACCTCAGACGCCCGGTTGAGGATCGAACCGAGGTCCCATTGACCATAAGACAGTACAAGTGTATAATATACCCTGTGACAGTCACACGTAATGGAGAATATATGAAATTCCCATTATTTAGATACAGTCAAGAACAAAAAGACGTAGTGCATACAAAGACACATACCCTTATCATTTGTTATTATAATTGTTCTTGTGAATACTTGTTGAAGAAGCTGTTGATATATGCAAAACAAATTTATATGATTCTTGTTTCATATATATTTTAATACTTGAGCCGTCACACGATAAAACCAACAAAGTGGCATGTTCGAACAGCGAAGACTCATATCAGCCTGGGCATCCCGCCCATACTGATCAGAGTCTTCGCGTCCGCATGGAGTTAGCTTAGATCCTTAGCTACCCTTTAAGCGCAGAGTGAAGATTAAGACCAGACTTGGCGGATGCACAGGCTGATCTGATTCTGATTCTTCGCTGGGCGCACATGCCACTTTGTTTGTTTTGTCGTGTCACGGCTCACTTTACTTTTAGTTGTTGATTTAAGGAGAATGAGTACACTTTAAGGGGAAGCAAATTTACCATTTTATTTTTTGCCGTTCGTCCAGATAGGGGTCAACTCTGAAAGAAAAGAATTTGCTCAATTCTTTTCTTTCAGAGTAGATCCCATTTTTATGGGCTTCTTCGTCCAGGGAAGCAATTAGGATATCACAGGAGTTGTTTCCCTTGGTAAAGATGGCGGATAAACATGGAGGCGTATCCATCCGCCTTAAGATATATGCATCATGTTGTGAACAAAAGACGTAGGAGCCGCGCCACGAGAAACCACGTATTTCAGCATGTGCAAACAAACGTGCAGACTGATTAAAGTCTCCCCTGTTCTATGAACCCGTTGGAATCTACATGTATTCAGTGAATAAAGGATGAACGTTAATACTGATCAATCATCGCTGTCATCACAAGCTGTAAGACCTCTGTTTCTCATGGTGCCGACCCAACATATATTTTATAGCTAAATTATGTTTAAGGTATGGAAACACCTTCATACTTTTCCACTATTTTACCATGTGAAAAAAAAAATTAATGGCTTCTTCCTTGAACGACAAAACCGTTCCGTCCTCGGGTCTGCGCTTACAGGAAAGAATTTGCCCCAAGGGGAATAAATTCTTTTCTTGAAGGGTTAATCCCCACTGAGAATGGAGGCACAAATGAAAATGGCAGAGTTGGCTCCCCTTAGAGTGTACCGATACGCCTTAATCGTATTTTTGTTCAGATTTATTTCTTATTTTTGTATATCTGTTAAGATCTGTGCCTTATTATATGATGAACAAACAAATATTATCAAAAAGATTATTATGTTATATTTTAATATTCTTCAGAGTAATTATTTTGACAACCTCTAATAGGGAGTCAAGCCTGCCTGCAGGGTCCCGTGCATTTACAGATCCCAGAACAGTAAACAATGCAAACAGAACCATATTAAAGGTCCCATTGCTTTATCACAGGGTATAAACCAGTCCGCCAATTTTTGCTTCCTGCAGAGACTCTACACCATATTTGGCTTCCGCCGAGACTTTCCGCGAACTCTTGCTTCCTGCCGAGATTCTGTACATGATAAATGGCTTCCTACAGAGACTGCCCGCGTGATTCTGCTTCCTGCTGAGGCTCTCGGCAGGAAGCAGAGTCACGCGGACAGTCTCGGCAGGACGCCATTTTTCGAGGACAGTAGTCCCTGCAGGCAGCAAGAGTTCGCGGACAGTCTCGGCGGAAGCCAAATATGACGGACAGTCTCTGCAGGAGGCGAAAATTGGCGGACTGGTTTATACCCTGTGTTTATCCGTGGTAAAAATATATTAACTATTTTATTCGCACTGATGAATCGATGGTCGCCCAGAATTCAGTGAACGCGCAGCCAATCAGTGAACGCGCAGTTTATTTAAGTTTTTTGGAGCGGGGTACTGCTACTTAAAGTGGTAAATGGTGTTATTGTTTGTGTTATAACCACTTCGATTGCCCTTTATCCTAAGCTATTTATAACAAGCAAATTCGACGAATTTATGTCCCCCGCCTTGGAAACTAGGTCTCCACTGTATATATACTTAAGTGTTTGAGCTGGAAAAGCGGCTAAGTTAAAAATGTGAAAAAAGTAATAAAAAAAAAATAATGTGAGGATTATATCCAAACCACATGCATATCTTCAGACCATGATCAAAACGCCTGTGAAGTTTCAAAGGAATTGGCATAAAACTGTAGGAGGAGTTGCACACACAAGGTACCCACTATCTATTCACTTTGATAGTAAAAATGTATGAAAAATGGCTAAGTTCAATTTGCGAAAAAAGTAATAAAAATAATTTCAGGATTATATCCAAACCACATGCATATCTTCAGACAATGATCAAAACACCTGTGAAGTTTCAAAGGCATCGGCATAAAACTGTATGAGGAGTTGCGCACACAAGGTACCTACTATCTAGTCACTATGATAGTAAAAACGCCTAAAAAATTACTAAGTTCAACTTGTGGAAAAAGTGACAAAAAAAATCTCAGGATTATATCCAAACCACATGCGTATCTTCAGACCATGACCAAAACACCTGTGAAGTTTCAAAGGCATCGGCATAAAACTGTATGAGGAGTTGCGCACACAAGGTACCTACTATCTAGTCACTATGATAGTAAAAACGCCTAAAAAATTACTAAGTTCAACTTGTGGAAAAAGTGACAAAAAATAATCTCAGGAATATATCCAAACCACATGCGTATCTTCAGACCATGACAAAAACACCTGTGAAGTTTCAAAGGCATCAGCATAAAACTGTTGGAGGAGTTGCGCACACAAGGTACCCACTATCTAGTCACTTTGATAGTAAAAATGCCTAAAAAATTACTAAGTTCAACTTGTGGAAAAAGTGACAAAAAATAATCTCAGGATTATATCCAAACCACATGCGTATCTTCAGACCATGACAAAAACATCTGTAAAGTTTCGAAAGAATTGGCATAAAACTGTAGGAGGAGTTGCGCACACAAGGTACCTACTACATTAGGGGGACGGAAGGACGGAAATAAGGACGGAAGACGGACGGACGGAAGGACGGATGGACGGAAGGACGGACGGACGGAAGGACGGAATGCCGAAAACTATGTCCCTCCGCTTTTCTTCGAAAAGGCGGGGGACAATAATCTTCTGCTATTTTGAAATAAATTTTGTCAAAACATGTTATAAGAAAAATATAAGGAACCGATTGGCTTGCAAGGTGATTTCGTTTCATAAATTTTCTGACTTGCGGCTTTTTCCATAAAACAAAGCTCATGATGTAAATTTACTGTTGTAAGTGGTTACGACGGAAGATAATCCTGAAACTATAAAAGTTTTGTGCCATAAGATGCAGGCATTTAGGAGATACAACCCATTTTAGCAGTGTACGCTCTAAATCAGTGAACGCGCAAACTGTATCAGTGAACGAGTAGCACAATAATCTGTGTGTATGAAGCAAACGCGCTGCGTTGTACGAAGTGAAAGGGAAAAAGTGTACGCATTGAACGCGTCGGAAAGGTCGCCATTAAAGCCAGAGCTACATTTAGCTTTAAATTACAACCTCAGATCGTCTAAATTGTGTACCCATAATTCCATCTTGTATCATGGCCTACTTTATTTTCCTTCGAAGTAGCCCGTTCAGCAACTTTTTTTTTTAATTTGATCTGTTAGAAAATACTGAGTTAGAGCTAGTCGGAGCTAGCTACTTCTATTTTAGCCTACAATGAAGTGTGCCGGAATATCTGTGCGGATATCTTAGTTGTATAGTGCACAAGTTTGCCAATTTGATTGACAACAAGAATTCCGCAGAATGCTATGTCACACGTACCTTGTTCTTCCATTGCAGAAGAGATCATGGTTAGATTAGGTTTAATGAACTTATGAAAGAGGATTTGAGCGAATTGGACTTACAAGCTAAGAAGGATGTAATTTTGGACACAACCTTCAACAGTCAATAGATTACTAAACACATAGCCCATAAGTTGGCTACAAGCTAAGAAGGATGTAATTTTGGACACAACCTTCAACAATCAATAGATTACTAAACATATAGTCCATAAGTTGGCTGGATGTAATTTTGGACACAACCGTAAACAGTCAATAGATTACTAAACACATAGCCCATAAGTTGGCTACAAGCTAAGAAGGATGTAATTTTGGACACAACCTTCAACAATCAATAGATTACTAAACACATAGTCCATAAGTTGGCTGGATGTGATTTTGGACACAACCGTCAACAGTCAATAGATTACTAAACACATAGTCCATAAGTTGGCTGGATGTAATTTTGGACACAACCGTCAACAGTCAATAGATTACTAAACACATAGCCCATAAGTTGGCTACAAGCTAAGAAGGATGTAATTTTGGACACAACCTTCAACAGTCATTAGATTACTAAACATATAGCCCATAAGTAGGCTACAGGTCCTAAAGGATGGAACTGACAGAGACGACGAAAATACTCTCTCTCTCTCTCTCTCTCTCTCTCTCTCTCTCTCTTTCTACATATTCTCTAAAAACCGATCGTTATTGTTACTTCAATGTAATTACTGCTTTATTTACTTCAAAATTTCGCTTTCCTAAAAGTTTGACAATATGTACCCAACTTATTTATGCTGCATACTATTTGCTGTAATTGTTGTTATAACGGTTAGATGTGGATTGCTCTTCTCACTGGGCACACACCGTTGAATCGACAGTGAATCAGCGTTGATTCAACGTCACGACGTTGAATGGACGTTGATTTAATGTTGATTCAACCTTGTTGGCCTGATGGGTTATTTGTTACGCAATAATTCTGCATTCAACAGCAACTTAGTCAATGATTCTTTTTGGGGAGATGGTCTTTACAAGCTTGGAGCTTCCGACCAAATCCTGGTTATTTATTCTGTATATTTATATGTTAAACTTCTTGAAATAAATATTGTTTAAACCAACAGTCAACAGAGTATGAAATAATGATTAAAAGTATAAAATAGTTAAATAATCCATAAGGCCAGTTTGAGAAATATTTTATGCCATGTCTGATGATTGTATGCGGGTTACTTGGTCAGAAATGTAATTAAAAACTAGAGTAAATGCAAATGTGGATGCCATGCTGATGTAAAAAATTCCAATGCCAACAGAGCATGAGATATAGGTCAAGCATTCAAATGATAGCCACATCCCAGAAGGCCATTCTAAGAAGAACCTTCACCCCAGGTTTGTTGATTATACCCAATGTATTCAAAACGCAAATGGTATCATAGTATTAGAGAAATGGGCTTAAATGCTTGGGTCAATGTTATTTTGGATGCGAAATTTTACAAAGTCAGCAGAGCATGAAATATAGATCAAAGGTAGAAAACTGTGCAACATGCCTCAAGAGCATTTTTAGAAGAAACTTTGTATGAAGTTTGATGATTGTAGGTATCATAGTTTGGGAGAAATGGACTTAAACACTAGGGTCAAGGTAATTTTAGACATTAAATTTTACGAAATCAGCAGAGCAGAAAATATACGTCAAGGGTAAAAAAAATGTGCAACATGCCTCAACAACAGTTTAAGAAGAAACTTTGTACCAAGTTTGATGATTGTAGGTATCATAGTTCGAGAGAAATGAACTTAAACACCAGGTCGAGGTAATTTTGGAAGTGAAATTTTTCAAAAGCAGCAGAGCATAAAATATAGGTAAACGGTAGAAAAATGTGCAACATGCCTCAAAAACATTCTAAGAAGAATCTTAACACCAAGTTTGATGATTGTAGGTATCATAGTTTGAGAGAAATGAACTTAAACACTAGGGTCGAGGTATTTTGGACGTGAAATTTTACATAGTCAGCAGAACGTGAAATATAGGTTAAGGGTAGAAAAATGTGCAACATGCTCGAGCACATATCAAGAAGAAACTGTATACCAAGTTTAGTGAGTGTAGGTATCATAGCTTGTGTGAAATTGACTAAAACGCTAGGGTCGAGGTAATTGTGGACGGACGGACGTTCGGACGGAATGACTGACGGACGGGCGGACGGAAAAGTGAACTCCTATATCGCACCGTGCTAAATCAGCGCAGGTGCAACAAAAACGGTCTTAGTGCGTATGCAAACAACATACATTCAGATCAGCTTGCGCACTCGCTCAGTCTGATTAGTGTCACATAAACAATGTATGAAACCTGAGGAATCAGCATTGCAAACATCAAAGACTCTTATCAGACTGCAGACTGATCCAAGCTTTCACAGTTCGCACTTGCCTGACGGTCCATGGTGTTGAGCGAAGTTCTGTGTAATTTCATTCAAACGGAAAGAATAAGACCGTATGAGATTAGGGACGAGTCATTTATTATCAGGTATGTGTGTTGTTTTTTTTGTATGATCCACACACGCGATAATAAATAACCCGTCCAGTAAAGAATCAATTTCTCTTATTGCAGCAAATTCTACCATATGGACCCTAGATATTTAATGGCAAACAGTACAGATCCAGATTAGGGAGCTAAATGAGCAGATTTAGACTGCACTATTTTGTCAGTTGTGAACAGTTTGTTTAAAATTATCATTTGTATCAAGTAAAATAAATTCAGCAGTAAACTGAGACTTAATATTTGGTTAGTTTTCAGTTGCTGAAGATTACTATTGTATAACCTTCAGGTCAAGAACAAACTAGCTGTCTATGCTATTACATGTAAGACAGGATCAAAAAATAGTTTGATTCTTGACAAAATTTCAGCCTTTTCTTTGAAATGCTTATGTAGTGGACTATACAGTCCGGATCCGCTTTAATAACAACTTTTCCTGTACTGAATCGAATATTTTTTTTCTCGATTCAATAACTTCTTTGCGTATTATCCGAAAATCTTTTGTTTGATATACAAATGTGGGTTTATCAGGGTGGATCAAACGTCTTTGGCATTTTAGTACATTTTCAGGATGAGAGTAAACAGTGTTCCGTGACATTCTGGAAGTCTCCATAAAACGAGCAGCTATATAGCACCTGTACTCAAGGGTATTCGCTATCTCGTACCTCTGAAAAACGCAGAAGAATGCTTAACACCTAGTAGTAAACCCACTGACAAATTTTATGGACTTCCAGGCAGATAATACAAACTTGCGCATTCACTGGGTACACATCACGCATTCACTGGGTGCAATATTAGCGTTCACTGGGTACACTACAATTGATGGCTTACACGTTTACTTCGTTCACAATGTCGCGTTCACTGATACAAATTACTCGTTCACTGATTTTCAGGGTACAATCATATAATACAGAATATCTCATAAACTAAACGACAGACAATGACAAAATTTATTGTAATTGTAGCTATTTACTTACTTCTAACTCTACTTGCAGAAAACATCAAACAGAATATAGCGTATTATGACAAAAAGAAGAAAACATTGTTATTTTGTACGCTTTTAAGGTAATGAACATAATAAAACGGGTTTCACCCTATTCCATGAGATATTCGCAAAGGTTTATTATCATAATATGAAACATACCATTACATCTTATATAAACACGAAAATCCGCGCAGAAGCTGACCACACACGTAAAATTAAATCATTTTTACTGCGCGTTCACTGACTGGCTGCGCGTTCACTGAATTCTGGGCGACTATCGATTCCTCAGTGTGTTATTGGTATTTTGCGGAACGGAACAACTATGAGCAACCTCCTCCGCTGAACCCACCCGTTGTTGTCTTTCCTTTGACATAACGATGTTTCCCAGGTGACTACTACTGAAGCGAGTTGCACACACATGGCACCGTGTGTCCGTCCATTCTCACCCATTCAATTCTGTTCTGTTTCGGTTCTCGAAACGACGTTCCCTAAGTGCCTCAGCGGTAGGTAACCTCTCTGTCACACTCTTGGGTTCTTAAATTTGTAATTATTGATTATTATAATGAATTTGGTTGCTAGATTTGCATATTATTTTACGGACTAAAACGCACTGATTTTCTCCCTTGTCAGTCTTTAATAATGCGATCTATTCCGTAAAATGTGTGTTCCATTCCGTTTCGCATATACCAATAGCTAAGTGACCGTGATTAGCTAATTTTAAACAAATAAAACATCCTTAAAGGACCTGGTATGATAAGGCTCATATTTGGCCCCCAGAAAACTCATTTTTCAAAAGTGTTATTTCAATAATAAAAATGTATTCATATGAAAGTTCAAACCTTGAATGTAACAGCAAAGACAAAATTAACCAGTTCTTGCACAAAATATTTGTGATATTTGTACTGAACATACCCCTACCCCCAGCGGATTCTGTCGAAAATGACGAATTTGGTAGCCTTTGTGGCTTTCAAAATATATGAGCCCGGCCTCCAGCACATTTAATATTTTGTATCCAGATAAAATTTTAATATATTTACATGCCGTGAAAATATCAAATGTGCTGGAGGCCGGGCTCAATGCTTATTTTTAACTTTTTGTTACCAAACTGGCAGCGTTTGGAACATTTTCCCAGCGTTCTCAACATAAAAACGCCCCTATCTCCGCTCATAGACAAAATAAACATATGTGGTGGGTATTCATTTTCTTAGTTAGAACACAAGGAATAATCTGGTATACATTTCATTTTGATCTGTAGGAATTTTTTGGTTAGCGTCTCTGGACTTGCAAACTTGAGTGGGTGGGGTACCTGGAGAGGCCTTGTGCAGTGTACAGGTAATTAGCAGTGCAATCTTACATATAAGCAGTTCATCAAAAGCCTGTTGTTAAGAGCTTTCAAAAGTTATTGTAAATGACTTATTTCTTGAAAGGAATATGTATTAAACTCAAATTTTCTGGCAATTTTCCTTCATTTTATTGAAACAACATAGGCATGTCAGAAATCATGTTATTCTGAGAATTAACAAACACGAAACATATTATTTTTGCTTGTTCTCATACGCACAAATAATAAGCAATAGAAGCCATGCATTTTAAAGAGAATTTGAATGGGGGCCAAAAACGGCCCTTACCATACCAGGTCCTTTCCCATTAAAGGTTTAAAAATTTTATGGTAATTTTAGTTGGCAACTTAATGACCTATTTACGATAGCATAAACACATGTGATAAAAATACAATGTACAGGCGTGGGGCCCCATTAATTGTCCAGCTTTTATGTGGCTCCGTTCGACGGGGAACCAGGAAAGGAAATCGTATATTTCGTTGCACAATTTGTCATTTTTCAAAATCATACCTCCTCCTATCTTTTGCCAGTTTTAATTATGACTCAGTATATGCACATAAACCCATATTTTCTCACCAAATGTGACTGTTGAATCGCTTTTCATAATACATGTAATTTGTGTTTAGACGTTTTAACCACTGTTAGGACTATGGAGACTTTATGAAATCTTCTTCCTTACGAAGCCATTTTTTGCTACATCATTGGCGTCTCTGAAACACTTTTAAAAAGCCCCAAAATGAAAGTAGATGAATTTGCAAACAGCGTAGATCCAGAAGAGACGGCTCATAATGAGCCGTCTGTTTTAGATCTACGCTGTTTGCACTCTATTCTGTTGACTTCGCAATATGTTATAGTTGGACGAAACGTTATTTTTTCTCCTAATACTGCAGACATATATTTTGTCAGCTTTTCAGAGTTCAGCAACAAGATCGATACTGTCAGCACAGCTTGCGTCTTGATCAGCTTGCTGTAGGCCGATCTGTGACATGTCGGTGACACATCACACAGCCGGCAGCCTGCAGCAGTCAAAAAATGCAACAATAACTCTAACCTTTTTAGCTCACCTGAGCCGAAGGCTCAGAGGTGAGCTTATAGGATGGGAGTCGAGCCGTCGTCCGTCCGTCCGTGGGTGCGTGGGTGCGTGGGTGGGTGCGTCAACACTTTCAAACATAAATATCTCAGAGACCAGTAGGCCGATCGCAATCAAATTTTATCTGAAGCATCATTTGGGTGGGGGAAAGGCTGCATTAGGTTTTGGTGCCGATCAGCTCAGAACTCTGGTTTCCATGGCAACAGATAGCCCCCATAGGGTTATAATGGGGAAAACAGCGTAATCAGGTTTTCTCAACTGTTTTTGATTAGATCCTTATCATACTTGCAGGTAATGATGACATACACAAGAGCTTGGACGAGTTCGAAATTTGGTCGGATTCGAGCACAGACTACGGAGTTAGCTGCCCTTGAGCGTTTGAAAAAAATCCCATAGGGTTATAATGGGGAAAATGGCGTCATCACCTTTTCTCAACTGTTTTTGCTTAGATCCTTATCATACTTGCAGGTAATGATGACATACATAAGAGCTTGGATGAGTTCGAAATTTGGCCGGATTCGAGCAGAGACTACGGAGTTAGCTGCCCTTGAGCGTTTGAAAAAAATCCCATAGTGTTATAATGGAGAAAACAACGTCATCACATATTTTTAGAAAAAACTTTGTCATCGCTCTATTGCCTACATTTCTCAACGGATTTTAAAATAACTTCACACAAATGTAGGGTGTGACAATATCTCGAGCAAGTTCGACTTTCAGGATGCTGCGCCCAAGATCAAGGTCACTGTGGCTAATTTTAGAAAAAACTTTGTCAGCGCTCTAGCACCTACATTTCTCAATGGATTTTAAAATAACTTCACACAAATGTAGGGCATGACAATATCTCGAGCAAGTTTGACTTTCAGGGTGCTGTGCCCAAGGTCAAGGTCACTTTGGCTATTTTTAGAAAATCTTTGTCATCGCTCTAGCGCCTACATTTCTCAATGGATTTTGAAATAACTTCACACAAATGTAGGGGATGACAATATCTCGAGCAAGTTCGACTTTTTGGGTGCTGCGCCCAAGGTCAAGGTGACTGTGGCTATTTTTAGAAAATCTTTGTCATCGCTCTTAGGCCTACATTTCTCAACGGATTTTGAAATAACTTCACACAAATGTAGGGCATGACAATATCTCGAGCAAGTTTGACTTTCAGGGTGCTGCGCCCAAGGTCAAGGTCACTGTGGCTATTTTTAGAAAAACTTTGTCATGGCTCTAGCACCTACATTTCTCCATGGATTTTGAAATAGCTTCACACAAATGTAGGGTATGACAATATCTCGAGCAAGTTCGACTTTCAGGGTGCTGCGCCCAAGGTCAAGGTCACTGTGGCTTTTTTAGCTCACCTGAGCCGAAGGCTCAGAGGTGAGCTTATAGGATGGGAGTCGAGCCGTCGTCCGTGCGTGCGTGAGTGCGTGGGTGGGTAGGTGGGTGGGTGGGTGCGTCAACACTTTCAAACATAAATATCTCAGAAACCAGTGGGCCGAACGCAGTCAAATTTTATCTGAAGCATCATTGGGGTGGGGGAAAGGCTGCATTAGGTTTTGGTGCAGATCAGCTCAGCACTCTTGTTTCCATGGCAACAGATAGCCCCCATAGGGTTATAATGGGGAAAACGGCGTCATCACATTTTCTCGACTGTTTTTGATTAGATCCTTATCATACTTGCAGGTAATGATGACATACACAAGAGCTTGGATGAGTTCGAAATTTGACCGGATTCGAGCACAGACTACGGAGTTAGCTGCCCTTGAGCGTTTGAAAAAAATCCCATAGGGTTATAATGGGGAAAATGGCGTCATCACGTGTTCTCAACTGTTTTTGATTAGATCCTTATCATACTTGCAGGTAATGATGACATGCATAAGAGCTTGGATGAGTTCGAAATTTGGCCGGATTCGAACACAGACTACGGAGTTAGCTGCCCTTGAGCGTTTGAAAAAAAATCCCATAGTGTTCTAATGGAGAAAACAACATCATCACATATTTTTAGAAAAATTTTGTCGTCGCTCTATTGCCTACATTTCTCAACGGATTTTAAAATAACTTCACACAAATGTAGGGCATGACAATATCTCGAGCAAGTTCGACTTTCAGGATGCTGCGCCCAAGGTCAAGGTCACTGTGGCTATTTTTAGAAAATTTTTGTCAGCGCTCTAGCACCTACTTTTCTCAGCAGATTTTAAAATAACTTCACCCAAATGTAGGGCATGACAATATCTCGAACAGTTTGACTTTTAGGATGCTGCGCCCAAGGTCAAGGTCACTGTGGCTATTTTTAGAAAAACTTTGTCAGCGCTCTAGCACCTACATTTCTCAGCAGATTTTAAAATAACTTCACACAAATGTAGGGCATGACAATATTTCGAGCAAGTTTGACGTTCAGGGTGCTGCACCCAAGGTCAAGGTCACTGTGGCTATTTTTTGAAAAACTTGGTCATCGCTCTAGCGCCTACATTTCTCAACGGATTTTAAATCAACTTCATACAAATGTAGGGCATGACAATATCTCAAACAAGTTTGACTTCCAGGGTGCTCTGCCCAAGGTCAAGGTCACTGTGGCTATTTTTAGAAAAACTTTGTCATCGCCCTTGTACCTTCATTTCTCCATGGATTTTGAAATAACTTGACACAAATGTAGGGTATGACAATATCTCAAGCGAGTTCGACTTTCAGGATGCTGTGTTCAAGGTCAAGGTCACTGTGCCTAATTTTAGAAAAACTTTTTCATCGCTCTAGCACCTACATTTCTCAACGGATTCTAAAATAAATTCACACAAATGTAGGGCATGACAATATCTCGAGCAAGTTTGACTTTCAGGGTGCTGCAATCAAGGTTTTTGATTAGAACCTTATCATACTTGCAGGTAATGATGACATACATAAGAGCTTGGATGAGTTCGAAATTTGGCCGGATTCGAGTACAGACTACGGAGTTAGCTGCCCTTGAGCGTTTGAAAAAAAATCCCATAGCCTTATAATGGAGAAAACAACGTCATCACATTTTCATTTTTAATCGGATCCTCTTCATACTTGCAAGTAATGAGGATATGCATAAAAGCTTGGATTAGTTAGCATTTCGGCTAGATCCCGCCACTGACTATGGAGTACCTGCCCTGAGCATCCAAAAAATCAATGTCGCCACTTTTTCTTGGTTTCTACTGATCCGATCCTTTTCAAACTTGCAGGTAATGAGGAAATGCATAATATCTTCAACAAGTTCAAATTTTGGCCAGATCAGGCCAACCACTACGAAGTTAGCTGCCCTTGACAGCTCTGTCTATTGTGCTCTTGATCGGATACTTTTTAAACTTGCATATATTAAATGAGGGCATACATAAAGTTTTGGATGAGTTTAATTTTCAGCCTATTGGACCACTGACTGTGGAGTTAGCTGCCCTTGAGCATCTTAAATATCCCTATAGGTTTACAATGTCTCTCAGGTGAGCAATTGTTGCCCTTTGGGCTACTTGTTATTTTCATTCTGTCAATTCGTAAAATGTTCGTGTTGTTTAAGCGAAGTTTCTTGTTTATTTCAAGACAGCTAAATTGATCAGAACAAGGGAAAAAGCTAATACATGTACATGCATCTAAAGCCCTTCCGCTGATTCAAGAAGGGCAGTTGTCAGTTACTGGTGAAAGTAAGTGCACTTAGTACTGGTTAACCGCTTAGGAGGTCTAAGCCTGCCCAGGAATAATGCGGTTAGGTAAACTGACCGTCCCGACATGACCATAGCTGTTTACCGTGGACGTTAAACAATAACACAACAACAACAACAACAACATGCATCTAAAGACCACAGCCACAATTGGCAAATCTCATATGACTCCGGTACCCTTCGTCACATACAAGTTTAGCCATCCAAAACACCGAAAAATACGAAACCCAACCGATAACAGACTTACCCAGTCCGACAAAGATGGAAAATAAAACACATATAAAATTTGTTTTGCCTATTTCATTTTCAACCCATAAAAGAGTGCCAGAACAACCATGAGCGAACTAGATCCACATCACAAGCTTCTGCCTTGACTCGGATAGTAGCATAAAAGTATTGGGGAATGTAAGCGTAGCATTTGTGTTGGGGCCGTCGGGGCAGGGTTGGAGATTGCTTAAACTATATATAGTTTCATGCGTGCACTCTCACACTTCTTTCCGGTGCAACTCCAAAACGATTAGGTGTGCGGTCAGCGTAAGGGCGGACCTTATAATTTAACCAGACTGGAAAGTGAATTTGTAAACCACTATTGCTTGTTTCTAAAGAAGGTTCATCCCTGAATGCTGAAGCCATGAAAGGGTATAGCTCAAGCAACTGTGCAGAGAACCTGCTGAAGGCTTAATCAGAACAGCTAAACCTACGCCCTGAACTAACTGCCCAATATCAGTGTATTCTCAAAATAGTTTTATCACAAGGTTGTGTCTGAAATGCGATGTCGGAAAACGTGTCATTAGTGAATATTATAAAACGTTAACCAGGGCCCAGGTTCACAATCATTCCTTAACTTAAGGCATAAAGCCAAGGCCGAACATTTCATTTGTAAATAAAAGCTTCCTACAAAAACAATATTCCTCTTTTCCTTTTTTATTTTTTTTTTATTTTTTTTGTATTTTTCAATTTCTCTTTACAACTTCATGAACATTATCAGTGGCATCACGCAAAAACGGTGATTATCAATATGATTTAAATACATGTATAGATTTTCTTAAAATGAGTTTTTGTCACCCGACATAGACGGAGGGGGACTACAGAAATGACCGCCCGTCTGTGCGTGCGTTTGCGTGTACGTTTGCATGCCTTTGCGTCCGTCCGTCCCAAATATTGTGTCCGCAGCTCCTACACGCCTCATTCAATTTTCTAGAAACTTTGCAGGTTTAATTCCTTTTGGAGCAAATACTTTCCTTTAAGAGTAGACTCCTTTCGGGAAGAAAACAGGACGTCACAAAAAGAAAAGAAAAAAAAAAAGAAAAGAAGAAAACATGGACGTCTACCCATACACTTTAAGTTGAGGTTTCTGATGCCCTACGCAGGACACTTATGCTTTATACTTATGAGGTGCGACACGACAAAACCAGCAAAGTGGCATATGCGCCCAGCGAAGACTCAGATCAGGCTTGGCGTCCGCCCAATCTGATCAGAGTTTTTATTCTGCGATTAAAGGTCAGCTAAGGGTCCAAGCTATCTCCATGTGGACAGCGAAGACTCTGATCAGACTGGGCGGATGCCCAGGCTGACCTGAGTCTTCGCTTGGCGCACATGCCACTTTGTTGGTTTTGTCGTGTCGCGGCTTTTATATACTGAAGACAGGATGCAAAGTACATGTACTTATAAAACGGAAAACATCTATATAAGGAAGCATCAGTGAAATTGACATAGTTTCCTGTTTCACATAGCTGTCATTAATCCCGCCTTTGTTTCATAACAAAACAAACGAAAATAGAGAAAAGAATCTCAAGTGAAAATGGCGGCTTATCGGTTGATTTGGATAGGATTTGGTAAGTCAGTTTTCTAATTATTTCATGCTGTTAGTTATCGAACAGTTTTGTTCAAAACCACGGCGTTATAACTTTTGTCGACTAGATGCGAATAAACGTCCACAGGACCAATTACGTTCTAGATGATACCGGTCCTGGTATTGAAAGAAGGGGGTGAACGAATGGCTATACGGCCATCTTTTCTGCAAGTTTTGCAAACTTAAAAAAACAAAACAAACAATAGAAAAAAGGGTTAGGTCCTGTTTACTTTCCTGAAGGACGAAAGCCCCTCCAAAAGGTGTCTTCCTTAAAAGAAAGAATTTCCTCCTAGAGGAGCAAATCCGGAACGTGAAGAGTTGATACCCATTGGAAAGGAGGCAAAATCCATATGACAGAGTTACAATGAAAACAACAACAAATGGTACAAAGACATTGGAGACGTTGCTAGTCCAGCAGGCACAAAACGTTTAATCAATATTAAATCTACGTTGGTTCAACGTCATCACGTTGAATCAACGTTAATCAAATGTTGATTCAACGTTGTGTGCCCATTGGGTTGTACCCTCCAGTAATAGTTTGGCCACTTGGCAGGTAATCAATAAACAAGATTTTCTCACCTTCATAGCGGCTGCTAGGGCGTGGATCATCCGTCAAACTTACTCTTGAATTCTTCAACGCAGTACTTGAATTGTGTATATAAGTTTGCACTATCCCCATAAGTATACCAAACAAAAAAAGAAACGCACATAGTAAGATTTTCCAAATTAATTTACTTTTTATAGGTGATTAGAAAATGTCTAAAAATCCGTATTTCTGATCGTATCTTGCTGAAACTTTATCATGGCGTAGAGGAGTATCTGTACCTTCCATATGCATAAAAATACGCATTAATGAAATCGTTCACAATGGCCTCTTATTAAAAACTGTGACATTGAAAAGTGACCCCTGCCTTGTCCAGATATGCGTTACAATGTACAGGATTGACACAATTAAATGAAATTTTCGAGTTGCACTGTCCGATTGCTACCTCTAACACTGTATGAGTTATTTTTTTAAATTATTTGTAATTTCCAAGAAAATACCAAAATATTACTGTGAGCGTTTCTTTTTTGGTTTGGTATATATGGCAATTTATCAAATACTTTCCTCCAAGAGTTTCACCTTAAATACAGGGACATAATGACAACCCAATAATTTTAAAACTTATAACGAAAATTTGGCAAAATCTACCACTGCCATGTCTTAGTACTATAGCTCTTATACAAATTTTAAGAACAGGTCTGATGCGGAACCGCCAAGTCCACTTTTTGCTAAGGTTGACTGCCCATTTTAGCACAATTTAAACCTATTCTGCTACAGCTGACTGCTTATGCCTGATACAATATCTTATCATAACAGCTTTAATATTGACAGAAGCCATCTCTTGAGCAGATGACATTGTAAACCTAAATTAAGTTGATTTTACCAGAAGCTTCACTGATTTGACTGTCATCAATTTGGCACAAAGGTGCTGGCAGAATGGGAAATACTGTTGCTGTCCCTGAACAGTCTGGTCTTGGTCTACAGTGTTTGCCCAGACATTCCTGTCCCAATATTTAGTGAGGTGGTGCAAGTTTTACAGATCATTTTGGAACTTTATTTGCTTGTAAGACCACATTCACACCTGTGTTTTTATATCACTTTGAGTAAAAATCCAATATATGCATGTACATGGTAAACAGTAAAATGAATAAGATGAAGAGGGAAAGATATCAGAATCCAATGATGTCTATGCAAAGAGATATATTGATAAGCATCAGTTCTGCAAAGCCTATACTGCCATGGCGAAAGCCAGACAACAAGTTCTTATAAATAGTTTGAAAACTGTTTCTCAAGACCTTCAGTATTGCATCGGTCCTTTATTCAAGGTCTTCTGAATAGCTGTCTTTAGGTCCAGTTTCCACAAATATCTAGTTTTAGTTAAGAAACCAGTTCAAATATTTCAACAGTAGAGTATTAGCATTGGAATCATGAAGTTCAGAATTTGGCCTTTTTAAGGAGTCATAGGATGCATGGCTTCTAAGCATGTATTTACGCACAATTAGACAGGTAAGAGATTTTGAACAGTGCATTGATTGCACATGCATAGTATGCTAAATCAGACAGGTGTGACATCCCTTATTCAGTGAATAAACCTTACCACCACTGAACTAGAAAGTGTAAACAGTTTTTAAAATTCGTAGAAGACCTATATTAACTGAACTTTCAATATACAAACGGTTTACAGTCATATATTTACATTCTTGGTGTATTTACTGAAAAGCCCTAGATTAAACCATTGGAACATAATGTAGTTTACATTCCAATAATTACATTGAGACACGCGACGTCAATGACGTAAATAAACAATGGCTCTCTACAACCTGATTGGACGTCAGCAACGTCATGACGTCATGTATGCTGTTCTGCTGTTAGCAGAAAAACTACGTGTACATGTGTTTCTACTTCAATTTTAGCGCTTATATAAGCTTTTTCATGAAAGATTTGATTTAAACGAATGTAAATATAACCAATGAACTTACTTTTTATGTTGTTTATCGAAGTGTAAACTACATTGGGTCACTAGCAAAGTTTACATGAACCCCTTCGGGGTTCATTTACTTTGCACGTGACCCAATGTAGTTTACACTTCAAGGGGTTCATGTAAACTTTGCTAGTGACCCAATGTAGTTTACACTTCGGGTCACGTGCAAAGAAAATGAACCCCGAAGGGGTTCATGTAAACTTTGCTAGTGACCCAATGTAGTTTACACTTCGATAAACCTCAGAAAAATGAAATTCATTCCTTAAATACATGTACCATATGTGAAAACTTACAGCCGATGTTGTTTGATAATTGGGCTAGACTGGTTATATAGTGAATAACCTTCGTTTTTTTTTTTGCTTCTCACAGTGTCAGCTGACTGCAGGGTATGTAGATGTAATATGAGGTACTACTGCATTTGTATTTGCACTACAAGATGTGTTAGTCATGTTGTATCATGTAAATAGCCAAAGGCAATGCATTTGCATGCCGATTTGCTAATAAAGTTATACTTAATATTTCGCCTCTATGTGCCCGCTTTGACCGCCTTTGAAAAGACCACCGAGCAAAATGCTTTTCACCATCAGTTCAGCTTTGCATGACATTAATTTTGCACTTTTATTATATTTCTATCTTTGTCTAATCCTTTGCACTTATTCAACAGGATGCGTTCTTTTGGCGGAAGCTGACAAAATGATTAACTTATGCGGACAGAACAACTGGTGCGAAGACTGTATCGCTGCTCAAAAAGAATGTGCGTGGTGTCGCGACGAGGTAAGTTTGCCAAATAAGGTGCCAAAATAAAACAAAAAAAAAAAAAAAAAAAAACAGACGAAAATTGTTTCATCTGCAAAATTAAAAAAAAAACTGTTTCGTACAACTATACCATTAAAAATTCAAAGACTAGAGGGCAAACCTGAATCTGTTCTGCTCCAGATGTTATTAGAGGTTTCTGATGAAAACACGACTGACCTGAAACTTGTTTAATCAGACATTAATTTAGCGGAGGGTATCCACGAAGCCACGTTGGACTTACTGAATTTTCTTTTTGTACATGTCATTAATAATTAATATTCTGATGTTCTAGCCAATCGCATGTACTGCCCCTCCCCCTACCCGCCCTCCCCCACCTGTCAAAAATACTAAATATTCTGATACTCTAGCCAATCACATGTACTGTTCTCCCATGTACTGTTTTTTTTTCTCTCTCTCTCCCCCCCCCCCCCCCCCCCCCGCCCTCCCCCTACAAGTTGATTTACCACCTGGCGATGTATAGAAAGCAGTTGGCAGATGTGCAAACAGTGCATATACTGATCAGTCTGATCATTTACGAACAGTCGGATCTTGATGCGACAAACTTAACTTGCTGCATAGATCTGTTACCTTTATTTTGAGCCACATCATGTGGTTTCCAACAGTTTGGCATTGGTGACAATCAAAGGCATTGATCAGACTGCACATAAGTGCAGTCTGATCTTAGCCTTCACTCGTCACATCAGCCATCTGTGGATGTGGTCCAAACCACATAGCCAACAGCCAGGTCTCTGGTTACTCTGTGTGATTGAGGAAGATGATCTTAGTATCGCATGACAAAATTGCCACATTGTTGGAAATCAGATGATGGTGCTTATTTCTTTAAAACGCATCTAAGAAACCAAGATGAGAGGCCAAGATTTCTTATCTCTGGACAAGTAATAAATCATTAAGATGTCGTTTCAGACTCGGTCATTAAAGACAGGAGTGGACTATATAAGGAGGATTAACTTCCAAAATGTCATTCCTCCCTTGGACGGACACACGGCGCCAAGTGCGTGCAACTATGGTTACGTATCGCTGAGCCACTTGGGGAAGGTCGTTAGGAGAATTGAACTGAACTGAACAAAGTGTCATTCTGTCTCTTGATCTTATAGTTTCAACACCTACAATCAACCAATGAAATTATTATAACTGGTAATTCTGGTCCACTGATAAGTCAAATAATTTTTCACACCTTTACCTGTGCAGGTATATATATTACTGCTGGGAACACGACCCCCGGCAGAGAAATCCTGCTTTGAAGTATCAATTACAACCCTGGCTAACCAGGTATATAAAGGGCTGTTACGAAACGAAAGACAGCTGTTACGAAACGAAAAAGAGTCATAGTTACCAAACGACCTGATGAACAGGTCGTTTGGTAACTATAACTCTTTTTCGTTTCATAACAACTCTTTTTTCGGAAAACATAGTTAACCAGATGTGATTAAACATGTTATATTTTTGTGTGCCCATACTGGTATTTTTTTTTTTCAGTCTTTCAGTCACTCGAGATGTAGTACCTTATCTGATCTCAAAGACACAAAATCCTGCATTGACATTTTTAACCCAGATAATCGACACACATTATTAACGGTAAGACTTGTCTAATTACATGTACATCAGTATTCTGCGAGAGTAAGGTTGCACTACACTAAGGGCGCGTTTACACGACCAAAGTTTCTATGACAAAGTAGGTTTGTCACAGAAAAATTTGCTCGTGTAAATGCCAAAATATGACAATGTTTCTTTGACAAATATATATGATAAAGTTACTTCGATAAATTAAATTTGTCCGTGTAAACGGAGAACTTTGCTAAAGATTATGTAACAAAGAACATTGCTATAAGCGTGGAAATGTGACAAAGATTTTGTTTCATCGCTGCAGGTAACTTTGACGAATAATATTTGGTCGTGTGAACACTGTAGCTAATATTTCATTGCCAAAGTTTATGTGACAAAGATTCTATGGCACATTTTCTTTAACAAATAATTTGCTCCGTGTAAACGCAAAATGTTTGTCATACTTTCTTTGTTAAAGTTTCTGTGACATAGAAACTTTGCTCGTGTAAACGCGCCCTAAATCAATTCCCATAGCTCACAGTGGAAAATGGGTCAAAGTCAATGCGTTGCCAATTTTCTCGTGGTCTAAACTTTTCAAATTGAGGCATGGCATTGAATAGACAACACCTTTACCTGCCAGCAACAGCTAAAAAGTTGAGGGTTGTGTGGCATATTTTTGACTTATTGTACTTTCAGTTTTGACAGGCCAGGTTCGCAGTAAATAAATCTCGAAACTTTCAGTGACACCCACCCCAACAAAAATGTAGCAAAACAGCTTTGTAAATAAACTCCATTTTTTTTATAATAATGAATAAGCATAACATTCAGAAAAATATTTAACTTTCATAATAAAACCAAGAAGGAGCCTGCAAATTTTCATTATACTCCTGAAAGCTCTCCCCAAAAGAGGCGGGGCTTGCATAATAAGCATTTTTTACTTGAGTGCAACCGTAACGTCCCTGAAATTTTTTGTTCCAACTCTTTATACTCCCGCCATTAAAAATGGGGGGGGGGGGCATATAGTGCATGTATCACCGCTGTCCGTACGCAGCGTAGCGTACGTAGCGTAGCGTACGTACGTACATACGAAATGGTTTCCGTTCAATATCTTTTGAAAGCATTGGTATATTGAATTCATATTTCATACACAGCTATATATTCATAAAATACAGGTCAATTTCGATGTTGGGTAAAATCCGTCTATTATTGTGGGAGTTATGGCCCTTTTTCGACTTCATTTTGTATGAAAAATTGGTTCCCGTTCGATATCTTTTGAAAACATTGGTGTATTGAAATCATATTTTATACACAGGTATATAATCATAAAACACAGGTCAAGTTCGATGTTGGACAAAATCCGTCGATTATTGTGGGAGTTATGACCCCTTTTCGACTTCATTTTGTATGAAAACTGGTTTCCGTTCGATATCTTTTGAAAGTATTGGTGTATTGAATTCATATTTTATACACAGGTATATATCATAAAATACAGGTCAAGTTCGATGTTGGCCAAAATTTGTCGATTATTGTGGGAGTTATGGCCCTTTTTCGACTTCATTTTGTGTGAAGAAATGGTTTCCGTTCGATATCTTTTGAAAGCATTGGTGTATTGGAATCATATTTTATACGCAGGTATATAATCATAATATACAGGTCAAGTTCGATGTTGGGCAAAAGCCGTCGATTATTTTGGGAGTTATGGCCCTTTTTCGACTTCATTTCATACAATAATGGTTTCCGTTTGTTAGTTTTTGAAAAGTTACTTGTTTCTGGGCTATTCCTTTTTGAAAGTTGCATGGCATCCATTTCTGCGATAAGATACAAAATGTCATCACATATCAGTCATGACACCACAAGCCCCCCCCCCTCCCACACACACACACACACACACACACACACTTCTCTTGATCCAAGAAGCACAATACATCTGCCCAAGGAAAACAATAAAACATGTACCACAGAAGTCTGCCTTTGTGAACCTAGTTATGCTACAAGTGCCAGTACCATAAACAAGGCGCCATCTTACTTAGGGCACTAGGCGGGGGTATCCGTGTCGTATGGACACATTTCTAGTTTTCAAGCTGTAAGGAAGAACAGCCGAAAACAGAAGATTATTCTTAAATTTCGACCATGTATACAGTGCATGCATACCGGATGCATTCATTAAATATTGGCCTGTAGCACACATATAGTGTAAAAGCTACATTGCTGTGACCACGACAGATGCATAAGTGAAATTATTCAACCTTGAAAAAGTAGACTTCTCTGTGTAATTCTGTCAAAAAATTTGGACGCGTGGTACTCCTTTTTTTTTTTTTTTTGCTCAACATGATTATTTGTAAAAGAGTTGAAAAAGATATTGGTTGAACGTTATTGTAATCAAGAAGTATTTTCAGATCTAAATACATTTTCAATAGCGATGGTTATATTTTAGATTTTTGCGCAGCAAATTACTCTTTGATCTTTCCTTATACAGACACTTTTTAAATCAACTTGTCAGTCTCCGCTGAGCCTCTTGGTAACCATCGTTTCGAGAATTGAAACAACAAAAAGACAGGATTTTGCGAAAGACAAACAAAGAAGGCATCTGCTAAGTTTTGTGAAGAAGGTTGTATTTTCAGCGTTTATGCAGATTTTTGTATTCACCACAAATCAGTAATCATCACCACTTTAAAACGCCCCCCTCCCCTCCCCCCAAAGAAATGTAGAAGACAAAACAGAAGTCTGCAAAATTTCAAAATAATGTGACCATTCTATATAAAATCGAGAATTCAAAGACTAGCTGGCACAGAATGCAGATCCAGACGAGGCTGCTCGTTAAGAGTCGCCTCATCTGTATCGACACCGTTTGCAAATTTAACTATTACCATTTTTGGCGCGTTAATGGTCAAAATATGCACCTTATGAGATACAGTCATACAAAACTCAGAATGGCAGAACATATTTTCGAGGCAGAATGTCTTACTGATTTGAGCCGCGACACGAGAAAACCAACAAAATGGTTGTGCGCCCAGCCCAGACTCAGATCAGCTTGGCCATCCTCCCAGTCTTATCAGAGTCTTCGCTATGCGCTTAAAGGAAAGTTGAGTGTCTAAGCTATCTCCATGCGGACAGCGAAGAGACTGATCAGACTGGGCGGATTCCCAGGCTGATCTGAGTGTGCGCTGGGCGCACAACCACTTTGTTGGTTTTCTCGTGTCGCGGCTCAAATTATTATTTCTTCCTTTATTTTCCAGGACAATCCGTTGCAAGATGGCACAAGTACAAGGAATCCAGTACAACTAAAACCACAACATATGAATGTTAATCTTAGACCAGGTAAACAAGAGGGACACCATATCAAAATCCGTGTTCACCTCTGATAATTCAAAGCACCAGCCCCTGAGATGGCACATGATGTTGAAATGACGTCATACTGACAGGTCAGTGCGACGACATTTCAACGTCATGTGCCTGCTTAGAGAGTAATAAAATTTATGATGATGTTGAGGCCGAGGACAGGAAATCTCAAGCTAGTTTTCTGGCATTGCTTGCCGAGCATAAAACTCAGTTATCTGAAAAAGAGTCTGAGATTTCCTTGTCGATTTACTACATGTATATATGCTCTTCATGCTAACTAGGAGTTTTGTATTGTTAATGTCACCTTGTGCTTGCATTTTACATGACTAGCAACTTTTGGCCGCGTTTACACGAGCAAAGTTTCTATGACGAAGTAGGTTTGTCACAGAAAAATTTGTTCGTGTAAATGCCAAAATATGACAATGTTTCTTTGACAAATATATATGGTAAAGTTACTTCGAGAAATTAAATTTGCCCGTGTAAACGGAGAACTTTGCTAAAGATTATGTAACGAAGAACTTTGCTATAAGCGTGCAAAATGTGACAAAGATTTTGTTTCATCGCTGCAGGTAACTTTGACGTATAATATTTGGTCGTGTGAACACTGTAGCTAATATTTCATTGCCAAACTTTATGTGACAAAGATTCTATGGCACATTTTCTTTGCTCTGTGTAAACGCAAAATGCTTGTCATACTTTCTTTGTTAAAGTTTCTGTGACATAGAAACTTTGCTCGTGTAAACGCGCCCTAATCAGAAACGTACATTGCCATTTTGCACAGTTTCATATTTTGCATGCAGTTTACATGGCAATATTCAAGTGACTGTGTGACTTGACTGGGCTGAGAGTATACAATGACTGACAGACTGAGACTGCTCCCAGAATATACGCTGAGACAGCAAATCTTAGACATCTCTAGATAGAGATATCTCTGTCCGGCGATGGGTGAGAAAAGTTAGTCATTTTGAAGTCCGCATCATAATAAGTGAATGCAATTTCACTTTTGGTATTTGAATCGAAAGTGATTTTTGAATTGTTGTAAATTGTTTATTATTCATTGTCTATTGTACCGTGAAAATCCTTCAGACAGCTAAAATAATTTCCATAATTGTTTTGAACTCGAACTGGTTGGTTTTACAATGCAATATAATGCGTCGTAAAGATGCAAATGGAATAACAAAGAGTGTAGGATTTGATAGGATTGCTTTTTAGGAGAAGACTGTTGTTCCGGGTCTGCACTTCCGCTCAGATCTACCTGTCCCCATACTTCAATTCTTTTTTTACGTTAATTTTTTTTAAGTAAGCCACTTCCTATTTGTATGACCTACAAAATAGCACAGAATCTGCCTTAAAGTTTGAAATGTTGTAAAGGACCGGGTATGAAAAGGGCCCTTTTTGGCCCCCATTCAAATTCTCCTAAAATTGCATGGATTCTATTACTTATCATTTGTGCATATGGGAACAAACAGAAATAATATGTTTCAAGTTTGTTTATTCTCAGAATAACATGATTTCTGGCAAGCCTATGTTATTTCAATAATACGAAGGGAAATTGCAAGAAAATTTGAGTTTAATACATTTTCCTTTAAACAAATAAGTCATTTACAATAGCTTTTGAAAGCTCTTGATAAAAGGCTTTTGATGAAATGCTTATATGTTAATATGTTAGATGGCACTGCTAATTACCTGTGCACTGCACAAGGCCTCTCCAGGTACCCCACCCACTCAGGTTTGCAAGTCCAGAGACGCTAACAAAACATTCCAACAGATCAAAATAAAATGTTTACCAAATTATTCCTTGTGATGTAAATAAGAAAATGAATACCCACAATATATGTTTATTTTTTCTATGAGCGGAGATAGGCGTTTTCATGTTGCGAAAACAAGGAAAATGTTCCAGACGCTGCCAGTTTGGTAACAAAAAGTTAAAAGTTAACATAGAGCCCGGTCTCCAGTACATTTAAGTATTTATGGCATGTAAATCTATTAAAAATTTGTCTGTATACAACATATAAAGGAGGCTGGGCTCATATATTTTGAAAGCCGCAAAGATTACCAAATTCGTCATTTTCGTCAGAATCCGCAGGGGTATGGGTATTTTGAAGATAAAAAAACACAACTGGTTTATGTAAAAACTGGTCAATTTTGTGTTTACTTTACATCCAACTTTAGAACTTTCCTATGAATACATTTTTCTTATCGAAATTGGAATTGTGAAAAATGAGTTTTCTGGGGGCCAGATATGAGCCTTATTATACCAGGTCCTTTTTATTGTAATTTCTATAGGTAAGCCTCTGACTCTGAGTATGACCTACAAGATAGCAGAAAACCTGCCCTTGGACCTATATTTCGTCCTAGATTTCTCAACTACAATGGCAACACGCTTGACCTCACTAGCAGATCTCACTCAAATGCTTAGTAAGTATAATTTGTAATCATAGAATTGACTTTATGTGAATGGGTACACTTTCAGGGGAAACAACTCTACCAATATCATTTTTGCCTCCCTATGCAATGGGGATCAACTTTTAGAGGTAAGGATTTGCTCCTTATGGAGCAAATGCTTTCCTTTGAGAGTTGTCCCCATTTAAAAAAAAGCTTTGTTGCCCAAGGAAACAAATAGTGAATAAAGACGAAAAGATGTCCCCATTTGTAAACAATTGCTACAGAACACTTGTCAGGGCTCTCATTATGGAGGGCAGCTCTGATTATAACGGCTGGCTCTGATATGGGCCCTTTAAATCTTTGTTTTCTTATAATAATAAGCGAATTCTGTTGTGTAATCCATTTTGATGAGTGGATTCTCCTGCTTGCCTCTTCAAATAGATCCATAGTACCATGTTTATTAAATGTTGACTATTTACTTATCTACCCTTTTTAAATATCAGATATTTAAGACAAACAGTGTAGATTCTGAGCTTACACTATTTGCTATTTGTTATGGAGCCTACACTATTTGCTAACGTCCCTTATATGGGTATCTAGGCATTAATGGGGGAAAAGTGTTTCCCATTGAGAAGTGAAAGAAATTGCGTCCAGGCCAGAGTGATCTGCTTTTGAGGTGTATACTTTTACTTCAAGTTTACTGAACGATACCAAACAAGTAAATGTATGGTAACAGGACACTTCGGCCCCAAACCATCTCGGCCCCTAGACACCTCGGCCCCTAGTCATCTCGGCCCCAAACCATCTCGGCCCCACCTAGAAATAAATTCCTGGACACTTCGGCCCCTAGTCTCTTCGGCCCCTAGTCATCTCGGCCCCATATCCCTAGTCACTTCGGCCCCAGTTGGACAAATGTAAATAATTTCTATATTTTTTTACCTTTTTGTCCATTTTAATATTTTACATCTTCTTTAAAGTAATATTCCTCGAGAGTCCAATAAAATTTTGAGCTTAGTGCCAGCCCAGCCTTGCGAGTTTTTGGTAAATTGGTTGTTTTGCGTTTAACAGGTTTTTGAGACAGTATGTCGATCTATATCGAGCCGTCTCCCAGAGAGCGGGAGAAAGAAGAGCACTATAATAGGCGAGAGAAAAAAGATCCTTACAACACCCACCCACACCTACTGCAAGCACAGTAGGTCCTTGCCTTAATATCATCCATATTAGTAGGACGCCCCGGCACTGAAACTTACTAAGCACCGTCGCCCGACCACACCCACCCCCAGCCTTTCGGAAACCGCCGTGGATGCGGTCGTGCGGATCTATTACGGTTCCTTTGTAATCCATAGAACGAATTATTCAGAAATGCGTATCGTTACGTTTCTTGTTTTTTTTTTTTTTTTCGTGTTTTTTTTTTTTTTTAGTTTATTCTTTGTATTTGAAGGCAGGTAGAACCAATCATTAGTACGTGTATTTTTACAGGGTAAATGAATGTCTCTTTCCACAAGGTTTTCTGATGAACCGAGAGGTAAAAAATCTCTGTGCATTGAGACCCGTTATTTCAGCACAAGCATGTGCCTTCTCTGTATTGACAGATTAAAAACTTGATTTGGCCGTTTTATTATCTTATTTCTTCCTCTTATCATTTACATGTATCTATTTATTTACTTTTGTGTTTCAATGTTGAATACCATGGTTTTCGTTTATCTAATAACAAACATTTTGTCATGCCGATTCTTTAGACTAAAACTGCAATGCTTTCATATTTTTAGACTGATATAAAGAATATGGTCAAATGCTACATGCGTATAAACTGTAAATCGTTTAATATTGGTCTGACGTTCAGGATTGCTAATATCTGAAACACCTTTATTTTTGCTAATGATATTTGCGATATCGGATTGAAGAGTCTGGCAAATGTTCGACAAATTGATTTCCAAAAAGACAATTGAAAGATTTCAAGAACTCGCTAATATCTTGAAAGCCATATTACTGTAAAAATAAAACGCGAGTTACAATAACTAAAGTTTATATGAAAGCTGATCTTCCTATCGTCAGATCATTCATCAAAATTCAGTTCTGACAACTGTTCTATCTATCTATTTGGTGATAAATCTGATGCAAGTAACTATAGACCAATTTCATTAATAAGCTGTGTAGGAAAAACTTTTGAACGAATAGTATTTAAAAATGTATACAATCATTTGATAGCGAATTCTCTCATTTATAAATATCAGTCAGGTTTTTTACCAGGACATTAAACTGTCCACCACCTTATTGAAGTTATACATCATACATGTTTAGCGCTGGAAAATTATGAAACAACATGTCAAATTTTTTGTGACATATCAAAAGCCTTCGATCGGGTATGGCATCGTGGATTGATTTTAAAACTTGAAAAATACGGTATTCATGGAAATCTTTTGGCATGGTTTGTAAATTATCTGTTAAACAGAAGTCAATGTGTATGCATTGATGGGACATATTCTCCAAAAAAATATATCACAGCAGGAGTTCCTCAAGGTTCAGTGCTGGGTCCTATGCTGTTTTTAATATACATAAATGACATATACGATTACTTGACTGGTATGACTCGTTTATTTGCCGATGATACTTCCCTGAGTTTTTCGTCTATTAATCCTCTTGAAATCGAAAGGGTATTGAACGAAGACTTAACAAAACTTAGTGCTTGGGCAATAAGATGGCTTATAACGTTCAATGCTCAAAAAACGGAAATAATGGTAATTTCAAATAAATATAATGGTCATAATATCGAACTGATAATGGATAATACCGTTTTGCAAATAGTCAACGTACATAAACATCTCGGTGTTGTACTATCGTCAAATAACAAATGGACTAGTCATATCGATACAATAATTCAATCAGCGTCCAAACAGATCTCCTTTCTTAGAAAACTTAAATATAAATTCTCAAAAAACTCATTAAATAAAATTTATTGCACATATATAAGACCTCTTCTTGAATATGCAAGTGAGGTATGGGACGGATGTAACCAGACTGACGCAGACAGACTCGAAAAAATACAGCTAAACGCAGCGAGAATTGTAACTGGCTTACCAATATTTTCTTCAATAGTATCTCTCTATTTCGAAACTGGATGGGAAACGTTAGCAGATCGACGGAAAAGTAAAAAACTTAATCTTATGTACTAAATTGTTAATAATGACTCTCCATCCTACTTGTTAGATCTCCTCCCTAATAGAATTCATGAAATATCTAATTACAACTTAAGGAGTGGAGAAAATTTTGAAGTACCTTTCTCGCGGTTATGTTCATATGAAACTTCTTTCACTTTAAAAAAAGTAAAAAGTATGCAAAGATCAGGAACTGAAACAATCAAAATCCAAATCCAGCCCTCAAACCATAGTTGGAAACAACTAAGATTACAGATAATCAAGATACAGAGAACATATGGCCAACCGATTGAGCAGCTTGTTCCCAAAAGGTGGCCACTCAGCAACCCAAACCGAACCAAAAATAATAAGAACATACATAAGGTAAAACATCACAGAAACTCTGACACCAAAAACAGGCAAAACTATGGAATGAATTAGATATTGATATTCGGAGCTGTGCCACTTTATCTGCATTTAAAACTAAACTTCGTAAACAAATGAATGAAGTAAATGATTTTTTTATCAGTTGGCGACAGGAAATATAGTATCATACTAACTAGAATTCGACACAATTGCAGTAGCCTAAAAGCAGATTTGCACAGAATAAACATTGTTCCAAATTCAGTATGTGCTTGTGGGACTGATGTTGAAAATGCTGAGCATTACTTCTTTTCCTGCACACTATATGATAATCAACGCGATAGTTTATCGGCGATTCTAAATTTCATTCCGTTCGTTAACTTAGATTTATTATTGAATGGTGGATCAGAACTTAGTTACGACGTCAATAAAACAGTTATACTTGCTGTCTTAAAATATATGAAAGATACTCGCAGGTTCACATGAGCTGATATCCTAATCTCATCCGTATTAAATTCCATGTTACCTGTTAGTTAAAAGAAAGTAGCTTTTATGTGGAACAGCGCATTGTTGAATGTTACGGAGTAATAATAAAAATGTATTTCCGTTCAAAAAAAAGTATCATATTTACCATTGTACCATTTGTAGATTACTTGTCACATTTAGGGAGAGGACTATATAATGTTGTGTATAACTTTAGTCCAATCCCTTTGTCTTGTTGCAATAAAATATGTTTAATCTAAATCTATCTATCTATCTATCTATCAATCTATCTATCTATCTAATTTTGCCATCATATTTTCGCCCGATCGTCCCTCTGTCTATATATTCCGTATGTTTATCTACTTGAAAGCGTCCAGGTAAGCAGCGGTATCGATTAATCGTGACACGCGACATCGATTAGTGGATAATAACCTCAGGTGTTAAATTTGACGATGAGTAATAAATAAACGCACGCGCGCAAGATAAGGCGTCTTTAATTATTATCTGAAAGAAGCGTACTTACATGTTTATTTGAGTCTTTAAATATGTAAATGTATATTGAAAATAACATATTTAACCAACAGAATGGTCATTATTATGTGCAGCTTATAAATTGATACTACCGATGATGAGGAAAGATTTGACTTGACTTTAATATATAAAACGTATATCAAACAAACGTAAAATATGAAAGGTAAACTGTATGTACAAACGTTCGATGTCAAAGTAAAAAGTCACTGTTCGAAAACGATTTTCTTGAATGCCTTATTAAACTTTTGCTAGATTAAAACGAACCGCAATAATTCTAAGTAAACACGGCTATTTTACTCGTAAACTCGGAGATGAATGATCTATCGCATCATGATTTGTTCTATGCTAAATATTATGATAAAAGATAGTAAGCAGCTGGCGGTTTCAGATCTGCGCGGCCGCCTCTCGCAACAGAGCCCCCCCCCCCCCTCCCTCAATCCCCAAACCCCCACCGCTCTTAACCTTCTGCTTTGCGGACTCTGTCTGTCTTGTTTTAACTTCCATTTTGTTTCCTTGTTTCAAATTTATTTCGGAATAATTTGTTTTATTTTATTTTTTCTAATTTTCCTACTTTGATTTCCACCCTTTATATATATATATATATCAATTCCCTTCTGATTTTTTTGGTTTTGATTTCCTTTCCAGTTTTTATTTTAAACTTCATTCTTTTTTTTTCTTTTTTTAATTTCATGTCTGATAAAGAATGGAAAATAAATGTCCTTTCTGGGATTCCGTAGGTTAAAACTAACGATGTTTGTCTATCGACGAGAGCGCCTGTTACAGTGTATGTTGAAACTGTGATAATTTGATGCTATGGAAATTGCCCCCAACCAATAAAATGGTGCGGCGGGAACTTCAGTTTACGAATAGGCCGTCTGTCAAGGATAGTAAGAAACAAAGTGGACTTAGTACCCGTTGCTTGCGAAGGTGGTTGTATTGCTACTCATGATCAGATTAATAATGTACGTTACGAGCTTCTTGATAAAAAAGGATCGCCTATTCAGCGCTAATGAAATTTGTTGCATTTTGTTATAGCCTTTTCACTTTTCGGTAATTTATGAGCATTCCGTTCAAAAGATTGCAGGAGGCGGTTGGGCGGTGCGATGGTGTTGGGTATAACTTCCAGTGCAGCGGCGTCCTACGGGTTTGGATAATAGTAGGGCAAGGGCCTACTGTGCTTGCAGTCGGTGCGGGTGTGGGTTGTTTGGACATTTTTTCTCCCGTCTATTAGTTCGCTCTCTTTGGAAGGGCCCGATTATAAGACTAAAATACTGTCACACAGGCCCGTTAAACCCAAAGCAACCAAAAAATCAAGATAGTGCAAAAGTAATAGCTGTATACCTTAAATAATAATGCAAAACAAAGCCGTAATACACAGAAATTCCTCTAAAAAAATTTTTTTGATAATATTACACACAAATATACTAAAATACGAAAATATAACTGGGACCGAAATGTCTTAGGGGCCGAGATGACTAGGGGCCGAAGTGTCCGTGGGGCCGAGATGACTGGGGCCGAGGTGACTGGGGCCGAAGTGACTGGGGCCGAGTTTGTTTGGGGCCGAAGTGTCTAGGGGCCGAGATGGTTTGGGGCCGAAGTGTCTGTAAATCAAATGTATTCAAAGTTCTCCAATCTGTCCCTGGGAACCCCGGTATTTCAGTGGGTTAAGCGCTGGCCTGCTGATCTAGTGGGCCCGGGTTTGATTCCTGCTGGAGGCGGAAATCCATTCAAGCATAAACGGAGTTATGTAGCACACAGCCTTTCATTAGCACCCTTCCGTTGTCCTGATGTGACTTAATAACTGTTGAAAGGACGTAAAATTACAGTCCATCCATTCGTCACTGTTTCACTGTACCTTACTTTATCAGTCAATAGTAGCTCCTTCATCCTCCAGCTGCCCTCGATAGCATGTGACAGCACAGCTGCTGGAATATTGGCTGTCACTTCTATTGCAGGACTAGTGTGCGAAGCCATATTGAAATGACGTCACAATAACGTAATTAGATATCAGTTTGTGTAGTTGGAAGCTACTGTGCATTTGCTGAAATACATGTAGTATGCTCCGTGATTGTCACATCAAATTAATGACATTCCATCAACGTATATAAAAGCCTTTCTCATTTTATATGCATTTTATTTTCATTCAGTTGATGGTCTAAAAGAAAAGTTCACTACAAACATCAATATAGGATTCGGATCTTTCTTAGACAAACGGGCTCAACCATTCCACATCACATCATCGACCTAGTAAGTACCTGTATGGTGTTATGCTATTATTCAGAAAGACAGTGTGAGCAAACAGTGTGCGTCATATTTTCACAGGGAGGCTGCGACACGAGAAAACCAACAAAGTTGTTGTGCGCCCAGCGCAGACTCAGATGAGCCTGGGCATCCACACAGTCTGATCACAGTCTTCACTGTCCGAATGGAGGTAGCTTAGACAAAGCTACCCTTTAAGCGCTCAGCAAAGAGTCTGATCAGACTGTTCGGATACCCAGGCTGAGCTGAGTCAACGCCGGGCGCACAACCACTTTGTTGGTTTTCTCGTGTCGCGGCTCATTTGTGGCTACCTGTTTGCAGCCAAGGACGGGGAATGTCAAAACAAAGATCTACTCTTAAAAGAGAGAATTTGTTCCAAAGAATGTAAATTGTAAAAGTAAATTAAGAAGGCCGGTAAACATAAAAATTGCAGACTTGCCCCGTAAAAGAACCTATTCACTTAAAACTATGGCACCCGGACTACCAATCCAGGGGTCGCAAGATCGATCCCCCGCTTCTCCTGTCTTTCGGATGAGACTTTATACCGAGGTCCCGTCTTCATATGACCTCGTTGTTGGTGGGACGTTAAACCCGAGTTCACTCACTCATTAAAACTATGGCATTATGTTTCCATTACAGTATGAAGAATCCGTGCGTTTTAAGTGAAAACTCCGTATGTGCGCCCTCTTACGGATACATTCACAGGCGAAAACTGAACAGCGACATTCCGGGCTTTATCGTAAGTTTATTATTATCCCATAGACAACATATGAGCCGCGACACGAGAACACCAACAACGTGGTTGTGCGCCTAGCGCAGACTCAGATCAGCCGACGCATCCGCCCAGTCTGATGAGACTCTTTGCTAAGCGCTTATAGGGTAGCTAAGGGTCTAAGCTAGCTCAATGCGTTCAGCGAAGACTCTGATCAGTCTGGGCGGATGCCCAGGCTGATCTGAGTCTGCGCTTGGCGCACAACTACTTTGTTGGTTTTCACGCGTCGCGTCTCATATGTAATTTGACTGCCTTAACGAAAGACCGTTACAGCCAAATTTTATGACGTTTCGATTATGTTACGCGACAATTCATGCCATTTGCTAGATAGTCTAAAGTGTTGCAAATTCGTTATTTTGAGCCTTAATAGGGGATGTGAGCTCACATTCCTAGCTTTTGAAACAGAAACATGAAGGCTCGGGCAAATATATAATGTTTAAGGTGTGACTTTTGAAAATGCCATATCAGAAAACCAAATAACTGTCTCCCACAACGATTGGATGGTGTCAGCTGGAACCTGCCTGCTGTACTCACTGCAGGTAAATGGACTCATGCTCAAATAAAATGACGTTTTTTGTTGTCCAGTAAACTTGTACAAGAAAAAAATGATCGTGTATACGACCCTTAAGTTCGATGTTCACAGGATAATGTATATTGCAGGAGACAATTAAAACGAGCAAGACATCGGCGAACTTTGACCCGATGGAAGGAGGTCTTGACGCAATACTGCAAGCGGCCGTTTGTCCTGTAAGTGTTCGGTTATAAAGAGAGCATTTAGCTGAGTTTTGGAAATTTTTGCGTATACGATTATGACAGTACACAAGATGGACAACGTGCGTCACAATCACATGCAAATAACGGTAAATGTTTTGTGATAACCTCAAACCAAAGAGAAAATCAGCTATATCGCAGGTCTTAAAAGTCCGATTTTTATGTCGCAAAGCGCAGTTACCCTGCACTAACGTCCTTTGTCTGTACCAAAATGCTATCATTTTTCGAGATGATGCCATTTACCAGGACATTGTGGGACCAGATGCTATCATTTTATGAAATGAAGCCATTTACCAGGACACTTTGGAACCAAATGATATCATTTTATTAAATGAAGCCATTTACCACGTCACTTTTGAAAACTGACCTCATGGTCAGTTTTCCGAATTGTCCTTGTAACTGGCTTCATTTTAGCAACCAATGTCAGATATTTCAGACAAATGGCATTAGTAAGGGGTAACTGCTTTTTACGACATCAAAGTCGGTTGAGTAAGACTTGAGATATAGATAATTTTCTTACCTGGTCTGAGATTATTTTCTTTTGAAAAAAAAAACACACAAAAAAAAACAAACAAAAAAAAAACAAGCTGTTGACCCTTAATAGCACGTGATTGCGTTCGTTGTCCACCTGCAGTTGGTTGGTTTAAACAATATTTTATTCAAATAAGTTGCTATACAATTATACATAATATTATATGGTACAGGATCTAATAGAACGCTGAAGCTTATTTAAATCATCTCCTGGAGTTGGTTGTTGTTGTGTTTTTGTTTAACGTCCACGGTAAACAGCTATGGTCATGCCGGGACGGTCAGTTAATTTAACCACACTATTCCTGGGCAGGCTTAGACCTCCTAAGCGGTTAACCAGTACTACTGCACTTGCTTTCACCAGAAGCTGTCAACTGCCTATCTTGAATCAGCGGAAGGAGAAATGAAAGTAAGTGGCCGAAACGGGTATCGAACCCAGGACCTCCGGCCTATAAGTCAGACGCCATACAAACTGCGCTACGCGGCCCGGCTACCTGCAGTTGGTAAATATTGGGACATAAGTGCCTGAGCAAGTGACAGTGCAGAATAGATCAGGAACCGACGCCATCGATTTTCACAATCTGGCATTAACACCAAACAATAAAGACGTCACACAAAGCAGAACAAAACAACCGAAAAATCAAGAGGTCAGCATTTTGCTAGCAGAAGACCGCGAGGCGGTCCTAAATGAGCCGCGACACGAGAAAACCAAGAAAGTGGCATGTGCGCCAAGCGCAGACTCGGATCATCCTGGGCATCCGCCCAGTCTGATCAGTCTCTTTGCTATGCACTTAAAGGGTAGCTAAGGCTCTAAGCTACCGCCATGCGGACAGCGAAGACTCTGATCAGACTGGGCGAATAACCACTTTGTTGGGTATCTCGTGTCGTGGCTCAATAATAACGAATAGAGAAAGCCGACAAACGCTGGTAGTAGTATTAAACATACAAATTGCAGCACATGAGTAGCATGTCAGTAGTAAAGGACGTCACTCTGGCCACGCCCGGCCGGAGACTAAGTCCGCACGCTGGGCCTGGGGCGTGGCCGGAGATGACACCGCTTTAGTAAGCTTGAAAAGGCTAGTTTTAAATAACTTAGTCTTTTTTCAGGGGATAAGGCTATATAAAAATGGCATAGGAGATGTCGTAAGAGGCTATACAGCAATATGCGTCTGCTATGAGTCTCTTGGCCCTGTATCTCAAGACCTCACTATACCAGAGGCATAACTCTATAGCGCAAGTTGATGGTGTGAGTTGCTGTGGCATACTCTTGTTCATTCTGTTCAGTTTCTGAGGCTTTACAGTAATATGCGTCTGCTATCAGTCTCTTGGTCCTGTATCTCAGGGCCTGACCATACCAGAGGCATAACTCTATAGCGTCAGTACTTGTTCTTGGGGATTAATAAAATCTTGTATCTCAAGATTTCAATGTTCTGGATTGAGATTATTTCTTACTAGCCTTCTAAAGCCTGACTACAACATTTGATGACTAAGTTTGAGAAGACCTCTGCTCCAATGTGGCTGAACTTGCGGAGCTGATTTGGATGTCTAGTGGAAGGTCCACATATCCACATTGAAATTGTGGAGCTGATGTGGATGGCAAGTGGAAGGTCCACATATCCACACTGAAATTGTGGAGCTGATGTGGATGTCAAGTGGAAGGTCCATATATCCACATTAAAATTGTGGAGCTGATGTGGATGTCAAGTGGAAGGTCCACATATCCACATTGAAATTGTGGAGCTGATGTGGATGATGTGGACTTGATGTGTATGCAATGTGGAGGTTATGTGGATGATGTGGATCCACAATGTGGAGTTTCCACATGTCCACATCTACACATTAGACAAATCGGCTTACCCTGTCCCATTTCTGACAGACTGCCACAATGCATCTCAAAACCTCACTGTTACAATACCAACTGTCCAGAGGTTCCTCATACATCCTAATTCTGATTTATATCTGATTCTTAACTTCTATTCTGTGCATGCACATTGTGATTTATTATTTTAAAACAATATTTGGTAGGTGTTGACTTGTTCTTTCCAATAAAAGAAAAAATTTGAAAATCCATTGAGGCAATTTGGAGTTATTTTAGTTTTGTTACGCCCTGTATTCCGCGCATGCGCAGTGTGACAATTTATTTTAACAGTATCTGATAGATGTTGACTTGTACTTTCCAATAAAAAAAGAATTTTGAAAATCCATTGAGGCAATCTGCAGTTATTACAGTTTTCTTACCCTCCTTATTCTGCGCAAGCGCAGTTTGACAATTTATTATGCCCCCGTGACGATAGTCAGGGGGCATTAAGATTTGCCCCTGTCTGTCTGTCTGTCCGTCTGTCTGTTCGTCACGCTTTATAGTATAGAGTTTGTGTAATCAACTCCTCCCACAGTTTGCAATGGAACTTTTTCAAACTTTGCGTACATGTTGTGGACATATTGAAGATGTGCATGTGTATTTTTGATGGGGCTAAAATTAATTTTGACAGATTTACGGCCTTTTGAACTTAGTCATTTTAGGCAAATTTTTGTATAGTAGGGTATAGAGTTTGTGTAATCAACTCCTCCCACAGTTTTCAATGGCTCTTTTTCAAACTTTGCATACATGTTGTGGACAGATTGAAAATGTGCATGTGGGTTTTTGTTGGACCTAGAATAAATTTGGACAAAATTACGGCCTTTTGAACTTAGTCATTTTATGCAAATTTTTGCATTCTTTGGTATAGAGTTTGTGTAATCAACTCCTCTCACAGTTTTTATACCCCGCCACACGTTAGTGGCGGGGTATTATGTTTGCACGTTGGCCGTCCGTGTGTCCGTCCGTCCGTCCGTCCGTAGTACGTACGTCCGTCTGTCCGTCCGCACTTCGTTTCCGTTCGATAACAAGTATTTTTTATTAATGGATTTCCTTCAAATTTTGCATATGCATTTGTACCGAGAATGTCTCGCTTGGGATTGTTAATGGGCAAATTTCATTAATTTCTGGCAGAGTTATGGCACTTGCAAATGTACAAAAAATGGTTTCTTGTCTCTAGTTCCTTTACTACTTTGGGTATCATGATGAAACTTCATAAACATGATCGAAGTAACAAAAGCTTTTTTATGAGCACCGAAATTTTATCATCGGGGGTTATCTGCCCCTGCCCTGGGACTATATACATGTATAAAATCATGAAAAATTCCATATAAAATCAGATTTTGAAGCAATTTTTCTGAAACTTTTAGCAAATGATCAGAGTGATGAAAGCCTCCAGTGATGCTCAAATTTACCCCATGGGAGTTATCTCCCCCTGCCCCGGCTATATACATGCCTAAATCTGGAAAAATCGGTGTGTGAAAAAGGTTTGCAGTGGCGGGGTATCACGCAGTCGTTTGCGATGCTTTTATTTATGGACATTTTTCAAACCTTGCATACATGCTGTGAATGTATTGAAGATGTGCATGTGGGTTTTTGTTGGACCTAGAATTAATTTTGACAGAATTACGGCCTTTTGAACTTAGTCATTTTAGGCAAATTTTTGCATTCTAGGGTATAGTCCGTTTGCTTCCAAGTGCAAACGGGGTTTTGCTTATTTTCTCGAAAACGATGAAAGTTCCATCAAAAGTTCCAATGTCCTAATGATTCCTATAACTATACATAACAGAATACGGAAAGTCCAAATTTTTGGATGCTTTTGTAAAATATTTTCCATTGATCTTAATGCAAAAACTGAGCAGTTTCACTAAAGGGCGTCGTATGCTTGTTAGAACAGCCAAAATATTGTTGATAGGCAATAGCGTAAACTCGTTGTTTACTACAGGTGTGGGCGTATATAAATGAAATAGTAAAATGTATTCACCTGTCCTCACGCGTAACGCATGGTGTCACTGGTCAGGTGATTCTATGTTGTAAATAAATATTGAACAATTATATTATTTTGCTAGTAAAAACTGGTATGGTTTAAAATTTGATAATATATGGGTAAAACAAAAGTAGAAAAAATGGATTTATAATAAAATTTCAATTTATTATCCAAATTTTGTTCTAGGGATAGCATACATTGGTCACATGCTCTAACACGTAAAACTAAACGGGAATTCCAACAGCCAACTTTTACTCCCATGTAATTAAGAGATGAAAATGATATATTTAGGTCCTGTTTTTGTATAGAACTATGCAAAACATTACATTTCTGCAAAATTTGAATTTCGTTATGTATAGGATGAAAATTAAGAATGAGCGATTCTAAAATCTTTTACCTCTCACCAATTTTGAGAAAATATTGGGGATGCCGTTTGCATTTGGGAGCAAACGGACTTTATAGAGTTTGTGTAATCCACTCCTCTCACAGTTTTCAATGGATCTTTTTTAAACCTTACATACATGCTGTGAATGTATTGAAGATGTGCATGTGGGTTTTTGTTGGACCTAGAATTAATTTTGACAGAATATCGGCCTTTTTAACTTAGTCATTCTAGGGAAATTTTTGCATTGTAGAGTATGGAGTTTCTGTTATCAGCTTGCTCCACAGTTTTCAGTGGATCTTTTTCAAACCTTGTCTACATATTGTGGACATATTGGAAGATATGCATGAGGCATTTTGATAGAACTAGAATTAATTTTGACAGAATCACAGCCTTTTTAACTTAGTCATTTTGGGCAATTTTTACATGGTAGGGTATGTTTTCAATGGATTCTTTGGAGGTGCTTTATGGATATACACGTCATGTGACAGGCACTGCACGGGGGCATCATTAGTGTCTTACACACACAATTCTCTAGTTTTAACATTATTTTGTAGGCATTCACCTGTTCTTTTCAATAAAAAAGAATTTTGAAAATCCATCAAGGCAATATGGAGTTATTATAGTTTTCTTACCCTCCATATTCTGCGCATGCGCAGTGTGACAATTTATCTTAATTTCATTTGGTAGGTGTTGACTTTGTTCTTTCCAATAAAAAAAGAATTATGAAAATCTACCAAGGCAATCTGGAGTTATTACAGTTTTCTTACCCTCCAAATTCTGCGCATGCGCAGTGCATGCCGCCATTTTTTGTTGTTTTGGGTTGTTTCAATAGTTTATTGGTAAACATATAATATACTCATTACTGAAGTGATTAATACATACACGTATTCACTTTTCATTTGTATCATTTTCTGAAAGCTATTACTTGTTTTATCTATTTATAGAATAAACAAAGTCAATCCAGATATACCTCCCTTGTAATAACACCATAATATGAAAAAATGAATAACTTTGTTATTTTTCGGCCGATTTTGATCAAATAAACACCAAAATGTAGATTTTATTATTCTCTAATTCATTGTTATATTTTAAAATGTGTAACTATAAAAAAGAACATGACCTTATTGAAATAAGATATATATGATATGCAAATTTCCAATCTTGTTTCAAGTAAACTGGTTTATGTTTAGTTATATATATTGGGAACTCGCATATTATGTTGCTGGTTTGCCGGTCACCACTGGACTGGAACTGGTGTGCACAACGGTTATACCGCCTGGGCCCGCAGATGCGAGGTCTATCGATTACATGTGAAACAGTAGAAGCCTATGGCTTAAGGGGTCGGAACGCCGTGGTTCCGTAAAAGGTACCTCCGCTGGCAGGTCTTCGGTCCATGGCGACATTCAGGACTTGTGATCATGTAGATAGCGCTTCAAATCGCCAGGGCTTCCCAGGCACAGGGTAAACGACAGGGGAAGAAAAAGTGCTGTACAGCACTCTCTTGTTGTTAAATTTTTAAGTGCATATTTATGTCTTTACTTGCATGCAAGAAATAAATATTGCATTTTTTGTGGCACTATAATCTTGATGAGAATTGTACGAAATAATATATGAAACTCTAAATGCTATCCGGTATATAAGTGTGGTGTTCAGATATAAATTCGTTCTAGTTTTGAACAGAGAGAGGTAAGAAGCAAGAGAACAAAACAAAGCAGTTAAATATATTTGATGAGTTATAATTCATCTCCTGATCATGAAGGACTTCTATCTAACACTTCTGAGTGATGGTTCTCTGAAAACTTTCCCTCAAAACACACAGAGCTCTTTTACTATGAGACTAGATCACCCGATAAATATCGAAAGAGAAAAGTGGGAAGTTGCTTTGGTGGAGTTGATTACACCATCTCGAGTCAATAATATTTCAGAAAACAATAACTTTTTCTTTTTGTCATTTCTGGACCAAGCGGTATTAAATGCTAGAGGAATAGATACGACAAAGGATTTGTGTGCTAGTGGAGACGGCTGTCGTGAATATAAATTATTTCTTCCTGAAGGAAATTACAACTCTCCACAGCATTTGGTGGATGAGATGCAATCTGTAATAGATACAAAACATGGATCTTTAATGAAACAAATAAATGCTTCTATCAGCATTACTTATGTTAAAAGCACAAATCGTCTCAAAGTTGTTGCACAAAATCCAAACCAGGTCAGCATTCGCTTTCCAGCTTCACTTGGAGAAGCTTTTGGAGTTAATCTGGATATGTCAGAAAACCCCAATGGAAACGAATCATATGATTTCAAATATGGAGTAGACCTAAATATATTGCATAATCGCTTGTACGTGTACTCAGATGTAGTTGATTATACATACCTTGGTGACGTGACGGCACCTATTTTGAGAGTTGTACCATTTGAGAATTCAAAACGTTCTCAGCAGTCACACAAAGAATTTGTCAACATGCATTACGTTCCAATAGGAAAATCTTATATTGATCAAGTTCATATCAGTATCAAAGGTGATACCGGTAAAAATATTCAGTTCAGCTCTGGAAAGACGTTAATTAAGTTACATTTCAGGCGGCAAATTGTTTGATTTCTTGTTGAATAAGAAACACAAAATGAGTATAAATACAACACACTGTTACAAAGGTCACCATTTCAAGTAAAATCTTGAGAGAAAGCAGAATGTCTGGTAGTTCCAAAAACCTAACAAAAGCACACTGTGGGCTAACTTCTGAATCTTCAGGCTTTCCTGTCATGCCTGTTGTACAAAAAGGAAAAAGAAATCCTTCTACCTATGGACAGATTCGATACCTCATGAAACGATTGTCAACTGCTTTAGACAAAAGGCTCAGAGAGGGTAGACCTTTAAAATATTGCCGACTATGCAGAGCAGAAATTCGTTCATTATGTCGTGAGGAGAAAGAAAAACAACATAAACTCAAAGGATACATACACAAGAAGAATAAACATTTAAGACGTTCCAGACGGACAAAGAATGATTCTGGGGATCAGAAATGTCATAGACGAGATTATCGCAGTGAAGCTAAAGAAGATATCAACAGACAGACAGGGAACAAGCTGGAGTTAAAAACAATGAAATAAAGTGTTAGTCACTTTTTTAATGCTATGATGATTGAGTAACATTGGAAACTTGTATCAGTTTTCTAAATGTAGGTTTGTTAGAGCTCAGTTGGTATTTAGATTATTGACAGAATTGATAAAACTGATTTTTAAAATTTACACATTTTTTTTGACAATTTTCTACATCATTTAGTTCATAAAAGTGCATGCAATTGGTAAAAATGTAAGAATTGCAGTGGTTTACCAAACTTAGCACAAGTTCTTCAATATCTATTTCAGACTATAAAAGAAAGAGTCAAAGGATATAACTTCATTCTTCAACCAGTCGTTAATGGGTCGATACCAGTGCAAGCAGTGCTTCCGTGAATTTGCTCGATCAGGCAGCCTGAGAAGACATATGTCCAGTGGTGTTTGTAAAGCAACTACAACTATGTCTGACAGCGAAGAAAGTACTATCTCAGAAGCATCAGATGTAACTACAAACAGAAAATATTTGAAGGGAATGAAAGGACATGATATCTTTGGAGAATATGATTATAGTAAACTCTCAGACGATCCAGATACAGAACCGTCAGAAGTCGAGACAGACAGTGAGTCTGCTAGTAAAGAGGAAAAACAGAAAGCCAAACGCAGGAAAATTCAAAAGACAAGTCCTTGGGATAGACTTATGAGAAGCACTTACAGAGACAATCAAGATCAGTTCGATGAAACAGTGGAAAATACCATACAGGAGACACCTAACATCGATGTTGAACAGCTGAGGAAATGGCATATGAAGAACTGAAACCAAAATACAAATCGACGCTAATTACCAAGTATCAAGACTTCGTGGCACTCGGGTCTGCTTTGAGAAAAGATCCTATCCACAAGAAAGTAATATCAACAGCTCACAGATTGAAAGAAGATGAAGACTATGATGAAGAAGAGGCGATGCAATATGCAGTGAAAAAAAGAAGATATCTACTTGAACGAAAACTTGACGAATATGAAAGACCAACTTTAACTGTTGAAGAGGAAACCCAATGACATTGATTCTTCAAAGGACTTTAAAATTAACCATTTCAGCGATGGCAAAGCATTGAGATCATTTAAATAATAGTAGAATTGCAGTGGAACCTATCAAAAGAGTTTTATTTACTATAAAAGACTAATGATCAATATGTAAACAAAGACAGAGGGACGGTCCTAATCCTCTGTCTGTCGTAATGAATAGGTGAGCGGGACAAATAAAGTTGTTCTGAATTTAATCTGTTGTTATTTGTTCTTTAATTCCTAGTTCTTATTATTGCAACAGTGAGGTTTTGAGATGCATTGTGTCAGTCTGTCAGAAATGGGACTGGGCAAGCCAATTTGTCTAATGTGTAGATGTGGACATGTGGAAACTCCACATTGTGGATCCACATCATCCACATAACCTCCACATTGCATACACATCAAGTCCACATCATCCACATCAGCTCCACAATTTCAATGTGGATATGTGGACCTTCCACTTGACATCCACATCAGCTCCACAATTTCAATGTGGATATGTGGACCTTCCACTTGACATCCACATCAGCTCCACAATCAATGTGGATATGTGGACCTTCCACTTGCCATCCACATCAGCTCCACAATTTCAATGTGGATATGTGGACCTTCCACTAGACATCCACATCAGCTCCGCAAGTTCAGCCACATTGGAGCAGAGGTCTTCTCAAACTTAGTCATCAAATGTTGTAGTCAGGCTTTAGAAGGCTAGTAAGAAATAATCTCAATCCAGAACATTGAAATCTTGAGATACAAGATTTTATTAATCCCCAAGAACAAGTACTGACGCTATAGAGTTATGCCTCTGGTATGGTCAGGCCCTGAGATACAGGACCAAGAGACTGATAGCAGACGCATATTACTGTAAAGCCTCAGAAACTGAACAGAATGAACAAGAGTATGCCACAGCAACTCACACCATCAATTTGCGCTATAGAGTTATGCCTCTGGTATAGAGAGGTCTTGAGATACAGGGCCAAGAGACTCATAGCAGACGCATATTGCTGTATAGCCTCTTACGACATCTCCTATGCCATTTTTACATAGCCTTATCCCCTGAAAAAAGACTAAGTTATTTCAAACTAGCCTTTTCAAGCTTACTAAAGCGGTGTCATCTCTGGCCACGCCCCAGGCCCAGCGTGCGGACTTAGTCTCCGGCCGGGCGTGGCCAGAGTGACGCCCTTTACTACTGACATGCTACTCATGTGCTGCAATTTGTATGTTTAATACTACTACCAGCGTTTGTCGGCTTTCTCTAGCATTTCAGTCTCAAATCTTCAATCCTTTGCTTTAAACTTTTATGAACAACATGTAATTCCTACGCAAATAGTCGGATTCTCCAGGCGATCAAAAATAAAATGATGTGATTCTTGATTTTGTAGGATATCATCGGATGGAGAAACCAGTCCCGGCGCGTCCTAATCTATATTTCCGATAGCGGATTTCATTTTGCTGGCGACGGAAAGGTAGGAAATGACTACTTGGTTAGGCATCACATCTTTTTCTTTCCTTGTTTTTAAGTTTCTCTCTTTTTCTTTTCAAGAAACTGTACTTTGGATTTAAGAAATAATGAAAATGTCGTGAGCGGATAATCATAAAGTTATTATAATCTAGGTCTTTGTTAACCCGTATATGCATAATGGCCCATAGAAGGGACGTTTGCAAATTGTGAAGACCCAGAATGGGTAAATCTCCTTACATTAAAATAAAAATGAAAACAATAAACATGATAAAACTCAACACGATAGGCCTTAAAAAGAGGTCACCACGCTAAATTGATTTAAGTTACAAAACTAATTACATGTGACTGTTATCCATAGACTATTTGCTTTATCTCTGACAATATATACATCCAATAGTCAATTTGCTTTGATTCTAAAGACGAAAATTATACATACTCACGATATAAAAATCCAAATTTGCTTGCTTTTGATCTGTTTTGCAGAATTTGCGATTTTACGATATATTAGAACTTACAGCGCTCCAGATAAGTCAAGAACTTTATGATTATTTCAAAATATTTCATAATAATTCTTCTTAAAAAGTGTGATCGGCAGTTAGACTGCTTCAGCAAAGCGGTTGTCATATAGATGACTATGGGCACATATCCATGCTTGTTCCGCCACTGTTTTTAAACGGAGACAACCTTTATGATTTCCTTTTTTCTTTTTGGTTAATGTTACTCTTCCAAAATGGTGTCTACACTCCTGGGGGAAGAAAATTCTTTTCTTTAAGAGTTGAACCCCTGACAAGGGAGGCAAGTATGAAAATGACAGAGTTGGTACCCATGAAAATTAAAACCGTCTCGCCGAGGAGCTTTTTAAGAAGTGTCAAACCGTATTGTTTTATGAAGAAAAAAAAGATGATGAGTCGAAATGTAGTTGTTTAGTCCATGGCCAAATAACACACAGGGTTTCTGCATCTTATGTCCTACAAACTCTCATGAGAGACATGGTTTAAACATACCGTGATCTTTAGACCGAATCCTTTGCACGAAAATTGTTCTCTGAATGTATGTAACATACAATATTGTTCAAACCAATCTCATGCTATGTTAACTTGATCGATAAGCATTGTAACTGGTGACGAATGTAAATTTGCCAGTAAAAACTGTGTTTTGATCGTATTTTCCAGTAGATATATTAAAAGTTCTGGTTGTTTCTTTGTTACAATTTCAGTTGGCAGGTATTGATAAACCCAATGACGGCGAGTGTCATCTCGCTCCACATGGAAAGCCAGGCTCTGGAGAATATATATACACTGAGGAACTCACTCAGGTAAGCGCACAGAACGTTGCATAGTCATAAAATATTCAAAATTGAGAATTTTTTTTCGTGAGTTCTTAGTTTCGAGTTTTAAAGAAAGGAATCGGGAAGTACTTATAATATTTCTTCGCCTAAGTTAAGGCCACCATTTTTGAGGCACAGAACTTGCAATCTCACGTTGATGACGTCCATTTCTTTAGAGGAGTGCCGTAACAATTAAAAAGTTGGGACAGTTTTGTTTTACAGTGCAGTGCAATTTGTCAAAATATGCAAATAGAATGATAAACAGTGTAGACCCTGGTCAGACTGCTCCTTTAGAAACAGCTTGATCTTGGCCTGCACTATTTGCTCAGACCTATCTGACAATATTTAGAATTTTGTATGCAAGGTGAGTGCATATCATGTAAAAGGCTATTATTACTCGTACAGTACAATGACTTTTTCCAGGACTATCCGTCACTGGGCCAGATTGCTGAGGTTCTAGAGAAGAACAAGATCAACACATTCTTTGTCGTAGATCCTGTGCCAACCCGACAAACCAATGATGAGTTTTACAATGGTGGTGATCTATCTATGTATACAGATTTTCAGGTAAGTGTCGATCGGTTGTTGTATTTACTACCCCTCCGTCAACTAATGGCAAATATTTACATTCTTGGTGTATTTACTGAAAAGCCGTATAGTAAACCATTGGAACGTAATATAGTTTACATTCCAATAATTACATTGAGACACGCGACGTCAATGACGTCAAAATTAACAATAGCTCTCTACAACCTGATTGGACGTCAGCAACGTCATGACGTCATGCATGCCGTTCTGCTGTCAGCAGAAAAAACTGCGTGTACATGTTTTACTGCTTCAATTTTAACGCTTATAGAAGATTTTTCATAAAAGATTTGATTGAAACGAATGCAAATATAAGCAATGAACTTAATTTTTCTGATGTTTATCGAAGTGTAAACTACATTGGGTCACTAGCAAAGTTTACATGAACCCCTTCGGGGTTCATTCACTTTGCACGTGACCCAATGTAGTTTACACTTCGATAAACATCAGAAAAATGAAATTCATTCCTTAAGGAAACACAATACAAAGCTGCCCTCCTGCTAATGACCAAAGTCGTTTTCATTTTTCTGTTTTCATCTTCAGCAAAACGGTATATTTATCAAACGCCTGCTACTGTACCGGGTTAAGAGCTGTCCATTTCCGAACGAGCGACTGGCTCGTAGCTCAGTGCATCGTTGATTGTCTTTAAAGTGACTAAGTCTGCAATTCTGACCATTTTTTGGATTTTTTTATTTTGTCTTTAAATCATTTGTAAAAGTAGTATGAATTCATGCTGCCATCATAAACCTGTTCAAGGGAGCTGAAAACTGCACAGAAAAATGAATAATCTTTATGACAACTGGTGTTTTTGGCTTGCTGGTATATATTTACATCCCTCCAGATATTCCAGACGAGCTTGTTTACCTAAATGCTGTTATTTTGATAACGATTATTTGTTAAGGTTTATGAGTCTGGTAAAATTTGAGCCGCGACATAAGAAAACCAACCCAGCGCAGACTCAGATCAGCCTTGGCATCCACCCGGTCTGATCAGATTCTTCGCTAAGCTCTTAACGGGTATCGAAGGGTCTAAGCTACCGCTATGCGGACAGCGAAGATTCTGATCAGACTGGATGGATGCCCAGGCTGATCTGAGTCTGCGCTGGGCGCACAACCACATTGTTGGTCTCGTGTCGCGGCTCATTTATATCTCCATCTTAGCTATATTTTTGTATTCTTGAAAATAAGAAACAGCAACCGAACTACCAACTAACTGTGTGCACCGCAGCGGAGGGTGAGGGTGAAGGTTTGGGCCCAGTAAAACCGTTTACCCCCCCCCCCCCCCCCCACCCCCCAAGTAGTTATTGCTGACCGTCCCAAGGCGGTACTTTTGTTGCGGTTGCATTTGTTTTATGTTCGGTGCTGTTTAATTTATTGTGTTCTCAGTTTAATCCTTCTATCATAAAAATAGAAAATAGGTAAAAATAATTGTTAAATGTTTTTTGTGTGGTTTGCTTGGTCCGTTGTGGCCCGTCTGTTGGTCTGGATTGTTTAGTTCGGTAAGGATAGCTGAGTTGCCATCTGTTTGGGAAAGAGCTGCTGGCTCGGCTTGTCGCTTGTGGTTTGTTGTTTGTTGGGATGTCTTTGTCGGTCTTTCCCTTTGGTGTTGGGGATGGGGTTTGGGATCTGGTTCGGTCGGTTCCTGGGGTGTGGTTGCTCTTTGGGTTTGAAAATAAAAGTTTAAAAGTTAGTGACTTAGCAGCTATAAAAATGGATGAAAGTTTCATTAACCAACAAGGTCAGAAGTTACCTGTGGCGAAACGCTGACCATCGTAAGTTAAAAAAACATTTTTGGTTTGGGGGCTGGGTATGGGATCTGATCGTGTTAGTTTTTTATCATCGCCTATCGTTAATCGATACTATGCTGTTACGACGAAATGAAAAATCAGTTTTGCAGCGGATTATATGATGTGGCAGCTTCGTGTATCATTTTCCAGATCTGCTAGAAGACCGTATGTTTGATTGGTCCGGACTTGAGTATTTTTAGCACACCTGAGCCAGCGGCTCCGGGGGAGCTTATAGGATGGTAAGGCTCCGTCGTCCGTCGTCCGTCGTCCGTCCGTCCGTCGTCCGTCAACAATTTCAAATGACTTTTCCTCTAAAACCGCTGGGCCGATTGTAACCAAATTTCATATAGAGCCTCCTGGGACCATAGAAACGAAAAGTTGTTCAAACGGTCCTGGTCACATGACCAACATGGCCGCCATGCCCATATATGGTAAAAACCTGAAAAAAATCTTCTTCTCCAGAACCAATAGGCCGATGGCCTTGAAACTTGATATGTAGAATTGGGTACGCGGGTACTACCAAGATTGTTCAAATTATGACCTTGGGTTGACCTTGACCTTTTTTACGGTAAGGTCAAATTTGCTTACTTATGCTTTTATATGGCAAGATGCTACAACATAAGATACCTTGGAAACTGTTGAAGATTTTGGGCTAAAAATTGGTATCTACAGTCATCTTAATAACTACATGAAGATTTACGAGTACAAGAGGTCAAGGTCATTCTCTGACCTTTGACCCTGAACTCTCATATTTTGATAAGTTCTAACAATCTCCTCAAAAGCCGCTGGGCCAATTGAAACCAAATTTCATATAGAGCCTTCAGGGGTTGAGGGAACAATAATTTATTGATACGGTCCAGGTCACATGACCAACATGGCCACCACGCCCATATATGGTAAAAACCTTTAAAAATCTTCTTCTCCAGAACCAGTTGACCGATGGCCTTGAGACTTGGTATGTAGCATTGGGTACTTGAGTACTATCAAGATTATTCAAATTATGACCTTGTGTTGACCTTGACCTTTTTTACGGCATGGTCAAATATGGGAAAATGCAAGAACATGAGATTTCATGATAAGTTTTGAAGATTATGGCCTAAAAACGGATATATACAGTCATCTTAATGGGTACCAGAAGATTTGTGAGTACAAGAGGTCAAGGTTATTCTTTGACCTTTGACCCAGAACTCTCATATTTTGACAGTTTCAAACAATCTCCTCAAAAACCACCGGGCCAATTGTGACCAAATTTTTTATAGAGCCTCCAGGGGTCGAGGGAATGAAAAAATTTCTAACGGTCCTGGTCACATGACCAACATGGCCACTATGCCTATAAAACCTTTAAAAATCTTCTTCTCCAGAACCAATTGACCGATGGCATTGAGACTTGGTATGTAGCATTGGGTACTTGAGTTCTATCAAGATTATTCTAATCATGACCTTGTGTTGACCTTGACTTTTTTTACAGCAACGTCAAATATGGGAAAATGCTAGAACATAAGATTTCATGGAAAGTTTTGAAGATTTTGGCCTAAAAATTGGTATATACAGTTGTCTTAATGAGGTCATGAAGAATTATGAGTACAAGAGGTCAAGGTCATTTCTTGACCTTTGATCCAGATCGCTCATATTTTGACATTTTTAACCTTTTCCTCAAAAGCCAAAGGGCCAATTGTAAACACATTTCATAATTATAGAGCCTCCAGGGGTTGATTGAATAAAAATTTGTTCAAACGGTCCAGGTCACATGACCAACATGGCCGCCATTACCACTTATGGTATAATTCTTTAATATTTTTCTTCTCCAGAACCAATACACCTATAGCCTTGAGACTTGGTAAGTAGCATGGAGTACTAGAGAACCACCAAGACTGTTTAAATGGTGACCTTGGGTTTACCTTGACCCTTTTTGCGGCATGGTCAAATATGGGAAAATGCTAGAACATAAGATGTCGTGGAAAGTTTTGAAGATTTTGGCCTAAAAATGGTATATATGGTTGTCTTAATGAGTACATGAAGATTTATGAGTACAAGTGGTCATGGTCATTCTTTGACTTTTGACCCAAGACTCATATTTTGACAATTTCAGACATGATAAGAAAAAGCCACCTTGCCAATTGCCCAGGTGAGCGATTCAGGGCCTCATGGCCCTCTTGTTTATCAATATTCATGAAAAATGTTTTAGGTATTATTCACGAACATGTTGGATTGCAAAAGTAAAAGCTTTCCCGAGAATAGTTATTCTGGATGTAAATTTTGAAGTGAACACCACCAAGCAGGTTTATAGAATGCTGCTGAATGAAGGCACAATCTGGTCTATATTTTCATGAGACCTAAAAAGGCCATGTTTTACTTTGTCATCATGGCCTTTTCCAAAATGTAGTTTATAACGCAAATAAATGACCAAATATGACAAAACATACGGTGAACACTCAGACTGGACTGCTTTTAACTCCAAAATGTTGACCAGCTTTACTCAAACTTGTCAAAAGGGTAGCACACAATTTGGCTGCTCAAGACAAACAGTATTTCTCTTAATGTGTAGTATATTTGCTTCTTCAGAAAATGATCAGTCAAGCAGCAGTAGCGACAATGAATGACGCCGGAGCCCAAGATATCATTAAAGAGATTACAGAGTTCTACAGTGTAAGTTTGACAGTTCTACAGTGTATGTTCACTGGCGTAACGCTGTAGGTACTCAGTGACGTTGTCGTTTTAGTGTCATACATGTAGATATCGAATTTTTAGACGGTAAAGAATCTAAATTCCGATATCCCTGGAAATTTGAAGCATATTTCTGATTCTGGTATTCGCGTTCCTGTCTTTGAAGGCCCTATATATAGAGTTCCTTCTATTTGATTTCAACAAATTGTCTATTACATATTGCAAAAACATTTCAGGACCTTTGAAACTATTAGTGTTAACGAGAATTAACGAGAATAATTGAACTTAGAGCTTTGTGGGAGTAAATCATAATAATATGCTCCCACAAAGAGTAGGCAAAGTGAAATGGGAGATGAATTCGTCTCCCATTTCTTTGAAGCTACTCTTTGTGGGAGTAAGGGAGTAAATCATAATAATATGCTCCCACAAAGAGTAGGCCAAGTGAAATGGGAGATAATTTCGTCTCTCATTTCTTTGGAGCTACTCTTTGTGGGAGTAAATCATAATTAATAATATGCTCCCACAAAGAGAAGGCAAAGTGAAATGGAAGATGAATTTGTCTCCCATTTCCATGGAGCTACTCTTTCTGGGAGTAATCCTTTCCTTTTAGAGAAAATCCTAATCGGAAAGGAAAGCAAACTGGACTTCTGCAAAAAATGTTTCCATCAAATGGTGGATAATGTTAAGGTGTTTACATTCACTTTAAAGACAAACATTCTTGTTTATTGGGTATCATAATCCTATTATGCAACAGTCCAGTGGCACTGCTATTTCATCAAAGGAAATACCCCACCTCGCATAGGTAATGACATAACAGGGCCATAAACCAATAAAGGGTGGGGGTGACTCAGAGCGCTAGATAAGAGGGCGTATTTGGTGATAATTAGGGATATTTTTTTATTCTGGATAAAAAATATGTTGTGACCCCTCATCTGAACCGTCTCAGCGAGACGGTTCAGATGAGGGGTCACAACATATGGTTTCACTGAGAAATAAAGAAAATTATCCTTCAATTATCATCAAATACCCCTCTTATCTAGAGCTCTGGCGGCCCGGTGTGTTCTATATAGTAGAGAATATTTGTCTTTAAGAACCATTTTTTTCTGTATTACAGGAACTTAGCCAGACAGTAAGGATATCGACAGAGGGAATCCCCGACGAGGTGGAAGTCTCACTGGCATCAAACTGCAATGGGTATGTAGACTATAATTATCGTTCATGAAAATGAGGTACAGATTATAGGTATCTTTCATGGGTGTGAGGAGTCTCGGTAGTGCAATGGTATAAGCGCTGGCTTGCTGATCTAACGGACACGGATTCGATTCCCGCTGAAGGCAGAAATCTTTTCAACTGTAAACGAGGTTCCATTGCACAAGACTGAAAGTTCCAAAATATAAAAATCCTGAAATCAATGGTTTATAATCCATCCTGAAATGAGGAGTTTTCCTATACTTTATATAGGGACAGTTTGCCTCAAAAATCCTGAATTCAGGAATAATCCTGAAAACTTTCACCCATGCAGTCTTTCAATAACACCCTGCCATTGTCCTTATGTGACTGAAATACTGTTGAAAAGGTATATGGCATCTGATCAGGGTCTACACTGTTACGTATTTAGCCTTAGAATAAAATAAAAAGGTAAAGGTTTCTCATAGCCTAATAGCCGTAGGGGCTAGAGACCCATTGTATCTTGGGCACAGCTGATGAAAGGCGGAGCCAATCTCTCACCTTTCGCTGCCTTATTCTTCCCTAATTCGAAGAAGGTACCCACCCATTTACTGCTGGGATGACAGAGAGAGTTTTCCAGTCGTCGGATGGCGACGGTGAGCCGCGAACTTACGACCTTCCGGCGACTTTCTGCACAATAACCGAGCCACTCTAACCACTCGGCCACCGCGCCTCTTAACCACTCGGCCACCGCGGCTCTCAACCACTCGGCCACCGCGCCTCTCAGAATAAAATAGAAATGTAATATAAACTAAACCAAGCATACCTTAATTGACAAATGGATCTAACCACTTTATAAAGGACAGAAGAACCCATCGGGCTAAATTGTTTTGAGTATGGGAAAAATCAAAAGAATGTATGCAAGAAACAGAATCTGTGTTGGTGTCGGTGTCAGACTGGAGGGCTCAACGCTCAAGCTGCCTGTCAAATCGGAACATCGGCGATGTCGAGCTGTGATTTGCAATGATTCTTGTTTGCGCGCCTTTGCGTAAACAAAGAGGTACTTATACATTGTGCGGAGAACAGTGAGGACTCAGATCAGACCGCTCCAGTGGCAGCTGTCTGATCCAAGCCCACACCATCCCGCACAGAAGGCACCTCGTCTCAATATTTAGGACCATGACGGCAACTGCACATAAACAAAATAAAAAATAAATAAATAACAGAGAAAGAAAGAGAAAGGGGAGAAAGAAAGAAATCAAGAAGACTAATAACTCGAGAACCACAGTGTCAGCAACTAGCCCCAGTAAACCAAAGAGTGCATGGGAAGAACAGCAGATTTAATTAAATCTGCCACTGCTTTAATATACTGTTGAACAGCCTGAAAAAGAAGAAAGTTTTCATCATTAGATAAACCAGGTTTACCGTAAAGTATCATATTTAAACTAAGAGGATGCAACGGTCGAGTTTTACGAAACAAAGTTGAAATTTTCACATTCGAAAAAATAATGCAGAGCATCTTCATTATCGTTCCCACAGGAACAACTACTATCTGGAGATAAATGATTACGAAACAAATCACTTTTTAGGTCACTACAGTTGTTATCAAATAGATTCATCCCAAAATATTTCTAAGTCTGTCCGTCTTTTATGTATAAGATATGAGTTTATATAAACCAAAATTCCACCACCATGACAAGATCTGTCTTTACGATATGGTACAGCAAACTTTTCAGAAAGATGGACAGTTTCATCAGTAACGCTATTGTCAAGATGTTTCCGTAAAGCACAAAATATCGAAATCGCAAAAATTATTTAAAATATACTCTAGTTTGTTACGTATGCTTCTAATATTGCAATGCAAAATCAAAATGCTGTGCTCAGTTTGAGAGTTTGGTCCTGGGTTTGATTCAATATCGCCAGACAATAGTAACAACAACAGGACAACTGTCATCCTTTCTATACTACAGATACTTTTAACAAGACTGTTACAAAAAAGGATATGTGATTTCTTAAGATAAAAAAAAAAAGAAAAAAAAAAGAGAAATCAAGTACTATCTTACCTAAAGCAGTTGATCTGATCATCCCATATGCTTTATTGTAAAACAGACCAATCGACATTCTCCAGGAGACTACTGAACTACCCATCTGGATATACTGGACTCACAAGATGAAAAATGGATTTTGTCAGCCAGTCATACATAATCGAGTTCCCCATGGCCGCAGCTGACACTGGCGTTCGAAAGTTATGAAGGAGGGTGTAAAAGAGAAATAGGAAACACATATATACAAGCAAAGAGAAAAGTATATTACAGTTTACCATAATGAAAACTCCATGAAATTGTTACTGTAGATTCAATAAATTCAAATTTATTATGTTTGTGGAAGCAATGACTGCACAGCGGGTAACCAACACGAGTTGTACCGACGTCGAATCAACGCTATAGCGTTGCAACGGCGTCGGTAGAACACCGAACACTAGCTGTGCATCATTCGCAAGCATTTGACAGCCATTCTATAACTAAAGTGGTACAAAGAAAACTTAACCATTGTATTATGCTCCGTTCTCAAAATGCTCCGCCTTATGTAACACATCCTGTCAAAACGGACACTCAACGTTGAGTAAACGTTGAAACAGCGCAGATTCAGCGCCGTAGCATTGAATAATCGCCAATTCAACGTCATCTCTTGGTCGAGCGCCCCTATGATCTGAAAACTACATCTACCGAAATTTTTTTTCTCATCCTTCTTCATTTGTCAAAACAATTGGTAAGATAAGTATGGGAGCTATGTGGGCCGAGACCAGACTGCTCAATTGAACAGTCTGTTCCCGGCACACAGAGCTCATAGCTCGGTCAACATCAGAGTAGCGAGAAATAAAAGTTTTCTCACCACTTTTATGCATATAATTTCAATGAAGTTTCAGATTTCACAGTCACTGGTAATAGTTCGTGTTCACCATGCTTGCCGATCACATGAATCATATGACTGTGTGAAATGGGACTTTATTGGCCTTGTTTTTTCAATAAGAAAACGCATCGTTGACACAGACGTTGTCAATGTCGTTACATGTACGCGCCAAAGTGTTAGTACACGTGTGGTCATACGATTTTTTATGACACGACGTTATCCTCTGAATAACTGCGACGTCATATGATTAAAAGATTGTATCAGTTTACGTTTGTTTCAGAAAACTGTCGACCAAACATACCAAGAACATGAAACAAGAAGACTTTTCTTGTACCGACCTAGTTATTGGAGACAGTGTAAGTCTTGGATTACTGTTAGTTTGGACAGATCCGCAAGGAAACACTCCAGCACAAAGACCAGATTTCAACCGTTTTATTCCCTTGATCTAGCGAAAATTTTATACTGACTATTAACAGCCAGTCGGAACACCTCTCGGCCAATTCCGTCTGATTCACGGAATTGGCCGAGCGTGGACCGATTGTTTAAACAGTTTGCAGTAATTATGTCCCCCCACCAAAGGTGAGGGGGGACATATTGTTTTCAGTGCGGATCCCGTCGGCGTCGGCGTCGGCGTCGGCGTCGGCGTCGGCGTCGGCGTGACAGATTCTTGCATGCGTGATATCTCTTGAACCAATTGATGGAATTTCACCAAACTTGCATGGATATATTATTGGGACAAGCTTATGAGCTGATTAGATTTTGGTGACCTTGACCTCATTTTCAAGGTCACAGGAGGACTTAGATGACAATTTCTTGTATGCGCGATATCTCTTGAACCAATTAATGGAATTTCACCAAACTTGCACGTATGCATCATTGGGACAAGTGTAAGAGCTCATTAGATTTTGGTGACCTTGACCTTATTTTCAAGGTCACAGGATGACTTAGATGACAATTTCTTGTACCCATTTTCTTGTATGTGCGATATCTCTCGAACCAATGATGGAATTTCACCAAACTTGCATGGTTATATTATTGGGACAAGCTTATGAGCTGATTAGATTTTGGTGACCTTGACCTCATTTTCAAGGTCACAGGAGGACTTAGATGACAATTTCTTGTATGCGCGATATCTCTTGAACCAATTAATGGAATTTCACAAACTTGCATGGATGCATTATTGGGACAAGTGTAAGAGCTGATTAGATTTTGGTGACCTTGACCTTATTTTCAAGGTCACAGGATGACTTAGATGACAATTTCTTGTACCAATTTTCTTGTATGTGTGATATCTCTCGAACCAATGGATGGAATTTCACCAAACTTCCATGGATATATCATTGGGACAAATGTAAGAGCTGATTAGATTTTGGTGACCTTGACCTTATTTTCAAGGTCACAGGATGACTTAGATGACAATTTCTTGTACCCATTTTCTTGTATGTGCGATATCTCTTGAACCAATGGATGGAATTTCACCAAATTCCATGGATATATCATTGGGACAAATGTAAGAGCTGGTCAGATTTTGGTGACCTTAACCTCATTTTCAAGGTCACAGGAGGACTAAGATGACAATTTCTTGTATGCGCGATATCTCTTGAACCAATGGATGGAATTTCACCAAACTTGCACGGATACATCATTGGGACAAGTGTAAGAGCTGATTAGATTTTGGTGACCTTGACCTTATTTTCAAGGTCACAGGATGCCTTAGATGACAATTTCTTGTACCCATTTTCTTGTATGTGCGATATCTCTTGAACCAAAGGATGGAATTTCACCAAACTTCCATGGATATATTATTGGGACAAATGTAAGAGCTGATCAGATTTTGGTGACCTTGACCTCATTTTCAAGGTCGCAGGAGGACTTAGATGACAATTTTTTGTACCCACTACATCTCCTGAACCAATGGATGGAATTTCACAAAACTTGCATGGATATATCATTGGGACAAGTTTTTGAGCTAATTAGATTTTGGTGACCTTGACCTCATTTTCAAGGTCACTGGAGGACTTGGATGACAATTTCTTGTACCCACTATATCTCCTGAACCAATGGATGGAATTTCACCAAACTTTCCTGGATACATGATTGGGGGCTGTTTATGAGCTGTTTAGATTTTAGTGACCTTGACCTTAATTTCAAGGTCACTGGAGGACTAACAATGGTAATTTCTTGTACCCACAATATCTCCTGAACCAATAGATGGAATTTTGCCAAACTTTCGTGGATACATGATTTGGACAAGTTTAAGAGCTGAACAAAATTTTGGTGACCTTGACCTCATTTTCAAGGTCACAGGAGGATTTAGATATGTGAAAATTGCACTAAAATTGATGTATCTCTTTAAGGTTTGGCTTGATTTCCACTTTACTTTCATAGATATACCTATGGGACAGTCTCAAGAGTGTAGTATGTTTTGATGACCTTGACCCCATTTTCAAGGTCAAAAGCTATCTTACAAATGCGTATTTTTCTCTCTTAAAAATGAGATTTCTTGAACCAGTGGATGGATATTCATCAGACTTGCATGAATGTATCATTGTGACAGGTTTAAGACATGTTTAGTAGTTGGTGACCTTGACCCATTTTTGAAGGACATAGTCTTCTATGTAGGATGTCTTTAGAACCAGCAGATGGATTTTGTCCAAACTTGCATAGATATTTTATTTGTACAGGCTTTTTATTCATTAGAGGGGATGGGAAATCGGCTGGTGGGGGGACATCAGTTTTTCTCTGAAAAACATTTCTAGTTGGTTCCTGAAGTCAAAATAAATACACTGGACACGGAGCTGTTTTTCTGGCAGATAATTTCTACAACTTTTCTTATACTTTCTTGAACGAAGTGCGTTTGATTTTAAATCTATGGTCTGTATATTGGAAAAGTACGCAGACTTGCCACTTGTTATCGACTGACCTTTTGCTTATGGTAGTATATACAACATTTTACACATTATTCAAAATATTGCCAGAAAGAAACATTTTGGCCCAAATCAATAAATAAATGTGGGCAGAGTACGGAATGCTGTAGAAATTGCCTGAGACGGATATCGCTGTGCAAAAAAAATCACACTTTTCTTGGCTTGTGGTCCTGACGGCAAAAGTTCTGAACAGAACATTACTGTATTCTCAAATCAATTTTAAGACCATACGCAGATGGCATGGGGGAAAGGTATAAATAATTTCCACATAAAGACGTCAAAACCTCGTATACAACAGTATATCATACAAAATGCACCGTTGTTATTATCATGAACACTATAAGTATCCATGTCAGTACTCTTGTTCATTTTTTGTTGAGTGGCTTTTGTTTAAGTTTTGAATCATTTTAGAAGATAAGAGCGAGGGTTGGGACCCCGTAAAGCTGTCTAAGCTTCCCGCCGGATGATTTGCGCAGTTCGAGTTTTCAAGTACACATCTATAGATTGTTGGCCCGGGCTGGCGAGCTGCGAACACCCTGGTTATGCATAACAGTTTAAACTCAAAACATCTCCAGAAACAACAGTCTACTGTCCATTAAGAGGAGCACTTTAGTAGCTGCCTTAGTTTTGTCATAAGTCACAGGCTAATAACGATGTAACTCTTAATACAAATTGTTTATGATACAATCCTGATTACAGATTGATTATGATACAACTCTTGTTACAGATTAATTTAGAAATAGTCCTGGTTACTTATTAATATTGATATAACCTAGTTACGGATTATGATATAAACCTGGTTACAGATTATGATATAACTCTTGTTACAGATTAATTATGATATAATCCTGGTTACAGATTTAAGATACAACTATTGTAACTGTTATAGATTAATCGTGATATAATCCTGGTTACATATTAATTATGATAAAGGCCTTCTTACAGATTAATACCAATATAACCCTTGTTACAGATTAATCATGATATAGCCCTTGTTACAGTTTAATTATGATAAAACCTTTGTTCAAGATTAACTATGATACTCTTGTTACAGATTGATTATGATATAATCCTCGAAGCAACAGCTTGTCCAGAGAACAGGAGTTCGATACACAGCTTCAAGATTCACCCAGTTGGCTTACAAGAGTCCCTCACTATTGACGTCAGCTACATCTGTGAATGTGATTGTCCACAGAGTGATGTTAGTATTTTACTCATCTGTAATAAAGCCGTGACACGACAAAATCAACAATGTGGCATGTGCGCCATGCGAAGATAACACATCAGCATGTGTATCAGCTCTGTCTGATCAGAGACTTCGCTGTCGGCGTGAAGATAGCTAAGACCCTCAGTCCTCCTCAGTCAGATACTGTCAGGGAGAGGAACTCGATAAGCATTTTGCTTTCGTTCCAATCCCTAAGCCTGTACTGTTAAAATTTGATTGTATGTTACTTGTAATTGAGAAACAATAAATATGTTTAAACCAGATACTGTCAGTATCTGTATAGGCTGTCCGTTGTTTGTTTGTTTAATGTGGCCACAGTTCCTTGGTAGGAAACCAAAACAAGCACATTGCCACAGAGTGTGTTGTTTCCAGCAGCCAGGTGCTTACACCTGGTACTCTGGATTAATTTCTCCAAACTGAATGATGCTATTGCTTTGTCAGTAAATGTTGTACTGACGCAACCCTCCTAGCCTCAGGTACATGTATAGACGCTACAATGTATTTTCCTACTGAAAAAGCAAATCTCGATGTTAAAGTTAACTGTTAGGATAAAGACACTACAATGTATTTTCCTACTGATAAAAGCAAAGTATTTGGTGACCCTGTAGAAGCTAGATCAAGCAGGCACTTGACGTCGAAAATGACGGCGTATTGACGTCTGATCGACGTCAATACGAGGTCATTTCGACGTTAGGTGCCCGATTTGGACGGTCCTTGCGTTTGTTTTGAATTTACTCTGCATATGACAATAGAAAAATATACCTGGTCTTAGAGAGCGCATTTTTTTCGCATATTCAAACAGGAATTTTTGGTAATCGAGAAATGTTAAGACTGTTGGAGTCTTATACAAACACAGTCTGAAGTGTTATATTTGTTGTCACGTGACGGCAATCAAATATAGAACCTTTGCACTTGCCTTTGTACTGTAGAAACGGTGCCACCAGTCAGTACTAATGATAAGCAGATATTTCGGTTGGTTTTGAAAAACATTTACAGATTAAGATCAGTTAATATTCCTCAATTTAAGGAAGACGATAGGACAAAATGTAGCCAGGGCAATGGTACCTACGAGTGTGGGGTATGTCGGTGTAAAGAGGGTCGGAGCGGAGAGAAATGCCAATGCTCGGTAGACGGTGGTGCCGACCAAGTGGTAGATGAGAGCACTTGTAAACGGTAGGAACTACCTGACCCGAGGTTATAAAATATCTTTCGTGTTCCACTCTGTTGACTTAGAGATCAGTGGCAAGTCTTGCCCAGTCATTATGCGTGTTTGGATCGAGCCTCAGGGACGAGTCATTTATTGTCAGTGGGAAGTGGTGGGGGGGGGGGAGCAGATAGAGGGGGGAAGCAGATATTTTTTCATATTTTTTTTTCGACCCCCCACCCTGCCCCCGCCCCCAAATAGGTTACAAAAAGCATATTACCTATTTTATGTCAGACTGATCTCAGTCAAGCCTTTGAAAGTTAATGAACATTTTCTCATTTTTATAATTAATTATTTATACAGATTAATGGTCCATTAAATGTTTTCTGCATTTTTTTTCTACATATGCTCACCAAGAACCCTGGTGCTGAATGCTCTATAAAGCTGTTAATAATATTAATAATATTAAGGGGGTCTGGCGGCAGAGCCCCGAGAAGCCGGTGACAGACACCTAGATGTTTGATGTCACAAACGCAGGTATTAAAGTATTAAATTTACTGATAGGCATGATTTAATAGACTAATTTATACTGTTCTACAACCAAAGCAAACCAATGAAAATATTTATCTGGACATGAAGCGGGCAAAGTGTTTTTTTTTTATCTTTTTTTTGTAAATGTTTTGAAAAGTTTAAACGAATAGAGTCTGAAAATATAGGAGTAATGGGGGTAGCTAGAAGCTGAGACCGGTTTTACAATGAAGACCAATAGAAGAATTCTGATCCCTCCATATGTCTGAAAAAATATATGACCCCCCCTACTCCGTGCCTTAATGATTTCCGACCCCCAAGGCCAAAGTAGATCACAAAAAATCCGCCCCCCATAAATGACTTGTCCCTTATAAACAGGATATATAAAAAAAACCCTGAGAATTCGGTTCGAGCCTGATAATCATGATGTAAAAAGACGGAAAACTACTTCATGCATATGTTTTTCTATTTACCACCCCTTATTTCAGTCATTTAGAAAAATAAAAATAAACAAGAAAGCAAAGCGTATTCGATCGAACTTCATGACGTAGCTTTTACGCCACGGTATAATTCGGAGAAGTCATTCAACAACTCGAACAATAAGGTCATTTCAAGATTTATCAAACATCGACATGAAGCCCCTCAAGTACTGAGAAGATACATAGAATTACCATCTTATTTGTCTTTGGTATCATTAAAATCTAAATGAGTTCCTTCTAGAGCAGAGAACACACTCGAAAGAAGGAACATGGGCCATACTTTGAAGTTTCGGCTAATCAACTCTCGCAGTGACCCTGACATGATCCGGCGAAGGAAAATACTGCAATTTCTTAATTTTCATAAGGCAGTCAATTCAAAGACTGATACGTATCAAAAAAAGGGTCCAAATGAAGAAAAAGTGATATCTAGAATATGAGTCTAAACCGATCAATTATTTTTTGATTTCTCAGAATGTATCCTCTAAAATAAAATATAATCTGCAGTATGGATGATGTTCGGGGAGACGTTTTACGGCCGCCGCACGGCACAACATCAGCTGCAGTGAAGTCAAATTAAGATCTAAAAGAGTTCCTTCAAGAGCAGAGAACACAATCGAAAGAAGCAACATGGGCCATTCTTCGAAGTTTCGGCTAATCAAACCTCGTCAGTGACCCTGATATGATCCTGCGAAGGAAGCCAGAGAAAAAAAAATACTGTAATTTCTTAATTTTAATAAGGCAGTCACTTCAAAGACTGAAAAGTATCAAGAAGGGGGTTTATCATGCGACATCAGTAGACTCATAGGAATGATGAGGCTTGCTGAACTAGTGCTCCAGATAAGGAGAAACGCATAATTTTTCATATTTCTGCATAGTAGCATATGGTGTAACTCATCATCCGAAGCGTCTTACCGAGACGGTTCTAATTAGGGGTTCAAAACATGCTTTTGTTGAGAAATAAGAAAAAAAATCCTCTAAATGCCACCTTATCTGGAGCTCTGCTGAGACATTCAAACGCTTAAATTGCGAAATATGTTGACGCTGGCACTATGTAACCAATAGATCTAGAGCACTCAGATCATTTCAAACGTCGTCTAGATAATTAGGCTGCACAATGCTCGCATGAAAAATTAGCCCATTGTCGCATTGCTATGGTGTGATCAAAGTTTATCAGACCCTGTTATTGGCCACTTTTTAGCTCACCAGAGCCATAGGCTCAGGGTGAGCTATTGTGATCACCCAGTGTCCGTCGTCCGTCGTCCGTCGTGCGTCGTGCGTTGTGCGTCGTGCGTCGTCAACAATTTGCTTTAAATGACATCTTCTCTGAAACCACTAGGCCTAGGGCTTTGATATTTGGTATGAAGCATTGTCTAGTGGTCCTCTACCAAGTTTGTTCAAATGGTGGCCCCAGGGTCCAAAATGGCCCTGGGGCAGGGGGTCTTGGGTTCGAAACTAAAAAATACTTAAAAATCTTCTTCTCCAGAACTGCTTGGCTCAGATGCTTGAAATTTGGTATGTAGCATTGCCTAGTAATCCTCTACCAAGTTTGTTCAAATGGTGGCCCCAGGGTCTAAAATGGCCCTGGGGCAGGGGGTCTTGGGTTCAAAACTAAAAATTACTTAAAAATCTTCTTCTCCAGAACTGCTTGGCTCAGATGCTTGAAATTTGGTATGTAGCATTGCCTAGTGGTCCTCTACCAAGTTTGTTCAAATGGTGGCCCCAGGGTCCAAAATGGCCCTGGGGCAGGGGTCTTGGGTTCGAAACTAAAGAATACTTAAAAATCTTCTTCTCCAGATTTGCTTAGCTCAGGCGCTTGAAATTTGGTTTGTAGAATTGCCTAGTGGTCCTCTACCACGTTTGTTCAAATGGTGGCCCCAGGGTCCAAAATGGCCCTGGGGCAGGGGGTCTTGTGTTCGAAACTAAGAAATACTTAAATATCTTCTTCACCAGAACTAATTGCCTCATCAGATTCTTGAAATTTGGTATGTAACATTGCCTAGTGGTCCTCTACGAAGTTTGTTCAAAAGGGCACCCCAGGGTCCAAAGTGGCCCCGGGGCAGGGAGTCCCAGGTTTGAACCATAGAAATACATAGAAAATATTAAAAAATCTTCTACTTCAGAACCGCAAGGCTCGTATGCTTGAAATTTGGTATGTAGCATTGCCTGGTATTCCTTTACCAAGTTTGTTTAAATGGTGGCCCCAGGGTCCAAAATGACCCTGCGACTGGGAGTCCTTAGTTTGAACCATAGAAATATATAGAAAAATGTTTAAAAAATAATCTTCTTTAGAACCACTTGGCTCAGATGCTTGAAATTCGGTATGTAGCTTCTCCTAGTAGTCTTTTACCAACTTTGTTCAAATGATAACCCCAGGGTCTAAAATGGCCCCACCCCAGGGGGTCCTGGGTTTTAACCATAGAACTACATAGAAAAATATTCAAAAATCTTCTTCTTCAGAACCACTTGGCTCAGATGCTTGAAGATTGGTATGATACATTGCCTTGTTGTCCTTTATCAAGTTTGTTCAAATGATGACCCAGGGTCCAAAATGGCCCTGCGGCAGGGAGTCCTGAGTTTGAGCCATTGAAATACATAGGAAACTATTAAAAATCTTCTTCTACAGAACCACTTGGCTCAGATGCTTGAAATTTGGTATGATGCATTGCCTGGTGGACTCCTACAAAGTTTGTGTAAATGGTGACCCTGGGGTCCAAAATGGCCCTGAAGCAGGCAGTCTTGGGTTCGAAATTAAAGTGTACTTAAAAACCTTCTCCAGAACCCCTTAGTGCAGATGCTTGAAATTTTGTATGATGCATTGCCTAGTGGTCCCTTACCAAGTTTGTTCAAATGATGGTGCCAGGGACAAAAATGGCCCCGCCCCAGGGGTCCTGGGTTTGAACCATAGAAATACATAGAAAAATATTCAGAAATCTTCTGCTTCAGAACCACTTGGCTCAGAGGCTTGAAATTTAGCTTATAGCATTGCCTAGTGGTCCTTTACCAAGATTATTCAAATGATGGCCCCAGGGTCCGGGGTTTGAACCATGGCAATAGAAAAACATTCAAAAATCTTCTTCTTCAGAATCATTTGGAAATGGTTGCAAACTATCAGGTTTGCTCAAATTATGACCCTAGTTTGACCTTTAACCTTTTTGCTCAGGTGAGCGATTCAGGGCCACTTGGCCATCTTGTTATATAGTAGTATTAATTTTATGCTAGTCGGAAAGCTACGGTTAAGGACCACATTTGGTAAGTTTGCTTTATTTTAAGGTATGTGCCCTTACAGTCCTACTCGGAAATCTTGTACTGAACCTAACTTTCAAAAGAAAACAAGGCAAATATGCATTACTACTCATATTTCTTTGTACAATTGACTCCCCTTATCTCAAATACTGATATATCAATATTTTCCTCAAATCAAAGAATATAGTTTGGCCACATGTCTTATTTTTCTTTATATTTTAACTCCTTTTATCTAAAACTACTGGTATCTCAAAGTAAATTTTCTGGGATCAGAAAATTTACTTTGAGATATCAGAAGTTTAAGATCAGCTTCAACTTTGAGATATCGAGTAACACTTGGTTGTGTTACATCCCAAAATAGCCTTCTATCGAGAAGCATTAAACTGACACTCTGTTATAATGATTATTTTCTACTTTTTCCCATCCAGAGACAACAGCAGCGATATCAAGTGCTCGAACAAAGGTGCCTGTATCTGCGGACAGTGTTCCTGCCACGCCCTCTACTCGGGCAAATACTGCAAATGTGACTCCAGTAACTGTTATAAACTGGGCAGCCAGGAGAAATGCGGAGGTGGGTCATCATCATTTTTGTCTACCGTAAAATTGAAAATATTGGGACATTAACTTATTTCCCGTAATTGCCTTAAGTTGATCAGTTTGGTTTCTGCGAAACAGTAATGCGTCTGAATGGTGCAGTTAGAATAGCATATGATCAGACTGCTACTTTTAACAGTTACCTTGTAATTATGAACGCTTGCGACGCGTAGATTATAGAACTGAAAAATCCAGTTGCAAAAATTATGCCGTCTATCGGCTTCTAAAATTGATTATAGATTTACGATAACGCTCAAATGAGAAAAGTATCTAGGCTTGATCACATTATCTTAAAGGCTATCGAATTTTTTTACTGATGTCCGAGTTGGCTAATATGGATATCAATCGTTAAATTATCATTGCAATTCATATTTGCATCAATTGGAATTATTTCGTAGCAAATTTTATGAAGGATTAAGATATGGTAATATAATATCTAACTAAACATGGTAAAAAGATGATGAAATCGCGAGGGATTGTATCTTTAAAGTGTTCCATTTAAGAGTTTTCTTTTTGTTCGCACATATTGTAAAAGTAAGTAGGAAAATTCTCAGGAACTGACACAATGTAATCCGCGATCCCACAAAAGACACCACGTGGGAATAAGACAACACAAAATTAGTCACCACCAAAGACATCAACAGCGGCAGCTATGTGAACAGCCAATTTCCATGTAGGTGGTCACCGGGCTAGTCTTAACAGCACAAACCATATACCTTTTGTATGTGTGGTTAATGTCGATGAAATGTATTTGTATGTATATGAAAAATTCGTACAAATAAATAAAGCTTAAACTAAACCATAAATCAATAACAGACATAACAACAAACAACACATACGACAAACAAAAAGAACCAAAACAGGAGTGCCGCCTTGGGACGGCCAGTACGGAAATTACTAATGGGGTTTAACCGGTTTGTGGTCGACCTACCCTCGCTCTTGGTTCTGCTTTGGTTCATCCGACACTTAATTGTTTAACTAAGTTAATTTTCTTGTAGTCAGGCCTGAATTATTAATTACTTTTTGACACAGGAAAGGACAGAGGTGTATGCAGTTGTGACAAATGTGAGTGTAAAGAGGGATTCTCCGGAGCACACTGTGAATGCTTCTCGGAAAGCTACTGCTTGGGGCCAAATGGGGTACGTTTTTTTTTTCATTTATGGTGAAAAGACACACCGCCATGATTTTTGTGGCCATTTTTTTAACAAAAGAAAACAGTTACTGTGACTGTCTGTCTGATTTCCTGGCCGACGAAGCCTTAAAAAATTGGAGCTGTTGTTGTAAGAAATGATTTTCTTCTTTAGAGAGTACTAAGAGTAACCTGAGCGACATCATGTGATTTCAAACAATGTGTTATTGGTGACAAGCAAAGGTTCTTAAGTGCAGCTGATCAGAGCCTTCACTTGTAACATCACCCATCTTTGAAACTGGCCGAAGGGTTACAGCCAACAGTGAGGCCTCAATAGGCCCTGTGTGAACGATAAGGACGACCTGAATGCCGCATTGTTGGAAGTCATGATGCGGCTCTTTTTTAAAGAGAAGCCTCCAGTGAAATGGGATAGAACTTCTTTATGGTAAGAATTACTTACTTTGGAAATGTTCCATTCACTTTGATCAAGTAGGCATTTCTGTCATTGTGTCACCCACCTTGCCAACTCGTCCATAAAAAGTTTCAGTTTTAAACAGTGCAGAATTATGACAAGATTTTGCAGTGAGGAACTTAACGCGAAGTTCATTCAAACGTTCACTTTTTTGATTTTTCATGAAACAGTTACATGTATACTAGATCTGGCCCAGAGGTTATAAAACATGAGTACATTCTCAAACTCAAAATAAAGCACACTGATTGGCTGCTTCCGAGCATGTGCTCGGAAGCAGCCAATCAGTGTGCTTTATTTTGAGTTTGAGATTATTCTCAAGTTTTATGATCTGAATCCTGTTCGCCTTTAGACGGGATTTTCTCTCTCCAAAAGTGCTCCAAGTATGTAAATAAGTCGTGTGTCATTAGCGATTTGATATTTTTTCCTCCTCCAAAATAATTCCAAAAATCTAGATCCGTCTTGTAAGACGGATCTAGACCTTTGGAATTGTATTTGGAATGAAGAAACCTCCGTCGTACAAGCGAATAAGACGGTATCTGAGCAGGAGAAACATACGATTTATGTAAATTTAGCGGGAAATCGGGCAAGCTGAACTGGATTGAGTCTTGGTTTCCCGTCTTTTCTCCTCTACCCTGTTGTAGAGATTAACCACTATTGGTTAAAATATAATGTAAAATGTAATGTCTGCCATTTTTCTTACTACGTGTAGCAACTCTAGAATAAAATTTGGCATTCATTTATTCCTCAGGAGGTTTGTAGTGGGAACGGCGAGTGCAGATGTAATGGAACCTGTGAATGCAAGCCCAATTATCTTGGTGATAAATGTGAAATGTGTCCAGTAAGTTTTTCTGCCGTAAAATTTCTAAGTATTGGGACAGAAAGAGCTTACTGCATTTTAAAACCAAACTGATCAGTATTAGGAAAATTACGACTATATGTTAATAAAACAATGTACAGTAAAACAAAAATTGCTTCATCAGCGTGTGTATTTTACGTTATAAAATGATTACATTTGTTACCTAAAGTAAAGTCATAATTTTGGTTTAATATGGTAGTTACACATATATATGCAAGATTTCAATTGCATGGGCAGTAAAACACACATAATGAAATTCAGATAAAAAAAAACTGGTGAAGTTTATCTTGCCAAAATAACACAAGAACAGATTTTTGTAGTCATCAGTTCTGACCCTATTGTTATAGCGATGTGAACAGTGCGAAGCATGTGGCTATGAGAAATGTGTGCTATGCCTTGACGAATCGAAGAAGACGCAGAGCAATGGTGATAATAGTACCAACATGTGTGAGGAGCACTGCCGAGATGTTGAGGTTACATATGTCAAAAAGTTTGTTGGTGAGTACATACCTTGTCATTGAAATACAGTCAACTCTTGATATCTCGAAGTTGAAGTTCATCTCAAACTACTGATATCTCAAAGACAAATGGGAAATGTGCCGAAGTATGCCAGGGTACTTTGATATATATATCAGTGTTGGAGATAAAGAAAGAGAGTCAACTGCTGATATTTACATACCGTATATTAGTGTGTTTAAAAGAAAGAAAATAAATTAACATCAGTTGTAAGAGTAAAGAGCAATGAAGTTCAACTGAAAGTTTAGTGTTTGCTAAAAAAATATTTTTCTTTAAAGTGACTGTCAAATATGTGAGAAGTCTTTTGAAGTCATCAGCCTGATATTGAAGTTAAAGAACAAGATGTAGGCTAGAACTTTTTATATTCTCCTCAAACCTAGCCCACCTTCAGTCCTTAAATACAGGCGTCTCCCGACCCGCCTGTATGTATGTAAGACAACTACATATTTCCAATAATTTCAGTCCTTTGTAAGTAAGTGAAATATATATTTAAAACAAAAGTTGAGTGTTTTTCGTAGCCTAGTAGGCGTGAGGGCAGTGGGGGTTACAGGCCGACCGTATCTTAGGCACAGTATTTGAAAGATGGAGCCCATCCCTTTCTTTTTGCTGCCTTATACTTCCCTAATTTGGACAACATTTATTAGTTATTGAACTCATTTTCATTACAATTTTCCCTTACATTAATTCCAGATCCCAACCCATGTGCTGCCTATGACAAAGGAGGCTGTCAAATTACGTACTTGGTGAAATGTGATAACATCTCGATAAGCCTACTAATAGCTGACAGGAAACGTAAGTTCGGCATATGAGCAGTCTTACGACAAAGCATATCTAATGTTTATACGCACAAAGTTCCATGTTTTTCTGCTAGTTTGCTGAGGGCAGCAATTTTTGTGAGTTCCTTTCTGCTTCACTTGACAGGGAAATAATTTCAATAGGTTTTCCCCTAAAAGTGTAACCATTTATGTTTAAGTGACCAAATTCACTATACAGAATGATCACTTGAAAGTATATCTATCCCTTCTCGTAGGGCTGTTTTTAAAGAAATCAAAGAAGGAAGCGAATTCTTTTTTAGATAACAATAGTTCAAACCTGATGAAAACAAATTCATTGTACTATGTGGAGTGGCATTAATTTCTATGAATTCATGAAAAAAAATCATGAATAATATTTCTCCGCATTCGAGTGCTATGACTTTGAGATGTACCCAGTTTCTAGTATTTGAAAGCATGAATACCTTGGACACTTCCACACAACAGGTTGATAGGTCATTTTCCAATTTATCGAGCGCCTAGTATGACTTAAATACTATTATTTTTTTTCGAATGCAAGAATTCAAGCTCTGATCACGTGCCTCGTTCTGTGGTATTTTATCTGTTTCTACACTGTTTGCAAATGTCCATTTAAGGAGACACTAGGTGTTAATGCATTAATGGGTTAACGTTTCTTAGGAATATTGTGCCTTCTAAGACCATATTCGCAGCCTGACCACTATAGGCTAATCTGGAAATGTATACTTGACATATACTTCACAAGACGTACCTTTTGTCTTGCAGAATGCACTAATCCGGCAGATCCACTATACATCGCCTTGCCTCTGCTTGCCGGAATTATTGGAGTGGGACTGTTTCTCCTCATTATATGGAAAATTCTCACGTCATTTTATGACAAGATAGAGTACGCAAGATTTGAACACGAATGCAAAAACCCCAAATGGACTCGGGTAATTTCTTCTTCTTTCTCCGTTCTGGCTCGCCTGTTCTTTTAAATGGGTAGACCGTCTGCTGTCTTCCCAGCATTGCCGTCAGAGTACGGTAATTTTTATCATATGACATTGCTGTTATTCAGTGGATAACATCGTGTCACAAACATCGTATGACCACACTTTGGCACGTACACGTAACGTCATTGATAGCTTCCGTGCAAACAGTGCGTTGTCTTACTGCAATAATGATCAATTTGAAGGCGTTAAAGGGTCATATGATAAATAGAATCTTACACTCGTGGTCATTTTATATGAAATTTATGAAACTCGCCGAAGGCTCGTTTCGTAAATTTCATATGAAATGACCACTCATGGAAGATTCTCTATATGTATAGGGACAGATAGGTTTTATGAACCGTGCAAAGTCAGATCAAACTACACTTCAAAGATCAATTTTTGGATACATCACTGCGGCGTAAAATTATACTGTTATTGTTGTAGGTATCCCAATCTTTAGTACTTTATGGCACATGCCTATGTCGAAATCGGCGTATCAGTAAGACACCAGTAGACACACTAAAGTTATAACGACAGCTCTTGTTAGTTATGCGTAAGAGAAGTTTTTGCTCCCTTTATCTAATGTCTATAAGGTGTGGCGGTAGTGAAGTGGATAACGCGCTGGACTACCAAACTAGGGGTCACAAGATCGACCCCCCGCTTCTCCAGTCTTTTGGATGAGACTTTAAACCGAGGTCCCGTTTCCGTATGACCTAGTTCTTGGTTGGGCGTTAAACTCGAGTCCACTCGCTCACTAACTCCAATGTTTATCCCCTAAAAAGCAACCCCCCTGTGCGACTGGAGGCAGCTATCTTTAGCTCAATATCCTTTTCCAAGTGCAAGTGTATCAGTTCACATAAACCATCTTTCAGCTTACAGCATCATAAGGAACTTAGGTTGTAAACTTAGGCATGCTTTATTTAATAAGTTATTGGTTATAAATTATTATGTCGGCAACATGGGCACAAAACCTAATTCTTACTGTATATGGGTCGCGACACGACAAAACCAACAAAGTGGTTGTGCGCCCAGCGCAGACTCTGATCAGCCTGGGCATCCGGCCAGTCTGACCAGAGTCTTCGCTGTCCGCATGGAGGTAGCTCAGACCCTTAGCTACCCTTTAAGCGCTAAGCAAAGAGTATTATCTGACTGGACGGATGCCTAGAATGATCCGAGTCTTCGCTGGGCGAACATACCACTTTGTTAGGTTTGTCGTGTCGCGGCTCAGTTATGTATTTCTAATAATGCACTGTCTTTTTCCAGGAATCCAATCCGATATACGACCCACCAGTCACAACAAATATGAACCCAACATACAAAGGCGAAATAGACTAGACAGAGGATGAAACTGAGGGACTGCGTAATGGGCTGACAACGCTGAAAAAGTCGTTTGAGTGACGTTATGACGTTGAATAAAAAGTGAAAAATATATGTTGGCAACGGCATGTGCATCCGCTGAAACAAAAATATACTGTATTTAGGAATTGTTACATGAGATTTTATCAGCTCAAGACTTCATTACCAGTCCAACAGCTTTAGCTCAAGGGCTTATAACGGTCGGGTGGAGTTGGGTCAATAAAGAAGGAGATAGCCAAATCTCCGTATTTAAATTTAGTTTTCAAAACTTCCTGTTATAATTTTATTTTCATTTATGAAACTTCATTGTTTGGTATTGTTTTTATATAAAAGAAATCAGAAAACCTTGAGTTTGACGCCAAAGCGTGAAGTTATGCCAAAAGACGCGCGTAAACTCATGTAAAATGAACTGGCTGACGTCATGTTATATTTCACGTCTACTGCTCACCTTACGTCACAGGCAAACATAACTTCTCGTCTGATCAAAATACATAAGTTCGGCTTATCAGTCCTGGCGAGCTAGGCGCGAGAGACATGTTATTTAAAGAATGTTATTTTTTACTCGAAATATACAGTCAGGCTGGCATTTGAGTTTACATACTAATCACAAATAATTCGCGGCCCATGCGCGTACTATACGCGCATTTTACACAGAGTTCTGCGATTCATAAATTCTAGACTGACTGCGTATGTTTGCAAAATTCCTTCCAACCAATCAGAGCTTCGACTCCAGTTCGTGTGTCTTCGTGGATTCGCTAACGCACGAGTTTCCGATTAGACCAATGAAAATTGCGTTTACCAACTGCAAACGCGTCTCGACCTTTAACGGACTGGTTATTAGATTGGTTTACAATGCTATTGATGAATCAAGTACCAACTTATCTCCGAGCCTTTGTAAGTATGAAAAGTAGGATTTGCCTTTTCCTTTCGCCTATATTTGACGAAATATGTACTCTTGTATAAGTTTCCATTTTGTAATACATGTACTCATTTGCCATTTGTGCACTTAACATCTCAGTGATCTAAATTATTTTTCAAATGAGAATGAACAAATGAATAAACAAATAGATAAGTAAATATAACAACAATAATTATAATCATGAATAACGGAATATGTGAAGAGTTCGACGGATGAAAACAAATCATTTAATCGAGTTCCTTTCAACTAGACATTTTTAACGCGAAAATGGTTGTTACACGCGGGTTTCTGTTGTATCGCATAATCTGGTTTCTGACTGGCTGACATTGGTTAGCGATTTTCGCATTTTCAACGTCACAGGCATATGTAAACGAATGTCTCTGACAGATTAACTTTAGGTGCATAAAAAATTGCGAATAAAACGCGCTTTATATGGGTTTTCCTAAAAGTGATTTGATTTTCTGTTTGAAGAGCGCGATAAACGCGGATGCACACGTTGCAACATTCGGGACGACACTGACATAACGATTATTTGACATCATTGTGGTTAAGTTTACGTCACGTTCGAATTTGCGTCGAAACTCGGTGATTTGAAAACTGTATAAACTGTTGATTTGTGCGTGTGTGAAGTTTATGTGTGAGATAAAGGCAATTGATTATACATTTAACATGGCATTTTGTTAATCGGCCTCTTCAGCAAATCTAGGCTTTTTAAAGCTCTCGAACTAAACCGTCAGGCTGATAATAGGGTGTCGTGTTGCTAGATCGGGCCATAACCACTCATTGTGATTTTAGGGGATAACTGTTCACTAAAGTGCCATTTGATATAGACTGAAATACTGTCTCGAAGGGCCATTGAACCCCAAATAACCAAGCAAAAGAATCGGTAAGGTAAAGCAAGATGTCAGCCAATGATAAGCGTCTTTCGTGATGACGTCGCGTTTCAAACAGTAAATCAGAGGATATATTGTCGCTGATTTCTGACATCATTCTATCAGACATCGCTTCACATTCGTAAGCGCGTTAGAATGTTTTATTATTCTTTATCATATGACATCGCTGTTATTCAGTGGATAATCTTATGACCACGTGTTTAATACACTTTGGCACTTACACGTAACGTCGCTGACAACGTCCATGTCAACAATGCATTTTTATTGAAATACTGTTCAGTTTAAAGTGTTAAAATTCCATTTTAAAGGGTCATATGATATAGACTGAAATACTATCTCAAAGAGCCATTGAACCCAAAATAACCAAGCAAAAAAATCGGTAACATAAAGTAAGATGTCAGCCAATAATATGCGTCGTTCGGGATGGCGTCGCGTTTCAAACAGTATACCAGAGGATATATTGTCGCTGATTTCTGACATCATTCTATCAGACGTCGCGTCACGTTCGTTAGCGCGTTATAATGTTTTATTATTCTTTATCATATGACTTCGCTGTTATTCAGTGGATAATCTTAAGACTACGTGTGTTATACACTTTGCCACTTACACGTAACGTCACTGACAACGTCCATGTCAACATGCATTTTTATTGAAATACTGTTCAGTTTGAAGTGTTAAAATCCCATTTTAAAGGGTCATATGATTAACAGAATCTTACAGTCGTGGTCATTTTATAAGATTTATGAAGGTCGCAGAAGGCTCGTTTCATAAATTTCATATGAAATTATCACTGGTATAAGAACCTCTTTATGTTAGTTTATTGAGAAAAGTAAAAAAGAAAATGTTCATTGAGAAAATAAAAAAAGACAACAAATCCAAACCTTGGCATAAGATCAATTTATTTTATGGGTGAATCAATACAGCTCAGTCAACGGCAAAAGACAGTTGTAGTTACTTTTCTTTGGATAGAGAAAATAGTATAAAAAATGATTATACTCAGTGGAAATATATGGCTTGGTCGCAGGTGTTTGGTTGCGTATTTGTGCAGATTTTGTTACTCATATAAACCTATAATAGTCATAAAACAATCAATTTATTTGTAAAATTTTATGTAAAATATGTAACTGCATGTCTGGATATAGACTCAGCAGAAAAAGAAAGTATCCATTTGATGTTCTCTTACCCGGATAAACAAGACTGAGAAGGTCTAACTGTTCGCCGGGCCGGGTAGCGCAATCGGTAGGGCACCTGACTCGTAAGTCAGAGGTCTTGGGTTCGAATCCCGGTCTGGCCACATACTTTCGTTTCTCCTTCCGCTGATTCAAGAAGGGCAGTTGTCGGTTACTGGCGAAAGTATGTGCACTTAGTACTGGTTAACCGCTTAGGAGGTCTAAGCCTGCCCAGGAATAGTGTGGTTAGGTTAACCGACCGTCCCGACATGACCTTAGTTGTTTACCGTGGACGTTAAGCATCAAATCAACCAACCAAAAATCTAACTGTTCAATATAGTTGCGGAAACTGTAGCTACCGGTATTTGCTTATAATACAAGTTGGAATTTAAAGTATACAGTGATGTCAGTAGCAGTTTAAATATTGGAGAGGTAGTTTTCTGCATCATGATGTGTACATCCTCTTAGAGAAAAATAACCTAAAATTTATGCCTAACTGATAATCAGACCAGATGTTTTCGCCATCCCCTAATTATCTGGACACTGCAGGTATCAGCTAAACATGCTCTGTGAACTACTTTTGCCATTAATTCTGGTTCCCAGTTAATAATACAGGTAATTCAAGCATATAGTATTTTATCAGGGGTGCTACTGAAACCTGATTCATGGTATTAGTGCGCCGATTAAAGAACGCTCTCATAAAATACTCTAGAAAATCGCATATCCAACGATAAAGTTTTGTCTACTTTTATTCTAAATACAGTCAGTGTGTTTGAAGACATATTTTTGAAGTATCACACAAAAATAAATTTGCAGTACAACTGGAACTGTTTTTTATAAAGGCTGTATAAGAGGGAATACTGTTTCGCTGGTTCCCCTGCCATTACAAAATTGTTATATTACAAAACACTTAAATTTTAACGTAGAAATCCGTCCAAAATGCCTAAACAACATAACTTTTAACGAGGATTCTGATTTTCTAGTTTATATCAAGATTGGGATGCGGGATATTTATGTTTTACTTTTAACTAGAGAAAATCGGTTACCAGCGTTATCTTCACCACCTGGGGCACTGCTGTGAAGTTGCATAATTCTGTATCATTTATTGGTATACCGGAGGATTATACGACCAGTTTCATTAGAAATACATGTGAAATCGATACCCCGAGTAACCCTAGTTTATATAGCAGTAAGTCGGGTCGGTCGGGGTCAATTCTCTAAGAGCATGTACACGGCATGTTAACAGGTAAAAGAAAATATCAAAGTCTAATTGAATGTGATGAAATTGCACAAAAATGGCATTCATGCTTTAAATTAGACCGTTATGAGACAGCATTCCGAACACTTACGGCAGCATTTGGATCTGGCGGGATTACCTAGACCACAAACTGAGAGCTGAAACACACAGTGGTTTACAATGGAAAAGCCAAAAGAAATTCAGTTCATAAAAAGCATTTGAAAGACAGGATTTCTTCCGACAACAGCCATTAAATAATAAAGACAATGAGACAGGGAACGCATTATTGAAAACTTGAATACATATGGAAAGAGAAAGAAATTATGGCACATTGAAAATCACTATATTCTTAAATCAAAGGGAGATAATTTCCAGCATAATCATTTTAAAGTTTTGTTTTAAAGCCATTTTTCCGTTAAAAGTCCAATTTGGTGTAATTTTACTGGTGCCTAGGTATAAAACGCAGTTTAGAATGTCAGAAACGGTCAACTTTTGCGCATGTGCAAACAAAATTAAATGCAAATTGACTGAAACTAGTTTTGCTGAGATAACTCTTATAAGTTTAATGGAGACTGAAAACTTTAAATGCATTTTGTGGTCAGAAGTCTCGCAAATTGTATAAAATGACAACTGATCTAAAACGAAGAATACACTGTCTAGAATTCTGATTATAGAAGTAAGTATTTTACTTGGCTTAGTAAAGATTTATATCAAGTTATTTTATATTGAAATTGTTTACCTCGACCGCGGTATTTTGGCAGTATACTTAAGTAAATATTGCTTAATGAATATTTATAAATACAAAGTTTATTCGTATTCGTATGAAATTTACGTTTTGTATGGCTAGATTTAGTTATATATATAAAAATCTATACCCAGTCATGCAAATACACATTTCATTTATATGATATGTATTTGTATGCCAGATATAGTTTTGTATATCAATCTGTATATCGTCATGCAAATACATATATGTGAAATAAGTATTTGTATGACTAGTTACATGTATAAATGTACACTCAAGAAATTTAAAAATGCTACATCGAAACTTTAAACTATAAATGTTTTATAACAAAACCAGGACACAGACTTTTATATACTCGTAAGATGCAACAAATATCACATGGCTTCAATCTACCCTTTCTATTCTTACCATATGCTATGTCTGGTATGTGACGTCACATATTGCGTAATTTTTATAATGAGGTTATGGACGTTAGTAAACACTTTTTCGGACAATATATATTTTATGAAATTAAATGTGCCGGATGATTTACAATCCAGATAACTACAGGGTTTGGATCTAATTTCTATTTCTCTTGAGTGTATATAAAATATTTGTATGCTGAAACTGTATTATCCAAGTTGCGGTATTTTTTGAAACGTGTTTATGTTAATACTGTAGAGATTTGTAGTAACAATTTACTGTATATTGAAGATATGTAGCTTGAATGAATTTTCTAATTCTTTGTCTTTGTAAATTACATTACTGATGCAAGTCACAAAGCTAGTCACAGAAAATAGCTTGAAATCGCATGAGGCATATAATGTTGAAATAGGATTGAATCAACGTTTATTCAATGCTGTTTAAACCTTGTGTGTCCCCTGGGATCCATAATGCATTTGGTGAAGACTGAAACAGGGATATAGGCACTCTATTATGTGAGGTGAGGATTATTTGCATGGCGAACATAGAGGTGTTACTTATGTGAAGTGATGCTTCCTAAATCGCCCAGCGTAATACTGTTTTCTGCCCGATAAGAATTAACAGATGAATATAAACAGCGATTTTGCGAGAATGTTTTCTTAAGAAAATTATTGTATACATTTTACTCTCCTGCATATAATCTACAAGTGCATAAATTAGGAGGGTACTTTGATAGATGAGATGACTTTTAGCTATTTTATGTGAAACATGTTATGTATGAAGTCCTCTTGAATATTTCTGTGTCCAAGTTAATAGTGATTTGTCTAAATTTCGAATAAGATATTGTTTGAATCAAGACTATGCACATGAACATTGACCATCTTGTTTTCAAATATACTGCCGCCAAGCGAAATGTTATTAATATAGTCTTTCCTTGATATGTATTATTATTATTATAAATTACAATTTATTGATACCAAATTTGATTCCTTAACATATGGTGTGTGCGTTAAAGGAGTGGAATGAAACAGTTTTGTACATCATATTTTTATAGTTACGCATTTCAACGTTTTCGCTTGTATATAGACACGAAAAATAATATTTTGATATTTGTGTGCGTGTGTGTTTGTGTATGTCTTACCTGTGTGCGCGTGTGTGAGTGAGTGTGCGTGCGTAAGATAATCTTGCGTAAGTGTGTGCATGTGAGAGAATGGACACGTGCGTTAAAAGCTAGGATGACTTAATTATGATTTTTTGATAATGTTTGGTACTATTACACTTTGTCAGATTTCACCACTAGCGGAAATCCCAGGCTCTGTGAATTATTGGACAATTCCCTTAAGTCCGAGGGAATTCAGTGGTGAAAAATTATAAGGTGATTATGAGAGTTTCAATTTCTGGTCAGAGTGTTGTCTGAAATTTGCCTTATACCCATACTCACTTGCTTACTTTGATAATTTAATTAGTTGTGTCGTACCACGCAGAGAATGTGTCTTACATAATAATGAGCCGCGACACGATAAAACATACAAATTGGCATGTGCGCACAGCGAAGAGTCAGATCAGCCGTGGCATCTGCTCAGTCTATTCAGAGTCTCCGCTTTGCGCTTAAAGGGTAGCTAAGAGTTTACGCTTGCCTCAAGCGAACAGGGCAGACTGATCAGACTGGGCAGATGCCCAGTCTGATCTGAGTATGCGCTGGGCACATATGCCACTTTGTTTGTTTTCTCGCGTCGCGGCTCATATGTTTATTCAATGAAGAGTCAAACCAGTCTTTGAATCAATGCAGTCTAGCCAGCGACTTTGTGTTTAGTTGTATATTTCTTAGTGCCCATACAATGTTGTGTTGCTCTGTTATTGTCCTTTAAATTTACAAAAGAAAACTTTTTTGACATCCTGTTTGCCAGCTTAGATGCCAAAGCCCTTCTTTAACAAGATGTACCCTCGAAGGAAAGATTTACACCTACAGTTAGAAAGACGGCAACGATGAGGATGAATGCAACAATGAAAATGAAAGATGTGTTCCACCCTTAGGGTTTCATTCTCATTGTTGGACCAAATCTTTCATTCTCATTGTTAAGGGTCGACCAACTCTTTCATTTTCATTGTTGCCGACATTCTAAACGTAACACTTCCGTCCATAAGATTCCGGACCGACTGACTTGACCAAGAAATGTTTACACTTGCCACTGACTCCCCATAGGTAAACCTCATAGAGCAACTGGCTTCATACACCGATGAATGGCAGTTGATCATGTGAGGTTGTCGTCAAGCGACATCTAAAGTAAACAAACGTCTTGATTGGTTCACGTAACAGTCAACTGACACCACGTTACATGTATGGCGACGGGTCTTCAGCGTTTTGGCCGAATACGTTGTTACCATCTTTTTTCAACGCATATATGGCACATTCTACAATAAATTCCCACGAAATCAGCACATGAAGTGTCTAAAAGTAAAGTGTTAATATAAGAATAAAAATTTGATTTTTCAGCGTTCATCGTGTGAAGTCGCTTAACTTCTACAAGAAGCGATTCGCGCTACATGGAAGTTTAGCTCCGCCCACTGGTTTCATCACACAATAAACGCTGAAAAATCAAATTTTAATTCTTAAATGAAGATTAATAGAAAACGTGATTTGACGTCAGTTGACGTCGTGGGTACACAAGGATATATAGTTTGGCCGGAAATTATTGAGAATTGCATTTTTAGCTCACCTGTCAAGGTGAGCTTATAGTATAGCCTTGGTCCGTCGTCCGTCGGCGTCGTCGGCGTCCACACTTTCAAACATCTTCTTCTCAGAAACCACTGGGCGGATTGAAGCCAAATTTCATATGGAGCCTAAACAGGATAGGGGAACGAAAGTTTATATATTTGGCCCAGGTCACAAGACCAAGATGGCCGCCATGCCCATATATGGTAAAAACCTTTAAAAATCATCTTCTCCAGAACCACTGGGCCGATTGCCTTGAAACTTGGTATGTAGCATTTTGGACTCTAGTACTACAAAGTTTATATAAATCATGACCTTGAGTTGACCTTGACCTATTTTATGGCAAGGTCAAATTTGGTCCCTTAGGCTTTTGAATGGGAAAATCTGAAAAAGTGCATTTTTTCTGTTGCTTTTGTGCTCTGTGATATGGAAATGTAGTCAATTTCAACTCCTATGGATATTAGAGGTCAAGGTCATTTAGTGACCTTGACCAAAGGTCATTTGTCCATTGAGTGTCAACATTTTCAAACATCTTCTCCTCAGAAACCATTGGGCCGATTGAAGCCAAATTGCTTATAGAGTCTTTACAGAATAGGGGAACAATAGTTTATATAATTGGACCAGGTCACATGACCAAGATGGCCACCATACCCATATATGGTAAAAACCTTTAAAAATCTTCTTCTCCAGAACCACTGGCCTGATTGCTTTGAAACTTGGTATGTAGCATCTTGGACTCTAGTACTACAAATTTTATATGAATCATGACCTTGAGTTGACCTTGACCTATTTTATGGCAAGGTCAAATTTGGTCCCTTAGGCTTTTGAATGGGAAAATCTGAAAAAGTGCATTTTTCTATTGCTTTTGTGCTCTGTGATATGGAAATGTAGTCAATTTCATCTCCTATGGATATTAGAGGCCAAGGCCATTTAGTGACCTTGACCAAAGGTCATTTGTCCATTGAGTGTCAACATTTTCAAACATCTTCTCCTCAGAAACCATTGGGCCGATTAAAGCCAAATTGCTTATAGAGTCTTTACAGGATAGGGGAACAATAGTTTATATAATTGGCCCAGGTCACATGACCAATATGGCTGCCATGCCCATATATGGTAAAAACTTTTAAAAATCTTCTTCTCCAGAACCACTGGCCTGATTGCTTTGAAACTTAATATGTAGCATCTTGGACTCCAGTACTACAAAATTTATATAAATAATGACCTTGGGTTGACCTTGACCTATTTTATGGCAAGGTCAAATTTGGTCCCTTAGGCTTTTGAATGGGAAAATCTGAAAAAGTGCATTTTTCTGTTGCTTTTGTGCTCTGTGATATGGAAATGTAGTCAATTTCCACTCCTATGGATATGAGAGGTCAAGGTCATTTAGTGGCCTTGATCAAAAATCATTTGGCCATTGGGTGTCATCATTTTCAAACATCTTCTCCTCAGAAACCATTGAGCCGATTGAAGCCAAATTTCATATAAAGACTTAACAGGATGAGGGAACGATAGTTTATACATTTGGCCTAGATCACATGACCAAGCTTGCTGCCATGCTCATATATGGTAAAAACCTTAAAAAATCATCTTCTCCAGAACCACTGGCCCGATTGCCTTGAAACTTGGTATGTAGCATTTTTGACTCCAGTACTACAAAGTTTATATAAATGATGACTTTAGCTTGACCTTGACCTGTTTCAAGTCCAACTTATTCATTCATTTGGAAAATCCGATAAATCCGATAATTTTGGAAAGACAACCCAAATTGACTATTTGTACAGGTAATCGCAGGGATTATCTTACTTGGTTCGATTTATTGGCCTACTGTGTGTGCAGACAATCGATTTTACCTATGGTTTATCACCTTTCCGATAGCGGATTAAAGGCCAATATTACTAGAAGTAACAGAGCCTTGACTAATTTGCTTATATCATCGTCACATACGAAATCATTTCTTCTGATACTTGAATCTCGGTGCTTTGAGAAAAACATCGACCAGCGTATATGAAACAAGATTAGCGTAGTATTCTAATAAAGTCTGATTTATGCTTTTGTTGTAGAAGTGAACGGGTATAATTAGAAATTATAATATCCATGTATACGCTGATCATGTTCATAATGCACTTTTCCATTTTTACTTTAACCCAAAAAGGCATGGCTCCCTATAAAAGTGACATATGAAAACAATGCAGACCTTGATCAGACGCTGCAGAACGCGACGTCTCATCGAGTCCATCACTATTTGCATTGACTACAGGAAATTCTCATAAACAGAAAGAGGCCCTATGCAGTTATGGGTTCAAGTCAACAACAACAACAAAAAAAAATAATAATAATAACTTTTCATTTAGTTATTATCTCTTCCGCATGACAAAGAAATATATACATGTATTTATCGTACCACAAAACCCCTTATATTTTGGCAGAATTACATCAGCAAATAGTGTAGACCCCCATTAGACTGTTTCTGAAAATCAGCTTGATCTGAGTCTGCAAATTTTGCCCTTCGGCCAATTCTTCTGTAATGCGTGATAAATTCAACTGCTACAAACTTTTAAGATAATTACAGTACCAGTCCGGATTAGCGTTTATCAATTTACTCAAACAAATCTCTTATCGGGAATCATAATTGTTTATTCGAACAGTGACGGTTCGGATCAGACTGTGTATTTTGCTACGCTTATATGGTTCTTTGCTGATAAATCTGATCAGTTTGCGCATCAGCATAGGCTTATGATCACAGGTCTTGGTGAATGTTATTCTTTGAAATTTTGGAATAATTCCGATTCCGATAGTTATGTATTTACCCAATAAGACATTGCGACCGCGCAAACTAATAAAAAACTCTGGTCAGTTTGTGCAGGCTTATCTGAAAAGCTTATATACTGTTGATTTACAACTAGAGCAGATGCGAAAATTGATCTGAAATAGCTATGTACAGGCCGATTATTTTTATTCTTTTCCTGTTCAAACATAGCACATTCAAATAAAAAACAAAAACAAAAACGAACAAACATTATTATTTAAAAGAAAAATAAATAAAATACAATAAAAGTTTTGTTATCAAGCAACGATATTTGCGTTTCCTTAAGATGTTAAGACTGTCATAATCTGTTGATGACGAATAGACAATGTCACGCCGAGCGGCGTTCAGGCTTATTACATTTGGATATATCAATTATCGGTCATAAAATCCGAGATTAACTGGACCAAGCTGTCATAAATAATTCGGGTATTGTACTAACAGTTAAAGATAGACTGATAGAAAAATAAAGATCGAATATTTAATTTGCAGATTATTTGTTTGTTTATTCGCAAAATGATCAGAATATTTCTCAAAACTTTTTAAAGCCTGAGCCCAAATCAGCTTGTGCATGTGTGCAAAGTATTTAAAGCCGGCAATCTGTTCTCAGTTTGCGCAGATAAATACAAAGACTGCGCACACTGATCGGTCTCTAATCTGTAAACAAAACTACATTATCTTCATAGAATAGTAAGGTGTTCTGAAACAGTTTGAAAGGAGAAGCAGACTGGTCAGATTGTTTGCAGTTACAACACAACGTTTCTTACCAGACTAGTCTTGGTCTGCGCAGTTGGCACACAGATACATTTTACGGTTATGATATGCAGATAGAAAAAGCTTATTCGCGCAAACTGTTCATAAACATTAGTAGGTGACAAAATAGTTTTATAATAAAATAAATAATAGTGCAATTTATGCAATCTCTGATAAGTGCCTATTCTATTCGCGCAAACTGATCATAGTCATCATTAGACGAAGAAACTGATATTTACAATAATCAAATTGTAATATCTTCAAGACGTGTAATAACAGGCAGCGATATACTCTCGCTGAGTATTCAGATCACAATATTTTTTTTAAGTTTTCAGTATGCGATGTTGGTGCGTGTTGTAAAAACAAAATTATGACAGTAAAATTGGCAGAATATTGAGTATATAAAGAGTTTGTTACGCCAATTAGATTTTATTGAATAATGAAGCGCATCGCTCTTTTATTTCTTTCAATTCGGCGCCTTTTTGGCAAAGAGAATAATTTAGACGCCAGTTTTCACCCTTCTTATTTCAATCATCCAGAGACAAACTGTGAATTACTGTTGAAAAGCAATTAATTAAAAAAACACGAACAAAAATGTGCGTCTTAGATTAGCCTGCACATTTCTGTGTCAGTATTATTTATTTATTCATTTATTTATAATCATTATGGCTTATTTGCAAGTGACGCTCTGGATCCCTGACCAGACTGCGAATTAATTGCTGTGTACCGATTCTTTCAATGTGTCAAACACACATAAAAAAGGTATTAAATTTCCTTATAAATATGCAGAAAGACATCATTTAATCAATTGCAGAAACAAACGAGTACATTTTCTTCCTTGTGAAAGTAAAATATTCACTTTCCGTTTGCTTTCTCTGAAAAAAAAATTGAAGAAAATTGTTTTTTATTTATTTGCACTTGAATATGTGATTATATTTCTATGATTTAAACTTGTTATTGCTGTCTATATATTTTCTAAATGTGTCATTTCTGTCCTGTTTGTATTATTTATAATTTTTGTCAAAATGTACTCGCCAAGTTTTATAAATTCTGACGAAATATCTAACAACGGGAATTTTTCACATAAAACAGCTAAATAAATAGCAGCTAAAATACATATTATCAAAATATTATTTTCAGTATTCATGCGTCGATATAGCAATACTGCAAATCAGTTATAAAGATCTGATAAAAGCTAAAATAGCCAGGGGGAATTCGGACAGGTAAAGCTTCACGCTTAGTCTACGATTTCTGAAAATAGATTCGGGTGCATTTGTGACAATTTAAAACAATTAAGTTTGTAAACACCCTTAAAATCCCCCAATTTATTTTCATTTTTTCCCAATAAAAATTATAACATTAGAAAGGAAATTTATTGCAGATATGGAATCCGTATGCATATTTTGTGCAACTTTATATTTGAAAATTATATTGGGAATAAAAGAAGGATACCCTCTGCATTTTCAGTGCTGTTTACTATACAAGTATTGCATTCAGAGGGTCACATTTTCAACCTCAAAATCCTCCAATTTAATATTAACGTAAAATTATGAAAAAATATGTAAAGGATAGCACTTAAACTGAATATTATGAATCTGTATGCATATAGATTCAGTATTAATTAATATTTTTACAATTTTCTGTGAACCATTGGTTTCCTATTCAATCTAATGCATTTCTCGCCACAAATAATATCGATTAGTGTCAACTCGTATGATCAGATAAGTTAGGCTTGTATGGCAAGTTCAAATTTGGTCCCTTAGGCTTTTGAATGGGAAAGCTGAAAAAAGTGCATTTTTCTGTTGCTATTGTTCTCTGTGATATGGAAATTCAGTCATCGTTAACCCCTACGAATTCTAGAGGTCAAGGTCTGTGTCGTCGTCATCCGTTGTCAACATTTTCAAAGGATTGAAGCCAAATTTCATATAGAGCCTTAACAGTATAAAGAAACAAATGTTTATATATTTGACCCAGATCACATGACCAAGATGGCCACCATGCCCATATATTGTATAAAATTTAAAATTTCTTCTTCTCAAGAACCACTGAGCCGATTGCTTTGAAACTTGGTATGTAGCATCAAGAACTCTAGTACTACAAAGTTTATATAAATGATGACCTTAGGTTGACCTTGACCTATTTTATGGCAAGATCAAATTTGGTCCCTTATGCTTTTGAATGGGAAAAGATGAGAAAGTGCATTTTTCTGTTGCGATTGAGCTCAGTGATATGGAAATGCAGTCAACTTCAACCTCTATAACTAGAGGTCAAGGTCATTTAGTGATTTTACAGAAGTGGCCATGGTGGAACAGTTTGCACACTCACTATCCAATCCTATAGAATTGCAGCCTGTTTATTAGCCTGCCTGAGACGAAAGCTTTCATTTTGGCCACTTGACCTGAGCATATACTGGCAGGTGAGCGATCGTTGCCCTTGGGCGACTTCTTCATAATATGTTTATCCTAATTGTTTCACTAAATCCTTTTCCTATTGGAATATTAAGAAAAGTTTGTAATAAATAATTTCTTGCAATAAAATTTCGTTTAACTTGTATCTTCAGTGATTTATGTCTGTCTGTTGGACCTAGGGGTCTCAAATCGCAAAATAAGGTGGTTTTCAAGAGCTTTTCAGAAGCATATGTCTTATACTAGACAACATTGCTGCAAGCTAACACATTCTGGGTTCTGCTAAATATTATTGAACAATATCATGTTGATCACTGTTGGTATGTGTTATAAAATATTCAAGTCTTAATGTTGATTTTTAAGTAACTGAAAATGGGGATTGGCGCATCAACGATAAAATCTCACAAATTTTGGGCTCTGCAATATTCAACACACGGTGAAATGAATATTCAACAAGAGGGATTATACTTCTGATATCATATTACATATAAATTATTAGTGTATATTTACATTATCCGAGCATTTACTGAAAAGCCTAATGGTAAATCATTAGAACGTAATGTAGTTTATACTTTCATAACTACATCGGTTCACGTGACGTTACATGACATAAAGTGACGTCAAAATAAATCATGGTCCTCCGATCTGATTGGACGTAGGCGACTTTATGAGGTCAACATTACGTCATTGACGCTGTTCCACTTTGAATAGAAAAAAGCGTATTAATGCTTTTCTGTTTCAACTGTAGCCCCTAATGCACATTTGTGGTCAAATAATAGATAGAAAAGAATGTAAATATAAGCAATGAACTTATTTTTTCTGGTTTTTATGGAAGTATAAACTAAATTGGGTCGCTAGCAGAGTTTACATGAGCCCCTTCGGGGTTCACTTACTTTGCACGCGACCTAACGTAGTTTATACTTCGATAAACACCAGAAAAATGAAATTCATTCCTTAAATGCCACTGTATAGTTGTGCTTGTTTGTCATTATTACTTTTCGTTCAGTGACTACACCTAGTAGCCCATCCTGCTGAAAATATACCATTTTCTTAGAATTCGGTGAAAATCTGTGAAACTCGCTATTGCTCAGAGCCAAATAGTTTCTTATACAATAAAGGTTATATCAAATATAGTCACTGATTGTAAAGCCGTTTTGTTTCTATATCTGAAAAAGCCATTTTAAGTATAATGTCTTTCTTTAGCAATTTCTTGTGGACATTTTATTTCGAATTTCATCTTATTTTGTGATTTTGCTCAAAATCTGTGTTTGGTTGATTGAAAGGGAGATAATCCATGGCATGTAGATGACTGAAACATATTAAAGCTATCACACTGTAGTACTGTGATGGGTATACCAACAACATATCAAATCAGTTTCATTTATTTCATATGAAGCTAGAAAATACTTGTTGAAATTTAGTAAAAATTCTGCACTTTTATCTATCGGAAGCTGCAAAACAGAAACAAGTACATGAGTCAAGATAAAATATAAATGTAACAACAAAATGTCATTTTGTGATGCCAAGCAGAGAGTGTTTATTGGCTTCTGAATGTGTATTTTATTTGCCTTAAAGAAATACATTGTCATATCAGTTTTTTGGATACATTGTTTATTCCTTACACTGTCATATTACTTTTGGGCGCCTTCAGAACTTTTCGAATATCAACAGTTTCTGAGATATGACTAAAAAAACTATTAGAGATACCCAAGGCGGTGAAAGGAAAAGCGAAAGAACGAGCCCTCTCTCGCACAGTAACGCATTTTGTTTCTATTTTGCTCTAGTTCTTGCACAACTGCACTTTTCAGATTATTAATATTATGCCTTACTGCTATTATAAGTCATTTGATTACAAATCAGTTAAGGAGCAAAAAAGGAAAAGAAGACATATCAACACAAAGTGCATCTTGAATTCAATAACAAAATTAAATTCAAATAATTTAAGAACGCATCACATTAAATCACCAAATTAACTTCAACGAAGGAACGGTCTTATCACACCTATGCATCAGGCTGTCGCAACGACTGCGATCTGGAATGTCACCAAGTTGAGTGACACTAAATTACAAAATAATTGAGCCGCGACACGAGAAAACCAACAATGTGGTCGTGCGCCAAGCGCAGACTCAGATCAGCCTGGGCGTTCGCCCAGTCTGATCAGACTCTTTGCTAAGCGCTCAAATGGTAGCCATGGGCCTAAGCTACCTTCATGCGGACAGCGGAGACTCTGATCAGACTGGGCGGATGCCCAGGCTGATCTAAGTCTGTGCTGGACGCACAACCACATTGTTGGTTTTCTCGTGTCGCGGCTCAATTCAGCCTTGCTGACCAAACTATATTTGATCAGCAGTGATTAAGCTTCGATTTAGGTGACTAGAAGCTTAAAGATATTCTAATTCTATTTCAAGGGGATAACTTTTTTGAGTTCCTCGTTGTTATCATAGGCGCTGAAATTAAAAACTTAAAGAAATCTTGAAACCCTGTAAAAATTGTGACACTTTTAAAGTTAAGAATTTGCTCCCTGTTGGAGATTATTATTTTATCGAAGAGAACCCCCCCCCCCCCAGGGAAAATAATGACACAGTCTTTTCGGGGAGAATTGTATTCCTGGACATGTACCAGTGCACCTCAGAGCGGAGACATAGCACGAAATATTACCACTGAAAATCAAGAACTTAGAATTCTAAAAATTAAGACGTCTAAATAACTGTAATTCCCCCGAAAAGGGTTTAGTTTTTACAGAGCGGTAATGTGTCAAAAAGATGCAGATGACATTGCAAACAGTGAAAATTAAAATCTTAAAAAGTACCTTCAAGTGCAGAGAATACATACAGAAATACAGAAGTAGGCACATGGGCCAGACTACGTAGTTTCGGCTAATGAAGCCGTGTCAGTGACCCTGACAATATCTGGTGACAAAACCAGAATAAAGCATACTGTAATTTCTTAATTTTAATTGGGCAGTCGATTCAAAGACTGATTAATTTCGAAAGGATCCAAATAATATGAAAGGCGATGATCTAGAATAATAGTCTAAATCGATCTCAAATTTTAGATTTCTCAGAATCTATCCTCTGATCTCAAAGGATGTAAATAAAATATAATCTGCACTATAGATGATGTACGGGGAGACGTTTTACGGCCGCCACACGGCACAACACCAGCTGCAGTGAAGTAAAATTGAAATCTTAAAAAAGTTCCTTCAAGAGCAGAGAATGCATACAGAAGTAGGAACATGGGCCGGATTACGTAGTTTCGGCTAATAAAGCCTCGTCAGTGACCCTGAAAGTATCTGGTGACGAAACCTGAAAAAAAGCTTACTGCGACTGCACAGTTGCTCAAAACAGTCTGTCCTAATGTTTGTATTTTTACGGTACTTGCATTGCGAAATCCGATATATGCGCAAAAGTGTAACAAACCTTCAAAATTTGACCTTGAATGGCATTGGAATTGGTGATTCATCTAATAAATGAACATCGAATACCAAACTAAGTCAAATCATACATATCGGTGCTGGTCAGCTAGCCATAACAAAACGGGAAACATTAAAATCCAAGTATAAACATAGAAACTCCATGATAAATCAGTCAAAGATAAGCATTATGTTCTTTTGCACCAGAAAATACTGGTTAGCAAATTGCCTCTGTCGTTTCTGTACAAAATCAATTAAAACGCATACGTTGGAAAATTAGTGCAGATATGAAATGTACTGCATTGTATATTTTATACATTATCCAAGTTCGTGTATTTCTGAATAAAGTTGTGTGTGTCAGAACTGACATTCTGATCTGTAATTATTTCTTTATATTCTGGTGTGATGTACTGCTGGTGGACTTTTAGAGGTAATATAACCAGGCTAATTGGCGTTTTTCCACCATGAGGAATCATATTTTGATCGTTGTAATATTATTAGTAATTCAATAAATTTTGCCTTTGGCTCTCAGAAATAGGATATTTATTGGATAAGACGGGAAGTCAAAGCAATCATTTAAGAGCAGTTTTGGACAGAAACTCATCTTGAACCTTTCACACAGAATAAACAAGAATAATAAATGAACGACAGCTATATAGCTACCTTGAAATTAAACAATATGGATCCCTCTGTATAATAGTCTCTACAAACCGACATGGTAAATAGAGAATATCATGATAGTGTCTTTTGATATCAAGTTTATCAGGCAAGACCAGAAACAGCGTAGGAATGGCGAGGCTTGCCGAGCCAGTCCGACTTGTTTCTGGTCGAGCCTGATAAACTTGATATCAAAAGACCTTATCATGATTTTCTATTTATCATGCATCATTAGAAGATTGTACGGCGTAAAGACAGCCAAACAAATAAAAAGCAAACGCCGTTTTAGTCAAACTGGTTGACGTCGCGAATGCATTATGACGTAAGTCGGTGACGTCATTTATCCAATCGAACTTGGTATCACGACCAACGTCAGTATGAAGCCAATCGTCTTCAGAGATCGCTTCTAAAGGCATGGCCTGATAACTTTCGCGCAAGCGCAGTTCTAAAGTGACATGATATCACATCATGTTATCATACCCCTGTTATTAGGTGAATTTAGCAGCAGATGCATGATAAAGCGCAATATCTAAAACATCTGCATATATTTTTCAGGCATTTAATTCAAGATTCGCTGTTTAAGTAAAATCCAAGCAAAAGCTAATCGGAAGAACATGGTTAGGTTGACTGCCCAAACCTAAAACCCCAAAAGTTTCTACTGACTATGCCCAGGCGGTTATTCTGTGAAAGGCTGGTTGTGCCTGTTATCTTGCCGTTTGTCTTTCTCTCCCTCCTGAGTAGCAATGGTCTATCCATTTACATAAATGAGCTGCGAACCGACAAAACATTTGCGCCACGCGAAGATTGAGATCAGCCTGGACACCCCCACTCTGATCAGAGTCTTCGCTGTGTGCTTAAAGGTCAGCTTAAGGGTCTAAGCTACCTCCATGCAGACAGCAAAGACAGATCAGACTGGGCGGATCCAGTCTGATATTAATCTTCACTGGGCGTACATTCCACTTTGTTGTTTTTTGGTTTTGTCGTGTCGCGGCTCATATCAATAAAAATAGAATTCAGTACTAAGTTCGAGTAGGAACAAGTGAAGTTATACATTTTTGGGAGCTGCTATTAAACGTCTGAACAATATCGTACAAATTCTCAACAAGGAAAATCTTAAAAAAAACACAAAGATAATAGGCACAGATTAAATGGAAGTGTGTTTTTAATACGTCAAGTTAGCTATTTCGGTAGGCACTCGCACCGTAATTTTGACACAGGACAGCGACAATGACCTATCCCAAGACTGGACTTCTAAAATGGACCTCGGTCAATCTTGAGATTGAACTGAATCCAAAAACAGTAACCGAGATGATGCAATGTTTGTTTGTGTGTATTAAACCGAAAGTAGAAATCGAAAGTAGATCTACCCTGAAAAAAGGAAGCTTTGAATATCTTTTAAATTTACAAACAAGAGAACCATTTTGAATTAACATCCGACAGAGTGCTATGTAGCAACACGCAGTGCAGTACAACAGAAAAAAAAACGAAGATTAAATAATCATTGACCTTTGATATTATTGGCTAAATTTTGACATACGCGTTATTTGACCAATGAAATCTTGTGAAATGTGGAACAGAAGTGAAATTATAATCGGCTGCGCCGAGAAAAAAATAGGATACCCAAAATAATTACCATGGCTTTCCAAAAATGGAACAGTGTCTTTTAATGCAGTATTGAGTTCAAAACATGCTGAACAAACAATGTCGACACTGATCAGACTGCTCCAAAAAGGGCAGTCTGATCTATGTCTGCACCGTTTGCTAAGACCGATCGGTCCCAAAACTTAGAATTTTTACGGTAATTTTACAGAGAACAAATCAATTAAATTGGTTTTTCAACCTTAATTACGTCACAAAGTTTCGGCTATTAATAATACATTTATAGAGGCAAATCCTGGCAACGGATATTCGAGTAAACGTAATTGTAATTCGCCCGAAGTAAAAAGGAATCTCCGGGGAAGTTGCTGTAAGAGATGGCAGTAAATTAAACTACAGACACGCCAAACAAAATGAGCTATATAATAATATTCATTTTGACAAAGTTTCCCTTCAGGGTCTATAAGCAATCGAGCTGACGGTATGGTTCCATCACTGGGTAATTATCCAGCTGATTTGAATGGACAGAATTTGCAATTTACTAGGAGACGAAACAACTTTCATTAGCTTGCTTTGGTAACATAGGCACTCTTGATCCAAGCACAGTTCCATTCTACCTGGAAATTAAGAACAATCAGGGTTCGAGGTTATAAAACTTGAGAATAATCTCAAACTCAAAATAAAGCACAATGATTGGCTGCTTCCGAGCATGTGCTTGGAAGCAGCCAATCAGTGTGCTTTATTTTGAGTACATGCTCGGAAGAAGCCAATCAGTGTGCTTTATTTTGAGTTTGAGAATGCACTCAAGTTTTATAACCTCTGGGCCAAGTTTCCAAAACATGCAGTAGCTGCTACTTGATCCAAATATTTTTAAACCATTTTAGTGCAAAATGTGAACCTTGTGAAAAATCATTTTGTGGAGTTATCAAATAACAACTAAAATTTCGAAATTTCGGCCAGACAACCTTCAGGTGTTTTGTGATAACTCTTAAAGATTAAATTTTGTGCTAAATATGCTCTTTATACGTGTAAGTCGAAAAGCGTTGTTATATTTTGGCTAACTATTTTGCAGAAATTTCGCTTTTTGATATTCATGAGAGAATATAATTGTGCATTACTAGGCGTGATAGGGTGCTGCATGTCTCAGAACCTGTACTAATATAGGGCCCGTCACATCAACTAAGTAAAATAAAATGTTTTTTACGCTGGGCAGAAACCCGGTGTAGCTACTGAAGGCTGACTTTGTGAATTTAGCTTTGTTTTCGTCCTATTTTTGGATTTATATCAGTGGGGTGAACAAATGTTATTTTCATGACATATTTTCTGTAGTTGAAAACAATGACAGAAATTATCTATCTGTCGTTGCCATGCTAAGAAACAGGAAAACCCTGATTGGTTTGGCAAATAATTTTGTGACAATTCGCATTTTGTAAGTTAAAGTTTAAAGTTTAAGGTAAAGCGCTTAAAGGGTAGCTAAGGGTCTAAGCTACCTCTATGCGGACAGCAAAGACTCTGATCAGACTGGGCGGATGCCCAGGCTGATCAGAGTCTGCGCTGGGCGCACAACCACTTTGTTAGTTTTCTCGTGTCGCGGCTCATATGATATTTCCTGTTCCAAAACAGATGCATGTAGGAAAACTTATATGCAGTTGAGTTTCGGGGTACTGTTGCTTTGCATCGATGTTTTCTTGTTATATATACTTAGCGTCAATGAAAACGCACCAGTTTGGGATGCATGGCACATTATCTTCGTTTAATGTTTGGTTTGATGTTAGAGACAATTCAAAATTTCTTAATTTTCTCGTGTTGAGATAGGGTGTTAAAAAGTTAAATTTCGGTCACCAGTCGGCACTATCAAGCGTGACGTCAATAATGACACGTTTGAAAACGGTGGATATCAAATGACACGTTTCAAGCGTAATAAATCCATATTTCGTGCTCTACCAGACACTCGATTGCAAATTAATCGTTCTTTGGAAGGTCTCTTGACATCAAACTATTTTTTCTCCATGGAATTATGACGCGGTTTGGCAAATAAGGGTCACGTTATATATGTAACGTCATGCTCGGTCTGGATAATGGTTGACGTTTGCCCCACAAAACTTCTGAAATTCAGTTTCTGCCACTGATCGCAGCATTTTGGGTTGCAAAAGGTAAACTTTTTACCAAAAGGTACTTTTGTCTGTTCATTGTTTGAATAACGTGACAATATAGTGACGTTTGACTGCAAGTCACTTTGTTCCCTTCGGCTGTCTGGATTTCCTTTCTATGGTGATTAGATTGGCTATCTACTTTTCAGCAAAATCCATCATTTACGAAGTTCTGGCATGTGAAATAATGCTAGAATTCCGTTTTTCTTGATTTCAGAGCCTACGTTACGTCACACACTCACAACGTACTTTTAGACAAAATGACATCATGGACATAATAAGACAGCTCGATATGATATATTTTTCATGTAGATAATGTATGATCGTTGACTTTAAGAAAAAGCATGATATCATAAGACTGGTGCGTTTTCATTGGCGCTGAGTATATTTGAAATTATCCTAGAATAATTTGTAGGAAATATTTTCTCATGCACGACGATATTTGATAACAGTCCACAAACGCATGACCTCATATTTTTGCACTGATAATAATAAGCCTGCAGGTAAGACAATAAGCTGTTTTTAAAACAGTGTAGAAGTTCCTCCACTCTATACTAATATAGACATACAGGAAATGTCAGAAACGGAGCTGGTTGACTCTTTCAATGACGCCAAGAGGAAGTCAGAGTAAATCAATAATACGTTTACAATGCATACAGAAGGAAACAACGAAAACAAAAAAACAACAACAAAAAAACACCTCTCTTCTCCAACGAGGTGATCAGACTGCCAAGTAGGACTTAACAATTATAACAACAAAGCACAAAAAGATCTACTTTGGAAACGCACGGTAGTGAATCGCTTTAGGGTACAGGCCACTAAATATTCATAAGGACTTGCTCCGCCTATTTCGGGGAGAGCATTAGGTTTACATTGTAAGAGAGATGACGTCATCTGTCAATCATGCATGTTAGATTTCCTGCAGTATAAAAAAAGACCAACAAATGATAGTTACAAAAAGGCATATTTAATTGAGAAATATTTTACCAGATGGAGATGGGGTTGATTTTGGTAACTGATCCCCTAGGAAATAAGTATGCTCTTTTTTGGGGTACGATTCGGTGGTTGCCATACTAAGCCTAGCTTAGCGGCTCACTGAGATGGGAAGGCAGTGGATGTTTTCATCTCAAATTGATAGGCTAGGATGACACTTTAAAGCAAGACAGGTTTGGAAAACTTTGTATGTACAGTTTTGTAATAAAATGACCAGATGTTAACATTGTCGTCTATGGAAAATTAATGGTGAAATGCAACCTAAAGCGCATTAAGTCAGATTGACCTTGGCCTTGTTTCTTACTTTCGGTTTCACTTTAGATGCATATCTAGAGATATGTGTCCCTTTGACCATTAAAAGTACATTCTTCTGTGTGTTATCCATTGTGAGATTGTTGTTGTAATTGATCATTTGATGCTTAAGGCCTTGGATCATCAGCAAAAATGAAAACAACATTTTTCTCCATGTAGAATGCAGGGGGGGATGCTACTATATTATTTTACTATAAGTTTTGATGGTAAATTATTTCCCATTAGTCCAATTTCACATTACGCGGTTAGAGAAAAAGCATCTGGAACACCCGGAAACATTTAAAAGCCCATAAACGCATGATATATGCGATTCTGCGAAATACAGAAAGCGTCGCTTTTCGGAGACTTTTGCATGTAAATAAGTATTTTTTGAGGGAAAATATAATTTTAACCAAACATTTACCTTAAATTCATATCAACCTTGTTTTTCTGCTTCTTTTGGTGTGCAGATTTGGACTATTAAACCAGTTTTACTGCATTTATGTCTTAAACAGCCTCCAAATGCCAAGATTTTAACCAAATTGAGGGGGTATATATAGAAAATTGCCAATAAATGCATATGTATAACAGATTCAACCACATTTTCTTGTTTTTATTATTAAGAGAAGTATTAAGGCTCCTATGAAAAGATAAATCCTATGAAAAGATAAATGTTTCCATAGATATAAAATAATAGCAACACAATCATTATTAATTTTCATTAATCCTTAAAATCATCAGTTTCAGTCATTTCGCTACAGAAACCTCAGCCGACATAGCCATACTAAGCCTAGCTTAGCGGCTCACTGAGATGGGAAGGCAGTGGATGTTTTCATCTCAAATTGATATGCTAGGATGACACTTTAAAGCAAGACAGGTTTGGAAAACTTTGTATGTACAGCTTTGTAATAAAATGACCAGATGTTAACATTGTCGTCTATGGAAAATTAATGGTGGAATGCAACCTAAAGCGCATTAAGTCATGTCGTCTATGGAAAATTAATGGTGGAATGCAACCTGAAGCGCATTAAGTCAGATTGGCCTTGGCCTTGTTTCTTACTTTCGGTTTCACTTTAGATGCATATCTAGAGATATGTGTCCCTTTGACCATTAAAAGTACATTCTTCTGTGTGTTATCCATAGTGAGTTGTTGTTGTAATTGATCATTTGATGCTTTAGGCCTTGGATCATGAGCAAAAATGAAAACAACATTTTTCTCCATGTAAAATGCAGGGTGGGGGGATGCTACTATATTATTTTACTATAAGTTTTGATGGTAAATTATTTCCCATTAGTCCAATTTCACATTACGCGGTTAGAGAAAAAGCATCTGGAACACCCAGAAACATTTAAAAGCCCATAAACGCATGATATATGCGATTCTGCGAAATACAGAAAGCGTCGCTTTTCGGAGACTTTTGCATGTAAATAAGTATTTTTTGAGGAAAAATATAATTTTAAACAAACATTTACCTTAAATTCATATCAACCTTGTTTCTCTGCTTCTTTTGGTGTGCAGATTTGGACTATTAAACCAGTTTTACTGCATTTATGTCTTAAACAGCCTCCAAATGCCAAGATTTTAACCAAATTGAGGGGATATATATAGAAAATTGCCAATAAATGCTTATGTATAACAGATTCAACCACATTTTCTTGTTTTTATTATCAAGAGAAGTATTAAGGCTCCTATGAAAAGATAAATATTTCCATAGATATAAAAGAATAGCAACACAATCATTATTAATTTTCATTAATCCTTAAAATCATCAGTTTCAGTCATTTCGCTACAGAAATCTCAGCCGACATGGTGAAACTGTCCTAAATGGTACATTTCTTTCCGGATTCATTCGAAACTTGGAGATCACAATGGAAATGTATCGAACTAACATTCAAACTGTTCAGTTTATGGCATATTGCAAAAAGTTAGTTTGGTTTAGGGTACAGGCCACTAAATATTCATAAGGACTTGCCCGCCTATTTCGGGGAAAGCATTAGGTTTACATTGTAAGAGAGATGATGTCATCTGTCAATCATGCATGTTAGATTTCCTGCAGTATAAAAAAAGACCAACAAATGATAGTTACAAAAAGGCATATTTAATTGAGAAATATTTTACCAGATGGAGATGGGGTTGATTTTGGTGACTGATCCCCTAGGAAATAAGTATGCTCTTTTTTGGGGTACAATTCGGTGGTTGCCATACTAAGCCTAGCTTAGCGGCTCACTGAGATGGGAAGGCAGTGGATGTTTTCATCTCAAATTGATAGGCTAGGATGACACTTTAAAGCAAGACAGGTTTGGAAAACTTTGTATGTACAGTTTTGTAATAAAATGACCAGATGTTAACATTGTCGTCTATGGAAAATTAATGGTGGAATGCAACCTATAATGTCATACGAGAAAGACCTTAGTGCCTAAATTTAAATAGATATTACCTTAGGCTTTCGCCGCCAGTTATTATACAGGATCACTGTCGAGGCTTTCCTAGCCGAAATAGCGTGGGCTGGCCTATATCTAACATTTCCTATTCCTTGTGAATACGAATGCATTCATTGCGCTTAAAGGACACATGTTTCAGATTTTATTCCGAACGGTAACTAGTACAATTCATTGGGGAGTGGGGCAGGGTGTTAAATAGAGCTACATAGACCTAATTTTCACCCTCGGGCCGACATTGTTCGAAATACGTGGACTTGTATGGCTTTTATAGTGGTACCTGAACATCACAGAAAGAAAGCAAAATATCATTGCAAGTTACTGAGATGAAACAATGAAGAGGTTCATAGCAAAATACTGCAAGAGTGACCGCCAGAGCTTTTGAACCAAAACTGAAGAAAAAAAGGTCACTAATCTCTGTTTAAAGCCTTATAAACAAAGCATATATTTATCATGATATCAAAACAAATTGAGAACAAGTTATTTGTTTAATCAACTTTAGCTATTAACCTGTTAGCGAATCTAACATGTCAGTGCCAGTCTGCAATGGTATACGAGGAGTGATAAAAAATACGTGGACTATTGCTATGGCGGTAAGGGTAATGCAGTTATAGTAATTTTTCTCATACCGCAGAAAAGTTCCATCTTTTAGCTACGTAATGTGAGGTTTTGAAGAAATCACAATGAAATATAAGTATTTCTTCCATTTCATATCAGGTAGGTACAGCTACAGCGGAGCACCACATTAATGACGTTCGACGTTTTGCCCAATGGGGTTCTTTTGTTTCTCTGTTTTCTAAAAGTAACACCCGTTTTGCAGATTTTTCATGATTTTGACCAATTTTAGACAAATCAGCACGCAATATGTTTATTTTCAAGAACTTTATAGCACACTCTTCTCATCTTTATTGATTCATAAATCCAAGCCGAACTTTTGCTTTCAGTACTGTTTTCACGTGCAATACTTTTGCGGTGTACGTCTAAAAGCAAATCTACAACCCTCAAATTGGTTCCAGCATCAGACAAAACTAACATATAAGGATCACATAATATTAAATTTGCTCATTTAAAACATTTCTTTGATTCTGCCCTCATTTGTCTTATATTTATATACAAAACTTGGAACTTGCTGTAAATACACGGTATAATGGTTGATGTCATTTTGTTGGCCTTGTATGGCCCACAGACCATATTATACGCTGCTTATGCAAGCATAACAATTGTTGACGGCAATAATTTCCTCACTGTAAAAGTCTGAAACCATAAAGAAATACCATAACAAATGTCAAGCATTTTACTCTACTGCAAATATAAGACATAGCCAAAGATAAAACAAACAATTCGAAATAATGAGGCAATTTTTTACCGTGCTCCACAGAACCGTCATAAGATTACTATGACGACCCATATAGACAACATCCCAAACTTAGACTGGTAAAGTAAATACATCACTGGATAAAGGAAAGATGAATCTATATTTAATGCAAATTTAATGAGTTTACTATCAATAATAAAATTTCTACAGCAAAAGTCCAAGTACATTTTGATCATCCCTCGTATGTATAGCATACGTTGGCAGGCGCAAGTGACGGTGTAGCCCCGATATTTAAAAATAGGAACTTAACGGTCACCTTTTGACACCACTAGTCAATAACATAAGTACAGAAATCCATGCACAAACCACTAAATATAATGGTAAAGGAGCTACACATACCACTGCACACTGAAATTTAGACTCAGTGGTAAATGCATTTTCATCATCAAGGTTGCAATTTAATTAATTGATTCTGTCATTATTTTGCTGTCGAAAACATGCAAGCAATTGCGATCATTGATTATGCAATATAATCAGAAGACAAATTTAGTTGCCAGTGTCGGCACCATATGTTATGTTTACAGATCTTTGTGTATACTTAGGCAAAACTTACATGTGCGTCACAAACACGTGTGGAAAAAGTCTTTTTAGAAAACTCTTTCATTTCAGAATTTCGGTATTATTTTCAATCGACCTCGAACAGGTACTGGCTGAAAAAAAAACTCACAGTTACAGGTTAGAAATTAGTGCTAATGTTGATTTACTGACTCCACTTTTCACGGAGTTTAAAAAATGCTAGCAGAAACGCCTTTTTATGCCAGTGTGGTAAGTAAATTAATTTTTAACGACAATACATTTATTTAAGTTCATATTTCAGTTTCACTCTTCTGAGATTATTTCATACGAGGGTCATCCAATAAGTCCTGCAAACGGCCAAGTTTCAGGCAAATGATAATTAAAAACGAATCAAGCAATCCACATTCCTACATTGCATCTTCCCTTCATTCCAGTCAACGATTTTCAGAAACGTCATGATCTCGCAAATGGCGTTGCTAGGCAACTGAAGAATACTGCCATTATGGGTGCGGCGGTGGCTTCTAGTTGTCTGTTTAAGATCCCCTAGCTTAGTTTAGAACGCTTGTAAATATCTGAAGATTGCTGGGAGATACGGAAAATACTACCAAAGTATGTACACGGTACCAAGGTTAAGAAATTGCCGTCAGTCAAGATATTATTATTGTTCAAAGGAAGATCACCATGTTTTTCGGGCAGCTAAAATATCCTATAAAATGAGTATATCAAGAAGAGGCCTTCACAACAGATAAAGTGTATCCTAAATTGCCATTAATTTGTTATCAAAGAATAGTCCTGAGATGCTGAAATGTAGATATTAGAGAAAATATAAGCTTCGAGCCTTGTTTAATATCGGTTGCAGCCTTAAGAAACCAGAGGTAAACATCAAAAACTAGAATTTTGCTAAAATTCTGTAATATTCTCTTGTTGCCCAGCAACCACATTTGTTTGGTAATGTGAAATGATAACTGTCTCTTATTTGAGTTCTTACATATGAAACGATTACTTTAGAACATAAATTATTGTAAGATGAAAGAATTATGAACATATATGCAGGGATTTTCTTCCCCTCACCTCTTGTAAAAGACGCCGTGTTTGTGCAGTTTCACCGCCGGTATCGCTTACACCTTTGCATTCAAAACCCTCCCATATCTGAGAAAGAAATGTCGCGTGTATGATTTTTAGCACATACGTATATTATATACGTAAGCTGTTAATGGTGTAATTTGATTACCCTACCTCAATTAATAAAGCAGTAATGACATCGTTTGCAAGACTTATTGGATGATCCTCGTATAATGAAATACGCGAGAGTATACCTTTGTGGTGTGTTTTGCTAGCATATATAAGTTGTATCGGGTTGACCGCCGACGTCGGGCGGTATTTGTTCACAGTGAACGTTTGAACTAAATAGACTTCGGTCAAAGTGAATGCTTGCGAAAGAAGAAGCCAACCAGATTTAATGACGCGTGCCATTTAACCAGGAAAGAAACAAACTAGGACATGGACTACACGCGACATAGACAAGAAAAAATAAAAAATGTTAAAGGTTATTTTCAACTTACAGCACATACGCTAAGCTAGTCTTAGATCCATATTTAAACCGATAAAGTTTTAAATCGTCAGCAGATTACTTTTCAAACAATCTTATTGGCTAGTCTAATATATCTATCTTATATTATACGAGACTTTTTATTCTCTTGTCCTCGATAACTAGATAGGGTCAAACCAATTATAACTGACATTTGACGGACAAATTACACCCTTAAGATTCGATTCTCAGTCGGCGTACCGGTAGCTGCGTTATATTTCTTTCAAGATTGCCATCAATTCACTTCTAACCGTAAAAAATTCTAAATTCTATATATTGGGGCACATCGGTCTGAGCAAACGGTGTAAAGAAGCAGTCTGATCAGGGTTTACACTGTTTGCCATTCCATCGGCTTCTTTTGGCCGTATTAATGCATTGTATGACCAAACTGTTTTTACTGAATATGACAACTGCGTTAATTATTCTAGGTGTACCATTTTAGCTCACCAGAGCCGAAGACTCCTGGGGAGCTCATAGTATGGTCAGGATCCGTTGTCCGTCCGTCGTCCGTTACCCATTTTCAAACGACTTTTCCTCTGAAACCACTGTGCCGATTGTAACCAAATTTCATATCCAGCCTCCGGGCGTCGGGGGATATATAAATTTGTTCACATGGTATTGGTCAGATGACCAACATGGCCTCCACGCCCATATATGGTAAAAACCTTAAAAAATCATCTTCTCAATAATCTATAAGCCGATGGCCTTGGAACTTGGTATATGTTATCGGGTAAGCAAGAAATCCCAGGATTGTTCCAATCGGTTTAAACATATTTTATTTTCAATAATGTACACTACAGCATATAAACAAGATACATACACAACTACACAATGAAAAAGGACCAGAATGAAAGCTGATAGCTTATAGAGCTCTTCTCCTGTTCGAATTATGGCCTTGGATTGACCTTGACCTTTTGTACGGTAAGGTCAAATTTGCTTTCGGGTGCTTTTAATTGGAAAAATGCGAAAAAACCCCATAAAATATCTTGAAAACTATTGAAGATTTTCGGCTAAAATTTGGTTCATACAATTATCTTAATGAGTACATGAAGGTTTATGAGTACAAGAGGTCAAGACAAATTTCATATAGAGCCTCCAGAAGCATAGGAAACCTGCAAGGGTTAATGAAAGGACAATGTATTAAAACTGTTCAGGCCACATGACCAGCATGGCCGCCATGCCCATATATTGTAAAAAGCTTTAAAAATATTTTTTTCTAAAGAACCAATAAACCGATGGCCTAGAAACTTGGAATGTACCATCAGGTACTCAATTGCTATCAAGATTGTTCAAATAATGACCTTGGGTTTACCTTGATCTTTTTACAGCAAGGTGAAATATGGGAAAATGCTAGAACATCAGATTTCATGGAAAGTTCTAATAATTTTGGGCTGAAAATTGGTATAAACAGTCATTTTAATGAGTAAATAAAGAATTATGAGTGCAAAAGGTCAAGGTCATTCTTTGACTTTTGACCCTTTCCTGTCATATTTTCACAATTTCAAACATCTCCTCAGAAGCCACTAGGCATATTGTAACCAGACTTCGTATGAAGCCCTGAGGGGTAGATGGAACGAAAGGACCTGGTATGATAAGGCCCATATTTGGCCCCAAGAAAACTCATTTTTCAAAAGTCGATAACTAAAATGCATTCATAGGAAAGTTCTAACCTTGAATGTTACAGCAAATACAAAATCAACCAGTTCTTGCATAAAATATTTGTGTTTTTAATCTTGAACATACCCATACCCCCAGCGGATTCTGACGAAAATGACGAATTTGGTAGCCTTCGCGGCTTTCAAAATATATGAGCCCGGCCTCCAGCACATTTTATAGTTTATATGCGGACATAATTTTGATATACTTTCATGCCATGAAAATATTAAATGTGCTGGAGACCTGGCTCAATCTTTATTTTTAACTTTTTGTTACCAAATTGGCAGCGTTCGGAACATTTTCCCTGTTTTCTTAACACAAAAACGTCCATATCTCCGCTCATAGACAAAATAAACATATGTTGTGGGTATTCATTTTCTTACTTAGAACACAAGGAATAATTTGTTACACATTACATTTTGATCTGTTTGAATTTTTTGGTTAGCGTCTGTTGACAAGCAAACTTGAGTGGGTGGGGTACCTTGACATGCCTTGTGCAGTGCACAGGTAATTAACCGTGGTACCCAACGTATAAGCATTTCATCAAATGCCTATTATCAAGATCTTTCAAAGGCTAATATAAATGACTTATTTCTTTAAAGGAAAAATGTTTAACTCAGTTTTTCTTGCAATTTTCCTTCATATTATTGAACCAACATAGGCATGTCAGAAATCATGTTATTCTGAGAATTCACAGGCATACAGATATGTGGAAATGACAAGGGAGCGCAGAAGTTCATTATATTATCATATTATTTCTGTTTGTTCCCATACGTTCAAATGATAAGCAATAGAAACCATGCAATTTTAAGAGAATTTAAGTGGGGGCCAAAAATGGCCCTTATCATACCAGGTCATTTGTTCAAACGGCCAACATGGCCACCGTGCCCATATATTTTAAAACCTTTGAAATATTCCTCATCAGAACCAACAGACCGATGGCATTGAATCTTGGTATGTAGCATCAGGTACTGAAGTACCACCAAGGTTGTTCAAATTTGCCCTTAGGTTGACGTTAACCATTTTGGCATAAAAATTAGTATATGTATGCAGTCATTTTAATGAGTACATAAATATTTTTGAGTACAAGAGGTCTAGGTTGGTTAGTTTGGGTTAAACGGCACTTTGAGAAGTAATTCAGTCTATATCGGACCGTCTCCCAGAGAGAGGGAGAAAGAAATGAGAAATAATAGACGAGAAAAAATCCAAACAACCCTGCCTGCACCTACTGCAAGCACAATAGGCCCTTGTCCTACTATTATCCAAATAAATAGGACGGCCCGGCACTGCAAGTTATAACCAGCACCATCGCCCGACCACCACCCTCACAAGTGGTCTAGGTCATTCCGTTACCTTTTGCCCAGGACTCTATATTTTGATTATTTTAAATAGCTCCTCAAAAGCCACAGGGCAAAATGTAACCAAATTGCATATAGAGCCTGCAGGAGCTGAGGGATTGAAAATTTGTTCAAACAGTCCAGGTCAAATGACCAACATGGCCGCCATGCCCAGTTATGGTAAAAAGCCTAATAATCTGTTTCACCAGAACCACTTGACTGATGGCTTTGACACTTGGTATGTGGCATTTAATACTCGAGTACTACCAAGATTGTTTTAATGTTTAAATGATGACCTTGACTTGACCTCGACCTTTTTACAGCAAGGTCAAATATGGGAAATGTTAAAACTGAAGATTTAATCGAAAGTGTTGAAGTTTGGGGCCAAAAAATTGGTATAAACAGTCATCTAAATGAGTATATGAAGATTTTTTAGTACATAGGTCAAATACGAGAAATTTTTGTATACAAGATTTCAATGAGAGTTTTGAAGAATTTGGCCAAAGAATGTTCAAATGATGACCTTAGGTTGACCTTCGGTTTACATCTTTTATTGCAAGGTGAAATTTGCTTTCTAGCGCTTTTATATGGAAAAATGCTGAAATATAAGAGTTCATGAAACTTGTAGAAAATCTTGGTGTAGAAGTTAATAAATAGAGTCACATAAATGAGTACAGGAACCTTTTTTATCAATAGAGGTCAAGGTCATTATTTGACCTCTCATATTCCGACAGTTTTAAACTATCAGGTTTGTTCAAATGATAACCCTAGTTTGACTTTTTATCTTTTTACTGGTGAGCGATTCAGGGCCTCATGGCCCTCTTGTTTAAATCTTTTTTTTTACTTTATTTCTCATATTAGAAAGTCTTTCACCGCCGTGAGAAACCCAACGTTCCCAGCATATGAACTGCGCATGTCCTGACCAGCATGCATGCAGTTTGTCTTTGGAAATGTTTGCAATTACATTTCGTGACAAGATGATGGCTCAAAACAGGAGGTTCTCTCAAGGATTGAACAAGCTACTTCAGCTCTTACCAAGCTGAAACCAGTTTCGAGAGATAACAACATATCTCTTGGATCAAAGGTGAAACTTCTGCGTCTGGCCACATACTTTCGTTTCTCCTTCCGCCGATTCAAGAAGGGCAGTTGTCAGTTACTGGCGAAAGTATGTGCACTTAGTACTGGTTAACCGCTTAGGAGGTCTAAGCCTGCCCAGGAACAGTGTGGTTAGGTTAACTGACCGTCCCGACATGACCATAGTTGTTTACCGTGGACTTAACGTTAAGCATCAAATCAATCAATCAATCAATGAACTTCTGCGCTCCCTTGTCATTTCCACATATCTGTATGCCTGTGAATCGTGGACCTTGACAGCAGAGTTAGAGAAAAACAAAAAGGCATTTGAGATGAGATTGTACCGAAGGCTACTGAACATTTCGTACAAGGACCATATAACCAATGAGTAGGTTCGCAGAAAGATCCAAGCAGCCATTGTAGAACATGATGAACTCCTGACGCTGGTTAAGAAACGGAAACTAAATAAAAGTGGTTTGGCCACGTCACAAGGTCTTCTGGTTAAAGACAAATTTTCTTGTTATTGGAAAGGAAATATCCCGTCTCACATAGGTAATGACATAACAGGGTCATGAAACCAATAAATACTGAGGGTGTGTTCTATATAGTAGAGAATATTTGTCTTTTAGCAAAGACGATTCTGCAGGGCACAGTGAAAGGAAAAAGAAGAAGAGGTAGACAGAAGAAGAGGTGGGAAGACAATATTAAAGAGTGGACAGGGATGGATTTTGCCAGCTCAACTAGGGCAGCTGAAAACAGGACAAGGTAACAAGGGATTGTTTCGAAGTCATCTGTGGTAGCCCAACGACCTAGTTAGGTTATGGGATAAAATAGATAGAATAGAATAGTCGTGACAAGCGTTTCATTCGGAAATTCTATGTCATCACGACGCGTATCATTTCATAAATGGGCCATTAGCGATAATTTTACGTTTTAGATTAGAGTAAAAGACCAGTGGCATTCATAATTAACAGTAAATTTTGAAGATTATTAGAAATCGTTACAACCATTTCTAACTTTCTGTAAGGAGAATTTTGCACTTTATCATGAACACCAATGATTAAGCATCGTAAAACGCGAAGTTTAGATTAATGTTGAATATTGACTGCGCATTGCTAGAGCTGAGAAAATGTCCCGAAAAGTACATTTCTGAGGGAATATTTCATTTGAATGCATTATGAGTGATCGTTAAATTTAATCTAATGTTTTGTTAGGCTATAAATGTAAGACGGATACGAATTCGTTCCTTTCATTAACATTCAAACGACAAACAAAACCTCTTTAAGCAGGGATACTTTTGGGTTAATGTTTGCCCGTGCTCCTTTAACATAGTTCTTACCCAAATTCAGTTCAAACATGATGTTTCACAATGCGCCATCACTGAGAGCCGCCATGGTCGAGTGGTTAGCGCGACTTGATTATGGCGCAGACAGTCGCCGGAAGGTCATGAGTTCGAACCCGAGCTAGGGCCATCAGGCGAAGGAAAGCTCTCCCTCTCAACTCAGCAGTAATCTGTCTCATATCAGGGAAGGGTAAGGCAGCAAGAAGAGAAGGATGGGCCCCGTCTTATTAATGCTGTAGCCAGGATACAGTGGGTTTCTAACCCCCACTGTCCCAACGACCACCACACTATGGGAAACCTTTACCGATACCTTTTTACCATCATCTACTTTCAACAAATGGGCTTATTGCCCCGCCTTTCAAACTTGTCGTTGTATATAAAACAATTGCATTAGTTTATCTGAGGGTTTTACCTTATTTGATTGATCAATGCATGTTTCCACTGACAGGATGCGATAGGTCAAAGCCCATGACAGAATGCATATATTTTCACACAGAAACGTAGGATTAAGTGGCTAGGATTTCTTATGATCTGTAATATTTACTTTAAAATTATGTTTAACTTTTGGCGAAGGGTGTATATTCTTGGAAAAGGAGTAGAAGGGAGTACATTCGGGAACAAAGTCACGGACATGTCCATGCACGCGTATTGGGAAAATATTTATATGAAACAGTCGCCACCTATATAGCCACCAAGCAACACTATGACTCCAAAATAAAACACTTTGCAATTAATATACTTAATTTGCACAAATATTACGTGAAAGGGCCATTAAACTAGAAACCCGGAAGCAGCGTTAAATTTTGGTGACCTAACCACTTCAGTATTATAACACCTGCAGGCATGCATGGAAATCCATAGACAATTTGGCCCGTAAACTGTTTCCTTACAATGACGGACGTTTTAAACATGCGTAACAGCATGCACACATATGAACTGTTTACCTTTTGTAATGTACTGTAAACTGTTTATACTGTTTTCTTTGTCTTATTTGCTGTCTTCTGCCTAATGCAGTTTTTGCGCCAGTGCGAGAGCATGCGCATCTGGCTTTTGCGCTAGTTTTATCACTTGTCGCATTTGACAGTACATAGTGTACTGCAGACAGGTAGTAAACAGAACACAATTTACAACAGACAATAAACTTGACGAGAGTATACATTCAGAATATGCGCCAGCTCTTGGAGGCGCACTGGTATGTAAAAAACTTAAAGAAGATCGTAATTCTTTTCTTTTCTTTTTTTCAGGTCAGATCATTTTATTCCTTAAGAGACAGTTGTTTCCAGACAAATCAACGGGCAAATTATCATTATCAGTATTAGATTATTATAACTTCTTTTTGTATAAAAAGGACAAATCAGACCTTAAACAGAGTGCCAAATGTCGGGACCTCCTTAATATTGCTATATAAGAATTTTTAAGTAATTTTCTTATTCCCATCTCATTCAGCCCCACCCCTACCCTTCTCCAAAGTACCGTGGGGACTTTTTAACATTTTTGCAACATTTGGTTCATAAGAACAATATTTTGTTTAAGTTTGTTTATAAGAAGTTTTATTCTGAGACGGAATGACTGTACATTATAAGAAACAAACTTTGAAGGAACTTCAAACCGTCTGTAATAAACCGTCTTTAACAGCTACCAATTCATGCTCGCTGAAAATAATTGCAAGTGTTCCGATGTCAAAACAAACGTGAAAACTACCGTACGGTATTGAGAGCAAAAAATCCCCCCCTCCCTTTCTCCGAAAACAACAACAACAAAATAAACCGTAACAGAAAATACTGGTGCGCGTCGCTTTTGTTTTTAAATGACGTCATCATGTCGTGTCACAGATTTCAAAAAGATGCTGTTTACCACAGTTTACGTATTTTTGCTGTCAAATAGAAGGAAAACAAGTGGTAAAGACAGAATACTCCGAGATTTTCACAATCAATAACTGTAGGTTGGCAGATGGAAGGTTTGAGGCTCTTATTTTACATGAAAACGATTACATTCCAGGTAGATCTATTTGGTTATTATTCATCTCCTGTGCACTACTATATGGCGAGTAATTACAATTAGATTGGCTCTTGGGTCGAGTGGAGGGTCTGACAATGTTTTTACTGTTTTATTTAAGCACTCTTTATCATCGGTCTCCGAAATCATACTTCACATCAATTACACGCCATTATATGATTTTATTCTTTATTTTTAGAGGATATTCATGTGTTGCCACGGAAGTGACGACAGAGCAGGAATTTATTTTTTGAGTATGCGAGTCAGTCCAGCGGCTTTGTGGTTTGGTTGCAATAATTTGCGTAGCAAAAGGTCTGCGATCTGCATGCCGGACACCTCTGAGTTCCTTCTTTAGCCGTGGAAAAACCTTAAAATCTATCGGCACCAAGTCGGGGGAATATGGACTGTGCTCAAATATTTCGAATCCTGGAAGATCTTTATCCCACAGGGTTGATTCTGTGCGATGTGGCGGCGCATTCGCCTGATGAAGAATAATTTGCTGCATTTCAATTTCGGGCTGCTGTCATTTCTAATGCTTTGACAAGTTCGCGCCTAAGTACCCGAAAAAGAAGATAAACACGTATTTGCAACCTTATCTATTTAAATATACAATTTATAAAATAACAATAAATATATGATATATAAGGTAAACTAAAGAACAAAATATTTACCTTAGAATAATCCCGCATTCACGGATAGCCTGTGCAACTTCTGCACCAAAAGCATCCCTCGCTAGTCCATGAAGATTATGAACATCATAGAAAACTGGCATCTTCAACGGGAAGGCTGATTATCAAACATTCTACCTCATCTTCTCTGTTCCCTCCTGTTTTAGGGACGCCTTCTCCAGCAACAAGCAAATACTATGCCCAGTGTTACGACTAGGAAGCGGTAACAAGAAAGATGGAATAAACCAGCAACAATCCTGTTTTAAAACTTAACAAAATTTATTGACATGTACATCAAAATAAAACAGTCATTAATCGACCAAGAAACAATATGTAATAGTACCTTGTTTTATCCTGAATGTTTCTCAGAATAGTTTAAACAAAAGTCCTTTAAGAGTTCGCAGAAATTAAAGTCAGTTTTATGAGCGCAAGTTTTCTAAATCCAAGGAAAGAATCCAAGAACGAAAGTCACCAAGTAATCCAGTAAGTTTAAATTCTAGTTTAAACATTTTTAACTATTCACTGGTGACAGTTTACAAGATGTCCCTTTGAAAATATGTTCTCTTTATATACGATTAATCAGAGATAGATTCTAACAGAAAATTCTCAATTCTGACATAATTTTAAACCAGAAAATTCTAACACTAGGAAGTTCTACCATTTTCTCTAGTACTAAAATAAATTATTCTAGAAAGTTCTCGAAATATCTTGAAAACTCTCTAAATTTCCTTAATCTTCCACAACCTTCTTTTAACAATGAGAAGCAAATTTCAATTACAGAAGTCTCCAAACATTTCTTTCTACTTCGGGAATATTCTAGGTTTTCACCAATTTTCTAGAAAGTTGTTAAGTACATTTTAAACAGCTTGTTAATTGCAAACCTACAAAACATCTAGAAACTTCGAAATCATAATTGAAGAAGAAAATATTTTTAGTACTTCCCCTCTTCAAGGAAAAGAAAATTTTAAGAAAAGATCCTTTTGTCGTTACTAAACAAAATCATATTTAAAGCTGATATACATCACAATACATATTCAGGCATCATGTACTAACAGCCGAATGTTAAGCTCTTGAAAGTGTATCTGGGGTGATATTGCCTTTCGCTCTGATATGTCTGATGTCTAGTTTGTACTGCCGCAACATGAAACTCCACCTGAGTTACCGCTGATTCTTGTTCTTCATATAATGAATGAAAGTCAGTGGAAAGTGATCACTAATGACAACACTTGGTGTGGCTGAAGCAGTTAAGTACACCTGAGATTGCTGAAGAGCAAGTATGAGAGATAAACACTCTTTCTCAATAGTAGGGTAATTTCTCTGATGTTTGTTAAACTTTTAAGAAAAGTAACGGACAGGGTGATCCACGCCATTATCATATTCTTGAATCAAACACTGCCTACACCGATTTCATTGGCATCCACTGCCATCCTAGATGCTTTGCTGCAGTTTGGTGCTAAGAGAACTGTAGCACTCTTAAGTACGGCCTTTAGCTTATCAAAATAATTTTGACAGTCTTCATTCCAAATAAATTTCTTTAGTTTTCCTAATAAGTTTGTCAAACGTTCTGCAATGACAGAGAAGTTATTACAGAACTTCCTATAATACCCTGCCATACCACGAAAGCATATCAGTTGACGTTTGCATGTAGGAAAAGGACAATCTGAGATAGCTTCAACTTTAGCTTTTACAGGTTTTACCTGACCTAGACCCACAACATGCTCTAGAAATGTCAAATTTGTATGGTAGAATTCACGTTTTGCTCAGTTGATTGTCAATTTTGCGCCACTAAGTCTTTTAAAGAAATCTTTAGTAGTCTGTAGGTGTAGTTTCCAGTCATCGTTGAATATGATTGCATCGTCTATGTATGCTTTCTTTACAGTCACCCAGATCAGATGTCATGCTATTTGTTTTGCTAAGCTGACTGTCAATTTTGTGTCACTGAGTCTTTTAAAGAAGTCTCTAATAGTCTGTAGGTGTAGTTTCCTATCATCGTTGAATATGATTGCATCGTCGATGTATGCTTTACAGCTACCCAGATCAGATGTCAAGCTATTTATTAGTCGTTAAAATATTGATGGAGAGTTTTTCATATCAAATGCTATAACCTTGTATTGATAAAGTCAATCTTGTGTAACAAATGCTGAAATCTACTTTGCTCAGTCAGTCAGTGGAATTGACCAAACTCCTATCAGAAGATCAAACTTTGTAACATATTTAGCCTGTCCAATTTGATCAATACAGTCATCAATAGGTGGGATTGGAAGTGCATATGTTTTAATGACTTTTTGATAGTCTGTCCACATGTACACAGCTAAAACCTCCACCAGGCTTTGGCACAAGAATACAAGCAGAATCAAGTCACTTTGACTCGGTTTGATAAGGTCATTGTCTAGCAAATATTGAACCCTTTTTCTTAGACACTGTTGTTTAAAATGGTTCATTCTATATGGACGTTACTTCACAGGTTTTGCGCCATCAATGTCAACATCATGAAATATTTTGTCAGTCCTGGTTGGAATATCCGGATATAATTACACATATTCAAGAATTAATTGTTTCAGTTCAAGTCTCTTGACTGGATCGGGGTGTGACAGTTTCTGGTCGAGATCCTTTTAGATGTAAGAATTCTGAAGTTTCGACGATGAGGGATCATATTTCTTGTGTCCATTTCAGATTGCTCTTGAAGACAGAATTAACTGCACTAAAACAACTAAATTATCTCTATCAATGTAATCTTTCAACATGTTAATATGACATAACTGCTTTTTCTTGCGCCTCCCAAGTATATTGATTATGTAATTTGCTTCAATGAGCTTTTTGTCAACACTGTTAGGGCCGTAATGTCTTGCCTGCAGAGGTCTGCCAGGAATTGGCAAAAGAGCAAGTATTTTGTCTCAAGGTTGGAAATTTCTTTCCCTGGCATTTTCATCATAGTGAAATTTTATTTTGCTTTGAGCTGATTTGAGATTGGACCAAGCAGCTTCACAGGCTTTTGACAGTCTGGTATTGAATTCAGAGATATACGGAAGCAAATTCAAAATACTGTCATCATCAGAGAGAAATGTCTCTTTCAAAGATTGCAGTGTTCCACGCACTGTGTGAAGAAATACAAGCTCCAATCGGCTGAAACCAAGAGATTCTTGTACAAATTCTCTAGCAGCAAATAATAGCAAATGAGTGCCTTCATCCCAATCCTTTCCAGTGTCAAAGCAGTAGGGGATCTGATCATGTTTTTCAGTGTTTGATGAAATCTTTCTAAGTCACTTTGACTTTCAGGATGATATGCTCTTGACCGATATTGCTTAAAGCCTAATTCATGCATTACTGAAATACTCCTGACATAAAGTTAGAGCTTTGATCCGACTAGACTAGACAGATTAAGGGAGACCTACAAACGTGAAAAACGTCACAAGAGCCTTAACTATGGGCTTTGTCTTGATATTCCTGAGTGGAACGGCTTCTGGGAAACGCGTGGAAGCACACACTATGATCAAAAGATATTCACAACATGACATAGTTTTGGGTAAAGGAGCTACACAGTCAATTATAATTGTACTAAAAGGTTCCTTAAATGCAAGAATTGGCTGCAAGTGAGCTTTGGTAATAGTTTGATTGGGTTTCCTACCATTTGACATGTATGACAAGACTTGCAATGTTTGAAAACACCAGATATTAACCTTGGCCAATAGAAATAGTTAAAAATCTTGTGATAGGTCTTCCTTACACCTAGATGACATGACAATGGATTTTCATGGGATAAGTTTAAAAGCTCAGGGCGATAAACCCTTGGAATCACAATTTGGTGGTTTACAGTCCAGACATCTTCTGCTGAGACATCAGGAGAACGCCATTTTCTCATTTAAAAGTCATTTTTGACATAATAACAAACAGGAACCTAGGTCATTTTGTTTTCATCAAAACCTTTTCAAATAATGGAGAGATCTCAGGATCATTGTAATGTTTTTCGCAAAGTCATAAACTTGACAGCTAGTCATGACCTTGGTCATTTGAAAATGAAGGGGAGTGGTCGGGGTAAGACACTGATGAACTGTGCGTTAAGTATGTCTGCATGTCAAACAGGCTGGGTAAAAGAGATTTTGAAATCTCGTCATTTAAAGACTGACCTGTAGTAAAATCAATGTCCTGCTTCCCATCATTCAACATGGCTTTTCTTTCCATCATTCACGTATGTTGCTGTATTCATATTGTTTCAGGAGATGATTTAAATAAACTTCAGCTGTCTATCAGATCCTGTACCATATAATATTATGTACAATTGTATAGCAACTTATTTGAATAAAATATTGTTTAAACAAACATGACTTCCTTTGTCATTGCCCTAGCACACGAAGGGTAAAACTCAGGAACTTTGTGCTCAATGGGGCCAGGTGGTTGATCAACACAAGGTATGTTGGTCAAAACTTGATTACCTTATCTCCTGCAAGGTTATTATCTACCAGTAAGTGAACGCCTTTAAAAGGTTTATAAGGTCAAAAAGCAACAACCACTGGATCGGAAATTAAGTCTGAGGACAAATAAATATAATGAAGCTGTACATCAACAAATCCACATGCTACACCCTGGAAGTCTTCTCGGAAAATGGCAGGGTATCTGCCGAAATAAGTAATTGAGAAGGTCTGGTATTTCGTAAGATAGAAATAGGGATAGACTGAGCAAAGTCACTATTTAGTGACACAAAACCTTCTGATAAGAATCGTTCGTAGATCTCCATAACAGAATCAGTCTCAGAAATTTTGGCCTGAATAGGATTTTGATCATCAACAAAAAACTGTGGTGTTGACCGTAAATAGGTAAGACCTGTGGGTTTTGGACCCTCTTGATTTTCTTTCTTCCTCTTCAAAGTTAAGCACTCAGAAATTATGTGTCCAGATTGCTTACAATAATTACAAATAGGCTGAGATAAGGGATTTTGACATTTTTCACCAGGGTGTTTGGATTTTAAAGTATATGAGGGACTGGAATTGCCAGATGGATTACTGGGATCGGCTTTTGGACCTGACTGAGGGGAAAGTGGTTTCTTAGGAAAAGGTTTGTGCACAAAAGAAGTCCTATGGGTTAAGCGTAAACATCAGCCAAACGAGCCGCTGATTCAAAAGTTTCGATTTGCATTTCGTCTAAAAAGGATTTGATGTCAGAATGAATGTATCTTTTACATTCTTCAGCAAGCATGAACTGTCTACTTTTTCGATAATCAGCGCCTACTTTCTTTGATGAGCCTCACCTATGTTATTTCTGCACTTCCTAAATTTCTGTCTGTAAGCCTCAGGGACCAACTCGTAAGCCTTAAGAATACGCTCTTTTACTTTTTCATAATCTGAGCTCTACTCTCGAGAAAGCTGAGTATAAATTTCGCGAGCTTTGCCTATCACAACGCTCTGCAGAAGCAAGGTCCAATGCTCTTTTGGATATTTCAAACTTGAAGCAACTTTTTCAAAGTGAAGAAAACATTTGTTCTCTCCTTTTTCTTGAAATGGAGGTACGAGTCTGATGTGTTTGGTAACGTCAAACAATTTGATAGAATCTAAAGTCAAAGATGTTGATGTAACTGTAACAGCTCTTGTATATACATAGTTGACCAGGCGTATTGGCAAGCAGAGTTTTTATTTATCTTATAGTGAGGTGTTTCGGTAGGAAGTGTATGTGAGAGGCGTTTAATTTGTTCAATGATTCATCAACAACGTAAACTTATAATTAAATGCTATTAACAGCTGTGTGCTGTTGACAGGTACATTAATTAGATTTCCATATTAAGCGGATTAGAGATGGGGATATTAATAACCTATAGTACTAATTACACCCAAATCTCATTATCTCTTTCTCTCTTTGTCTGTCCCTTCTCTGTGTCTCTCTATCCCTTCAACTCTTTCTCTCTTTTGTTTTCAGGTCTTTAAGTTTAAAGACCAGGGCCCAGTTGTTCAAAACTACTGACATCGTTAGTTAACGTTAAACGTTAATATCTCAAATACGCCAATATTATTTTTTGTGAAAAAATGTGAGAAGCTTCTGCACTGCAAAAGCTTGTCACATATTTTCAACAAAAACTATCAGTGTATTTGGCTATAAAGTTGTAAAACACTTAACAAGTTGACCTCTTAACGAGCTCGTTAGGCTAAATAAATGAATAAACTAAACCCTGCGTTTGTTAAACTTAACGCTTCCAACCATATGCTACACTCTAAAAGGATAGCTTACAGAAGGCAATCGTCAGTACGAAAAAAACCAAAAAAAAAATGTTTTTGTGAGAAACAGGTGATGCCCAGTACCCTATGGCATTTCTTATCCCTTGCCCTCGCCCGTTTAAGAATCCCGCAACAAATTCACCCCATACAGAACCCTACTATCTGAAACATCAAAGTACCTAATGCCGTAATTTTGTCATATTTTTTTCATCTTCAGAAAGTTACATGCGCATTTTCAATATGATTGTCATATATGTTCATGGTTTCAGATTCATTGCTTGAAAACTGTGGGAGGAGTTAATTACCCGATCCTGAAGAATAATCTTAAACAGTCTCTGACAATTAATCTTTGTTTGCGTGACCAATAAAATGTGGGCATTTTTTTCACATACGTCTTTGAAATTGGCAAACTTCATGTATCCAAAATGTTTTACCAAATTTTCTTTAGTTTCTATGCTAGGACAAATATAGATTTAGTGTGTCGACCATTTTAAATTGAAATGGAATGCCATACTTCCTCACAAAATAACACAACGAAAACTACAGAGTTAATAATTTCGTCGTGTAAGTCTGTAAGGTTAAAGGGCACACGAGTCAATGAACAGGAAAATGATATCAAGAAGCTTCTTTGCATATTAGCAGTTCCTTGACCGGAAAGAACCAAATACAAAATACTAAAAGAAAGTTTGTCAAAGAAATTAGATATTGTATTTGAGGCCTCACGAGGGTGATTTGCCAATTAACTGTCGACAGAAAGATAATACACTTCATATTACATATCTGATATATAAATCGTATGGGATAAGTGGGATCGATATCACATTCCTCCGAAATTAGCGGAATCCCATGGGTCTGACTTTTGGTGACAGAGATTGAGGTGGAAGCTTTTGTTTGTTGTTTACCAGTGGAGGCCAGCAAATTTATTTTACTGTAAGGACTGTGCGACCAACTACAACACATTTTCAGATTGCCCATCTGCGCGGTCCGATCATAAGAATTTTACTGATTTGAGCGTTGACTTGTACAGTATTGGTAAAAGATGTTAATCATTGTCTTAAAGAAATGATTTAAAATTATAACATGACGTTAACGTATTCACAGTTGAACTCATAGAAAACGGCGTCATGTGAAAATTTGTGATAAATCACATTTCTTAAGTCAAGACGTGCCAATTTTTAACCTTGATGACGTCGAATGTAAACATTTGTTTCTGTCGACGTCCGGCTCAAAATTAGTCCTTTAGAAAATGTTGTAATATACTTGCATTTTCATTTTATATCAAGTTAGAATCAAAATGATTTTTGCCTTAAGCTTGAATTATCGCTGATTAACACATGTGTTGTCGGACAGTTACGAATACTAATTCACCCCGGCTTCGCCGTTGTGAATTAATATTTCGTGATATTTTCGCATATTTTGAATAAAATTAGGGTAGGTAAAAATCCTCTTCAGCGAAAACATTTCAGCTGCGACACGAGAAAACAAACAAAGTGACATATGTGCCCAGCGAAGACTCAGATCACCCTGGGCATCCGCCCAGTCTGATCAGAGTCGTCGCTGTCCGCATGAAGGTAGCTTAGACCCTCAGCTACCCTTTAAGCGCAATGTGAAGGCTCTGGTTAGACCGAGCGGATGCCCAGGCTGATCTTAGTCTTTGCTAGGCGCACATGTCACTTTGTTGGTTTTCTCGTTTCGCGGCTCATTTTTTATGGAGGCAGGGACGATATATCAGTGCAAACTCTTCTTGACTATTCACCAACTGACTCACCACAAATATAAAAAGGCGTTTCTACTCGCTTGTTTCAGATTTTGTGAACAGTGGAATCAGTAACTTAACAATAGCACTAATCTCTGTAATCCGTGTGCTTGAATTCTTTTCAACCAATACCTGTCCGAGATCGATTAAAATACTCAAAGTAAAAAGTATGCAAAGACCAGGAACTGAAACAATCAAAATCCAAATCCAGCCCTCAAAGCATAGTCCTTCATGACCTAAGTTTTCTCTAACTAGCTGCGATCTCGTTACGGAAAGTAATTCCCGCCCATGTCTTTACTTTCTTGAGGTTCCCACTTTCAGTTAGAGCTTGGACGGGTAGAGATTTTGTACCCGGGTATCCGAGTCCCTATTACCCGCGGGTACCCATGTACCCATTACCATAACATTTTAGCATATTCACAATAGAGAGTATACGTTTAGAGCAAATGATAAGTTAAATATCTGTCATTTGCACACGTGTGCATGGGAAGAGAATAACAATGTAAAAATCTCACTATTATAATACACCAAAAAGGTTTGGCATTATATAATTGCAGTTTATACAAGGCGGTCACACTAAACCTTGCTCTATTTGCTTTGAATTTTATTGAACGGAATTTTTATATACTACTTAAAAATAATCATTTGGGTTGCAAATTTGTACCCGGGTAGTTGCTTTACCCGACCCGACCTCGTGTAACCCGGTAACTCGTCCCAGCCCTACTTTCAGTTACCTTGAAAATCATAAAATTTGGCAGATAAAAGTACATCTGACATCAAATATCAGTACGCATGACGAAAAGTTTCGTGCGGAAATTAAAAACTTCTAAAAAGGTATGTGAGCGTTTATGTTTACAGACTATATTTTATTAAATTGTTGGGTGTCCGTGAGAATTGTTGGAAATCATATTTTGATAAAGAAACATATAGTTTTTTAAATTAATTACAGTTTAATACGCACATGCATATTGATTTTTCGAACAAGTCGAGGTTTTCCTGCCGCTGGAAGAGTTCACAAGGTATAGGTACATGTACATCTTAAAATGAAAGTATACTCGACGGAAAAAAGGCTACCAAGTCTACGCATACAGCTGAATGTTGTTTTATGTTTAATATGTAGTTACCACATAAGGCTATCTTAAACACAAAGCATCTCTAAAACTGTAACATTTTTTCGTATGCCATTGGGACAGAATCAAAAGTTAGAAAACAGAAACAGTATTTATAGGTGGTTGGAGAATTTTAAAAACAGCTGTAATGCGTAACCGACTATTCCCTTTTCGCTATGGTTGAATGCCCATTACACACACATTATAATTCGTCTCTGCTATAGGTGAACGGACACACTATACATGTACATGTACTATGATTGTTTTCAATATGATGACAACTTCCATATTATATCCATTAAACGATATAAAGTAGATTGAAAATAGAACAAGAACCAGAAAGGAAACCAAATCAAGGAAGTCAGAAAAGACACTGAAACAAAAATATGTCGTTTAGTCGAAACATTTTCTACTTTCATTTCCGATATTTATCTGAATTGAAATTGAAACAAGCAAATAAGAACGAAATCAAAACAAAACATATCTCGTTTAAACGACATATTATCACGTTTAAAGGATTTATTAAAAATTAAGAAAATTAGAACGGATACATGTATCAACACAACAAATATCTTTTTTTAAACGACTTATTACATTGAACGACATAGTAAACGACTTATTAAATGACATAACGTGTCGCTTAAACGAGATATTTGTTGTTTCTTGTGTATATTTCTATTCTGATAAATATCGAAAAGGGAATTTCCTTTCCGGGTTCCGTACAATTTCATTATCTTTTAAAATTCTGTTTTCTTGGTTATCAGCGTTCACATGTGCCGACTCGAGTTTACGAGTTGCTTTTTTCGCAATATACATGTACATGCATATTCACAGGTGGACGTACAATGAAAGAAAGGCACTTGCAGGTTTATGTGTGGTTGGTTTCCATCAAGGGGATTTACTGCTGTAAATATCTGAATATTGGGACACCGAAAAATACCACTGTAATTGCCCTAAAAACGGACGATTTGGTTTTTCCAATACAGTCATGTGTCCGAACTATGCAGATGAAATGGCAAAAAGTGTAGTGGCTGATCGGACTGCTCCTATAGGTGCAGTGCAATTTGCGTCTGCACTGTTTGCTAAAACCTATCCCAAATTCCCAAAATGTTTACGCTATTATACCAGTAATTGATTCCCATGTTCCAATACTAGTATTTGGCAGCACCGTTACTGTTTCCCACAAAACAGAATGTATCAGAATGACATCCCGAAACCAGTCTGTAATTACTTCTCCGTACTCTGGTTTAATTTACTGCTGATGCTATTTGAGAAGTAATATAACCAGCCTAATGGGCACATTTTCTTACAATTAGGGATCATATTTGATCGTTGTTGTATTGTAATTCGATAAGCTCTGCCTTTGGCTCTCAGAAATAGGATATTTATTGAATAAGACGGGAAGACAAGAGAACCATTTTAAAACAGTCTGTGTCGGCCTGGAAACGTCTTTGAACATTTCTTGAAGAAGCTCCGAAGCGTTTTCATTATTCGACAGTGTATACAAACAGAAAAAATGCTGCTACGTGTTTTCGGCGTTAGCAGCATTCTCGCGAGAAGTAATCGAAATCTCATTAAGACCTCTGGTATTTAGCGCATGGACTTATAGGTAGTATCCAGATTTGGACAAATATGGCGGACAGAACTCGAAGGGTAGCTGCCGAAATAACCTGAATCGGAAAATTTCCAAGCATTTTCGCGAGAAAAGCGACAGCTAGGTGCGGAAAGTGGTGACTGTTTGCCACAATGTAGTTCTCGAGTTAAGCTGCTTTGGGTATGTCAAGTACAGGTTCGTTCGACAGGTATAAAACAGGCTGCCCACTGAGAACAATGCATACATGTATTGGAGTGCAAACAGCAGTTTCGGTTTAGTTGTATGGAACATACTAGCTAGCTTGGGCTATCAAAACCGCATTGGTGACCATGAGAACTGATCTCATGATAAAATAAGCTCTATAACAGGGGCGTAACTAGGGGCAATTTCATAATACGCACAACCATGTTTTATTCTCTACTTCTTGAAGGGAAAGCTAGTATTTCAGCCACTTTGGTAATTGGTATTGAAATCTTGTCTATGATAAATTTTCAGCATGCACATTTGCAGGTGCGTTTTGAAATTTTGTCAATTTGACAAAATTTCAATATGCACTTGCGTATTTGCCGTATACGTTGCTACGCCCTTGTATAACATTTACTATTGAAAATGAAGACCAGGCGCATGTATGAGTAGGAATCTAGATTTATTTACAACTCTGCGTCAAAAATTGTGACAGAATGGAGAATAGTTTGGCTGACAAACTTGATGCACGTATTTAATGTCTTTTTGATGGTCATCTGACAATGAAAGTAGGCTCAAATGCATGTCTGGTTAACACAAACTTCCATTTCTATTTGGAATTAAAATTTCTAGATTCTACCACTAAATTGTCCCAAAACAGTGCTATTTGACTCGTTGTTATGAATGACACAATATTTGATTTGAAGTAAAAGAGCAGGTGGGGATTGGCGTAAGAACAAAACTTCAGAAAATGGCCAAGTGATAAGTTTGTACTAAAATCCTTTTCATACATGAGTCGAATAGCATTGTTTTAGTTTGACTATTTATTTGAAGACGCTTTAAATTATCATTTTCCAGAAGAAAGGACATTTTCGTCTACCAGACGTGAAATAATCAGACCCATAACAAGTCTATAAATCTAGGTTTGAGCCACAAACTGGCGTTTTAAATTTTAAGTTTCCAAATTTCATTCCCAGACTAACCAAATATCGGAAAGAGACTACTTTTGTTGTTCGCTTTGTGTTTTCACTGGAAACGTTTAGTGTTGATGCAAAACAAAGAAGACTGCGAACGTTGTTTCTTCAATCAAAAACTCATTCTTAGCCAAATTTCTGGTACGTTTACGTATTCTTTTGAACGATAAAACTAGATAAACCAAATTTATCCTACGTAACATTAACTTAAAGATGCAAGTTATTCTGATACCGAAGTCCCTTTCAGAATTTACATGAATGTGTAGCTTATGGCTTCATTTCATTTAAACTTAATAACAGGCAGAATGACTTTGCTTTAAAATGGTTAATTTTAATTGTGTTGTTTCAAGCATTACATCCGCGCAAAATTCTCCTTTAAATTTCCTTAATACTGGTACATGTATCTATACTTTTTATTATTCATGCTTTGTCCTATTTTTTTTCTTATGTGATTTATGTATTTTGTATGGCTTTTGTTAACTGTTGTGTTGATATACAGTCCCTCTGAACTGAACTAAGAACATGTATTTATGAGCCGCGACACAACAAAACCAACAATGTGGTTGTGCGGCCAGCGCAGACTCAGATCAGCCTGGGCATCCGCCCAGTCTGATCAGAGTCTTCGCTGTCCGGATGAAGGTAGCTTAGACCCTTAGCTACCCTTTAAGCGCAAAGCGAAGAGTCTGACCAGACTGGGCAAATGCCCAGGCTGATCTGAGTCTGCGCTGGGCGCACAACCACATTGTCGGTTTTCTCGTGTCGCGGCTCATATGTTACCTGATCTGTTTTACCATTCGTATTTCTCCCATCTTCTAGTACAGAATGACCGGAAATTATTGAGAGTTTGTACCCTATTTCAGCCAGTATTTTTCTACTTTTACGCGATATAACCGAAACTGCTTCGATATGATGTTGCTATATTCGTCACTGACCTACAAAATTGTGGCTTTGATAGTTGTCTGTCATCTTAATGATATTAATTGTCTCTCCTTTAATTTATCAAGTACAAAAGTGTGTTATCCCTTTGAGCTAAATTCTAAATTTAGCTACCCACCACACCTGAGGTAATGATCAAAAAATGATCGTCTCAGTATCGAGAGATAGATAGGTAGATAGATAAATCCAAAAATAAGATGAAATCTTAAATAAAATGTTAACAAGAAAATGCTAAACAGATCAAATATATATTAAAAATACCTTTTCTCAGAAACAACACTGTTGTACAGTCAACAGATATTGTTGCATAACCTTTATGTTATGAGAAAATTTGGTTCTGAACAAGAGCTAGGTTTTCAAAATTTCACCAAATTCTTATAAAAATATTCTATTTTCAGCAGAGTGGGCTACTACATGTAGTACGGAAAGAAAAGTAATAATGACCGGCAAGCATAATCATACAGTTGCATACACTAATGACTTATGTGTAATATGATATCAGAAAATAAGGTCAGTTTTGTTTACTATTTATTTAAGGAATGAATTTCATTTTTCTGAGGTTTATCGAAGTGTAAACAACATTGGGTCACGTGCAAAGTGAATGAACCCCTTCGGGGTTCATGTAAACTTTGCTAGTGACCCAATGTAGTTTACACTTCCATAAACAGTAGAAAAATTAAGTACATTGCTTATATTTACATTCATTTTGATCAACTCTTTCATGAAAAATCTTATATAAGCGCTAAAATTGAAGCAGTAAAACATGTACACGCAATTTTTCTGCTAACAGCTGAACAGCATGCATGACGTCATGACGTCGCTTACGTCCAATCAGATTGTAGAGAGCCATTGTTTATTTTTACGTCATTGACGTCGCGTGTCTCAATGTAATTATTGGAATGTAAACTACATTACGTTCCAATGGTTTACTATAGGGCTTTTCAGTAAATACATCAAAAATGTAAATATTTAACAATGCCTTAAATATTGCAGACCCCAAAATTTATGAGATTTTACCGTTAATGTGCCAACCCAAATTTCAATTGCTGAAAAAACTTAGTTACCAACACTAATACTAAATTATTTGATAACACATAATAGCATGGATAAACATGATATTATTAAATAATATTAACCACAAACCAGAGTGTGTTAGCTTGAAACAATAGTGCATGAATAAGATCTATACTTCTGAAAAGCTCTTAAAAGTCCATCTTATTTTGCGATTTTAGACCCTTAGACAAACGAATTGACATAAATTACTAAAAATGCTAATTGTGAAACAGTATAGCTAGAAATTATTTATTACATTTCTTTCTTTATAATCCAATATGCAAATGGTTTACTGGAATAACTATGGCCCATTTTCCTTCATCTTAATTTGTTCTCTGCTCTTGAAGGAACTCTTTTAGATTTAATTTAACCGATTATGAAAAATACGATTCTCAATAATTTACGGTCATACTATACATGTATTTGAGATTTGTGATTGTCGCCTTTTCTGGCCATCTTCATTAGCACTTTAGGTGCACGATAGCCGGAATGAATACTTGCGGCTGATACGACCTTGTATGACACGCTCCTTGTTTCATTTTGACATTTAGGCATTATTCTTCATAATGGGTTTTCTCTCCCGCTGATAAAGCACGTTTGTAATTGACATATAGACATTCCTTACTGTTGTCTAGAGAATACAACTAGGAAAGGGAAGTTATGCTTAAGTTTATTTTGAGCTTTTTCCAGTTATATGTACACCAAACTTAAAAAGAGACAATAAAAAAAGTAATAACAGAATAACAGAATAAAAAAACCCCAAAAACATTTAAATTGAACATCTGATGCTATGTCTTTTGTTTGGTCTTTGATCTTGCACACCATCTTTCATTGAGCTGTTTTTAGCTTTGGCTATCTGGGGCCGTATTCATAAAGCCACTTAAGTCGTTGCTATGCTGTTGCTAAGGCCAAATATGTATAAAGGAGATTCCCTACAACTATGAAATTTGCTCTGGAGGAACAGTCCTTGTAAGACTGTTCCTCCAGAGCAAATTTCATAGTTGTAGGAAAAGACTGTTCCTCCAGAGCAAATTTCATAGTTGTAGGGAATCTCCTTCAAAGAAATTTACCCTTAGCAACAGCATAGCAACGACTTAAGTTGCTTTATGAATACGGCCCCAGGGTCTAACGTATTTGTTCTGTGATGTTTCATTTATTGAATTAGGTGACCACTATGCGAGCCTGCCGAACAGGTTAAAACATCATGAACACTGTCAGAACCTATCATGAAGACCGAGTATGTGAAATAAGTTCGATCCAACCTCAACCACCCCTGCCCATCTTAGGAGCAGTCTGATTTGAATCGGCTGTTTGCATAGATATATCTGTCCCAATACTTAGATTGTTTTACAGTATATATTTTCTGTTCGGTGCCAGATTGTTATGTTTGATGGTTCTGTCTCGAACTGTGGTAACCTTACCATGGAAGAGAAAGTTTGGGTTTCCCTTTCGTTATTTTCTGTAAACTACTTATTTTTGGCGATTTCTGAATTTTGGCGATATTGGCGGTTAGGACACAGATCGCTAAAATGTTAGTCCGCCACGCACAACATAACAGAGGTTCAAATAATGAGGAGTATTTAATAATTAGTTTAACTATTTCTCTACCGTTCTATAACTTAAACATTGTGAAATCCCCTTAGAATCGTCTCATTTAGGCGATTCTAATAGATGCCACGATATATAATATAGTAATCGTGTAAATATATAGGGTAAATACAAATGTTTCAAATTAACATCAAATTTTGTTTATTTTCTGGAACCATAATATAGCATGAACGCCAAAATTAATAAACGCCAATATGTCATTTTTATTAAACCGCGAATATTTTTAATACTGCAGATATTAAGTGTTTAACATGAGCTAGGTAATATATGCCGTAAGCATCATTGTTCTTTTATTTCTCTTCCTCTAGCTGCTGTTGGTAGGTTGTAAACAATGGTAGTGGCAGTTTCTGGGCAGCTTCATAATTACTTGTAACCTTTTCTGACATATCTATTTTGGTCTTAATTGTGATTACTGAAATGAATACACTGTTCAGGTCACTTTGTCTCTTTTTTTTGAAATCTTGAGTCATTAGAAAGAAAACAAAGAAAGAAAATGCTACACTACGAGGGGCGTTCGGAAAGTTTTGCAAATGGCGTAATTTCTCGGAAACCACCATACAGACAGAACTTCTGATTGCAAAAACACATAAAGCTATATTATGCGAATAGAATTCTGCAAACAAGGTGCATTTTTTTAAAAAAGGACGCATTTTTAACTTCTTTGAAAGAGGTATACCCTAAAGACACTGCAGAATTTTACTTTAGTAGGCCGTGATTTATATATCAGCAGTGTTTGATATCTTTTTATCTTTGTTAGTTAAAGACAATGCCCAGACAATGTTGTTCTGTAAATATCGCGGAAATTAGTTTTAATCTGGCTTCCGTACAGGGCCGGGAATATGGATTATCCGTACTTTATGCTGTAGCAATTTCTCCATATCTATTAAAATTTGATGATTTTGTAATGAAAACAAGTGTATTAGCATTCAAAATATTGTCGGCAAGAGCATTTACATGGGTCAACGAAAACCTGTCAACAAATTCAAATTAATGCCAAAAATGAAGCCTCTGCAAGCTTTCAAAAATGACGTTAACGTAAAATTCAATAACGTCATAAGAACTGCGCATTGCTTTGCAAGGAATAAATCGATAACAGTTACCGCACTTCTAACTTTTGTATGGATATTATAGGCAACGATGGACAAGCAAATGACAAAGATTAATTTGTTATTTACAAGGATATTTGACTTGAATGCCTAACACTGAAAAGATTTTACATATAAAATTAGCCCAGTGGTATGACTGGAGCCTAACAAAATGCGTTGTAACTCAATAAGGAAAAGAGTCTTTGTATAGTGTTTGGTATCATTGTAAAGCCAAAATGCAGTGCTTTCAGTACATGCATAGCAGTTGTACCCAGCATGCTCCTAAACAAAGTCATGAGACCATTTGCAAAACTTTTCGAACACCCCTCGTATATTAACAGGACTTTTTATTCCGTCCCATAACCACAGGGTATAATCGATTCCGCCAATTTTCGCTTCCTGCAGAGACTGTCCGTCATATTTGGCTTCCGCCGAGACTGTCCGCGAACTCTTGCTTCCTGCAGATACTACTGTCCGCGTGATTCTGCTTCCTGCCAAGACTGTCCGCGTGGCTCTGCATCCTGCCGAGAGCCACGGCAGGAAGCAGAATCACGCGGACAGTCTCTGCAGGAAGCCATTTATCATGTACAGAAGTCTCGGCAGGAAGCAAGAGATCGCGGACAGTCTCGGCGGAAGCCAGATATGATGTACAGTCTCTGCAGGAAGCGAAAATTGGCGGAATCGATTATACCCTGTGATAACCTTGCAAGGTCATTGGGGCACCAAAGATGACTAGTCAAGATTCCCTTGCCACATGTTTTCAAATGCGTTCGTTCTGCTGCCAAAGTCTATCCCTGTCCACCTTTTAATTTTCTCTTCCTACATGTTCTTCTGTCTACCTTTTCTTATTTTTCTGTTCACTGTGTCCTGTCGAATCGTCAGACTGTGGTCGGGAGTTAAGATAGGAAACGAATACTGTAAATTGGAGGAATGGCCCCATTTATTGCAAGTGTTTTAAATGAACATTGGATTCAACAGAAACGTTAGTACCTAATATGTTAAACATGAGAATGCGTGAGCTAATCAATGTCTGTCTGATATAAAAATTATTACTGTTGTGATTGTCTAAATATTATTATTTCAATGATAGGATATTCATTTAATGGCTGAGGTAATAAATGAGGAAAACAACAAGATTTTGGAAAAGAGCAAGTAGTACGGACTAGTACATGAGTGCTGCGTTGAATTGTCTGTTTTCCTTTTAGCGGTTCAACGGCGCACAACGTTGAACTCTATGTGTCCACTGAATATGTAAGTAAATTTTCGGAATTTATTTTCGCTGCTCAAAAAATTTCCATCAGAGCTATTATATAATTGAGCCTGATTTATAGGCATATTTCAGCGGTGATTCGAGCGCTTATAATTAGTTCCCATAAGATGCTTTCCAATAAAAGTTGACTGCCAAACAAAAGGGATGTAAAATGAAAATAATCTAAGAGCTGCTTCCCATGAAAGTTATCCAATTCGCCTTAAACATTCTTACTGCAAATCTAAGACTAACCAGTTTCGTATGTTGTATAATGACATGTGGAAATAATAGTTCCGCGACCAATACATCTTGCTTCATTTTGCTTCATTTTAACGCAACCATTGCACAGAATGATGGATTAATTATATCCGTCGGGACGCACACAATTAAGTCTAGTAGTCTTATACCAGACATTTAAGATCAATTGGAGGAAAAAAGCCCATGTCTTAGCAAACCATTACATCAAATGTTTCCAGAATGCGAATGGAATTAAAAGCGTACCTGTACATGTAATGATTAACGAAACTCATTGCTGTAAGGCTTTAGTTCTTTCCTATTTGAAATGGACCATAATTTGAGCCGCGACACGACAAAAGCAACAAAGAGGCATGTGCGCCCAGCAAAGACTCATATCAGCCTGGGCATCCGCCCAGTCTGATTAGAGTTCCCGCTGTACGCTTAATGGGTAGCTAAGGGTCTTAACTACCTTCATGTGGACAGTGAAGACTCTGATCAGACTGGGCGGATGCCCAGGCTTATCTGTATATTTACAGGCTCTGTTTTTGGTTTACGGGCCGAAGGACACAAAGTTTATCTAGCTATTATATTAGCTAGCCCGGTGATATACTGCAATAGAAAAATTGAATCTATCATTGGTGCCCAGTGGAGATAGGAAATCCCAATCCGAGGGTCTACCGATCAAGTAGGAAAGGAGGCATTGCCGAGAGTTTCCCACTGGAATGGTAGACCCAAGGGTTGGGACCCCTATCTCCACTGGACACCAATGATTGATTATTTTTCACACGTACCGATACTGAAAAAGTTATTTGGTTTGACTGTTTGCTTCTACTTTAAAACGAACTATTCTGACGTCATTTAATGAGTGGTTTAGAGAGTGACGTCATAAATTTAACATGATTACCTCCGACAGGAAATCAAACAAAACCAAAAAACTGGTACAGAAGCTGGTAAGCTAGAAGATTATTTGTGGCAATTATTATGTAAAATAAATATTTGTAAATCCTGTCTGGGAAGCCATTGAGCAAAGAAATTCGAACGAATTCACGTGTAGCTTATCCCACGTGGATAGACGTGTGGGATAAGATTTGCTACTGTCCTGAAAACACATGGATGACTCTTTCTTACCTATGAGACAGAGCTTGTTCTATCTTTACCGGTGCTGAAAAATCCTGTCTTGCCCATGGGCTGGGACAGCTCACACGAGCTTGAATTCTGTGTATCACTACTCGCTCAGTGAAATGCGATAAGCCCGGCTCGGCGATTCTATACTTTATGCATTATTTTTTAAAGCAATGAATTCATTCTTTATAAGTCCATCATCATCTGTTTCTATGTCTGAAACTCGCAAGGAAAACAAACTCCGAAATAGTCAATGTTTCTTACAAACACTGTCGAGGGTGCCGCAATTTTGAAGACGTTACCAACTGACGTTGGAAATAGCGTTGACGTTACGACACAATACTACTAACGCTTGTATACGTTCGCATGGACCCCGTTCAATTTGAATTAATTATTATCGTAGGTAAGAAAAACAATCAATCATTGCCCTCCGATGCGGACAGGGAAATCCCAACCCTCGGGCACACGGGGTGTGTCGAAAACGAGGCTTATCCCAACCCTCGGGCACAAGGGGTGTGTCGGGTTGGGATTTCCCTGTCCGCATCGGAGACCAATGATAGATTCTATTTATCCTGTAAACTGAGAAAGGTGAGGCAGGAAATCCCGTCTCTCCTGAAAACACAGTGCAGTGTAAAATTCCACCAATACTATAGGCAGCAATAACAGAAATGGCTCAAAATGAACATGATGCGCCATTGTTAAGTATATTATCTATTTAACTGTACTGTAAGGTGCCAATACGTATAGCCATGGATTCATTCCGCTGTGTCTCTTCGAGACCATCATAACTAGAAATGTATCAAAACAGAAATAAACGCTATAACCCAAAGAACGTTGGCATGTGTTTTGTTAGAAAAAGAAACTTCTGTGCAATTACACAATATTTTGATATCAGAAGACGCGAGGAAATAGACCTGACAAAGATTTACAATGTTTTGACAAGGCAATATTATTCCTGACAATGTGTCTCCCCCTTCATGCTGATAGAGCACGATCAAAACTGACACAAGGCGATCTTCTAGCTCTTGTCGTGAGATGAACATACACCTCAAAGGCAGAGCATTGTTAGCTCACCTGAGCCGATGGTGCGCTTATAGTATAGCAATGCTCTGTAGTCCGTCGTCCGTCCGTCCACCATTTTCAAAGGTCTTCTTCTCCAAAACCGCTAGGCTGATCAAAGCCAAATTTTATATGGAGCCTCCATGGGTTGGGGGAACGAAAGTTTGTTCGAGGTATCTGGGTCACATGACCAAGCTGGCCGTCACGCCCATGTATGGTAAAAACCCTTCGAAAATCTTCTTCTCCAGAACCAAAAGGCCGATGACCTTGAAACTTGGTATGTAGCATTGAGCATGCGGGCCCATCATAGTTTATTCAAATGATGACCTTGCGATAACCTTGACCTAATTTATGACTTAGTCAACTTTGGTACGTTAGGCTTTTATATGGGGAAACGCTTAAACAGTGGATTTCTCGGAAACTATTTAAGTCTAAGGTACAATAGTTGGTATAAATGGTCGACTAAATGAACAAATGAAGATATTATGTCACTAAAGGTCAAGGTCATTCGGTCCGTCCATCCGTTGTCAAAATGTTCAAACATCTTCTCCTTCGAAACTGCTGGGCCGATCCATGCCAAATTTTACATGGAGCCTCCATGGGTTGGGGAAACGAAAGTTTGTTCGGGGTATCTGAGTCACATGACCAAGATGGCTGCCATGCCCATATATGGTAAAAACGCTTCAAAAATCTTCTTCTCCAGAACCAAAAGGGCTATGACCTTGAAACTTGGTATGTAGCATTGGGCATGCAGGCCCATTATAGTTTTTACAAATGATGACCTTGCGATGACCTTGACCTAATTTATGATATGGTTTACATTAGTACTTTAGGCTTTTATATGGGAAAAGGCTTAAACAGTGGATTTCTCAGAAACTATTTTAGTCTACGGTACAAAATTTGGTATACATGGTCAACTAAATGAACAAATGAAGATATTATGTCACTAAAGGTCAAATTCATTTGGTCCTTCCAATCGTTGTCAAGATTTTCAAATATCTTCTCCTCCAAAACAGCTGGGCCATTCAAAGCCAAATTTTATATGGAGCCTCCATGGGTTGGGGGAACGAATATTTGTTCGGGGTATTTGGGTCACATGACCAAGATGGCCGCCATGCCCATATATCATTTATGGTGAAAACCCTTCAAAAATCTTTTTCTCCAGAACCAAAAGGCTAATGACCTTGAAACTATAGCATTGGGCATGTGGGCCCATTATAGTTTGTACAAATGATTACCTTGCAATGACCTAGACCTAATTTATGATATGGTCAACTTTGGTACGCTAGGCTTTTATATGGGAAAACGCTTAAACAGTGGATTTCTCAGAAACTATTTAAGTCTAACGTACAATACTTGGTATACATGGTCAACTAAATAAACAAATGAAGATATTATGTCGCTAAAGGTCAAGGCCATTCGGTCCGTCCATCCGTCATCAAGATTTTCAAATATCTTCTCTCCTCTGAAACCACTTGGCTGATCAAAGCCAAATTTTATATGGAGCCCCAGTGGGTTGGGGAACGAAAGTTTATTAAGGGTATCTAGTCTGGGTCACATGACCAAGATAGCTGCCACACCCATATATAATAAAAACCCTTCGAAAATCTTCTTCTCCAGAACCAAAAGGCCTATGACCTTGAAACTTGGTATGTAGCAATGGGCATGCGGGCCCATCACAGTTTGTACAGATAAATACCTTGTGATGACCTTGACCTCATCCATGACATGGTCAACTTTGATATGTTAGGCTTTTATATGGGAAATCGCTTAAACAGTGGATTTCTCAGAAACTATTTAAGTCTAAGGTACAATAATTGGTATACATGGTCAACTAAATGAACAAATGAAGATGTTATGTCACAAAAGGTCAAGGTCATTCGGTCTGTTCATCCGTCATCAAGAGTTTCAAATATCTTCTCCAAAACCGCTTGGCCGATCAAAAGCTAAACTTTATATGGAGCCTCCATGGGCTGGGCGAACGAAAGTTTGTTTGGGGTATCTTGGTCACATGACCAAGATGGCAGCCATGCTTATATATGGTAAAAAAACCTTCAAAAATCGTCTTCTCCAGAACCAAAAGGCATATGACCTTGAAACTTGGTATGTTTGCATCGGGCATGCGGGCCCATCAACCAATTTAGTACAAATGATGACCTTGTGATGACCATGACCTAATTATGACATGGTCAACTTTTGTACGTTAGGCTTTTATATGGGAAATCGCTTTAACAGTGGATTTCTCGGAAACTATTTAAGTCTAAGGTACAATAATTGGTATAAATGGTAAACTAAATGAACAAATGAAGATATTATGTCACTTAAGGTCAAGGTCAATTGGTCCGTCTATCCTTCGTCAAGATTTTCAAATATCTTCTCTGAAACCACAGGGATGATTGAAGCCAACTTTATATGGAGTCTCTGTGAGCGAAAGGTTGTACCCGGGGTCTGGGTCACATGACCAGGATGGCTGTCATGTCCATATATGGTAAAAACCCTTCAAAAATCTTTTTCTCCAGAACCAAAAGGCCTATGACCTTGAAACTAGGTGTGTAGCATCGGGCATTACCGCCCATTATAGTTTGTTATGCTTTTATATGGGAAAATGCTTTAACAGTTGATTTCATGGAACCTTTTTAAGCCTAGATATTATAATTGGAAAATATGGTTAACTAAATGGATACATGAAGACATAAGGTCATCAAAGGTCAAGGTGAATATTTTAACTTTGCTTTGAGATTTTAAAATTGAAATATGCATTCCTTATAGGCCACTGGTTTCAAATTTGTAACAAATGAGTGATATAGCAAATTGTGTCTGTTGACAGAAGGTGTCAGGTGAGCTATAGGACCATTGGTCCTCTGGTTATCTATCTGTAATTATTCGTGAGTATTTTCTAATATGAGCCTACTCTTAAATGAAAGACTTTGCTTTCAGAGAGAGAGAGAGAGAGAGAGAGTGAGAGCAATTTCCTTCAATCAAGACTAGTCTACAAAGAAAATTGATTTGACTTCCAGAAAAGATAAAATAGTTTCCTATAGTCTTGTGGCCGTAGGGGCAGTGGGTATTAGAGGCCCACGGTATTTTGGGCACAACACATGAAAGACAGAGCCAATCTTTCTATCTTTTCGCTCCCTATCCTTCCTGATTTGAAGCTGGTGCCCATTTACTGTTGGGTTGACAAGGAGAGTTTCCAGTCGCCCACCGACCCACCTTGAATTCAAACGCGCGACCATCTGCAACATAACCGAGTCGACCTTACCACTGGAAGATGGCGTCTGCCAGTAAAGCAAACTAAAAGTAAGTTATCTCCCTGGTAAAAATGGCTGCTGAGAAATAGCAGTATAGCCATACATTTCAACCTCACTATCAATTATCGAACCAATTCAATTAAAAAATCGGAACAGAGAAGACAGACAGCAAACAACTGAACATATACTGAGAGGATTCAAAAACTTCCATCCTTTATATCTCAAAAAAAAAAAAAAATATTAGAAAAATAGATAGATAGATAGATAGATAGATAGATAGATAGATAGATAGATAGATAGATAGATAGATAGATAGATAGATAAAAAAGAAAAAGAAGAAAAGAAAAAACAAACATACAGGCACCATAATTTTGTTGCTATTCTGCCATTCTCATAACGATGTTACCACTGGAGCTCAGCGGTACATGACAAGGGCCGCCCTCCAGGGCCCCGTGCGTCTGTCGACAGTCCCGTCGATAAAAACAGCAATCAGCGTAGGCTTCCTTTCTGAAACGGCACATCTTAGGGCCGCAACATAGATGGTTTTCGCCACCAAGTGCCTGGCCTGCCCTGTAGCGTTGTACCATAGCACAGCCTAAATGTGTCGTCTTCTCCCTGGAACACCAAAATGTTATAACAGACGCATTCTTTAAGGCTTGATTATATCCATATCACGAATTAGAAATAGATCAACCGAATCGGTCAGGAATTAGCACGGTTCCTCCTGTCCTTAGTACAGTTACAAATGAATCATGTTAGGTTTACAATTTTCTGAGAAACCATTCCTCTTACAATATCAAATTCAATTTAAGAACTTTGAAGTCGGTCAGGGGCTTTGTTTAATATACCGCACCTTAACATCGGACACAGATGCAAACTTTTGCTGACATAATTCAATTAGATGATTTAAATAAACTGCTCAATCTTTAATTTGATACTAATCTTAAAATATTATACACTATCACAAGTGAAACGATCATCCGCCAGCAATAAAAAGTGGAAGTTTTTAAATCCTCTCTGTATATATTTTCTTCCCGTATAAAGTGTGGCTCATATGACGTATATATGCTTAAAGCCAAAAGTAACTTTAAACCGTATATCTGTTTAATTAAATTGCTAGCCATTTTTCTTTTGAAATTATAGGAATTTTTGTAACCTGTTCTTGCCACGCATTCTCTGGAGAGGTCTAAACAAATCGCTAATAAAACATTTCAAACGTTATTGGAGCTAAAGCTTTAAAAAGTAACTGATATCAATTATCTTTTCAATTCAAAGGAAGACAATTTCACTGTGATGCAGCTTCACGCTATAGTCAACACTTAATCAGATGATAAGGACCAACTGTTTTTTTGCAAGCGATTTTATTGACAATCTACTGTCTTTAAAGTTTTGTGCCCAAAACCCTGCTTTACTGAAGAATTTGTAAGAAAACGCAGATTATTTGTTTTTAATGTCCACACAGATAACTCGATAGTGGAATCACTTGCACGGATCTCAGTTCGGACAAGTCTTGAAGCTAATTTAAATATCTTATTGTTATCAAATCGGCAAAAGAATAAAAATATTCAATAATAAAAACTGTGAATTTAATTTTTGTTTTTAGTATATTACGTCATGACTGGAAATTAAAGGTAAAATGGAAACTTCTCAGGAATTGAAACAATTCAATTCCAGATCCCACATAAGACACTGTGGGGGAAAAAGACAACATAAAATTAGTTACCACCAAAGACATCATCAGCGGCAGCCATGTGAACAGCTATTTCCCATGACTGTAGGAGGTCACCGGGCCAGCCTTAACATCACAAACAATATATCATTAACAGACATAGCAACAAACAACATATTAAACAACCAAGAAGAACCAATTTGAAAGCAGAAGTGCCGGCTTGGGACGGCCAGTAATGAAATCACTGGGGAGAGGGGGCGTTGGGGGAAGGGGATTAACCGGTTTGCGGTCGCGACCAACCCTCGCCTTTGGTTCTGCTTTGGTTCATCAGACACTTCGACGTCTGATGAAGAGTCATGTAATTAAGAAGATGTTCCGATTTTGTTTTATTTTTTATTAGATTTTCAGTTGGCAGTTTAGAGTACAGCTGTTGTATTTTAGGATATTGCTGTAAAGTGGTGTTTACACATTGACACATGTTGCAATATGCATGTGTCCTGCAACGTGTGTTGGCGTGTAAACCAATTTTTAGACATAGGTATTTATGTCAAAATGTAGAGGACAGAAAATTGATTTGATTTTATTAGTACTGAATACATTTTTACGAACTTTGCAAACCGTTTGCTATTACCCATACACACTCATGCAAGGAAATTGAAAAATAAATCAGATCAATCACATTCTAAAATGACTGATTTTTCAGTCTTAAGCTTGATTGTTGCAGTTTTGAACGACCAGTGATTGCAGACTACTATTGTATATCTCTTATATGGACTTTTACTTCCTATTCAGTCAAACAAAAAATAAGAAAGCCATTGGTCCATAGTTGTCAAAGCCTCTTATCTACAGGTAAGTGAGTGAAAATATTTCAAACTATATGGGCGAATGACTTATTGGTATAGTAACTGCAGTTACTGTAGCAATAACGACTGCTGTACCATTATGGTTACCTCCTATGTACGAATAGCCTAAACTAGAAAACCAATAGAGAATTAATAAAGTAATTTTTATTATTTATGTAAAAGCAATGAAATAAATAAATAAACAAATAAATAAATAAAAAGCAAAAGTGATATCGTCTATGTAATATGTTATGATAAGCAAAGTTTCCTGAAAATTTACTCAGTAGTATTAAAATTATTTCAGTGCTTTGCCCTCCTATTTGCGCATCTCATGCCAATAAGATAGCCACCGGTACAGTACAGTTGGGCAACTAGTACGTAGCTTCGTGAATCATTATAAACTTCTTTCTTACGGTTGACATCTCACAGCTGGTTAATGTGTCTGGCCTGACACAAACTTTGAAGCATATTTGATAAAATTAGTCTCTTGACTGCCATTGAAAGTCTAGACAAAGCCCTTCACCCACGTTTGCATGGGAATCATTTTCTCAACTCAAAGTGAGTTTAAGTATCTCGCATGAGCCATTTTGTCGTGTATACTCCAATGACATTTTCAGAAGCTGGCAAAAATAATGGCTCTACAACCCAATAAATTTTGATATGCAATTTGACACAACGATGATGTATGTACCGCGACACGAGAAAACAAACAGAGTGGTTGTGCGCCCAGCGCAGACTCAGATCAGCCTGGTTATCCGCCCAGCCTGATCAGTCTTCATTGTCCGCATGGCGGTAGCTTAGACCCTTAGCTACTCTTTAACCGCTTAGGGAAGAGTCTAATAAGACTAGGCGGATGTCCAGGCTGATCAGAGTCTTCGCTAGGCGCACAGCCACTTTCTTGGTTTTCTCGTGTCGCGACTCATATCGTAAAATGCTAAAAACTGGGACACCTGAAATAATTCCCGTACTGCGTCCAAAAGATGCAGATAGAATGGTAATGAGTGTCGATTCAGATCAGACTTCTTCAGTCATATATAAGGCTTGCTTTATAGTATTTATACCACATTTACCAAAAAAAAAAAAAACAACAACAAAAAAAAAAAAAAAAAAAAAAAACTGTTCTTTTGCCGCCTGTAAGGTTCAGGGTTCATGAATTATTTCCTCATACAGGTTGCCAAACCGTAAATAGTACACACAGGACAACTTAAATTTTAAAGAAAGTAGGATCGGAAAAAAACATTACGGCGTCTTGCAAAACTCAGATAATGGCTGAATAAACACATGGGCAGTGCAGCTTTCATCATACTGCTATGGCATAATTATACCTCTCACTGAATATTCTAATTTTAGAATCAGCAGTGGATACTATACAATATGGCAAACTTTTACCTCCCACTGCCTGTTCTTTTTTTTTTCTAAATGGTGAGGTACAGTTATAGCATATAGTAAAACTGGTCTGGCTCTTGTGGTAAAAAGTGTTTAGCTTTCCTGCTGTCGAATTAGTTTTAATGTCCCTGGCTATAAGCGACCCTACTTAAATCCTTTATATTAAGCTTTGCGGGTGAAAAACCTCTACAGTAGTTCGTACTGAAAAATCAGTTACTCTTTATAAACGAAAAATCAGTTCCTCTTTATAAACAAAGTCAATGCCTAAATCGATCTTGATTTTCTTCGTAATGAACGGATTACTCAATCAATATACATAGCTACAATCAAGTTCATATGAAAAAAACAAAACAATAGATTTCAACTGACTAGTTTTATCTCTAGTATGGCGACTGTTTAAGTCATCGTTCGAGGTATTTCAACAACTTGATATAATTATTATCCAGCTAAATGGAGGAAAAGCCTTGCAAAACTGCAGAAAGTTTAACCCCTGGCTAACAGGTCCCGCGTAAATAAGTCTAATATGGTTCTACACTCTTTGCTTATCTGCCCTCCACTTATTGTCTTTGAAGGACTTGAAATTCGCCTGTGGTAATAATGCTTCCCAACGATACGGACTAAATCAGATGACCTATACTGAGCAACTTCATTAAAAACTTGCATACAGCAAAACCTCAGAGCCGTCTGTAAATCCATGCAGTCTAGCTAAAATTTTCACTGGGTTCCTACATGTATATGGTGTGTTCAAACAGCAGAGGCTCTAATCAGACTGCGCGGATGCGCAGGCTGATCTGAGTCTCTGCAGTTTGCATATATAAAAACACCACTTTTTGCGTGTCACAACTTATACGCCATACAAAATAAATCAACAATTAATTTGACGCAGCATGCCCTGAGGTCCAGGAAGCAATTGAGCTTCCAGTATGGTTCAATCCACGAAGTAATTATTCACTAACCCAAATGAACATACTTTGCAATTTACTAGGATAAGTAGTAATACCAATTAAGTCTGTTATGCCGTCGTAGCGTTATACTAGATGCTAAGATAAAGTTATATGACTTTTTTTTTCGAATACATACAGGAACATAATATCTTTTACAATTTTCACTCTTAAGAACATTTTATAAAGAAAAATATAAACCCATGTAGTTTAACATTCAAAATGAGGGACATGTAAGTATTTGGTTGGCAGGTATTTCTAGATAATATTTCGTCTCATTTAAGTTTAAAGACATCCAAACATTTTGCGCATTTTTGGAAAAAATGTCAACTTATGGTTCCTTTGGGTCAAGAAGTAGGAACAAAATTTCTGCCCTTAACCCTACTGTTTGAAAATGAATTACTGTTATTTGACGCCATTGATCAGCAGGAGGTAGTCCGAAACACCTATGGCTGAACTTAAATTACCCAAACGAAGATAATGAATGGATTCTGTACATGCGAACTATGGTTCGAATGTCAGAAATTAAAGACAAAGTTTGAAACTAAAATTTCCTTAAACTGACGTCGTTTAAAAATGTGAGAAATATTTTAACGGAAAAAAATCTAGTAACAACTACCATCAAAAACTTAAATATAATTGCTTTAAAACGATATATCGCATGCTTCAATGTATGCATTTATAAAAGAGATATAACGTTGTAAAATGATATATGATATCATGAAACACCTTATTCTTTTGTTACAGATATGTATTTTTATATATATCTTTAAGGCTATGTCACTCCACTTATGTCTTGGCTTGCCAGCTTCCAATCCAGGAAATATTGGCGATTGCCATTTTGGGCGAATTTTTCGAATTTCACTATGGTTCCTTAGACTTTGGCCATAATCGATCTGCGAATGCTCCCGAAACACACACTCTTGCAAAATAAGTCCCGAATAAAATACATTTTATCTGGTTTCCGACTTTTATCGCTTAATCCATAGCTTATTATCCTACGCTGGAAGACTTCGAAGTGCTTTTTAATCTCTCGCATAAACCGCTTCACTTATGTAAGGAAGTGGTACGTTTTAAGGTGAATGTGTACATAATATTGAGCCGCGACACGTGAAAACCAACTATGTGGTTATGCGCATAGCACAGACTCAAATCAGCCTAGGCATCCACCCAGTCTGATCAGACTCTTTGCTAAGCGATTAAAGGGTAGCTAAGGGTCCAAGGTACCTTCATGCGGACAGCGAAGACTTTGATCAGACTGGGATGATGCCCATGCTGATCTGAGTCTGCGCTGGCTGCACAACCACATTGTTGGTTTTGTCGTGTCGCGGCTCATATTCAGAGGAAGCGCAACTCTACCATTGCCTTTGCCGCCCTTTCTTAAAATTGAGCCTCGACAAGACAAAACCAAGAAAGCGGCAGAGTCCTAACTTTACGCTTAAATGGTATATAAGGGTCCATACCAGCTCCATATGGACAGCAAGGTATTTGATCAGACTAGTGGATGCCCAGGCGGATCTGAGTCTTCGCTAGGCGCACATGCCACTTTGTTGGTTTTGTCATGTCGCGGCCAAATAATAGGTCAACTCTTGTAGGAAATAATTTGCTCTTAGAGATGCATATTCCATCCTTTAAGAGTAGATCCCAGTTTAAAAGGGAGATGTTATCCAGGGAAGCAAACAGGAAGTAACAGAAATTGTTTTCCTTTTTTAAAGATGGCAGAAAGTATAGAGGTATACCTATACACCTCAATGAAAATCGGAAATAGCGGCTCCGAAAGCAATTCATCTTGTTTTGTTTTAATTTAGCAATGAACTCGCTATGATAGATGGAAGATATCCGTAGGGACGTATAAGGTTAAGCCTTCTTTATATCCCATTCATTTTGGACTAGATTTGCAGATAATGAATACCAGAGAGTCATTATATGTTGCAAGTCTTTATCAGATTAGTTAGTATAAAGATGGGTTGAACGAACGTGTAGGTTGCAATGTGATACTAAGCTCTGTTAACATTTTTCTTGTAAATGTCTAGAATTTGCTGACACTAAAACTGACTAGTCATTGCGACATGTATCTTAGTGGAGTTTGGTTTTTATTAGTTTGCATTCTTTTGAACTGTTACAGGTTCTTATTGCACTGGATATCTACTTGCTGATAGTCCTAGCCTGTTGTCATTCTCGAGCTAGTGGGTTGGGTTGCCTATGTTGGAAGGACGCCTGCGCTCGCGAACTAATACATAACCGTCTCCTTCCTGATGTCTGCAGCTGCCCAGCCTCACGGCTTACACAATAATACTCAATACGCATGTGGCTCGAGGAGGATTGTACTATGTTGTGTGCTTAGACATGTCTAGCGCTTGTTTTCCTCTGAAACCATTGGGGTTAGCAACACAGAATAAATACCAAGGGCGTAGCTACCTATACGCAAATACGCAGGTGCGTATTGAAATTTTGTCAAATTGACAAAATTTCAAAACACACGCGTATTTTCATGCTGAAATGCTGTTATTGGGCATAATTTTAATACTGACTGCCAACAGACACCAAAATTTGAAATATCTAAGCGGCTTAACTCCCTTTTATTCTCCGTTTATGAGTATAAAGCATGATTGTGCGTACTGTGTAATTGCCCCTAGCTACGCCGCTGAATACAATATAGAAATGTACATCTGTTACACTAAATATGGTGAAAGTACATTTATTTTGAAGGTTTCTTTACCAAATCAAAACCGCTCTCAAGAATCATCATTATGGCCGTCATCCCAAGTATAATAATGTATAATTGATGTATGACACTGATTGCTTAGGAGAATGACTTAGTTTGACCGCATGTTTGACCTCAAACTAACTGTAGGCCGCAGTGGCCTTTTTTTCATGGTCCAGTGATTTTGCCGTATAGCTGGAAGGTTATTTGATGTACAGACAAAATTGTTTTGGATAATGACGCACATATGACCGAATGTTTGACCTGAAACCAACAATAGTTCACAGTGACCTATATTTCATTGTCTAATGACTTGGTCTTATAGCTGGAAGACTATCTGATGTACGAACATGATTGCATGGTATAGTGACTCAGTATGACCATACGTTTAACCTCAAAATAGCAGTAGGTCACAGTTACCTATATTTCATGATCCAGTTATTTGCCTTATATTTTGAAGATTTAATGTTCGAAATGATTGCCTAGGATTTTGTCTCAGTATGACCCGATGTTTGACATCAAACCAAACAGTAGGTCAAAATAACGTATACTTCATGGTCCAGTGATTTTGCCTTATATCTGAAAGAATATATAATGTACAAACAGGATTGCTTGGGATAATCACTTTGTCTGACCACAGGTTTGATCTCAAAGTAACAGTAGGTTAATGTGACCTATATCGTATGATCTAGAGATTTTTCTTATATCTGCAAACTATTTGATGTACGAACATGATGGCTTGGGAAAATGATCAGTATGACCGGATATTTGACCTCAAACTAATTGCAGATCACTGTTATCTTTATCTTATGGTCCTGGACCAGTGAATTTGCATTATAACAAGAAGACTGTTTGATGTACGAGGATGATTGCTTGGGAAAGTGACTAAGCATGGCCATACGTTTGACCTCAAACTTACAATCGGTCAAAATGACCTATATTTAATAGTTCAGTGATTTTGACTTAAAACTTGAAGACTATTTGATATACGTACATGATTGCCTTGGATTATATCTCAATGTGACGCAATTTTTTACATTCAATCTAAGAGCAGGTCAGAGCTTTTTATATTTATTGGTCCCGTGATTTAGCCTAACATCTGGAAGACTATTTGGTGTACGAACATAATTGCTTAGGACAATGACTCAGTATGAGCGGGAGTTTTACTTCAATAATTAGTCATAATTACCTATATTCATGGTTCCGTGATTTTGCCTTATATCTAAACGACTATCAGATAAACGAACATGATTGCCTAGAATTATGATTCATTATGACCATTCGTTTGATCTCAAACGCACAGGCGGTCAACGTAACCTTCATTTCCTGTCTATTAATTTTGTTTTAAAACTTTAAGATTATTTGATATACGAACATGATTGCTCGAGATAATGAATGAGTATGAACCAATTGTGTTCTTGACCTTACAGCAGGTCACAGTGATCTATATAACATGGTCCAGTTTTTGCCTTATATGTATGATCCGATGTTTGACATCAAACTAACATAGGTCACAGTGACCTATGTCTCATGGTCCAATGATTTTTTTTACAACTAGAAATCTAAAGAGTAACCACACTTCAGGAACTGACTGAATCAGATCCCAAACCCTATCCCCAACATCAAAGGGAAAGATTGACAAAGACATCCCAACAAGCAATAAATTACAAGGGATAAGCCGAGTCAGCATCTCTTTCCCAAACAGGTGGCAACTCAGCTATCTTTACTGAAATAAATAATTTAGACCAACAGAAGGGTTACAACAGACTAAGCAAATTATACGAAAAACATTTAACAACTATTTTTACCTATTTTCTAATTCAATTATAGAATTGTTAAAATGAGAACACAATAAATTAAACAGCACCGAACATAAAACAAATGCAACCGCAACGAAAGTACCGCCTTGGGACTACTTGATATACGAACATGATTCTTGGGATAATAACTCAATATCACCTGATGTTTGGCCTCAATTTAACAGTAGGTCACAGTGACCTATATTTCATGGTCCAGAGCTTATATCCTGATGACTATTTAATGTACGAATTATGATTGCTTGAATAATGACTTCGTATGATCCCCGATGTTTGGCCTCAAACTAACAATAAGTCACAGTTACCTATATTTCATGGTCCATTGATTTGCTTCTTAACTGAAAGACTATTTAATGTACGAGTAAGTAAGTGAAAGAACTCGGGTTTGAAGTCCTTCCATTAACTAGGTCAAACAATTACGGGACCTCAGTTTAAAGACTGGAGAACCGGGGGATCTTTTTTGCGACCTCTGGATTGGTAGTCCAGCGTGTAATTCACTACATTACTGCCGGATCTATTTGATGTACGAATATTGATTGGGATAATGACACAGTACAACCACAGGTTTGACCTCAAACCAAACAGCAGGACAAAGTGACTATACTTAATGGTCCAGTGTTTTGTAGAGGAGAAATTAAATCTCGGACGAGTTTGAATTAGGACCAGGTCGGATTATTCCCTTCAGTGTATCTCTCTGAGTGACGAAAGATTTTCCTAAAGACTTATAATGGGAAAATATTGTTTCAGGCATAGCAACCCATTTTAGTTATCGAACTTGTAAACATTCAGTAATAAATTAAACAGGCAAAAATTTCTGATGAGTTCTAAATTCGGCCGTATTGTACAATTTGTCCTAGAGATACTTGCACTTGAGTGCTAAAACGCCTATATTTGGCCTTGTCACAGGCATAGCGCAGTTGTTTTTAATTGCAGCTTTATGAAACTTACAAATAATCAGAATAGGCATAAACTTTCGGGTGACTTTTAATTTTGGCTCGAACAGAATATTCACTTCGATATAACTTGCTTTTGAAGACCAAAAACTTTTCTCATGGACGTAAAATAGGGAAATGTTGTATCGGGCATAGCAGTTTTACTTTTATTGCTGGTTGATCAAAATGCTAATAACCAGGACAGGCATAAATTCTTGGACGAGTTTGAAATTTGGCTTATTGTACACCTCACAGTCAAGTTATTTGCCTGTGAGTGCTGAAATAGCCCATGTATGACCTTGTCCCTGGCAAAGAGTTTTTCTTTGTTTTATCGAAACTACACCATACTTGCTGATAACAAAAACAAGCGTAAAATCTCGGACAAGTTGAAATTTCGGCTATATATTGTAAAATTTGTCTAAGAGAGACTTGCCCTCGATAACAAAAGAAAAAAAAAAAAGACAAAACAACAACAACAACAACAACAACAACAAGAAAACAACAAACAAACATACTCGACCTTGTCCTAGGAACAGCCCATTGTTACGCAGAAGGTGTTGCACACGGTTGACACAGGTGTGGAGCCTTATGCGTCGCCAGGACGGCGGAGGGTGACTTCCGGTTAAAGGGTTATCGACCAGTGTACTACATTAATAAGGAAACTCTAACAACGTTAGAATTTTTGAAGTTTATATATATGGTAATGTAAATTCTATATACAAACATTATAATTTACAACTGTCACAATTAGAATAATATACAACACATATCAGTTCATGTCGCTGGCCCAAGTAAGGTGTTTGTTTCAAATCTGTAATCGATCTGCGTACGACACGCAAATAGATTACCGTCTGACGGCAACACCGTACTCGGCTCAGCGCCATGAACTAAAAGGAAAATACAAGAAACAAAGACGTTAACTGAGCTCACAACAAAAAATAAGGCCTTATGCCGGCTGTATTAAACTGGTCGCTCCCTGGATCCTACCAGGGGCCAGTCCATATATTATGGGAAACACCTTAGTGGACGAACACTACTGGTTCACACCGTCCCACACTTTTATCATCAGCCAATCAGCTCGACGACAGCGGCCGACTTCGCCAAGTATACGTGCATCCCGCCTTGGCTAGGACTCCTTAGTACGTGGCGTTGTGATTGTGCCTCTACCCGGGTTAGTATTAACCTGGAGATGTATATAGTATCTCCAGGTGAGACGTGGCTTTAAGCCCAAACAGCTGACTGCCGGACTTGAAGTGTCTAAAATTAACGAACTTACACTTAATACATTATAACAACATAATAACAATACGTAAGACTTGGGCCTGTCTTGGAAATACCATACAACGCCCTCGGCGAATGCCGAGTATAACGTGCACACGCCAGCCGTGTCACTAGACACAACTCGCGCGCACGATGTAAAGCCAAAACTGAGCTTACAACTTCCGCCAATGAAGAAACGTAGATCCTACTACGCATGTGCGTCGAAGGATGTGACGTCAAACATTTTCAAGAAGTATACTAACGTCAGCAGGTATCAGCATGACATACCCCACATAAAACATGAACGATCTAAACAATAACCTTTTTACATTAAATTGATTTACCAAAAATCTAACTCGCATATGTATCAATTCATTTCTTTAAAATAAGCGTATGACCATTTGTCATAGAATATATCCTTTGAATAGCTTCATAACCGTTTCTAACACATTTGGGATCATTACGTTTGATCTGACATCATGACGCCGATGATGTTATACCATATGACGTCATCTAGTGAAGGCAAATCAAACGCATGACGACCAAATTTTACCGTTATAACATATGGAAAAACCCTTAATGCGGTGCATGCAATGACGTCAATTGACGTCACGAGTATGTAATTAGTTCCATTACAAATCAATCTACTTCTATAGGCCACGTATACGTGAAACTAATATAAAAACTGACGTCACATGAATAACATGAATGCAACTGACGTCACTGGACGTCAAATAGATGCACACCATTGCAACCTACATCAGTGTTATAAACTATTTCCATAATTTACAAAACTTCCTAATATACAAATACCATGCGCAGCATGATCATTATCAACAAAATCCGTGGATACATTTAATCATACCATATCAATCCGAAGTCACAGTTTTCATTCTTAGCCAAACCTATTCTGAATAAATATAATAAAATCTTACCCCTCAGGTCTTAACACTTAACCTAGGCACGACAATATAATATCCTTCCACTTTGAATTAAAAAGCCACGCCTAAACTTTCAATAATAATTTACGATTATAAATAGTATGTATCTCATCTTAAAATCATGCGACCTAAGAATCATGCTTTTAATGTGAATATACCACGTGTGGTATTCACCGAGAATCCATGCATGACAAATAGCCACAATTTCCGTAAATGTTTTACTACCACAGTTACCCTAAAAACTGTAGCCCTACTGATTGAAAGGATTAAAAAGAATTACAACTTGGCATATTCGACGATCCGATGCATTTCGTAACACCCACTTATTACCTCACCTGAGCCGAATTCTCACAAGGTGAGCTTACAGTATAGGCTTATGGTATAGGTTTGGATCCTGTAAAACTAGTTTAAGCCCTCCAGTAATCTTTGGCTGAACGTTCAAAGGCGGTACTTCTGTTGTGGTTCCTCAGTATTACATGGTGTCATGTTCGCTTGTCTATGGTCTCTAGCAGTCTGGTCACCTGAAAAGCTGCCATTCTGCTTTCACTTTTGTTTAGTTTTGTAATTTAAAATGAATATTGGTAAAAGTAGATGCTGCTACTGTTAATTAGGGTAGCTGAATGACCACGTGTTTAGGAAAGAGCTGCACATTTTGTTTTACTGTGATCTTCCTTCGTTAACTTTTGTCAATTTTTGTGTGCGTGCTTTTTTCCCTTTTGGTTTTGAGACGGGATGTAGGACTTGATTGTATCAATTCCTAAACATTGCCTATCATTTTACCTTGGACGGTCTACCATCGTCAGCCGTATTCCGTCCAAACTTTTAAACTTCTTCTAAACCACTCAAAATTTTATGTGTAGCATAATTTGGGTAGGGGATCAACTGCATATAGTTTTGGGACGAATTGATTCAAAACTGTGGCTATCATAGCAGCAAAACTGTACCGTAGACTTACAATGGGAAAAATTGTCCGGGCTATAGCACCTTCAGTTTTGATCGGAACTTCTTCAAATTTGCTGGTATCCAGGACAGGTATAAAGTATCAGACGAGTTCGATTTTGGGCCAGGTCACAGGTCAGATCTTACTTGCTCTTGACCGACAAAAAACAACAACAACAACAAAAAACAGAACATACACTTACGTTGGGGAACAAATTGTCCAAGGATTGTAATTTACTTTTTTTTATCTAAACTTCTCAAACTTGATGATAGCTAAGACAGGCATAACATCTTGGACAAGCTTGAAATTCGGCGATATTGTACGATTCCTCTTAGAGCTACTTGCGCTTGAGTGCTAAAAAAGCCCATACTTATATACCCGCTTTGAAAAAGTGGGCGGGGGGGGGGGGTATACTGGTTTACATCTGTCTGTCCGTCCGTCTGTCCGTCCGTCCGTCCCCTTTTAATAAAATATTTCGTCAGAGATTTCTCAACAACCATGCAAGCTAGAATAGTCATATTTGGCATACAGGTAGATGACAATGTGTTGTATCGTGGGATTTCAAAACCAGCCTTCTTCTGCTTATTCTTCCCTTTATTTGTCCATTTTTTCTTTATTTCCATACTTTGAATAATGAACTTTTTCGTCAAAGATTTTTCCACAGCCATTCAAGCTAGAATAGTCATATTTAGCATACAGGTTGATGACAGTGTGTTGTATCGTGGGATTGCAAAACAGCCTTCTTCTTCTAATTCTTACTTGTATTTGTCCAATTTTCTTACTTTTCATACTTTAATGATTTTTTTCGTCAAAGATTTCTCAAAAACTGCGCAAGCTAGAGTAGTTGGTTTGCAGGTTGATGACTGATGACGATGTGTTGTATCGTGGGATTGCAAACCAGCCTTCTCCTGCTTATTCTTACTTGTATTTGTCCGATTTTCTTTCTTTCCATACTTTGAATAACTAAACGTTTTAGTCAAAGATTTTTATGCAACCACGCAATCTAGAGTAGTCATATTTGGTATGCAGGTTAATGACAACTTATTGTATTGTGGCATTGAGAACCAGCCGTCTACTTCTTATTCATCCCTGTATTTATCTGGTTTTCTTTCTCTCTCTACAATGAATATTGCAATTGTTCGTAAAAGATTTCACAGCAACCCTTTAAGGTAGAAGGTTCATGTTCGGTGTACAGATCGTAAACGACTTATTGTATAGCAAGTTTCAACCCGGCGGTATCTGGCATATTCTTCCCTGTACATGTATTTGTTTTTTCTTTCTCTCTTTACACTGAATAATGCAATATTTCGTAAAAGATTTCACAGTAACCCTTCAAGGTACAATGTTCATATTTGGTATACAGATTGATAACGACTTATTGTATCGTGGGAATGAAAACCAGCCGAATCTGGCATATTCGTTTCTGTAATTGACCAATTTTCTTTCTCTCCATACTTTGAATAATGATTTTTTGTCAAAGGTTTCTAAGCAGCCATTGCAAGTTAGAGGAGGGATACTTTGCAGGTTGATGATTACTGTTGTATTGTGGGATCGAAAACCAGCCTTCTCCTGCTTATTCTTCCCGATATTTTTTCCATTTTTTTCTTTCTCTTCTTACTTTGGATAATGCAATTATTCGTAACAAATTTAACAGCATCCCCTCAAGTTTGAATCTTCATATTTGGTATACAGATTGATAAGAATTTAAGTCTTACATGCATTTATTAATTATTCTGTCTATCTATGTGAAATCATTTTATTCCGTTTTGCATAGAAAGGAAACAATCCCGGACATGTTTGAATTTTGGCCAGAGCTGAATATTCACTTTGAAGTTACTTGCCCAAGAAGACCGAAAATGTTCCCATATACATACAATTGGGCAAATGTTGTCCAGCTCAAAGCAACTTAAGTTTTTGTTGAAACTTGATAAATCTTAATAAGAACTAGGAAGGCAGCCACTTTTATACAAGACTGAATTTCGGCCACATTGTACTTTTTGCCTTGGAGTTACTTGCCCATGAGTGCTTAAATTGCCTGAATCTAAATTTCCCGGGCATAGCGATTTAAAATCGAACGTTCATCAACCTTGTTCATAAATAGGAAAAGCATACAATCTCGGAGAAGTTCGAAATTCGGCATTATTTTACAATTTGTCCTAGAGTTACTTGCCCTTAGGTGATAACCCCCCCCCTATATTTGACCTTGTATATTTTTAATTGTAACTTTGTGAAACTTGCAGATATTAGGACAGGCATATAATTTTGTGAAACTTGCAGATATTAGGACAGGCATATAATTTTGATTAAATTTGGATTTGGGGCAGATCGAATATTCATTTTTGAGTTACTAGCCCTTGAAGACCCCCTCTCTCCACCCCCCCCCCCCCCCAAAAAAAAAAAAAAAAAAATAAATAAATAAAAAAATAAAAAATAAAAAAAAAAATAAAAAAATTAGAAATAATATGAAAATGTAGTCATACAAAGGGGTAATGTTGTTCCGGGCAAAACAACTTTATTTCTTATCAAAACATTATCAGACTTGCTGATAACCAGAAAAGGCATAAACTCTTGTACAAGCTCGAAATTCGGCCAAATTGTACATGTACCTATCGCCTTGAAGTTACATGCTGCCCTTGAGAGCGTAAATAGTCGATATTTGGTTTTAGCATAATTTATTTCCACCAATAAACATACTTTTATGGTTACAGCAATGATAAAATATGAACACAATAGCATCAGAACGAAAGCATAAGTTTATTTAGTTCTTATTTAGTTGAACATGTCCTGGGTATAGCGACTTGAGCTAAGATGATATATCATAAACAGGTGATGAGGTATGCAAGAACTGGATACCTTTGGGTGGATTCCGCCAAAAACGGAATTATGCCCTTGTTTGAATTGTTGGAATTTTGCATTTTGTCAATTTTGAACCGCTTGACCTAGGATGATGAATTTTGGTACATTAGTTATTCTATTTTGGTAAAGGTTAGATTATTAGTTTATTGCATTCAGTAAAAATCGACTTGTTCCCCCTGATTGTCAGTATTTATGCAGCTACTCGGCTCAATAACCACTGAGAACAGGGTTTTGAAATTTCATATATAAAGACATAGTTGATGAGAAATGAGATGAACCTTATTTTGCTTTTGCTCCTTCAGACTTTTCCAATATGGCCATATTTCAAACGCGTTCTTTCTAAATAAAGTCAGCCCTATTTTTTTTCCTTTAAGAGACGACCCAACTGGACGGTTTACATTGTCAAAGGAAGCAATCAGGAGGTCATAAATTGCGACAAAGAAAAAGTCAACGCATACTTTGAAATATCATTTTGTTCAAATAAGGTATTACACAAGTATACATAACGTGGTTCAGGATATGATGAAAACTATACCGCATTTATTTGGCTATAAGACGGAGGTTTGCACTCCCAAAAGTACCCCAAATATGTCAATCAAAGTCCTTTGAGCCGCGACACGAGAAAAGACTCAGATCAGCCCGGGCATCCGCCTAGTCTGATCAAACTCTTTGCTAAGCGCTTACTGGGTAGTTAATGGTCTAACCTACCTCCGTGCGGACAGCGAAGAGTCTGATCAGACTGGGCGGATGCCCATGTTGATATGAGTCTGCGCTGGACGCACAACCACTTTGTTGGTTTTGTCGTTTCGCGGCGCAATTGTAATTTTGCTTTAACATACAGTTTTCTTTTCTCAAACAACCTCCAAAACGTAGATTCGTCTTGTAAGACGGCTCTAAGTCTGTGGGATTATTTTAGAAGGAAAAACTCCGTCTAATAACCGAATTATTATGGTAACTTATTTAAATGATCACTTGCTGAAAAGTATCACAATTCCAGTTTGAAACGCCCCTGGAGTCGAACTTAGTTGTAGAAAGATATCAGATCAGTATAATCCAAAAACTATTTTTTCTTTATGAAATTATTTCAGTTGTAATCTCTGTAACTATCCGACTGCCACTGTTACTGGTATAAATAAAATGTATTTAATACTTTAATCAGTTCATGGATAACGAAACATGATCAGGTTTATCCACTAGCGATGCCACATAAAGCTAAACGAAAACACGTTTTTCTTGAAGACACAGTCTTTGGCATCAAGGAGAACCCGTGAACGCCAACAGCCGTGGCCATTAAAGAACTAAAAACTTTAAAACGCAATGTCGAAGAGACTTCGACTATGCGTTTTAAAGTTTTTAGCTTTCCCTTTTTGTCGAGCCCGCTTACGTCAGTTCGGTGTATGTCCGTGCGTGCGTCCGTCCGGATTTGTCCTGGCCATAACTTCTAAATTTATGGATGGATTTCAAAATAATTTGGCACAGTTGTTCTCCTTGATGAGTAAAAGTGCCTTTTGAAACATTTTTTTCATGTAGGTCCAAGGTCAAGGTCACACTTGAAGGTCAAATGATAAAATGGTCATAAATTGAGATTGTCTGAGCCATATCTTCTACATTTACGGATGGATTTCAAAATAATTTGGCACAATTGTTTTCCTTGACGAGTAGAAGTGCCATTTGAAACAATTTGTTCAGGTAAGTTCAGGGTCAAGGTCACACTTGAAGGTCAAATGATAAAATGGCCATAAATTGAGCTTGTCCGAGCCATTACTTTTACATTTATGGATGGATTTCAAAATAATTTGGTACAATTGTTCTCCTTGATGTTTAAAAATGCCATTGTGAAAATTTATTCAGATAGGTCCAAGGTCTAGGTCACACTTGAAGGTCAAATGATAAAATGGTCATAAATTGAGCTTGTCCGAGCCATTACTTCTACATTTACGGATGGATTTCAAAATAATTTGGCACAATTGTTCTTCTTGATGAGTGGAAGTGTCAAGTGACATATGTGTTTGGGTAGGTCCAAGGTCAAGATCACACTTGAAGGTCAGATATTGTAATTGTCATAAATTGAGCATGTCTGGGTCATCACTTCTACTTATTTTCCTTTGTGAAAATTTGAAAAAATAAAGAAGACAATTCTGGCTAAGCATGATGTTGTTTGGCTTCTTTCTAGAGTGAAGCAGTTACTTAGTCTTGACATACTTATAGGCCACAATAGCAAACAGCGGGCTCGACCAGTTGTCCCTGGACAACCTTCTAGTTTACTCTTCTTTTCTCTTTTTTTACAAACTTTTTTTGTGGTTTTCTTTGCAAACAAATTCACCTAAATGAAGTTTAACCCTTTATCAAGATTTCAATGACTGGTAAAATTATCTTAGTGAACACATCTTATTTATACCAGTGTTGGAAATTTTGTTCCTTCGACCAATTTTGTGGTTAAAGGAAAATTACCAACCATAACTTAACAAGAAAACGAGGGAAAGAATCCACGCATGCAAGTGAATGCAACCATCTGCAAAATATTTGTCATAAAGTTATACAGTACTGTACAACAATTTGGCAAAAGCGGATTTATAATTAGAAAATATTTTCCATAAATTATGACTCTTAGACATGGTGAACAGTTTTCTCATTAATACCAATAGTACATGACGTGTCATATCGGTAATGAGTTTAATAGTACATGACGTGTCATATCGGTAATGAGGTTAATAATACATGACGTGTCATATCGGTAATGAGTTTCTTTTGAAGAAATAGGACTACATGCACTTTGAAGAAAGTTGTATAACATAACAGCTTGAGCTGTGATTTGAGCCACGACGCGAGAAAACCAACAATGTGGTTGCGCGCCCAGCGCAGACTCAGATTTGCCTGGGCATCCACCCAATTTGACTAGACTCTTCGTTAAGTGCTCAAAGGGTAGCTAAGGGTCTAAGCTACCTCCATGCGGACAGCGAAGACTCTGGTCAGACTGGGCGGATGCCCAGGCTGATCTGAGTCTGCGCTGGGCGCACAATCACATTGTTGGTTTTCTCGCGTCGCGGCTCATTTATATATTGTGCATTTCTGTCTCTGTATACCAAATCTATTTTATATTATTAATATCTGAACAATTTTATGCAATATTTTAGATTAGATTAGATTAAACATATTTTATTGTACCATATAGACAAAGGGATTGGACACAAGTTATACCAACATTAGCTAGTCCTCTCCCTACAAAGAAAACAAACATTATAATTGTGGTACATATACAACAGTAAGTTCAGTTCACAGTATCGAAAGAAAGATAATATTGTTTTCTCCCCACAGCAGCACCAGTCGCCCCGCCCCAACCCCGACACTCACAAATTCCGAATTACAATTTATTACTTGACTATGTGAACCTATGTGTGTCTTTGATATATTTTAACACAGCCGAATGTATAATCGAATTAGTTTCAGCATTTAATGCGGGATCGCCATTAGTAATCAAATGCAAATGAACATTTGCGTGGATTAATGGAACTAAATAAACGATTTCTTTGTTCTACATATAACAAACACTCAAAGAAATAATGTTGAGCGTTCTCATTAACAGCGCCACACGAACAATTCGAATTAGCTGAAATATTTACTCGGAATAAATCAGCATTCAAATTACTACAATTATGACGAATTCTAGTTAAAATGATATCGTATAGTCTGTCCTTAGTAGATGGAAATTGATGAGTCCTAGAAAATTGTTTCTTAATATTTGTTTTAAACGAAGAGAGAGTAAGAGAATTTCGTATTGATTGATCAGTATTATTCCACAATTTAAGGGTTGACGGAAAGAACGATGACTCGAATGAACATAATCTAGCGAAAGGTATTTCAAAGTTCTGACTATTCCTTAAATTATAAGTCGAAACTGCATCAATTCTATTTGGAAGAAGATCTGTCAAGTATGATGGTGCGTCATTATTTATTATTTTATACATGAGAGTTAATTTTTTAGTTTTTCGCCTTTCAGCTAAAGTTTCCCAACCCGTTTCGGCATAGATCGAATTAAGAGATGCAAAAACTGGCAAGACAGTTACAATACGCGCAGCAATTAATTGCACTTGTTCGAGACGATTTGCATCCGTTTGTGTACAACCATCCCATACTTCGCTAGCGTATTCTAACAATGGCCGGATATAAATACAATATAGTTTGCATAGTATTTCTTTTGAAAATTGATATTTGACTTTTCTAAGATATGAAACTTGTTTAGACACTGATTTTATGATTAATTCTACATGTTTGCTCCATTTGTTATTTGATGACAGAGTAACACCTAAATGTTTATGCGTTTCAACAAAATTCAAGACTGAGTTATCCATTACTAACTGCATATCATAATCAATCAAGGTATTTGAAATAAGCAAAACTTCAGTTTTTGATGGATTAAATGAAATTAACCATCGACAAGCCCATTCGTGTAGATGTCTTAAATCATCATTAATAATAATTTGCAGATTCGGAAGATTTCTCGACGAATAATTAAGAGATGTATCGTCAGCAAATAACCTAGCTGATCCCTGTAAGTTTTCAGATATATCGTTAATATACATTAAGAACAACAGTGGCCCAAGGACTGAGCCTTGGGGTACACCAGCAGTTATGTTTCTTGAAGACGAGAAAGATTCATTGATGCACACTTTTTGATTTCTTTTTTCTAAATAACTTTTAAACCACAATAAAAGATCATTCCTTATTCCATAATTTTCCATTTTTAAAAGTAGACCACGATGCCAGACCCGATCAAAAGCCTTGGAAATATCACAGAATATTTGGCCACTTGTCTCAAAGTTTTCTAATGCTAAACATGTATTATGAATACTTTCTATAAGATGATGAACGGTTGAATGACCCGTAAGGAATCCTGACTGATATTTGTATATTAAAGAATTTCTATCCAAATGATTGTAAACATGTTTAAATAAAATGCGTTCGAAAGATTTCCCTACACAGCTAATGAGTGAAATAGGCCTATAGTTACTAGCAATTGATTTGTCACCTTTTTTAAAAATTGGAGTAACATGTGCTAATTTCCACAAACTTGGGTATGTATGCAGCTTAAGAGATAAGTTAAAAAGCGAACATAAAGGGATGGCCAGTGACATAGAACAGTTTTTTAACATACGATGACTTATTCCGTCTGGGCCCGTTGCTTTGTTAACTTTTAATGTATTTAGTATGTCAGCGACCTCAGAGTGAGTAATAATTATGTGTGATAATAAAATATCCGTTCTATTTTCAAAAACTGGAAGCTCAATGTTAGTGTCGTCAATTGTTGATATTGAACAAAAATAATCGTTTAGGGTCGTTGCTTTCTCATGGTCCGAGAATGAATAAGTGTTATCAGCATTGCAGAGGGGTGGTATTTTATACGAACTTTGATTTTTCCCCATAAACCTTCCCATTATTTGCCAAAAAGACTTGCTACCGATTTCTGATTTCGAAAGTATACCGTCTATTGAGTCGTTAAAATTTTCTTTTGCATTCTTTTTCATGTTATTTACCCGATTTCGTTGCCGTTTGTATCGAGTTTTATCTGAGTCATTATTTGTTTTCAATGCTTTTTTCCTTAGTCTGTCTCTTAATCTTATATTATATCTTAATTCCGAATAAAACCATGGTTTATCATTTGAACGTATCAAGACTTTTTTTCGCGGAATGCATTCTTTACAAAAATTGAGAAATAGATCAGTGAATTTATTGCATGCGTCGTCAACATTGGCATCGTCATTTATTACCGAATCCCAGTCGTATTGTAATATATAATTGTTTAGTTTATCGTAGTCTGCATTTTTGTAATTCCAAATTTCTCTATAATATGAGCTCGACAAGTCAACATTAATTTTCAATGACACATAAGTAGCCCTGTGATCACTAATTTGGTCACTAACTGGTATAACCCCTGAGTCTAGAACGCTACATGCGTCAGTTACTAAGATAGGATCGATTAAAGTCGAGGATTGGCCAACAATTCGTGTAGGTTCAGTTATAACGTTCGTTAAATTAAATAAAGACAAACAATCTTGTAACTGAGCATTCGCCATGCGAATGAAATCTATGTTAATGTCGCCAACTAAAATTATATTCGGACAATAGTCAATCGCCATTTCGATGGTCGTTTGCATTGACGAAATAAAAAGAGATTGAGAAGTATTAAAGTCGCTTCGATAAAAGCAACAAATTAAAAAGTTCTGAGTTTTTAATTTAACCTCTATCCAGATGGATTCAAGGTGGGGATCCTCAAAATCTTCACGACGTTCGTATTTTAACAAGCTGGAAATATAAACCATTACTCCTCCCCCATGTTGGGACCTGTCATTTCGAATAGGGGCATCAAATCCTTCCAATTCTAAACTATCCGTATCAATACTGGGGTCAAGATGAGTTTCCGAAAAGCAAAGAATATGAAAATCCTCAGCGAAGTCGTTAATATTATTGAGTTTATGTCTAATGCTTCTTGAATTAAGGTGAAAAATATCAAGAGAATGTATATCAGTTATATTCGGTCCAGGATGCGGATGAACATCCATACAGATTAGCAATAAAATGAGTCTATAAACCGTAAATGCATCATTCTTTACAAAACATCTTACGAAAAGTAATGCAAATGTAGCGAATGCACAAGCCGTGTGAAATTTAATGTTAAAACATAATCTCGGTAGGTTCAATCGTCGATGTGTATTTGCATAGAATGATCCGATTGCTGCTCTATAGGTTATTAAACAACCCCCATGTGATATCACAGAGAGGTAAGCACGAATGAAAAAGAGCACATCCGGAGCATTAAGTGCAAACAAGATGTATGACTGTTTATCATGAACAAGAAAGTGACGGTAGTGGAGGCTAGACGACGGCGCTGCTGTAAGTATCCAACATATATGAGCTTTATAAATAAACAAGACACATAAACTATGTGTTAGAAATAGCCTTGAATATTTCATTTACCCTTCTTTCGTTTCAGTTGCACTTGAGCATGGGCTGTGAAATTTATTTTATCGGCTAAGCAGGTACACAGCGACCGAACGACGTCAAAATAACGTCAAACTAACGTCGGTGCGACGTCATCAACATCAGTGATATCGTCACATCGACGTATACATGCCCGCTACCCCGTCGCTGCGCACCCGCTGGGAAGCTATTAGTGCAAAACCATGTATGTGAAAATATAAGCATCGGACCTATAAAGAACACAGCGTTGAATCAACAGAGACTCAACCCGGATTCAACGTTGAATCGGGGTTGACTCGTTGTTCATTCAACGCTGTGTGCTTACTAAAGAAGGCCTGGGATATCAGATTTTCACTGCATTAGAAAAGAAAAAAAAAGATTAGGCACAGATACAAGACTGCTCACTTAAAGGGCAGACTAGTCTGGGTCTGCTCAATTGCAGCTGTCCCCTACATTATTAAGAAATGTGCGCTGCAGACCGATAATTATTAACGTATTCGGGTTGCCTCCCATTATATATAGTGTGTGTGTGGCTGGTATAAGACGCCATTCAGCCACTAATATGATTAACGAAGACAGGAAGTTACCGTTGATCTAATAACGACAAGTTAGTGTAAATAAGTTTTCACTATACAATTTTTATCCTTAATTGTGTAGTTCGAACTGCATCCATACAGTTTAACTAAGCCTATTAAATCAAGCATACGTCGCCGGAACTTTGCACCAACATCGATTCAACATCGCATTGTTGCATCGACGTCGATAGGCCAGTGCTAAATCAATGTGAATTTACAGACTGTCATTCCACCCAACAAGATACTCAATTACAAACTGTCATATGTGCTGACGACTAGGAATTAGGAAGGCATATTTCATATGACAAACCACCAATATTGTTGATAAGGGCTACAAGCCAAAACATATAATGATAACTTGCAAGTAACTTCGATGGAATGACATGTATCTCAATGACGCCAGTGCGACGATAACTCCGATGGCGTATGCTTATTTTACAATACCGCCTTTCTCACCATAACAGTATTATTAATCATACTGTTTGTATCATAAAGTAAATATACTGGAATAGACTATACAAACGATGCAAATATAAATCAAAAGGGCAAACCAATGCACATAAAAATCCCACTATATACAGAGTATACACCAGAGCGACTGAAATATCTACTCAATCCTGGCACGCGCTGCCAGAACAACGACACACCAGCAAAGTGCAACGTCGTAACGTCGCACGGACGAGGGTACGTCGTTGTTCGGACAGTTTGTGCTTACCTAATTACCTTGGTTGAATTCTAGAGGCTTGTCAGTTATAACGTACAAATAGTTGTGCAATTATACAGACCACTAGTACATAATCGAACCTTACGAATTTTACGGATAACACACCGACCTTGATCGTTTCGCTCAGGCTCATGAAGGGCTTCCCGCCTCACCGTAATACCCACAGCCACGGAATGGCTTACAATCCCAGCAGGCAAACAAACAACGCTGAACCAGCATTGAATCAGCGTTGATTCAACGTCATGACGCTGAATCAACGCCGTTCCAACGCCGACCCAGCCACAGTGGACCCAGCGCCATGTGCCCAGTGGGATTTTGCTAAAGATAACTCCACTCGAACAATCTGTTTGAATTGCTTCCCTTGGAATGATAAACACACTATCAATGTATAATGCGCCATTCGATCACCTGTTCTTCAAAATTACTGAACCAAATACGTGCTGGGGTTGCCTCCTTAAATATCAACACAATAAATCAACGAAAATGAAAAGGAACATTAAAATACCACTGTGCAATACTTTTGGCAGTTTTGTAAGATTGGTTGGATGTAAATTTAAGTTAATTAGCCATATCAGAATTCACTAATAGATTTGCAAGTACATGAGTAATGATAACTCTCAGCAGAGATGTGCGATTGAAATGACCCAAACCAAAGTCTGCCAACCCCTCGGTTGTGGCACGCAACGCAGGAGCAACGTTGCATCGGCGTCAGTGCAGCAACCCACTGCTACATCGAGGTCGATACATCGATGCTCATGCGACATGCGCTTAATAGTTATCAAACTCGATTTTACAAAGTTAATTGCAAGTTATGTTTTCAACAAGGCTTCCAATCTTTCCTCTAAGCATACAGCACAGAAACAGCGTCGTTCCGACGCGCGTAGAGCGGCACAGCGTCGCAGCGTCGCAGCGTCGCCAACCTGACGACGCTCCGGCGATGTGCGCTACTGAGCAATCAATAAAAACGGTTACGAAAAAAAACGAGAAATATGCCGTGAGGAAATTGGTGTGCCAACCTATGCGGACCCAGATCAGACTGACTGTCAAAAGTGTAACTCAAAGCGTTAGGAATTTGCTTCCCGAGCGTGTACAGTTAGAATGACCCCACCTAGCCTATCAAACCCATGAACTTCTTTATGATAACAGTCCGATCGGGGTGCACAACATTCGACGAACCATCAATATTTTATGTTCTAAATGAACCATGCAATAATAAGTTTGTTTCAGCTCGGCAATGACTTATTTATTGAATTTCCACACCGTGAAACTGAATCGGCGACAACCTAACGTCAGCCGAGGGCCCCGCAGACACTGGGTGGCACTGCACATGAAACATTAGGATATGACCGGGTACTGAGGGTGAGAAAATAAAATAGTCCGGATAATCGCTCGGTCTAATTGCCACCAGATATCACAAACCACGCAGTTACAAAAGCCTCATCACTACATTGTCCTATTGTAGAGAAGAAACACACGAAAAATAATTGCGAGAATAAATCTATTTTGGTTGAAATGAACTATGCTCTTAATGTAACAAAATTCGTATATATTTACATAGAGTCCTCTTATATTTAGCCAAGGTTCGTGAAACGGTAACCATATCGGGCACATACGGAGGGAATCACCCGGATTGCGCATTTGAGCAGACTGGCTGGTGTCCTCCACATCTATCTAAGAAAACTACAGTTTCCGACAATTTCAAATTCTGAAAGTCAGGGATTCCAGCCAACAAGCTCAATTGAGCAGCCCAACGCAAAATCACGCCAACTAGACATAACATAGGGCACAAATCATCCTGTCACGGCCTGCAATATGATTACTGCTAAAAGAATATTTATGTTGCTGTAGTAACTTCCATGTCACTGATGTTCACGTAACCTTCGTTCACAGCTGTAGCAATCATGGACTCTATACTTTCAAGATTGTGAATTCTTGTCTTCGGTTGGATTTCATGAACTTTTGCAAATATTCTGCCGTCAATCGTCCAAAAAGATTTGATACGTTTGGCTTTTTTGTGTGTCACTAATTTGTCAATAATTTTCTGATTACTCGGCGTGAAGTCTTCCGACATGTAAACATTGGAGAGGTTGAATCGAGCTGCATACACTTTAGCCTTGGTTTTGTAGGACACGAACTTAACGATAACTTGTCTGTTATTGTTTCTATTTGCTTTCCAAGGGGATGACAACGACTGATTTCTGTTGAGGTAAGGGTTTCACCAAGTGGGAGGGCCCGATTAATTATACCAAGCACGACTTCTTCACAATCATCATCCACACCAAGAGGCACATTGTTCAGTCTAATGTTCTGTCGACGACCATACTGATCCAGGTCATTAAGATTTTTGGCAATTTTGCTGTTTGACTGCTCAAGAGATTTAATTTGATTGTCCTTTTGTTCGATCTGCGATTTTAAACAATTAATCTCGGTGTCTTTCCTTTCCAGCATCGGATCCATGACTTCTGATTTAAACTTGTGAAGGGCTGAGTTAACCGCTCTTGTTATTGATGCCTGCATTGACCTTTCAATAGCTGACTGAATAGATGATTCAATACTAGGTTGTAACTGTTTAATTACGAGAGGTACTAACTCTTTCATTGTATCTGGGTCAAAGAATCCCCCTCGCATGATGTCAGGTTTTCTGTGTTCAGAAGCCGACTGAAACTCTTGAAGATCTGGGAGTGACCCCCTTCGTCGCAGCCTGAAAGGCTGCTTATCCTGTTCCGGTGATTCTACCGCCTTACGTTTACTATCTTTACTATCTTTAACCTCCTTTGACACTTTAGGCTCTTTTGACCCCTTTAACTCAGCCTGTTTTTTCTGTTCAGTGCTCGCCATTGACACTTGCTTCTTTTTCTGATTTTAAAACGTTTATCGTTTGTTAACTATTTGCTTTATATTCTTATATTCTTATTCTTACTAGCTATTATTCTTTATCCTTTATGACTTTATAATAGTAATGTTTGATAATGTTTGACAATGAATGCTTGATAATTTTAACATTAGATTTCACTGACGAGTGGTCACAAGTGTAATCGATAACATGTATTGTCAACAGTTCAATACCCGTGAAGTACATATGTAACCGAATAAGATGAAGGTGGCCGAGCTTGGCGAGTGTCAACGTCCGGGTCGACACGTCCAAGGTTGTAAAATCAAACCTAGGCTTCTCGAACTAAGTTCCAGCAGCGTAGGCTTGTCTAAGTTCAATGCTGAGGCTTTACTGACCCCAATCCAATCACAAGAGGTTGTCAGTAGAATAGAGTGACTGATCTTAGGCCGTCTGGCCCGGTGGGGTCAGGCGGCGTAATTTCAGTTTCCCACCCCGGGAGCTGGTTACTAGCTCCCTCAGGTTCGTACGCTGGGTGTGGGTAATCCTTCAGTGTCCTGAGTCAATAAACACAAGATTTTAAATGATTAACAACTATTTAATGAAATATGAAAATACTTTGTAAATTTTGTAAGTGTAAATTAATTCCAAAGATTTAACATTTGTATTGCAAGTTCAAATTATATTGCACGGTAGAGGAGTTTCTTTTCAGAAATCTGCTTTTCACGAAGTCACTAATTCCATTATAAGTTGTTTCCCTTGGAAAACATACAGGAAGTCACGTTTTCTTTTACCAAGTTATTTCCTTTGGAAAACATACAGGAAGTCACGTTTTCTTTTACCAAGTTATTTCCCTTGGAAAAACATACAGGAAGTTATTGTATACAAAGTTGTTTCCCTTGGAAAACATACAGGAAGTTAGTTATTGTTTACAAAGTTGTTTCCCTTGGAAAACATTCAGGAAGTTATAGTTTTGTATTTACGAAGTTCTTTCCCTTGGGAAAACATACCGGAAGTCAGTTTTTTAATTTACGAACTTATTTCCCTTAAAAAAATATACCTGGGTCGCAAATTACCTTCTCAGAGCAATTTTACTCAAAAGAAATATTACTTTCCCAAATGGAAAACCTTTGTAAGAAAGACATTACTCTGAGAATTCAATTTGTTTCCCAAAAAAAATGCCTAGATTGAAATAAAGAAAAAAAAACGCAGGTCTCCAACTACATTTCGTACAAAATGTGTAAGCGGAGACCTGCCATACCCCTGGGGACAAAATAACCACCCGTACAGGTAGTGTATATTTGATCCCTAGCTGACTAGAGTGTCAAGCCCAATCGAGAGTTCTTCCCATGCTTCAGTCAGAACTTATCTTTCATTTACAAGGAATTTTAATTGAAATAAGTGAATTCATGAACTGTAGCAATTTGACAGAAAGCTTAATTCTTTGTCAACTCAGAATCATGTAATAAAGTTTTACCTTAAATAAAATGGATTTGTTCTAAAAACGAGTTTTATTTATAATTCTTACGAAGAAAGTTGCCACGTTACAAAAACCTCACAAAAGTGGATCCAGGGTACCAAAACGTATCAAGAACGTATATGCAAGGGAAGCAATCAAGACATTAAAATTTCAACTTCGGATACTCTCGGAAGTTTCCATATCGCAAGCAGAAAATGGCAGTCGAAAAAGCTTGTTCAATTTTAGCAACTTTCTTCGGAGAAAACAACAAACCTGAGTGATGGGATGAGATGATTTTACACACATATGATGGTAAGACATATATATTTATGAAATAAATGTACCTTAACGTTGATTTCCACAGGAGGAAGCAAGCGTAGACGAAACAATATTTTGTAACAATGGCGGAGTTACATAAGTTCGGACAGTACGGATTCGGACCAAAATATCAAAATCGTGGATTACGGCCTATCAACATGACTGCAGTCATGGAAATGCTTATAAATGTGAAGTTGAATATAAAATAAATCAAATCTGCCACATTCCAACCTCCTATGGAAAAAAAAATAGAAAATGAATTTCCAAACGTGCAAATTCATAATTTCCAAACGTGCAAATTCATTTTCATTTTTTTTTTTAGACAAACATGCTAATAATGAGACATTTAAAACATCAGACAGTAACCATTTATGCCAATGTATAAAATGTAATTACATCTCATACTAAAAAAAAAAAAACTTATATATGTGAAAGATAGAGATAGAAGCGTTCCCAGCTCAAACTGTCAACATTTCTAAGTATACTAAATTCATACACAGATCAAATATTACTACTTGAACTCCGTAAGAATCCAGTATACATATAGAAATAAAAAGATTTACTTCTATTCCAGAAAGAACCCAGAGATAGACAAAGCTAAACCAACAGGACAGAAGATTCAAATTTATCCATTACTTCCGCCTGCGAAGCAGAATTAGAATTAAAGAGAGAATAATCTGTTCGCTTCCTGGACAACTCCCTACGCTTATGCGAAAGAAACTCAGGATCTGACTCAACGTCTGCAGGCCTTAACAAAGTATTAGAAGGAAAAGGAAGAACTATTGATCCAGGGTTTATAAAATCAGGATTCTGAACTTTCTTGTGCTGATACGTGACAGTACAATTCTTATGGCTTTTCTTATGACTGTTCTTGTTCCATTTCATAAGCACCTTCTTACACAAATCACACTCGTGTTTAATAATATAACTCCGGTGTCTAGCAGCGAAATGATCTACATATTTGTTGTAAGTAGAATATAGAGTCATATCCGGACATCTCGGTACCTTACAACACATTCCCAGACGTGGCCACGGAAAATTGGTTTGTTCACTAAAGGCTCTCTCTTCCTCCTCCTCAACTCTCAACTCTAAGTCACATTCCATGATTCTGAAAGGCAAATGAAAGTCACATTCCGATGAGAAATTGAAAAGACAGAGAATACGAAAGAAAAGAAAAAAAATGTATCCAGAGGTCTAGGTCACCAGGTCAAGATCACCACATCACGGTCACCAGACTGGGCTGCGTCTACAAGAAATGGGAAAATTAGACATTCAATCAGCAATCAATATGCTGACTTTATACAGTCATATTTATCTTTTACATGGAATATTTTTACAAATACGATTTTTTTTTTTATATATATATTATATATATATATATTTCAAACCAAATTTGTATTTTAAATGAAATAATTTTTTACAATTCTGATTTTTCACATATACATATATACTGAATGTAATACTTATACAAACATTCATTTTACGTTTAAACGAATATTTATACAAATACACCTTTTATCTATTTAATGAGTATTTATACGAACCGACATTTTATCTTTTTAACTTGTTTAAATGACATATTGTTCATAAAGTGATATGTCATAAGACATGTCACTACTAATAAGTGTCAGTAAGTCAACATATAAAACAGAACATAGTTGAATTATTGGCATTTATGATATATAGCTTCATATATCAAAGCAAATGCAGTATTTAATGAAATTTTAATGAATTCAATGAATTAACACACACAAAAAAAACGAGACAAAACGTCACAGTATTTACAATGTACTTCCCGTACAGGAAGTTACTTTATCCCTTGGGTACGAAAAAAAAATCTTTAATTTTAATTTCTTTTAAGGGGAGTAAATATCTCTGGGCTTGATAGCGCGGCCCGCCCGGGTCCTCACAGGGGTTTTGGGCACAGGAACGGGGTCAGGCTCATATTCTACTTCAAGCTCCTCTTCCGCAGAAATGTCATTACTCAAATTCTGTTGAGTAACATCAAGGTCATCTTGACCTACAAAATCTGGGTCATCAAAAATGGAAGAATCATACTGATTCTGAATCAAACCGGGGTCATTCTGGGCAACGTCCAGCTCTTCAGTGACAACCGGATTTCCATCAGGATCAACCCAAGGGGCTGGACCTTGTTCACCCCGATAGGACTTGAGATAATCAACATGTACATTCACAACTGGACTTTTTGGATTTTTCTGAAGAGAATAGGTTACTTCTGATATTTTCTTAACTATGAGATATGGGCCTATCCATCCTAATTCCAGTTTTTTATCTGCAAATGGGGGATAAAATCTCCAAACAAAACTCCCTATTTGGTACTCGGTTTCTGTTGCCTTACTGTTATAATATTTCTTTTGACGTCTTGCTGCAATTTTCAAATTGTCATTTACAGTTTGAAAACTCAACCTCAGGGCAGATTTCAACCATTCAACGTATTGAATTGGACACTCTATTTCCTGATTATCTGAAGGGTTGCCATACATCAGGTCAACTGGGCAGTTTATTTCTTGACCATACATTAACAAATTTGGCGTACATTTTGTAGAACTTTGTTCTGATGCTCGATAAGCCATAAGCAAATATGGTAAATAATCGTCCCAGTTATTCTGATTTTCTGAACAAAATATGGCTAACATTTGTTTTAAGGTTCGGTTAAACCTTTCTATAACCGCATCACATTGGGGCCAATAGGGGGTAGTCCTAGTCTTCTTTATTCCCAGGAGGCGACAAACTTCCTGAAATAATCGAGATTCAAATTCAGGACCCATGTCTGAATGTAACTGTTCCATACAGCCATAACGGCATATTATTTGGGTAACAAGTATGTCGGCTACAGTCATTGCCGTATGATTGGGAAGGGCAAAGGCTTCCATATATTTTGTAAAATAGTCCCCTATTACAACTATGTATTCATTGCCATCTTCAGTTCGAGGAAGGGGCCCAAAAATATCTAAGGCTACGACCTGAAAACGTCGAGTTGCTTTGATTTGTTTAAGGGGATACTTGCCTACCCCAGGACCAGGTTTCCCTCTAGCGCACAGATCACAAGAAGTACACCATCTTTTGACGGTGTCAGTAATATTTGGCCAATAGAACCTTCTCTTTATGAGGTCTACTGTTCTGTCTCTGCCAAAATGACCTGCAGTACGATTAGTATGAAGTTCTGTAAATATTTCTTTTCTTAAAGAGTCAGGTGTTACTAATGCAAGGTGGACTTGTCCATTTATGCCCTCATACTTTTTATATAAGACCCCCTCTTGAACAACTAATGAATCCCAATGATGGAACAGAGTTTTAATATTTTGGGAATAATTGTTAAATGTTTCTTTTGAGGGTTTCTCATCATTTTCTTTACTGTGCAGGACAATGGCTATTTCTGGGTCGCCTAACTGCAACTCGCGCAATTCCTCCTTTGTTTTACTACCTAACCAGTTTGGGACGGGGCTTTCAGTTGAATCGGCCGCGTTTGGTGAGGAACACCCCTCGGCGCGAGCAGCGCTTAAGGCACCGCAAACGGTCGCGTCCTCACCTGTAGACTTTGAGACGGAAACTTGCTGGTAGGGGTGAACTCCCTGTCCAGCAGAACACGGGTTCACTGGCATGGCAGGAATTTTCTTACTGCAGTCTACACACGTCGCGTTCTTACACTTACGAGGAGGAATTCTTGACAGCGCATCGACATGTTGCATTTGAGAGGCTTTTTTATGTAATATTGTGAAATCATACGTATCTAACACCGTAAGCCAACGACTGAGCATACCATCTGCATCTTTGAAATTCTTAATCCACGTTAAACTAGCATGGTCTGTGTGAATGTCAAAATGACGGCCCATCAAATAATGTTTAAAATGCCGTACAAAATAGACAACAGCAAACAGTTCACGCATAGTGGTGCAGTAGTTCTGCTGTGCTTTGGTGAGTGTTTTACTCGCATACGCAATAACTACTTCCTTTCCATCTTGTTCTTGAGAAAGAATTGCCCCTATTCCAAACAGGGAGGCGTCGGTCTGTAAGATTAGCTTACCAGATGATGTAGGATAAGCCAACAACGGAGCTGACGTTAAACAGAGTTTTAGCTTATTGAACGACTCTTCGCAGGCTTGATCCCACTTAAATTTGACATTTTTCTTTGTCAGGTGATTGAGCGGGTATGCAATTTCAGCGCAGTTTGAAATGTAGTAACGGTAAAAATTAACGAGCCCCAAGAAAGATTTGATTTCTTTACTTGACTTAGGGCGAGGCCAATTTACAACTGCTTCAATTTTCTCAGGATCACAACGTGTCCCAGACTCGGTGGCAATGTGACCTAGAAAAGCTACTTGTCTTTGAAAAAAATTACATTTGGAAGGTTTTAATTTCAAGTTTGCACTTCGCAGCCTTGCAAACACTGCTCTAAGGTTGTCTAAAGTAGTTTTAAAGTCAGAACCAAAAATTATCACATCGTCTAAGTAGCAAATGCATTTTTCCCACCGTAACGTACCTAGAACCGTTTCGATTGCTCGTTCAAACGTTGCCCCGGCATTACAGAGACCAAAAGGCATAACCAGAAATTGAAATAGACCACGCGTCGGGCTGGTAAATGCAGTGTATTTCTTTGAATTTGGGTCAATTTGTAATTGCCAATATCCAGAAGCTAGATCAATGGTGTTATACCATTTTGATCCAGATAAGGTGTCAAAAATTTGCCTTATATTAGGAAGGGGATAAGCATCTTTTACCGTAACAGAGTTTAGTCCCCTAAAGTCAATGGCAAATCTGTAAGTTCCATCAGATTTTTTAACTAAACAAATTGGAGCTGACCACGGACTATCACTTGGCTCTATGACGTTTTGTGACAACATTTTGTCTAACTCTGTATCTATAATTTCTCTTTGAGCTAGGGGACATTTCCTAGGAGGAATTTTAATTGGTTTGGCATTGCCCACATCAATTGAATGGGAAGCTACATTGGTCCTTCCTAACTGCCCATCAGGACTCATAAAAATGTCCTGAAATTCTGCTAAAAGACTGGAAAACTGCTGTTTTTCATCAGTACTTAAATCTTCAGAAACATTTTCAAGTAAAGGCTTTAAATGCTCTGGGATTTCAGATTCAGAGAAGGATTCTGAGTCTTGGTAATGTAAGTCCTCTATGGAGCAAGCATGACCTAAAATATCTCGAGGTCTTAATTTGATGGATTTATCTGTAATGTTCATAACAGATATCTGCGAAGAACCTTCTTGATTTATCAATGATTTAGCTACCAATAATCCTCTTTTTTGACTATTTAATGACGGCTCTATCATGTTTAACTCTTCATACAAGGGATAATCAGTTTTGGTCCTCAAAAAGGCTTCCGAAGACGGGGGAATTTTGACATTTTCTGTTACTAAGATTTTGGCTACTTGATTGGAGTGTAACTTAAAAAGTTTGATTACCCCTCCTTTGACACGCCATGTTAAATTGTTCCATTTTAGATATTTGCCTTGCGTCTCAATGAAATCTTGTCCTATAATGCCCATATTCCCCTCTATGTTTGCTACCAGGAATTTCCAACTGTAAGTTTTTACCTCGGTTTCTAACTTAAATACTCCTTGTCCTAAGAGTTCTAAAACAGAACCATTGGCAGCTGTCAAAGTGGTTTCAACAGGTGTTAAACGAGGTTTATTTGACATTATTTGATTGTAAGTATCCTTCGATATTATGCTCACTGTAGACCCTGTATCAAACAACAAAGGAATTTGAAGGTCTTCTATCTTAGCATGAAAATACCAGCATGCACTGGATACATTATTAACAGTGAGGGGTTGATTCATTGTATCCTTCTTAACTGTGTTAGGACTACAAGTTGGGTTAAAACTTGACCTATTTCGTAATAATTGATCCCTTTGTGAGTGTTCTGAGTTGCTATTAGTCTCATTATGCTCACCAGAACAAGAAACACTGCTGTTTTCTTTTTGATCTGATTCTGGACTGCAATTCTGATATTTTTTTTCATTTGAGATAGTAGTACTTTGAGTGGTACTTAAAACAGGAGTGCCTGAGGCACTTTGACACTGTCTATCAGTACTGATGTGACAATCTGTACTTAATGTAGTGTTATATTGAGAAGTGCTGCTGACAGGAGTACCGTAAGTACTTTGACACTGTCCTACTGCACTATTTTGACTATTTGATGACCCCTGTGAATGTAAGCAATTTGTACTTGGAGTTATTACTATTTGTGGAATATTAACATGACTACTTGTTATACTTGTTTCACATATTGGTATGGAGATTTTACCTTGCTGTCTTAAGGCAACATTTTCATTAATAATACTATTTTGAGTGTCATAACTCTCTGTACTGTGACAGAACAGTGAAAATTCACTACAGTTACTGTCAGTAGATGTTACTTGCAAAGGAACTTCTAATGAAGTGCTTGTATTTTGAATTGTCTTAACATAAGTATTCTCTTGTTTTGGCCTCTTGTGATCTGTGGCTACGCTATTGGCCTCTAGTGTAGCCCTTGGGAGTTTTCCTAATCAAGTTGTTGTTTTAAAGGACAACGAGAAATTATATGACCTTCACCTTGACAGTAATGGCATATTATCTTTCTAGGTGTTCTGTTGCCTTGTTGGTTTGACCTATAGTTATTATTCTTTGGCCTAGTATCACTTTCTTGCTTGACTGCATTAGTGGGCTCTTGAAAGGGTTTTTGGATTTGGTCTGACCTACCCATTACTGATTCATAATTATGAGCATACTTTAAAACCTCTTGTATTAGCCCGCTTGCATTAGCTTGACACATGTTTAGGTTTAACTTTAAGTAGTTTTTACACTCTTTATTGTTTAAACCTTCAATGAACTGTTCTGTAATTAATCTATAATAGATCTCTCCCTTTTCATTAGGGTATGCCCTCTCAGCTAAGTACTGTAACTCTTGCATAAACTTGTCTAGAGTTTCATTTGCATTTCTCCGTCTACCCTTAAATTTAACCCTATACAAGGACTCATTTGAGGTTACCCCAAACCTACTAGCAAAGGCTTCTTTTAAAAGGTCGAAGTCTTTGGTGACCCTCAGTTGCAAGGTATCTGCAAATTCAAGTGCACTCCCTCTCAATGACACTAAAAGGCGCTTGCATTTATCAGAACCTTCCCAGTTATTAATATCTGCAACTTTTTCAAATAAGGAAACAAAAGTGTCCCATTTTTCCTTACCATTATAAGTAGGGGGTTCAACCTTTTTATTACAAGGGTGACAACTAGTCAATGTAGGTTGTACTGTAATGTCTGCAATGGCAGACGGATTCACAGTTGGTTGTATAGGGGGTGGTATGGTAGAAGGTATGGGTTGACTTCCAAACATCAAATCTAACTCTTTGCCCAATTCAGAGTTATGCGAGACTTGACTAGGTTGCAATGTGGTTTCAGAATTACGCGAGACCTGACTAGGTTGCGATGTAGTTTCTGACACATGGGATACCAATGGCTGGTTAATATTTGCTGCTGTATTTATAAATGGATTATTTATATCCCCAGATACATTATTCATGAATGGATTTGTAGTATTTGAAATCACCGTATTTTCAAAGGGGTTCCTGCTAGTCCCATTCACATTACTCTCAAATGGATTGTTAGTAGACCTTGGCAGATTAAATGTAAATTGGTCACTACAAATATTTCCTGAACCTAAGCTGCTAGGGGTAGAAAAAGTTACACTTCGAGTAGGAATTGTGCCTGTTGGTATAGCATTTTGATTTGTTTGTGCAATAACTCCAGAAGGAGTCATAGAATACCCCATTGGATATACACTTGTATTGAATATTGGACCAGGCATAGCCATATAAGTTCCAGGTGTTATTTGTCTAATTGTGGGCGACTGGGCTTGCATAGCAGGTGCCACTTGACTATACATAAAGTGATCATGATATGCAATAGGGGTAAGGGGATTTTGAAATGATGGGTATCTTAAAGACCCTGCAAGTGTGGGGAATCCCCAGGCGGGCGTGCTAACCATCCTTGGTATGAAGTCAGAAGGGGTCCGTGTATCCATTTTAAATTAAGCTCAGAGTAATATAAGTATACTATTGACTCAAAACACTGAATTTAACGCCACACCCTGCTCGCAGCGCCAAATGTAACCGAATAAGATGAAGGTGGCCGAGCTTGGCGAGTGTCAACGTCCGGGTCGACACGTCCAAGGTTGTAAAATCAAACCTATGCTTCTCGAACTAAGTTCCAGCAGCGTAGGCTTGTCTAAGTTCAATGCTGAGGCTTTACTGACCCCAATCCAATCACAAGAGGTTGTCAGTAGAATAGAGTGACTGATCTTAGGCCGTCTGGCCCGGTGGGGTCAGGCGGCGTAATTTCAGTTTCCCACCCCGGGAGCTGGTTACTAGCTCCCTCAGGTTCGTACGCTGGGTGTGGGTAATCCTTCAGTATCCTGAGTCAATAAACACAAGATTTTAAATGATTAACAACTATTTAATGAAATATGAAAATACTTTGTAAATTTTGTAAGTGTAAATTAATTCCAAAGATTTAACATTTGTATTGCAAGTTCAAATTATATTGCACGGTAGAGGAGTTTCTTTTCAGAAATCTGCTTTTCACGAAGTCACTAATTCCATTATAAGTTGTTTCCCTTGGAAAACATACAGGAAGTCACGTTTTCTTTTACCAAGTTATTTCCTTTGGAAAACATACAGGAAGTCACGTTTTCTTTTACCAAGTTATTTCCCTTGGAAAAACATACAGGAAGTTATTGTATACAAAGTTGTTTCCCTTGGAAAACATACAGGAAGTTAGTTATTGTTTACAAAGTTGTTTCCCTTGGAAAACATTCAGGAAGTTATAGTTTTGTATTTACGAAGTTCTTTCCCTTGGGAAAACATACCGGAAGTCAGTTTTTTTAATTTACGAACTTATTTCCCTTAAAAAAATATACCTGGGTCGCAAATTACCTTCTCAGAGCAATTTTACTCAAAAGAAATATTACTTTCCCAAATGGAAAACCTTTGTGAGAAAGACATTACTCTGAGAATTCAATTTGTTTCCAAAAAAAATGCCTAGATTGAAATAAAGAAAAAAAACGCAGGTCTCCAACTACATTTCGTGTAAGCGGAGACCTGCCATACCCCTGGGGACAAAATAACCACCCGTACAGGTAGTGTATATTTGATCCCTAGCTGACTAGAGTGTCAAGCCCAATCGAGAGTTCTTCCCATGCTTCAGTCAGAACTTATCTTTCATTTACAAGGAATTTTAATTGAAATAAGTGAATTCATGAACTGTAGCAATTTGACAGAAAGCTTAATTCTTTGTCAACTCAGAATCATGTAATAAAGTTTTACCTTAAATAAAATGGATTTGTTCTAAAAACGAGTTTTATTTATAATTCTTACGAAGAAAGTTGCCACGTTACAAAAACCTCACAAAAGTGGATCCAGGGTACCAAAACGTATCAAGAACGTATATGCAAGGGAAGCAATCAAGACATTAAAATTTCAACTTCGGATACTCTCGGAAGTTTCCATATCGCAAGCAGAAAATGGCAGACGAAAAAGCTTGTTCAATTTTAGCAACTTTCTTCGGAGAAAACAACAAACCTGAGTGATGGGATGAGATGATTTTACACACATATGATGGTAAGACATATATATTTATGAAATAAATGTACCTTAACGTTGATTTCCACAGGAGGAAGCAAGCGTAGACGAAACAATATTTTGTAACAATGGCGGAGTTACATAAGTTCGGACAGTACGGATTCGGACCAAAATATCAAAATCGTGGATTACGGCCTATCAACATGACTGCAGTCATGGAAATGCTTATAAATGTGAAGTTGAATATAAAATAAATCAAATCTGCCACACATATATGTAGACCTATGTAGACCTATATGCAAAAACTGTTTACCTCCACTAAGTCCGAATTATCCGACAGTTTTTCACAAATTTCATATCCAGGCACTTCAAAAACAATACAGTTAATAATAGTTCAGTCCATTGGTCATAAATTGCACTAAAACAGCACAAAATTCGAAATTCGCCCACTGCCAAGTAAAACGTTGCCTACTGCACCATTGTACCACGTGCAATATTTTTAATAATAGAGGGTCAGATGTTACAGAGCGAAAAAGGGAATAAAGCAAAGCTGACTGCTGATCTATTGGTCATGATAATTACATTTTATTATACTTCTCAGATTACATAAAATACACGTATTGTATAAGCGGTAATTATTGAGAAATTTTCATTATATGTCAATCCTAGCTGTTTCAATAAATCATATACATGGCGGAATAAATAAATTCTAGCTGCACTTTTACGTTTTATAGGCCATTTGCTGTCTTTAAAACAGGTCATTTTGCTAAATATCTCTAAAACTACCACAGCTATCACTGTGAAGTAAAGCGCATCTTTAATGTCTATCTTATACATAACTAATCTATAATTTTCCTCAAAATTATATTTTGAAACTAAAAAGTTTCTTTAGAAAACTGCCCATTTTTAGAAGATATTTTAACTGTATTTTACAAGGGAGAAAGTTTATTTATGGAACAGCCTTAGAATGGCCAATATTTACCTATGTCAACTGTTAGTTAATTGTACAGAGTTACTCAATGGCACCTATATACCTGTTAATCTTTTCATGTGAGTAAAAATGAAATTCACTTATTTATTTGTTGCCAAGATAATTGATTGGTGATGAATAGGATTAATTTATCTATAGAAACATGTCTTGTTTGTGATGCATATATGGGCATTGCTTATAGCTATTACATCAAATGATTGTACTCCCGTCTACTTAAGCTGAAAATTTTGTAAATTTTTGTACAGGACTAAATAGACAAAAGCAAAAAAATTGACATGATAAAATTCTTTCCAGTTATGTATTAGTTTGACAATACCAGTGGAGAAAAAAATCAAATTTATCACCAATAATAAAAGAGAAAATCTGCAAAATGACCTGTTTTATAGCCAGCAAATGGCCTATACTTGCATTTTCAGTAATTTATGACCATTTGTTGGACCAAAGACTCTAAAATCGCAAAAAATGATGAATTTTCGTGAGCATTTCAGAAATAAATGTTTTATACCAGACCACACTGCTTCGAGCTAATATATTCTGGTTTGTGTTAATCATGTTAATTATCATAAGATAATATCATATTGTACAATGTTCGTATATGTATTAAATTAATTAAATCTTGATATTGGTGACTATGATTTTAAGCAACTGAAATTTGCGTTTCGTGCATCAACGCTAAAACCTCAGAAATTTTGAGCTTTGCAAAATTTAAGACTTAGTGAAATGACTATTCAACAAGATTGATTGTAGTTCCTTGTATAAAATAACACATAAAGCATCATTCTAATGCACTTACAAATATTACGCGACGTCTGATTGGATAACGTCAAAAATTTGCGACAGTATATTCTGCGATTTACTGTCGCAAACCCGACGTCATTAAGTAACGTCTCTGGCTGACATCATTGGCTGACGTTTGGTGTTACGTTGCTGACGGCGCTAGAAATGGGTGCAAAATAGAACATTATGAAAGTTGAAAATGTGGAAAAGTGCATTAGAATGGGGATAACTGTATTAAAAATTGTCATTTGGGGAGGTAAATCATCGGTTTTATGGTCGCAAATAGCGTTTTACGGCTCCGCTGGCGCGTCGCCGTAAAACGAAATTCCGACCATAAAACCGATGATTAACCCCCCGAAATGACATTTTTCCAGACAGTTATCCCCTAAGTGTTTACAATCATATAGTTATGCTTGTCTGTCATTATTACTTTTCATTCAGTGACGGCATCAAGTATCCCACCCGGCTGAAACTCTACCCTTTTTATGAGAATTTGGTAAAAAATTAAAAACCTGGAAATCTGAACAGTAATTTTAGATATAAGATTGTCATTCTATGGCATTTTCTTGTAGGTATTTTATTTCAGATTTCATTTTATTTTGCGATTTCACTCAAATTTGGCATTTATTTACTAAAGGGGAGATAGTCCACGGCATCTAGATGGCTGACAAATATCGAAGTCGGCACATTGTATTTCTGTGATGAATATACCAGTAACATAGCAAAACAGTTTCATTTATTTCTTATGAAGCTAGAAAAATACGGACCGAGGTTTAATAAAAATTCTCAATAATTTCCAGTCATACTATATGAAACAATGTCAAGACCAAAACATATTCAATAGTAAGAGGAGCGGCTGTAGTGTAGTGGATAACACTCCGGACTACCAATCCAGGTGTCGCAAGATCGATTCCCCGCTTCTCCGGTCTTTCGGATGAGACTTTAAACCGAGGTCCCGTCTCCATATGACCTCGTTGTTGGTGGGACGTTAAACCCGGGTTCACTCACTCAATATCAAGAACAACAAATATTAATCATAATAATAATTCTTTGACAAAATAGCATACGCCAGGAACTACAAATGTTATCATTGCTAAAAACTTCGACAAGACATACAGTCAACTCTCGACATCTCGAATTCGAATTTCACATCCAACTACTGGTATCTCAAAGTAAATTTTCTGGTCCATTAGACTTATTTAGTTTCTAAGAAATCCACTGTAACAGTTTTAGCATTTTCCCATGTCAAATAGTTTGAGATAAGCGGAGTTGAAATGTGAAGAAGAATTACATGTATAAATGTGTCCAAAATATATTCTTTGATAAAAAGAGGGTATTTTGAAATATTAGTGTTAGACATAACGACACTAAACTGTATTTTCTAGCAGACATTGGTGGTAACGGAACTGGCGATAATCAAAGAATGTCAAGTTTAGGAGCGAAATATGTCTAGTATGGCATACGGACTTCTTTATCTTTTAAAGAAAAATATTCTTGTGTCATTTAGGTGTCATAGTCCTGTTATGCAATACTCCAGACACACTGCCATTTCATCAAAGGAATTTAAATACCCCATCTCGTATAGGTAATGACATAACAAAGCCATAAAACAGCTAACAACTGCGGGTGTGTCCTGCATGGTAGAGAATGAAAGTCTTCAATGCCTTCCATACAGGTCAGACATATAATTAATTATATCTCCAGTACACGGAACATCCGCAGATAAAACAGGAAGGATATTGCAATCAGTGATTATAATCCATACATGTTAATACTATGAATATGTGGCAATGTCACCATTTTACTCACCCTTTTGAACAGAAACGAGGTATTATTAACAAATATGCATATTTCTAAAACTCACAAATCATATTTTGACAAATCTTACCCAGTGACACTAGGCTGAGTTTGCGGCGGTAATATCACTCTGTTCAACTGGCGTTTGAGTACTAGTGGCTTTCTAGCAGGAACATGACGTCATATGACGTCGCACTGACGTCGATGCGACGTCACGACGTCGTATCGATGTCAGCGTGACGTCATTTCGAAATCATGTGACCACTGGGTTTATTTTCCAAAAAGTATATACCGTATGTATTCGACTATAAAAAGAGATTTTCCTATTTCTTGAATGACCCAAAATATCTAACTTTGTCTTATGAAATTCTGTTATCAGATGATTTATTTTCCCTTCCAAAACAATTTCAAAAATCTAAATCCGTCTTAAGACAATTCCAAAAATCTAAATCGATCTTAAAACAATTCCAAAAATCTAAATCCGTCTTAAGACAATTCCAAAAATCTAAATCGATCTTAAAACAATTCCAAAAATCTAAATCCGTCTTAAGACAATTCCAAAAATCTAAATCCGTCTTAAAACGGATTTAGCTTTTTTGGAATTGTTTTGTGCTTGAAAAAGCTCCGTCTTAGAACCAAAGAAATACGGTTCTGGATGCACAGCATTTCATTATGAAATATGATTCACGCACTTAATAATGTAAATACTTGAGACAATGCCGGTCGAAATAGGCTACCTCGGAGAATAGTTCAACTAGTGTATATGTTTGTCCTTAATCAGTATGTAGAAAACTCTTAGGACTGAAAGAAATGACCTGTTAGTACAGTATCAGCACAAATATTGCTCAGAAATAAGTATAGCAAAATTTTCTCGACCAATCTTGATCTGCTAGGAAAATTTGAAAACTCCTAACATAGGGATTTTTGAAAATTGCAAACATATGACATTTTGGGTCATTCTTCTAATATAAACATAGGACTACAAACAAATGTATCTGAATCAAATTCAGTACGACAAATGCAAATTTCCGTATATATGTTCTTCAGTGTCGCTTAACCGCAAAAGTTTGTAAAACAGGTATTTGGCAGATCTGGGCAGGAGTCGGACATTTCTTTTCGAGCATACACTAATAAACAGAGAATTGAATTATTTGAGAAAAGATTATAGGTTTGAGAAAATCACACTTTTCCATCGTATGGATTTCAGGTAGCATTTCACTTATAATTCGAGAGGAGCATGGCAAAAACTGTATGCCATGCTCCCATCGAAATATAAGTGAGATGACGCCATAGAGCTGTTTCTATAGCAAAGGTCTTAGTTGTATGGTAACTTACATATGACGTCATTGATTCCGGAGCATGGCAAACAGTGTATGCCGTGCTTCGGAATCTTTTCAAAGACATTACAAACTGAAATTCTGTCAACAGAAATTTCAGGTTTCTCAAACAAACAATTTTCCGCACGTCGTTTAATTCTGTGTTTAAACAGATGTTATCCGCGAGAAGAGCAGCTGCAGACTTCGGGTACTGTAAAACACTTAATATTTTGGCGATTACTGAATTTTGACTATATTGGCGGTTGTGCCAAAGATCTTAAATATAAGATCACTAATATTACCAACATTTAAAACATAAACATAAGCACAGCATTATGGAGGTTCAGATATAAAGAATATCGGATGAGTATTTTAGAGTTTCCACTGCTTTTCCATTAAAATTATCATTGTGGCATCCCATTAGAATCGCCTACCTGCAACAATGTGAAGTTCAATAGAAATGTAAGACAAAACATCTATATTTGCATCATAAAATTCTTTATTATCTGGTGCCAAGTAATATCATGACCGCAAAAATTAATCTGCGGCAATATGTCATTTTTGTTAAACCTCGAAATTTTAATACCGCAAGTACGGGTATATGTTAGCCGCGACGCAAGAAAACCAACAAAGTTGTTGTGCGGCCAGCGCAGACTCGGATAAGCCTGGACATACGCCCAGTCTGATCAGAGTCTTCGCTGTCCACATGGAGGTAGCTTAGACCCAGAGCTACCCTTTAAGCGCTTATGAAAGCTCTGATCAGACTGGGCGGATGTCCAGGCTGATCTGAGTCTGCGCTGGGCGCCCAACCACTTTGTTGGTTTTCTCGTGTCGCGGCTCATGTGTTTAACATGTAACAATAAGAAACGCCTGCGGGACTGACGCTTAGGCAGGCATGTTTCATCCGATCGTCTCAACCAATAGACCCTAGAAAGTCCACAGCTATGAGGGGCTTTTAGAAAATTATGTATTTACTAAGTGATTTCTTAACTTTGTTAAGTGCATGCTGGGAACAAATACTATGCTCTTATTAAAGGTAAATCACCCTAAAGGAACGACAATTGGGGCCCGGATAGCGTAGTGGATAGAGCACTCGCCTTCCACCTCTGCGGCCCGGGTTTCAATCCCGGCGTCGTCAAATTGGAGGTTAGTGGTCACCCGTCCGAGGTCGGTGGTTTTCTCCGGGTACTCCGGTTTCCTCCACCAGTATAGGACCACAAACGCGCCAGCATCCTTGCCATCGAGAGTGTTTAAATAAGTTCGCGTGAGCTTTCAATGCAATCGATATTAAATAAATAAAGTTTTCATTTTTTAAAGGGACGGCAATTGACCTTTTTTGAAACTTCACACAGTGTGAGACTATTATATGCTGACTGAAAGAAAATGAAATGAAATAATAGGGTCACCGTGAAACTATTGGAGATAACGCAGCGCCATCTAAGTGCCTTCATGACTCATGGCTATATATATTACAAAGATTTATTCAAGAAAATAGATTACCGATCATTTCGAAATAGAGATTCATAAAATCATTCAACAGATCTCTTTGATCGAATATCAAAATCGTCTTCGTCTTATGTCTCATTAAAAACTTTAATTCCATTTTTAATTTCCCGCACTATTCCATTTTTGGAAAACACGACACGCGGAATTCCTTCAATATGAAAACGTTCCTCAATTTAAAGTTTCGTATACTTTTGATATAATGAAGGAATTGTCTGCCTTGTTTAGTTTCAGATTCCGATATAGATCACAATACCACGAAAGTTTCGTTAAAACAGGATCACTATTTAAGGAGATATTTTGGTCACATGATTTGCATCAATGGACAGATTGAGTTCTGTATCTATGATAAATATGGCCCGATCATGATCCTGGTACGTATGGCAGACATCGGTTGGTGGATATTCTGAAAGTATTTTGAAAATCGATTGAAAACTGGCGGATTTTTTGCGACAAGAGTTGTCCATATTTTCATATATGAAAAGTGCACATATGGCACAAAACTTCCAATCATGACCCCTATAAAATACAACCCTAGTCGGGTGGGCATAATATCTTGGAACTCTCATAAATATCGGATGAACATTAAAGGATGAGTTTCGACGGAAAGGCTGACGGAAACTATTTCTAAAGCCCCCCTTCGATCACATCGGAGGACACAAATGTTTCCTATAAAATGTCTGTCTCTATGGTGGTTGTGTGGGTCGGTCTACCTTTGGCAACATGTAGTTTCAACTGGTTGCTAGACATATAAGCCACGACAAAATCTAGGGATACTTTACCGAACGGACAACGAGTTCCCATTTAAATAAGTGTTCTCGGTAAATAATAGTGTGTACTTTTTAACTAAATGAAACAGCTTGCCATTCTTTTTTTCTGAAAAGATGGGCACCTAAAATTGTTCATTTTTTTGTATATTTTAGACTTGCAATAGTTATCGTTTGGGGAAAAAACCGCTAAAGAAAATAAAGCTGGAATTGTGCTTTTCTTGAAAGAGGAATTATCAAGTAAACTGGCATGTGCAATGATGCTGGAATGGATGAAAACTCACTTAATTCTGAAGGAAGATCCTAAGGAACCGGAGAAAACACCACAGAAACAAAGACAGCTGACTCAGTTCAATGGAGTGGGCAACACAAAGCCGGCCTATTTCAAGAATGCTAGGAAACGAATACTTAACTAGAAAATTGTGTCTTAAGGAAACTAATGATACCCCCGTGCAGCGCTTGACACAGGATATGTGTACATTCCTAAAGCACCTTTAAGCACAAAATACTATTTACGACGTTTAAAAGGCCACTATTCCTTCCAAATTATTATTATTTTCATAAAAATCCAATAAGCACATCTTTATTATGTCCACAACAAGACTACAATGTCTGACAAACAGCCACTGAAAAATTGTGGGAAAGACTGACTATTAAGGTAGACGATTACAGGAGAACTCTGTATTGCTTTTGTCCAAACAAAACAGAGTTATTGTTCGCTCAACTTGGGGTAGCTTACCACTAATTATTCATGAAGCACCTCTTTAGGGGAGAAGCTTCAGTCAAGAAGAGAATGGTTAGAATGGCCACCATTAGTCAGGTAACTAATGTAAAAAATCATTAAATAAAATAATGAAAAATATGAGATGGCAACATTGACAGTTTTATAACTTTACACAGTACTAAACCGACGCGCCAAAGTTACTGCATGCATTGGGGTTACGTGTTCTAGTTGAAATAGCGGCTTCCAGAGCAACAACCATGTGCTTTTTTCTCCTTTAAACCATCGGCTAGAGTCGTTCTTCAAAATGCGGTATTAATTTCGAGTTTTCTGGTGACTAAACTCATTCATTAATGCTGAAACTGGGTTTTTCGCTGCTCATACTTTTATAACATAATCAATCCAGGTAAGACTGTGCATAGTGATAAAGCTCTGCTTCCGCCGATTTCTCATCAAGGTCTCATGTATCTTAGCCTGGCGTTTGATGCTGCAGTTACGAGCATGAAACGGCAAATTTCAAAAACCCGTCCGCAAACTAAGACCGTTTGATGAAAATTGACAGTCTAAAGTCATACATATTCACATACATTCCACGTGGTACCACGCTGGTCATTCGGGTAATAAGTGTTCGTCCTCCAGCAAAGTCACACGAAAGATGATTCCAGAATTCCAGAGAAAAAGCGTTTTGAAGTCCAGCTACGTTTTTCAAAATTGTCTGCAACAAATGATTATTGTACGGGTTACTCAAGGTTTTAGACCAGTTTCTCTGTTGAAAAGTACTTGAGGGTCTTTGGGTTTGTTATGGTCAGCCATAACACCAGAAGAAATTAACATTATGGCTTTCCATCTCGTTTCATCCTCCGGACATGTAGTGACATCTTGTGGTAAAAATTTAACTTATGTTATGGTAAGCCATTATGTTAGTTCATTTAAAGTGCATGGTTAACCGTCACAAATGTGCGTGATGGAAATCCATCTCTCCAGACTGTATTTTGAACACATATTATGAGTCAGTTTGAACACAGAGTTCCGCTGAAGCCGGTGCTAGGCGTGGGCAGTGTTGCACCAATACATTACTACACATGAACAGACTCAATTAAACCGAGTCTGTCATATTCCTTGCTACCAAAGGATCTTCATTCAGCTCTTAGTGTATTTGTTTGTGACAGTTTGAAAATAGGGTTCCGCTGAAACCGATGCTAGTGGAGGTGGGCATGTCCAGAGACTAGAGTGGAGGTTTAGGTGGTGGACTGAAGGTGTGTGTTTGGGACGGGGGTCATGTCGAGGGGTGGGAGTTTGAGTGGTAGACTAATTGAGGGGACGGGTTGTTGATAGTGTGGGGGATATTATATTATTTTTTTAGAAGGGGGTGGGGTGAGGGGAGGAGTAGACCGACTGAAGGCAGCTGTAGTCAGTTTGAGAGGTGGACGATTCTGTCCTTGTAGTTGAATGCCCCATTGCTCTATCAGCATGAACAGTTTTGTCGTGAGGTATCGTTGCCAGCTTCTCACTATATAGCTTCGTCAGTGTAAATGATGGTGATTAGCCAAGTTTAACAAATAAAGCATCCTTGAGTTTCACGAAAAAAAGGTTTGAAAAATTATCTGGGTCATTTTAGTTGGCAACTTAAATGATCTACTTTCGATTTCAACAATTCAAACAAAACGGTAAAAATACAATGTACAAGCGTTGGTCCCGCTTTTGTTTATATTGCATCGCTCAATGGGGTACAAGAAAAAGAAAACTTTATTTTGTGGAGCGATTTGTTCTTTTCAAGAAACATATTTCCCAAACTTTTTGCCAGTTATATGAATCGCACATCAACCAACATTTTATCATCATCCGTTATGGTTGGAGCGTTTTTCGTAATGATGTTTTTTTTGACGTAATTACCACTGATAGGCCTATGGAGACTTTAACTTTGCAATCCTAACACAATATTGGTAATATATGTTTTGAAACTTTAGAACTTTATTAGATACTGCGGAAAGCTGTTATATTTTCGTTAAAATAGCGCCAGTGAACATTATTACGTCGCACTGACGCGTAGAAGTTGTTTGCCGGTGGCGAAGGAGTCAGGACTATGATGAAAACCTTGCCCAGTGTGAATTTATGCAGTGTGATCGATTTCAAATCGAGTAAGAATTACGCGGATGATTAGCTTGTTGTCACGCTGACTGATTTTGCACGCGCAGAACATGTGTTAGAATACTTACTCTACCCGTACACAAAACTATTTATAGCGATCACTTTATATGGTATTAAAAGGCGTTTCCAACCTGTCCGATGGACTTAGTCTCGGATTGAAAATCTGTTATTTGCACTTTTGTGCAGGTAAGCCCAGCTTCATACGAAGGGCAGTGCCAGAGGACACGTTGATGAAAAATCGGCGGAAGTCTAGTATTATCACTATGCAAAGTCTTACCTGGATTGATTAGATAATAAAAGTATGAGCAGCGAAAAACCCCGTTTCAGAATTTCTGAACGGAGTTAAGCATAAACGTTATTTCTGTTGCCTAGGTGAAATAATTGGTGGTATGCTGCCTATATAATGACACTAACTACCGCAAAGGTCCCAAGTTTTTTGAGCAGATAGGTTTGTACAAATAGTGGAAACTGAGATCAGACTGCTACTTAGGAACGTTTCTGATTTGCCATTCCGTCTGCTCATTTTTGGTGGCATTACTTTATGGTAGACCCAAAATAACAGGAGAATAAATAGTAGGGCAAGGGCCTACTTTGGTTGCAGCAGGTGCGGAATGGGGGTTCTCTGTTTATTTGGGTTTCTCAGATTTTGGGGTATTTTTAACTTTAACATTGTTTTGCAAGGAAACAAAACGGTGAAAATTTTGTATTTTTGTCTTATTCTGTAACATACAATGTAAGGTTTTCTGAAATGATATGCACGAGCATGCCCCATCGATCAAATGTATTTTTCATGACTTGTTTCATGAAATTAAATTTTCATTTTAAAAAAAAATGTAAAAAAATGCTTATTATCAAGATAAGTGCATTCTTTTTTTACCAGTTTGTTTTAAACATCCTATAGTATAGATTATATGAATCGCAGAAATGAAAGTGCGTTCATATGCTAGAAATTTGAATTTAAATAGAAATTGTGTAAAACAGTGTGTAGAAATACAACATTTTGATTTTTTGGAAAACGAAACGGTAAAACCATTTTTTTCTTATCCAAATGTTTTACAGCCCTGTGGGTTATTAGGCTGGTAAAGTGGTTTGAATGCCCCACCAATATTCTTATTTAGTATTCAACTACCTTAAACAAAACTTACCCTACAATGCAAACATATGCCCAAAATGACTAAGTTCAAAACGCCATAATTCTGTCAAAATTAATTCAAGCTCCAACAAAACCTTACTTGCATATTTTCAATATGTCCAAAGCGTGTATGCAAGGTTTGAAAACGATCCAATAAGACTGTGGGACGAGTTAATTACACAAACTCCATACCCAACAATGCAAACATATGCCTAAATGACTAAGTTTAAAAGCCGTAACTCTGTCAAAATAAACTCTAGCCCAAGAAAATCCCATACGCGCATTTTCTATATGTTCACAACATGTATTCAAGGTTTAAAAAAGATCCATTGAAAACTGTGGGAGCAGTTGATTACACAAATTCCATACCCTACAATCCAAACATTTGTCTAAAATGACTAAGTTTAAAGGACGTTATTCTGTCACAATTAATTCTAGCTCCATCAAAAATCCACATGCACATTTTCAGTATGTTCACAACATGTATGCAAAGTTTGAGAAATATCCATTGAAAAATGTGGGAGAGTTGATTACGCAAACTCTATACCATAAAGTGCGAGGAACGGACGGACAGACAGACAGATGGACCGACAGACAGGCAGGAGCAAAGCTTAATGACCCTTGACTATTGTCAAGGGGCATAACAAATATCAAACCTGACAGGGGTAAGAACTTGCCGAAAGCAGTTCGTGTGTTCGTTAAATGTTCTTATATTAGGATACCTAGAATTACTACCGTAACAGTAATAAAAACTGAATAGATTGTTTCGTACCTATTTGCATATTGTTGGTAATCAGAAATAATAAGAAAGTTGAAAAGAACATGTCTGACTTATAAAATGAATGCAGTAAAGTTCTTGTGAAATTTGTTCTTGTTCCACTTTGTAGTTTAGTAAGTTTACATACTATTTTAACTGTTTTACTTATTATTGTATTTAAAAGTATCATTATTTGAGCCGCGACACGAGAAAACCAACAATGTGGTTGTGCGCCTAGCGCAGACTCAGATCAGCCTGTGCATCCAACCAGTCCAATCAGACTCTTCGCTAAGCGCTTTAAGGGTAGTTAAGGGTCTAAGCTACATCCATGCGGACAGCGAAGACTCTGATCAGACTGGGCGGATGCCCAGGCTGATCTGAGTCTGCGCTGTCCGCACTACCACTTTGTTGGTTTTCTCGTGTCGCGGCTCATTTACTTCTGATTATCTAGATCTATATGCAATGTTACTAACTTAAGATAACCATATCTCCAACGCATCATATAACAATAGAAATAAAGAAGAAAAACGAAAAAAGAAAAGTAAATAAATAAAAAAATTCAATGAAGAATCTACTGCAAACTGAATAAAAAATAAGGCTTCTTTTTAAATCAGCTGACAACGATTGGAAGGATTTCAAAGATTAATTTTAATACTAATTAGCGAATCACAAGCTGCATTTGAAGAATAAAGGAAAAAATAACGTGAATTAATAAAGCAAGTGAAAAGACAAAGACGTTTAGTTATTTCGATATTAAAACTAGCCAGCTCGACTGACAGATATAAGTTCACTTATTCGTAAAAGACAGTAAAGTTGTGTCTGATAACCTCCTTCCAATGCATTTTAAAGTTGATTTACTTCTAAAATGAGCACTCGTATGTATGAATAACTTCTTGTAGAGATGGCTTAGGGCTTACCAAAGCGGTCTGGTACAGCTCAATGCCAAATTATGAATTGAAATAAACCAGAGGACTAATGATCCTGTAGCTTACCTATGACCATACTGTCACCGTTGGTTTTTTGACTGGTTGTTTAAGGTTTAACGGCTCTTTGAGACAGTATCGAGCCCTCTCCAAGAGAGATGGAGACAGAAAAGAGATACGATTGGAAAGTAAAAAACATGTAAAAAAACAAACAAAACAAAAAAACAAACAAAAAAAAAAAACATCCGCACCTACTGAGCGTTCTGCTCTACTATTCACCCAAATTAGAAGGACGCGCCGCCACGGAACGTTACCCAGCACCATCCCCAAAACACAGCTACTCCCTACTGTCAACAGATGCACTTTGTCACTTTGCTCATTTGTAACAAATTTCAAACTTGTGATTTTAGAGGAATGCATTTTACAATCTCAGTGACCTAGAACAAAGATTACATACTGGCCTTGTCCTTTGGTGACATTATGTCTTCATGTTTTCATTTAGATAACCATATATTTAACTTGTTGTTCTAGGCTTATAGAGTTTCAAGTAAAATCCGTTGTTTAACAATTTCAAAACTAAAAATGTAAGGAAGGAAAGTTGATCTTGCCATAAATTAGGTCAAGTCAGTACAGGGTGATCATTTAAAACCATTTAGAGGGCCGCGCCCTCAATATTACGTACAAACATTTCAAGGTCATGAGCCTTGAGAAGAAGACTTTTAAAGGATTTTTACAATATATGGACTGGGACCGTCTGAGCAAACTTTCGTTTCCTGGATCATGGAAAGGTCCATATGAGATATGCCTACAATCGACTCAGTGGCTTCAGAGGAGAAGAAGTTTGGTTGAAAATGTGATGGACAACCGAATTTCTGTGACCTCGATCTAAGATCAACGTATAGTCTTCACTGCAACATAATGTCTCCATCTGCTCATTTGGTTAACCATATATACAAAATATTGAAAGTTAATCTTAAATTATATCTGAGAAATCTTTTCTGAAAGCATGTTCTCATACAAAAGCAAAACGTCTTACTATGAATTAGGTCAAGGATCATCATGTGAACAAACGTTCTAGGGCCCGAGTCGCCAATGCTACATATAAAGTTTAAAGCTCATTTGCCCTCAGGAGAAAAATATTTATTAAGAGGTTTTACCATATATGGGCATTGCGGTCATCTTGGTCGTATGCCCTAAACAATCTGAATAAACTTTTGTTCCCTTGACTCAAGGAGACTCAGGATGGATAGGGCTTCAATTTACCAAGTGGCTCCATAGGAGAAGACATTTGAAAATGCTGACAGGGGAAAGAACCTCAGTGACCTTAACCAAGGGTCGAAGAATGACCTTTCCCTTTAGCATCACAATATCTTCACCTAGTTGTTCAGTTTAACACCACATAATTTACATTTGACTGACATATTTTTGAGATATCCACTGCTTTAGCATTATCCCATACAAAAGCACAACGTACCATGGTTGCATTGTCATTGATTGGGTTAATGTCATGCGCGGTCATCATTTAAAGAAAATTGTTGGGCTTGATTTCCCAATGCTACCTACACAGTTTTAAGGTCACTGGTCTTTAGTTTCAGAAGAAGAAGGTTTATAAAGAAATTTTACTGTATATGGGCATGACGACCATCATGATCATGTGACCAACCAAGACCACCTGAACACACTTTCACCCTATTGAACGAGGGGGCTCCATATGAAGTATGGCTTCAATCAGACTAGTCGCTTCAGAAGAGCTTAAACAAGGGCTATAAATGACCTTGATCATAAAAAATATATTATTTTCATCTGATGATTTAGTTAATCATACAAACCAAAAATACACTATTAAAGCTTTTTCCCATGTAAAACATAGCGCGCCAAAGTTGAGCTTGCCATAATTTAGGTCAGGGCCGTATTTATAAAACGACTTAAGTCGTTGCTATGGTGTTGCTAAGGCTAAATTTCTATGAAGGAGGTTCTCTACAACTATGAAATTTGCTCTGGAGGAACAGTCTTTCAGACTGTTCTTCCAGAGCCAATTTCATAGTTGAAGGGAATCTCCTTCAAAGAAATTCTGCCTTAGCAACAGCATAGCAACCACTAAAGTCGTTTAATAAATACGGCCCCCGGTCATCATTTGAACTAATTATTATGGGCTTGAGTTCTTTATGCCATATACGAGTTTAAAGGTCATCGGCCTTTCGGTTCTGGAGAAGAAGATTATTGCTGCCTTCTGTATGATTTGTTTTGCAATTAAAATAAAAAAAGAAGTAAAAATAGATGTTGCTGCTGTTACTGGGGTAGCTGAATGACCATTTGATTGGGAAAGAGCTGCTCATTCGGTTTACTGTGCGTGTCTTTCATACACTTGTGTCAATTTCTGGGTGTATGTGCTTCTTTCCCTATTGGTTTTGAGAGCGGAATGTGGGATTTGATTGTAATAATTCCTGCTTTAATCGACCCAGTGGTTTCAGAGGAGATGTTTGAAAATGTTGACGACGGGCGGACGGATGACAGACGGATGACGGATGTCTGGCTGGTATTCTCTAAGCTCACCTGTGCGCCTTTGCCTCAGATGAGCTCAAATCCTAGAAGAAAGGACATGTTTGTTTTCGTCATAGTTACGATCAACAACTAAACATTGTTCGAGTTGGAAAATTTGCAGCACAATACACTTTCTTTGTCAATGTTTTACCCAATATTTATCTTTCCCCTCATTAAGTAAAATCATGAAACTAAAGTGCGTTGCTATTATACAATGAGAACAAATGTAGATCAAAGCCTTTTATCGCACCAGTTCTCGTCTTATAAATAGAAAGAAACACCAACACAATATCCTAGGTGCGTAATTTGTACCAACTAAAACATTTGCCATTATTTTGCGTTTCCGGAACTTAATACACAATGTACTAGTTAGGCGAAGAAACGTTTTCGCAAAGCAAAACACGACTCGCAATAAACTCTTACCAGTAATCTTTATTCCAGACGTGTGGATATAGGTCACATAACCATATGCCCAAAATGGTATTATTTGCCATGAAGGCCCATTAGCTGGTTCAGAAAAAAAAATCACTTCAAAAGAGCGATTAACAATTACACGTCAGGTCAAACCTTTTGACCCACATTTGAGCCGCGACACGACAAAACCAACAAAGTGGTTGTGCGCCCAGCGTAGACTCAGATCAGCCTGGGCATCCGCCCAGTCTGATCAGAGTCTTCGCTGTCCGCATGAAGGTAGCTTAGACCCTCAGCTACCCTTTATGCGCTTTGCGAAGAGTCTGGTCAGACTGGGTGGATGCCCAGGCTGATCTGAGTCTGCGTTGAGCGCACAACCACATTGTTGGTTTTCTCGCGTCACGGCTCATTTGCTTTTTTCAGGGCTTTTGAACCTTTTGTTAGTTTTCCTGAATTATTTCGTCTGTTTCTGCAATAAAACGACTCTCCTATAATCCCTCCTCTTAACACAGAAGTCGAGAACGCCTTTGATGACCCAAGTTTTTTTTTATCACGACGTTTATTCACAAGTACCTATCTGCCTTTAGATACATATACAATGTCATAAAAGTTTCATTAAAATCGCATGACCAGTGAAGGAGAAATTGTGGCCATAAGATTTGCATCAACGCACTTATTGTTAAAGTCAAATGTTTAAGGGAGTTTTCTGAATGTATTCTAAAAAGGATGAAAACTGTTCGAGGAATTGCGGCAACAAGACTTTTCCACATTTAACAGACCAAAAGCTGCACATCTAAAGTCAGTTAAAGGTCTAATCATGACCCGAAAAGAATACGATCCTAGATGGGTAGTGATAATAATGTCTTGAAAATCTCACAAATGACGGATAAAAATTTAAGCAGTTGCGGCTAACAAAATTGTCCTTAGACGGACGGACAGGCAGACGGGACCCATTTCTATAGTCTTTTTCGACCATGTCGGGGGACAAAATTTCTTCTTAGCTAATGTTTTTTGCTTATGGGTAATCTGTGAGTCTGCCGATGCCAACAGCTTGTTGCCAGACATATAAAGAAAGAAGAGCCCAATTTTGTACTGAACGGACAACGCATGTACAATTACGACATTATCTGACAAGACAAAACAGCTGGCTTTTCCGTTATTTTTCCCGGAAAATTTGGATGCTTAAAATCGATCACTTTTCTCCTCTTTTTTTTCTCGACTTGTATCTGATTCAGTTATCGATTTAGGAAAACGGATCAGAATTTAGCAAACACAAGACATTTTTGCTGGTATTGTGTTTTGCGTGAAACATGGACTATCAAGTATTTTGGCGTGTGCAACGATATTGGAATGGGTTGAATTCAATAAAGACAGAAGAGGATCCACTGGAACCAAACTAAAAAAAAATCAAGGAAACGAAGCAAAAAAGAAAAAAAAAAAAAAAAAAAAAAAAAAAAAAACAAGAGGACCAATGGTCTGGTAGCTCACCTGCGATCTTAATGTCAACAGACGATGACAAAGTTTTTCTAAAAATAGCCACTGTGACCTCAACCTTGACCCCAGAATGCTGAAACAGTAATTTGTCCAAGATATTGTCATACTAATCATTTATATGAAATCAAATTGAATTTAGTCCACAAATGGCGCCAGAGCGATGACAAAGTTTTTCTAAAAATAGCCACTGTGAACTTGACATAGACCTTAGGACGCTGAAACACTAACTTGTCCAAGGTATTGTCATACTAATCACTTGTAAGAAATTAAATTGAATTCGGTCCACAAAAGAAGGCGCTAAAGCGATTACAAAGTTTTTCTAAAAAATAGCCACTGTGACCTTGACCTTGACCTCAGAATGCCGAAACGCAAAAATGTCCAAGATATTGCCATACTTATCAATTGTAAGAAATTAAACTGAATTCTGTCTAGAAATGAAGGCACAAAAGCGATGACAAAGTTTTTCTCAAAAAAATAGCCACTGTGACCTTGACCTTGACCCCAGAACGCTGACACGTGTTTTTATCCAAGATATTGCCATACTTATCACTTGTGTATAGTTAAATTGAAATCGGTTCATAAATGAAAGCGCTAGAGCAATGACAAAAGTTTTTCTAAAAATAGCCGCTGAGACCTTGGTATTGACCTAAGGATGCTGAAACGCGAACTTCTCCAAGATATTGTCATACTAAACAATTGTTTAAGTTTTAAAGGTAGGTTCCTGTACTAGCGATAACAATTATGTCCACAAAATAATTTCGTCTTTTTCTGAGCAGTATTGAATTCTCTTATTTTTCTGAATTTGTTCTACTGAGAAACTCGTCAGATGTTGAAGAAAATAGTCGTTTTCCCTTTTGGTTTATTTTCTTTTGTTGGAATTCCAGTTCTAAAAATAACTATGTTTATTATGTCTATAAGTGCGTGATTTCCGATGCCATTCTCCAAAGGTCAATTTTCCCTTGTCGTGAGCTCTCCTAGAGGTCCTGGCATAGTGGATGGGTTAAAGCTATCCCAAAATGCAATGCAGCATGACCTCAGCTGCGTTATCTATTTTTGGCGCGAACTAAAAATAGCGCTAACTGGTGTGCGAAGCAGAGTTAGGAAATCCCTTGCAAAACAACTTTTTTAATAATTTTTTGATTTACACTTTTTAGTGAAACTTATTCATTCCCTTTTATAAGTGCTTTCCAACAACTTGGATGAAAGATAATCAAAATTATGATGCATTCCAAAGTACAGGAACCTACCTTTAATTAATATCGGTCCATAAATGAAGGCGCTAGAGGGATGGCCCTGACAACATTTTCCTTATTATAAGTCTACAAGTCATTCGCTTAAGGGCAAGTAACTCTGAAAGAATCATTCAACCTGACACCAATTTCGAACTGGTCTGAGATGTTTTGGCTGTCTTGAATACCTACAAGTTACAAGAAGTTGCGATCAAAACTGAAGAAGCTAGGGCCCGAACAATATTTTACCCATTATAAGTCTATGGGAAAATATTTTATCGCTCAAGGGCAAGTAACTCTGATAAGAATCATCCAACCTGGCCCCAAATTCAAACTGGTCCGAGATGTGTTATCTGTCTTGGATACCTGCAAGTTACAAGAAGTTGCGATCAAAAATGATGAAGCCAGGACCCGGACAACATTTTACCCATTATAAGTCTATGGGAAAATATTTTATCGCTCAAGGGCAAGTAACTCTGATAAGAATCATCCAACCTCGCCCAAATTCGAACTGGTTCGAGATGTTTTGGCTGTCCTGGATACCTGCAAGTTACAAGCAGTTGCGATCAAAACTCAAGGTACTATGGCCCGGACAACATTTTCCCCATCATAAGTTTATCGTACCTCTTTGTTGCCATGGTAACCACAGTTTTCAACCAATCTGTCCCAAAACTATATGCCATCAATTTCCCACCCCAACAATGCTACATATAAAATTTGATCAAGATTGCCGCCCAGCTACTTTAGCAGGTATTAATGTTTAAAAGTGTGAACGGACGACGTACGACGTACGATGGACGACGGACGACAGACCAAGACTATACTATAAGCTCACCTTGTGAGCCTTCGGCTCAGGTGAGCTAAAGAGAGACTCGGTTCCATGGACAGCACATGTACCAAATGTCGAAACAAATTAGACATATTTCTAGAATACTAGAGAACGAAAACTTAAAAACCAAATATCAGACATGTCAGAGGAAAACAATTGGCGACAAGCAATTCGTGTGCTCCGTGAAAATTCTTAATATTGGAACACCTAAAATAATTACCGTGATTTTAATAATATCTTAGTCTGATTAGTACCTGTACTTGTCTCGCAATTAACCAGGAATAAAACTAAACAATCACATAAGGTAATAAATGCCCCCGCCATATGCTTCTCTAGATGAGTAATGTGTTTAGGCATATTTCTTTGTGAGAAAAGTCAAATCGGTCAATACATAAAAGTGCTAGAGGGATGACACAGTTTTTTGCCAAAAAACAAAAGCAAAACAAACTATGACCTTGTTGACCCTCCCTCTTAAATGCTTGATCGTGAAATTATGCAAGATATTGTCATATTTAACGTTTATATGAAGTTATAAGTTATATCATAATCAGTGCATTAATAAAGATACTAAAACCATGGAAAAATTTACGTAAGATAGCATCTGTGACGTTGACCTTGGACCTACAATGCTAAAACGTGAATTCATCCCAGATATTGCCGCCAATTATATTTGTTGGAGGTAATATAAAAACCAGTCCATTGAAAAGGTTCTAGAGGGATGACAAAGTATTTTCTAAAAATAGCAACTGTGACCTTGACATTGACCATAAAATTCTGTTTCGCCGACTTGTCCAAGATATTGACACACTAAACATTTGGGAGAAGTAATAACAAAATATTTCAATAAATAAAGGGGCTAGAGCGATGACTAATTTTTCTAAAATAGAAAATGTAGCCTTGACCGTAAACCAACAGTGCTGAAATGGGAATTTATCTAAAATATTGTCATACTTAATGTTTGTGTGATGTTACATTAAAATCGCCCCATTAATAAGCGCTTTAGTTTTTCTAAAAATTGCAAAGTTTTTCCAAAAAGAGCAACAGTGACCTTGATCTTAATCCTACCAGCCTGAAACGGGAACTTGTTTAAGGTATCGTCAAACCCAATATAACTTGGATGTTATATCAAAATCGGTCTATAAATGAGGTTTATAGAGCGATGAAAATGGTGAGCGTGTACAAAAGGCATGGACATATGTTTAAAATATGTATGTCTTTTAAGGGGACATACGTCTGCAATAATGACCGGGATCAAAGTTTGGTTTACTTTTTACACTTGTTCAATTCATGTCGGAACTGTGTTGCAAGTTTCAAATCCCTGAATTAAATACTGTAGGAGACGTTGCGGAGACAAAGTGTGAAATATGGTCTTATTATGTATGTCATTTAAGGGTACATAGTTCTGTAAGAATGACCTGGATCAAAGCTCCGTTTCCTTTATGCACATGATCAATGCATGTCTGAACTGTGTTGCAAGTATCAAATTCCTGCATCAAATACCGTAGGAGGGATTGCGGAGACAAGGACACTACTACAAAGTGTGAAATGTAGTCAAAATGTGTATATCATCAAGGGAAAATAATTCTGCAATAATGACCTGGATCAAAGTTTGGTTTCCTTTTTGCACTTGTTCATTGCATGTCTGAACTGTGTTGGAAATTTTAGATACTGTAGGAGACGTTTCGGAGACAAAACAGTACTACAAAGTGTGAAATATGCATAGTGCATAGTTCTGCAATAATGACCTGGGTCCAAGTTCCGTTTCCTTTATGCACATGTTCAATGCATGTCTGAACTGTGTTGCAAGTATCAAATTCCTGAATCAAATACCGTAGGAGGGATTGCGGGGACAAGAACAGTACAACAAACTATGAAATATAGTCAAAATATGTATATCATTCAAGGGGTAATAATATTGCAATAATGACCTGGATTAAAGTTCCGTTTCATTTATGCACATGCTTAATGCATGTCTGAACTATGCTGCAAGTTTCAAATTCTTGCATCAAATACTGTAACAGAAGTTTTGGAGAGACGAACAGGACTACAAAGTGTGACGAACAGTCGGATTGACGGACGTACGGACAAGGGGAAAACTATATGCCCCTCTCCACATTGAGGGGGGGGGGGGGGGGTAAAAAAGTGCTGAAGAAAATGTCATGAACAAAGTTAAATGGAGAAAATTTCTCGAAAAAAGATAATTTGGTAGTCTTTTTAAATTAAATGTAAGGGTCCAATCATGACCCCGAGGAAATACGATCCAAGGCGGTTTGTGACAATAATATCCTGAAAGTCTAAAGAATATTGTTTGAACATTAAAGAAGAAGTTGCGGCAAGACGGTCGGACAGACGCACGGGACTCATTTCTATAGTCTTATTCGACCACGTCGGAGGACAGAAATACTTCTCATTTAATGTCTATCCTTATGTGTAATATGTGAGTCTGCCAACAGGCAGGTAAAACAAGAAGAACTCAAAGAATGCTGTACTGAACAGACAACGAGTATCCAGATGAAGTACATGATCTATTTTAACAAGTCGAAATAATGTAGCTGGCTATCCCGTTTTGTTTTCATGTTATCTCGGAAAATATGATCGCTTAAAATCGTTTATTCCCTCTATTAAATTGGCTTGCATCAGGTATCCGTTTTGGATAAAACGGTTAAAGATTTAGAAAACACAAGACAGTTCGGCCTATATTGTCTTTTTCATAAAACATGTATTATCAAGTAGCTGTGTATGAGTTACGATGCTGGAATGGACGAAAACGCAATACTAAAGATTAAAGAAAGTTCCACTGGAACCAAATAACACATCAAAGAAACTAAAACAGATAATTCGATTCAAATGATAGCACAAATGCCAAATGCCGTAACAAACCAAACCTGTATCGAAAAGTCTAGAAGCATGCCTGGTTAACTATATTTTCAAGGATGTAAAAAAAGAGAGCCGTTACTAAGCGAAAAAGAATCATAGTTACCAAATGACTTTGTCATCAGGTTGTTGGGTTACTATGACTTTTTTCTGTTTCATAACAGCTCTTTTTATGCCCCCAACTTCGAAGAAGTTGAGGGAGCATATTGGTTTGGGCCAGACCTTCCGTCCGTCCGTACGTTCGTAACACTTCATTTACTCAAAAACCGGAATTGCTAGGGCCTTGATATTTCATAGGTGGGTAGACTATCAAAAGCTAGAGGACATGTATTTTTATGTCCCCGCCACGAAATGGGGAGGGGCATATAGTTTTGCCCTTGTCCGTCCGTCCGTACGTCCGTCCGTCCGTACGTCCGTCCCTCACACTTTGTAGTACTGTTCTTGTCTCCGCAACTCCTACAATATTTGATGCAGGGAGTTGAAACTTGCAACACAGTTCAGACATGCATTGAACATGTGCATAAAGGAAACAGAACTTTGATTTAGGTCTTTATTCAGAATTATGTTCCCTTGAATAACATACAGATTTTGACCATATTTCACACTGGTAGTACTGTTTGTGTCTCCGCAACTCCTTCTACAGTATTTAATGCAGGGAGTTGAAACTTGCAACACAGTTCGGACATGCATTGAATATGTGCATAAAGGAAACAGAACTTTGATTTAGGTCTTAATTGTAGAATTATGTCCCCTTGAACAACATAAATATTTTGACCATATTTCACACTTGTAGTACTGGTTGTGTCTCCGCAACTCCTTCTACAGTATTTAATGCAGGGAGTTGAAACTTGCAGCACAGTTCGGACATGCATTGAACATGTGCATAAAGGAAATGGAACTTTGATTTAGGCCTTAATTGCAGAATAATGTCCCCTTGAATAACATACATATTTTGACCATATTTTACACTTGTAGTACTGTTCTTGTCTCCGCAACTGCTCCTACAGTATTAAATTCCGGGAGTTGAAACTTGCAGCACAGTTCAGACATGCATTGAACATGTGCATAAAGGAATCAAAACTTTAATTTAAGCCTTAATTGCAGAATTATGTTCCCTTGAATGACATACATATTTTGACCATATTTCAGTGGCTTATATACAAGCTCACCTTTTGTTGTGGCGACAGCTGCCTCATTTTTGAACTGATTTTGATATAAGGTCACAGCTATTTTGAGTATGACAATACCTCAAACAAGTTTGCGTTTCAGGTTGGAAGAATCAAGGTCAAGGTCACAGTTGCTATTTTGCGAAAAACTTGGGCATCGGTCTAGCGCTTTTATTTATGGTTCGATTTTGATATAACTTCACACAAATGTTAAGTATGACAATATCTTGAATAAAATACGAATTCAGCACTGCAGGTTCAAGTTCAAGGTCACAGTCGCTATTTTTAGAAAAATCTTTGTCATCCCTCTAGCCCCTTTATTCATTGACAGATTTTGCTGTAACGTCACCCAAATGTTTAGTGTGACAATATCTTGGAAAATTTCGCAATCCAGAATTTTAGGGTCCAGGTCAAGTCACAGTTGCTTTTTTTAGAAAATACGTTGTCATCCCTCTGGAATGATTTTGACATAACTTTACACAAATATTTAGTATGACAATATCGGGGGCAAATTTACATTTCAGCATTGTCCGTCCAAGGTCAAGGTCATATATGCTTTTATAGGTACATGTAAATCTTTGTCAAGGTTCTAGTACCTTTATTTGTTAACTGATTTTGATATAACTTCACACAAATATTAAGTATGACAATATCTTAGACAAGTTCACCTTTCAGGGTTGACGGCAAAGTCAAGGTCACAGATGCTTTTTTTAAGAAAAAAATTTGTCATCCCTCGAGCACCTTTCTTATTGACAGATTTTGATATAATTTCACACAAATACCTCTTAATACATTGCTCATCTAGTGAGGCATATGGCGGGGGCATTCGTCACTTTTAGTGATTGTTTAGTTCTCTTATCCATCAGCCTTGAACTTGCAGAGTTATGCCCCTTTTTCGAAAAATAGAATGAAAGATTGTTCCCGAAATCCTGGGAATAACGTTTGAGCTAGGGTGCTCATATTTGGCATACTGCTTAGGGCTAAGGCGTAGATCACCCGATTAATTTTTGGGCAAATTCCGTGGAAAAAATGACTGAATTATGCCCCTTTGTTGAATTTGACTTTTTTCCAACTACTGAACCATTCGACCTAGCTCCCTAATTTTTGGTATACTATTACTATTTGATAGGCTGATCATTCTTATGTTAAGTGCGTTATGATGCATTCATTATTGACAGAGTTATTCTCTTTTTCTCATCTGAATGAAACATAATTATGGGTGGTCTATTTCTCAAGAACAATAACTGCTGAGGCCTTGATATTTATAAAATGGATAGACCACAAAAAATAAGCAGACCAATATATTTTTTTTCTTTTCAATCGGCCATGTACAAAATTATGTCCCTTTTTCGAAAAATTAAAAGAAAGATTGTTCCCAAAATCCTTGGAATACCGTTTGAGCTAGGATGCTCATATTTGGCATACTGCTTAGGGCAAAGGCATAGATTATCTGATGAACTTTTGGGCAAATATCGTGATAAAATGTCTGAATTATTATCCAACTTTTGAACCGTTTGACCTAGAACCCTAATTTTTGGTATATTATTAGTATTTGATGTGCTGATTATTCTAATGTTAATTGCGTTATGATGCATCCATTATTGACAGAGTTTTTTCCCTTTTCTCATCTGAATGAAACATAATTATGGGTGGTCTACTTCTCAAGAACAATAACTGCTGAGGCCTTGATATTTATAAAATGGATAGACCACAAAAAATAAGACGACCCATTTTTTTTCTTTTCCATCTGCCATGTACTTGCAGAATTATGCCCCCTTTTCGAATAATTAAATGAAAGTTTGTTCCCGAAATCCTGGAAATACCGTTTGAACTAGGATGCTCATATTTGGCATACTGCCCACGGCTAATGTGTAGATCACCTTATTAACTTTTGGGCAAATTACGTGAAAAATGACTGAATTATGCCCCTTTGTTGAATTTGGCATTTTTCCAACTTTTGAACCGTTTGACCTAGCACCCTAATTATACTATTAGTATTTGATGTGCTAATCATTCTTATGTTAATTGCATTATGAGGTACCTATTTTGTTCTCGCTGTTCATACAAATAATAAGACAGTTTGGGAGAAAAAGTCGTATGAACAAATTAATGGTAAAAAGCTCTCAGATTGGTAAAATTTGGTACTCTCCTTAATCAAACCTCTAAAATAAAGCAAAAGATTCAATCATAACCCAAAGAATTACGGTCCTAGACGGGCTGTGATAATAACCTCTGAAAAGTCTCATAAATATCGGATGTAATTTTAAAGAAGAGTTGCGGACGGACGGGCGGACAGGCGGGCCAATTTCTATAGTCTGATTTTACCACTTCGAGAGACAAATTAATCTCTATCCCTATTGATGGTCTGTGAGTCTACCGGTGCAAACAGAGAGCTACAACTATTTGTCGGAAATGTAAATCAGGATGAAATGAAAGGATGCTGTATTGAACGGACCACCAGTATCCAGTTAAAGTATATGGCTTATTTTTCATAGGACGAAACAGCTGGCTCTCGAAAAATATGGGACTAACAATCGCTTACTTTTTCCCCCGATTTTCGCGTCTTGTATCAGTTATCGTTTTCTAGGTGATCTGTTAACACGAGGCATTTCAGCTGGTATTGTGTTTTTCATGAAACATGGATTATCAAGTAGCTTGGCATGTGCAACGATGCTGGAATGGATGAAACCTAAATAAAGTCATGAAAGATCCTCTTGACTAAAGTACACATCAAAGAAATGAAAAAGATGACTCGATTCAATGAGGTGCACAAAACAAAAATGCCGAAACAAACAAGACATTTTTCTAGAATGCTAGAAAACGAATACTGAAAAATATTTCAAACTTGAGAGAAGAAAAAAAGGTTGCCGCAAGAAATTCGTGTCTTCCGTTAAAATCTAGATATTAGGACACAAAAATACACCGTTACTTTATTCAGAACTGATTATTTTGATTTGAACCTATTTTTGCCTCGCCAAAAATCGGAAATGATGAAAGAAATTCGATATGCATTAAATCGTTCCGTAGATCATCCTCTGTAGCTAGTTTTATGGAGCTGTTCCTTTTGGTTACTTGGAAACTTAGCTAAACCTAATAGGTGAATATGTTACTAACAAAAACAAAAACGCACTTGCGAACGCACAACAAAGGATTTTCATAAACACTCCTTGCTTTGCCAAATCCTCATAAAAAGACATTAGTTAAAAAATGAATGGATATAAAAGATATCAATTAAATCTTTAAAGAATCTGGATCCAAAATCATAAATAAAGCTCTTTAGCGTCTTTTTGAAATCGGCTAACAACTGTTGAAGTTTGACGAAAAAAGATTTTAAAGATTAAATCTTAAAATCATCAGCGATTTACACCCCGCATTTGACGTTAAAAAACAAACACAAAAAAAAGAAAAAGAAAAACAACAACAACAAACTAACAAAACAACAACAGCAACAAAAAACAATAACTAGAAAATGTGTTCATGAAATACTATGCCCCAACCATATGCTTGTCTTTAAAGAATGCTCATCCCATAATGTTTGTATCTTTGTACCATAGGCTTCAATCACTAAGTCGAAAAAAGGGCTTAACTCGGTCAAAAATTTAAGTTTCTTTTTCAAAAGTTAATCAGGTAATCAACACCTTTGGCAATATCTTCGTTCAAAAAATCATGATCCTAGTATCAGGGGTTCTCGAGATATTTTATTCACAAGGTTCCATAGGCTTACAATGCAAGTCGAAAAAGGGGCATAACTCGGTCAAAAATTCACGTTTTTTTCAAAAGTTAATCAGGCCATCTACACCATGGGCAATGTCATCCTGCAAAAATACATGATCCTAGCATCAGGGGTTCTTGAGATATTTTGTTCACAAGGTTCCACGGGCTAAGTCGAAAAAGGGGCATAACTCTGAAAAAAAGAAGAAAAAAACACCTGTTCGCTTATTTTCCATACTGATCATGTGTATAAAGTTTCAAAGTCTTAGCTCTTACCATTCTTGACTGTATGTCATGATACCTTTGTAATATAGGCTTCAAAGCACTAAGTCGAAAAAGGGGCTTAACTCGGCCAAAAGTCTACGAATTCTTTGCAAAAGGTAATCAGGTAATCTACACATAAGGCAATATCTTCCTGCAAAAATTCACGATCCTAGCGTCAAGGGTCCTTAAGATATTTGTTCACAAGGTTCCATAGGCCTACAATGCACTAAGTCTAAAAATGGGCATAACTCGGTCAACAATTCAAGAATTTTTCCAAAAGTAATCAGTTCACCTACTCATCAGTCCTAATCTGCTAGCAAAGTTTCAAGGCTCTAGCTAAAATACTTTTTTGAAATATCTTGCTCAGAAGGTTTCAGTCTGATTTTTTCTCAAGGGGCATAACTCCAAAAGGAGAGACAACTCGGACAAGAAAAACAAGACGTGTCAGCTATTTTTGATGGCAAATCCATATATGAATTTTCAAAACTCTAGCATGCACCGTTCCTAAATTATGGTATGCGTGACGAACGGATACACAGAAGCACGGACCGACGGACAGACGGACGGACGGACAACGCAGCAATATGCCCCCTCAACTTCTTAGAAGTTGGGGGCAAAACACCAGGAACATAATGGACCGTGTGAAGATGCAAAGCCGTTTATGCACTACAATATTAAAAGTAGCCAGCTCGGGTGACGGATATAAACTCACTTACTACCGACACGTAAAAGACAGTAGAGTTATATTTGATTACCGCAAAATAATGTATTTAAACGTTTATTTTGTTTCTATCATTTCATTTACTTATAAAAAGAGTTTATGCATAATTACATACAGATATGTCTCACGTCTGATCAAGCTGGGACGTACAATTCTACAACAAACTGACAACAGAAAATTAATGAAATAATAATAATAAAAAAAATACAAGAGTGCGGGGCAGGTTTATTTTTGTAACAATTTATATCGGTTAACATTTGAACACTGGCTGGGATGACGAACTTAGTCTTAAATAATACTTTCTTTGTCAGTGTTTCTATTCCATATTTGAGCCGCGACACGAGTCTGATCAGAGTCTTCGCTGTCCGCATGGTGGTAGCTTAGACCTTAAGCTTCCCTTTAAGCGCATTGCGAATAGTCTGATCGGACTGGGCGGATGCCCAGGCTGATCTGAGTCTGCGCTGGGCGAACAGCCACAATGTTGGTTTTCTCGTGTCGCGGTTCATTTAGTTCCCCAGACGTTATAATCATAAAAAGTATATAAAGTATAATCATAAATACGTTGCTATAATACAATCAGAACAAATGTTATCTTAAGGGTTTAATCGCACCAAAACGTAATAGATTTTTATGATTGATTGATTGATTTATTGCTTAACGTCCACGGTAAACATCTATGGTCATGTCGTGACGGTCAGTTAAACCTAACCACACTATTCCTGGGCGGGCTTAGACCTCCTAAGCGGTTACCCAGTACTAAGTGCACATACTTTCGCCAGTAACTGACAACTGCCCAGATTTTTATGAAAGGACACAGCACAATATACTCGCATTTGTGGAGTTATTTGCACAATTGGAAACATTCGTTTTCTTTGCATTTCTGGCATTCGAAGATTGTAATGAGAAGAAACGAGGTCGCGAAGTGAAACATCATTGACGCGTTTTGACCCGCGATAAACTCTGACCAGTAATTGTTAATGCTGGAAGTGTGCGATGGATTCACATAAACATGTGTCCAAAATGGTATTACTCACATTTAGAATGGATGCCCATTACTAGGATCAGCTAATCTCAATCTCTTTATTTGGAAGCAAAAAATGACAACAACACAAAAACAAACACTTTTTTTTTTGCTTTTAGCGATTAATAATTAGTAGTGAGATCAAATCCTCGAATAAATTATAGAAACGATAATAATAATAAAAACGCCGTTCTGAGACGCTTTGCTCAATAGCTTAACTACATAAAACACATAAACTGGTTCATAGACGAAGTTTTACATTATACGACAACTTAATGACAACAGGGGCTGTTTGAATAAAACATGCACAGCTCTATGGGACAAACAGTCCGACTTCAATGCTTCTGTTTTTGCCTTGATCATATGTTCATGCCAGTTAGTCAGAATGTGCGTTTGAATTCTTTAGTTTGATATAAATAAGTATCTTGTATTTCTATAAGCTTTGCAGCTAATGTGGGTAGGGTTACGGTTTGATTTGTTTTGTTTGCACAACAAGTTTGGAATTCTTCAGTATCCATAGTTTGTGGTTCAAAATCCACGCCCCATCCTCGACACAAAACAGGAAATAGTAACACGAAACATTATAGTAACAAGACGAGAGGATAGAAAAACGAACTGTTCTTTCCCAAGTAGGTGGTCATAAGTCTAGCCTAAAACTATTCATCAAATGACGTCGCTGTTATTTAAGGAACGATTTTCATTTTTCTGAGGTTTATCGAAGTGTAAACTACATTGGGTCAGGTGCAAAGTGAATGAACCCCGAAGGGGTTCATGTAAACTTTGCTAGTGACCCAGTGTAGTTTACACTTCGATAAACATCAGAAAAATTAAGTTCATTGCTTATATTCACATTCGTTTCAATCAAATCTTTCATGAACAATCTTATATAAGCGCTAAAATTGAAGCAGTAAAACATGTACACGCAGTTTTTTTCTGCTAACAGCAGAACGGCATGCATGACGTCATGACGTTGCTGACGTCCAATCAGGTTGTAGAGGGCCATTGTTTATTTTACGTCATTGACGTCGCGTGTCTCAATGTAATTATTGGAATGTAAACTACATTACGCTCCAATGGTTTACTATAGGGCTTTTCAGTAAATACACCAAGAATGTAAATATTCAGGGTTAACGTCGTGTAATAGAGATCGTATGACCACACGTGTAATAACTCTTTGGCACGGACATGTAACGTCATTGACAACGACCGTTGTAGTAATGCGCTTTTTGTTATTGAAATAATGATCAACAAAATTGTTCACTCGTGACTCATATGAAATGACCATTCATGTAAGATCTTCTATACATGTATAAGTCATAGGCAACATCTAGGTTTACCTATTTGCTATCTCATAATTGATCCGCGTCATGACAAAACCAACAATGTGGTATGTGCGCCAAGCGAATACTCAGATCAGTCCGGGCATCCGCCCAGTCTAATCAGAAACTTCGCAGTCGGCATGGAGGCAGCGACTTAGCTACTCTGTAAGCGCACAGCAAAGACTCCGATCGGACTGGGCGGATTGGGCGCGCATCCCAAGTCCCGTCTCCGTAGGACCAATATATTAGTGGGAAGATAAACACGAGTTCATCCACTCACTCACTCTTTGATTGTGTTTGGGAAAAAAGAAATGTTTCATCGCATCATAAAAAGGGGATTGCTAAATCTATCAATGTGTCTTTTTATGCGGCATACACGCTCAACTTAGTATTACGCGATCAATGACGCTGGAGAACAAACACCGACAAAAACATCCAGGCATAAGTACGCCGAAGCCACAAGAACTAGCCCTCATTTTAGGCGGTAAACACACACCAATAAAAACGATAAAAATATTACCTGTATTACTTTCTTTACTTATTGGAAGTGCAAAAACTTTGACGCTAGCTATCCTCATCTACAAAGCAAAAATAATAATATAAAGAAAAATTCTCATCCCCCCAAAATTCCAAAAGGTTTAAAATGTCTGCTCCTGTCTATAGAAACAGTCAACGGGAACAGGAAGACACAACATGTATAATCTTCTATAAAATTATGCTTCTTCTAATAAAACACTCTTCATATAAAATTGTTCTAAAATTTATAACAATTATTAAATATGGAGGGAGTGTGGTGGTAAAAAAAATGATTTTGGCGATAAAATACCATATCACGATTATTGTCAGGCAAAAACAAACAGATAAATAAATAAATGCATGGTACCATTAGAATATATCTTTAACTGGACTCCCATTATAGCGGTTACATGTACGTGTCGCGGATTGCTTCGGAAAGGGATGACATGCCTGCCATATCTGCCCATTACCTTTTTATTCCAAACTTGTGTTGTTTCGCAACGCTGAAGAAGTAAATTTGTTAAAAGTTCATAATAAATGGTACAATGTTCAAACCTCACAGGCAAACGAAATTACACTGATCTCGAATAGATTACGCTACGCATATTGAATTTGTCATCAAACTACTTTTTCTACACGCAATTTTTAATTCGTAAAAATCTCAATAAATGACATACAAAAAATATCCAGCGCACAATATAGAATGTATTGTTAATATTTTTCATATATCAATATCCTTTAATAAAATAAATTCAGGCCTGAAAAATTTCTCCGTTTCTCATTTATGTACGTTTGACCCTTGTGTATTTACATACAATGTATGTCATAAAGCAATGTTTCCTGGCCTGCAGACTGTTATAAAACAGAAAATACTCCAGCATTAGGCAAATCCAGAGATCAGTCAAAGAGAGAACACCAACAACATTTCGCGCTTTAACAATATGGGCGACAATAAAGAAATCATTATTCCATGTAAGTGAGCATGCAAGCAATAAAACTCAAATCGACCAATTTGTAGGGATCCACCAGGTCTAGGTGCCTGTTGCAGATCCCTATTAGCGTTGTTGCTTAATTCTGTTCAGTGTTACCCTGTTTCAGCTGTCTGGACTCAGGTAGCCTTACAGTTGGCAGCTACTGAATTTTGGCGATTTAAGAGCGCTAAAATATTGGTCTGCCAATAATTGATTTTTTAAAGAATGTACAAAACACACAGCCTAACCATGGTTCAGATAAAAAGGAGTACTTAAGGAGTATTTGAGCAATTTTCTATGATGTTCTAGTAAACTATAATATATATTATGTCATCAATAGAATCGCCTTTATCATGCCAGACTATACTATATACGACTCTCGTACATTATGACATTTATTAGAATCGCCTCCATATATATTATGACATTATTAGAATCGTCTCCATATACATTATGGCGGTATTAGAATCGCCTCCATATACAGTATGACATTATTAGAATCGCCTCCATATACATTATGGCATTATTAGAATCGCCTCCATATGCATTATGGCATTATTAGAATCGCCTCCATATACATTACGGCATTATTAGAATCGCCTCCATATACATTATGGCATTATTAGAAATTGCCTCCATTTTGCGTAATGGAGGCAATTCTAATAATGCAATAATGTAGTTTTTAGCAGAAAGGTAACAAACATTTTTGTTACAAATTTACATCAAATTTTCTTTATCATCTGGATCAGAGGCTTATGAATTACTCACGGGGCTATGAACCTGAAAACGACTTTGAAGATGTGAATGCCATAATCAGCTATGATCATTGGCTGGATGATCCCAGCAGTAATTGACATTAATGTGTTTGTTTGCAGGTCGTTGCAATTTCAACCATCACTTAGAACATCAGATTTTGATATGACTCTACTAAATATTAGTACCAGTTCATATTTTAGAGATATTGTAATGAATTGTATTATCTGTTTGGCATAACTTTTTGTAGAACGACAGTCAATTTCTAATAAATATGACTATAAAATGATAAAATATGAATAAGAAATCTGCATGAGCCTGATCTGTGTATTGACAGTCTCCTGTAACATGTCTGTCCAAATTTTTATGATAATTACATAGTGCTAAAGGTTGACTGGCAGCTAGCATGTGTATTTATTTTTAGTATAAACATTTTAATGATGTGCGGCTGAGACAAAGTCATTATAATAACAGCTTCTCTACAAAGGGTGAGATAAGAATACTGATAAGCTCTCTGGTCAAAAGCCAATGTCTGTAGAGTATTTCAGATTCGACCCGCACACTTCATGTTATATGGTTTATACTAGGAAGCTGTTAGCCCCATGAGTAGTTATACGCCTCTGTCTGGATCCATTGTACATCATGAACGCAAAAATTAATATACACCAATATGCAAATTTCATGAAAGTGCCAAATTTTGATACTGCATGTGTTTAAAGTTTTGATACTTTAAACAAGCGCCTGCATAACGGATAAACTGTGAAACAAACTCTTTATGCCTCTACGACACGTTACATCTTCATATAGAGTCCAGTATGCCGGCCCTGAATGCTGGAATAGTTGACTCAAAAAGAAAATTAAATCTACCCTTTTGTCTTAAAGCCTTTTGCCAGGATGCGTTTTATCCATGTACAACTAAACATACAAACTTCCGTCATATTCCGATATTTATAGCACGGGCTAAACCTGTTTACCCTTAGGCTCTAGGGTATCCGAAATGGAGTCTTCAGCCTTTGAATTTTAGACCAGTCTCTCTCTCGCTTTGAGGACCTGTTCTGAAAAGAAGGAAAACAATTGGAAGAGTGCTGAATGATCCTGTAATAATATAAAACCAATAAATAAATAAATAGATAAATAGATAGGTAAATATATAGGTAAATAAATAAATAAGTGAATATTAATAAAATAACTAAATTCTCACAAACCTCAAGCGATTAATGGTTATTAATACCAAACCGACAAAAAATAGGAGCAGCCTGCTCAGAGTCTACACTTATCCAGTCCATCTGTATCATTCTTTAGAACACATTACTGCATTGTAAAACCAAGCTGTTCCATCTGCAATTATTATCATTAGTTTATTAGTTTATTAGAGTCTCATCCTGGTGCAATATCACATACATATATACATATTACAAAATAAAAATACACCAAGCCATTCAATATAGAATTATAAGAGACTTATCACAACGGTACTTATTTACAAGCATCATTATTATAAAATGTACCGAAAGATATATACAGTCTTTCACACGCTCAACTCAGCAGGGAAGCAATCCGATCGAAGAAACTCGTGGTACGCCACCACACACACAAAAGGAACCAGAAGACCGATCCTGTGAGACATCACGTACTGACTCATCAAGGAACTGGTACCAGAGCTTAAAGTACTTCTCCGCGTACCACACCCGCATTTCGAGGGACATTTTGCCCGGAGCAAACGGGGGTCCTAGAGTGTGCCTAGTGGATGTACAACGGATACTTTCCTGCTAGTTGAACTTTGAAGTTTCCCAACAATTACTTGCATACCTAAATGAGGGAAAAAAGATAAGATAAGAAAAAAAAAAAACAAGACATACCACGGTTATACATTCAAATAATATTTACGCAACACTGGTTGTTTAAGCACGTAAAGCTAAGGGATACATATAAATACAAAATAAATAAATTAAAAACGAAAAGACCAGTAAGTAAAAACTTGATATTGATTCCCGACTGTCAGTTGTATGCGCTGTATTTAAGAAAAATACCCAAAGCCACTGCATGCACGCCCAATACATGCATCACCGGAGAAGGAACACCGTCCTAGACAGGGGGATGTGTCGGAGCCAATGTCCAAACAGCATAACCCTCTACCTGATGTCCAATCTCCGGCCCGCACATCGTGTAATCGATTTAAAACAAGCGTCATACAAGAAAGCTGACAGACCCAGTATCCATTAAAAAATAATACACGGGAGAAAAAAAACTACTATTTGTAAAAATAAGCGTTACGGAATTGCAGAATTTAAAACAGTATTTGGCACATGTTCGAATCATATCTGTATTACTGAATAAAAATTCATTTATTCGCTAAGATTAAGATCAATAAAAGTTGGCAACAATGACATAGCCTTTATGAATAAAACATCTCTAAGATCATTATAAGCAGAGCATTCCAGTATCACGTGCATCTCGTCTTCAATTACATTACAAAAATAACACAGCCGCTGGGTGACATCAATATTTTCGAACCCTCCCGTTTCTATTCTGATCGGGGCTACACCGCATCTAAACTTTGCGAAAGCTGCTCTATGACAAGCGGGCATAAGCAATTTGCAATAATTTTCAGGTTTATACTCCGATTAAAATAACCTATACGTACATAGTTTATTCCCGGTTCCTGATTTTCCAGGCTCGCTGTTTACTAGAGTATGCCATTCTGAGACGTAATTAGTCATCAAAGAGTTTACTATATCCGACGTAAATTTTGTTCGGGAAAAAGCCCTTGTCGTATCAGAATATGTCTCATATCTCAGATTTCTGAACTTTTCTTTGATAGTAAAATTACGATTTTTACAATTTCTGCCAGATTTTTGGTCAGTCCAAGTAAATATACGCTTATTATACGGCTTACGTCCATATTAATCATTCGATTCCAATAATTACAAATAGACTTCCACTGCCTAACAAACGTGGGCTGCCACCCCATATCACCGGAAACTGCGGCAGTCGGCGTATATTTTCCGGTACCGAGAAAAAATCTCATGGCTCTGTTTTGTACAGCATTTACGCAAGAGTATGACCTTGTACCCCAAACAGATGCTCCATAATTTATCACTGGTCACACGAGCGTATCATATAGTTTAGTGAACACATCATATGACATACCACCCATGCATTTGAATTTAGCGATAAGAAGACCTAGTGCGCGACTGGCGCTTTGAGCAACATATTTTGCAGTAATGTTATAATCTAAAAACTCATTTAAAACAATGCCTAAATATGTATATCTGTCAGTAACTATCAAATTATCTGTGCCACATTTGAACTGGCAGGTCGTCATTGGTACAGTGTTTGGCCTGAAATGCACAATATTACTTTTCGAGGCATTGACTGACATACTGTTGGGGCCACACCAGTCATCTAGACAATTTAGCATAAGCTGTAAATCAGGGGCGTTATCAGCCACTAAAACTAAATCATCGGCGTATAAAAGTATGCTTATTAAATCTTCCCCAACCAATATGCCCTTGCCTAGGAATTTAATACGCAGGGCGAGATCATTAATGTACAGACAAGCAGCAACCTTGTCTTAAGCCACAAGTAACTTCACACCAGTCTGTTGTCAGATTATTCAGTCGGACACAAGAAGTTACTGATACGTATAATGGCTTAACAGCACCCAACAATTTCCCGGTTATTCCAATATTATCTAGTTTAGCCCATAGAATATCCCTACTGATACAATCATAAGCTTTTAGAAAATCTATAAATGCAAAGAAAGTCGACTGTTTCATTTTCTTTCTTGTATCAATAATATTTGTTAGGGTCGTTAAATTGTCTGTGGTACTTCTGTTCCTGCGAAAACCGTTTTGTTCGTCCACGATCTTTTTTTTTGTTTCTCACCAAGAACTCATTCTATCGTTTAAGATAAAACAATATAACTTATACATGGAGGATGCTAGCGCAATGCACCTATAGGACAAAGGGTCCCTTGTCCGTAGTGCTGGACTAAGGAATCGGATTGATTATACATTTACTCCACAAAGAGGGTACAATACCTTTATCAAAGCAAATATTAAATAGCACATGCAAGAAAGATACGGACGTGTCGTTGCACAGCACTTCTACGGGTATAGCATCGATTCCACTCGCCTTACCCTTTTTTGCATTGTCAACGGCCTTCTTGACTTCAAACAGAGAAATACGTGCATCGAAAAGTGGGTCCATAGAACCTGTAGTTGGGCTATATATGTTATTTTGCGATGGCAAATCATTTGTTTTATGGCAATTTAAAAGTGAAGAAAAAACGCGCTTCCATTTCTCAAGGACGTCCGCAGTATCACGAGAGACTGAGCCATCCTCCAATTTCACTTCCATTGGAATACGGCGTTTTTGCGTCTGCCCGACACCAACCTTACCAATTGTTTTCCAAAAGCTATCATTATCATGGATGCAATCATTTACCAGTTCGCTTTGTAAATGGTACCAATGTATGCGTTTTTCGCGTTGAACTTCACGATCGAAGGTTTTTCTACATGAAAAATACTCGGCTTTAAACTTAGACTTATCCGACCTGGAGACAGACTTAAGCCATATACGTTCACTTTCGCAGACTTTATTCCACAAACTAGTGAGTTTACTGTTCCACCACGTCTTACCAATTCTACGCTTTTTGCTTTTTATCCTGCATTTTACGCTTCTATACAGAAGGTCAGTATACATTTGATCCCGAATAACACCACACCAATCATCATAGACCAGATCTATATCATTTTGCCCGCGTAAACTGCCTTCAAGTGTTGCAATAGCGATGTTAACTTTATTCAATGTGTCGGAGCATGACAAGAACGTGTGGGGGACATTGGAAACATCAAATTTATCAAATGTAGCTTCCTCCTCAGTACTTGGAAAGTGTCAATAAATGCGTCAAATTTAAGTTGCCATGTTAGAAAAGAGTGATCCGGGAAGCTCACAGGGGTAACGCTTCCAATATCTCGCAGACGGCTAATGAGATCGACAGTTCGTGTGACCTCAAATTTGTTAAATGACGGCAATGTTTCATGACTAACTAAACAATAGTCGACGACTGACGAGCCTTTCACCGATACTGATGTAAAGTCATTCTTGGAATAATTGCGGCCATTCAAAATACACATATTTGTATTTATCAAAAAATCAATCAGAATTTCTCCGTATAAATTTGACTTGAAATCAACAACATTTCGGTGCTCAATATGATCCACACCACTGATAAAGTCTTCAAGAACGCCACAACGGCTATTGAAATCACCACAAAAAACATGGCACCCAGACTTTGGTATTTATAGATGCCAGATAACAAATCATCAAAGTACGTTTTAACATCAGTACGCCGTGACGAGTTTTCTGGGGGAAGATAGCAAACGCAAGGTATCAAACTAATGTTTTCAGATTTATGCTTCAACTGCACCCAAAGAACACCATCGGAAGAATCATCTAAAACGATTACATCAAAATAATCAAATAATTCGTCCTTTATGAAAAAGCCTACTCCCCCAGAACCTGTCCTGGCACGTACATGTATGTTTTTACGGTTATTGCCGAACCATTTATACCCATCCATCTCTAATGTGTTTTTGTTTATAAGATGCTTTTCTGATATTTCAATAATGTCAAGTTCTAGTTCGTGAACACGTAAGGATCTAAGGTGATAGTTGTCCGTATCCTTATTGTTACTTCATCCACTAACGTTCCAAAACCCGGCGCTGACCTAATCCGTATTGTGTCCACCATACCCGCCGAAATCAGCGCGCCCGCCACGGCTTCTGTCCCTATATTGCCTGTTATCTCTAAGTTAAGATTTTTCTACCATCACTTTCCGTTTGTCCTTTGCACTTTTGAAAGAAGCAATGACAACTCCAGGCTTAGACTGCATTTTAGATACTTTCCGCACCGCAGTCTTTACAACAACGTTTCTAACTTGAAGGCCATCCTTTATTACCGAGTTCACTTTGTTAGCGATGTTTTCATTGTTACTTTCTGGAAGGCCACGTATAGCCTTCCTTTCTGGAAGGCCACGTCTATCATTTCAGTAATAATAATGGTACGGTAGTTCAGAATATGACACTAAGACAGATTAGTAGATAATTGTAATGTCAGCTTTCGATATTTCAAAGTCGAAGTTCCCAGAAAATTTACTTTGAGATATCAGTGGTTTGAGATACCATGAGTTGAAATGTAAGAAAATAGGAATATTTGCCAACAATATTCCTTGGTATAAGAAGATCAAGCATCAGAGAAAAGAAATATTTGAGACTCGGTTTGTGTCTGTAAAAGTTCAAGACCTTGTTTGGGCATACCCGCTAACACCCCATAGCCAAATATAGGCAACAGACGTTTCGTACGGACTATATCAGCTATCAAAGAAAACACATCGTTATGAATAAAATAGATTGAATAGAATAGAATGAATAGAATCGTTCTGAATAGTATGAATTGCTTTGAGCACATTACAAATTAAAATGCCAACTTACTTTTTCTTTGAATAATTTAATTAAAATAGCAACCTACTACTTCTTTAAACCTTTAATGTTCCGTTATGCCCCAGTCACACACACACATTACGGATTGGGCGGATAGTTGCGGACTTTAAATCCACACAATTTGTGGGCGTGGTCTCTCTCCATATCGAATCCGTATCGTATCCGTATGGTATCCGCAAGGTCCGCAGGATATGCCACCAAATTTTGAAAAGTTTAAATATTCAGGCGCGGACGAGTTAACCGTAATGATCCGTGACTGAAGGCATTTATCCGCATTGATGCGTATCTAATCCGTATCTCGACCTATTGTTCCGCGGTTCACCCAAACTTTGTGGACAAATACGGTTTCATGCGGATTGTTACGGTTAGTTACGGGTCTCGTTCTGCGTATTGTTACGGATTAATGCCCCAGTCAGATTAACTGTTCGCAATTATCCTCACCAATACGTATCTGTCAATATTGAAGTGTAAGTTATCCGTATAGAAACGTATCTGAAGGTAAAAGTCCGTAAAAAAATCAGAACGAGACCCGTAACTAACCGTAATTGAAGGTAACGATCTGCGCGAAACCGTAGCAGTCCACAATTTTGGATTGGGCTGCGGAATGATAGGTTTATATACGGATTAGATACGGATAAGATACGGATTAGATACGGATTATATATGGATAAATGCGAATGAATGCCTTCAGTTACCTTTTGTTACGGATCAATACGGTTTACTCGTCCGCGCCTGAATTTTGAAAATTTTCAAAATTTGGAATCGAATCCTGCGGACCCTACGGATACGATACGGACAGTTACAGACTCTACGGATGTGATACGGACCTTTACGAATAACACCGGACAGATACGGATGGGCCATCCGCAGATCGATACGGACAATTACTAATAAAACCGGACATATACGAACGGGCCATCCGTAGCATTAACAACATCTTTCCGCATATAGAAGTAACAGAAGGTGATGTAAGGTAAGTAGTACGTATACATTCGTATCATCTTTCATCGTATTGATTCAAAGGGAAAATATCTGACCGCAGACATCCGCATTTATCCTTAATCATACGCATCTATAGGTAACTGTATCCGTAAATTAATCAAGAAAATAAGCCACGCCCACAAATTCTGCGGATTATTGTGGATTTTTATCCACAAGTATCCGCCCAGTCCGTAATGTGTGTGTGTGACTGGGGCATTACCGGTGTTCAACATTATCCTAGAACTGTCAGTCAATCAGCTGAGTGGCTGCCTGCAAGAGCCAAACTAATATACACAATTAAGAGCATGTTGCAAAAGTATCTAAGCTGACTTAGATTTCTGCCAGACTTGAAAGAACACGCAAACATGCATTATGAGGCACATTCTAGGTTGCGGATGTTGTATTGTAACAGGTGTGATTACATAATAAATCACTAATGAATATTGACTATTGCTACTGACCGAGATTTCTATAAAAAGTACATTCTCAATAATTGAAAGGAGCAGATGCTGTCTCCTAATCCCAATGGTTAAGGTGTTTGGGTAAACGGACATGTTTTTCTGCCATTTTCCCAAAGGGAAACAATCTTTTTTCGACTCCAGCTTTGCACGTCTGAACAATTTATCCCTTCGAAACAGTGTCTACACTTAAAAGATAGAATTTGCTCTTAGAGAAGTAAATTCTTTTCTTAAAGTGTTGATCCCCATTAAGATGGTACGCAAAATTAGAAATAGACTAGACTTCCCGAAAAGCATACCATTGCACCTTAATTTGAAATTGGTGTTCAAATAGCGGCAGATATAATTATTGGTGCCGATAAATTGAGAATTGAACTGCAACCAGCTATTTCAATGAATTTGATTCATTGAAAAATAAAGTGTCATCAGTGAAACAGAGGCCTTCTGATTAATCAGATTTGCATAAAAGAGTGCAAATAAATCGTCCAAAAAATCTTAAATTCGGATCTAGTAATAACGATTTGGATAACTTAGAAAGAAATGAACTCTCACGACCTCTAACTTCATTAATGCATTTCGTCTTATACAGTGAATTTAGGCCAATAATTTACACCCAGATGACGCCATAGAATGCCATCAGGTTCTGCAGTGTTCTAATCAATTTAATAAGCAGCATCTGGTAAGTAAAAAAGAAACAAAAAAAAAACAACAATTTAATAGCAAATTAAAAAAACAATTCATATGCTGAGCAAAAATAAACAGAATGGAAAAAAAGTAGACTCGGTTTTCTTAAGTCTATCTGTGTGAGATGATAGACGGTGTTATATGGAAAACTCCATGAACTATTTTTTATATGATTCTATGAATCAAATATCGCAACAGAAAAGACACCGTGCAAAATACAGCGATTTACGTTGAGTTGATTGAAATCAATGAAACGGACTGACAAAGAAAAGCATTTGATATCATTTGATACATTACATGTACGTACATGCAGACATGGAAAAAGCATATCTGATAATGTTAGAAATAAACAAATACATGTATTTTATCTATTTAGTTTTTATTTTTGTTTTTATTTTTGGGCAATTATTTTGTATAAGGCAAGTAGCCTTTGTGACATCCTGTTTGCTGCTCTGGTAAAACAAAGGATGTGCTGTAAACAGATATAAGGACTTCTTTGATTAAGGCGTGAATTTTCCCCATGATTAAAAAGTTATACGGAACACTGACTTCTGCTTTGCATTTATGACTATGACATGTAACTTGCATAACAAATGAATTTTTAAGTGTTTGTGTCTATGTAAAGTACGTTAAACATACGTTGACGTTGACGTCATTGTTGAGATAAATTGTAAATTATCCTCAAATTGATCGTTGAAATAATGATTTATTGTATATATTTCACCCTTTTTTGATTTACATTACTTACATAACAGACAACACTGGATAGTTTTGACTATATGTATGTGACCTTGACCTCATTTCAAGGTCATGGTACACAATATAATCCTTGAAGATCACACTGCTACTGTTGACCATTCTTATTCTTTGGCATACTGAGTATCGTCCCCCCCCCCTCGTGACCCAGCTTCCCACACATATATATTGCGTACTTGCATCGCATAAGTCTCCTGCATGAAGGAAATGCTGGGTCACGGGGGGGGGGGGGGAAGTACTTGTATTTTAATTGTAGTGAAGCGTTCTCTTTTGACCGTTTTGACCGGAAGTATAACTGTGGTTTTGCATGTTTAAATGCCAATCAGGCGTAACAAGAAGAAAATCATTGCTTTGTATTGTGAGATGCGTGTATTTAGCATGCATGTATGACAAAAATTTATGAAATAAATGACTGATTTCAATATTTTTATTACCTCAAGAAATGAGGTATGCGAAAACCTTGAATTTAGGGTAAGTAGGGTCAGACTGGATTATCTCCCCATGTCTTCGGGTCTGAATCACAAATGATCTGATTTCATACGGTTTACATATTTGTGGAAGCTATGCCAAGAAAATTTTGAGAACTTTAAACTTTTGAAAATTCGGATCTGTCGCACCGGTCTAATGGGGAAAATCCTTGCCTTAATCATAGACGTCCTTTGAGCCGCGACAAGAGAAAACAAACAAAGTGGTTGTGCGCCAAGCGCAGACTCAGATCAGCCTGGGCATCCGCCTAGTCTGCCCAGAGTCTGCCCTATGCGCTAAAAGGGTAGCTAAGTGTCTAAGCGAAGACTCTGATCAGACTGGGCGAATGCACAGGCTGATTTGAGTCTGCGATGAGCGCACAACCATTTTGTTGGTGTTTTCGTGTCGCGGCTTATTTGGTTTTGGAGGAGCAACATTTTCCTTAATAGTTCAGGTCCACTGAGATGAGGAAAATCGAAATATTTCCCTGAGAGTGTGCTCTGAAGCCAAACACTGCGGTACTTGCTACAGATTTTAATGCTTAGAAATTTGTATCTCTTTACTTCAAGATATGTTATATATCGCAGAGCATATCAGTATTATATGACTTCAAAATTTAAAAAGAAAGGCAAACGACTGCTTGAAATCTGACAGCTTTTCTTAATCTAAGTGGAAAAATCGATGCTTGCCAGAATTAGTTGGTAGTTGAATGTGTCGCATAAGACAGAATAAGATATCTTCAATAAAAACTTAATTGTACGAATTGACATTCAACGAAAATGACTCGGCATTTATGACTATCTGAAAATAAAACTTAAAGTCAATAATGCAGTAGTCAGATATTTTTAAATACTAACCCATGAGAGTAAGTCATAATCTTTATTAAGCAAAAAGGCAAAAAGGTATCATACGGCAAAACTAATGAACATTTCCCGCAGGCACACAATGTTGAATCAACGTTGATTCAGTGTTGATTCAACATTGTGTTACCAGTAGGATTCCTGTTCATTTGAGCATTTTGAAACACATACACATCTCGCTAAGCCTTAATGCCCGTTCATTCGTTTGCTCAGATGACAGTTATAAGCATCCATATTCGGGACAATACGAGTCAGTTTTAACGGGACTCGTATGCAACAACCCTGTAATACAATGCACTCTAAAATTCAAATATGGCAGAGTAAATGTCTGTAAATATATAACTTATATCAAGAGTGATTATTTTCGTCATCGTTTCTAATCAGCCTCATGTTTTGTTTATTTAACCGGTTTTCTCAGAAACTTTGTATCTTACAATATACAAGACATGATGTGGGTCATTGTAGTCTCAATTACAAATAACAAAACTGAGATATTAATTTGACGTGAAGTCTGCTAATGAGCGACTGCCATCTATAAGATATTGTAATTTTTTATTGAAGTAATTTTGTTGCTACTATAGCAGCTACAATTTCTATTAAATTTTATGTGGCCGGGATTCAATTGTTGGACTTCCTTGTTCAAGCGTTCAGTTCAAATTTTGGTATTGAGCTCTCATCTTATTTGATCTCCGTACTAAATCCTATTTTAGATATTTACTTTGCATCAATCGGTTAAAAGGTCTTCACGCGGACCGATTATCTTGTATTTTATGTACCACAACAAACTCCAAGGCGAGGCTTAATGGCATGTGAACCAGTCTCAGCCACAAGTGTTTTATTGCTGACCGTTTCAAAGTGGCGCTTCTGTTGTTATCTACTGTAATAATTGCCGTAAATTAGTCTGCTTTTTAATTGCTTACCAAAGGAGTTCAGCGAAGCGAAATTCATGTTTCAAAGTATAGATATATATTAACCCTTATTATTTGTAGGAGTCCGTTTATAGTTTTAGGGGTTTCTGGTGAACATTTTAACTTTACATGTATGTTGCATAGAAATTCCTGTAAGTAAAAATTGTTTACCCTCATAAGACCCCGCGTTCTGCGGCGTCTGAACTAGGTCTGCACTGTTTGCATATGTCCAAAAAAGCTTCAAGTCTTAAAAGGGTTAAAGTAATTGTGTAGGAGGTTCATACATCGCACGAAAAATATGGATATCCTTCCTTTTTGTGTTTTCATTTTAACCTCATTGTTTCCAGATAATTTTAAAGCCATTTCCTGGAATTGCTAAATGTGACAACTACAATCAGACTGCTCAGGAGCAGTCAGGGTTCGAGGTTATAAAACTTGAGAATAATAATGTGCTTTATTTTGAGTTTGAGAATGTACTCAAGTTTTACAACCTCTAGGCCTGGTCCGGATTAACATTATGTAGACTGTTTTGTAAAAAGCATACAGTTTTGGAAAATAAACAAGTATTTGAAATGTTAGAACATTTTTGAAAGCCTTCAGTATAACTAGAAACATGATAAGAATTACTAATAAATATGTTGAATCTCTTATAATGATACATCACTGTGCCTCCTCAGTTTCGTTTCTTGACCGTCGTGAGATGTTCAAATAGCCTTTCAGTTTTTAATATCCGGCTGCAAATATTCGCATAGTAGATGTTTTCTTTATAACAGATGTTCTGGGTGTTTTAATTCACTGATTTAAACTGAGCGCCACAATGCCTAATGTTGGCTAGGAAACCAGCTCTTTCGATATTTCTGCTGTACAGGACTCCACTGCACACTCCATTACTCGCAGGCCAAACCCTTTCCTATGCAACATGATGCCCTAGCAACGTCTTGTAGTTAAATAAGTGTTACCTGAACTGAGTCATAAAGCATGAGCAGCTCGGTATCTGAAGGATGCAGCCATTCTTATCAGTGGTGCAATGAAAGTGACATATGTAAAAGAGATGGTTCCCTGACCAGGATGCGTGCAACATGGGTCAAATCGAACCAAACTGGGTTCGAGGTTATAAAACTTTACAATAATCTCAAACTTAAATAAAGCACACTGATTGGCTGGCTCCGAGCATGTGCTCGGAAGCAGCCAATCAGTGTGCTTTATTTTGAGTTTGAGAATGTACTCAAGTTTTATAACCTCTGGGCCAGATATTTGGTTAGCAACTCATACCCGAAGCTCAGCTCTTCAGTCAGGGTCCATGCCTCAATTATGAAATAATTAGCCTCAATACGTTTGTTCAGATTAGCATCTGACCTATGGACCTAGTCAGCTGACATAAAATATAACTGGTACATAATAAGAAAAATGATCTTAGGTACTATCAACAACTTCAACCCTATGATGTCTGAGGACAACTGGTATCTCAGCTGGCAAGCTAGCGGTCCGCGTTCGATTCCTGCCAGAGAAGGAAGTGTTTGCATTTTGTCCTGGCATGACTGAAACACTGTTGAAAAGCATGTAAAATCCCAATGATCCATCCATCCATCCTATGGTATCTGAATGTGGACTAGATGGTTCTGGATATAGACAACTATAGGGCAACATGAACTATTTTTTTTCTTCCATAGACTTCTATAGTGATCTCTACAGCCTTTGGCATTGTGCAACCATTTATACATTGTTGCTTCACTTTCCAGATTTGCTCTAATTTCAAGTGTTAATCGATAAGATAATAGGAAAAACACTAACTTACCCTTTACTTTCTAACACTTACAGGATGTTGTATCCAGCAACTACCTATCCTGCAGAAAAGCACAGAAGATTTGTTAAAAAATCACCAGTCATCAATTTTGTCTCCACAGACCAAATCACAAATACTTATTTCTTTGCGATAACTATAATATCAATCCTACATTTCACTTAAACACCACTTTCAACCTCATCAGCATTATTAACCAAACAAAGAGCATCAGTTGACAAATTGAAGTCCCTTTTTTCGCTGCACTTTTTAATTTCACGCTTCCCTGACTAAACTGGTTCCTGGTGCCCTATATTGCAGTGCATTAGCAGCATAAGCAAGAGTGTTAGTAGGAGTAATCACATGATAAACACAACCATGTTTGTTCTCCTTTAGGGCAAGTTAAAGGACTTAGACCCTAAAAGTTTTTTATTTGTCGTGTCTATTAGCAGCTGTTATTGCACTCTTCTATCATTTGCAAAATCGCAGCACGCTAGTACGCATGTGCGTGCTGAATTTTTGTCAATTTGACACAATTTCATTGCGTACCTGCATATTTGCGTAGGCGAGTTGATAGGATACTCAAGCATGTAAATTAAAAGTGATCCTGAGGTTTCTCATAAAAGGTAAAAGGAAAAGGCTTCCCATAGCATAATAGCCGTAGGGGCAGTGGGGGTTAGAGACCCTCTGTATCTTGGGCACAGCTGATGAAAGGCGGAGCCCATCTCTGTTCTTGCGCTGCATTATCCTCCCCTGATTCGAGAAAAGTAGTACCCATTCACTCCTTGGTTGACAGAGAGAGTTTTCGAGTCGTCAGATGGCGATGGTGAGCCGCGAACTCACGACTTTCCGGCGACTTTCTGCACCATAACCGAGCCACTCTAACCACTCGACTACGGCGCCTCTCTAAGTTTCTCATATTTTAAGGAAAACAGATACATTTTTTCAGGAGGTAGGGGGAAAGATAGAGACAATCTGCAATATAAATAACATCGTTGTCTCTTTTCTCGATCGGGGACAGCTCTTAAAAGCTAAAAAAATAATAAGAGCAAATGAGTTCTTTTAAAAAAGCACATGCTTTCCTTTAAAAGTAGACCCCTTTTTAGAAATGGATTGCAGGCCAGAGAAGTAAACAGGAAGTCATGAAAGCTGTTCCACATTGTTTAAGAAATGGATACAAAACTTACACAATAAGGTCTATAGCTATATATCATCATGCATGTAAACCACATATATGGCTGACATACATGATGGTATAGCTATAGACCTTAAAGTGTAAGTTTTGAATTCTTCATTTTGTTTAGATTTCTCTCATGACATAATATTTTATTTCCTATTTATTTGAAATTAAAATAATTATGTTAAAATGATCACTCCATTCATATGGGACCTCACAAGGAAAAATTGGTTCATGATGTGTCTTTGAAAATTATGATTAATTTATAATGGATTCCAAATCTAGTTCCCATGATAATAGAAAAACAATTAGATTTAGCAAAACACGTAGATTATTTTCTCCATCAATCTTATTGTTGTTGCCATGAAAACCAAATAGGAAATAAAATGGATTTTTTTAATTGGAGTTTTGTTCAGACGGTCTGGCCTTACAATGAGCTAAGGTTAATTAAGTCAGGATGGAATTCAATATCAGAGGCTGTTTCAAAGCATTGTTTCCAAGAAAAGAAAAAAAATGGACAAGGTACAAAAAGGACCTCTGACAGAATTAGTGCATGTTTGTCTTGTTTGAACAGCTTATTGCACTTTTTTCTAAGCATTTATAGGCACGTATGGGATACAGAGATGTTTTAACAGTGATTAAAACAAGTATGTCTATCGACCCGATCTTATATTTATCCGTTTACTCGGTTGCTCCGAAGTGTAAATGGGACTCCCCTGTTTTCTCACAATTGCCGGTGTAACGAATTAAAGTGACCCCCCCATAGAATAACGACCCCCGGTCATTATTCTTTAAAGAATAGTGACTCCCCTGTTATGACCCCCCCCCCCCCCCCGATCATAAAATTATGACTCACCCATGCAAAGCAAAACGACCCTCGCGAACAAATTGTGATCCCTATAGAATAACGACCACCGGACATTTTTTTTAAAGAAACTTGGTCCCGTCATAATATTATAACCCTCTTCGCGAAATTAAATGACGATTCGGGGAGAAGAAAAAAATAACGACGCTCAAACCTCGCACCCATCCCCCCCCCCCCCCCCCCTAGTACCGTGAAAATTGTAAGTAATGGGACAAGTAGGTCTGAGCAAAAGGGCAACCCAAGCTCCAGAGGAGCGGTCTGTTCAGGGCCTATACAGCTTGCCATTCCATCTTTATCTTTTGGACGCATTACTGCACTATTAATAAGTTCTGAATAGTAAGATCAACACATCAAATAACAGAAAATAGCAGTCTCGGTTTAATTGAGTCTGTGTCCTTTCCAGTAATGAAATGTGCGACACCAGCTACGCCCCCCTAGCACCGGCTTAAGCGGAACTCTATTTTCAAAATAACTCAGATGACCCCCCCCTCCCCCCTCCGCTCGAACACATACACAAAAACACAAAAAGAACAAGCAAATTCGACGAATTTATGTCCCCCGCCTTGGGAACTAGGTCTCCACTGTATATACACTTAAGTGTTTGAGCTGGAAAAGCGGCTAAGTTAAAAATATGAAAAAAGTAATAAAAAAAATAATGTGAGGATTATATCCAAACCACATGCATATCTTCAGACCATGATCAAAACGCCTGTGAAGTTTCAAAGGAATTGGCATAAAACTGTAGAAGGAGTTGCACACACAAGGTACCAACTATCTATTCACTTTGATAGTAAAAATGTATGAAAAATGGCTAAGTTCAATTTGCGAAAAAAGTAATAAAAATAACCTCAGGATTATATCCAAACCACATGCATATCTTCAGACAATGATCAAAACACCTGTGAAGTTTCAAAGGAATCGGCATAAAACTGTATGAGGAGTTGCGCACACAAGGTACCCACTGTCTAGTCACTATGATCGTAAAAACGCCTAAAAAATTACTAAGTTCAACTTGTGGAAAAAGTGACAAAAAAAATCTCAGGATTATATCCAAACCACATGCGTATCTTCAGACCATGACCAAAACACCTGTGAAGTTTCAAAGGCATCGGCATTAAACTGCATGAGGAGTTGCCCACACAAGGTACCTACTATCTAGTCACTATGATAGTAAAAACGCCTAAAAAATTACTAAGTTCAACTTGTGGAAAAAGTGACAAAAAATAATCTCAGGAATATATCCAAACCACATGCGTATCTTCAGACCATGACCAAAACACCTGTGAAGTTTGAAAGGCATCGGCATAAAACTATTGGAGGAGTTGCGCACACAAGGTACCCACTATCTAGTCACTTTGATAGTAAAAATGCCTAAAAAATTACTAAGTTCAACTTGTGGAAAAAGTGACAAAAAATAATCTCAGGATTATATCCAAACCACATGCGTATCTTCAGACCATGACAAAAACATCTGTGAAGTTTCAAAAGAATCGGCATAAAACTGTAGGAGGAGTTGCGCACACAAGGTACCTACTACATTAGGGGGACAGAAGGACGGAAACAAGGACGGAAACAAGGACGGAAGGACGGACGGACGGACGGACGGAAGGACAGAAGGACGGAAGGACGGAATGCCGAAAACTATGTCCCTCCGCTTTTCTTCGAAAAGGCGGGGGACAATAAAATCTCATAATAATTTTACCTTGTTAATTGGGAATATAGATACTTTGATTTTAAATCTTTCCAATCTTGCACTCTGGAAGCTTGATGATGCGTTTGAGTAATTTTATAGGTTTGGGATACAGTGATTGGTTTTCTACTACTTTTATACTGTAGAAAACAGGAGAAAACAATGTTAAACTGCTTTGTATATGCTGTTAAGATTTCTAGAATACGTCTTCATGCAAGATTTCTTTCATTTTGAAGACATCTGTATGCAATGGGAAAAGGTTATCCTTATTTAGAAGACTTATCTATATATAGGCAGTGAAAACGAATTATGAATAAATGGTGCTTGAAAAATACGGTGACTGAGAAAGTGCTGTAAACAGATAGATTTTGACGCCAACAGTGTCAAATATAAACCTCATCACTTTCGTCTAACGTGACTCTGCACATTTAGACATAGTCGTTGTTAAAGTTGCTCGATCCCTTCTGCCGTTGTTGCGTTTAATTTAGTATCCTGTGCCAACGACATAGCTACGAGTTAGTAAAACCAATCAATTTTGAGTGATTTCGGATAGTTTGTGGGAGGAAGCGAAACAAAAAACCTTACATCGATACCATTAGTCAAAATAAAGACATTGCCATTTTCTTGAATTTGTGGCATTAAATTTCGAAGTAGGGATCTAGATCTTGCGCGCGATACATTATATCATTATATGTAATATTGAAATAGCTAATATTTGTTTCCAATTGTTTGACAAATGACAAAACTACAGACCAGGAATGAAAGTCTTTTTACCAGCATGCATAAGCGAGACGCCAGTATCTTTGAATGCTCTTTATGACCTTGACCTTTGAGTTGGGCACCAAAGTCTTGCGCTCGACACATCCTCTTGACATTTGTGCCAAGTTATTTAAAATCCGTCTACAAATAAGAGAGTTGCAACAGATCGGACACAACATTCTGTATGCTAAAACACATTTGAAGACATCACTGCTTCAAGCGAGTCATACTATACTGAGGGACTTTAAAAACGCACCATTGTATACCATGTTGGTTGGTTGATTTGATGCTTAACGTCCACGGTAAACAACTAAGGTCATGTCGGGACGGCCAGTTAACCTAACCACACTATTCCTGGGCAGGCTTAGACCTCCTAAGCGGTTAACCAGTACTAAGTGCACATACTTTCGCCAGTAACTGACAACTGCCCTTCTTAAATCAGCGGAAGGAGAAACGTTATTTTACCCAGAGTTTGTAATATTGGAAACTTTTGAGCACTCGTGCGAGTTAGCATGGTTGAGTTCTTTAAGTCCGCAAACGCTTACAGAGAGTGTACAACCATGCATAGAAATTCCGAGAGAAATGGAATTTTGGTTACTTTTTCGCATACAATTTTAACGAATTCACATTTTGTCGAATTTTAATGTTAATGCATCTGAATGAATACCACACACTGTAAAACAATGAAAAACGGTAAAGGTTCTTGAATAAGAGTTTTATCGATGTTCGAAAATTCGATTTTTTTAAAAATAGTGTACATTTTAAAATTGGGAGATACCCGACTTGAAAGCCGACCAATTGATGGTATACGTATAAGTAGGCGTGATATTGAAATTAAAAATAACTCGAAGATTTTGGCAAAGAGCTTACTTATGTATGCAAATTACTACTATCAGGCATCAAGTTTTATTTGCAGAACAAATCGCCAAAATGAACGGGGGGGGGGGGGGGGGTATATACACAACATAATTACATAAAATAAATTGTGCATGCTCTTTGTAGACTGCTTGTTGCGTGCTCTGGTGAATTTTTATGCTTTAAACTGGCTTTATAACGATGCGACTAATATTTCTCTACGGGCCTTAATATTACTATGTAATAGTAAGAATACAGATATTGGCTGTTTATAATTTAGCTTGTTGTAATTCTAGCAATGTGGATACCTGATTAGCTGCCCGCTTTGCTTTCTGTCTGGTTTTATTGTTGTTCAGTTATAGAAAATATGCAAAAATAGATGTTTTATATATTTAGTGTGAGATTTTGGTTTAACAATTGCAAAAACCAATTTAGTGTGAGAATTTGGTTTAACAATTGCAGAACCAAGGCCGAGGGTTGTATTTATGTCTAACCGAGGGCACCAGAGGAAAATATCAACAAGATATATTTGAAGGTATTTTAACAATTGACTAAATTGTTGATAATATGCAAATGCCCGGCGATGCAGCCGAAAACAATTGCTTGCCGGTGTAACGAAGTAAACTGACCCCCATAGAATAACGACCTCCCGGTCATTATTCTTTAAAGAATAGTGACTCCCCGGTCATAATCCTATGACTCCCCGGTCATAATATTATGACCCCCACACACGAAATAAATCGACCCCTCGCGAAGAATTGTGACCCCCGTAGAATAACGACCCCCGATCGTTATTCTTTAAAAAAGCGACCCCCTCCCCTGCCGGAAATAATATTATTTCCCCTCTACTTGAAGTTAAATGACATATAGCAAAAAAGAAAGAGCGTCACCCTGTCTCAACCTCCTCCCCAAGCCTTCCCGTCAACCAGCCCGTACAAAAAAACAGCAACAACAGAATCCAAATAAATAAAAAAAGTCATTTGAGTACATTGTACGCACGTATGGCTCATACGATTTCATTAACCCCTTTAAGCTTAGCGTCCCTAAAAAGGGACAGAGACAAACGTGCAGACCAAGTTCAGACGCAGCTGAAATGCGCGTCTGATCACTTTCGTCTTTGTTTGAATAAAATTTACAACAATTTCTATAAAATGAAAAACAAGAGAGCCTCGAGTCCTGAATCGCTCACCAGAGTAAAAACGAGGGAACAAACCTGATACTCTATGAATCCCAAAATGCTTGACATCATATTTTCAATATTATTAGATGTTTTGGAGGTGAAGAATTTTAAAGGTTTATAATAACACATTGGCATGATGGACACTTCGGTCATGTGACCAGAACCATTCAAGCAAACTGTTGATTCCCCGACACATGGAGGCCCCATGTGACATTTTGCTTCAATCAGCTCAGTCGTTTCGTTTAACAGAGATGTATGAAGCTGTTGAGATACGATCAAAGAATGGCATTGAGCACTCATTAATATCATTTATTCTTGGTAATTCGTGTTGCTGTTGTTGTTGCTACTGCAGCAGCTGCTGATAGCGTAGCAGTGCTTACAATTTTCATGAAGAAACTTTGTTTTCGTGTTACTCAAGGAAATTTGACAAAATCTTCAACCCGGAAAAGGACCAGAAACATGTCATTTCGATTAGTTTGTAAATAATACCATTCTACTCAAGGTGTTTTTCTTTAGAAACTAATGGCCGGGGTCAGTTTAAAAATAAATAACGCCGCGGGGGTCGTTATTCTAGGCGGTCAAAATTATTCGTTAGGAGGGATTTAACTTTGCGTGGGAAGGATGTGTGTGTGTGTGTGTGTTTGTGTGTGTGTGTGTGTTGGAGGGAGTGCGTTATAAAATTATAATGTTATGATCGCGGAGTAATTATATTATGACGGGGTAGGGGGTCACTATTCCTTAAAGAATAATGACCGGGGGTCGTTATTCTATGGGGAACCCGTTAACCCCTCGATCTTTTTATAGCTATCATCGGGTGGTTAACGGGTTTCAGTATCGTTTAGAAACGGAGGTATTTTTCTATAAAATAATAACAGGGGGTCGTTATTCTATGGGGGAACCCATAGAATAACGACCCCCGGTCATTATTCTATAAATAATAATGACCCCCTACCCCGTCATAATATTATGACTCCGCGGTCGTAACATTATAATATTATAACACACACACACACACACACACACACACACACACACACACATCCTTCCCAACAACATCAACAAGTATATTACCAATACTAAAACTTGCAGTTGTTAATACATGTAGATATTGGTCGTTTAGTTGGGGATTAATAATTTGTAGCTATCATCAACAAGGGGGTTAACGGGAGACAGTACGTTTTAGAAACGGAGTCACTTTTTCTATAGAATAATGACCGGGGCCGTTATTCTATGAGTTCCTCATAGTATAACGACCCCGGTCATTATTCTTTAAACAATAGTGACCCCCCACCCCCGGTAATAATATTACGACTTCCCAGTCATAACATTATGATATTATGACCCCCTCCCCTTCATACACACACACCTTCCCACGCGAAGTATAATGACTCCTCATAAAGAATTATGACCGCCTAGAATAACGCCACCATCACTCGTTTTAAGAAAATTATTTTTTAAAGAAAAGTACCCTGGACATAATATTATGACTCCTCTTCGCGAAGTTAAGTGACGATACGCGAAGAAATTGCTTATAAATGGGTCAGAAAGGAACTTTCGGTATACTTCAAATTTTCCTTTCAAAAGGTGTTGTTCTAAATTCCCTATAAACAGCACTTTTTTCATTTTCAAGCAGATACGCTTAGACTTGGTGTTTTTATAATTGAATGTATTGAAAATGAACAAAGTTTTATAGAGATTCTTTCCCCCAACCCCCGTGCCTCAGCAAGCCACTTTGCATGTATGCGTGGACTTTTAATATATACATTATATGTGAGTGGCATGCTTAGGCAAAGGGGAGGGGGAGATAGTATACAGTGGGAAAACTGAAAATATGGCGAGGTAATTAGACCCTCTACATCTTAGAATAAGGCTAGCATACTATTCATTTACAAATTATCGATGCTATGAGCATCTGTATTATTTTCTTCATTTTAAGCATATTTAACAAAATAAATTCAGTTGAAAATATATTTGGAATACTGAAAATAGCATGTACCCCTCCTGAAAAAGGCAGCAAGAGTAAATGTACAGACATGATAGTTTTTCAACAGTGCATAGTGCATAAGTCGACCTGTTGATGCTAAAATCCTATATTACATTAACATCATACATCAAACTAAACACATTGTTATTTATCTTACTTTAATTTTTGTTTGAGGAGGGGATCTATATCTTGCACGCGATATATTGTCTTTATGTGACTAACATTTGTTTCCAGTTATTTGAAATAAAAATCTTAAAGAGATCCTTCAAAAGCAGAGCACACATCAAATTCAACAGACGGACCATGGGTTATACTTCGAAGTTTCGGCTATCCAAGCCTTATCAGTGACCCTGAAAATAATATGTGGTTACGAAAGCCAGAGAAAAGCATTCTGTAATTTATTTATTTTAATAAGGCAGTCTAACAACCGTAATTTAAAGACTGATTAGTATCAAAATGTCTACCCACAAATGACAAAGTTACAGGTCAGACACGACATTCTGTTTTCCAGCGTTGTAAAGCAGGACACTATATTCTTTGAAAATGATCTCTGTGATCTTGACCTTCGAGTTAGGTACCTAAGACTTGCGCGCGACACATCTTCTTGACATTTATGCAAAGTTGTTTTAAAATCCATCATCATCAAACAAGAGAGTTGTAACAGACTGGACACAACATCCTATATGCCATAAGCATATATGAAGACATCATTGCTTCAAGGGGATTCATAATATTATATCGGAGGTGGGGATGGGGGGTCACTATTCTTTAAAGAAAAACGATCGGGGGTCACTATTTTATAAATATAATCAGGGGGGTCATTATTTTTTAAAGGGAGTCAATATTTTATAGAAAGGGGGTCACTTTTTCTGAAGAATAATGACCGGGGGGTCGTTATTCTATGGGGGTCACTTTACTTCGTTACACCGGCCCTACCATGGATCGACCAAAAACGAAATAAAAATAGCACGTTTCTGCCTCTTAGATATTATTGCCTGTCGCTGGCTCCGATGCATAATTCAGAATTAGCTTTTGAGTTATTTTTGATTCATGCTATCAAACATCATCAAAGAACACGCGATAAATTTATTTATAGATGCACACTGTACCAGTTATTGAATGAAATGCATTTAAACAAATGAAAATAATCTAGAAATAGAACACTATAATCATGTTTGAAAACACAGCTAATCTCTGTAATCGGATGAACATTCTGTACAAGAATGCTTATCGTTCTTCAAGAACAAGAGAGAGAGAGAGAGAGAGAGAGAGAAAAAGAGTGGCTGACTCATTAAATTTAAAGAGACAGAGAGAGTTTCAATAAATTTATATGACGGCAAGCAGAACAAGCAAATGTTATTGTTTTGCTTATTGTCAATAAAATTGTGTAGAACAGAGAGAGAGAGAGAGAGAGAGAGAGAGAGAATCAGAATTGTTTACTGGTGATGTCCAAGGACAATCATTCACCAAGAAGAATGGGGGACTGTTTTGATAGACTGTTGTAATTGATTTAAGACTGCAACTTTAGGTGTATGTGTGCTCTTTTATTTTTCCCACGTATTACAGACAGATTTTGTTTCTCGAAGAAGCATTGCTTTTTCTTTTTAGAAGAGAAGTCCCAAATAAAATAGCAGTCAAATCTCTCTCGTGTAAGTTCCCAGTTACCTTTAAAAGTAGGAATCTTATCAAATTAAAAAATACGTTACATGATGTAACAATGAAGTTATCTTGAATCCAATACAGCACACATGTTCCGACAAGAATAAGTAGCAGTACGAACAATGAAGAATAGGTCTACATAGGTCATTTTATCGTGACATACCGAAACAAGAGGGCCATGAGGCCCTGAATCGCTCACCTGAGCAATTGGCAAAGTGGCTTTTTCTTATGTCTGAAATTGTCAAAATATGAGTCTTGGGTCAAAAGTCAAAGAATGACCATGTCCTCTTGTACTCATAAATTTTCATGTACTCATTAAGACAACCATATATACCATTTTTAGGATAAAATCTTCAAAACTTTCCATGAAATCTCATGTTCTAGCAATTTTCAATAATTGACTATGCCGCAAAAAAGGTCAAGGTAAACCCAAGGTCATAATTTGAACAGTCTTGGTAGTACTCTAGTACTCCATGCTACTTACCAAGTTTCAAGGCCATAGATTAATTGGTTCTGGAGAAGAAAAATAGTAAAGGTTTATACCATATACCATAAATGGGTATGGCGACCATGTTGGCCATGTGACCTGGACCGTTCGAACACATTTACTTTCCCTCAACCCCTGGAGGCTCTATATGAAATGTGTTTTCAATTTGCCCTTTGGCTTTTGAGGAAATGTTTGAAAATGTCAAAATATGAGAGGTCTGGGTCAAAGGTCATTTAGGTCATAAATGACCTTGACCTCTTATACTTATAATTCTTCATGTACTCATTAAGATGATTGCATATACGATTTTTAGGCTTTATTCTTCAAGATTTTCAATGAAATCTTATGATCTAGCATTTTCCCATATTTGACCTTGCCGTAAAATCGTCAACGTCAACACAAGGTCATAGTTTGAACAATCGTGGTAGTACTCGTGTACCTGATGCTACGTACCAAGTTTCAAGGCCATCCACCTACTGATTCTGGAGAAGAAAATTTTTACAGGTTTTTACCATATATTGGCGGCCATGTTGGTCATGTGACACAGGCCGTTTGAACACATGTTCGTTCCCCCACCCCCTAAATACTCTATATGAAATTTGGCTACAATTGGCCTAGTGACTTTTGAGGAGATGTGTGAAATTGTCGAAATATGAGAGACATGGGTCAAAGGTCAAAGAATGACCATGACCTTTTGTACGCATAAATTTTCATTAAGATGACTGTATATTCCAATTTTAGGTCAGAATCTTAAATAGTTTCCAAGAAATCTTATGTTCTAGCATTTTCCAATATATTAGCTACAGAAAACAAATTTGACCTTAACGTAAAAAAAGGTCAATGTCAACCCAAGGTCTAAATTTGTACCATCTTGGTAGTATACGCGTACCCAATGCTACATACCAAGTTTCAAGGCCATCCGCCTATTGGTTCTGGAGAAGAAGATTTTTAATGGGCGTGGCGGCCAGGGTCTTTCCTAAGACCCCTTGAGGCTACATATGAAATTTGGTTACAACTGGCCCAGCGGTTTCAGAGGAGAAGTCGTTTGACATTGTGGACGGACGGACGGAGGACGACGGACGACAGACGCCGGAGCCTTACCATTCTATAAATTCCCCCGGAGCCGCTGGCTCGTGTGAGCAAAACATTCTTACATTTGGGACACCGGTTCCTAAATGTTTTCCATTATTGTCCTAAAACATTTTGGGTTTACAGTGCAGTAATGCGTTTAAAAGATGCATATGGAATGGTAAACTGTATAGGCCCTGAACAGACCGCTCCTCTGGGGCTTGGGTTGCCCTTATTTCAGACTTGATGGCCTCAGTCGAAGCATAGTAATGGCTTTAAATACCGACTTTCATTTTCACCGAACTGTTCCGCAGATACATAAATATGGTATACTTGCTATTCTCAAGCTCCTACTCACACTGCTGTTTTGGGGTCCATGTCTGTGTATCCAAAACATCTCGGGATTATCTTTTTTCTTTAAATGACTTACGAGCTCGGACTTATGATTTGGGTACTTTGATCACTTTAACTCCTGACATAGTGCAAATTAAGCTTTTGACACATTAAAACAAGAGAACTTAGCGGCACTAACGCCTATGAAGAGACTTCAGAAGACGAAAAGTCTGTTGTCTTTAGGCACTGTAATGATATAGCCCTCAAGTTCTCTGTAAATGTAGAGGAACGACAGGACAAGCTTCCTATGATGTACTGGTTACCTAAACTTCATAAACGACCATATAAAGCCAGGTTTATTGCTAATTCTAGTGCTTGTACCACTACTGAACTTTCCAAATTAGTGGAAAAAATTTGTTTTGGTCAATTAAAATTCTACTGAGGTTCTTGATAAATTGAAGTGTAGAGGATATCGCGTGTCAAGTTTGTCTACATACGATTTTTCTACACTCTATACAACTTTGCCCCATAATTTAATAAAACAGAAACTAATAAATTTAATTGAGACTACTTTTCAGAGAGAGAGGGTGCTCTTTATCTTGCTTGTAATGATAAACATGCTTTTTTTACTTCCGATGACCAAAAAAGGTTCTTATTTTGAAAACATGGTCAACCAAATTTAACCACCTGAACTTAAATTGAATAAAGCTAATACTTCAGATACCGAGGCCCCCTTTTTGGATTTACATCTATCTATTTCTAACGGTTTTGTATCTTCTAAAATTTATGATAAACGTGATGACTTTGACTTTGATATAGTTAATTTTCCATTTTTGGATGGTGACGTTCCACGTCGTCCCTCTTATGGAGGTATATTTCTCAACTTATAAGATTTGCTAGAGTGTGTAGTCATGTAGATGACTTTAATGCTCGTAATAAATGTTTAACTGCTAAACTTCTTCAACAGGGCTATTGGTATCATAAGCTTAGAAAGGCTTTTTCTAAATTCTATCGCAGACACCATGAATTGGTTTCAAAATTTGATGTCGGATTAAAATTTCTTTTACACCAAGGCCTATCGGAACCAGAATTTTATGGTGACTTAGTATACAAATTCAAAAAGATTAAGGGTAGGACTGATTTTTCTGATCAATTCCGAAAAATAATAATACGTCACAAACGTATTGGCTATAATTTAAATGTTATGCGACAGTCTGCATGCTTAGTGATTAACCCAATCACGGTTGATAACTTTGCTGCACTCTTTAATTGCACACCGGTGGATCGGGCGTCAGACTCTATGATGGCCCCGACCCAAAGCTATATATTTTAGTTGGTTGGGACCGGAGCCTTTTTGTCTGTTGCTTGGTCCACCGGGGCTCAACTGGTGACCTTCTTTTGCTTCAGATTTCCAGTGGGGTTGTTTGGCAGGCCAGGGATCTCCACCTGTCAGACGGCCCGTTGTATCTGTTGAGTCCTCGTCTTTGCTTCTTCATGGTGTTGAAATTTGATTTATGTGTTTACCGTGATGATTCATTGACGAGTTAGAGGGTTATCATGCGAACCGAACAACCAACTAAATATTTTGTACCACTTCAGAAACTGAGGGTGAGGTTGGGCCCGTAAAATCGATTTAAGCCCCCCAGTAATTCATTACTGACCGTTCCAAGGCGGTAGTTCTGTTGTGGTTCTCTGTTGCCTGTTGTTGGTGTCAGAGTTTCTGTGATGTTTTACCTTATGTATGTTCTTATTATTTTTGGTTCGGTTTGGGTTGCTGAGTGGCCACCTTTTGGGAACAAGCTGCTCACTCGGTTGGCCATATGTTCTCTGTATCTTGATTATTTGTAATCTTAGTTGTTTCCGACTATGGTTTGAGGGCTGGATTTGGATTTGGATTGTTTGTGTTCCTGGTCTTTGCATACTTTTTACTTTTAAAATGTGGTCTTGCCAAAATGTTTGTGATGCTTTTGTATATCTTCTAGATAACATTTTCATCAGATTTGGTACTAAGTTACACAGACAAATTGTAGAAATTCCAATGGGTACTAATTAAGCTCCTCTTGTAGCAGATTTGTTTTTATTTTGCTATGAAATAGACTTTATAATGACTCTTTCTGATGATACTCAAGCTCATGTCATTGAAGCATTCAACTCAACCTCTAGATACTTGGACGAGCTTTTAAATATTGACAATCCTTATTTTGAAGGAATGGATTATCAAATTTATCCTGCTGAATTGCAGTTAAATAAAGCAAATATTTCTGATACCGAGGCCCCTTTTTTGGATTTACATTTATCAATTTTAGACGGATTTGTTTCATCTAAAATTTATGACAAGCGCGATGATTTTGATTTCGACATTGTTAATTTTCCGTTTTCGGATGGTGATGTTCCCCGCACCACTTCTTATGGTGTTCACATTTCTCAACTTATTCGCTTCGCTAGGGTGTCTAGTCATTTGGCTGATTTAATAAAAGTTTGACTGCCAAGCTTTTACAGCAGGGGTATCGGTATCATAAACTTCGGAAACCTTTTTCTAAATTTTATCGTAGACACTTTGAATTGGTTTCTAAATATAATACAGGGTTAAGGTCACTTATGCAACAAAGCCTATCGGAACCTGAATTTTATGGTGACTTAGTATATAAATTACGCAAAATCGTCGGGAAAACGGAATTTCCTGATCAATTTAAGAACATTATCATACGACTTAAACGCATTGGCTATAACAAAGATGTAATGCGACAGTCTGCATGCTTAGTGGTTAACCCAATCACGGTTGACAACTTTGCTGTCCTCTTTAATTGCACGCCGCTGGATCGGGGTTCAGACTCTATGATAGCCCCTACATAAAGCTATATATTAGTTTGTTGGGACCGGATGTTTGTCTGTTTCTTGGCCCACCGGGGTTCAATTGGTGGTCTTCTTTTGCTCCAGTGTTCCAGTGGTGTTGCTGACGCCCAAGGGATCTCCAAGTGTCTCAACACGTTTTGGCTGTCGAGTCCTCATCGTTGTTTCTTCACAGTCTTTTCTTGATTATTATTGTTGAAAGTGATGACTCTCTGATGCGTTAGGGGACCTCCATACGAACCGAACTACTAACTTATTGTGTGCACCGTGGCGGAGGGTGAGGGTGAAGGTTTGGGCCCAGTAAAACCGGTTTAAACCCCTAGTAGTTATTACTGACCGTCCCAAGGCGGTACTTCCGTTGCGGTTGCATTTGTTTTATGTTCGGTGCTGTTTAACTTATTGGGTTTTCATTTTAACCCTTTTATAATAGAAAATAGCTAAAAATAGTTGCTAAATGTTTCCGTATAAATTGGTAAGTCTGTGTTTGGTACATGTGTGCACCGCGGCGGAGGGTGAGGGTGAAGGTTTGGGTCCAGTAAAACCGGTTTAAACCCCGTAGTAGTTAATACTGACCGTCCCAAGGCGATACTTTCGTTGCGCTTGCATTTGTTTTTTTGTTCGGTGCTGTTTAATTTGTTATGTTCTCATTTTAACCCTTCTATAGTAAAAATAGAAAATAGGTAAAAATAGTTGTTAAATGTTTATCGTATAATTTGCTTAGTTTGTTGTAACCCTTCTGTTGGTCTAAATTATTTAGTTCAGTAAAGATAGCTGAGTTGCCACCTATTTGGGAAACAGCTGCTGACTCGGCTTATCACTTGTAATTTATTGTTTGTTGGGATGTCTTTGTCAATCTTTCCCTTTGATGTTGGGGATAGGGTTTGGGATCTGATTCAGTCAGTTCCTGAAGTGTAGTTACTCTTTAAATTTTCTTAATGATCTGGTCCTAAGCGAATGACATTTAGTTTCAGGATGTATCTTTATATTAAGGTAATGCTTTCTACTCGCGAGTACCTGATCACACCCCTGCGTTTGGGTCTATTTCTGTGTTTCTTAAATATTTTCTTTTGTCAATGTTTCTGTGTTTTTTTTTAGTTTTAGACTTATAAATTTGGTACTTTAGCCGCACCTTCTCTGAATCATTTGAAAATTGACACATTTTGATAATATCAACTATGTTTTCCAGGATGTTACGAAACGAAAAAAGCTGGTACGAAACGAAAAAGAGTCAGAGTTACTAAACGACCTGGTCATCAGGTCGTTTGGTAATTATGACTATTTTTCGTTTCGTAACAGCCCTCGTATATACGTAGTTAACCAGGGGTGCATAACGTAGCAAGAAATAAAACACGAAACAAAGAATTGTAAACATTTCAAATTTTCAAAACTTTTGCAACAATATTATATTCTAATTGATTTCATACCCATATCACCATCTTATTTTGTGTGATAACAATATCTGACGATCCGAGTCTGGGAATAGGAAAATTTACGTCTATCTAAATGGGTGTTAACATGATTTGCTATCTTGTATTGATTAAATAAGTTGTATATCATCCAATTAAGTAGTCTGGCCCGCCAAAGCAGAAATGACGATCATAGACACAGTCATTTGTTGAGTGGAAGCTTGTAAAAGTAATCTTAGGTCATGTGTAAAATCAGCCCTATATGCATACGCATCCTAACAAATGATCACGTCTTCACGTCACACTTCAAACATTCACATATTTTACGAACAGAACATATTCTTTTCAGACTACACGCAGCTGACCCGAGTCTTTCCTGTTTGTTCATGATACAATTATTATATTGTATGTGGTATCTAATCACGTCCCTGTTGTTTCAAGGACAACAATTTGACTTGCTCCTATGCAGTTGATGTGAAAATAGATTGCCTAATGATTGTGCAGCAAATACTTCTGATGATCACTGAACCGTTTATCTTACCTGGTAAGGCTATGGACTTTATAAGTTTCTGAACAGAATATAATCTAAATTTCTTGTAATCACAAGCATTGATACAAGTTAATCTTAAATCACTGAAACACTCACTGACCTTTAGCTATATCCTTTCCAGGAATACTTTGAATATAAAGGATCCATAACGGACTTTAAAAGGCTAATAGAAATGGTGGGGTTCTTAGGTGCTACGTGGCGGAGTGTACAAGAAACCTAAAAGAAATCTGCGGCAAATCTGGGAATAGAAAAAATTACGTCTATCTAACTGGGTGTTAATATGATTTGTATATGGCTGATTTTGTACATGACTTAAGATTCCTTTTACAACCCGCTGCTCAACAAACGGCTGTGTCTATGATCGTCATTTTTGTAAAAAAAAAATGATTGGTTTAGACTCATATTCTACTAGATCATTGCTTTCTCTTCATTTGGACCCCTTTTGATTATTATCAGTCTTTGAATTGACTGTCTTATTGAAATTAAGAAATTGCAGCATTTGTTCTCTGGCCTTCGTCGCCGGATCATACAGGGTCACTGACGAGGTTCGATTAACCGAAATTTCGAAGTATGGCCCACGTCTCTTCTTTCGAATATGTTTTCTACTCTTGAAGGGACTATTTTAGAATTTAATTTGGGTCGCCGACCACTACATAGCCCCAGTATAAGGTTTTAACTTATAGGATTGCAAATATGTGCTTACTGCGTTTTACTTTCCAGACAAGAAAGAGGTTGTGATGGTTAAAAGTATAAGTGTTTTGGATATTTTAGGTACGAAATTTTGAGAACAACTATGGCCTCTGGATTAGTATATGTAGGCCTCGTCGTCTGGAAACGATATTTGCTGGACATTTGTGGCCAAGAATCAAACATAAATGTATCAAAATACATTTTTATACGTTTGAAACAAAGCGTCGAAGGATTGAAAAATGGAATTGACAGAATGCAACATATATATAAACATTTTAGCCGCGACACGAGAAATCTATCACAGAGTGTTCATATAGTTGTCATTTTATTAAGTTAACATATTTGTAAAGCTTCACCATTTGAACTAGATTCCAGACAAACTGCTCTCCTTTCGAAATTGCGGAGATATTTTAGTAGCGTAGTAATATCTCAAGAAATAGTCCCAGAGAAAGTATAAAATACCTCCCCTGGCAAGTAAGAGCTTGTAAATCTTGGGACTTGGTTTCGTAGATTGAACTTGGCTGAATGGGATAGCTGGGTTGTAAGAAGTATGTAAATAAAAATGTAAAAACTATACGATCACTTGTTATTCATTAGATCCCTCCTGGGGATTGTGGGACAAAACCAACAAAGTGGTTGTGCGCCTAGCGCAAACTCAGAATAGCCTGGGCATTCTCCCAGTCTGATCAGAGTAGTCGCTGTCTGAATGATGGTAGCTCAGACCCATAGCTTCCCTGTAAGCGCTTAGCGAAGAGTCTGATCAGAGTATTCGCTGTCTGAGTGACGGTAGCTCAGACCCATAGCTTCCCTGTAAGCGCTTGGCGAAGAGTCTGATCAGACTGGGCGGATGCCAAGGCTGATCTGAGTCTGCGCTGGGCGCCAAACCACTTTGTTGGTTTTCTCGTGTCGCGGCTCATTTCTATAATCAATCCGCAAATGTGAAATTTATCCTGCGATCATAGCGAAACCGAGAGGCGCCGTAGTCGAGTGGTTTGAGACGCTCGATTATGGTGCAGAAGGTCGTAAGTTCGAATCCAGGCTTGGGTCAACTCGCGACTTGAAAACCCAACCCAGCAGTAAATGCATACCTTTTCGAACCAGGGAAGGATACGGGAACGAAAGGAGGGGGATGGGCTCCGTTTTTCATGTGCTGTGCTAAAGGTACAGTGGACCTCTAACCCCACTGCCCCTACGGCCACTAGGCAAAACTTTTCTTTTTTTACCATAGCAGAATATTATATAATTAGAATTAGAAAAAGAATGGCAGTTCTTATATATAGGCTAAGACAGGCTTGTCTCGCAATGTGGCATGTAAAAATATGTCGATTTATAGCACCTCAATTGTTCTTTTAGCTTTGACTGGTTAAACAGCTAATTGAATAAGCTACAACTTCCTTAATTAGTAAGAAAGCCATACTCGCATTGACATCAGTCTTTTGTCGGCTTCGGCTGAAAGTGTCACAGGGATTGGCCTGTCAACTACACACTAGCCCCCTGTTATAACAGCCGTCAACCAAAAGTGTGGATTGATTGCCTGTGAATCTGATTCATAGTCTCCCAGAGGTAGGGCAAAGAAGATAAAGTGAGAAGAGACAACCCCATCCCACCAAACTATTAGCTCTGCAAGTCTTCTCCTTACCCTATGCCAATATCAGAAGATCCTAGTGCCGAATGTTTCATGATATTTTCGCGCAGTCCTTACTCCCCAATAAAGTGAAACGTAATTTTGTTCAGCTCTGTCAGAACACGTGATTCGACAGAACCCAATTAGTGTAGGTGAGAAATTTAATCTGTTTCTTTTTCGTGTTTTTGTGTCTTGCAAAAGTTATGTTGCACCATAGTGTCATTGTCAGACACACGTGTTAAGACATTAGCTAATTTATTCTATGCTCTCAACGCTGTGGGAGTTAAAGCAATATTATCTGCAGGCATTATTCCGAACTTTTAAATTTTGAGCCGCGACACGACAAAACCAACAATGTGGTTGTGCACCTTGCGTAGACTCAAATCAGCCTGGGCATCCGCCCAGTCTGATCAGAGTCTTCGCTGTCCGCATGGAGGTAGCTTAGACCCTTATCTACCCTTTAAGCGCACAGTGAAGACTTTTATTAGACTGGGCGGATGCTCAGGCTTATCTGAGTCTGCGCTGGGCGCACAACCACTCTGTTGGTTTTCTCATGTCGCGGCTCAAAATTTGTGTACTACATTTGGTTTACTAGTAAGAGTAGCTTTCGCAAACCCATGTATATAAATAAATTGTGAAAAGAAAGTTCTGAATAAACCAGATAAAGGTTGTAGGATACATTTTCAAGAGAACCACCTATGCATTTTTATTCTTTTTCATCCGGTGTAAATGGGGATCAGCTATAAAGGGAAAAGAATTTAAGCGTATATTCTTTTAGGAAAAGTATCGACACTATATAAGGAGGATTAGCTTCCACAGTGCCAGTTGAGTTGGAGACCGTCGTTTCGAGACTTGACACACCAACAGTGTCATTCTGCACGCTGGTCATATGGTGTCAGCCACTACTACCGTCTGGATCGAGATCCGGAACGTCGAATGTATCAGTCAAACTAGCCATATCAGCAAACGAAGAATCTATTTCTCCATATCAAACAGGCAGTAAAGTGGCGAAATCCGATGATATTTTCGTGATTTTTGCGAGACGTTCCGTTGACATTTTCCTGTACACAGACACATAATTTGTGTTGAACTAGCGAGTACGTTCCGGTAACAAATGCAAATTACACGGAAAATAAAAATTAATATTTCTAAAAAAAAAAAACAAAAAAAAAACAGCCAATAGATTTAAACACGGTTTTCTTGGTCAGAGACAGAATTGAATTGAGCATCGTATTTTATAAAAACACAAAAATATATAAATAACGTTTCATAGGAAAGTCAAGAAAATATTTGGGTCACCACTAAAAATTAAAACTGCACAATAACAGACTTGAAAACTATGCCAATACAAGCTAGTGTTGATACTTTGCACCACATCACTGCCTGTTTTATATGTAGAAATGTATTCTTCGATCGCTCATACGACTCGTTTGAATGATCCGTACGATATATAGTCAGAAAACTCGATATAACGAAGCATCTACCTAACGTGTATAAACCGGTCCGCCATCTTTTGTGATCTGTTCCGATTCATAAAAAGGACGTTCCGGATCACGATCCAGACAGTGTCTACAGCCAGCTGACAATAATAATCTGGCTCACTAATTGGTAAAATAATTTTTCAGACACTACCTGAATACTTAACATATGCTATGCGTTGAATACATCCTCGTACCCCTCCCCCACGCCCCCCCCCCCCCCTCGCAGAGAAACTTGTGTTATAGTCCTCCAAGGAAGCAAGCGGGAAGGGTTAAATAGTTGTACATATCTATCTTTAAAGAAACAAATAGACACGGTCTTTCGAGTATGTTCATAATCAGAGATTTTCATACCTTCTGATTTTAAATACTATACAGTACAAATACTGGTTTTACCATTAACATGATTAACATCAAATAAAATGTTTATTTTGTTTTTCTTTTCTTTTACGCGTAAATCCCTCAATAAACATGCCATCAATGTCCCGATCTGTTCCATAATTTTCGTCATCAATACTGTCTAATAGTGAATGCTGAGACGCCCCAATTTACTTACTTTTTTTAAAACTATTTATTCGGCTATGAAAAGGGCTTTCTCTCTCACAAAGTACCCCCAAATATGTAAATCAGTGGTTACTTGATATAGAGGATCTTACATGAGTGCCCATGTATTATTGAATTTATTAAACGAGTTGGGGAAAAAGATAAGATGCGAGGCTATGCCGTGCATCTTATCGTTTTACCCCAACGAGTTTAATAAATTCAATAATACATGGGCACGAATGCAAAATTCTATTTATCATATGACGCTAAAATCATATTTTATTAGCAGATTTTGCACTTAAACATAACAATTTCGCCATTATAAAACGCAGTGTTTTATGGACGTCAAGGCATAACGTTACGACGTAATTTGCATATTTAATCCACTAGTGGATTATTTGTTGTTAATGCATGGCTTTATTACACTCTCAGAAGCGACGTCATATGATAAAGAATATTCTTTCCGAAAATAATCCCAAATATCTAGATCCATTTTGAAAGAAGGATCTACATAAATTTTCTGGATTATATAAAGGGGGGGGGGGGGTATCAATAAGGTGGGTTTTCTGCATCCTACCAAAGTTTTATTTTTTTGACTGATGGTATACTCCAGTGTGTCTAGTTTATTGAACCATATGTGACTTTGCGCGGAAAGCCCTACTTACTGAGCTATGGGTCCACAGAAGTGGGTGGGGTAATCCAACATGGTTTTAGCCTGTCTTGTAAAAACATTCTCATTTGGTAGAAGAGTACATCTAAACTATATTTCCATATCATTTTATTTGGTTTAATTTGAACATATGTTGTCAAAACAGACTTCCTTTGACATTCAACATTTTTTGATATTTTTGTCCTCAATTTTCAATATTTCTTGGCCTTATGGTTAAATAAACAGACCAGTTGTCATCAAACTAATCATCTGAATGTCCTTCTCAAGGTACTTCCTTGACATGAGTTTGATGATAACATGTCTGTTCATTTAACAATAAGGCCAAGAAATATTGAAAATTGAGGTCAAAAATAAAAAAAAATGCTAAATGTCAAAGGAAGTCTTTTTTGACTACATACGTTCAAATTAGACCAAATAAAATGATATGGAAATATAGTTTAGATGTTCTGTTAATCATTTTGTCAAATCCTGTCTGTCTGCTGTACTCTTCTACCAAATGAGAATGTTTTTACAAGACAGGCTAAAACCTTGTTGGATTACCCCACCCACTTCTTTGGACCCATAGCTCAGTAACTAGGGCTTTCCGCGCAAAGTCACATATGGTTCAATAAATTAGACACACTAGAGTATAACATCAGTTAAAAAAATAAAACTTTGGTAGGATGCAGAAAACCCACCTTATTGATACCCCCCCCCCCTTTTGGAAGAACGTCTTGTAAAACGAATATAGAGTTTTGAATTTTTGAAGAGAACATCCCCGTTACATGATAAATAAGATTATTTAAATTCGTACCCATCAAGACAAAGGATGTTTTATATTCTTTCAAAACACGACTGTATTTGGTATATTTTCCGTTTTTTACGGTAAAAAATATATGTATTGTGACATATAGATCAGCATTAATAGTGCACACTGAGATTATACTGCTCCTAAATGGGCAGCGGGTTGCAGAATAAGGAGCAGTCTAATTTGAGTCTGCAGTGTTTGCCATTCCATCTGCATGTTATGGACACATGACTGCATAACCATAGTTTGGTTTATTATATACCTATCAATGATACACCCTTTGAACTGTCTGTTTTCTGGCCATATGATACAGAACGCCGTATCAAACTGACTTTTTCTGAATCCGTATCACTATCCTTTAAAACGAGGCTATGTCTGAGCTCCAGCTTCAGGCGCGTCATTTTTTAACGTGCGTCGTAGAAACGGGAACCAGAGAAGCGTGACTAGTGACGTAACGTCAACAAACACGCAAAAAATGGCGCGCCTCGATTACTCAATCGGTAGCGTTTGTCTCACGACTAGCTACATACCTCTGCCGCACAGGTTCGAATCCGGGCCGATGTTTTAGCGCTGGCAAGTATGAATGGTTGGCTGTTCCCTTCGGTATATAATAAACAAATTATTATAATAGTAACTTGATTTTGCGTTCTGTATCACGTCTCGTAGATGAGCTCATACCATCGGTTCAACCTCGACGAAAGCGTCTCGGGTGATCCGATGGTATGAGCTCATCAACTCGACATGATACAGTACGCCAGATCAAGTTACTATTATAATAATGTGTATTTATTGTTAGGCGTTATATTCTACTTGCGTGCATATCTCATCTCAGTACAGACAAATTAAATGATAATACCTGCGGTAAATGCATTTTCCTGGATATAACTAAACAGTGTAAATGTATATTTTGAACGCCAATATTTAAGGAATGAATGTCATTTTTCTGAGGTTTATCGAAGTGTAAACTACATTGGGTCACTAGCAAGGTTTACATGAAACCCTAAACTACATTGGGTCACGTGCAAAGTGAATGAACCCCGAAGGGTTTCATGTAAACCTTGCTAGTGACCCAATGTAGTTTACACTTCGATAAACATCAGAAAAATTAAGTTCATTGCTTATATTTACATTCGTTTCAATCAAATCTTTCTTGAAAAATCTTATATAAGCCCTAAAATTGAAGCAATAAAACATGTACACGCAGGTTTTTCTTCTAACAGCAGAACGGCATGCATGACGTCATGACGTTGCTGACGTCCAATCAGGTTGTAGAGAGCCATTGTTTATTTTGACGTCATTGACGTCGCGTGTCTCAATGTAATTATTGGAATGTAAACTACATTACGTTCCAATGGTTTACTATAGGGCTTTTCAGTAAATACACCAAGAATGTAAATATTCAAAATTAAACTTCTTTTTCTCACATTTCCTCTAATACATTGTCTTCGTTTCATCTAATTGCTGAAGATTAATTAACACGAATACACAGACTTGAGACAGAAGAACAGTCCAAATAAATAAATAAACAAATAAATGAATTAAATAAATAAATAACTTAAATAGAGAAATAAATATATAAATTAAAAAGCACAAAGAAGCCAGATTATTTTAACAGGTTGTTCATTTGTTTATGCAAATGGACCAGTATTTTACCAGAGCATGAAGCTTCATTTGGCCAAGCATTGATCGAACAGCTTTTACCGGCAGTTAATTGCCGTATAATAGAATGCGTAAATATCAGGAAACGAGCTACTTAAGGAATTGCAAGTCATATGTCCGTGGCATTTCTAAAATTGGATTTCATTACGCAGTCCGCTAAAAGAAGAGAAACATGAACAGGACGGCTTACATGCCGAAAAAATCTAAATATTGGGACAGCTAAGTCTGAGCAAACAGTGCAAACGTAGATCAAACTGATCAGAGTCTGATCAGTCTGATCAGGGTCTACACTGTTTGCCATTCCATCTGCATCTTTTGGACGAATTACTGCACTAAAAAAACAAACTGTTCAATCTCAGGACAGTTTCGGTAATTATTTTGGTGTCCCAATTTTTAGATTTTTTTACGGTAACTAGATGCCAATAGCTGCCTACTCTCGACAAATATAGCAAATGCTTTTTTTGACTAAAATGCTCTTGTATAGCACGATTTGGAACTGTACAAATTACTTTAGTTGATCTTCTATGTTTAAAAAGTTGATCATCGGCGAAATCAAGACATTAGTTTTCACAGCATGTGTTTATCAAGTAAATACAAAATTGTAGTGCGTTTGAATTTATTTCACAGTTTTATCTATTAAACTATTATCAGAGGAAACTGTTACTCGCACTAAAAGTGCTGCATAAAGTGTGAAGTGAAACTAGGAATAATTCTATTGGGTGCGTATAGCTTTTACAGTTGAATCATAAAATATTCTGTCAACTCTCGATATCTTGATTCCGAAATCTCAAAAACGCTACTGATATCAAAGAATAAAGTTTTGACTCATTGCCTATTTTCCTTACATTTCAATAACAGTTATGTCAAAGTATTGGTATTTCAAAGAACAAAAAAATTTACTCAGAAAAATCAGTATTGAGGGATGAACTTCGACTCTGAGATATCAAGAGTTGACTGTACAATTTTACGTACGTTTAAGTAGAGTAGTCTTTGAAGTTTTGTGGACGTCAACAGTATATTTAGACCGACGAAAGCGCAGGTAAATATTATATGTTTGCAAGTCCATATAACAGCAAATTTTCCTAAATAATTACCTAAAAGAAGGCCAGTGAATGTTTTACCCATTTTCTATTAATTTGTTCTAATTCTAAGTACCGTTGATACATATAACATTATAACATTGCGTTTTCTGGCGACGTTACATGATTAGCATTAATATTTTGAGACATAATGTCACAAAAAGAAAAATAATAATAATAATAATAATGGTAATGATGTCAGTATAACATCACATATAATATTACAAACCAATTTATCGCAAACAAATAAATAAAGAAAAAAAAGACCGAAAAAAAAGCTGATACTTACGTGACGCAAATTCAGCCAATGAAATTGTATATCAAATCATGGTCAAATTCATATTTCAAATTTTGCGTGGCAAAACAAGGGGGGGGGGAAATATTGCTGTCACACTGGCGTAAGCGTCAGCCTCGCTGCTCGTACAACAAAGTTATTCGTAGCCTTAGCTTGAATTAAGTTAAGAAAGATATTTCATCTTAAAATATTATTGACTAAATTTAGGTGGTGAGTGATTCTACTACCGCGAAATTCTAATTATTCGGACATATATCTGAGCAAACAGTGCAGACCCAACCAGAAAGCGTCAGAAACAGCAGTCTGATTAGCGTATATACTGTTTGCCACTTCTTTTGCACTTTTCGGACGCAAAACCGGCAATCATGTTAGGTGTCCATTGTTTAGAACTTTTACGTACCTTCTGACTCAGTTACTCCCCATGTTAGTGAGCACGAGGTTAAGGTCACTGACCTTGCAGTTTGTTTTGCGAAAGAACTTTGATGTAAAACACAACAACATTTCCCCTATATTCCTTCGGCAAGCACTTTATCTTTTAATTGTGATATATTACTGCATCTTGTCTGGTACACTGTAGGCCCTTGTAACAGTGAAAGGTCAAGTTCATAACATATCATAAGGGTGGTGTTGCAAAGGCGGCTCATATTCTGCATTTGCATAATTTATCAATCTACAAGGCCAAAGTCATAGGGTGTAATATTTTAACTTAATATGAGCCAGACACGAGAAAACCAACAAAGTGGCATGTGCGGCCAGCGAAGACTGATCAGCCTTGGCAGCCCAGTCTGATCAGAGTCTTCGCTTTCCGCATGGAGCTGGCTTAAACCCTTGGCCACTCTCTAAGTGCAAAGCGAAGACTCTGGTCAAACTTGGCGAATGTCCAGGCTGATCTGAGTATTCGCTGGGCCCACATGCCACTTTGTTGGTTTTGTCATGTCGCGGCTCATATGAATTTAAACTGTCTAAGGGACAAAACTCAGTCAGCAATAGATTTATTTTATGCAAATTCTATCAAAGTGATTGAAACATCAGATTTTAACAACATATCAAACAACGAGACTTACAGACCAAACTCCAAAATCAAAAGAAAACAAATTAAGAAATAAGTAAATAAATAAATGAATTATGATAACAATAACAATAATGATAATAATAATAATAATAATAAAGTATATATCAATGGAAGACGGTTGTATTAAAGTTATAAATTTGCGCCATTATCCCAAATTGACGTCTAACAGTTAATCTATACTACATGTATAAGCCTTTCTTGCATGTTAGCTAAAAACATCTTACCTCAATTGTTTCCCCCGAAATTTTGCCAGTTGAATTTATTTGTTCAAATAAGGACGTGACTTTGTCAATTCCTCTTGGTTGTTCGTTTGTCTTGCTTTTGTTGCTGTTTTTATTTTTGTTTCGCTTTCCCATTTGGTGTTTAGGGCTAACAGCTGACCTTTCGTAGTTGTCAGGACTGCATGGCAAAAGTACGACGTGTTGCTCGCAATGAGACCAACCTTGTTACTGACTCAGCTGTTCGGGCGCCTAATTGTTGATGTTAACGCTGTGTCATGTTTTGCAGAGCTATTCAAGATATATGCACGCAAGGCATACGTGGCTATTATTCAGTCCTTTAGAAATGCCGGGTATCTTTCTTACTATCTTCAACTCAGACATTGTACAATTTCACGATGAAATAAGTGTTACGAAAGTATCCGTATATATAGAGTACACTCTGTATGAGGTTCTAAGCGGTGGTCATACTGTAATTTACTAATTTGAATTTTTGTATCAGTTCTTTCTGATACTTTCCAGTCATTTTGCAAATAAAAGTCTTAAAAATATCCTTAAAGAACAAAGCACACGTTCAAAAGAAGGGACATGGGCCATACTTCGAAGTTTCGGCTATTCAAGCCTCATCAGTGACTCTGACAATACCTGGTTGCAAAAAACAGAGACAATCATACTGTGTATTTTTTTCATTTAATAAGGCAGTCAAACAGCAGACTTCTCCGGGGGCTAGTTCAGACTGGGCCCCAGTTTTGTCAGGTGCTTGGACCTCTGTTGTTCTCGTTGTACATTAACGATATAACAGAAAATATTGACTCGGAATTTACATTTTTTGCTGACGACTGTGTTTGCTATCGTGGAATAAGAAATATTGAAGACACAGCGAAACTTCAGGAGGATATAGATCGTTTAGGTTGTTGGGCAAGGAGTTGGGGCATAGTATTTCAACCTGTCAAATGCAATATAATGCAAATTACAAGGAAACGGATCAAGAAAATCAATGCTTCCTATACCTTAGAGGGAATGGTCCTCAATAACGTGGAAACTATTAAGTATCTCGGCATAACCATTACCAATGATTTGAAATGGAACACACATGTCGGCAATATTTGCAAAAAGGCTTATAGGACCCTTGGCTTCCTCAGACGTAACTTGGCAGCATGTCCACAAGACGTTAAAGAGTCAGCATACAAGGGACTGGTGCGTCAAGTCCTGGAGTATGGTAATTCAGTTTGGGACCCTCAAAGTGTACTTCTTCAAGATGAACTTGAGAAGGTGCAGAAAAGGGCAGCTAGATTTCAAATGGGGAAGTTACACATATGAAACTGGGAGTACGACTGGCGTTCTGGAGAAACTTAAGTGGGAATCCCTGAAAAAGACAAGGAAAGATAGTAGACTCATCTGTTGTATCTGTTGAGTCCTCGTCTTTGCTTCTTCATGGTGTTGAAATTTGATTTATGTGTTTACCGTGATGATTCATTGACGAGTTAGAGGGTTATCATGCGAACCGAACAACCAACTAAATGTTTTGTACCACTTCAGAAACTGAGGGTGAGGTTGGGCCTGTAAAATCGATTTAAGCCCCCCAGTTATTCATTACTGACCGTTCCAAGGCGGTAGTTCTGTTGTGGTTCTGTGTTGCCTGTTTTTGGTGTCAGAGTTTCTGTGATGTTTTACCTTATGTATGTTCTTATTATTTTTGGTTCGGTTTGGGTTGCTGAGTGGCCACCTTTTGGGAACAAGCTGCTCACTCGGTTGGCCATATGTTCTCTGTATCTTGATTATTTGTAATCTTAGTTGTTTCCAACTATGGTTTGAGGGCTGGATTTGGATTTTGATTGTTTCAGTTCCTGGTCTTTGCATACTTTTTACTTTTTTTCATAATGCTTTACAAAGGTCTGAGGGGTGCAGCCAGTATACCCATAAATGACCTTGTTCCCCCAAGTAGGCGTACCAGGAATCATCATTCCCTCGCTTTTCAACCCCCATTGGCTGGGACTGACATTTACAATCCCAGTTTCTTCCCCAGACTATAAGAGATTGGAATTCCCTGGAAGATTCCCTTATGTTTGCTGCTGAGTGTGCAGAGGATTCAGTTACTAAAAGTAAAAAGTATGCAAAGACCAGGAACTGAAACAATCCAAATCCAAATCCAGCCCTCAAACCATAGTTACTTCTCTTATAAGGGCTAGGGACTAGCTTCCCTGATTCACAGGTCCTGGTGAATGATTGTCCTTGGACGTATCACCAGCAAACAATTCTGATCTGATCTTAGTTCTAAGAGACCCGGGTAGTATCGTATATTGATTAAGGGATAACTGTCTTGAAAATTGTAATTTGGGGAAGTAAATCATCGGTTTTATTTTTACATTTAGTTTTACAGCGACGCACTAGAGGAGCCGTAAAACGCAATTTGCGACCATAAAACCGCTGATTTACCTCCCCAAATGACAATTTCAATACAGTTATCCCCGTTCTAATGCAATTTTCCTCATTTTCACCTTTTATACTTTACTAGTTTGCATTCATTTCAAGCGCTGTCAGCAACGTTAACCCAAACGTCAGCCAATAAAAAGCGACGTTACTTAACGACGCCGAGTTTGCGACAGCATATCGCAGATTATACTGTCGCAAAGTTTTGACGTTATCCATTCGGACGTCGCGTTATATACGTAAGTGCATTAGAATTACTGCTAGCGACCAGTTATAAAATCTAGTATTGCGGTGGCTATTTTCGTTTTTGAATGAAGTATTTGTTCTTTCCATTGGGCCGAAGTTTTCTGAATTTGTTCGATTTACACTTTCTGGTAAATAGATAAAAATGAAAAATTATAACAATATATCAAATTCCTGAACCTACCAACCAAGTGAGTATTGCTTAATATGTTCTCTCGGTGACAGAAGAAAAATCTTGGAATAAATGCCAATTTAAAACTAGTCACTGTTATGACTACTTAGATTATGTTGCAGCTGCACTAGCTATAAAGTATCTGTTATTACTGATTGCCATGAGTAATGTCGCTGCAAAATGTTCAAACAAGAGAAAAACATGCACGTTTAGCTTTCCTATCTGATGCACAATTCTGTGACTGCACCCATCAATTACTTTAGGGGACTTGAATGAGGTAAGCTTTAAGTATTACAAGGAGTGTAGGAAGGAGTGTAGGATTGCGCTCATAGAACTTATTTAATTTAAGTCCTACTGTCCATTCCCCGTTATAAATTTCTATGCGGAAAGGACATTGGACAGCTGAACAAATGAATGGTCACATCTTTAGCTTGCGGAAAGAAATTGAACAGCTACATAGGTGACGACAGTGCAGTGTGGTCACTACTGTATAGTTGGCCAATGTCTTTTCTGTCTGTTTTGTGTTAAATGTAGCAAACAGACAAGCCATACTCTGTTTCATTTGCCTATTGCGGTTGTATGTTTGAACTGTGACTCTGTTCGGACTCAGTGTATCTGTATTCGAAGAGCTGTCGTTTTCCGTACTGCTGTTTGCATTTTTCTCTTTTTTTTTTCAATAACTGAAATGGATTCTGCTTTGTGATTGTGTACCTCTTGTATGATTTAAAAAAGAAATGCCGCTTTAAGTTTTCAAGTATATATGGTTCCGGCTTACACCAAGTGCAGAGCGATTTATACTGAACTGTATTCGCATTCATCGAACGCATGGCATCTGCCAAAGAAAATATATCCTTATGTTATTAATAATGCATATAATTACAGTGTCTAGTAATAAACTATCGACTAGGTGTCTGATATAGTTAATCTTGTTTTACTTTCTTGCTTTCATGACTTAAGGCCACAGTCACCATAGGCAAAGCTATTAGCTTGTAGATGTTTCGGCAAATGTGCTGTATAGTTCATTATTGCGGTCAAAATAAGTTTTTGAGTAACCCATCAACTACTGGGCTGAATGTGCGTAGTGGCAATTAGTGTACGGAAATAAAAAAAAGTTTCGTCAGAATTTATGTATTTTTGCTTTATTGCTCAGTTAACCACCTATTGGATTAAATAATGACTACGCCAAAATTTTAAACAGCTAATGTAAGAACATTTATTATTGAATAGCCGAACTTCGACGTATGGCCCATGTTCCTTCTTTTGAATATTTTCTCTGCTGTTGAAGAAACTTTTTAATATTTTAATTATGAGTTTGGTGCTGTGACCGCTCTACTATTATAACCATTTGTCCGCTCTACTATAATAAACATTTTTCTTTTGTTTTTTTTCCGCATAAATTTGTAAAGGCACCTATACCAAAATTAATGCTACATATTAATTCTGCAAATACTGGATATATCTTTTCAATCTTCCTTTCCCAAACGCTTGGGTAATTGGCTACGAGTCTGGCGGTAATGACAATATTGTGTTTGTGCTAGAATATTTTCAGATTAATTTACTATTTATCTGGTAGTAAAACAAAATTTTCTATTTTTCAGGTAGTAACACAACATAATATTGTGCCTTGAAATCAAACACTATGAATTCTAATGATGTCATCCTGGTACTATTCCTTTTAAATCGTCTTTATGACGTTTCGTTTCCAATTTAGTGGTGTACCATTTTAACAAAATGGGGCCGCGACATGACAAAACAAACAAAGTGGCATATGCGCCCAGCTAAGACTCAGATCAGCCTGGGCATCCACCCAGTCTGATCAATGTCTGCACTGTGCGCTTAAAGGATAGCTAAGGTATAAGCTACCTCAATGCTGATATCAATGACTCTGATCTGATTGGGCGGATACACAGGGTGATCCGAGTTTTCGCTGGGCGCACATGCCTCTCTGTTGGTTTTGTCGTGTCGCGGCTCAGATAATCTGAGATGACCATCGTTGTACCCTGCGTTGGGAAGAACTGTTCGCGATAAGTTTGCAAACAATTTCGAACACCTTTACACGTATTAACTAGTATCAATTCAACGGCAATTATTTTCTTAGATCGCATCACGTCTGGTAAGGAAACTATATCTCCATGCCATTAATAATGCATATAATTGCGGTGTCTAGTGTTAAATTATCGAATAATTCCCTTAGATAGTTAACATCTATTTTATATCAGTAACCTCGAAAACCCGAGGTATGTTTTGCGTGTCTGACATTCATTTGACAGGAAACAAATCTTACAGTATATCCTTGTTACCAATTTAAGCAACAAACGCCACGTGGTGAATGGGTTCGCCGCCATGGTCACATTCATAATTCGTTCTTTCAATGGCAGACCGCTTTAATTTCATAAATTCATAAATTCTTGTCTGGTTGCCTGGTTTCCTGGACAAAATGAAGACGCAGAAGAAGAAAACACGTTCCGAAACTCTCAAAGGGGAAGCATCTGCTCCTATAAGAGAATAAAAAAACTACGTTTAGGAGTTACCCCCCACGAGAAGGGGACAAAGTTTGTTTAAACAGTAGTAACATTATAGAACAGCATATATCTTAATTACAATGTCAAAATCTGAAAACAAACAAAACGCTTATATCAATCAATTCCTGAACTTATATCAATTATCTCCTGAGCTTAAATCAATCATCTCCTGGGCTAATTTCAATCATTTCCTAGACTTATATCTGAATAATCTCCTCCAGGAAATGATTAATATCAGCTCAGGAGAGGACAGAGTTGAAAATCGTCAGTGTTGCGGCTGCTGAACGGAAAACTATTTACCTGAAATTCAAATCATCTGTCAGAATAACATCAAAGACCACACTACGTTAAACAACGTTGTATTATCGACATCATAACATAAACCTTATAACTGCTGTGAAAGTACCTTGAATTTACCCCTGTATCTTGTTGGGTACATATGTCCAGATTATATAAACACGGACGAGACGCTTGCGTCGAGTGTGACCCGGATGTCTGAGATGACACAGAGGACCGTATCAAGTCAGTCAAGCGATGATTTGTTTAATATACACTGTTTTGTCTATTGATATGATATTCAGGCATCAAGTGAAACGCGGTAACACGCCTTGCTTATTGACGTCGCGTCCGTGGTTCCTACACTAAACATAATATGTAAAAACACCTGCCGCATCAGAAACAGGAATTTAAACATTACGCGATCGAAGGAACAGCGACTCTCTTAGGGTTTTAAAAGGAGAAAATGCCAGTTCCTTGCACGTGCTTCCTAAATTAGATGGTCAGAACACAGACAGTTCGACTGGAATGTCATTGTTAAGCTGTTTCAAAACTGGGGATCAACATAATTTTCAACACATTTCAATGAGAAACTGAAAGCTGTTTCATAATGTTCAGTAGTTAGAAAGTAGTCTATCACACCTTTTACAATGCTGAAACTGAATATATACCGAGTGTAACTGAGAACACTACATAATAGACAGTTAGCTTTGCATAGATATATTATGTCTGGATATACATACTTCATATTAAGTGCTTTCCTAATAGCATTATTATCCCGCGTCATTTGATATTCGTATTGTTTGTCATATAGCAACTACATGCACATGCAACTCCAAATCTTTTGCTTATTTGTAGTTTTTTTATGTAAAAGTATCGAAAAAATAAATAAATAAAAGATAAACAGAAATACCCATCATCATTACGGTCACCATTACTTTATCGATTGCTTCAACAATTTCTTTCTTTCTGTTTTAGTACATCCAATCACGCACTTTTCCTTCCAGTAGTTCGACGGAAACATGAAACAATATGCAAGGTAACCACGAACAAAATTCTGATGAGAACTTTTTTCACCGTTTTTTATCTGTTTTCGAGGAAGTAGTATATTTCAACACTGATATGCAAGAGCATGATTGCAATACTGATGAATATATGCTCTTCTGAATGCCTGCAATCCTAACTGGTAGTCCTCTATCTAGTTTGAAAATGTCCATATAATCGGAAATCATTGATATTGTGCTTCTTGACCGCTCTCATTCACCATAAGTTTATATGTATTCTTATTCGAAAAGTTTTATATTCCATATAACAAAACTATAATTGATATTGCTAGCCCTAGTGCTTCTTGGCCGTTCTCATTCATTATAAGTTTATATGCATTCTTAGCCGAAAAGTTTTATATTCCATATAACAAAACTATAAGCCATGTCTAGCGTTTAAATATTTATGCAATATCTGTATGGAAAAGGGGATAAAGGTATTGCATGAATATTCAGCTCGCACAATTCGTTGTTTCTATAAGTTTTCATGTGTTTTGTTTACCTTGAGGATGATTCATTGAATGGTTTGGCAACCGGATTACAACTTCATCCTCAGTTTTTGAAATAGTTCGAACATTTAATTTACTGCCCGGTTAACCTAGTGTAAGCCACAAGAAAGGCGGTAGTTCTGATGTGGTTCCTACCTGTTACTTGTCGTGCGCATATAGGTGCTTTCAATTAACTGGCGTTTGAGTAATAGCTGATTCACCACCTGGCTGGTAAGGAAACTGTTCTTTCAGCTTATCGGTGCATGCCTTTCGAAAACTACTGTAAGTATTATGTCTTTCCGTTTTTGCTTTGAGACTTGATATAGGATCTGATTAAATCAATTCATGGTCTGTGCCTATCGTTTTTACCTTGGTATTGTTAGGGAGTTCTTTAACTCACTACTAAGCACTTTTCAGTCGTCAGCTTCTATCTGCTTCTCAACCGGTCACTTATTGTCGAGATTATTAAAATGTACACAACATTTACAGAACCTTAATGCTTAAGAAATCAGTATGAAAAGATAAAGCTTTACGATGTGCATCGCAAACGCAAATTTATTCTTCATAATCCTAATATAAGACGCAAAATGACAAAACCAACAAAGTTGCATGTGCGCCCAGCAAAGAATCAGATCAGCCTTGGCATCCACCCAGTCTGATCAGAGTCTTCGCTGTCTACATGGAGCTAGCCTAGGCCCTTAGCTAGCTATTAAACGAACTGCGAAGACTCTAATAAGGCTGAGCGAATAACAAGGTTGTTCTGAGTCTTCGCTGGGCGCACATGCCATATTGTTGACTTTGTCGTGTCCGGCTAAATTCAGTGACCTATTCGGTCACCGACTATTTCCGGGAGTGCTATGATATAAGGTTTAGTCAAAGTCTTCAATATTATATGGTATTTACAGTGTTCGGGTGATTAGATGAGTGACGTCACGTACAGTTAATATGTTATTATTCAGTGAACAGGAAATTTGTTTGACAAGAAGTCTGATAAGTGAAACAATCAAACAGTAAAATCGCAGTGAGATAGACAGACTGATTAAAACGGAAACTAGAAATGAACTCGGATAACCTGAACATCATTGAGAAGACAAACATTATTACACAAAAACTGGTTATAAATTTTCGGGGTGGGGGACGTGGAGTTAGGGTGATGGTTAATAATAAATATTAAAATGGCCCATGCTGATGAAACATATTTTGCCTCTTTTTTTCAGAACGTTTTTGTTTGCTCTCTTACCTCGCATTTCGGCTTGCTTTCTTTACTTCAAAACATCCTCTCCTCTCATTCGCTTTAAGGTACTTCCTTTTTTAAACCTTGGAAATAAGTTGTCGGAGTACCAGGCTTTGAGATTACATTCTTTCACCATTAAAGTGATTTGTTTCACTTATAGGGTAAGCAACTCTGTCATCTTTAATTTGCATCTCCTCTCAATATGGGTGAACACTTGAAAGAAAGAATTTGCTCCCAAAAGAGTAAATTCTTTCATTATTTTCCCGGAAGGATGTTGTCGCATTGGGAAGCAAACAAGGAGTTAAAAACGTCTCCCGTTAGAAATATTGCGTAAACATTGCAATGTACTCGTTTACCTTCAACAATAGAAGCGTATTTGGCTACTTTCAAAAGAACACATTAACCGTGTTCCATGATTTTTTAGCTGCCTCATCTTTGTAGTTTATAAAAAATAACTACAAATGTTGCTGACAGTAAAATAAGTAATTCACAGCATATCAGGTAAAACATAAGGAGACACAGGTGTGTTGCGCTCATGTTCTGACCACATGTTTCTTTTTTTAAATTTTGCCCACCTGTGTGCGTCTTTCTCATCCATATATAATCAATTGTAATACGTGTATTTTTTAAATTAAAGTGATACTGAATATATTACAGACAAAAATTTTCCAGACACGCCAAACCTCATCGAGATTATTGCTTACGTCCCCTTTTCCTACTTTTACCTCAAATGGAGCATTTATATTTCTCTCTGTACCGATATCTTTTTCCCCTGTTCTTCCTAAATGTTCTTTTCCTTTTTTGGCCTCGTGTTTCTATTTTTTTTATTTTTGTTCTTTTATTTTTCAGATTTTTTTCACTTTCTGGACTTGTCTATCAGCTCGGTTACCTTAAACGCGGTAATTTTCGCGGGTTCAAATTTCGCGGTTTAGGGGCAAAAACATAAACATAAATATTATTTTTCGCGATTTTTATTTTTCGCAATTGGCACATGCACCGTGTTAAAACCAAAATTATTCATTTTCACTTGAGCAAGTTCTTCCATTAACCTGCGGCGGGGCCGCAGGTAAACGAAAGAACTGGTTGAAGTGAAAAGTACCAGAATTTACCGAAGCGAACAGAAACAAACTATATGGACCCTGTGTCTACTGAAGATTCTTTGTCAGAAACAGTAAATTATTTTGCGATTTTAATATTCGCGGTTTCTAAGTGACCGCGAAAGATAGAACACCGCGCAAAATTATCGCGCTTACAGTATTTTTTTTTGCCTCCGAACATTTCCTCTTCATTCGCTCTAAGGTACATACTGACATTTTCTCTTTCGCTGATTCTATTTATTTATTTGTGTATAAATCGCCCCTCTTAATAGACTTTTGACCACCATGGTTTTCTCATATTTAAAAGTTTCATGGTTGCGACTGTTTTAATCACCATAAACAGTATGGCGGCACTTGATTCGGAATACCAATTTCTATTCATGTTATGGGTTATTTTAATTTTTCTAGTCTACCGTTTTCCATTTACAAAACTCAGTTTGTTTGGGGTTGTTCAGGTTTACGTCGTTGTTATTGATACAACCTACATCGGTTTTCCAAGTCAAGTTTAGATAAGCCTGGCTTAGATGTATCAGGTTCAATTGTTTCAATATGTGCCAAATTCGCTAACGAAGGTCTGAATTTTTTTATAATCTTTAAACTCTGTTAAAATTAATCAGGTCACCTAGTGAGACGTAGGACCCAGTAATAGTGAGACGTAGGACCGAGTAATTTCAAATCAAAGCAATGAATAAATTTAAATGCACAATTGACCTTTAAACGTTTTGGCCTTTGATAATTAATTAAAAATGAAAACTTAAGGTTCAGCGTAATGTAACTCTTAAACGCCTCTCTCCCCGCACACCCAACACCCACCCCCTATTAAAAGTGTGGGTTTATTTCCGTATTCTTATACACATATTCGGCAATAATTCGGCGGTTTTCATACAAATATTCGACAAAAATTATTTGGAAATAAGCAGAGAACTGACCAGTGTGAAGAAATGTTTAGTACTCATAACAAATTTTTGACGCAGTTCCATTTAGTTGAGACCATGTTACTGTAAGCTGTATTATTCAGATTCTGAACAAAGTGCTACATATCGCAATACACAAAAATATTTTAATCTCTCTCTCTCTCTTTCTCTCTCTCTCTCTCTCTCTCTCTCTCTCTCTCTCTCTCTCTTTCTCTCATGTATATATTTTTCTGTATTTGATGTCTCCAGTACATCTGTAAATTTAACTACAGTTTCAACCGCTTTTATAGACACGAAACATATTAACCAATAACATGTATATGTAGTTATCATATCGGAGTCGGATTGTCAAACGCGCGCAGTTTAGTTTTCTATCTTTATTTTTTTCTTATTTATTTATTAGTAGTAGTAATAGAGTTGACGTTGTAGTAGAAGTAGTTACTACCGTAGTAATAATATTTGTCTAATGCTCATGCGCTAACTAACTAAGGTATGCTAACCCGTTGAGTAATGGATAAATTTCGATCACCATATCTTTAAGTGCTGCTAAAAGTTGTACTTTTCAATATCCTTCCTAATGTTGCCTAATGGAAGATTACTCTGGATTTGCTTTTTTAACAGTAAGCTTATTTAAGACAATTAGAACCAGCTTGATGAAAATGGTGCTGGACGTAAGGAAAGGTACGTTATCACCAAACGAACAGCTAAAATTCAGATTAAGCCTGCGCTAAATTCGAAATTTGTCTGGTTGTAAATATTCATTTATCATTATCAAAGCGACCAGGTAAATTCATTACATATGCTGAGGATTCTTAGGCTGATATTAATATCCACCCTTGCGCATGAATTTTACATTCAGGCATGGATGCTCGAAACCCGGCTCAAACACGGCCATTAAATGGCAAAACACTTAAACGGCTTGCATTAATTACAAACAGTATACAGTAATGGCCTGGACTGAGCCGTATCTTGAAAACAGATCCTTGCAGCAACAAGTCATTAAATCCTGTTTTTAAGCAAATAAATAGCAGCCCCTTCTGGCTGCTGTACAGATTCCGCGGGACGCATTGCAGCTGATGAGAAGTCTTATTATATTGTGTGAGAGCGCAGACTGAATTGTGCTGTAAGGTAAATGCTTACACTGTAGGACAAGCCGCTCTGTCTTTTTTTTTGCCTTCATTCAAAATGGTTCTCTAAGAGCTAGAAGCTACTTCTTACTTGAAAGAGACGGTCCCTTTTTGGACTGATGTCGTTGCCGAGGTTGTTACACAGTGAAAAATGGCGATGGTACCCAAACACCCTAGTTTTTCTCACATGTTGTAAGGCACCTCTATGTCTTCTTCTGCAATCAGTATTTTTCTCTTTCAAAATAGAACTAAATTGGTTATGTTACACTCTACTTAATGATGTCTCTATAACGGATTTTTTTTATTATAATTACTTTATTCTGAATGCTTTTGCGGAATCTTATACTTTATTCTGAAAAACAAAACATTCTTTTCGTTCTGTACCCAATAAGCCTCTGTCAACGATAGAAATATTTAGCGAGCTAATTAGCTTGATTTCAATACTTTCACTGGGCCTAATCAAACGAAACCATACTGAAAATAGAGCAACAGATGTGCATTTTTTGAATTTAACTTCTTCAGTGTCTTAACTGTCCAATAACCACTTGCCAGGTTTTAGATCAGAATCTGGTACCAAACTTGTTTCTGCATTTACCTTTAGTTTCTTGATTTTCAGTGTATACTTTAACCGCAGTTTTAAGGGGTATAATTTTACCTAAAACTATATTACCTACTCATCTAAAAGCTCTTAAATTTGAGCAAACATGCACACAGAGAACAGGAGACAACACTGTTGTTACCAGAAAGATTTTTTTACTGACGTCCTCAGTAAAATCATCTTCATGCACAGGGCAATTGCTCCTGGTGCATATGTTCGATCTAGCTAGAACAGTTGGCAAAACAATATGGATACAGGTATGACTGAAAACCAAAGGTTCCTATAATACTGAAATTCTGTTCTGTGATTTAAAGTTTAACGGGCAGACTGACATATGCTCGCTATCATTTTTGTTTCATGTAAAGAGCAACAACGTTTGTAGCTGCCTAAGTTTCGATTTTCATGTTTTTGTTTGCATAGGCAACCTTTATAAAAGTTAATTCATGTTTGTGTGTCTTTGCGACGAATAATTCCAAAAGAGGAGTCTTCTCTTAAAAATGCTCATAGAGGAGTAAATTCTCCTTTATATCCCCATCACACTAAACTCGTTCACACTACGTTCTGTAAAATGTTGCCAAACAGGTTCAAACTGTATGCGAACGGAGTGGACGTAGAAGCAAGTTTTGCAGTCTAGTTACGAACTTCATGGACGGACTCGAACGGGTCTTGACGGGAAAGCTGCAACAGAACGTCGAGCCTGTTTCATTTTTAGCGACCATCCCGTCCTGCAATTAAACGGAGGTACAATGTACTTAAAACGAGATGGACGAACTACGAACGGAAACGGTCCTTCGATCCTACAAGGTGCGTGTTACAACTGTTGGTTAGCGGTACGTGTGCAAACCGACAAGTCCGTTTGTAGCACTATCTTCCTACGACGTCTGACTTTCTGACTTTGACGTAGAGGTATCAGAAGGTCCAGGGGTTAGCATCAACCTTGCCTTGATTCCAAGACTCGGGTAAGCATAGATGGGCTCAGCAACTTGGGAATGAGCTGGATGGACTTTAGAGAAGATGCAGCTTTGGGATCTACCAGTTACTGCTTTAGCGCGGCCATCTGTCTAGATCCGCTTTTCTTTTTGGGCCATAATACAATGACGCAATGGTCTGCACAGCTTGTAGTGACGAGCGCGAATGAAGACTTGGAAGAAGGCGCGGGAGATTTTATAGCCGTCGGGCTTGGATGTGATTTCAATTACGTTTGGCACGCACTAGGGACGAGATGTGGACGTAGTCAAAACTAGGTACACTGTCTGTGAACGACGTAGTCGAGCGTACGAATTAGTTAGAAGTAGTTTGGATCTGTTGGGTACGAAGTAGAACTAGTTACGAAAGAGGTATAGAGACTACGAACGGGCTTGTAAATTCTTGGAAATCAGAAATTTTGATTGGTTTAGACTGTTATTCTTGACCATCGCTTTTTACTCATTTGGATCCCTTTTTGATACTAATAACTCTTTGACTCGACGATCTGATAACAAGTAAGAAATTCCAATATTGTTTTCTCTGGCTTTCGTCTCCAGATATTGTCAGGGTCACTGATGAGGCTTGAATAGCCGAAACTTCGGTGTATGGCCCATGTTCCTTCTTTTGAATGTGCGTTCCGTTCTTAAAGACATCTTTTAAGATTTTAATTCGACTGCTTGAAAACGGTTTCTGCACGAAGTGAACGGACCATTTGACCCGATCTGAGTTTGATACGAACGGACTGCGGATGGGATACAGACGAGATTGACGTAATGAGGACTGTTTTTGAACGAACTAGAATCGTATTATAGAGATTTAGGCTAAACGTTACGCGTTCTACTTCAACAACACCCCTTTTATGGTTATCAAGGAAGGGATAGAACGTGTTTTGATCTAGTTTGGTGTTTTTTTTCGGGGCTGATACAAGGAGTCAATGGTCTGCACAGCTTGTAGTGACGAGTGCGAATGAAAACATTGAAGCAGGCGCAAGAAATTGTATAGCCATCGGGCTTGGATGTGATTGCAATTACGTTCTGCATGGACTAGGGACGAGATGAGGACGTAGACAAACAAGCAAGATAAATTGTCTGTAAAACAGGTAGTCGAGTTACTAATAAGTAAGAAGTGGTTTAGATCTATTGCGTAGCAAGTAGAACTAGTTAAGAACGGCGAAACTGACAACAAACGGGTTTGGAATGCTTGAAAACGGTCTCTGCACGAACTGAATGGACCATTCTGCTCGATCTGAACTTGATACGAACCGACTGCGGATTGAATTCGGACGGGATGGACGACCACTTGAGGAGTGTTGATGAACGAACTAGAATCTTATTATAGACATTTAGGCCAAGAGTTACACGTATTTCCTCGACCGCAGCCCGTTTTACGATTTTTCACGGACGGGGTGGGATGTGTTGAGAAATAATTTGGTGTGTCGGCCTCTTTCTAGAGGTAAGGCAAATATTAAATTGCCAGAACTGCTTCCCCTGAAAGTGTACTCATTCACCTTATATCCCTGTATAGATTCCTCAGGTGCCAGAAATTGTTGATATAAACCTGGAAGATAAATTCTCGGAGGACGTGGAAGTTCATTATGACCTTTTGTTTTGACACATGGACTTATGGGTATAATCCAGTTTTGGATAAAGGTGGCGGATAAAGTTTGAATTAATATCTACCAAATTAATCCGAACCTAACCTGCTAGTAATGCGACAGTACGATCCGACGGGGGGGGGGGGGGGGGGGGGGGGGGGGGGGGAATGGGGTGGAGCGTGGGATGCGGGGGACAATCAAATCAAACTGCACAATGGGTACATTTTCTTAGTACATAAAAGTCTTTAATAAACACAGTTCACAAAAACTGAGTCGTGGCACGACAAAACTAATAAAGTGGCATATGCGCCAGCGAAGATTCAGAAAAGCCTGGGCAGCCACCCAGTCTTATCGAAATCTTTACTGTGCGCTTTAAGGGTAGTTAAGGGTCTTGCGGTGAGCGAAGACTCTGATCAGTCTAGGTGGATGCCCAGGCTGATCTGAGTCTTCGTTGGGCGCCATGCTATTTTGTTGGTTTTGTCGTGTCGCGACTCAAATATCAAATGACAATTCTCAAATGAACAAAAACAATAATTGATTCTTTAGGTCTTACCTTAAAAGACAACAGAATCCAAGAAAGATGGAAAACTAATTAAGACAGGTGTTGCTTTGATAAATTTGTAACACATTTTCTAATTGGTTTAGTCGCATTTAGAGGGAATGGCTTTCGCTCTTAATAGTGGGACACCTTCAGGGCAGCTCTGACTTTTTAATTTTTTACTCATTCTCAAGGGGGTTCCACTCTTTAAGGAAATAATCTGCTCCCATGAGGGCAAGTTCTTTCTTCTGAAAGTAGATCTCTTCTTGCTTCGTCCTCCAGGGAAGAAAACAGGATTCCACTGACGTTGTTCTTCTTTGTAAGATGGCGAACATAGTGTGGCGGTGTATCCACACACCTTAATCATTTATTGAAAATCCACTCTTAGTCTAACCCAGCAGGCACTCAACGTTTAATAAACGTTTAAAAGTTGTTTAAAAATGGTTGAATGGTTTATAAACCATATATCAACGTTTAATAAACGTCAAATTGCCACCGTTTATCAATCGCTGATATTTAACATTTAATAAACGTTTAGTATATGTTTAGACAAGACTTTCAGAGTTTATATTAAGTTCAACCTTCAACGTAGATAATCTGTAAATTGCAAACATTTATTAAACTGTGAAATACGGTTTAGACCTCAACCCTTCCCGGAATGCATTGCTCCGTATACGTCACCCGAGTAAAACGCGCCACAGAGTTCCGGTGAGCGTAATCAAGCGTGTGTTTTGAGAAAGGATCGACTTTTAATTTTGTTTCACGTTTTAGGTAAGTGTTTTCGTTGCTCTTCACGACAAGAACGAATTTCAAAGTTACGATTCATCGGATTTCCAGAGACTGAAAGCGCAGATGTATGCATTCTTGCATGTTTTTGAAACTCTGTCATTCCTTTGTTTGATCTGCGCGCCTTTATGATTTGAGGGAATTTCAGACTGAATTGGCAAAACTAATATATATTTCGTAACTTGAGTATCGCCAAAATTTGTTTGAAGAATTTAGAAAGTCTGTATTGCTTAATTGCAGCAGTTTAATTGATGATTAGATTACTCGAAGGTTCGTTTTTGCTGCTGCTGCCAAGAAATATTTATCGGTCATGCCCTAGATCCTGCGCATTTGGAAACTGATATGCTGAGAAATTCCATATGGTGTATTATGTGTAGATCTTTTCTTGTATAATAAAGCCCCCACCACCTTTTTTTTCATAAACAGATATGCTACCGGGCGACCTTATAGTTTAAAACTAGATCTGTTATTAGTCAACAGCAGGCTTTGATAACCCTTAAATTATTTTTGTTTTGGTGTTTTATTTTCGTTTTTATTTTGTTTTCTGCTTGAAGAACAAATTGATCTTAATTGTTTGCACCATACAATTTGTTTTTATTATGGTGCAATGTCCCGCTCCCGAAAACAGTAACGAATGGAGAGGAAATCTCCGAAAGTCTAAAAATTCGGCCTCTTACCTGCTTGTACGAGGTTAGGTATAGATCAGGCTGCGCATCCGTACAGTCTGTTTTGCATGGGAATATATAATTGGAGCAAAGCGATGAATCTATCCAGCCTGAGTCAAAAGCAGGCTGATTTTAATATTTACTTTGAGCACCTGGACAAGTCCATTTTCATGCGAATCAATTATCATTAAAAGTAGAGCTAGGTCATGCAACAAGGTTGGTTTACGTCACTGCGGTCAGCTGCGGCTCATACCAGCCTGCGAATCTACGGGGTAAAGCAATACTGGATTCTTTATAATCCACACATGTTGAATGTGAAGGGCAAATGCTCTGAGCAGTCGGATCATATTTGCAGGCTTATCTATGCCTAGCTGTTTGCATATGCGTAAGATACCTTTTCCGAGTTTCCCAACTATTTGAATGATGTATCAGCCTCACAGCTGTGCTAAAAATACGCTCTTCAAGCCTGTATACACTATCATTTTGTCTTGTTGTCAATCGACGTAGACGGAGGGGGACTGTAGAAATGACACTCGTCCGTCCGTTTGTGTTTCCGTCCTTCCGAAATATTGTTCTCGCAATTCGTACGTCTCTCATCGGATCGATTTGATATTTTAGACTATATTCTTATGATATGAAGATGTGCATGTTTTTTTTTTCGGCCATTTTTGATGGAGTTACAGCCCTCGCTGACTCGGACTTTGTCCCCGCAACTCCTACCACATCTTGTATCAGATTGACTTGAAATTATGCAGAATGTTTCATCATGATCTGAAGATGTGCATGTGATTTTTGGAATTTCAATTGTCCTATTTTATACAAAGCTATGGCCTTTTGTCATTTTTGGCATTTTCCAACTTTTGAACCGTTTGACCGAGAGAGCTGCAATTTGGTATGCCATTAGTATTTAATGAATTACTTATTCTGATTATCGTTAGGATGTGCTAAATTGATTATTGACAGAGATTTTCCCTTTCATAGATAATAGGCCTTATTTTAAAGGTAAAAAGATACTCCAGAATTATTCATATATATGTTTAACACCTTTAAACATTTGTAAACTTTCAGAGTTAATGATTCTGGAACATGGGTAAACATAATCCCGAAAAAAGGAAAGCATACTTGAAACGCCGAAAGAAATAGAAGCAGATGAACAGGAATGCCAACAACGAAAGTCAAGCAAACACCGACTCAGTGCCTGAGTCCAAGAGAAAAAATTCCACTAGTTCAGAACATTTCGACTGCAGCCAGTCATTACCTTCAACAAGTGAATCGCACTTACATCAGCTTAAGCGAAGAGATGAATTGAGAAACATCCTGGAAAATGACCCATTATATATAAAAATGCTGGAATTCAACTTGCACAAAAAGAGACTTATTCAGATAGTCATCATTCATGTAAAGTTATTATGGTATGCATATTTATATTTTGTTTTCAGAAAATAAGAAATGTCCTGAAAGCTCGGAATCCTTTCATACAGTAAGAGTGACTGCTTTAAAACAAAATCTTTATGCTGTCATGCAGAGAGAGTGACTGCTTTAATGCAAAATATACATTGTCATACAGTAAGAGTGACTGCTTTGAAAACAAAATCTACTGTCATACAGTATGATTAACTGCTTAAAAACAAAATCTTTATGCTGTCATACAGTGAGAGTGACTGCTTTAAAGAAAAACCTTTGTGCTGTCATACAGTAAGAGTGACTGCTTTTAAGCCAAATCTTTATGCTGTCATACAATAAGAGTGACTGCTCTAAAGCAAAATCTGTATGCTGTCATACAGTAAGAGTGACTGCTTTAAAGCAAAATCTTTATGCTGTCATACAGTAAGAGTGACTGCTCTAAAGCAAAATCTTTATGCTGTCATACAGTAAGAGTGACTGCTTTAAAGCAAAATCTTTATGCTGTCATACAGTAAGAGTGACTGCTTTAAGCAAAATAAGTATGCTGTCATACAGTAAGAGTGACTGCTCTAAAGCAAAATCTTTATGCTGTCATACAGTAAGAGTGACTGCTTTAAAGCAAAATAAGTATGCTGTCATACAGTAAGAGTAACTGCTTTAAAGCAAAATCTTTATGCTGCCATACAGTAAGAGTGACTGCTTTAAAGCAAACTCTTTATGCTGTCATACAGTAAGAGTGACTGCTCTAAAGCAAAATCTGTATGCTGTCATACAGTAAGAGTGACTGCTCTAAAGCAAAATCTGTATGCTGTCATACAGTAAGAGTGACTGCTTTAAAGCAAAATCTTTATGCTGTCATACAGTAAGAGTGACTGCTCTAAAGCAAAATCTTTATGCTGTCATACAGTAAGAGTGACTGCTTTAAAGCAAAATAAGTATGCTGTCATACAGTAAGAGTAACTGCTTTAAAGCAAAATCTTTATGCTGCCATACAGTAAGAGTGACTGCTTTAAAGCAAAATCTTTATGCTGTCATACAGTAAGAGTGACTGCTTTAAAGCAAAATCTTTATGCTGTCATACAGTAAGAGTGACTGCTTTAAAGCAAAATAAGTATGCTGTCATACAGTAAGAGTGACTGCTTTTAAGCCAAATCTTTATGCTGTCATACAATAAGAGTGACTGCTCTGAAGCTAAATCTGTATGCTGTCATACAGTAAGAGTGACTGCTTTAAAGCAAAATCTTTATGCTGTCATACAGTAAGAGTGACTGCTTTAAAGCAAAATCTTTATGCTGCCATACAGTAAGAGTGACTGCTCTAAAGCAAAATCTTTATGCTGTCATACAGTAAGAGTGACTGCTTTAAAGCAAAATCTTTATGCTGTCATACAGTAAGAGTGATTGCTTTAAACCAAAATTCTATGCTGTCATACAGTAAGAGTGACAGCTAAAAAGCAAAATCTTTATGCTGTCATATAGTAAGAATGACGGCTTGAAAGCAAAATAATTATAAAGGAGAACAGTGGTTCTCATACAGTAAGAGTGACTGCTTTAAAGCAAAATCTTTATGCTGTCATACAGTAAGAGTGCCTGTTTTAAAGCTAAATCTCATACAGTAAAAGTGACTGCTTGAAAACAAAATCTTCATCCTTTCATACAATAAGTGTGACTGCTTTAAAGCAAAATATTTATGCTGTCATACAGTAAGAGTGACTGCTTTAAAACAAAATCTTTATCCTTTCATACAGTAAGAGTGACTGCTTTAAAACAAATTCTTTATGCTGTCATACAGTAAGAGTGACTGCTTTAAAACAAAATCTTTATCCTTTCATAAAGTCAGAGTGACTGCATGGAATGGGGGTCGGGGGAGGGGGGGGGTGTACGAGTGTAACCTTTACACAACCTCACCCTCAGTTCTGCTGTGGTTTCTTCGCCTTAATATTATGCCGTGTCCGTATCAGCAATAAGACTGATTGCCATGCGAAATAACTGAACTTTATTATAAAAGTTAATGTTGCTTTTATACAGTAATCTTATCAAATAATTAATGCTGAACAAATATTTTATTTCAGCACCTACTATGCAACAAATTCCAAATGCTACAGAATAAGAAATTCACAAACAGTTGGAGTCATGTCTGAAGTGGCCCCCCTACAGAAAAGGTGGTGGAGGACCAAAAAAAAGAGGACATACAACATCGAATAGTTGATTTCGAACTGTGTTTGTTTTGACTTTGATCAGTTTTGACTTTGAACAGCAGAGGCGGTTTAACCTATTTATGCTTAGTGAATTTTCTCCATTCTTATAAATTGGATGAGTCCATTGGTCATATAGGGGATGTCTGGTCTAATTTTTCATTTTCATTTTATTCTTGATAGAAATTCCTGTTAGCAAACAGTGTAGACCCTGATCAAGTTGAGCTTAAACAGCTTCTGATCTGGATCTGTACTGTTTGCCTATGCCCCAAGGCACAAATGGATGAATAACACAACAGAATTACTGTTCAATGTTATCAACACCATCTTGAATTACTATTCATATTACTAATTCTTTACCAGTTATAAACATTAATGTGACACGAAGACCGAATCTCAGCTCAAAAGTGGATAATTACTTACTTTAAATAAATGAACTGTTTTAGCTCAGCTATCTTCAGATACCAATAGCCCACTGGGCAGTGTTTATGGGTAATATTTATAGTTTGGAAATCTGACTATCACAGTGTTGTGCTGATGTGTTTCGAACAGCTACACACTCTACACACACTCCTTAAGTGCTTTTTACATTTTTTTGCTATCATCATATATGGTTGTATGTTCACCAGTTACATTAGCTGCACCCGTCCGTCTAACTGTTTATGGCTTTCTGCATTAACCAAGCCAACACAAGAGGTCCAGCTGCTGGCCATTCAGCATACAATGTTAAATCAACATTTATTCAACCTTAATTAAACGTCATGACGTTGAATTAAGGTTGATTCAATGTTGATTCCACATTGTGTGCTTGCTGGGTAGGATTATATCCCCTTGGTTGGCAAAAGAGGTTGATTTAACGTTATCAACGTTGATTCAACTTTGATTCAACGTTGAGTCCCTGCTGGGCTAGGACTGATTCAGGTTTAACATATGTTAAACTAAAGGCATTCTCAACAAGAAATAAACATTGAATCAATGCTGATATATCTATGTTTATCAAACGTTTAATTTTAGTGTAGAATAAACTTTCATTTGTCAACGTTTAATAAATGTTGTTACTCCTATGTTTACTCAACTTACAAAATCTACAAAATATCTACGTTTATTCAAGGTTTAAATCAAATGTTGATTAAATAATTATTCAACTTAAAATGCCCGCTGGGAAGCTTTGACCACAACTTGACTTTATAACTGTCCAAAAACCGTCCGGACAAATGGCAAATTGTGCAGACCTATATCAGGCTAATCTTTCACGAACAGCGGTCCGGATGGTTCCATAATATCTATGCAGACACTCCTGGTCGAATATTTTGGGTCATTTTGGTATATAGCTTCGACGCAAACGGCGGAGATAATAGAGCCGCGAAACGAGAAAACCAACAAAATGACACGGGTACCCAGCCAAGACTCAGATCAGCCTGGGCATCCGCTCAGTCTGACAAGCCTGAGCAAAGTCTTCGCTGTAGGCATGGAGGTAGCCCTGTGCGGACAACGAAGACAATGATCAGACTGGACGTACAGTATATGCCACGTTGTTTGTTTTTAGTGTTGCGGCTCAATTATACTGCACTGCAACATTTTTACAGAAACAATTGCACTTTCTGGAAATTCTTAACACCACTCAGACAGCTTCAAACATACTGCCTAGCCGTTTATCGCTGTGGTATCCAAGATTTTATCTTATTAAACTGACAGCCTTTCCGCGTTTTGCTCTAGCATCTGTCTTCATCGCCTCTTACACATCCTCGAACCTAAAGTTTCTAGCACTTCTAAGGAACGAAGAAAGCTCCCAACCTGAAATCAAATTCAGTGTGTTTTAATTAGAAAGGACAAACGTAAGTGGCTGACACTGCTTTAACTTCGAGTAGTTTAGTCTCATGGCCATGCTCTTATTTTTTTCTTTTTTAATTTATAGTCCCAAGACATTCTCTTCAGGAAAAAAATATTGTGAAGGAGCAAAATATTGTTAGGTTGCCGCAATGTATTTTCTTGAAGAAACACCATATTATTTTATAGTCACACTATTTTATCTTGCTCCGCAAAATGACTATGTTAACTCAAGTTAAAATAAAGACAATAGACTATTTAACTCAAGTTAAAATAAAGACAATAGACTATGTTAACTCAAGTCAAAATAAAGACAACAGACTATGTTAACTCAAGTTAAAAAAGACAATAGACTGTGTTAACTCAAGTTAAAATAAGGACAATAGACTATGTTAACTCAAGTTAAAATAAAGACAATAGACTATGTTAACAGAAGTTAAAATAAAGACAATAGACTATGTTTACTCAAGTTATAATAAAGACAACAGACTCAAGTTAAAGTCACAACAGACTATGTTAACTCAAGTTGAAATAAAGACAACAGACTTTGTTAATTCAAGTTAAAATAAAGACAATAGGCTATGTTAACTCAAGTTAAAATAAAGACAATAGGCTATGTTAACTCAAGTTAAAATAAAGACAATAGGCATAGTTAACTCAAGTTGAAATAAAGACAAAAAGACTATGTTAACTCAAGTTGAAATAAAGACAATACTTGTCCCTTCTATCTTTATAGATCTGTAAGTGTATTTTTCTGAACAGCGTAGTAATTGTTGTACTTGCGTATTGAAACAATTTGGCAAATAGGTCGTACCAGTTTTAGAAATTTGAGGTAATGGGATAAAACAGGTTATCTTGTATTTATTGAAGGGACAGCGTATGAAAATGCGCAGAAACTGTAAAGTTGACAATAGTGTACTTTTCTTCAGGATGAGTTTGGCGAGGACTTAATATCAAAACATTTTCTAACAAATGAACCACTAGAAAAGACGTCTATTTTCTTTATCGTTTCGCAAGGTAACAAGAAAATACCTTTAGAACAAGATATTATCTTGAGGGAACAGGTTTCTTTCCCGTTAGGTAATATCGCAATACCCTGGTATTACATTTCGTTTCCATAGATTTTTCCTTGTGGCCAGAACAAAATATCGTGTTCCTAGAATATAGTATCTCGTAGCTACATGATAAAAGCCTGTTCCCGCAAGATAATAAGCACTGTCGTATCATTACTTAATTCCACTTAAGGTCATAAGATATTTCCAACAAGATAAAATGAGCGGCGACACGACAAAACCAATACAGTGGCATATGCGCCCAGCGAAAACTCAGATCAGCCTGGGCATCCGCCCAGTCTGATCAAAGTATTCGCTGTATGCATGGAGCTAACTAAAACCCTTTACCTACCTAAAACCATGTAATCGCACAGCTAAGACTCTGATGAGATTGGGCGGACGGCCAGGTTGATCTGAGTCATCACTTGACGCACATGCCACTTTGTTGATTTTGTCATGATGCGGCTCAATGTTTCGACGTATTTTTAGCTTATTTTTAGGTTTCAAAATATTTCTAACAACATATTAAGTATTGGTGTATTTTCATTTTAGATTAATGTCTGAATATACTTTCCACAAGATCATATTTAAGTTCTATTTTTATTCTTAATCAAAGGTCTCAAGATATTTCCTACAATGTCTTAATTAAAGATCTCTGTTTGCTGTTTTGATGCATAACTATATCAGTAGTTAATACATGTACCTTGTATGTTTATCATGTTTATGAACCACAACAAAATCCAGAGCGAGGATTTTACTGACAAAAAATCGATGTAAGCGCCCTCTCAAGCCCATGTCCTCCCTCCCTCCCGCCCCCAACTCAAGTGTTTGTCACTGACCGTTCCAAGGTGTTTCCTATATTGTTTTACAGTTGCTGTTAATTGTTACTCTACCAATGTGGTCACCTGATAATATCCCTGCTTCGTTTTCTGTTTTTGTCTTATAAAGATATAGAAAGTTGGTAAAAATACATGTTAGAAAGTTTTATGTAACGTTTCGGTATTATTTGTTTATTCGCCGCTGCAGAACCGAGGGCGAAGGTTTTGATCATGTAAAAACAATTTAAGCCCCCCGTACTCCACACCCCGCAACCTCCAGCAAAGTCCTGGTAAGTTATGACTGACCGTTTCAATGCAGTGCTTCTGTTATGAATTACTATTAGTGTATTGCTTGTTGGCTCTATATTAAGCTTTAACTTTTTGTGCATTATTTAGAGTAGCCTCGTGGCTACATGTATCTGTTGGAGAAAACCTGATCTACTGGGTTTTCGTTTGTCTGATTTTGTTTTTAGTGACGTCTGTCTTTTTTTACCTTTCCCAAATGGTGTTAAGGACAGGGTGTGGAATACTATTGTTTCAGTTCCTGATCAGTGCCTTCTTATCTTCTTTACTCAAAATGAGCCATGAGATAGCAAAACCAACAAAGTGGCATGTGCGTCCAGCGAACACTCAGAACAGCCTTAGCAGTCACCGCGGCTGTTTAGAGTCTGTCTTCGCTTTGCGCTTAAAAGGTAGCTAAGAGTCTAAGCTAGCCATGTGCAGATCGCGAAGACCCCGAATAGACTCGGCGGATCTGAGTCTTTGCTGGGCGCATATGCCACTTTGTTGACTTTGTCATGCCGCGTCTCAAATATTTTTCACTATATAATATATTCCTATGTAATTTTCACCTCAAGAACTTTCCCGTAAGATTATTGTCCCCACTAAATAATATAAATGGAATTGATGCATTTTACTTTTGTTCAGTTCTGTTTTGTGTCCACCAAACCTTATCAAGCGGGGCCCGTGTGTTGCCGAATAGCAACAAGGTATTGCCTCTTTTCAGGGTGAAAATAACTATAGCTATTCATATGAGTTTACATGTTGCCAAACATATGTATAGAGAGAATGGTGTTGTATCGTTTGATAACGATGTATTTTCTTCTGTATTTCAGGTGGCGATAAATGAATGACAAAGAAGCTTAAGATACTTTTTACATATTCCAGCAGATTTCCGCGATCACAGAAAAAAGGGACTGATCAGAGATTTCTCTGCTTTATACTGAGACATCCTCGCGAACCATATTGCTGATACTGACAAAAAGTAAAAATATCATAAATATTATGATTGATATGGAATTGAAACTGAACCAACTCTCATCAGCAGAAAAGCAATATCAAAAGTGTGTGCACTAGTATTGGCGACAGTGAAATCTAATGCCCCAGTCACACACACACATTACGGATTGGGCGGATAGTAGCGGACTTTAAATCCACGCAATTTGTGGGCGTGGTTTCTGTCCATATCGAATCCGTATCGTATCCATATGGTATCTGCAAGGTCCGCAGGATATGCCACCAAATTTTAAAAAGTTTAAATATTCAGGCGCGGACGAGCTAACCATAATGATCCGTAACTGAAGGCATTTCTCCGCATTTATGCGTATCTAATCCGTATCTAGACCTATCGTTCCCCGGTCCACCCAAAATTTGTGGACAAATACGGTTTCATGCGAATTGTTACGGTTAGTTACGGGTCTGGTTCTGCGTATTGTTACGGATTAATGCCCCAGCCAGATAAGCTGTCCGCAATTATCCTCACCAATACGTATCTGTCAGTATTGAAGTGTAAGTTATCCGTATAGAAACGTATCTGAAGGTAAAAGTCCGTAAAAAAACTCCGAACGAGACCCGTAACTAACCGTATTTGAAGGTAACAATCTGCGCGAAACCGTATCAGTCCACAACTTGGGATTGGGCTGCGGAATGATAGGTTTATATACGGATTAGATACGGATAAGATGCGGATTAGATACGGATTATATATGGATAAATGCGAATGAATGCCTTCAGTTACCTTTTGTTACGGATCAATACGGTTTACTCGTCCGCGCCTGAATTTTGAAAATTTTCAAAATTTGGAATCGGATCCTGCGGACCCTACGGATACGATACGGACAGTTACAGACTCTGTGGATGCGATACGGACCTTTACGAATAACACCGGACAGATACGGATGGGCCATCCGCAGATGCGATACGGACCATTGCGAATAAAACCGGACATATACGAACGGGCCATCCGTAGCATCAACAACATCTTTCCGCATCTAGAAGTAACAGAAGGTAATGGAAGGTAAGTAGTACGTATACATTCGTATCATCTCTCATCGTATTGATTCAAAGGGAAACTATCTGACCGCAGACATCCGCATTTATCCTTAATCACACGCATCTATAGGTAACTGTATCCGTAATTTAATCAAGAAAATAAGCCACGCCCACAAATTCTGCGGATTATTGTGGATTTTTATCCACAACTATCCGCCGAGTCCGTAATGTGTGTGTGTGACTGGGGCATAATGGCTTAGTAAGAGAACGAAATGCTTTTTGCAAAGAAATAAAAACAAAATAAAAAAGTATACACAAATAAATAATGATAAAACAAATACAATGATGAGAGAAACAATATGTTATCTATGATATTAGTTTCTCGTTTTCATTAGTGCTAAAATAAAAAAATAATAATAATGATAATAAAAAGGAAACATACGCAAGTAACTGATGATATAGCGAATACAATGACAACAGAAATAATATGATATTTGCTATTATATTATTTCTTTTTTTTCATTGGTACAAAATAGTAGTTTAATCAACGCTCGAAACCAGATCACTAGAAACAATTGCCATTTTGTGAATAATTAACTTATTTATTTGCCAAGAAATTACACTAATGAAAACAATTTAATTCAGATGCACAGTCGTAATCCTTTTACATCAAGTCAACCAAATTAACGTTGAATTTGACATCAAGCAAGTGAACACCCTTGTGTAATAAAGTGTGTCTCTCCTATTTTCTGCTAAGAATTTAATTATTGGTCTGAAATCTGCATCTCTAGAATAGTCGAGACAATGTGAATGTCTTAAGTTGACAGCAGTTAATTGTACCAGAGCCTGGACTAGAAATTTACCAGAGGTTTTATTAAATTAGGACAAAGTCTGTTATTCCCTTGGTACGGAAGTAAGATGCCTATTAACTGCAATACACATCTGCTCAAATCAGGTATGTGATTGTGTGTTTCAAACAAGACTGGTTTATTGCAAGTTATTAGTCACTTGGTAATATATATAGAACGAGGAATCTGAAAAGCTGTGCAGGATCGTATCAGGATTATAAAATTCCAGGATGCCGTCTGTGTCAGATAAATACGGATATACTGTGTGGTACAACAGCACCGCAACAGACAAACCGCCGGTCGCTCGGGCTTACCCACCCAGGCTACAGAAGATTTTTGACGAGATAAAGGAGAATTGTCATAGAATATTCAAAAATACACCACCCCTTAAAACAGGTAAGTATTCTATTTTGAAATATAATGAACATGTTGTGACTTATGTAAAACAATTCATAAGGTGTATGTTGCCTGCACATGCATAGAACATATGTGCAGACCGGCGAAAATATGCTAAGCATTTTTGGAAGCCTGCAAAAAAGCCCAGACATAAACTGTATATGCCGCACAGACTGCCATTGGCAGTGATCTTTGAATGTGGCAGTTCCTGGGCATGTTCATTATTGTTTTTCAGAGATGATGGAAAATGCGTATGCAACAAAAATCTGGTCATATATTTCCTTCTGAGACAAGAAAGAAAGGCATATTCAAATATTCAATCACTCAATTACGTCATGAAAGAAAGATTTCAAAATATTTCAGTCTATGATATGTTTGTTGTCATCGACGTGGATGTTGTTGCCTTCATTCCGATCGCAAAAAAAAGAAGATCCAACTACATTTTCCAGCTAGCATTTGGGGTTCGAATCTTTGGAGTCGAATCTACTTTGGAATTCTGTTAAGATCTTTGACAGTAGACTATGGTATTTATAAAGCTATTGCAATGTCGCCAGACATTTTCGACGTCATGGCATTCTAGTAGTAAACGAAGCACGTGAGATGAAGTCAGCAGCTGTCAGACCAGGATTTTATGAAAACTGCTCGCCATATATCACTCTCAAAATGAGGTGAGTGTGCACTTGCCGCTTGCCCTTGCATAAAAATATACTGCATATTTCACCATCCTGATTTCAATTAGTCCAAATGACATTTTATTATCGAGAAAAGTAAAGATAAATATGCATTGCAGTCAATCTTTGAAATCTTTACTTTGATGGCGTAGGCTTGATTTTGGAGATCAAATCGGGACATTGCATTTTTTAAATGATCGCAGGAACATTTAAGCTAAACTGTGCTACTGGCTATATTAATAGAAGGCGTACATTTTATTTCCTTGGTCTTAGCATGTCAAACTTGAGTAGACATTAGAATTACAATGTCATCGTATACAGGGTGTCTCGAGAAAACGTGGACCTTTTTTTAGATTGCTGTAACTCCTTCATTTATCATAAAATCTTTTCGAAATTTTGTATGGTTGTAGAAAAATGATACTCCTTTGCTCTGGTGAAGATTTATTTTCAAGCAGTACTTCAACAGGTCAAGTGGTGTCATAGGGACTTCAAATTGTATTCATTATAAGAGCCGTGACACGAGGAAACCAACAATGTGGTTGTGTGCCCAGCGCAAACTCAGATCAGCCTGGGCATCCGCCCAGTCTGATCAGAGTCCTCGCTGTCCGCATGAAGGTAGCTTTGACCTTAAGCTACACTTTAAACGCTAAGCAAAGAGTCCGATCAGACTGGGCGGATGCCCAGGCTGATCTGAGTCTGCGATGGTCGCACAACCACAGTGTTGGTTTTCTCGTGTCGCGGCTCATTTTCTGTCGTCCGCACTGTTGAAAACAGAAAATGCATTAGTTGAAAAAGGAACATAGCTTCAGGATGTTCTCAGGTCTGCAATTTAAGGAAACATAGAGGATCTTACATGTGTGAATTGAGTGCTCATGTATTGTTGAATTTATTAAACGAGTTGGGGAAAAAGATAAGATGCGAGGCTATGCCGAGCATCTTATCGGTTTTCCCCAACGAGTTTAATAAATTCAATAATACAGGAGCCCGAATGCAAGATTCTTTTTATCATATGACACTAAAACTGCATTTTATTAGCAAATTTTGCATTAAAACGTCACGATTTCGCCATTAGAAAACGCGACGTTTTTATGGACCTCAACGTATAACGTTACGACGTAATTTGCATATTTAATCCACTAGTGGATTATCGTTTTTATTGCATGGCTTTATTACACTCTCAGATGCGACGTCATATGATAAAAAGGTTTAAAACATGCCAAGTAATGGGAGAAAAGTCTAAAAGAAGAACTGGATGGTCAAATTGGCTGTAATATTATGCTTAGAAATGGGCTGTTTGAGGTTAAACCTGAGAATGTAGCAGCGAAAACGCCAGTGGCAGTCCAACAAAGTTATCTTAAAAAATGATCAATGAAATGGAAATGGCAAAGTACTGAAACCCATTTTCCATTTTCCCCTAAGTTTCTTATCAATTTTCCCTGTAGCTGAGTGACTTGAAGTTTCATATTTTGATATTTTTTATTCATTTTTACCGAATTTGATGGTAACCTTGTGTTGGCTTGCAATTTTGACCTCCGAACCTGGTCTTTGCGAATATTGATTTTATTCAGACCATTTGGAAAATAAAGTTCTGGCGTAATTCACCACTGGTCACGAACAGACTCCATTTAATAGAGTCTGCTATTTTCGTTTGTCTGATGTACTCCTTGCTTCAAAACGATCTAACTTTAAGAATTTAATTCCATGTCATACGACGGTCGCACTACTAATCGCTGTTGGTATTTTTGCGCGCGCCCTGTCGTGTGGTTGTACGACTTCTTTCTTGATCTGTGTACCGACCGTACGACTTGTAGTGCAACTGTAGCTGTAACTTCCGAAGGCTTATCTTGGTTCGACTTCTGAGCAGTCGTGTGAACGTGACTGCAATGTCAGATCGTAGGCCAAACAAGGGACTAGCCTTTATCCCTGCAAATTCTACACAAATCGTTCGATCCTGAAATTGTCCGATCAGATGTGGCCGTAGCTTAGAACATTCACACTAGTTTTATATCTTTGCTGTTGTCAAGCCAATACGTGAATTGTTACATAAATATAACTTCGTTATAAGAACATTAACTTAAAGGTTGATTAAAGCAAACTTATCCGCTTTTCCAGATTAAAAAAGTAGATAATGCCTCAGACATTGATTCGCTTTAATTTTGTTTTATCTGTATGTTCACTTATATCTTAACATATCTGCAAAATCTAAACAGATTTATGTTCTGGATGCTTGACAGTGCGCAGACACTGCCATAAAAGAAATTGCAGGTGTATGTTATTGTGTATTGTAGGTACAAGAACAGTCACGCCAATATCTCCGCTCACAAATACAGCCATAGTGCTGACTAGCACTCAACACGCAAATCCGTCCCTAGACAAATTTACTTTTAATGTATATCCGAGTTTTCAAGACTTACAGTGAAACATTTGCTAGGCATGCACCTGTGGAAAGCCATAAAGTGGTTGCATGTAACAGATACACTGTATGTGCCTAAAACATGTATATTTGCAATGAAAACATTGCTTTATCATATGACGTCGCATCTGAGAGCGTAATAAAGCCTTGCATTTAAAACGACAATCAACTAGTGGATTAGATATGCAAATTAAGTCGTAACGTTATGCGTTGACGTCGATAAAACGTAGCATAATAATCAAATGAAAATTGGACATATTCTCACAAATATCATTTTTGCAAAACAAAAAAAAAAAAAAAAAAAAAAAAAAAAAATAGTTAGAAATAAATAAATAAAAGAAGAATGCCAAATTTCAAACAGAAAACGTACTTTGAATGGCTACGGTCGTTGTCGAAGCAAGCAACTATATTGTGAATCCGATATCCATAATCGCTTTAAGGTGTATGGACACACTCTATGTGTTTTATGCATTCCTTTTTCTTTCAAAGAGATACAGCTTTTGTGACTTCATTGCTTTCAAGGTATTGAAGGCCTTTCAAAATGAGGTCTAATCTCACTGCAAAACCTTACTCCCAAGGGGAGCCAGTTCTTTCCTTAAAGATTTACACCCACAATATTTCTATTAAATTTTAAATTTCTCACAAAACATTATATTCTGGGCATGATAATGATTGCTATTAAAAGTACATTTATCTGCCAAATTTATGATTTGTGATGGTCACTGAAAATAGGAGAATTTAAGGAAATACACAAAAAGAGCGGCAATAGCGGGTCACCATTCCCGCCAAAACTGAAGACTTGATACGCCCAGCAATCATAGTTAATGAGGTTAAAGTTATATCATGAATAATTTTAAGCCCTTTCTTTACTCAACTTAAGACAGTTATTGGCTGAAAACAACTCACGTGCCCAGATTAGAGGTTAATGCTATTGTTAAGTTATTTACTCCACCAATCATAAAATTCAAAACATGCTTGCAGAAACGCCTGTGGGAGTCAATCAATTAATGACGACAAAATATTCGTGAATATTCAAGAACGGTACGCATTGAGTTATCGTCTCTGCCTCCGTAACAAAGATGTTTTAGCTGAAGATTTTTTAACACATCTTAATTATGTTGCATACAACTAACCAGCTTCATAATTTTGTGATTATTTCGTAATGAAATACGAGGGAGTATACCTTTAAAGAGTAACTACAAATCGAGAAGGGAGACAAAAACGAAATTGGCAGAGTAACTCCCAATGCGTTTTCATTCACCTTATAATCTAATTTGCCTAAAACACACAAAATGTTAACAACTTCAAAGATGTGGTATCGAATATACAGCTTTTGCGGTTCGTAAATATCTTAGACAATCTTAAGAATGTATCCAATACGTGTATATATTTGGAAGGTTCATGGATATTTTTCTGCTTTGGTTTCGTGATTATATTACAATTTTAATTTCCTACGCTGCCAGCTGCCCTCCAAAGAAGTAAAGCAAACCATAAACAAAAGCAAAATAAAGGCGTTCGTTTCTAGAGATGCATCGAGTTAATCATATGACGTCGCATCTGAGAGTGTAATAAAGCCAGGAATTAAAAACGATAATCAGCTAGTGTATTAAATATGAAAATTTCGTCGCAACGTTATGCGTTGACGTCCATACAAACGTCGAGTTTTCTAATGGCGAAATCGTGTAGTTTTAGTGCAAAAGTTGGTAATAAAATGCGATTTTAGTGTCATATGATAAATAGAATCTTGCAGTCATGTTCCCATAAATCAATCAATCCCAAAAATCCTAGATCCATCTTATAAGACGGATCTAAGACGGATATAGATTTTCGGGATTATTTTGAACGTAGAAACCCACATGATAACAAAATTTTAAAAGACTGGGTCAGCATTTTGTGGTCATTCTAAAGAGGAATAAATTGGGGATCTTACATGAGTGCTTATGTATTATTGAAATATTAAACGAGTTGGGGGAAAAAGATATGATGCGAGGCTATGCTGGGCATCTTGTCGGTTTTCCCCGACGTGTTTAATAAAGGAGCACGAATGCAAGATTCTTTTTATCATATGACACAAAAATTGCATTTTATTAGCAAACTTTGCACTAAAACGTCGCAATTTCGCCATTAGAAACGCGACATTTTTATGGACGTTTACACAAACGTATAACGTTACGACCTTATTTGCATATTTAATCCACTAGTGGATTAACGTTTTTAATGCATGACTTTATTACACTCTCAGATGCGACGTCATATGATAAACCCCGTTTCACAGCCGAATAATTAGGGAACACAAGCTGCTGTATGATATTCGTAGTATATGAGAATCTCGGCATTCAGTTTCTTACGGAAGCGTCTTTGGGCCCCTGAACTGTTGTAATAGCATTCCGGGGATTCATAGACGCTTCCGTAGTATTTATATTAGATTGTTGACACATTACATTTATTTCCTGACATTACAGAAAAAGTTAAATCTAACATGCTTATATGTTCAAACATGCAAATTGAACGTTTATATGACCGCAGTTCACCGGCAATTCGTCTATCTTTGTCTATAAGATGGCGGTGCTTAATAGTGGAAGGAAACAAGCTAACTGATTGTTCTCATCGAGTGATTGATGGAAATTCAACATGTTAATAGCGTGTCTGCTAAGCATCCTTAATTATGTAGAAAACGATTTTTCTTCCATTCAGTCATGTAAATTTAACGAGCTTCTAACAATATATCTTAAAAAGAGGAAAGTGTTTTCGGGTTTTCTTAAATACGTTTGATTGAAAATGTGGGATTGTCTGTCTATTTGCCTTATAAAACTCATATGAGAATAACCGGGAAAAAACAAATCATTGGTCGTAGCTTACCAATGGCACAAAGAGAAAGAGTAAGCTAACTTTGACGTCATAGTATTTATTCGGCTATACTACGTTTTAGGAGCCCAATGCCTTGTCCTATTATATTCCAAATTAGTAGAACGCTCTGCACTGAAAGTTACCCAGCACCATCGCCCGACCACTGCAAGCCCATCGATTGGTCTTATAAAACCGATCTAGACTTCGGTATTGTTTTAGAAGGAAAAAACACACCGCCTTATGGCGGAAGAAATACGATAGCAGCATATACTCAAGAAATAAAGAACAGCATCTCGACCTGGCTCCAAGGTTATTTTTTTTCATTCTCAGCTCAGCTGAGCATGAAATTTTACCTGCTTATAAATGACATATTACTGATACAGTTGTTTGCTTTGTCAGTTTAGCCGCGTGTGAAATTTTCTCTGCTTATGAATATGAAAATGCCAATATAAGTTGGCATTTTCATATTTCTAAGCAGAGAAAATTTCGTGCTCAGCTGAGTTGAGCATGAAATTTTTTTTACAACCTTGGGGCTAGCTTTCGCTTTCCCAACGCTTATTGTAACAAGGCAGCATATATACACAATACCGAGAAAAAGCCGAATAGTGACGGACGATAACGTCATACAAAGAACGATTAACTTAAAAATCATTCCGTAAATAGGGCTAATGGTGTTTTTAATAAATGTTAAAGGTAGTATATCTTCATCCTAGATTTTGATAAAATTATCCTGGTGTACTGTAGTATCTCCTGTCTCACTCAGAGAAACATCGTGTAATCAGAATACCATGTGATAATTTACGTCACTCCTATCATGAGGGCTCATGGAAGATACTAAAGGCGCGGATAGCCGGAGACAATAATAGTAATAATAATAACAGTAATAACAATAATAATAATAATAAAGAAACACTAAATGAAACCACAATGGAACCAGTCAAAGGCATTGCACTTAGTCTAGTATTTTATTTTAGTTTTAACGTCCAGCAAATATTAGACACCCGTGTAGTAGTGTTTAGGTAGCTGGCTGAGCATCCCGTCATTTCGTGTATCATATGCTAGTATCTCACATGAAATTTCAGTTTTCCGGAATGACTAGTTCCAGCATATATATCATACATTTCCGGATGACAATTTCATCTTTTTGTCATTTTCAGCATCAGACAACTGATAGAGTTTTATCTTAGTTTCAGTTCTGATGCATGCAGCTCGTTATTGGTTAGAAATCACAGTAACCTTATTTGAAGAAAATCTTCGCTAGTCGCCTAACAATGTCAGATATGTTGAGACAGACACATTAAAGCATTTTTGATCTAAAGGCGTGTTAAACGGTAGACGAGCCATGCTCAGAGATAAAAAAAAATACCTCGGTACTCCAGATACCAACGGGTTTTGCTCCAATGGGGAGTCACTATATAACCTTTTATGGAGAAATATGGAACGTTATCCCTAACTTATCCCCGATACCATTCTTATCTGGAGCATCGAAGGTGCCCATCATGGAGTCTTCGTTTACAAATCAGACTCGGAGAATAATTTCTAATTAAATCAAAAAGTCGGACAATATTCACGAATTAAAACTTTCTCAAGGTCTTCTAGATTTGCAAAGTAAATCTGCAGGGCATAGTGAAAGATAAAGAAGAAAAGGTTAACGGACGAAAAGGTGGGAAGAAAATATTAAGGAGCGGACAGGGATAGAGTTTGCTAGCTCAGTTAGAGCAGCTGAAGACAGGACTAGGTGGAAATGAGTTGTTGTAAAGTCATCTGTGGTGCCTTAACGATCTTGCATGGTTATGTGATAGACTGAATAGACCAGATTTTTGGACCAATTTAATGTATCATAATTCGACACAAAACGAATGGCTACAATATTGTAACGTCTTAAAACGCATGCATGGTAGTTAACTCAGACACGGTTGACACGTTTGCTTCCCTTTAATTTGCAAAACCGTGAGTCGGGCCTCAGACTAAATGGGCCTCGGCACGACAAAAAACAACAAAGTGGCATGTGTGCCATGCGGAAACTCAAATCAGCCAGAGCATCCGCCCAGTCTGATCAGAGTTTTCGCTGTGCGCTTAAAAAGTAGCTAAGAACATCAGCTACTGCCATGCCGACAGCGAAGACTCTGTTTAGACTTGGCGGATGCCAAGGCTGATATGAGTCTTCGCTGGACGCGTATTCCACTTGCTGGTTTTTGTCGTGTAGAGGCTTAAATGAGTCTCAGTATGTCTCTGATGGTTAGCGCTTGGCCGCTTATGTCTTTAAGGTTTAGTCAGGCACATTGTGGTCCATCTTTACTTTGGTTTCAGATTTCCATTTGGGACCTCAAAATATGAAAGTGCATAAATACTCAAGGCTATTTTTGAATTTTTTGATAAAATTTACTTCAAAATATACTCTAAAATTGCTTTCAATTAAAAAAAAATGTATGACTAGTGTACCACCATTATTTAATATGTACAAACCGCAGACAGCATTTTTTTCATTAGTAAAATATATGTTATGATTTTATGTTATTGTCGTGTCACACCGATGAGCTAGGGGGTCGCTACGAAGGCTGAACTCTTAGACATGTATTATGTTTTGCAGCAACATGGCCCTCTAGTTTACTATAGTTTTTCGAACAGCCAAGATCAGATTTCAAAGATAGTCTTTTTTACCTAAAATTTACTTGAAAAAAGACTGTCTGCAATTTGTACAATCTAATTGTACCACCTCTACAGCCATAGGTTCAAATCGTTGTAGAAATAGCTGTAAGATATATTGTACTGTTGGTAAAATTGTGTGTGAGGAGCTATGCGAGCCAACGGCTTTAGAATTACTTGACTAAATACTGGAATATCTTGAAAAATTATTGATATTATTCTAAATTTAAACAAATTGCTTGAACTTTGCCTTCGGGTTTTGTATGAACTTTCTTGCCACAAAGTCTTGGAGTGCCGACTTTATCAGTTGAGAAGCGAGGTTAAGTTTAATACTGTTCGCTCGGACAACATTACGATACCGTTGCATTTTACTTTAATGTTGCTCATTATGTGTACCTGGCTGCGCTATTTCGAGATCATTTTCCTTAATCATGCCTTAATGAGAGAACTGAGATATTTTTATCTTCCAAGCGATTAATGGTTCTCGATACGTAGTTTTGTGACATTAGCACATCAAAGAGTATCTGAAATTGACTAGTTTAAAATATTCAATAAATGCCATCGTGATCTTACAAAGTAAATTTCCTGCTTTCTGAGACAAGTGGCACAAAATTTCTATAGTTCATTAGTGTTTTTTATTCTTCCAGCAACATGCTAAACAAAGTTTAGTGTAATACGATGCTTTTACTATAAATTTTGCTTTCCATTCATTATCTGGTTTTGTAAAAAAAAAATGGACATGCGCTTGGACAGCAAAAAAAAAAAAAAAAAAAAAAAAAAAAAAAAAAAAAGTAGGAAGCTTTTTTTTTCAAGAAATGAAAATGTTCTAAAACAAAACACATCTCCTGTATTATCGGGCCGATTGCCCACATCTAGATAAAGATATCCTCGAGCTTAGTCCAAAAACAGACTGCACGGGTGACTCTAGAGTTAAATGTTAACTAGATCAACTGTCCTAATGATCAGTGAATATATCTGAAGACGAAACATCGGATTACCAAGTCATTCAGCATTGGCATTTGAGCATAGTGTCAATCAAATTCAATGCAATTTTTTGGTCGAATAAGTTTGTGTCTGCACAATAAGTCTCAAGGCTTCATGCCTTTGTTTTTGCTGCAAATCTCTTCAAATCTCTCTCAGTCCTAGATTTCAAATTTTGTAAGTTTTATAAACAACCAAAATAAGGTCAATAGATATATGACTATTTTGTGTCGTTCAAGGAATTTTCAAGGAAACAGGAGGTAACAAAATATGTTTCCCTATGTAAATCATGGAGATGTAGCCATTCAGCCAAACCTACAAAATAATCTGCAGAACAAGTAAAGCCATTCTTAAAGCATTTGAAAAGATCACCATGCGCTTCCTTGCAGCTGTATATAATTCGTCTCCCAAGGCAACTATTCCAATACATAAAACAGATCAGGCCCCGAGGTTATAAAGCTTTTTATTGGCATGTAGAATTTCATGCTCAGCTGAGTTGAGCATGGACAAAGTTTTATAACCTCGGGCCAGGCTGTACGGATGGTCTATTTTTGCTCAAACTATGTTAAAACTGGCTGTCTGCAGACTGTGAATCTAAATTTCCTCCATAACCGTGGTATGTTTTATTTAGGATTTCAAACAGGCAGTTTTAAAGTATACTGAGTAGTATCAACAAGTGCAGAAGTAGTCTTCAGTTTTTTATGCACATGTCATAATTTACTTTTTGTGATGCGCCATGTGAGCTGGTACTGATTGATGCCGTAACGAAACTAAAATATTAGGACATCTTAGTCAACAACAGTAAAACCCGTATCAAAACAAGCGAACAAGATATTTAAATGATCCTGGGATTTGTGGATATTTGCTGGCTAAATTTATCAACTGTGCAGATTTTTATCAAGCGTATGTGTGAAAATTCATTTTTTCTGTCATTTTATAGAAATGGGAACCATTTCGTGCCTTCTTGTTTGCATCCTTGGAGCACGAACTCATTCAAAAAGGACGTCTACACGTAGAGGAGCAAATTAGGTCCTGTAATGTATGACCCGTTCATTACAAAGGGAAGCAAATGTCCCCGAAGGCAAAGCAGAGTTGCTTTCCCTGAAAGTGTAAATGAAAGTGTACATATTCATCATAAGTGGGCACACTTGTGTCATATTATATTACCATACGTTGCAAATTAATTACTAGGTACTAATTACTTATTTAGCCTGACTACACTGTTTCCAGATCACTTTCTTTAATCATACCTTTATGAGAGATTCCATTCCTTTATTTAGCCACGACACGAGAGAACCAACAAATTGGTATGTGCGCCCAGCGAAGACTCTGATCAGCCTGGGCATCTGCCCAGTCTGATCAGAGTCTTCGCTGTCCGCATGGAGATATCTTAGACCCTTAGATACCCTTTAAGCGCAAAGCAAAAACTCTGATCGGACCGGGCTGATGCCCAGGCTGATATATGTCTTCACTTGGCACGCATGCCACTTTGTTGGTTTTCTCGTGTCGTGGCTCAATTATGTGTTATTGGTTTCTGATACTTTGTCATGGGATTTTTGCAAACAAATGATTATATGGCACTGATTGTTTAAACCCTACAGCACGTACAATCGACAGTGGCCAGAATCAGAATTGTTTACTGGTGATACGTCCAAGGACAATCATTCACCAGGACCTGTGATCAGGGAAGCTAGTCCCTAGCCCTTATAAGAGAAGTGAACTTAGTAACTGAATCCTCTGCACATTGGTTTAAAAATATTTTATTCATGGAAATTACATATATGTACTACAAAAGTAAATAATGGTACAGGATCTGACAGTAAGCAAAATGCTTATATAAAAGCCATCTCCTGAAGCAATCTGAAAATTACAGTAAATTTGAATGGCTAGGTACAAAGAATTTCAAACCAATATTGCAAACAATTAAACAACAGTCAGAGAGAGAGAGAGAGAGAGAGAGAGAGAGAGAGAGAGAGAGAGAGAGAGGGGGATAGACACACACACACAGATTTAATGTCTATTGACACTTAACTGTTTGCTAATGCACATTCAGCAGCAGAAATAAAGGAATCTTTCAAGAAATTCCAATCTCTAACGGTGTCGTGCTTATCTGTTACAGTTTGCTGGCCTTTCTAAAAACACGGTCAATCTAACTGGCTGGTATACACATACCTGTCGCAGAATAGAATGGAATATACTGACGAGCTTGTCCCATTCTGCCTCGAGGGGGTTCGGGGAAAGTAATCACCACGACATAAAGATGATAAGATGGTTTAATGATGATTTTCCTGACTCCCAGGCCAGCACACACTGTAAATATATAAAATGCGCTCCTTAATTAAAAGGAGACATTTATATTATGTTGTCCTTAGAGGTGGACGTAAGTCCTACCCCTGCCAGAGACAATGAAAGACTGACCGGCAGCTTGGGCATTACGAGGCCCAAAGAAGGGAAATACACAATTTAGCAAATATTTCATGTCATTCCACTCATTTTCCCTATAGCTCTAATCCTCTTAAGCATTATTTTAAAAGTTAGCGCATATCCGTTTCCGGTTTTTGTCCTTATGTAATTTAGCGCGCGCGATTAAGCAAATTTTGATGATATCAATCTTGTTTTATGCCTTTAAAGCGGCTGCATTCAGGAGAAAAAATAAACAGAGAGAATTTTTACATGCTTGTCTGCCTCAGTTTCTTTTAACTGTTTCCGTCTGTAGTTATCTACAATGCTGCCTCTTCTATAGTGGCGATGCCCTACTGCTACTCGTTTATTTACTTCTTCAGTTTATGCGTTTACAATACGAATTGCATATTTGTATTGGGTCTCTCTGGACCCCTTCGGAATGTCAGAAAAAATAATAACACTGTGATGTAAACAAGTATTAAAGTGATTGATGTCGCAAATTTAAATATGTGTACCTTAGAAGAAGAGTTTACTGTTTTCAAAAGGTGATTGGCTGTACAAGTAGAAACTAGAAACTTTCAGCCTGCAATTATTAAGATATGGCAGAGATGAACCTTCTGCTCCTCTCCCTAAGGATTTCTATTTTATTTATTTAGTTATTCATTGTTACTTGTTTGCATGTGAATAATATCTAAGGAATGTTGAAAACAATGCCTTCCGCTATCCTACAATATAACTGTTCTGAATGTTATACGTATATATGCTAATGGGCGATCATGGCTTAATGCATTAATTAAGTTAATTTCTTGCCTCCATATAATGTCACGCTTGACACAATAAAATGTCTGATCTTAACTCTACAACGGCCCCTGGAGGTAAATGTAAGCCTTAACATTGTGAATGATAAGTCCATTCAAATATGGATACCCAGAAAAGGGACTTCGGCAAAAATTGTAGCCACAGATCAGACGAATGTCTACACTGTGTGCCTTAAGACGTTGTTTTAAACTTAAATTTGGATTTTTTTAAACTAAAGTTAGTTAACTTAAATCTGACCCCTCTTACATTGGAAATGGACCTGTCAAAAAGACAGGTACAAGAAGCCATTCTTTATCAATGCGTTGAAATACGAGTTGTACACAGCTTGAAATAACGATTTCTCGGGTATGAGCAAACTGTTATGCTCCTGTCAGCTTGCAAACCATGCAATAGTCTCATACCATGTACATTTTCTATGAACAAAAATTTGATAGAGATCTATAATAAAGTTTCAATTTATGCACAAAGGAGAAAAACTGTAGTATTTTCCAGCTCTTGTTATTCTCAACAAATTCAAAAGGGATGTGCTTATCTGTCAAATTAGTTTTTCTTTGCAAACAAACGTCTTCAAAAGCAATTCTCCAAGGAGATGAGGTTCTTCGTACTGAAATAAAACATATTCACGCAGCTTTGCCACAATGCTGTTTCTTTTATAAATAGCAGGGATAATTACCATAATTCTTCGATTATAAAGCGGGAATTTTTCCATTCAAACCAATTCGGAAAATCGAGATCCGTCTTATAAGACGGATCTAGATTTTTCAGATTGGTTGGAAATAGGAAAATCCCATCTATTAGTAGAATTTAGGCTTATTTAGTCACTTAGAGTCATTCCGATGAGGGAATACATCCGCTTATAGACGAAGAAATAGGGTATGGCACCATGTTTCTTAAATTCTGTTGGACTTTTATTCTTTTTTTTTCTTCATTTTCCTTTGTAATGTATTGTTATAACTCACATAACGTCAGTCTTAAGGAACTATCTTTCCAAGTATGTTAAAACATACAAACCTCTTAATTTTTATCTTGCTTTTCATTTTTGCGACGAATCTTGTCATATCGTAGAACGCTTGTTAAAATTAAAATAGAAAGTACTTATACCGCATTTTGTGCGACAGACATGCGTTTCTACATTTAACTTTTTCATTGTCGCTATACCACAAAAGTTTGAAAGAGAGAGACAAAAAATAAAACAGGCGATGGACAGGTCTCGGCAGGCAACGAGCAGCACTCGCGAGTACAGGCGTCCCCAATCGAGCAACCTCGACCCCTGTCTGCCAAGAAACGAGACAGACAAGGGCATCAGGAAGGAGATGACCAATGCAGCATAGACAAGTTTAGAACTTTTACCTGATATAAGTTAATAGCCTTACTTTAAATCAGTATTTAATTAGTGACCTTTGTACCAAAGAACCAGAACCTGTAACACTGAGTGATTGGATTTATGATACCCTCTGGGACAAATTGTCCGGCAGCTGCAGAAACTTATCGATAACTGTACTTTGTTAAATGAGCCGCGACACGACAAAACCAACAATGTGGTTGTGCGCCAGCGCAGACTCAGATCAGCCTGGGCATCCGCCCAGTCTGATCAGAGTCTTCGCTGTCCGCATGGTGGTAGCTTAGACCATTAGCTACCCTTTGAGCACTTAACGAAGAGTCTGGTCAAACTGGGCGGATGCCCATTCTGATCTGAGTCTGCGCTGGGCACACAACCACATTGTTGGTTTTGTCGTGTCGCAGCTCAAATTAAGCTGTATTATTTGGCTCTTCGCTGCGTTTTGTGATTATTACAGAATTAATTAAATCACCATTCTTAGGTTCATCGGGCAATGAAAAACATTCGCTTTGTTTAATGTCGATAAAGCAAGAAAACTTCCCGTTGACATTAAAATTATTAATTTTACTCTTGAAAAAAAGAATGATTTCGATTCTGTGTTTGCAATATATCTTATTTTATTTATTCTATTTAAATATATTTCACGGCCTTAGTTGGCTTACGTTATATACAGACGGGATGCCGAAAAAGTAAATAGGGAAATTCTCAGGAACTGACATAATTCAATCCCAGATCCCACGCAAGACACAATGTGGGAAAATGACAACACGAAATAAGTCACTTCAAAAAAAAAAATATATATATATAAAATAAAATACCAGGGGCAGCCATGCAATTTTCCATGTAGGTGGTCACCGGGCTAGCCTTTACATCACTAACAATATATCAATAACAGACATAACAACAAACAACACATAAAACAACCAAGAAGAATCCAAACAGAGGTGCCGCCTTGGGACAGTTATGAAGTTACTTCACGTCACAATAGTAACAGCGGAAACATAGATTTCTCTGTGACAATTGGTTCTCATCAACATTTTTTCGTAAAACCAGCATTTCAACACGGCGTCATTTATTGTTATAAGCGCAGCAGTTCCGTCGTGTTTTCCATCTAAAAACGAAAGCAACAAGCTCTATAGCTTTGAAACCATTGAATATATTTTCACAAAACTTGATACAAATATAAAGCATCAACAGATAATTTGCAAAGGATAAGAATCATAACTTCATCCACTTTTTGATGAATTTATTTCCCTTGGTATTTTTTTTTTTTTTTTTTTTTTTTTTTTTTTTTATCTTTTTTTTTTTTTTTTTTTTTTTTTGTTGAATTGCAATTATGTCCTTCGTTAACTTCCAAACCGTCATCTTTTTCTTCATACAACTTTGTAGAAATACAGTATAAAGCATCATAAGAAACTATGAAACAATTATTGAGCCTTATCGCCACCTACATTTTAGTCACAGAATCCTGGCCTTTTGTAATTTTAAGATACGATCTGCTTTGTTGGACCAATGTTATGAAACATATGCTATCAATATTGAAAATGTTTGCTCATAAAATGTCTGCATGATAGTTTACCAAATCACATTTGACAAATTTGCCTCCTCTTCTAATTGCATGACAGTGAGTCGGGTATCATAGTAAAATGAGTCACCATCCTAAGTATGTCACTGATTGGTGGTGCTTAACCACCAGTCTGAAGTCGGGCACATTGTGGTTCATCTTACTTTGGTTTCAGATTTTCATTGGGCTCTCAAATTTTTAAAAGTGCATAAACACTGAAAAGCCGTATTTTGTTGATAAAATGTACTTTAATTTTTTTTTAGCTCACCTGAGCCGAAGGCTCAGAGGTGAGCTTATAGGATGGGAGTCGAGCCGTCGTCCGTCCGTGCGTCCGTGGGTGCGTGGGTGGGTGCGTCAACACTTTCAAACATAAATATCTCAGAGACCAGTGAGCCGATCGCAATCAAATTTTATCTGAAGCATCATTTGGGTGGGGGAAAGGCTGCATTAGGTTTTGGTGCCGATCAGCTCAGAACTCTGGTTTCCATGGCAACAGATAGCCCCCATAGGGTTATAATGGGGAAATGGTGTCATCACGTTTTCTCAACTGTTTTTGCTTAGATCCTTATCATACCTGCAGGTAATGATGACATACATAAGAGCTTGGATGAGTTCGAAATTTGGCCGGATTCGAGCACAGACTACGGAGTTAGCTGCCCCTGAGCGTTTGAAAAAAATCCCATAGTGTTATAATGTAGAAAACAACGTCATCACATATTTTTAGAAAAACTTTGTCATCGCTCTATTGCCTACATTTCTCAACGGATTTTAAAATAACTTCACACAAATGTAGGGCGTGACAATATCTCGAGCAAGTTTGACTTTCAGGATGCTGCGCCCAAGGTCAAGGTCACTGTGGCTATTTTTAGAAAAACATTGTCAGCGCTCTAGCACCTACATTTCTCAATGGATTTTAAAATAACTTCACACAAATGTAGGGCATGAAAATATCTCGAGCAATTTAGACTTTCAGGGTGCTGCACCCAAGGTCAAGGTCACTGTGGCTATTTTTAGAAAATCTTTGTCATCGCTCTAGCACCTACATTTCTCCATGGATTTTAAAATAACTTCACACAAATGTAGGGCATGACAGTATCTCGAGCAAGTTTGACTTTCAGGGTGCTGCACCCAAGGTCAAGGTCAGTGTGGCTATTTTAAGAAAAACATTGTCATCACTCTAGCGCCTACATTTTTCTACCGATTTTAAATCAGATTCACACAAATGTAGGGCATGATAATATCTCCAACAGGTTTGACTTTCAGGGTGCTGCGCCCAAGGTCAAGGTCACTGTGGCTATTTTTAGAAAAACTTTGTCATCGCTCTAGCGCCTACATTTCTCAATAGATTTTAAAATAACTTCACACAAATGTAGGGTATGACAATATCTCGAGCAAGTTTAACTTTCAGGGTGCTGCGCCCAAGGTCAAGGTCCCTGTGGCCATTTTTTTTTTGAAAAACTTTGTCATTGCCCTAGCACCTTCATTTCTCCATGGATTTTGAAATAACTTGACACAAATGTAGGGTATGACAATATCTCAAGCAAGTTAGACTTTCAGGATGCTGTGCCCAAGGTCAAGGTCACTGTGGCTATTTTTAGAAAAACTTTGTCATCGCTCTAGCACCTACATTTCTCAATGGATTTTAAAATAAATTCACACAAATGTAGGGCATGACAATATCTCAAGCAAGTTTGACTTTCAGGGTTCTGCAATCAAGGTTTTTGATTAGATCCCTATCATACTTGCAGGTAATGATATCATACATAAGAGCTTGGATGAGTTCGAAATTTGGGTGGATTTGAGCACAGACTACGGAGTTAGCTGCCCTTGAGCGTTTGAAAAAAATCCCATAGTCTTATAATGGAGAAGACAACGTCATCACATTTTCATTTTTCATCGGATCCTCTTCATACTTGCAGGTAATGAGGATATGCATAAAAGCTTGGATTAGTTAGCATTTCGGCTAGATCCCACCACTGACTATGGAGTACCTGCCCTGAGCATCCAAAAAATCAGTGTTGCCACTTTTTCTTGGTTTCTACTGATCCGATCCTTTTCAAACTTGCAGGTAATGAGGAAATGCATAATATCTTAAACAAGTTCAAATTTTGGCCAGATCAGGCCAACCACTACGAAGTTAGCTGCCCTTGACAGCTCTGTCTATTGTGCCCTTGATCGGATACTTTTTAAACTTGCATATATTAAATGAGGGCATACATAATGTTTTGTATGAGTTTAATTTTCAGCCTGATTGGACCACTGACTGTGGAGTTAGCTGCCCTTGAGCATCTTAAATATCCCTATAGGTTTACAATGTCTCTCAGGTGAGCAATTGATGCCCTTTGGGCTACTTGTTTAATTTTATTTAAGCATCTGACTAGTGTTATCAAGGTTATTTAAATGTACAATCCGGGGACAGCATTTTTTTTTCAACAGGAAAACATTTTTTTGTCTGATGATTCGCGTTATGTTCCTGTCACACTTATGAGCTAGGAGGTCGCCACGCAGATCAAACTCATAGATATGTATTATAGTTTGCAGCAACACGGCCCTCTTGTTTACCGTAGTTTGCGAATGTCTAGCACTGCCGACCTTATCAGATTGCTAAGAGGACTGAATGACGTTTATACTGTTTGCTCAGAGAATTCTACCCGATTCTATTACGTTATTTGATACCGGCCATTATTTATACTTCGCTGCACTTTTTCGAGATCATTTCTTCAAACATACTTTATTGAGAGATATCTAAGATTCAGTTTTTCCAGGAGATTAATGACACGTAGTTTTGTGACATTTGCACACCACAGAGTACATAACATTGACTAGTTTTAAATATTCAATTAATTCAATTGTCATTTTTACAAACTTTAAGGAAATAACCTGCTATCTGAGACAAGTGGCATACTTGATGCAGTTCATTGGTCGTTCATTTCCCTGCCGTATGATAGTATATGACGGTGCCTTTATAATGTATAAGTTCGTTTTAATCATTTTTTTCCATTTTGTTAAACGTCAAATTTCAAATTTCAAATGCCTGACTGACGCCAATGGAAAAATTACCCATATTAACCAGAGTCTTTGCTGTCCGCATTAAGCTACCTTAGCTACCCTTAAAGCGCACAGCGAGGAGTCTGATCAGAAAAGCAGAGTTAATTCCCCTGAAAGTGTACGTATTCACCTGAAGTAGGAGACATCTGCCATATACATGCCATATACCATTTCGTTGCAAATATATTGAGTACTAACTATTCATTCTGCCTGACAGCACTTTTAAAAGATCTCTTTTAATCATGTTTTGAAAGAGAGATTTTGTTACTTTCTCTGTTTAATGGTTTCCGATTCGCTGTCTTGGTGTCTTGACAAATAAAAGATCGGGTTCAAGTCGGGTAACTTCGGACGGCGGGTAAATTCGGACATACCATTGCAAACAATGAAATTCCAGATGAGACGGTTCATCATGAGCCGTCCCATCAAGATTTTCACTGTTTGCCCATTTAATTTTGTTTTAATTACAATCAACTGACATATAAAGGAAACAATGTGACTGTCCGAATTTGACCGCCGTCCGAATTTACCCGACTTTACACTACGTGGCACTGATTGTTTTTAAACTTACAGCACAGTGGAAAGGGATTGTTTCGAAGTCATCTGTGGTGCCCCAACGACCTAGTAAGGTTATAGGATAGAATAGAATAGAATTGAATACATACAATCGCATGTATGTTCTATTTTGCTGGTCTTTCTAACAAAGGTCTAGGCCTATATAATATAGATATACCAAGAAACAAGTTTTGATGACATCAATCTTGTTTTTATGCCTTTATAGCGGCTGAATGCAGGAAAAATGTCAGTACGCATTTTCTTTTGACAGCACAGTTAATGCACATTTTACGTGCTTGTCAGCTTCATTTTCTTTCAACTGTTTCCGTTTGTGGTTATCCACAATGCTACTTCTTATTTAGTGGCAGTGCCCTACTCGTTTTAGTACTTCTTCGATTATAATTAATCACAGATTCTGAAGTAATTGCATATTTGACGTCCTTGACTGTATGAATGATATTGGGTCTGTTTGGATGCACGCTATTTACTATTTCTTTAGGAACCGATATAGTGAAGCTGTACGCTTCTCGTTATTATTAAGGAATCTAAATTACATGGACCTGGCTTGAAGAAGTTCTTCACAGACACACAAACGCATTTCTGATAACCTGGCGTGTTTAATTGGGACGATACCTCAGTGCTCTAGATAACAAGGGGCACATGGATAATGCTGGAATAGTTTTCCTTATTTCATTTCACAACATATTTTTAAAGAGATTTATCAAAAATTTTAACTTATCCCAAGGACCATTTTCATACATGTATGAAGCATTGAATTATCTTCTTTGACAGTGCCTATCATGCAGCCTTCATTTGGAAATCACACTCTGACAAACACTTCTATAAAGGTAAAACGTTGAGTAATGATAAGGAATTTTAAAATATAATCCGAATTTTTAAATTGATCAAAAATATTATAATTCAATATGAAACAAATGGTTACAATATTGTTACGCCTTAAAACGCATGCATGCACAGTTAGCAAATTTCCTTTCCTTTTAATTGCATGACAGTGATTCGGTTATCAACACCTCATGAGCCGCGACACCACAAAAAATTACAAAGTGGCGTGTGCGCCATGCGAAGGCTTAAATCAGCCTGGACAGTCGCTGAGTTTGATCAGAGTCTTCATTTGCGCTTAAATGGTAGCTAAGGATATAAACTACCTCCATGCCAACAGCGAAGACTCTGCTTAGACTGGGCGAATGCCAAGGCGGATTTGAGTGTTCGCTGGGCGCATATGCCACATTGATGGTGCTCAAATGAGTCATCGTTGTCAGTATGTCACTGATGGTTGCTGCTTGACCGCTAATGTCTTTAGTCTTTAGTCGGGCACATTGTGCTCCATTTTACTTTAGTTACAGCTTTGCAATAGGCCCAGTAATTATTAAAAGTGTATTACCATTCAAGGCTATTTCTGTATTTTGTTGATAATATGTACTTTAAAAATGGACTGTAAAATGGCTTTCAGTTCTTAATACGGCATCTGATTAGTGCTACCACCGTTTTTAAGATAACCAACCCACAGACAGCAACTGTTTCCTGCAGTAAATAGTTTTTTGATGATAATGTGTTATTGTCGTGTCACGCTGATCACCTAGGAGGTCGCTCCGCAGACCAAACTCTTAGATACGTCTTAAGATTTGCAGTAACATGACCCTCTTGTTTACTGTAAATTTTGAACAGCCAAAGATCAGATTCAAAGATGGTCTATTTTCATACCAACTTTGCTAAAAAGGACTGTCTGCAAATTGAACATCTAAATTTAGTTTCTGTATAACGATGTGTTACATAAGTAGCATTGAGATTTTATGTACCTTTGAACAAAAAATGTGTGTGGAAGCTATGCAAGCCGACGAATTTTGAAATACTTGACTAAACATAGGCACATTTTTCTTAATTATACATATTATCCTTTGGTAGAAGCTAATTATGCTCAGACAATTCTGCTTTATTCTATTACAATACTGGTTCATTTTACTTTGATAGTGGTCATTATTTATACATACCTGCACTTTTTCGAGATCATTTTCTTTAATCATATCCTAATTAGACACATGAGAGATTGCATTTCTTCCAAGAGTTTAATGGTTTCCGATATGTAGTTTCATGAGCTAAGCAAATCAACGACCATCTGAAAAGAATGACTTGTTTAAGATATACAATAAATACAATCGTCATGTTTTTTAAGCGAATACTCTGCGTTTTTAGAGACAAGTAGCGTAGATCTTTTATTCGAATAAATATATTCAAACAGCAATTGTACTAATACAAACGACAATTAATATGCAGAAAGGATTCAGGGAAAATGTCAACAGACTTAGGTATATCTGTCTTACAAGCAAATTTCTACATTTCATTGACTGTTTTATTCCCTGCCGTATAATAGTATTACGGTGCCAAACGCATATTTCTATTTTTATTAATTTGTCTCTTTTGTTATATGTTGTATAAGCATTTGGACCAAACCGATTCCTTGATGCCTCTAGCTGAGAAAGCTTATTGCAAGTAATACAAAAGTTTTAAAACAAAATGAATCTGCGACATTTCGGCTTTTGCGGAGCACTTGCGGCGTAGTTAGAATATCTGAAGATGAAATATCCGATGACCAAGACTTTGAGTACTGGCATTGGTAAAAAAGGTAAAGGTAAAGGTTCCCATGGCCTTATAGCTGTAGGGGCAGTGGTGATTAGAGACCCACTGTATGGCGGGCACAGCTGATGAAAGGCGGAGCCAATCTCTCTCCTTTTGTTGCCTTATCTTTCCCCGATTAGAAAAAGGTTCCCATGAAAGAGAATTTTCCAGTCGTCGGATGGCGACCGTGAGTCGCGAACTCACAACCTTCCGGTGACTTTCAGCATAATAACTGAGCCACTCTGACCACTCGACTACGGCGTTGGGGCGCATCATAAATCAAACATTCAACGATTTTGTTGAAGCTTCTTCTTTCTGGTCGAATAAGCCCGTGCCTGCACAATAAATCTGAGGCTTCATGCCTAGGATTGCACTGCACGTTTTCTTTTCAAATGTTCAGTCCTAGATTCCATATTAACATTCTCATTGACGTCAAAGAAAAAGGAAATACAGGATATGCTCTGTTTAATTTAAAGCTATTTTAGTTAGGGTAGAGTTGGATAACTTTGGACAGGCGGGTCAAATCGGACATACCACTGCAAACAGTGAAAATCCAGATGAGACGGCTCATCATGAGCCGTATCATCAGGACTTTTACTGTTTGGCCAGTTATGTTTTGTTTTAGTTCCAGACAACTGATATATAAAGGAAACAATGTCACTCTCCGAATTTACCTGCTGTCCGAAGTTACTCGACTCTCCCCTTTCTGCGATATCTCCTTTTGCAGGTAGCTCATATTGGGCTGACTGGGAATAAAAGCAGTAAACACCGATAAATGTACGAATTGCTATTTTCGTTATCTTCACAAAATATATGTACTTTCACGCCTTATTTATTTGCAAAAAAAAAAAATGTCTGCAAAGTCAATGTCTAAGCACCTTGCCTTTGTACCACTGTCCGTCAGTTCTTAAGAAGGAGAAAACACAAATATTTCGATGTCCGCTTTATCTAAGTCTTTTAATTTTCATACACTCTGTTCTCTCTCAAGGTATTTTAATGCCCCCACCATCGGCATGGCCGGGGCATATAGCGTTTCGGTCGTGCGTACGTGTGTACGTTATTACGTACCTACGTCCATCCGTACGTATATGTATACGTACGTACATGATCCTGTTAGACTCAGGTTAAGATTTTTGTCCAAGTTAGATTTCAGTGTTCCTATTATTGTAGCAACTTGAAATTTTGTATAAGATGTACAACAGGAATATACAAGAATGAAGGTAAGATGATTCTCGGTCCACTGACTTCGGACTAAGGCCAAAATTTGCAAGGTTCCTATTATTGTAGCAACTTGAAATTTTGTACGAGGATTTATATGAATATATATAAAGGAAAATACAAGAATGAGGTATGATGACTCATATGTCACGGTCCACTGACTTCGGACTTCGACTGCCCGTTTGAAATTAAGAAATTACAGTATGCTTTTATCTGTTTCGTCATCAGATATTGTTAGGGACACTGACGAGGCTTTATCTGCAGAAACTACGTAGTCTGGCCCATGTTCTTACTTCTGTATGTATTCTCTGCTCTTGAAGGAACTTTTTAAGATTTTAATTAGGCCAATTTTGCAAGGTTATGATTTTTGTCCGAGGTAGATTTTAGGGTTCCTGTGATTGTAGCAACTTGAGATTATGTATGAGCGTTAATATCTACCAGTACATCAGGCATATACTAGAATCAGATCATGAAGATCCATATGTCATGGTCTACTGACTTCGGACTTAGGCTAATTTTGCAAGGTTAAGATTTTTGTCCGAGGTAGATTTTAGGCCTCCTATTATTGTAGCAACTTGAAATTTTGTTAGAGCATTTATATTTATAAGTACAATAGGCAAGAATCAGGTCATGATGATAAATTTATTACGGTCCACTGACTTAGTTTCTTACCAGGTCTTGTAATACTCAATATGTACTATTTTGGCCATACAGTGACTATGAAACTGTATATAAAGGGCTGCAGTTTGTGTTACATTTCAAACGTTGGACAACGCTTGGCTTAGGGCGTTTAATATTGTACAATTCTGCCTCTATGAACCTATTCATCGTGCAAATGCAAGTAGCTTAATCAAGGCACCGTATTACTCAATGCACTAGGCGGAGGCATCTGTGTACTGTGGACACATTTCTAGTTAACCATGGGTGAGTCCTATGAAATTGTATTGACTGAAAACTTCCGATGCCGTTAAGATGGAATTTTAAGCAAAAACTGGTACCTTTGGGCAATGATCTGAAGAATATTGTCTGTGTTTGCCGCTTATCTCCGCCATCAATAGGCAAATGGTGCACTGTCGGGTAAAGTAGTTCTCAGTAAAAGAGCCTCAACAGGTAATATGGTAATCGGTACTTCGGCTGGGCGTTGGACAACGGTTTGCTCCTTCAAGCCGCTGTAAAATTGGAAGATCTCCAAAACGATCCTCCTGTCATCTGGTGATAAGTGATTTATCATGTTTGGGCTATGCCTAATCTTGGCGCACAGGGCGCTAATCACCCGATCCTCGTATCCTTTTTCAACGGACAGCTGAAGGTCCTCGGGACAATTTGCGGGTATTATGCACACGGTTGCTGCACTTATAATTAAGTGGGCCAGTAATAAACAACTTTGCATTATTTTCTTGAGAGGCCTACCTTTTGTACCTGAAGATTGGATAGCGAAACCGTCTGGACATCGGAATATCATCAGGCGATTTCTTTTTAAAAAAAAGCCGGGAGACGCCATATAATCTGAAGATTGTGCCTGATTTCAAAGAGTCGTACGGCTATTGTCTCCTATGAAGAATGCTTTACATACAGGACAAGCCCCATTTTGGAGAGGCTATGTCGGACAGGAAGAAACAAGAGGTTACAGAAATATAACATGAAGGTGTACCCATTCAGCCAAACCTGATATGAGTCGCGACACGAGAAAACCAACAATGTGGTTGTGCGCCCAGCGCAGACTCAGATCAGCCTGGGCATTCACCCAGTCTGATCAGACTCTTTGCTAAGCGCTTAAAGGGTAGCTGAGGGACTAAGCTACCTTCATGCGGAAAGCGAAGACTCTGATCAGACTGGGCGAATGCCTAGGCTGATCTGAGTCTGCGCTGGACACACGACCACATTGTTGGTTTTGTCACGTCGCGGCTCATATATTATCTGAGCCATAAGTAAGGCTATCCTTAAGGAATGTGCAAACAACATCCTGTTCTTCCTCACAGCTGTATGCATCGTAAAAAGACTAAGTACTGGACAAATAAATATGAGCAAATAGTGCATACCTAGCTCAGCCTCTACACTGTTTGCCAGTCCATCTACATCTTTTTGACGCTTCACAACATTGTAAAACCTCACTGTCTCGCTTATTACGTTGCTTTTTCACCGGACTCCGATTAGTACTATGCAAACATACAGAAAAGATTCGGTTGCACAGATGATCTATTTTCGCTGCATTTTGTTAACACTGGCTGTCTGCAGATTGTACATCTAAATTTGTTTTATCTATAACGGTGGTATCACTATCCAGATGCTTTATTTAGAATTAAAACAGGTAGTTTCAAGTATTTAATCAAATAAAAACTGTAAGCTTTCATGTACTTTTAATAATATAGACCAATATGACCTATGCGAGCTGAAAATGTTTTAATGCCGTATCTAACAGAAGTATTGGGGTAGCCATACATAGTCTGTACCAAAAGAATAAATATTTTTTTCTATCCGGGGCTATGTGAGTCATTGTCGGCTAAATGGTCAACTGTGCAAACCCTTATCAGACTGCTCCTTTAACGTGTTTGGTTACCCCTTCCTGTTTCATTCTTTATTTTTTATATATTTACTTATTTTGCAATTTTTCAAAGAGGGGGGGGGGGGCGATGTACGTAATTTTTATTTGCTACCCTGGAGGATGAAGCCTTTCCAGGAGCCTACTCTCAGAAGACAGAATTTGCTCCTAGAGGAGCAAATTCATTCCTCTATGAGCATATTTTCTTTAAGAGTTGACAACCATTGAGAAGGGAGGCAGAAGTGATAAAGACAGAGTTGATTTTCCTAAATGAGTACCCAATCACCTTATTATGTCGGCTATTTCTGTCCCATTTTTGTTTATTTTACTTTTCTAATTTATTTTCATTCTTTGCAGTATCATTGCTTTTGCCTGCCAGCACTTTTTCTAGATCATTTTCTTTAATCAAGCTTTAATGACAGATTCTATTTCTATCTATGTTTTAATGGTTTCCGATACGATGTTGTGTGATCTAGGTAAATCAAAGAATACATGACAATGATTTGTTTAAAATGTGAAAAAAAACAATGATCGTAATTTGCAAATAACCTGCTTTCTGAGACAAATGACATATATCTTCCATACATGTAGTTTGCTGATCTTTTCAGAAAAATGTTAAACTTTCTTTGATAACCCCACCGTGATCCCAAAGGACCAGGAAATATATAATCTGCACATTGATAATACACGGGGAAGCTTTGTACGGCTGCAGCATGGCACAACACCAGGTGAAGTGAAGCACACTTTAATCGAAAACCAGATATGTTGAATCTGTAGAATTGCCTGCTTCAGCTTCCTGTATCAAGTTCAGGCCCCGAGGTTATAAAACACTTTTCGTGGTCAACTCGGCTGAGCATGAAATATTCTCTGCTGATAAATATGAAAATGCCAACTAATGTTGGCATTTAATATTCATAAGCAGAGAAAAGGGTATATTCCGCTAAACTGAGCAAGAAAACAACTGTACTTATCAGTAATTTGCTATTTATTAGCAGGTAAAATTGCATGCACAGCTGATTTGCATGAAAAAAGTTTTATAACTTCGAAGCCAGATTTGCTATCATCTTCAGTACTGCATTTAACTTAAGTGCCATTGCCGTACTCATTTCAGTATTTCTCAAAACCATGTTTTTTATGAATGAAGTGCGTGCTTTACGTTCTTAAATATTTCAACGATATTGAGTCCTTTGTTATGGAACAATTAGACTGGCTGCAGTCTGAAACATTGATTTGCATTTTCTTTTTGTTTTCCATTTTTTTAAAATAAATCTCATGCCTCTAAAATCTCACTTTTATTTTGGTCTGATGTTTCAAAACAGAGAGATAATAAAGACTTGCTACAGATCCCTTGGATATACTAACTATAAAGAATACTATAAAGAAAATATGTTTTATCGGCTGAAGCCAGTCTATGGAACAATTTCAAACGTGAGGAAAAAACGTATTATTGACATCAAATTCTTGCATTTGGAGCAAAGAAAAAAAGGCAAAATACGAGTGTACGTTATTGAATATTTCAATTTGTTGCGTCGACGTCATTTTATCATCAGCTGCGTCAAGACCAAATCTTTACAATTGCACTAGCCTATCTTAATGAGCCTGTTTAGAGCAAATATATGCCTCTGCCTACTAGGAAAGTCGTTCGCAAACTGACGTGGTGATAACTAAGGGATTTGATCGGACGTCAAACCATCCGAATGACATGAGATAACGATTCCCCGGGCATAAGCAAAAACGTAATTCTCCAATAGTATTTATTCGGCAACAAAACGTTGTTTTCCTCTTTCTAGAATGACCCCAAGTAGCAAACGCAATCTTATGGAATTTTGCTATAAGATGGGTTTTCCCCTTCCAAAACAACCCCTAAAATTTGGATCTGTCTTATTAGATGCATCTTGATTCTTTTGTGGTTGGTTTGGAAGGTGCAGTCTTGTGACCGAAAAAATACGTTATCAGCTTGCACACAATGCAGTCTGCTCATAGCATGCACATCTCCAGTGGACGTAAATTTAATGACAAAATTAAAGATCTATAACTAAGGTTGCCTTCTGAAACTAAGGGACATTCTTGTTTTTTACATATATAGAAATGTATTCCATGTCTTGTTTTGCTCTAAAACTCAAAAGAAATGTGCTGAAATTTCAAATTAGATTTACTTTGCAAACAAACGTCTTCAAACCAATCCTCCAAAGAGACAAGGGGCCGTATTCATAAAACGACTTAAGTGGTTGCTATGCTGTTGCTAAGGCTAAATTTCTTTGAAGGAGATTCCCTACAACTATAAAATTTGGTCTGGAGAAACAGTCTTTGTAAGACTGTTCCTCCAGACCAAATTTCATTGTTGTAGGGAATCTTCTTTATAGATATTTAGCCTTAGCAACCGCATAGCAACGACTTAAGTGGCTTTATGAATACGGCCCAAGGGGCCGTATTCATAAAACGACTTAAGTGATTGCTATGCTGTTGCTAAGGCTAAATTTCTTTGAAGGAGATTACCTACAACTATGAAATTAGCTCTGGAGGAACAGTCTTACAAAGACTGTTCCTCCAGAGCAAATTTCATAGATGTAGGGAATCTCCTTTATACATATTTAGCCTTAGCAACCGCATAGCAACGGCTTAAGTGGCTGTATGAATACGGCCCAAGGTTTTCGGTATTGAAATAAAACATCTCCACGCTGCTTTGCCACAGTGTTGTTCTTTTTAAAAGGAGCAGAAAATATAAATATTTATGACGGTATTTTTCTTTCTAAATTCTCCTATGTTTTTATTCCTACTTTTGCACGTTTTCCTTTCTTATGTTTGAACTCAAAATGATATGCCTCAAGGGATTTCCATTTCAAGTATTGCAAAATATACTAACCTCTTGAATATAGCTGATCTTTTTTCTTTCCTGCAGCAAATCCTTTCCATATCGGAGGATACTTGTTTAAAGTAATGCCTGACTGCTGTTTGAGCCGATTTAGCAGTCTTATTCGAGTCTATACTGTAATGCATTGCAATTATTCAAGAATTGATTTCATCAGGCGATTGAAAACAGTGGCTTAGTTTAATATCCGTGAAGCCTGAAGGGCTTCTCTTTGACATTAAACTAGTTAATGTTTTTCATTGCCCAATGAAACCTTAAAATAGGGATTTCGATTTTTAGCTCACCTGAGCCGAAGGCTCAAAGGTGAGCTTTTAGTATGGCAATGCCCCGTAGTCCGTCCGTCTTCCGTCGTCCGTCCACCATTTTCAAAGGTCTTCTTCTCCAAAACCGCTGCGCCGATCAAAGCCAATTTTTATATGGAGCCTCCATGGGTTGGGGGAACGAAAGATTGTTCGGGGTATCTGGGTCACATGACCAAAATGGCCGCCACGCCCATATATGGTAAAAACCCTTCAAAAATCTTCTTCTCCAGAACCAAAAGGCATATGACCTTGAAACTTGGTATGTTGCATCGGGCATGCGGGCCCATCATAGTTTATACAAATCATGATCTTGCGTTGTCCTTGACCTAATTTACGGCATGGTCAACTTTGGTACGTTAGGCTTTTATATGGGAAAACGCTTAAACAGTGGATTTCTCAGAAACTATTTAAGTTGAAGGAACAATACTTGGTATAGATGGTCGACTAAATGACCAGATGAAGATATTATGTCACTAAAGGTCAAGGTCATTCCGTCGGACCATCCGTCGTCAAGATTTTCAAACATCTTCTCCTCTGAAACCACTGGGCCGATTGAAGCCAAATTTCATATGGAGTCTCAGTGGGATGGGGGAACGAAAGTTTATACCCGGGGTCTGGGTCACATGACCAAGATGGCCGCCATGCCCATATATGGTAAAAAACCCTTCAAAAATCCTCTTCTCCAGAACCAAAAGGGGTATGACCTTGAAACTTGGAATGTAGCATCGGGCATGCGGGCCCATCATAGTTTATACAAATGATGACCTTGCGTTGACCTTGACCTAATTAATGGCATTGTCAACTTTGGTACGTTAGGCTTTTATATGGGAAAACGCTTAAACAGTGGATTTCGCAGAATCTGTTTAAGTCTAAGGTACAAAACTTGGGATACATGGTGGACTAAATGACCAGATGAAGATATTATGCCACTAAAGGTCAAGGTCATTCCGTCGGACCATCCGTCGTCAAGATTTTCAAACATCTACTCCTCTGAAACCACTGGGCCGATTGAAGCCAAATTTCATATGGAGTCTCAGTGGGATGGGGTAATGAAAGTTTATACCCGGGGTCTGGGTCACATGACCAAGATGGCCGCCATGCCCAAATATGGTAAAAACGCTTCAAAAATCTTCTTCTCTAGAACCAAAAGGCCTATGACTTGAAACTTGGTTTGTAGCATTGGGCATGCAAGCCCATCATAGTTTATACAAATCATGACCTTGCATTAACCTTGACCTAATTTACGGCATGGTCAACTTTGGTACATTAGGCTTTTATATGAGAAAACGCTTAAACAGTGGATTTCTCAGAAACTATTTTAGTCTAAGGTTTAATACTTGGTATACATGGTCGACTAAATGACCAGATGAAGATATTATGTCACTAAAGGTCAAGGTCATTCCGTCGGACCATCCGTCGTCAAGATTTTCAAACATCTTCTCCTCTGAAACCACTGGGCCGATTGAAGCCAAATTTTATATGGAGTCTAAGTGGCATAAAGGAACGAAATTTTATACCTGGGGTCTGGGTCATATGACCAAGATGGCCGCCATGCCCATATATGTAAAAAAAACCTTCAAAAATCTTCTTTTCCAGAACCAAAAGGCCTATGACCTTGAAACTTGGTATGTAGCATCGGGCATGCGAGCCAATCATAGTTTATACAAATCATGACCTTGCTTTGACCTCGGCCTAATTTACGGCATGGTCAAATTTGGTACATTAGGCGTTTATATGGGAAAACGCTTAAACAGTGGATTTCTCAGTAACTATTTAAGTCTAAGGTACAATATTTGGTATACATGGTGGACTAAATGACCAGATGAAGATATAATGTCACTAAAGGTCAAGGTCATTCTGTCATTAAGTTTTTCAAACATCTTCTCCTCTGAAACCACTGGTCTGATTGAAGCAAAATTTCATATGGAGTCTCAGTGGCATGGGAGGAACAAAGTTTATACTGGGGGTCTGGGTCACATGACCAAGATGGCCGCCATGCCCATATATGGTAAAAACCCTTCAAAAATCTTCTTCTCCAGAATCAAAAGGCCTATGACCTTGAAACTTGGAATGTAGCATCGGGCATGCGGGCCCAACAAAGTTTATACAAATGATGACCTTGTGTTGACCTTGACCTAATTTACGGCATGTCAACTTTGGTACGTTAGGCTTATATATGGGAAAACGCTTAAACAGTGGATTTCTCAGAAACTATTTAAGTTTAAGGAACAATACTTGGTATACATAGTCGACTAAATGACCAGATGAAGATATTATGTCACTAAAGGTCAAGGTCATTTTGTCCGTCGGACCATCCGTCGTCAAGATTTTCAAACATCTTCTCCCCTGAAACCACTGGGCCGATTGAAGCCAAATATCATATGGAGTCTCAGTGGGTTAGGGGAACAAAAATTTGTACCCGGGGTCTGGGTCACATGACCAAGCTGGCCGCCATGCCCATATATGGTAAAAAACTTTAAAAAATCTTTTCCTCCAGAACTAAAAGGGGTATGACCTTGAAACTTGGTATGTAGCTTTGGGCATGCGGGCCCATAATAGTTTATACAAATGATGACCTTGTGTTGACCTTGACCTAATTTACGACATGGTCGACTTTGGTATGTTACGCTTTTATATGGGAAAAAGCTTATATAGTGGATTTCTCAGCAACTATTTAAGTCTAAGGTACAATATGTGGTATATATGGTCAACTAAATGACCAGATGAAGATATTATGTCACTGAAGGTCAAAGTCATTTTGTAGGTCTCTCTGTCATCAAGATTTTCAAACATCTTCTCCTCTGAAACCACTGGGGAGATTGAAGCCAAATTTCATATGGTGTCTCAATGGGATAGGGGAACTAGAGTATAAACCGGGGGGCTGGACTACATGACCAAAATGGCCACTATGCTCATATATGGTAAAAACCCCTCGAAAATCTTCTTCTCTAGAACCAAAAGGCCTATGACCTTGAAACTTGGTATGTAGCATCGGGCATGCTGGCCCATCATAGTTTATACAAATGATGACCATGCGTTGACCTTGAATTAGTTTAAGACATGGTCAACTTTGTAACGTTAGGCTTTTATATGGGAAAACGCTCATACAGTGGATTTCTCAGAATCTATTTAAGTCTAAGGTACAATACATGATGTATATATGGTCAACTAAATGACCAGATGAAGATATTATGTCACTGAAGGTCAAGGTCATTTTGTCGGTCTGTCCGTCATCAAGATTTTCAAAACATCTACTCCTCTGAAACCACTGGTCTGATTGAAGCAAAATTTCATATGGAGTCTAAGTGTGATCGGGGAATAAAAGTTTGTTCTCCGGGTCTTGACCAAGATGGCCGCCATGCCCGTATATGGTAAAAACCCTTCAAAATCTTCTTCTCCAGAACCAAAAGATGTATGACCTTGAAACTTGGTATGTAGCTTTGGGCACTCAAGCCCATCATAGTTTATACAAATGATCGTGCGTTGACCTTGACCTAATTTATGACACTGTCAACTTTGGTACAGTATGTAGGCTTTTATATGGGAAAATGCTTAAACAGTGGATTTTTCAGAAACTATTTAAGTCTAAGGTGCAATATTTGGTATATATGGTTGACTAAATGACCAGATAAAGATATTTTGTCGTTAAAGGTCAAGGTCATTCTTTGACTTTTGTACAAGGTCATTGATATTCTGTCACCCGTCAACATTTTCAAACATCTTCTCAGAGGCCACTAGGGTCAATTGAAGCCATATTTCATATGGAGCTTCACCGGCTTAAAGGAACCATAGTTTGTTCAGATGGTCTTGGCCACTTGACCAAGATGGCCACCATGCCCATATATGGTAAAAACTCTTCAAACGTCTTTTTCTCGAGAACCGAAAGGCCTATAACCTTGAAACTTGGTACCGGTATGTAGCGTTGGGCACTCAGGCCCATCATAGTTTATACAAATGAATACTGTATTTCATATGGAGCTTTAATACTGTGTCAAAGGAATCAAAGTTTGTTCAGATGGTCATGGTCGTATGAACATGGTGGCCACCACACCCATTTATGATAAAAACCCTTCAGAAATCTTCGTCCAGAAACAAAGGCCCAGTGACCTTGTGGCTTGGTATATAGAATTGGGACTCGACATTAATCCCCAAGGGAGGGGGATTATCTGCCCCTGACCTGGTGCTTTATACATGTATAAAAGCATTAAAATACATACCAGGACCAAGTGTCAGGTGAGCTACAGGACCATTGGTCCTCTGGTTTTTACTTGGTCTTTTTTTCATTCACTTCAACACTTTTTGCATCCTAAGTTCGCATAAGTTATTTTAAGAAAGACTAGTTACCATTAATGTTAGAATTGCAAAAGTGCAAGTTGGGACTGGTGGTGAACAACTCATAATGTCGAGCCTATGTTTCAAAACTTGTACGTTATTTACTGGCTGTTAATGTCCGCCCTGTTGTTTCATCAAGAAATGCAAGCAAAACGTATTATAGCTTCGTTTGATTCAGTTCTGTTTTATTCCACAGTAAACCAGCGTTTCCAGGTCGTGGGTTGTGCACTGAAAAGTCTGAAACGAGTTTAAGTTTAACTTTGGCCTCATTTAAAAATACGAAAATTAATCTCCCATGTACGCAATAAAGACTATCCGTGTGATAAACAAGGAAATCCTCGCTACTTAAAGGCTCAAAAGGTTGTGCAGTTTATTAATACTAAGTTAATAAGGAGTGCATCAAAACAAACCATGTACATGTATTTCTTTAGAGAAAATATACGGACAAAATATCGGTACAATAAAGCACGCCTTAACTTCAGCTAGTACTAGTTATTTGTAGTCCTGTTTTTTGTTTTTTTTGGGGGGGAGGGGGAGGGTGGGGGGGGGGTCGGGGGGGGGGTCTCTTTTCCAAGAGATAACTGTTTGCAGAACTTATTTGTTTTGTAATCCTTCTGTTTGCTGATTCTGATATTTTATTTGCCGACATTTGTACTACGGGTAAACATGAGAAACAACGATATACATGTACACAATACTAATACGTATGCTCCAGTATAATAGAAAGTTTCAATCACAATATTGAAATGATCCAGTTATCCGACGAAATACTCTCAAACGGCAAAGTTTCTTATTTTCGCTCCATAGCTTTGTAAGTTCTAGACCTCTTTGGGATTCTATTACATATCATCAACGATTGATTTTGATAACAATGCTAATGCATAATAAAAGAAATAAATTGCGCTTCATTATTTCATGTCAATTAATATTATAAAGTATGACAAATTTTACAACAGCTTATAGCAACTAGTATAAGCACCCCCCAGTAGCCCTTTACTGACGCCGCTAGTAATCTATTACTTAACGTTCCATTGCGGTACTTTCAATTTTACTCCTTAATGTTACATGGTCTTATGTCCACTTCTCTATGGTCTCTAGCAATATGCTCATTCTGTTTTCTCCTTTGTTTTGTTTTGCAATTTAAAACAGAAAAAAAGAGATAAAAATAGCTGTTGCTGGTGTTTTCAGTTAGGCTAGCTGAGTTACCACCTGTTTGGGAAAGAGCTGTTCGTTCGGTTTACCATGTGTATCTTTCGTAAACTTTTGTCAATTGGTGTGTGTGCTTTTTTTGGCTTGCGGTTTCGGCCGCAAGCCAGTATTCATGTCATTTAGTGATACCGAGTTATTTTCGGAAACGATACGTCACGTTCATTCGGAAAATACCAGGAGAGGTTGGCATATACTAAAATATGGAGTGGAGTCAACCTATGGAGTGGAGTGCTTTTTGGAGTGGAGATTTTGCGTGAACTTATATGACTTAAAATGTCTTGACAAGAAACCATGCCTCACCATTTTCGGGCAATGACCAGTTGCAAAATGCAAAGGGGCATGTTCTAATTTCTCTCCTGGACTAGCCAAATTATGTGAAATGACATAATAGCTTGCTTGGAAGCATAATACTATGAACCAAGCAAGGCCAGGCCAAGTATACTTTGGGGAACAATAATTAAACATTATGGCCATGCTGTATACATCATCTAACATCCTGCAACTTGTTAAACAAAGGCTCCACTCCAAAGGTTGACTCCACTCTATAGTTTAGTATATGCCGGAGAGTTCGTTCTGTAACGATTCGTTCTAAAACTTTTTTTGGTACCTTCGCGTACGTCATAAAATACATACAATTTCGCCTGCTATTTTGCCTCGATGCGATTTTTTATCCACACCCGACAACAGGTAAATGCATTCGATCTCCCACATGGTACTGATCAGACTGCGCAAAATGCAATCTGATAGGTACCTTTGTTGGTCGCATATGGCATAAAGCAGGATTCTCCTATGACTCGCCAATGGCATGCTTCAAGGGAGGTAATACTTACATAATTTGCAACAAGTCTTCGTTAATTTTGTATTACTCAGTAGACTAATTTCTTAAAGGTTGATTGATTGATTGAATTTTTTAAACAACATGATAAATATACAAATTTGAACGCAAATAATTACACGTCCGAGTGATAGCCAGCAGAATATATATATATATATATATATATATATATATATATATATATATATATATATATATTGAAAGCTTGACCTATTACTGTATATTCACCTTTCACTAATAAAAAATTAATAAATTAAATTAAAAAATTGGAATACAAATTGGTGTGACATACACGTTACCTCCTATGCAGAATTACTGCGTCAATTCTCTACATTGTTTTATGGGCAAAAAATAACCACGTTAATTCCTGATACATGGAGTAAAAATATGACGAAACCTTGAGTTTAAGTCTATTTCCAATAATACATTAGGATATGCTATTTCTCGCCTGTTTGCGCATTGTCACAAAAACCACTCATCCAAAAAAACGTTAAGTATACGCCACCGACGGTGATAATGCCGCAGACGCAGGAAAGTAAAGTAATACACATGTAGATCTACCTAGTTTCTGCTAGTAGCAGGCGAAACTAAAATGTTATCTGAATAGAAAATAAATTCGAGCAGATCAGAAATCCATCATTATGATGTATGTTTGTCAAGAACTTGCACACATGCTTATGACGCATACAATAGTAGAAGAAAGCCAATAAACTATAATCAGCTTGACAACACCGCATAACTCTATATAAGGCTACCTTTGCTAGTGCCGAGATTCCTTTATACGAGCACAGTTAGGCCTACTGGGCGCAGAAGCTAAATGTGACTGACTTTCACGGCGTATTGATGCTTTACATCAATGTTTTTTGTAACACTCTCTAATGTTGCCTTTTTACTTCACCTATACAAATGTACAGAGAAATATGTACGTACACGTGTCGACGATTTCCTTATATGAACCTTTACTGGGCTGACGATGTTCATACATCCATGAACAACACGCATTCATGCAATGTTACGCGTAAGCGACGTCACGGATAATTCGATAAGTTGATTGGCCGACGTAAGGTTTGATATACGTCATGTCATAGTGACGGCTGTTGAACGTCATTACCAAACACGTTGGTAAATAACTATTCTTCGTCCTTTCATTGGCGTAAAATTAGCCAGAACCTCACAAATAAGTAACAAAATTGATGTGAACACAGTATAAATATAAGAGATAAATTTCATTTTTCGGAAGTTCATGGAAGTATGCACGCCATGGGTTCCGTACTTTGTTGTTCCCAAATGGCGTAAATCAAGTTATTATCTCAAACAATAGCAGCATGCAATTTCTTCTCAGAGTGTCAAAATTTTCTTCTAGTCACTGTCACTGATGCTACTAAAACCAAAAATATAGTTCAGTCAGTGAATATGAATTTGTTGTTTTCTTTTGATGTCAAGTTCAGATGTGCCAAGATTCCATAGTCATGGGTTTGAAACAGTATTTCCTAAAATTGTGATTCAAACTAAATGTGACTTAGCAGCCATATAAAAAAGACTTGAAATAGGTCTATATATAGTAATTTTCCTTAAGACATGCCTAACGCCCAAAACGTTGGAAAACTCTCTCTGTGTGTGTGTGTGTGTGTGTGTGTGTGTGCGTGTGTGTGTGTACACTTGATTTACCTCACGCTTGTAGATAATGCCGCCATTCGAGAAGTTAAGAATAAATTAAATACTTTGCTAAATAAGACTTAGCAACAGAAAGTGCACTAACAATTGGGTTCACTTGAATAATAAACTCGTGAACATTTACATTTCACTGTCTTAGCTGGGCAAGCCTTCCTTTTAAAAGGAAATTTTATTCCTTTTGTTTTTAGAGGGGGGGGGGGGGGGGCTGAGGGATTTAAGTGTATGAATTCCTGATCATTTCCTATCTTCTCACTTCTGAATACAATCTGAATGAAAGCATCAGAGAAACAAAATTTGACAACACTGCCCACACCTCCTAGCACCGACTTTAGCAGAACTCTTTTCAAGCTGATCAGTCTCTGGAAGCGAGGAATGCATCAAATAAACGAAAGAAGAAAACAAGAAGTTCCGTAGAAGCCGTACTAAACAGGTTATATGCATGTCTAAAACTACTGAGACTTGTATCAAGGCCACTGGTGAAACAGGCTGTCGAATATTCAACATCTAACATTTAATTTCTACAGCTCACTTTTGTATTAGTAAGAGGTTGCTGAGTAAATGGATACGCAATGATAACTAAAGGCAGTAATACATCACATCTCAATCGAATCCCATAGCAAGCTCTCAAAACCTAAAGGGAAAGAAGTTCATGCATAAATTCACTGCTGTTTACAAAAGGCACGCACAGTAAACCGAACGAACAGCTCTTTTTACAATACACTCACACAACAGGTGAACAAAAGCACAAACGAGGATAAAAGAAACAAGTAACAGTAAGCAACGGCAACGGAAGTACCGCTTTGAACCGTCAGTACCATCATTAAAAAACTGGGGGCGGGAGGTGGGGATCGGGGCTTATACTAGTTTTATGGGATCCCAACCCTCGCCCTCAGCGTATCCAATGTTTCGAAACATTTAGTTAACAGTTTTATTAAAAAAACTGTCTGAGTTTTGATAATTTGATGCCGCTAATTTCGGAAAACTAAATTCATAGTGACAGTCTTGAAATATAATACCAAGTCAGAGGAAACAAGTGTGAACTCGTTATTTTCTGCAGTCTGTTTCTTTAGTTTCCAGAATGCGATGAATTAGCTTAGTATGGATTATTACTAAATAATCCGGTCATTGTACAGATTATTATTTACATTGCATTTAAGTCCAATTAGGTCTGAATATACGAGTGACATTTGAGAAGTAGCGGAAGGATGCTATCACACCCGAATACTACTACATGCATATGTATGTTTTCTATGTGAATAAAACTACAACCTTTCCTCTAGTATTTTAATAAGTTCAATATAAATCCGTTTCCAAATCAACATAATCGGTCATAGTTGGCGAAATACCAACAAACTGTGATAGTACTATCAAATATAGAATCAAAGGGTAAATTGTAAAATTCGCGAAAATTTTAGGTTAATGCGATGGAAATACTGACTTAGATCATATATGGCGAATGTGCACTATTGTATAGAACTGTTGCCAGGGTTAGTCTTTTAGAAGTAGCAGAGAGAATATCAATGAAGTTTCCCGTCCTCACAGACCAGCGACAATTTCCTCTGGAAAGATGACGCAACTTTAAAGACATGTATAGAAGACGATGTTCGGTATACAGTACAAAAGACCTTAAACTCAAAAAGGTTTGCGCTTGGTGGATATTCCAATTGTTGACTCTATAGCAAAAGCAAGAGAGTGTTCAAATCCAGGGTTCGAAGGTTCAATCCTCTGCTCCTCCAGTCGTTTGGGTGAGCTTTATTAAACCCGTCTCCCGTCTCTGTACGATCTATGCGTTGGTGGGACGTTAAATATGAGTTCACTCACGTACGCAAAAGCAAGGACCCAAGTTATCATAGGTAATGAAAGGTGGTTGCATATTGATTTTATGAGCCGAAGAACAATAAAAAGGTAAGGTAAGGTAAACATGAAAATCGTAATGAGTATACCATTCACTGTAACAGGTCTGTGTGGAGAACCTACTTTTCTCTTACCCTGTTCAATCAAAGAATAATCATGCACCTGAGGATTTAAGTATTATTTTCAACTAAACCTGACAAACCATAAGTATCTAAAATTACTTTGTAATTAAGGATAAAAATTGAATCTGAAGCGCGCCTCCTGCATTTTTAGCTCCTTCCACTATCTTCATCTGCAGACGAGTGTCGAAAAATTAAAATTTCAGTTCTTATAAATTATTTTCAAGGCATATTTGCTCCACATTACAACTGATCTCCAGACGAACGTCGGTAATTAAAATATCAATTCTTATAAATTATTATAAGACATATTTGCTCCACATTACAACTGATAAATCGAAAAACTACCTAAAATTATAAGTACAGAAAAAAATTTCAGGGCTCGTGTTTTGTCTTGACGTCGAACAGCCGTAACCTTAGTTGAACATCATTCGAACGTTGTCACGTACATTCAAATTACCCAGACTCATGACATCAGTTTAACATATCAATACACGGGCGACTATCATTCAGAATATGCGCAGGGTATATCCCAGTCCGCCAGTTTTTTCTTCCTGCAGAGACTGTCCATCATATTTGGCTTCCGTCTAGACTGTCCGCGAGCTCTTGTTTCCTGCAGGGACTACCGTTCTCGAAAAATGGCTTCCTGCCGAGACTGTCCACGTGACTCTGCTTCCTGCCGAGAACCTCGGAAGGAAGCAGAATCACGCGGACAGTCTCTGCAGGAGGCCATTTACCATGTGCAGAAGTCTCAGCAGGAAGCGAGAGATTGCGGACAGTGTCGACGGAAAGCCAAATATGACGGACGGTCTCTGCAGGAAACGAAAGTTGGCGGACTGGTTTATACCCTGTGATATGACAGCTGCTCCAAATAGGTTCGTTAGGGGATGTCTTCAAATATGTAAAATCTTGTAGTTTTCACAGAATCTTTTGATATGTCATGCTTATTATTTAGGACCGTTTAATGTTTGTGTCAGTATCAGTTTTACTCCTAAATACAGTCACCTTTCGATATCTCGATCACTGATATCTCAAAGTACCCTCTTATAGAATAGAATATAATCTGGACTCCTTTTCTAATTTTGTTTTCAACTCCTGATATCTCAAACTACTAATATCTTAAAGTATATTTTCTGAAACCAGAAAAAATGATTTGAGTGAGAGTTATCAGTAGTTTGGATAGAAATTCGAATTTGAAACATCGAGGCTTGACTGTATAGCAAATGTACTATACATGTATATTGAAAATTTATTGTTGCAGATGGACCTTATTGTAACAGAACTATGGATAATTTTGGTGGTTGTTGGCCAGATACGTTGCCAGGAATGAGAGCTAAAATAAAGTGCCCGGATATTCCTTCTTTTAACGTGGAAGGTAAGGTTTTTGTTACAGTTCATATTCGGCGTTCCCTTCTCAGCGTGGAAGATTCCAGGACGCTGTCATATAGTTTATATGTCATTTATCAATGCTTACTATTGTATATGGCATGCGCAGTATGAATTCCAGAAGGACCAGTTATGGCTTGTTCTGACAGAATCGCACATGTGCACATTATTTTCTGGCATCATTTCCTCTATAAAAGCAAATATTTTCTTTTCAGAGCAACTTGTCCCTTACTACACAGAAATAAAGACAAATGCTGCCAGTCAAAACTTACACACTGCACCATGTACACTGGGACGTTAAGACGAATGACTACTCTTTTAGGAAATAATAAGTGGACTCTCTTTTCAAAAGGGGACAAGTCTTACGCAATTTTTCCCTTAAAAGTAGAGGCCTTTTTGAATGATTTGATCCTCAAGGGAGGCAAATTATTTTTCTATGAAAAACTGGTAGGAAAAAAAGGAAACATGAAGTCGTATCCTTACGCATGAATTCCATTACTGTAGTTTTTCGCTCCTAACAGTCATTATAATTTGTATTTTAACGTCAGTTTCCTTATTTAATATGGTAGATCAGGTGGATAGAAACTAGCATAATTCAGTAGTTCAATACCCTCGTTCTTTAAAACATCTTAACTAGATAAATTGGTAATTGAGATACCGACATGTTTTATTGCAAAAAGTCACACCAAGTTCATCTTTACATCGCCCTATAATTACATGGAATTATAAAAAGCTCGAAACCAAAGTAAATATAAGCATCAATATTTCACTGAGAGCACCAAAATAACAATAAATCAGGCCTTGTTTTAATTAAATCTAACAAATTAGTATTCCAGGAAAACTTTGTTATACTTACCTACTACAAAAGGTCATTTGAAGCTAATATTCCTTCTTTTCAGCTAATGTTACCCCGGCTTAATTTCATTAATTTCCGTGGCGAGAAAGAGCTTTAATCAATAAGCTAAATGGTGTACCGTAAAACAATCTAAAAATTGGGACATGTAAAATAATTACCATAATTGTCTTAAAATGAAACAGTTTGGTTTTACAATGCAGTAATGTTTTCAAAAGATGCATATGAAATAGCAAACAGTGTAGGCCCTGATCAGACTGCTCCTTTTGGGAGCAGTCTGATCAGGGCCTACACTGTTTGCCCAGACCTACCTGTCCCAATACTTAGAAGTTTTACAGTATGTCTTTTTCATGGTTTCTTAGGTCGAGTATTAAGGGAGACAAGTTTGGAGAATCCAGACCACTTGGCCCTTCCAAAATGCAAATCGGAACTAGTCTGAAAGTTTAAGAGCTTGCTCTCTGAAGGGGCGAACTCTTTCATTTCAAAGAAGCCCTCTATGAAAAAAGGGAATTTCTGCTGGGAAAAATATGTTCCTTGCAAATGCTCCCTTTCACCTAAAATTCTAGGTTGATTAAATAACAGGAGTAATTTCTCTGAAAGTCCCATCCTCTACAATTTTGTAATTATTTCTGAGATAGATATGTTATTCGACAGCCATCAAAGTGTGAAGTCTTCTATGTAGCTGATAATTATAAGGAGTGAACGGAATCCTGAGGGAGCTAAGAGGTGCAACTGAAAATTTCAAGTGAAAATCTGAACAGAGCACTAGATAAGAGGGAGTATTTTGTGATACTTAAGGATAATCTTTGTTAAGGGCGCGTTTACACGACCAAAGTTTCGAGGACAAAGTAGGTTTGTCACAGAAAAATTTGCTCGTATAAATGCCAAAATATGACAATGTTTCTTTGACAAATATATATGGTAAAGTTACTTCGATAAATTAAATCCGTCCGTGTAAACGGAGAACTTTGCTAAAGATTATGTAACAAAGAACTTTGCTACAAGCGTGGAAAATGTGACAAAGATTTTGTTTCATCGCTGCAGGTAACTTTGACGAATAATATTTGGTCGTGAACACTGCAGCAAATATTTCATTGCCAAAGTTTATGTGACAAAGATTCTATGGCACATTTTCTTTAACAAATAATTTGCTCCGTGTAAACGCAAAATGTTTGTTATACTTTCTTTGTTAAAGTTTCTGTGACATAGAAACTTTGCTCGTGTAAACGCGCCCTAATTCTGAATAAAAAATATACGTTGTGACCCCTCATCTGAACCGTCTTGACGAGACGGTTCAGATCAGGGGTCACAACATATGATTTCAATGAGAAATAAAAAAAATATCCCTCAATTATCATCAAATACCCCTCTTATCTAGAGCTCTGAATTACCAAATTATATGTATCCAAGAACATTTCTTTGTTAAAACCTGGAGCTGACGATGTTCAGCAATTTAAGTATATTTAAACGTGCAACGTCTCAGTCATTTTCTTCACTGAAACTAAACAAAAACTGATCGGCTACAATTAGAGTAATCAAATACTAAACGCACTGCGTTGTGAATAAACCAGTTTTACATAACGCATCCTGGGAGAAAATGTGAATTTTATTTTTGTTTTTTCATTCTTTCACTTCTATTTTCTTTCTATTTTGAGCTATAGAATACATTCATACAGCAATTACTGGGCAATTACTGGGTAGGCCAACTACGGGTGTACTTGTGTTTACAACATCAAAGAGCAGTATAGCACCTTACGTTTGGTTTGCCAGCTGCATTTTTGTCGTAGGATGGGGTAGGGGCTTGAAGATCTAAGAGGATGCAAAACACTCCACATTTGCATTAGAATATATCAGAGCGCCAAAACAGTTTGAGTAGGAAAATAGTAATGTTCAAGGAAATATAAATGAGTCACGACAAAACCTTTGCACCCAGCGAAGACTCAGATCACCCTGGGCATCCGCCCAGTCATGACAGCGTCTTTGCTATACACATAAAGTGTAGCTTAGACAATAAGCTAGCTTTATACAGATAGTCGAGACTCTGATCAGACTGGGTGGACGCCCAGGCTGATCTGAGTATTCACTGGGCGCACATGGCACTTTGTTGGTTTTCTCGTGTCGCGGCTCAAGTCAACGTTATCTGGAAGAGCTCATTAAGCACATAAGCTTCTTTCCTGTGAATGAACATTAAGGTGAGGTGGGAGTAATTCAACGCCGCCGTGCGTCAGTTTCTGTCGCAACGTTACGTAATGACGTCAAACGTTCCGCCTGAGAAAAACAAGATGGCGTCAACATTGTCCACTTCTGTGATTACATGTACAACATGGTCTGATTACAAAATGCAAAAGAGGCTGAGCGCTGGGTGAAAATAAAAGGAGATAGAAAGTGTCTTGGAGAAGAAACTGCAAAAAATATTGCTAATTACAACTAGCGAGAAAGCTTTTCTCTGGCGGTTTCTCATCAGCTTGTTAGATGGAGTTCGCAACTGCTGTTGCAATTATTTTATTACAAATTTCATACGATACCGCCTCATGAAACTGAAATGAGAAGTCAGATCACTGTCCACAGTTCGACCACGCATTTGAGATTTCCGCCTCCAGCGGTTCTCGAATCCGAAACCGCTTGATCAGCAGGCCAGCGCTTAACCTACTGAGCTACCGAGGCTCCTCGGGTGTTATCAGATAGATCGGGATGGAGGGATGGGTGGATGGGTGATTGGTGGATGGAGATTTGATGACCTTTTTAACAGTAATTCAGTCATATCAGGACCATGATTATGTGCTAATGAAATGCTGTGTGCAATGGGGTGTTATCGTTATCATACCACCCGCACTTAAAATACTAGTCAGTATTAGGCCATTGCAGTGATATTAATAATTCTTAGACTGTTCCTAGCGTTTGAAGAACGCCAGGCAGCCGTATCAACGTCGATGCAATATTAGCAGGACCTTTTACCAACGTTGATATGGTAATTCAACGCTCTTTTCTGTCAATAAGCTAAAAGAAATGTGGCGTTTCTTTTTCTTGCCTTTCTTTCATTTTTCTGTCTTTCATTTCTTCATTTTTTCAAGTGTATATCAAAGAATCGATTCATTGAATCTCCTAGACGCTTAGTGAATCCACAGGCGCTTGAAGTTCTATGCTAAAAAAAAACAAAAAAAAAAACAAAAAAAACCTCAAAACCATTTATACTTGACGCAGTCTATAGGCCATTTCTTCAAAGTGGCTCATAGCCTAGATGTTTAGCGGCATTGAAATATGTTTCATAGCATAGAACTTCAAGCGCCTGTGGTGAATCCAAGCTGCATTTTCACAGTCATTTTCAGAGAGAGAGAGAGAGAGACAGAGAGAGAGAGAGAGTCGCCAAGGTCCAGTCGCAGTGCGAAATATTATAGGTTCCTTTCTTGGGTCGGATCATGTTCTGGAAAACTTAACTGGCTAACACTGTACAAACGACAAGGGAACTGCTCAAATGTCATAACACGTGGACGCCAACCCTAGAGTTGTTGTTTCAGAGAGTTTGTCAACTCAGGCGCCCGTAAATTTTATGGAAGGGCATAATGGCAATGTTTTCGATTTCTTTTTTGTTGTCATTATTAAAGAAAAGATAAACCAAGACGGATAATGCATTGAGAGAAAATGTACTACATCCGTTTTTCTGCGGATGACAATCATGGGTGAATAAAGTCCTAGACAAATTTTGCCGGGATCCTACAATAAGTGACGGTTGATACGTGTCGCGAAAAGTAAAGTAACGTTAACGTCACCATGCGCGACGTTAACATTTCAGTCTAAAGAGACAGCACGCTGGGCATTTTATGCATTTTAGCTCAAAAGTTAAGTCGGCGACCTACTTTTTTTATTGCTTCAATGTAGACTTCTATCATTTGGCCATACTGTGTTAGTTTTTAAAGAAAAAATGTGTTTTGTTTTCTCAGAATGAAGGGTTTTATCCAAGAGAGACGTGCAAAAAAGTACGTTTTCCATAGAACGCCATTATAACGTCGTGTCGAAAATGAGGAAAAACTGACGTTTTCGAGGTCAGATATCTTGAAAACGACAACGGCGACACCCCCTTTTTATTACATTTTCTGAAAGAGGAGCTAAAAATGTACAATATAGGGAAGTATGAATAAAATCATGTGTTTTGTCTATTACTCCCACCTCACCTTAAGTCAACGTTGATTCAACATAATGACGTTGAATCAACGTTGAATCTATGTTAATTTAACGTTGTATGCTCAGTGGGTCGCTGTAATTTAAGTTTGTCAAATAACTAAGATTTTAAGCCCATATGCCACGTTTTATAGGTAATAAACTTTGGACCATAATCAGTTCAATAAAAAACGAATTTTATCTCATGTTAATTTCCTGAAACTAATGTGTGTTAAACTTAACAATTCTAAAGCTTCTGTTGTTCAGCTATAATGATTACATGTACTGCGTAAAAGAGTTGGGTTGAATAGGAAAAAAAAATGATAAACTGTACCTAAGAGAAATTTCATTAATACTTATCTTGATGAATTAGCAGACTTTATGAAGCTTTATAACTGGTGTCTGTTAATTACAAGATACTTGTCAAAACTGATTATTTAGCTGTCATGGTAATAGTGACATATCGTAGATGACGATAAACGGATAAAGGACGCAATATATCGGTACTTATCTTTTAGGCTAAGCTGTGAAAAATATAGACGTATGCACCTAACGACCCAAAGGGGTCTGCTTGTAAAGGAAATCATTTGCTTTAATGGAACATTCAAATAGGGTATGCTCTTAAAGAGTATGCTCCTAGAAGAGCAAAAAGCAAACTCTTTACTTTGAGCTGACCTCCTTGGAAATGAATTGTCATAGAGCCTAGTTGCGGCTCCTAAAAGTGTATTCATTCGCCTTATACAATGTACCTGTCATTCGCATTTTAATCCCATAACATCTGCAAATGAGTGCCATTGTAGGTATTAGAAGACAAAGTGCAGAAGCAAATAGGCTTCAGATTGTCTCCTGCAGAAGGTTTTTTTTCATTCTGTCGCTACTGATCTCAAAACATACCGTAAATACGGTAATTTTCGCTGTGTTCCATTTTTCGCGGCATTTCGCGGTCACTTTGAAACCGCATATATTAAAATCGCGAGACACTTTCCTGTTTCTTTCAAGGTATCATCAGTTGACACAGTGTATTTTGTTTCTGTTTGCTTCGGTAAATTCTGGTACTTTTCACTCGAACTAGCTGTTTCATTAACCTGCGGTCCCAGTCGCAGGTTAATAAACGAACTGGCCAAAGTGAAAAAGAGGTAATTTTACTTTTCGCGCATACATGTAATACTAACCGCGAAAATTAAAATCGCGAAAATTAATGTTTATCTTTTTGACCCTAAACCGCGAAAATTTGAACCCGCGAAAATTACCGTATATACGGTACATCTTTTGAAGGACGAAATTACTTTAGGTGTATAGATAAACCGCCATTTTATTTATTTATCTTATTTTTTTTGTCTTTTCCACAAAGGAGAGGAAGTTTTGTGGCTTCATGTTTACTTCCTTGGACAAGGAAGCATTTTTCATACGGGGTCTACTCTTAAAGAAAAGAATTTGCTCCTAGAGGAGCAAATTCTTTTCTTCAAGAGTTGACCCCTATTGAGAAGAGATGCGAAATTGAAATTTCCTGAAAATGTACCCGGTCACCTAAAACTTTATTTTTATTTTTTAATATTTTTAATAGCCCACGCATACAGAGACTGCACCTTGAACGGGACTTGGTATGTCAACAAGACGACTCGGAAAACGTGGGCCAACTTCACAGAGTGCATGCATCATAAAGACACGGTAAGAACAAGTACAGCAAAAGTTTCTAAAAATTGGGACATCTGAAATAATTACCGTATTGTCAAAAAATTGGAACATTTTGGTTGAACAATGTATGCATCTGAGGATGCAGATGGAAGTGCAAGCAGTGTTGACCTTTGTTCGTATCAAGTTTGATCAAACTGTAATGCACTAAATAGGAATTATGAAGTACAGAGTGTAAAAAGCTTTTGTAACAGGACAACAGCAAAAATAAACATGAAAGGACAATAGTTCTTATACGCAACACTCCTGCTTAATTTGATCAACCTTTGTACCTAGTGTTGTTACATGTAAGATTAACTGAACGATGGCTGAATAGGCCTTCCTATACCGGCGGATCGTCAAAATATATTAAATTGTGTAGGAGATATGGAGTGCACAAGCTTTAATCTAAGGAGGGGCGGACGAATGGACGTCAGAATGATCGCTTTATCCCGAACTTTTTCGGTCGACGTATGAAAATGGCGGAAAAATATAGGGCTTTATTATCAGCTGTTGAGATACAGTAATTGGTTAGCACTGTGTTTCTGCTTTGTCACATCGCTCGATTCATCGCACGCAAAGCTGCTTACGATATGGAGATCATGTTTGACAAGTCTATCTTTCTAATGTATTTATTTGTCCTTGACAAATATGCTCTCTCTGTAACCCCATAACGCTATTTACTATTCAAATGGATTCCCATGCCACAACACTTTTTTCATTCAGAATCACAACTCGTGAGATAGTTTTGATGAGATTCTGACATACTGTCAGCATACAACTGTGTATCACATACTAGAATAACACTAAAATGATATTTCTTACCAGTTTTGCCATTCTGTCAGTTACACACCAGCTCGATACAACTAGAGACTTTATAAGCTGCAGGGCCTGATCCAAAGGGGGTGCAAGGAGGGGATGGGGCTAAGAAGCAGGTGCCAAGAGGCCTAGGGCCCTGTACAATGACAATTGGAATCATGGGGTGGGTGGGTGTCGGTGTGTGTGTGGGGGGGAGGCTGGGGATGATTTCTAGTAAATTTAATTACCTCATTTGTGCTCTCTACGCATATATTTGGTAAAGTCTGTCAATATGAATATCATTTTACTAACATATGTCCGATACGTGAAAACTACTATACTTGCCTTTCGCACTGAGAAAAGCTCCTTTTCAATAAGAAATAAGAAAATTGATGCCTCTTTGAAACAATTTTAAAATGACTCACTTCATTTGAGAAAATGCCATGGGCTCAACTGCCTGCCCTTGTCTGTCTGACATCAGCCCATCACTAGCAAAGTTCAAGTATCCCCAACTTCCTTCTCTTCCCGCCCCGCTCCCCCCACACACGGCAATAACCATCTTAGCGTCAAGTGCAGCATTACAGGACTACTTGTCCAATGAGTATGTCAGATTAAAGCTATGGTCCTACACCATGCAGAACTAATAGCGGAACAACAAATGTGCGAAAAATTGTACTAGCAAGCTTGTCACAGATTGCTAAACCGCGAGTTTTTGTCCCCGCGAAAGTAAATACAATCACATCATTTGCGTCGCTTGTGGCAGCCTAATAATGCTGACTACTGTTTGCTATGCGAAACAGTTTTGCTCAGTGGAATCTTCTATCCTGATATATTGGATAGGTCTATTTGTCATTAAAGGGGTGTCTACTTTACTGTATTTTTGTATTTTTTAGATCTTATTTAAAGAGTAGTAGTACCCATTTTTCTTACGTAAACTGTGAAGAACCTGATCAGACGCCGCGTTTGCGGCGTCTGATCTGGGTCTGCAATGTTTACCAATGTCCTTTTTATGAGTCAAAAGACAAAAATGGTCCGGTTAACTATTTTTCCCGCCCTGGAAATTACAAGAAATCTTAGATGAACCATCTCGATATCATCGCCGTTGCTGACAAACCAAAACTGTAACAGCGTAAAATGACAAAACTAATAGAAAGATCGATTCACTGTCTACTATTTACTTCAGACTTAGTAGTACATCTGACTGAAGTTTTGGCTGTCGCTTCTAACTGTGTTTTATGTCTACAAATTGTCTGTTGATATCTACAATGTATAATTCAGCTCGACAGATTCTGTTTGACGACTATCTGAATTTTCTAAATTTAACGTATATGGATACATTGCCATTTTTTAAGCGTTTTTATCATAATTATTTTCAAAATGTCACATGGATACTTTTTATTTACTTTAACTTTCCAAAAAGGGGTCTACTCTTTTACCGTAAAAATCATTCATTTTGTTTAAGAGTAGACCCCTAAGGTTCAACCTAAGGATGCTCTTTCAGAGGACGTAACCATACCATTTTCATTTCTTCCTGTCTTCTTAATAGGAGACAACTATTGCTCCTTTAGGAGCATATTCTTTCCTTTCAGATAAAATTCATGTTTAAAACGGCTAATTCGTCTAGCGATGCAAACAGGAAGTCACGAAAGTTTTACATTCTCAAACTCAAAATAAAGCACACTGATTGGCTGCTTCCGAGCACATGCTCGAAAGCATCCAATCAGTGTGCTTTATTTTCAGTTTGAGATTATACTCAAGTTTTATAACCTCGGACCCACGTTAACGACAGAGACGTTTATCAACAGAAGTAGTTGCGGTATTACGCAAAGGTGGCTACATGTACGTATTTGCAAGCAGTCAGTCAAACCGTGCATTCTAGCTACAACCTTCTTTTTGCGTATTTATATTTCATAGGCATGCGAACAACAAAGGTGCTGATCAGACTGCACGGATGCGCAGGCTGATCAGAGTCTTTACTGTTCGCATCTGCGTTAAGCACCCTTTTTGTTGGTGTCACGGCTTGTTTATATGCTATGTTTTCTGTTGTAGGTTCTTGAGGACACAAAATATATTTACATATTCATTGGTGGATTTGCCTTATCCTTGTTGCTTCTAGTACTTTCCTTACTAATTTTCTTCCGATTTAGGTAAGTTACTATGTAGTTGGTTCTGAGTTATTTTCTCAGAACTGGTCGGTTTATCTTTTTGAAGAATGATATATATCTTAGTGTCAGTTTATTTCCCTGCGTGTAAAACTTGTATAGTTCTCGGAAAATTAATGCATCTGCCGCACCCGGCAAAAATGCACACATTTACGGTAAAAAAAATGGAATTGACTCTGCGATCATAAAAATGAACCCAAACTTTGTGATTTCTTTCGGAAAACAGCCAAGAAAACAAATACATAGTTACAGTACAAATGTAGTCATATAGAATACAATGGAAACATGTAATATTGGAGTCGCAAGCCAGTAATTTCACCACATCATAGTGCGTTGAGGAAAAAAAGGAAAAAATCAGGCAGGATTTCAGATCCTGCATAAAAAAAGACGAAATATGGGCATTCAGAACTGTATGCTTTCTTTTGCCACTGAGTATACTTGAATTAGATATAAGATAAACACTCCTTGAAGTTCTCAAGTTATTTCGATAACTCTCCGACCAGGCGAAACTATATTCCTACGGATCAAAAACATTTGTGATTGCAATGTCATTACATTTTGTAGCAGTTGAGCCGTAACACACAGACAGTTGCTTCATGCTTTTGCCTTTTACAAACATCAAGTATGTACCCCGAGGATTCTACAGACACAAAACGAAGGCTGTAACAAACAACACGGGTTCATTTGTTTGCAAATACAGTCAACTCTCGATATCTCGAACACTGATATCTCAAAGTATATTTTATATGCAAGAATACGATTTGGACACATCTCCTATTTTTATTTACATTACAATTCATGTTAACCCAAACTACTGATATCTCTAAGTAAATTTTCTGGGACCAGAAAATTTACTTTCAGATATCAGTAGTTTGGACTAAATGTCGGCTGTGAGATATCGAGAGTTGACTTGACATTAAGACCCCGTTTTTTCCGAAATGCGCTCATATTTCCCTTTCGATATTTCAGGCAGTTACGCTGTGACAGAATTACTATTCACAAGAATCTCTTCCTGTCTTACGTACTTACCGGGGTGTCTTGGATACTGTATTACATCTTTGTAGCGCTCGATGGTGACGTGCTTATAGACAATCCTGTAAGTTTTTGTCGTAAAAATTCTAAAACTTGGGACACGTAAACTAACAACCGTCCTACAAATCGATTAGTCTGTTTACGATCGCGAGAATTTACCTATCCTACATGGACTGGGTCATTCTGTATTTTGTTTCTCTTACTTTTAGCGAACTATGAAACTCAAATCGGCCTGAACATCAAGACAGAAAAAATGCTTTCTAACCAGTCACCTGAGGTAAAATGCGTCCAGAATATTTATCACATCTTAAAACGGGTGGAAACATACACTGTTTGCACCCAGAAAATAGCAGGAAAATATACATACGGATGAAATAAAGAAAATGCAGCCAAGCATTGTACGTGAAGAGCGTGAAGTTGCTTACGGCAGCACAACATTAACTCACGTCATGAAAATTTATTGATGTCAAAAAATCTATGACCTGCTATCAGACGTTTTCAAGTCATTTTCCTTCACTTAAAATGAAAGGAATAGTCATAAATGGAAAGAAATTCTTCGGAAGAGATTTCGCTAATGAAAGATAGACGGTACATCTTAAATCAAAATCTATGAGTCCCTTTAAAAGCAGAGTACACGTTCAAAAGAAGCAACCAACTTGGGCCATACCTCGCAGTTTCGGCTATTTAAGCCTCATCTGTGACCCTGACCCGATTTGGCGACGAAAGCAAGAGAAAACCATATTATAATTTCTGACTTTTAATAAGGCAATCGATTCACAGACTGATTGGTATCGAAACAGGTCCAAATGAATAAAAAATTGTTGATCTAAACCATGAGTATAAACGAACAAAAAAAAAATCTTACTTGAAATTTTTAGAATAGATCCTCTGATTTCAAAGGACAAAATAAAACATAATCTGCACTATGGATGGTGTACGGGGAGGGAGACGTTTTACGGCCGCCACCCGGCACAACACCAGCTGCAGTAAATATTAAAATCTATAAAAGTTCCTTCGAAAGCAGTCAAGAAAAGTATATATTCAAAAGAAGTAATTTGAAGGCTTATATCTTGAATATGTAAAACTGTCGGAAAAGAACTGTGACTGTATTGTTGAATGAGCAAGTGACGTCAACGCTTGCAATTGGGATAATATGCTTAGATTCCTTATGCGTGTCGAGGTTACATTAGAAAGTGATAGAACGGGCGTATTTGACTGGTCGTTTCATGCTTCATAGCATGTCGCTCTTTCCTAAAAAAAAGTGCTTCACGCTGAGAATGGTGAAGCAAGAAACACCCAGTCGAATACGCCCATTGCCATTGCGTATGGTCTTTTTTATGCCCCTGTGACGATTTGGACTCCCTTCTCAACTGGGCTTACCTCTTTAAAGAAGGATGTTGCTCCTCTCTGAGCATTTTTTCTTAAAGAGCAGAAAATTCTTTCCTCTAAGAATAAACCCTTTTTTGGACGGTTTCGTTGCATATGAAAGCAATCAGGAAGTAACAAAAGTTGTTTTCCTTTGTAAAAATGGCTGCAAAAGAAACGGATGTGCACCTATACACGTTTACATATGCAGCAAATGGAGGCTTTGCGTGCTAATACGGGTCATAGCCAGTCGCATGTACTCTAAGGAACTTTCATGTCATGTACATGGTAAATATAATCATATCGAATGTTTTTGAAAGTCAGAGATTGAATATTCATCTAAGACACCTGAGTGCATATCAGGTAACTATATTTTTTATCCCTGGAGAATATGTACTCGTTTAACGACGCACGAAAATAGACATGAATACAACTAAATATAAAAAATAGATGCAAAAAAAAAACTGAAAAAAAAAAAATAGACTTGTTAGTATTTTATTCCATTATTACATATAAAAAATTCTCATATATTCGTGCGTGTTTCATATAATTTCCCTACTGAATCAAGTTTAATTTACAGCTTTATTCATTAATTCTCTAGCATTTCATTGCCATATTGTGTACCAGAGCATGTAATAAGATCATATATAGACTGGTATCAGTAATGGTAATATGACAAAAGAGTGCAAAATTCTACAAACAATTGACATATTATACTAATATCACATCTTCTGACAGCTGAATTTTCCAGTGATAGCTCTTATAAGAAAAATAAAAATTTGATGGATTTTTTAATGGCTTATAGTCACTACTGGAGTCTGGAACCAGTCTATAAGATCATACTTCACAGTCTTCTTTCTATTTTATTTCAATCAACTTGGACTGAATTTTAACCATTCGACCTTAATCATGAGGTGCTAAATTTTTACGAAGCGAAGAACTGAAGGGAGGAGCTACATGCAATTTTAGCTGTTCCCGCGAGCATTTTCATCTGAAGAACGTCGAGAAAGAAAAATTTTCTCTCCCATTTGGTTTTGGGGGCAGGATACAGGATCAGTTTGTACGCTACTCTAAATATTTAATGGAACATCTAATATTTATATATTCTTATAGACGACAGTGCAACACATCTCCACTTTAAGGCCCGATTTCACGTCGCCTTAAAACACCGACTTACATTTAGTTATCGAATATTTTACCTGCACCGTAATGCAACAGTGCTTAAAACATGTATTCATGCGACGTAAAATTGGGCCTTAGACTTATTTACTTTCGATTGACAAAAACTGAGAATTTCCATTTATTTTGCTATTTTTAAACAGTGTTGAGGTTTGCGACGGCACATGTTTTGGTTCAGTTTTTATGCTGTCTGTGTCCATGGACTGATATTTGTAAAATATGGAAATTTGTTAAAACCTTGTATTTTTTCAGAACAGGTGAAAAGTTTTCGTTTAAAAGTTCTGACGCTTAATGCAAATGCTGATCATTTTGTCAAAGACACTTAATACAAGGTGACTCGTTTGAGATGATCACTTTAGACTCAAATTCATAAAATTTTATACACTTATAGAAAAATGCCTCAATTTCGGAAAACTAAAAAAAAATCAAAATTTATTCCATGGAAATGAGCAGGACATTCCGTGACATTCATTTGTTTTGAAATCCTTGTTGTCTTAAACTTCGATCCTTCTTGAAAATGCTGCAAAAGAATTGGAAATTCTTGACGACTGGCAGTTAATTTATGGACTGTTGAACTGGGTATATGTTGCAGCAATGTCTATGAGAATATATTAGATGCTGCTTTAAATAGTTTGAGTAGTGTATTAGTTCCCGATCAGCGTCTTTCATTGTACTTCACTTGTGTTGTCCAAGTGTACATTCACTTTCAGAAACCTTATTGTTTATATATCAGCAAGTAAACTAACGTAGCTATAAGAAGTCTTGACTCTATAATTATGTTGTCAAGAAAACAGCGTGACTTTATTACCCTTTCCTGTCAAACTTGCAGGGAGCTAATTTAGGAGGAAATAGACTAGAAACGTGTTTATGTGTTCATTAAATCATTAATAGCTAAAGCCCACGCTAAAATGGCCAAATATGAGCAGCGACACGACAAAACCAACAATGTGGTTGTGCGCCCAGCGCAGACTCAGATCAGCCTGGGCATCCGCCTAGTCTGCTCAGAGTGTTCGCTGTCCGCAAGAAGGTAGCTTAGACCCTGAGCTATCGTTTGGGCACTTAACGAAGAGTCTGATCAAACTGGGCAGCTGTCCAGGCTGATCTGAGTCTGCGCTGGGCGTACAACCACATTGTTGGTTTTGTCCTGTCGCGGCTCATATTACTTCAGTCCGAAAACACACCGTGTGCACAGATTACGGATAAAAGTTAGTATTACGGACAAAAGTCGGTTCATATAAAAATCTGGGATACTGCACGTTTTACGCTGAATATATGTTTTGTCATTAGTGGTAAAAAAATATGCGCACATACTGATTTTGCGGGCAAAACTTTTAGTCAATACCCAAATATCACATATAAAATGGACATTGGACACAAAGTACTTTAATAATTCACTTTGTCTTTACTCATTACTTTTATCGTAGGCTACTACTGGTCCATCAACCATTGCAGCATTTCGTTCTCGCAGCAAGTTCAGACACTTTTAAAGCTTTCTAGAACCAATATTTCAATAACGATCAAAGTTGTTTTATCATATTCATTTTCGTCTTCGACAAAACGGTAGAGTGTTTCAGCAACTGTAAGAGCCGCCCATTTCCGAGCGAGAAACATACACGCAGCCCAATTCAAATGCTGATTGGCTTTAAAAAAGGAAAACAGTCTACTACACCTACCTGCTACCAATGTCATTAAGTAAATATAATCGTTTAAAAATCGCCTGAATCGAAACAGGTTGATTGTTCCAAAATATTATTACGTAGGAGATAGAAAATCACAAGTACTCCATACTCGCTTGAGAACGAAATGCAGCTCTCTTAATTATGACCTTTTTTTGAAAAATATTATAGATTCACCTTTATGTAGCTGCGGTAGCATTGAAAATGCACAACACTATTTCTTTCATTGTTCACGTTATACTGATATACGTCGTAACCTGACCAACGTTTTGTCTCAAATATGTACTGTTTCACTCGATACTTTAATGCACGGCAACAGTTCATTGTCTTTACCACTAAATAACACTATTTTTGGATGTGTCCAAGCTTTCATCAAGGACAGTAAACGGTTTTAGTTTCCGAAGGAACTTGATGCAATCTTTCTATGCAATTGTTATTGATCATTTTAACTACATGCATCAGGTTCGTAAGTGTTACCCAAATTCATGTTATTTGAAGGAAATGGTATCCTGGAAACTGCCTGCTAAATTAATGAAGCTTTCACCTTGACCCACTAGTAGTTAAATTAAATTAAATTCCTATCGGGTAAACCTCGTCCTGACATTAAACACGTTGCTCTAGTCCTTATCTGTTTTCAAATGCTCCACTTGGATTTTTTGTCTGACTGTTTTTTTTTTTTTTGTTTTTTTTTTCCTGTTTCTGTTTATGTTATCATTTTCTACAATATTCTAATGCTGTGCTACATGTATACGATTCTACTTGGTACTAGCCACTGTATTACCTGTATAGATATAATTCTGCCTAATTTTGATACAGCTTGATATATTCCACAGGAGATGAACTAAATAAGCCCCTGGCTTCCGTTCAGATCCTTTTGCTATTGTATACTATTTGCAACCTGTACATAACTTGTATAAAATTGAAATAAAATATGTTTACACTAAATATAATCGGCTACGACAGTTACAATTGAAAAGAAAAAGAAAACAGTAGTGCGGCAGATTGTTTGATGTGCCATTCCAGATCAGCTGGAAAAGCGTACGTTGTATTTGACATTTGAAGAGAAGTATTACCTTTTATATACACGGAAAATGTTCATGTCACATTAGGTATGGGTATGTGACTGATAAAATGCCTTTATTTTCAGACCTGGTGTCAAGGGCTCCATGTACTTTGCCAGTATTTCACAGTCTGCAATTTTCTCTGGATGTTCTGTGAAGGTCTTTATCTCAACACAATCATGGTCTACGCTTTCAGCTCCGGCAAGACTTTGATCATATCTTGCTTTATAATTGGCTGGGGTAAGTCTGTCTAGAATATTTGGCTTCCAGTTGATATTGCTCTGTTTTTTTTTTTTTTTTTTTTTTTGTTTTTTTGTTGTTACTGTTGCTTTTATTATTATTACTATTTTTTATTATTTCATATTAAGTTAAATGTTTCTCCAATTTCAATGAAATACCAACCGAGTTGATATTTCATAAAAATCGAAGTCAAAATGAAAACACTTGAAATTCGTTTGATTTTACTTCGATTAAACAGAAATATCAAACTAGTTATCAAAGTAGAATAAAACCAAAATAATAATATAATGCATGCTCGAAGGCAATGGGGGTTGGAATCGGTGGAGGAACCCGGAAAGTCCTTAGAAAATTGCCTTGGATGTACAGCCTTAACCTATTAAAAGTCGACGGCGGGAATCGAAATTTTGACCGTTGCAGTGAGACTCTAGGACCTCAAAATTTGGCAAATATTCCAATTTAGATGCATGGGCACACCTCCAAGTTTTTATGCATGTTTACAAAGGGGCAACATTTTTCGTGACTTTCTGTTTGCTTCGTCTTTCAAAGGGGGAACTAACCTAGGAGCAAAAACTTTCCTATAAGCGTTTACCCTCACTGAGTCTCGGGTTAGCTGCAGGCAGAGTTCTTTCCAACCGTAAGCGGGGTTCCGCTGCACACTACATTTCATTATCACCATCCCATCGTCCTGATATGACCGACATACTATTTAAAAAGAGTGAAATCGCAGTTCATTCATCCATCTATAACCCATGGAGAAGTAAGACAAAAATGGAAATGCCCAAGTCGCTTCCCCTGAAACTAAACCCATTAATGTTACTCCGTGAACCCAAGCTTTCGAGGAAAACCCCCAGTTTGCAGTTTGCTCCAATCTGCGTAAAATGATTCTTAGCTACAATGTACCAAACAAAAAAAAAGGAAAATCGGACTGCTACAGTTTGATGTCGTATAAAGTTGCCTTAAAATGACTTAAATCTTTTCTTCTGTTTGTAAAACTACACTGACTTACTTACACAAAATCATTCTGACATCACACGCAAATAGACATTGCACTTCTGTTAGCTTGAGCAGCTGTGGAGTTAAATTGGAGCCTTCAGTGTGTACCTAGAGGCTTCTTAGAGTCCATTCTTTGCGGTTGCGAGCGGGAAGATATTTCACAAGTCTTAACGACAACACGCGCTGCATTGAATCGTCGCTATGCTTATGTGTGTGAATGAGCCTATATATATTTCGTGGCTATCAATTCCAGGATCTCGCATTAATGTTCCCTTTATTAAGGAAGCTTTTAAAGGCTTAAAAACTTTATGCAAAATTTATTGAACATCGTTAATGTGTTCCCATTAATGAGTTTTGTTTTCTTGTCTAAGATACACCAAAGTAGATTTCAGACTACTGATAAACGGATTTTAGAATAAATCGTACCTAATAAAGGCTTAAAGTTGTATTTAGAACAACACCAATATATCATTATAAATGTCAAGCCCGACTGATTTACGTGTGATTTTAACGACTCATGAAACCTGCGAAATACATGTATTTCTCTGTATTCTTTTACGAAAGCATGGATCAATATATCAAAAGCGCAGAGCTTTCTGTTTTTCACGAAACCGCGGAAAATTTAATATCCAAAGCGCGTTTCAATTGCGGGCGAGGGATAAATGTCATCTGTGGCCTTACGATTAACTTAGGATCGAAGGTGTTTGCCTTTCACTTTTTTTTCTCGTCCCCTCCGTGATTATAATCCATTCTTAAAGACATTTATTCTCCACTATATATACTATGCACAATAAATATAGCAATTTTTTTGTATGTGTCAGATCCACCATATTAGGATTTGATTGTCACTTTACTGTATTAAGATACAAAGGCCGATCATTCGAGATAGTCTGGCAGGTAAAAGATTCAAGATTGCTCAGTTGTAGCGTTTGAACTACCGTGACGTCAGTTTTTGAGACCATTGTATCTGAAGGACATTTTTGATCATGTACAAAATCCAAAAACATAATGAGGCGGCTGGTTTGGTGTTAAAATAAAGGAAAACGCCCTAAAACATTTGAATATGCTACGAGTATGAGGTTTACAGAGTTCCAAAATTTGACGTTTTCCCTTGTTTTTACGTTATCGTCTTAAAAAGTTGTTTCTAATCGGTATTTCTTGAATCCCTTTCGACTGAACGATTGTTTGGTATCTACCAATATGATAACGTAAACCATTCAGAAAGAAAATTCTTCCCGGTTACTGAGCATAAGTCAAAAGGCTCAGACTAACGTCATCATTTTCTCTCAGTTACGCTATACTTCAACGAAGAAACTTCACAGTTAAAATAATCATGGTGTGATCTTTAATTTTAGCCTATTGGTTTTCTCGGGTTTGATTCTGAATTGAACTGAGGCACCCGTAAACCCGTGCACATTGGACCGAATTATAACGTTTCAACGTCAGTTGCGCAGGCTAAGATTCGTCAGTTGTTAAGCTTAACCCTATCTTTTACACATTCAATAGCGTTGACAAAAAAACTGGGCATAAAAATTATGAGAAAGACCGTACAAAAAATCACATGCTTGCCATTCTTATGTTGCTTTTCAATGGGTGCGAATTTCGGCTAATGACCCCTTCCGCGCTTATCGCTTTTCCCCAATACCGTTTTTAAAGATGGCCTCTGTAGTCCCATGGTATCTTAAGCACCAAATACGGTTCCTTTCAATGCAATTTAATTTCGCTCAAAGTTTCACTTTAGTAATGAGAAAAATTGCAAAGTACAAAAATTTGCTAAATATATTATGCATAGTATAGTATATACCCCCCCCCCCCCCCCCACACACACACACACTTCTAAGGCGACCTTTACATTTTTATCAGTGCACCGTCCATTTTAAAACCGCAACGTTTCGGAATACATGTCCTTCGCATAAAAAGCTTTTCTTCCGTTTGTTTGTGTCGGAAAGTTTTTAATTGTGGTTGAAAGTTGCTATATAAAATACGTCTAAAGCGTCTAGACTCTACTTCTTAAATCCTGGTTTCGTCGGACTAGAATAACGGATTTTAAGCTGGCCAAAAAAGGTTTGAGAACAGGTAATAGAGGTTACTTGCAATGGGCAATTATCAGTCTGAGAGTAATTATCGGCTAAACGACCTAAAGGTATCCGCGCATTTGATTCCATGATTTATCGCGCTTTTCAAACACGGTCACGGTATGATTTCCTCGCTTTCGATATACGCCCTTATTGGTACATGTCGAAAGTCCTGCTTTTGATCTTTTATAGAAATAATCCAGGGAATATTATGCCTCAAAGAATGTTATCTGTCTGTGATCCTGTTTGAATACCCCACTGTCTTTGTTTTTTCATCTCATTTCCATTTTGCAAGACGTGCTTGAACATTAGCATGCACGGCTTAACCTTTTAACCCTTAATACTTGAACGTCATATGTCAAGTTCGCATAAACGATCAAAATCGGTGTCAGTGCCTGGAATTTTCTGGTAACTTCTGACAGCGGCTAAATTCGGACAGTGACATTGTTTCCTTTAATCGTCAGATTTTTTTTTTTGGAACTCAGACAAAAACAACTGGCCAAACAGTGAAAATACTGAAAAATAACTGGCCAAACAGTGAAAATCCTGATGAGATGGCTCATAATGAGCCGTCTCATCTGGATTTCACTGTTTGCAATGGTATGTCCGAGTTTACCCCTCTGTCCGAAGTTACCTGACTCTACCCTCTTGGCTGTTTCTGAATGCCATAAGCCTTGTAAGTATATTGGTATACCTTTATGTTTCTCTGCCATTTTTAAAAAGAGCAACAAGATTTGTGACTAACTGTTGCTTTCCTGGACTTGGAATTTTTTCCAATATATGATCAAAACAGAACTATGTAAAACCTGTTAAATCATTTTGTTTGCATTACTGTTTTTTTTTTTTTTTTTTTTTCTTGCAGGTGTTCCGTTTTTACTGACCGCAGTGTATGCTGGGATACGCGGTGAGACACCAGATGCTATTATAGAGTAAGATGCTTGTAGGAAAATGGCATGAGTGACACTGCAGTTAAAATACATTTTTGAATATGCTAACAGAGAAGAATCAGATCGGCCTACGCTTCCGCGCAGTCCGGTCAGAGTCTTCCGTTTTCGCATGTATACTCTGTAAATCATTGGAAATCTAAAAATAAATTTGGAAACTCTGATCACACTGTGCAGATGCGCAGCCTGATTTCACGGGGGTAATACCAATTTGTCTTCCTGTGCTTTCGACAGATTCAGTCAATTACCATACATGCAAAAGTGGCTGTCGAACAAGACAATCGACTGCAGTATCAGTTCGGTCGACAGCCGTTAATAATAGTACATTTTACCGTTATTGGTAATGCTTACGATCGTATTCTCGGTCGAAAGCTACTTTGTATAGTACAGACTCGGTCGAAACCACAGGTAGGCAAATTGGTATTATCCCTGTGTGATTTGCGTGGTCTATATGAGTCTTTAATGGTCCTTTCCGCGTGACGCCAATCAGTGTGCTTGTTTTATGCCAACAGTGCAGTGGAAAATTTTTTTAGACAGCAGATTGCCATCCTAATTATCCAGAACTTCTGGCAAGGAAAAAAATTTAGTTTTGAATTTATTGTCGAATTTATGTACTGTTTGCTTTTCACATGGCAAAGATTATTTATTTATTTACTTTGGCTGTTTTCTTCTCATAATCTTCGAAAATGTAATGTCACTATGAATGAGTCATACCATACTGAATCATAGTAACTTCCATAAAATAAAAATTATCATCGTCGATGTTAAGCCAATATTCAATGCATCAACTTTAGGCGATGCAATGGTGTCATTTATACCGCACACCTGATTTTAAGGTAGACCGGTACATTTCCAGGGGGAAGTAACTCTACTATTTTTAACTTCGCATCCCTCCTTGGAATGGATCAACTTTTTAAAGAAAATACTCTTTTCTTGTAGAAACAAATATTTTCCAGTAAGAGTGGTTCCCTGTTTGAAAGATGTTGTCATCCGAGGAAACAAACAGGAAGTAAACAAATGAAAGAAAACAAATGAGCCGCGACACGAGAAAACAAACAATGTGGTTGTGCGCCCAGCGAAGACTCAGATCAGCCTGGGCATCCGCCCAGTCTGATCAGAACCTTCGCTGTGCGCATGGAGGTAGCTTACACCCTTAGCTATCCTTTGAGCACTTAACTAAGAGTCTGATCATACTGGGCGGCTGTCCAGGTTGATCTGAGTCTTCGCTGGGCGCACTACCACATTGTTGGTTTTGTCATGTCGCGGCTCATTAATGAAGGAGTGGCCATTAGGCCATGAGCCAAATATGGTTTACCTCCCCCCCCAGGGGGAATTTTGCAGACCATACTTTTCTTAAAGTCCAGCATCTCAGAAGTATTTTGCAGCATGTTAGCCCTCTGGCGAGTGGGGCGTTAAGCTGTAACAGCCTGTTAAATACGTTACCCATTAAAATAATAATCATAAAATAAAAATTATCAAAAAATAAAACAAAAAAGAAAACACTTTCCTATGTTTAAAATTATAATAGAGTCTAATAGGACAATGCAGTAGCTAAAAGTTATGATGTTTGAAAGGTTACTTTAGCCTACATGGTGTAATATACGTGACGTTTTTCTTTACACTCCATTAAAATTGCTATTTTCATCCAAAATACTTTCTTTTTGTAAGTTATTCCTTTACTATTAGACAAAATGTTTGGTACTGTATTAAAGAAAATTTATCGATCTTTTCAGATCTGCAAAAATTATTAACCTATCTTGTATACTTTGGGAGAAATAGGCGGTTGAACACAGTACCCCCTTATAAATGTTCCCAATTACAATTATCACTTTCAATATAATTCAAGTGCTTGAACTACACTGTTGGAACTGAAAACAACAGTAAAAGGTAATATTGAATATGCCAGCCTATTTAAACAGCAAAGAACAGTTCCACAATATTTTGAATGCATTTTAATTGGTCAAAATGATCGATTATATACGTTACCTAGGGCTATTTTTGTTTAAATCATATAATTTGAAGATTTAATCATTTTATTTTCTTTGGTAGCAGTTTCTTCATAAAAGAATCTTTTATTATAAGAGAAAAAATGCATTCTGGTTTATTTTCTATGATAAGCTATTACTAGTAGTAACGTAAATAACATTAATATTTAAAATATTTCATTATAATACCTTAAATCAGTTTTTTTTCCACTGTCAATAAAATATTAACACATATAAGTCTGGGTGTTCTTATGATATATTGTGTACTTGGACCTATCAAAACGTGTCTCAGTTATTACTTTTAGGGATTCATGAGGTGTGTTTTATACGTGATTAAACACAGTATACTTCAAATTGTAATGTTAAGGGCATTGACATATTCTGCACATGTAAAATGAGTTTTGCTGTTTACTTTGTTACTATATCAAAAGTTAAAGTATTTCGTAATGGCATTGCTCAGTTTGTTTCTATTACAATTAGTACATTTGAGTTCTAAAGACAGTAACATACGTGAAATTTTGTTATATACAACTGGAAAATCAAAAAAAAAAAAAAAAAAAAAAGAATAACAAAAAATACAACTTCAGAACAGATAAAGCTGCAGCTATTAAAAGCCATCATTGATTTTGCATATACTGCTCCAATAAACTGACATACAGTCAGTTTGATACCATTAAAAGCAATGCGGTTTTGACGTGTTTAGTTTAAAACTATAAAATAATCAATAATCAAAAATGCAAAATAGAGTACCACCTTGTTTATTGACAGGATTTGGTAACAGGATTTGGTAAAGTTTTTACGTGCACACTGAAAAACTATAAAGCAGAACAGTAAACTTTAAGTTTGAAGACTTAAGCCAAATACAGTTCTGCATCAAAGCTATGTAGATATTTGCTGGCAGCGTATAATTACGTTTGTAAGACTATCGTATATTTTACGTTACCGAAGGAAACAACATTGCTGAGTTACAGTTAAGAAACAAACAAACTTTTGAAAATAATTAATGGTAGTGTCGTGTCAATACATTGCTTTATTTAGTTCATTTATGTAACTAACAATAATGTGTCAACCAGGAGTTTGGGAGAATAGTATCAGAAACATTTAATGCCAAAAAGAGACACTGGCAGTTTACTAGTATACTGTCACAATCTATAAATGCTATGTTTAAGATGATCTATATTTCTATTTTGATTCTTGCTCTTAAAAGTCTAACTACATTCAATCATCTGTTAAAGAATCTAACAACATTCAATCATCTCTTAAAGAATCTATTCACCAAAGAACATAAAGATACGTATAGTTGGACAAAACAATTTTTCCAGGGACAGTGTTCCAGTAGCTCTGCACACATAATAAAATGGCAAATGAAAATGACAGAATATAGTAATGTTGGCGTTGCTGTTCAGATATTTATGAGCAAATTTTAGTTCTCCTCCTTCAGAATGTATTTGCTTACACTGTAGTTATGCTTTGCAGCATAATATTGAGAAAAAGAAAAGAAAAGAAAGACCAAACAAGTAACGTATACAACGTATTTATTGAGAGTTTATGAATTCTTCATTTCCGATATCCTTAACTAGTAATACAGTATTTCTGAAGAGCAAATAATCAAACAATAGAAATAGTGCATACCTATACCTGCCAAGGAAGGGCTAACCTAAATAACATTCTGCATTTGATCTCCGTGACCTTGTATTACCACATTATTTACTTTTTTAGCAATAAATATGGTTGTAAACTGCTTATTAATGATATCTTACCGCTTATCAAATCATCCTTGTCCAAATATGTTAAATACTGTTAGAGAACACAGTTTTGGCAATAGCCAAACAACAATTTTAGTTGCTTACATATTGAAAATTGTCTGACTGAAATTTGTATTTCGTAACACCTTTAGTCCTTGCTAGTAGCAACAAGTGGGAATAAAACCATAGGGTTTGCAAAATTACCTGACCAGTTAAATATTTGTAACAACATAATGAAAAATGGAACTACTGAACAGGCTGATGACAGAATGTTGTATGCGTATAAAGTATATCACTTTCTAGAATCCTTAAATTTTCACATTGTTAATATTTTGTAATGTATTTGATGGCCGGGAGCTGCATAAACAGATCATGTAGATCACAAATTAACATGTAAGTTATGATCACGGGAGCCACACATATTTACTAACCTATGTAAAGCAGTTACTGTGCAAAGAGGCTCGTGGCTGATGATTCGACTGACAGCATAGCAAAAATGGTGTTAATGCCGACAGCAGACTTTGTACTGCTCTCGATTGCCTCGGCTGGTAGTCACAGTTGCATATTTGTATGTAGGGTAATTGAACGGCTCAGCGAACAGCACAGGTAGCGAAATTGGTTTTATCCCCACCATAACGAGAACCTAAATACTAATCAGTTGCAGCATATACTAATCAGTTGCAGCATATATCAACTTATACTTACTTCATTCTATGCATTACATTAAAAAATCATTTTTATGAAGTCATTTTTAAGTGAGACAGAACTGAAGGCAATGTCGAACTGCTTCAGCTCTAACAATCTATAATGTGTGTCGTGCTGAGTTCTTGTGTATTTCAAAGAGCTAAATTTGCCATCTGACGACCAGTGGTAAGCTAATACTACAGCAATGAATAATTCATGCCGCCCGGGAACTAAAATTTTGATAACAGATGACTCCCAAATCTTATCCTCGACATATTACAATTATGTAACGTAACGTTACTGTCAGATTGCTTTTCAAATATACATTATGCGATGTGTTTTTTTTAGTTTGAGGACACATAACATTGGTGTTCCTTCATATTTACATAAACAACAGTGTCTACTTAAGACAAATTACAGATAACATTGGAAAATAAAATGCAGCTGATGTTGGCTTTCTTAGATTTTCTTGTCATTTTGTAGGTTAAATTCGTCAAAAATAAGATAGCTTCTGTCCCCATTTAATATATCCACTGCTAACTGCTGCCTAGCTTATCTAAGTATGGCATGAATCAAAGAAGATTGATGGAGCACGTATAAACTTCAGTCCACCAATTCAACGATTTAGTCTGATTCTGGTTGTTTTTATCGTATTTTTGTTGTAGTTATATACGTTACATATTAATCGCGACTGCTGACGAGTTTTGTAAGACTTTAGTTTGTTTGTTTTTTATACTAGAATATTGAAACAGTCATATATATGACATTAACATTTCTCTACATCTCAAATTCTTACAATTTGCTCCTTATATTACATGTATTTAGAAACTGAAGGGGGAAAAATGTCAAATACAATGTAAACTACGTTATACGGGTTAGTAAACTTATCCTTGACAATGTCAAATAACTTGAAACAGCTATTTATGTACTAGCAGACAAAACCTAACATTATTTAGGGCGAATACTAGCATGTGTATAATAATTCGTATTTTCTATTATAACGTGAATATGTAAATTTGGGTAGTATAATTGACGTTGACGTTATACGTTAACACCCCAACGTGCAGAGGGCTAACATATGTCATTTTATTTCTTATATAATGTAGTTTCAGAAAATTATAGGGTACAAAATTCCCCCTGGGGGGGGAGGGGGGTCTATGGTCAGCTCAAGGTCTACATACAGCTTAAAAATGAAAATTGACTATAGAACCTGATTAATTGATATTGCTTGGTTGATTTATACCGTAAATTTGAGCTGCGACACGACAAAACTCACTAAGTGGCATGTGCGCCACGCACAGACTCATTTCAGCCTGGGCATCCGCCAATTCTGATCAGAGTCTTCTCTGTGCCTTTAAAGAGTAGCTAAGGCGTTTATCTAGCTCACTGGGGAATCAGACGAGGAGCCTACCCACGCTGAGCTGAGTCTTCGCTGGGCGCACATACATACATACATACATACATACTGAAAACCCTTTTACACTGGCGCTCGCGTATTTGTACACATTCAAAACGCGTCGGGGACGCAGTTGATGCGCACGGGATACGCGGTAATTATAGACGCGAATATTTTGGTAGCCAATGAAAATTCGTTCTCAATTTTGCGTATACCGCGAAGCGACGCGTGCAACGCGCATTTTATGCAAATTTCATGGACCCAATCAAAATTGTGCACACGATACGGGTAGTGACGTAGTCCTTTGCGTCTCAACGCGCGCGTACGGGAACCAATCAAAATCGCGTATTGAATGCGCATTTTAATGAGGTCAACTTTAAGTAAATCATGTGAAAGAAAGAGCCATTAGTCTGCATCAAGCTTGATGTCGAATGTTCATTTGGTCTTAATTGAACCATCACGAAAAAGAAAGAAAAGAAAACAAGAGGGCCATGGTGGCCCTGAATCGCTCACCTGAGCATTAATCAGTTCACTGGCTCTGGTGAAGATTTATAAGAGTTTTTACCATACATGGGAATGGCGGCCACCTTGGTCATGTGACCAAGATCATTTGAAGAACTTTCAATCCTTTGACCCATGTGCAGGCTCCATATGAAATTTGATCTGCCCAGTGGTTTCAGAGATGTTTGAAAATGTTTATGGATGGATGAAAGAGGCAGCTAACACCAATACTGTAAGGCTCTATCAGGTGAGCTGAAAATGGCAGAGTCGCTTCTCCGAAAAGTTCCCGTTCATGTTGAGTTCCTTTGATGGATTTCAACTAGACTTAACTAGGCAAACACAGATGATAGAATGGTAGCATCATTATCTCACTGTGGTGAAACTAATGTATTCCAAGGAGTTTGTGGCTGGCATCATTGCAATGTTAGTTCTGATTCTTGCAACATAACATAATTTAAATTTGACCTAGTGACCTAGCTTTTGACCCGACATGACCCAGTTTCAAACCGGATATTGTAAGAATAAACATTCTGACAAAGTTTCATTGAGATTGGATCAAAACTGTGCCCTCTGGAGCGTATACAAGGTCGTTCTTATATTTGACCTAGTGACCTAGTTTTTGATCCGACACAAACCAGTTTCAAACTTACCTAGATTTCATAAAGGTAAATATTCTGACAGAGTTTCATGAAGATTGGATCAAAACTGTGCCCTCTAGGGTGTACACAAAATTTTTTTTAGATTTGACCTAGTGACCTAGTTTCTGATCTGATGTGACTCAGTTTCATAAGGGGCATATATATTTGGACAATAAACATTTTGACATAGTTTCATGAAGATTGGATCAAAACTGTTCCTTCTAGTGCCTACACGAGGTTTTTCTAAGATTTGACCTACTGACCTAGTTTTTGACCTGACATGACCTACTTTCAAACTTGGCCTAGAGTTTATGGAGATAAACATTCTGACAAAGTTTCATAAAGATTGGATCAAAACTGTGTCCTCTAGAGCATACAAACAGTTTTTCTATGATTTGACCAAGTGACCTAGTTTTTGACCCTACATGACCCAGTTTCAAATTTGTCCTTCATATTATGAGGATAAACATTCTGATAAAGTTTCATGAACTTTGGATCGAAACTGTGCCTTCTACAGCGTACACAAGGTTTTTCTAAGATTTGACCTAGTGACCTAGTTTTTGACCCGACATGACCCAATTTCGAACTTGGCCTACAGTTTATGGAGATAAACATTCTGACAATGTTTTATAAAGATTGGATCAAAACAGTGTCCTCTAGAGCGTACACAATGTTTTTCTATGATTTGACCTAGTGACCTAGTTTTTGACCCAACATGACCCAGTTTCGTACTTGTCCTAGATATTATAAAGATACACATTCTGACAAAGTTTCATGAACTTTGGATGAAAACTGTGCCTTCTAGAGTGTACACAAGGTTTTTCTAAGATTTGACCTAGTGACCTAGTTTTTGACCCTACATGACCCAGTTTCAGACTTGGCCTAGAGTTTATGAAGATATATATTCTGACAATGTTTCATATAGATTGGATCAAAACTGTGTCCTATAGAGCGTACACAAGGTTTTTCTATGATTTGACCTAGTGACCTAGTTTTTGATCCGACGTGACCCAGTTTCAAACTTGTCCTAGATATTATGAGGATAAACATTCTGACTAAGTTTCATGAACTTTGGATGAAAACTGTGCCTTCTAGAGCGTACATAAGGTTTTTCTAAGATTTGACCTAGTGACCTAGTTTTTGACCCGACATGATCCAGTTTGGAACTTGGCCTAGAGTTTATGGAGATAAACATTCTGCGAATGTTTTATAAAGATTGGATCAAAACTGTGTCCTCTAGAGCGTACACAATGTTTTTCTATGATTTGACCTAGTGACCTAGTTTTTGACCCAACATGACCCAGTTTCGTACTTGTCCTAGATATTATAAAGATAAACATTCTGACAAAGTTTCATGAACTTTGGATGAAAACTGTGCCTTCTAGAGTGTACACAAGGTTTTTCTAAGATTTGACCTAGTGACCTAGTTTTTGACCCTACATGACCCAGTTTCAAACTTGGCCTAGAGTTTATGGAGATATATATTCTGACAATGTTTCATATAGATTGGATCAAAACTGTGTCCTATAGAGCGTACACAAGGTTTTTCTATGATTTGACCTAGTGACCTAGTTTTTGACCCGACGTGACCCAGTTTCAAACTTGTCCTAGATATTATGAGGATAAACATTCTGACTAAGTTTCATGAACTTTGGATGAAAACTGTGCCTTCTAGAGCGTACACAAGGTTTTTCTAAGATTTCACCTGGTGACCTAGTTTTTGACCCAACGTGACCCAGTTTCGAACTTGTCCTAGATATTATAAAGATAAACATTCTGACAAAGTTTCATGAACTTTGGATGAAAACTGTGCCTTCTAGAGTGTACACAAGGTTTTTCTAAGATTTGACCTAGTGACCTAGTTTTTGACCCGACATGACCCAGTTTCGAACTTGGCCTAGAGTTTATGGAGATATATATTCTGACAACGTTTCATATAGATTGGATCAAAACTGCGTCCTCTAGAGCGTACACAAGGTTTTTCTATGATTTGACCTAGTGACCTAGTTTTTGATCCGACGTGACCCAATTTCGAACTTGTCCTAGATATTATGAGGATAAACATTCTGACAAAGTTTCATGAACTTTGGATGAAAACTGTGCCCTCTAGAGCGTACACAAGGTTTTTCTAAGATTTGACCTGGTGACCTAGTTTTTGACCCGACGTGACCCAGTTTCGAACTTGTCCTAGATATTATTAAGATAAACATTCTGACAAAGTTTCATGAACTTTGGATGAAAACTGTGCCTTCTAGAGTGTACACAAGGTTTTTCTAAGATTTGACCTAGTGACCTAGTTTTTGACCCGACATGACCAAGTTTCGAACTTGGCCTAGATTTTATGGAGATAAACATTCTGACAAAGTTTCAGAAAGATTGGATCAAAACTGTGCCCGCTAGAGTGTACACAAGCAAAAGTTGACGGACGTCCGGACGGACGGACGTCCGGACGTCCGGACGGACGTACGACGGACGACGGACATCAGGGTATCCCAAAAGCTCACCCTGAGCACTTCGTGCTCAGGCGAGCTAAAAAGAAGAAGCCTAGGCACTCGACCGACAACTCAAAACTAAATGCGACTGGGACAGTCCCATGACACTTCGCCATTGCAGTGGAAATAAATCGCACTCTTCAGCCATAAATTCCTTTCGTATCAGAAATTAAAATCGTGGAATCTGAAATTAATATGGCCTTTATGGAAAATAAGTGCCAGGCGGCAGTCACTTTGAATCTTAAAAAGGCATTTGACCTTATATGGACTTCAGGGACCCTTATCAAACTAAACGAATTCGGCATCAATGGAAATATGTTCCGCTGCATTCATAACTTCTTAAAAGGCAAAAGAATTCAAGTCTGGGTGGGGAATAAAAAACTCTGATCAACATGACTTGAAAATGGCTGTCTCCAGGACAGTGTCCTCAGCCCTATCCCGCTGCAATGTAATAATAATTACCCTTGATGATGCCCGGGGGGGGGGGGGGGGGCAAACCTCTCTCTTTCTCAGTTTGCAGATGACAGTGCCATCTGGACCTAGCACTCCTCTCCCAAATATTCTCTTGTAAAACTCTAATCAGCCCTCCAGACAATCGAGATATGCCCCAAGCTCTGGGGCTTCAAAATCCCCACTATTAAGACAAAGGCTATGATTTTCACTAAAAAAAGACTTGATATTGAATCACTTCAAAAAGTCTCCCTTTTTGGAACAGAAATAGAATTTAGTGACAATATCACCTTCCTGGGTATGATCCTAGATAGCAAACTAACATGGGGTCAGCATATTAAAAATCTGATTGAAAAATGTAATAAAGACCTAAAACTTCATGAGGATGGTTTCAGGCACCTCCTATGAAGCAGATAAAAAAATCCTATTGACATTATATAAGGCCCTAGTCCTCAGTAAAATGGATTATGGTGCGCAAGCTTATAACTCGGCACCCAAACATCTACTCTCAAAGCTCAAGACCTCATCCAAAACAACTTAGCACTCAGTATTGCTACGAGGGCATACCACTCCACCCCAATTAATGCTTTAGAAGTTGAATGTGGAATTAAACTCCTACAGCTGAAGGCGCCGGGCCATGTAGTGCAATCAATAGGGCACCTGACTCATGTCAGAGTACTTGGGTTCGAAACCCGGTCTGGCCACATACTTCGTTTCTCCTTCCGCTGATTCAAGAAAGGCAGTTGTCAATTATTGACCACCGGCACTTACAACCATACCAAACCCTCAAAACTGGACGTTTATCCCCTAATAAATGAAGCAGTAACTGAAAAATGGCAATCCCAATGGACCAATAGCAACAAGGGCCACACCTTCCATTTCGTCAAACCAAAGGTTAAACTTTAATGTGACGTATATAGTCTCAATAGACGTTTCGACATAGCCTATTCCCGACTAAGGCTAGGACACTGTGGGCAGGGCTGCCTTCACTACGGTAACCAGTCCGCCCTATGCTCCCACTGCAATGATGCAGAAGATCTCAACCACATCTTCTTTGACTGTGTGGTCCCATAACAATCAAAGGCAAGACCACAGAATCCACCATATTCAAGTTAGGCTATCACACAATAGACCTGAGACTGCTCCTGTCTCCCACAAAGAAACATGCAAATATAATACAGAAGGCAGTCTTTGAATACCTGGACAAAACCAATATCATTGCCAGGATATAGATAGATTCCAATAGAATAGGGAAAGAAATCACCCAAATTTTCTCTAATTATTTGAGCCCCTGTTGCTAACCACCTACCAAACCCATTTCCCAAAATCCCTGGATCCACATTAATCCCCTACTAAGTGCAATGCTCGTGACAAAAACTCCCATTACCCAGTAAAAGCCCCAGAACCCATCTGTACGACTACAATCTGACTTTCCCTACAGTCGTATAAATAACTTTTGTCTATTGATTTGGTTGGTTGGTTGGTTGATTTGATGCTTAACGTCCACGGTAAACAACTAAGGTCATGTCGGGACGGTCAGTTAACCTAACCACACTATTCCTGGGCAGGCTTAGACCTCCTAAGCGGTTAACCAGTACTAAGTGCACATACTTTCGCCAGTAACTGACAACTGCCCTTCTTGAATCAGCGGAAGGAGAAACGAAAGTATGTGGCCAGACCGGGATTCGAACCCAGGACCTCTGACTTACGAGTCAGGTTTGTCTATTGACAATAAAGGCTAAAATTAATGTGTATCCAACCTCCTTAACCTCACACCCAGGCTTAGTTACCTGGAAACTAGATGACCCATTATAAGGTTCAACACTTTTTCTCCCTAGAAACAACCAAAAGAAACTGCACTCTTTTCCCAACAATCCGCAATAAGAAATAAGCTACAGTCCTCCGGTTTATTAATAATACTCTCCATTTCTTCCCCACCCCCAAATTAATGTGTATCCAACCTCCTTAATCTCACACCAAGGCTTAGTTACCTGGAAACTAAATAAACCATTATAAGGTTAAACTCATTTGCTCCCTAGAAACCGCCAAAAGAAACCGCCGGCCTTTTCGAACAACCCGCAATAAGAAATAAGCTACAGTCCCCGTATCTATTAATAATATTCTCCATTTCCCCTCCAAAAAATAATATGTAACCAACCTCCTTAATCTCACACCCAGGCTTAGTTACCTTGAAACTAAATAAATCATTATAAGGTTCATCACATTTGCTCCCTATACACAGCCAAAAGAAACCGCCGGCCTTTTCGAACAACCCGCAATAAGAAATAAGCTACTGTCCCCGTATCTAATAATGATATTCTCCCTTTCCCCTCCAAAAAATAATGTGTATCCAACCTCCTTAATCTCACACCCAGGCTTAGTTACCTGGAAACCAACTGAACCATTATAAGGTTCATTACATTTGCTCCCTAGAAACAGCCAAAAGAAACCGCCGGCCTTTTCGAACAACCCGCAATAAGAAATAAGCTACTGTCCCCGTATCTATTAATAATATTCTCCATTTCCCATCCAAAAAATAATGTGTATCCAACCTTCTTAATCCCACACCCAGGCATAGTTACCTGGAAACCAACTGAACCATTATAAGGTTCATCACATTTGCTCCCTAGAAACAGCCAAAAGAAACCGCCGGCCTTTTCGAACAACCCGCAATAAGAAATAAGCTACTGTCCCCGTATCTATTAATAATATTCTCCATTTCCCCTCAAAAAAATAATGTGTATCCAACCTCCTTAATCTCACACCCAGACTTAGTTACCTGGAAACCAACTAAACCACTATAAGGTTCATCACATTTGCTCCCTAGAAACAACCAAAAGAAACCGCCGGCCTTTTTGAACAACCCGCAATAAGAAATAAGCTACTGTCCCCGTATCTATTAATAATATTCTCCATTGCCCTTCCAAAAAATAATGTGTATCCAACCTCCTTAATCTCACACCCAGGCTTAGTTACCTGGAAACCAAATGAACCATTATAAGGTTCATCACATTTGCTCCCTAGAAACAGCAAAAAGAAACTGCCCTCCCCTCCCAACAATCCACAATAAGAAATTAGCTACAGTCCTGTTGTTGACTAATAATATTCTCCATTTCCCAAAATATTAGAAGACTCAAAAAACTCCCATGAAAATACAGTCCCCTAAAACTTTAAATATGCAATATATTTTGGAATCAACTAAACCAAGATAAGGTTTAGAACAAACGCTACAGTCCTAGGCCCCAAAAGGAATATTTACCCCACCTACCTCCCTCCCAACAGAATTAAGCTACGGTCCGCTCTGAGACCAACGGGCGCAATTCATGATGTAACCCAGGCAGTCTCAATTACACATGAGGGCCACAAAAACATGAGACAACTGCATCCCAGATCACCCTCAATCTCTTATCCCCCACTGCCCATTGCATTAGTCAATAAGGGAATTTGCTCCCCACCTAAAGAATTTGCTCTCCATTCCCCCCCCCCGACCTGCCCTGAGCAAAGCCAGGACAGAGGGCTTGTTCCGACAGAACTAGCAAAGTGAAGTCTGATGGAGGCCTGCAGTTCGGGGAAGATGCATTATGGCCGGAAGTGCCATGCGTTTCCAGTAGCCCTGAATTGTATTGCTAAAGCCAACCCACAGTGGGTCGTGAGGGCTGTGTGCATGGGAAGTGATTTATGTGGATCTGTGCACAAGTCCATTTGGGTTTTTTCCCATTGCTATTTAATGTTTCTGGAAGTTTTTGCTCCCCACCAAAGATTTTGCTTCTCCCTTTTTCTGAGACCTGCCCGGGACCCAGCACAGGTCCACTTCAGTGCAACCCTACTAATAGTCATTTGCCCCCCCCCCCCTTCCCCACCAAAGAATTTGTACCCCACCCAAGAATTTGCTCCTTGTTCCCTCCTCCTCCTCCCCCCTTTTTTTTCTCCATAGAACTGCCTTGGACCTAGCCATGGGTTAGAAAACCAAGTTCTTCTTGTAGAGAACCGGGTGGTTTTTTTTTCTTGCCGGGGTTCCCGGTTTTCAGTCACCTTGATGATCAGCCAACTCTTGCCCCATATGCTGGAAATTTTTGCAGCATTAAATTGCTTTCTGGAAATCAAGGTTTATCTTGGAATGTACGTATTCTGTATTCAGCCAAAACTGCATGCTACAAATGAAATATTCTTAAACTTTATTTTGTTTATTCTGTGTAGAGGACACCTGTTTCGAATCGGAACAGATTGCTCTGCAATAAGGTAATCCGAAGAGAACCCACTTGTCTGTTCAGACTATACCATTTCCAATTCAATGCAAGTTACTTCGTAGTAAAATAAAAGTTTCCAATTGGGTGCAAGTTACTTCGCAGTAAAGTAAATGCAGCCTGCTCAAATGTTAACATGACCTAAACATGCCTTAGGTCAGTTCAAAAATAAATTTTAATGCGGATTTGCTTCGGTTTACTGTTTAGACAGGACTTTTAATCCGAAGTAAAAGTTAATTCGGATTCGATCCAAGGTACTCTGTAGGATTAGTGTACTCCGAATTAGTTTTTAATTCGAATAAGATTTGCTAGTTTAAACAGTTAATTCAAAGCGAATTCGGATTCGATTCGGATTAAAACTCTAGTCAAACAGGGTTATTGAAGGTATAGAAAATTCACGCATGCGAATGTTTTTACATTGTCTCAAAGGCAAGGACCAGGGGCGGATCCAGAACTTTTTGGAAGGGGGTTCAAATTAGCTGAGGGGGGTTCGATTTGTGCAGTTTGACCAATTTTTCCTGAAATTCCCCATGAAAATGAAATAATTAAGACTGAAAAGGGGGTTCGTTTGAACCCCCTCTGGATCCGCCACTGAAGACAATTGCTTATTTGTGGCTTTGGTTGTGGTTCTATATGCTGCTGCCGGAGATCGACTGTACATCATACTTGGCTTCAGCCGAGACTGTCCGCGATCTCTTGCCTCCTGCAGAGACTTCTGTCCTCGAAAACTGGCTTCCTGCCAAGACTGTCCACATGACTCTGCTTCCTGCCGAGAGCCTCGGCAGGAAGTATTATCACGTGGACAGTCTCTGTCGGAAGCCATTTATCTTGTACAGAAGTCTCGGCAGGAAGCAAGAACTTGCGGACAGTCTCGGCGGAAGCCAAATATGATGTACAGTCTCTGCAGGAAGCGAAAATTAGCGGAATCGATTAAACCCTGTGGTATTGTTCTGTTCGAACATTCAACTCAATATAATAGTCTGGGTCCAATTTCACTGGTCAGTTTATTCTTAGCGAGGGTTACCGTGTGCCCGGATTTGTCCGTACTGGCCCAGATAAGTTGTGTAATAAGTTGTGACTTTTTTTGTTTTTGTTTTTTCTGGGCTTAGAAGTTAAGAAAAATAGTAGTCATGTATAGTTTCTAAGCCTAGAAGTTCTATTATAGAGTTAGTCTAAATAGTAGTTAATGAGTCCCATTGAATTCAGAAATCGAGACGTTACGAGTTTTGTAAAAATTGACCCAGATAATGTGGGACTACTTTATGGTTCCCGCCTTCTGCGCATCGCTTCGGTCAGATTCCCGGTAGAGGGATCGGGACAATATGAACTTAGTAACTTAATATCAGTGAAGAGTTTTATTGTTTCAAGCTATCTTAAAACTATTTTAAATAGGTCAACGTACAATGTGCGGTTGTACGCGTATTGAACAAGTCATGAATATTCATTTTATCATTATTCGCGTCTCCCGCGTCGAGACGCGTCAGGGCGCGTCTAGACGCGTCTGATGCGCGGTTCTAGGTGATACGCACGCAGCACGCGCATGCAACGCGGTACGAACGCGTTTTTGGTGTACAAATACGTGAGCGCCAGTGTACGCATCGTATATCTCTTCAATTGTATGACATTGTATGAACTTGTATTTAAGTGACTTTTTTTTTGGTTTTGTCGTGTCGTAGCTCAATTTTTTCTTTCCCGTCGGGTCGTAGCGCATATTCTGAGTAATGTAATTATTATACTTTTATGTTTCGCAGTTGCTGGTTACAAGAAAGCTTATTACAGTGGATCATATATGGCCCTATTGTTTTATCTATAGTTGTAAGTAAAAGCGAATTTTGCGTTTTATGTTTGCTAGTATGCTTGACTGGAATGTTCGTAGCTCTAGTCGCACTGAATGAATGAGCCACCACAGAGTTCAAGCGGTACACAGGGATCGACAAAATGAGAACAGTAGTCTGTAAAACGTTTTGTAACCCAGACTGAATAACGCAGTATGAAAATGCTCTCTTTGTCTTTCTTTTGCTTTGGTTTATATTCCCAGCTGACTGAAAATAATGAAACTGCGCTTTTTCCAGTTTTAACTAAAAAGGACAAAAGCTGTGGAACGATTGCAATATAATACTGAACCGATATACATGTAGTCTCTGAGTCGCTGTGTATTTTGCCATTAAGACTTGTTCAAATGATCTTGAGCGAAAACATCATTGTTACGGAAACACTGCTTTTCTTGAATATTCACGAATACTTTGACGTCATATATTTAATGACTTGTGTCACGGGTATGGAAGGACGCTCTTGAAGCATGTTTTAAATGTTATGAATTGTGGAGGCAATGGCCTAACAAAAGCGCTAACCGCTAATCCGAGCACGCGAGTCTTTTTAAGAAAGTGCTTACAATAATTCATGGTATAACTTTACCCTGACTAACTACGATTGCTTGGCGTATCCCTTCGACGTCATTTCGCGGGATCCGCGAGTCGCAATTCCCGCGAATCATATAAGCTCCTGATTTTTTTGTGAGAATTTTATAAAAAAAAAAACTTTAGGTAAAATTTTATTTGGGCGTATATCTTTAAGATTAATGTCACTGGTTTTCGTCAAACATAACCAGTCATCAACAAATATTGTATTCTGTTACTGCCCACTTCAGTTAACAAAGGCAGAACACGTTATGAATATTGTAAACGGAAGTTGGCAAACGTTTAGGCAAAATATGATTTTATACAAGTATAAAACTGTTTTTTTTTTGTTTTTTTTTGGTCAGTTGATGTAATTATTCTAGGTGTACCAATTAAAAAAAACAATATGTTGTATTTCTCCAGCTCTTAAAGAGAAATGTAAGAAAGGCCATGTAGAAGTTTTGTTGGGGTTCCTTTACCACGTGAGGAATGTTAAAATCACCATTATTTTTGTTTCAGGTGAATGTGTTATTTTTGATAAATATTGTCCGGTTACTGATAACAAAGCTACGGCAAATGCCAGAAGCAGATCAGACCCGGTAATGTCATTTTTAGTTTGTATTTTGCATGCTATTGTACATTTCATTATGTAGTGTTTTGATTTTGTTAACTTGAAATGGAAGGCTCTTTAGTCAAGAAGCATAACGCAGCGCCTTGTTACATAATTAACATCCCAAGCTTGCAACGTCTAAATACACTAGGTACTTTTACAATTGCAACATAGTTCATGACTTAACTTTCATGGGGGAGGGGGTATGGATAGGGGCACTGTTCGGCATTAAGTAGTTTGTCGAGTGATGCCGAACAGTCATCCCGAAGGACAGATTTATATTTCCGCACATTACACACATAACAGATTATTTTTCCTTGCACACCTACAGATGTTCAACGTTTAGTATCCTATTGCGTCAAAAGTTTTTTCATACGTAGACTTTGTCATGAAAAGGTATATTTGAGATAGCTTAAGTCATTTTCTATCACTTTTTCAGCTTGTATACTAATGGGCACACCATGTTAACACTATGTCTGGAAGTTGTTTGTCGTTGTACCATTGTCCGCTGAAAATAGTGAATAAACTCAGAAAAGAATGCGCAACGTATCATTTCTTATTTTAGTTTTCCTTCATCATTACAGGAAGGCAACGAGGGCAACATTAATCCTTGTACCACTTCTAGGCATTCAGTATCTTTTGTTTCCAATAAGACCCAACCCAGGTTCGAATCTCGAGGAACTGTACCATATTGTTGTAGCATTATTCGTCTCATTGCAGGTAAGTTGATGGACTGAGCTGATATTGAACTACCCAGTCATATATGTCAATAAAGTTCCGTTATATCGAGCCGTTGCTTCTAAGTTTGAGGGACTGCTACCCGCTTGGCGATAAATGGCACTGAGGGCCGGCTTAAAGCTGCTGGCATGTCTGCCACAGGGGCACCAAGCAGCCCTCTATCTCTACTGGACATCCCGTAGGCCGGGGCCTTAATTACACATACAATTAATGTCGCACATGATGAAAAATGTAGGCAAATCTATAACTACCGGCAGAGTAACGATGACGGCACTTTGACGTCACAAATAGTTTTCTGGGCGTTCTATTTATAGTTGCTATGCATACCACTTGAAGTTCAATGGAAGTAAAATTCGTTTCATAAAAACAAAATATCAAACGATTTATTTATTTTCAAATAATTTAATTCAATGATAAACACAAAATGCACATAACCTCCTTGGGTACACAACGTTGAATAACAAATTAATGAGTTTAATTTAACGTTAAATCCAATGTTGTGTACCTGCCGGGTTGTTTGTATAATAATCTATCTTCCAGGGAGCCTTTGTGTCTTTGATTTACTGCTTCTGCAATGGAGAGGTGAGTAATTTATGTCGGTTTAACATGTCTTACCTTTATGATTCTCCACCATATTACAAAGGAAAACTCTTTCTGAAACTTCCCGTCTGCTTCCTCACACGATTAAAAGTGGGTTCTGTTCTTAAAGCACGTAAGTTGCTCTTTTATTTTAAAAAGGTATCTTCAAAGGGAAGGGAAGCAAGAGTGAATATGGAATTGCTTTTGCCACAGCATGTGTTCCCGTGCGTTTTTTTTTCAGCAAATTTATTCAACGTTTCATGTGGTATAGCTAACATTATAAAACGCTGTTAAAGAATAATAATCTAGGTATTTAGATTACATCAAGACTTTTCTAGAATCAAACTTGAATATGAAAATATTTTAAGACATACTAATACAGTCAACCCTCTTTATAACGACACCCTTTACAACAACAAAATTCTTTTATATCGTCATTTTAAAATGCACGGAATGGCTATATTGTTCTAAATATGTATTCTTTACAACAGCAAACGCTGTTGTTGTAAAGAGGGTCTATGGTAGCATGAGATATATTGAAAAAATCACATAAACTGTACATGAATGTTCCATGCCAATCTTTATATCTCCTTAAATATGTAAGAAACTCTAATAACGAATTGCAATCAGTTTTTACTGTACCCAATTTCATACCAGTTGTCAACAATTTCGTTTAAGTAATTTTGACTGGCTATTAACTGCGTGTAATACGTGTCTTTATCCCTATAATAAAGTAATAAAATGTTTAATTTTAATATTATTATACCCCCGACATACGAAGTATGTCGATGGGTATATAGTTTTCGTCTTTCCGTCCGTTCGTCCGTTTGTCCGTCTGTCTGTCCGTCCGTTCGTCCGTGTGTGCGTCCGTCCGTCCGTTAACATTTGCGTTAAAGTTTTGTCTTAAGTTTTTAATGTTTGCTTATGTTTTCAATATCCTTTGATGAAGCCGGTTGGTATGCGCCTAGATTTACTTACGGGTTCAAGCAGAATATTTATCATCATCTGGATGCTGCTGCTGACCTAAGGTAAGGCCACAGACTTAAACATTTGCTTTAAAGTTTTGTGTTAAGTTTTTGAATTGGCTTATGTTTCCAATATCCTTTGATGAAGCCTGTTGGTATTGCCTAGATTTACTTACAGGGTCAAGCAGAATACTTATCATCATCTGGACGCTGCTGCTGACCTAAGATCAAGGTTACAGACTTAAACATTTGTGTTTAAGTTTTGCGTTAAGTTTATAGTCTTCTTTTATATTTCTTATATCCTTTGATGGAACCTTTTGATATTTGACTAGAGCTACTTTTAGGTTCATACAGAGTAGGTTACATCATCTGGATGCTGCTGCTTACTAAAGGTCAAGGTCACAGACTTATGTTTTTGCGTTAAAGTTTTACGATAACCTTTTGATATATGACTATGTTTACTTTAATGTTCATGCAGACTACAACATCATTTGGATGCTGCTGCTGACCTAAGGTCAAGGTCACATCCTTAAACATTTGTGTTAAAGTTTTGTGTTAAATTTATATTCTTCTTTAATATTTCCAATATCCTTGGCCCCGTGCCAACCGGGGGTATAAATAGTTGGATGCTTTCGCTTGTAGCAGGTGGTGAAACCCCACTATACAAGCAACCGTCCGTTATATAGTTCATACAGTTTATCTGATCAAATTTGAATGATCAAATCTTCCGTACAAACAGATCCAACGTGCGCATTTAAATAAACCCCATGTAGAAATTTATTAATACATATTTAAGTAGGCATCAAACGCGAATTCTATCCTGTCGATCTTTACTATTTCATGATACTAACATGCTTCATTTGTTTGTGTATCATTCTGTGCCCGTGGGTCGCACACGGGACGAGGATTATTACCTCATCTGTGCATAACAATTGTCTTGTTTTTGTATCACTTTTCCAAACTCGAGCACGTTGCACTTTAAAATAAGAAAGAAATTTGTATCAACAGAAAAATAATAAACAATTTGTCTTCTGTAGCAATTTTCTGCTACGTTTTGTTAGCATATGCCTTAAAGTTTCAAATCATTTAACAAATCTTATATGTTGCTACCTCTTCCTACCTATATAGTAACTTTGACAACTTCTTAGTCTCATTGCATATACTCCGGATATGGATCTTCTATTCCGACAACGCCAAAGACGTCTTTTCAGCAAACGGTTCTCTTTTTCCCTTTGTCTGTGGGGAATAAAATTTACAGACCACTTTACTTCTGTAGTGGACGGGGTGAAATTCCCTGTCAAAACAGGAGCCACCTGTTTGCCGTGGGTGGCGTCTCGTATGCTGGAAAAAGGGATCCTGGTAGTTGAAGAAAGCCCAGGGATCTCCAGCTTTCCAACACACTACTTTGGCCCTGGCTTCAGATAGACGAGCGTTTCGGGTTAGGCCCGACCCGTTTCAATCGGCTCAGTCGTGCTAAGCTCTAGAAATACGCTTCTTGATCCTTCACTTCCTTCTTTCTTTATACGTATCTATAATGGTACATACCGGGCTTAAAATATTCCCTTCGTTTCTTTCTATATGGGTATTTTCGATGGGCAGCGGCTGATGGGTTAATTGACGGGCATATTTTTCGGCCTTCAACATTGGGGGTTTAAACCGAGGGATTTGATCGTTGAGTATAATGGTTATGTAGCTTTGGCGTTGGGAATAGGAGGTCCATTCCCCTAAAATGTCCCCTTGTAGGACTCCGCGGAGGGTGAAGCGCATAGCCAATGAATAATGTACATCAATCATGGCATCCACAAGAAAAAGAACATTTCGAATGGACTCTGATGACGACGCGGACCAGCCCTCATTTTTCGCATTTCAAGGCAATGTTACTTTCGCTAAATTTTTAGTCATTCAATCACTTGAAGAGAAGGCGGTCACGACCCTTTCCCCTTTCGTGATTGAGAAACAAATTGAAAGTTTAATTGGGACACCTAAATCTGTGAAAAAACTAAAAAACAAGACTCTCCTTATTGAAACATGTAGAAAAGCACAAACCGACAATCTATTGAAAATTTCCACCTTTTTTTCTGTCACGGAGCATACAAGCCTTAACTCTTCAAAAGGCATCATCCGTGACAGGATGCTGAAAAGGGAAAAAGAAAATGAAATCGTCGAATACCTAAAAGAACAGGGCGTGACCGCCTGCAAACGCTTTACCATCAAAAAAGATCACGAAACTGTTGAGACGAATACATTACTTCTCACGTTCAACTCCGTCACAGTACCGAAATCGTTAAAAATCTTTTACCGAGTTGTTCCGGTTGACGTGTATGTGCCAAACCCTCTGCGGTGTTTCAACTGTCAGAGGTTTGGCCATCACGAAAACAAATGCCCCGTTGATCCCGGATCTGTTTGTGCGACTTGTGGGGCGGGAGGTCATGACCACCGTACCTCCGCGTGCAAAAATCCGGCCAAATGCGTTAACTGCGGCAAAGATCACGTCTCTCGATCCAGCGTATGTGAAATATGGAAAAAAGAAAAAGAAATTTTGAAAATTAAGGTCAACAAAATGTTACATATTTGGAAGCTAGGAAATTATATGAAAGCCAAACTCAAACATCGGAATTAGACTTCACAAAAATTGTACACTTACTTGCAAGACCCGAAACAAAAACTACTGGTACCCAATTTTTCGAAAAAGATTTTGACATTCTGCCATCTTCCAAACTTATTACACCATCTGTAAAACCAACATCTCAGCCGAGAGCAACTACAGCCCGTTCTGGCTCAGGTTCACAGCCTCGGGCAGCTTAGGCGGCTCGCCAACTAGTTCTCAGTCTAATTCTCAGTCTAGTTCACAGTCTAATTCACAATCTAGTTCACAGTCTAGTTCGTCTGGTTCGCAGTCTGCTAGACAGACTAAGGAACAGCTTAAAGCGGCAGCTAAAGCGCAGAAGGAGAAGGATAAACATCGTTCTCCTTCTGGTCACGGCTCTGGCTGTCGATCACATTCTGGAGGAGGATCGTCCTCCAATAAACCTGTCATCGGAGGCTCGTCCTCCAAAACCGGCAAAGGATCTCCAGATCTTGTTAAAACGGTCAATAAATATGGCGCTTTGGAGGATGACATGGATACTGCTTAGGAGAAGTATATTCTCCTGATTGGTCTCCCGACACGTTTGTTTCTCTCCCATTCATTTAAACATGGATAAAAAGTCAATAATACAGTGGAACTGTCGTGGTCTTAAAGCAAATTATAATGAATTACTAATTTTAATGTCTCTTTTATCTCCATGTGTCATTTGTCTTCAAGATACCTTTTTAAAGCAGTCAGATAATGTTAGTTTTAGAGATTTTAGTATACTATATTTGTCCTGATGGTCAAAGAACATCAGGAGGAACTTCGATTCTCGTAAAATCTAACATTCCACATAGTCAGTTTAATCTGAATACAAACTTACAAGCAGTTGCCGTCAATGTTACTTTATCCAAAAAAGTAACGATATGCTCTATCTATATTCCGCCAAATGATGTACTTTCTAAAAATTCCTTGGTCAATCTAGTAGACCAATTGCCGCAGCCATTTATGTTAGTTGGTGACTTCAATGGTCACAGTAAAACCTGGGGTTGTTTGAATACAAATGACAGAGGAGAAATTATTGAAGATGTAATTGCTGAAAATGATTTGTGTATACTTAATGAAAAACAGCGTACATATCTTCACCCTCCCACGGGAAATTATTTTGCCATAGATTTGTCTATTTGTCATCCTAATATATATTTAGATTTTGACTGGTCAGTTTGTGATGACCTGCATGGAAGCAATCACTTCCCAATCATAATTAAAGAAATTGATTCATCTGATGAAGAACAGCATTCTCGATGGAATTTGAAAAAAGCAAATTGGGAAATGTTCGTAACATCATGTCAGGAGCGGCTTAGCTCTGAAAAGTTCAAAACAGCAGAAGATATGTCCGCTTTTACATCAGCATTACATGCAATTTCGGAAGGAAGTATTCCGAAATCCTCGACAAGTTCAAAAAGGCGTAATCCATGGTTTACTAATGAATGTAAAACTGCAATAAACAAACGCAAATCGTCTTTACGAAAATTCAATAAAAATCCGTCTCGTGAAAATCATGTACATTCAAAGTAACTCGTGCTAAAGCACGAAGAACTATTAAAAAAGCCAAACGTTCATCATGGCAACAATATGTCAACAAATTAAATCCCAAAACGCCAGTAAAAAAGATATGGGAAATGATACGAAAAATCAGTGGGAAAAACAAGAAACAAGAATGTGTTCATATTAAATCTTCCAACGGTAACAAATTTTTTTTCCACTGCAGAGATTTCCAATGCATTAGGCGAAAACTTCCATAAAAATACTTCAAGTTCAAATTACAGTCAACGATTTCAGGAACTGAAAACTGAAAAAGAATCAGAAAATTTAAATTTTCAGTCATTAATAACGAAAATTATAATCTTCCCTTCAGTATATCAGAACTAAAGGAGTCTCTTGATAAATGTAAAGATACGGCCGCAGGGTCAGACGATATTCACTATCAAATCCTTAAACATTTACCACCTGATGCATTGGAGACCTTACTTATAACGTTGAATGATATTTGGCATACTGGAAATTTTCCAGAAGACTGGCATAAAGCAGTCATCATTCCTATTCCCAAACCGGATAAGGATAAGACGGAAGCTACAAATTACCGACCGATAGCGTTAACAAGTTGCATATGTAAAACAATGGAGAGGATGATTAACGATAGGCTCGTTTGGTTCCTGGAGTCAAATAACTTGATTTCCAGAAATCAAGCGGGCTTTCGTAAGAATCACAGTACTATAGATCATTTATTTCGATTAGAAACTTTTATTCGTGATGCATTTGTGAAAAAAGAACATGTCGTCGCAATATTTTTTGATCTGGAGAAAGCGTACGACACGACGTGGAAATATGGCATCATGAAAGATTTACATAATATTGGCCTTCGAGGCCGACTTCCAAACTTTATTTCGAATTTTTTATCTGACAGATCCTTTAATGTTAGAATAGGGTCTACATTATCTGACACTTTTAAACAAGAACAGGGTGTTCCTCAGGGAAGTATTTTATCACCTACTTTATTTAATATAAAAATCAATAACATTGTTAAATGTGTTAACGATACCGATTCTTCATTATATGTTGACGACTTTGGCATCTTTTACAAATCGAAAAATATGGAAAACATAGAATTCAGACTTCAAAGATGCCTGAATAAAGTAGAGACCTGGGCCACAGAAAACGGCTTCAAATTTTATAAAACTAAAACCCAATGTGTTCATTTCTGTCAGTTGAGGGGTTTGCACCCCGACCCAGTTCTTAACATTTATGGATCGCCAATTCCAGTTGTAAATAAGGCCAAATTTTTAGGCCTTCTGTTCGATAAGAAACTCACTTTTATTCCTCACATAAAAGCTCTGAAAGCTAAATTTTTAAAATATGTTTTAAAAGTGCTCTCCAATACAAATTGGGGAGGAGATTGTACTGTTCTTCTTAACCTGTATAGATCTCTTGTGAGATCTAAACTGGATTATGGTTTAGTCGTATATGGTTCGGCACGAAAATCATACCTTAAATGTCTTGACACCATTCATCATCAAGGGTTACGTCTTGCTCTTGGAGCATTTCGAACATCTCCCGTAGAAAGTCTTTATGCAGAGTCGAATGAACCGTCTCTATATATCAGAAGAGAGAAATTATCACTACAATATGTATCAAAACTAGCTGCAAACACAAAGAATGCTGCTTACGATTGTGTTTTTAATCCTCGGCATGAAATGTTTTATAACAACAAACCGAGATCTATTAAACCCTTGGGTTTACGTATTAAACCTTTGCTAGTAGACTCTCATATTGACATAAAAACATCCAGAAATTTTCTTTACCTGTCCAAGAGCCATGGACATTAAAACCTCCTAACGTTATTTTATCATTACATAAGAATAAAAAATCACAGACGAACCCTGACCTTCTTCAATCAGAATTCTTGCAAGTAAAATCTAATTTTCCGAATCATACCACAATCTATACGGATGGTTCAAAACAAGAAGATAAAGTTGCATGCTCGGTTGTAAGATCCCTATTCACAGATACTATACGATTACCAAATGGCAGCTCTATATTTACAGCTGAAGCTAAAGCCATAGATTTGGCCCTCAATCAAATTTCAGTTCAAGAAAACAATCCGTTTATTATATTTTCAGACTCACTTTCTGTTTTATCATCACTTAAAAACGTCAATCACCCCAATCCTTTAATACAACAATTACTTCGTAAAAATTTTCAGTTACCATCAAAAGAAATAATCTTTTGTTGGGTTCCAAGTCACGTCAATATTCGTGGAAATGACCTGGCCAATAAAGAGGCCAAGACAGCTTTAAATTTACCAGAAAGTACCATCCGAATTCCGCACTCAGATTTTAAATCTCAAAAAATAATACATATATCAAATCAAAATGTCAAACTAATTGGGATAATCAAATTCATAACAAACTCCGGCAAATTAAACCAGATTTTCACAGCAAGGACAATATACTATCAAATAGAAAAGAACAGACTGTCACTACCAGATGCCGAATAGGGCATACCAGAATTACACATTCGTTTTTATTAAATAATGAGATGGCACCATTTTGCATACCATGCAATGAAGTCATTACTATCAAACATCTTCTTGTGTCATGCACTGACTTTAACCATATTCGTTCAAAATATTACAACATTAAAACCATAACCGAGCTTTTTAGCAAAGTTTCTTCTATCCAAATTATTAATTTTTTAAAGGAAGCTGGACTTTTTAACAAGATTTAGTCTTTTATTGTACATAACATTTTTATTATTTGGACGTAACATAATACTTTAAACATTTGATCGTTTTTTTAATTTGTCTTATAGAAACGTTTTAAATTGCTGACGTTCAGACGCTATATGCCCTTACCAGGGTTGAGCGTCTATAAATAACTTAAACATTCATTCATTCCAATATCCTTTGATGGAACCTTTTGATATTTGATTAGGTTTACTATTAGGTTTATAGCTGCTTACCAAAGGTCAAGGTCACAGAATTGTATATTTGCATTAAAGATTTGCGTTAACTTTATATTCTTTGTTTAAATTTCCAACATCTTTTGATGAAACCTTTTTGATATATGGCTAAGTTTTCTTCTGTGTTCATGCAGATTAGTTGACATCATCTGGATGTTGCTGCTGACCAAGGTCATGAGCACAGACACATATGTTTACATTAAAGTTATGTGTTAAGTTGGTACTCTATGCTGATATTTGTAATAAACTTTGATGGAACCATTTGATGGGTGACTAAGTTTCCTTCTAGGTTCAAACCATGTATGAGATTGGTTTCATTAGGCAGTAGTTTCATAAGGCGGTGGTTTCATTAGGCGGTGGCACTGGTCGGGGGTATACGTGAGCCCCTGCTCACTTGCTCTAGTTTTAAGCTGGCGCAAAATAGCTGGAAAAGCCGAGACGCAGTTGTTTGACAGTTTGATTGCAGAAAAAAAACAGGTTCAACTCGTGTTATTTTATTTTTATTTATTCATTTGATGTATTAATTTATTGAAATAACAATGCTTGCTCGATCAAAAAATTTTAGTTCTGGTATAAAAATCTGTCTTTGTTAGGTAATAGCAGTTTTAAAGAGAAAATGGAACCAACGCAGACTAATGAGACAAAATAGTACCAGAACTTCCACTGTACAAGACCGCATGGCCACCACTTATACGACCATCGACCACATGTCCCAGGCTAATACTGCAACAACATACTACAGTACAACTGAAAATAAGGTAAACTATAAAAAAAGGTTTATCAAATGAAGTTACTCACAATAAATAATTAAAGATAATTGTTTAACATTCATGTGTTCGTCGAAATATTTTAAGAGAGGCGCCGTGGTCGAGTGGTAAGAGTTACTCGGTTATGGTGTAGAAGCTTTCGGGTTCGAATTCCGGGTTGGGAAAACCGGCGACAGAAAAACCATGTCTGTCAACCCAGTATATGGGTACATGTACTTTAATCGAATCAGCGAAGGATAAGGCAGCGCAAGGAGAGGGATTAGCTTCGCCTTTCATATGATGTACCCAAGATACATTCATTGGGTCTCTAATTCCAACTGTCCATATCCTTTACTTTTAAATATTACGTGTTCTATCAAATTAAAAGATATGTGCGTCTATATTGATGCATGATGGTTATCCCGTTTCTGCTAAGTTGACTTTTTTAACCTATTAATTCCAATGAGTCTGTTCACCAAGAAATTGCTATAGTTTTTTTCTTTGAGAACAATGTTTATCATGATAAGTCTCCACGTGTATCTAGTCTGCAGTATTTGCTTGAGACTCTCGCCTTAAATCGGTTAATGCCTTAAGTTGGATTTACTTTTCTCTGGTTTCGTCACCAGATATTGTCAGGGTCACTGAAGAGGCTTTATTAGCCGAAACTACGTAGTCTGGCCCATGGTCCTTCTTCCGAATGTATTTTCTGCTCTTGAAGGAACTGTTTAAGATTTTAATTTTACCTCATTGCAGCTGTGTTGTGCCGTGTGGCGGCCGTAAAACGTCTCCCCGTACATCATCCATAGTGCAGATTATATTTTATTTTCGTCCTTTGAGATCAGAGGATATATGCTGATAAATCTAAAATTTGAAATTGATTTAGACTATTATTCTAGATCATCGTCTTTTATATAATTTGGATCCTTTTTGATACTTTATCAGTCTTAACTCGACTACCCAATTAAAATTAAGTCATTATAGTATGCTTTTCTCTGGTTTTGTCACCAGATACTGTCAGGGTCACTGAAGAGGCTTTATTAGCAAAAACTACGTAGTCTGGCCCATGTTCCTTCTTCCGAATGTATTTTCTGCTCTTTGAAGGAACTACATGTATTTAAGATTTTAGTTAAAGATGCTTTTAGTGGTACAAATGATGCACATGTTCTAATTTCTATATGCTATTTTCATTGAACTTGCAGCTGTAACATTTTCTCATCTTCTTGCAATCAATGTTTATTTACTTGACGCTGATTACTGTTTTCATTGTGTGTTATTTTATGAAAGGTATCCCTCTGACTCCACAACCGAATAATCTGTTTTAATCTATTTAAATGCGTTCTTTCATTCGACTTTCTGTTCGTTGAATAATTCGTCAATAAAAAAAAATTGAGTCGCGAAACGACAAAACCAACAAAGTGGCATATACACCCAGCGAAAACTCAGATCAGCCTGTGCATCCGTCCAGTCTGATCAGAATCTTCTCTGTGCATTTACAGGGAAGCTAAGGGTCTAATCTGGCTCCATGTGGGCAGCGAAGACCGATCAAATTGGGCTGATGCCCAGGTTGATCTGAGTGTTCACTGGCGGACATGCACTTTCATGCAGATTTCCATTTTGTATAAAAGTAAACTTACATTTCAGGAGCCGCCACTCGAGATGTCAAAGCTTTCAAACGCAGAGCAATAAATGACGTCATTTACTAATTATGGTTTTGTTTGGTCTTGCCATCACATTAGACAACGAGATATAAATTTGCTTCCATAAGGCGGCGACCTCATGCCAGTGCTCAAAAGCTAAGACTGTGTCATTCTGATCCGAAAACATTCTCCGAAATATCACGACACTTTGCATGAACGTCTTACCTGAGGAAGCTGCGGAGTTTTTATTACCTCAGATGGGATGTTTTGAAATGTTAACGTGTCAAGAAAAAAAAAACTCATGAGAAGGAAGTTGTAAAATGTATTGTATCTTACTGACAATTTATATTTCACATCTAGAAATGTGATGTGTGAAATTTTACAAGTTTATTGTCCATTTGGACTCCAAAGTTAAAACTTATCCATATTTAGTAAATTGAAGTGTACATAGTATAATGGTAAAACTTGCCCTTTTGTATTTCGTATGTGAATCCGTCCATGTGTTAATATTTTTGTGACAGTCCTTTTTCCTCATTTTTCATTTAGTTCGAATGTTTTTAACGTGTGTGTCACACCTCCATGGCTTTCGCCATTTCTATAAAGGGGAGCATTTTTTGTGACTTCCCATTTGCTTTCTGGAGTGATATAACCCCTCCAACATGGGTCAACTCTTAAAGGAAAGATTCTGACCCCCATTGAGAAGGGGTGCAAATGCGAATATGGCATATAATTTTTCACAGTTTATTCCTCACAAGACTCTCAACGTTTCGGCTGATACACCGAAACGTGGAGAGTCTTGTGAGGAATAAAATGTGAAAATAAATTTGTAACAAAGATTATGCGATTATAAGAAAATAGCAGAGTTGCTTCTTCTGAAAATGTTAGCTATTGCCCTACTTTTGACTTGTTGTATAACAATGAATGCCATGTCGTTTTACAATAAAGTTGGTGTAAATTTGCTGAATTTTAATATTCTGTCAAAAATGTTGTATAGATGAATACCTTATGGGTTTACAACCACATTCATATTGTATTAGTCATGTCGAGCCGACAGAAGGTTGAATATGAAAGGCTGTATGCAACGAAGGCCTGTTTACATATGGGAAAAATCCGCAAGCAGCGAGATATTAATCCTGTCCGCAAGCCTATCTAGCAAGCGCTTAATTCATTGATACCGGAACTTAAAAATGATAAATGATGCAACAGCAATTTCTTTCCAACAAAATACAGTCAAACCTGTCTTAATGGCCACCTCTATCAAGCAAGCAGCCTGTATTAAGCAAGCATGTTTTAATTTCCCGAAAAAAGCAAATACATTGAAATGTACCTGTACATGTATTAAGCAAGCGCCTGTCTTAAGCAAGCACATTTTAATTATCCCATAGGTGCTTGCTTAATACAGGTTGGACTCTATCAAAGTGTATGGGTTCACCTTGATGTTTTCCTGCCATTTTACTAAAGATAAACAATTTTTATAACTTCCTGTTTGCTTCCCCGTATGATGTAGCATTTCCAAACTGGGCCTACTCTTAAGGTTCTGCAGTACACTTCGGCCATTTTGGACCATATTTCTGCATAAAATCACATCTAATCACAGCCCTAATGAAGCAAACTTTTGAAATAAAAGTGGTTCTTTCCCCTAGATATAATGAAACTGTATCTCTAAATGTACAGAATGCTATTGTAAAAGGTACCTTTGAAGAGTTCTCATTTTTTTCGTTTTTCTCTCACATGGTCAAAATTTGTCTAAGTCCATTTTATACAAGAAAGTGTTGATATTATCCCCGTGATGTCACATGATATTATTCAAGCATTACTGAGTTTGTCTACCTGAACACACTGTTCACCCAGATGCAACAAGTTGGTGCCCATGCTAAAACATGCTCATATAAGTTTATGGGAAAATGCACTTTTTGAAGTGCATGCTACTATTATTTGTCTGTGTATTGTTACAGAAGTGCTAGGAATTTGCCATCAGTGTTGAAGGCAGCAAGTTCCAGCAGCTAAGCCTGGGGAAGTAGTTGAAACTCTGGGGGCTTCGAGCCTAATGTGAAGCCATATATCAGTTATGAATCATTCTTTCTATTCTGTAATGTTAAGTGCTTATTTTGAACAGTCTTTCATAACAATGTTCTGTATCATCAATTCAATATAATGATTAAAACGTCCATCTCTGTGATTTACTTGTCTTTTAAAAATCATGTTATAACAAATGAAAAACAGCCTAGACTTCTCATTTCTCCTTACTTGGAGCCCTTTACTCCATTTATTTGGCTGGGCACTCCTTTTTTCAGAGAATAGTCCACTCTTAATATCTGAAAGTCAAAGTTCATCTCAAACTACTGGTAGCTCAAAGTCAATTTTCTGATCCCGGAATATTTATTTTGAGATACCAGTAGTTTATAGTAACAGGAGATGAAATATGTCCAAACCATTTTCTTTGATTTGAGAGGGTACTTTGAAATATCAGTGTTTGAGATAACAAGAGTTAACTTAACTATATCGTAAAAACTGCATTATCATAAAAACTGCATTATGGGACATCTACGTTTTCTCAAGATATCTGTAAGGGACTCTTATTTCAACATCCTACTGAAAACCCTGGAGGGATTTTCTTTCTGTTCACAGGGGCCGAAAATGCCGAGCCCTATTGTCGATGGAAACATCATTAAAATCATACAGAATTGACAATGTTTAAAAAACCCAAGGTTTGGGAAAAAGGCAACATTCTCAAAATACTTGGAAAAGCTCTGGCACATACATGTACTACTTAAACCAATATAAAAGCTTAATCTTGTCATGCATTTTGCAAATTTAAATTAAAATCTTAAAAGAGTTCCTTCAAGAGCAGAGAATAAATTCATCAGAAGGAACATGGGTCAGACTACGTAGTTTCGGCTAATAAAGCCTATTGTATTTCTTCCAATAAATGTCTCCTCTCTAACAAACACTCCTTCCCTTCTTTTTCTGTAAAGATTGACAACATAACAAAGAGATTCGCTCCAGACCACCATTTTTTATTCATTGACATAGTTTTGTCTAAAGAGTTTCATATATCGACCCTAGGACTAGCACTGCCCCTGGCATTTATTAAGACACATACAGTACTTTCTCAGTAAGGTGCAATTATGGATAACTAATTATGGAAGTTCTTTGCGCGTTTGTTTTTCGTATAAAATTGTATAGTCTCTCATACCTGCAGGGGAGTTTTTTATGGCCCTACCAACATTTATCACCTAATGCAGCGAGAATAAAAAAAATCTGATGGATGAGCTTCTGGAATCAAAGAATGAAATTAGCAGACTCTGTTCATGTGCAGTTATTTAAGTTTGCAACTTTACTGCCCATATACCCCTGCCCAGAAAGATTGGATAGAAAAAAAATGAATTGGATGAAAAAGTCAGCTACAAACAATCCCCATAAAGCACCTACTGCAAGAACAGCAGAGCCTTGTCCCAACATTGGCCAGTATCAGCAGTACTCCCCAGTGCTAAAGGCTGTCTTGGCATCTTCGCCCTCCCATTTATCTCCAAGTGTTAGAATAAATACTATATTTGTGACATGAAATTAAAACTGCCCATAGAATGAATGTTTTCATGTAAATTGTTCTGTGTACAACTGGATATCCGGAGTGTTTGACAGCTATGCTGTGATACATATATTTGCTTGTAGACATTTAAACCTTGCATTTGTGATATTGAGTCAGAAACTTGATCCATGAAAAATCTCATGCTATTATTTAGATACAGAGTTTAAAAAATAAATTCCACAAACATGTGGCTGAATCAGAATATGTTAGTATCATGCATCTAAATCCATTTGATAAGACAGTTATAGATTTTTTGGATTGTTTTTGAAGAGAACCCCCCCCCCCCCCCCACCCTTCCCTCCCCCATTCTTGAAGCTGAAAAAATAGTGATATCACTCATTCAATGTCACATCAACGTATAAATTTATACAGTCAGAGAAGGGCTGCAACAGGCAAAATATTATGCAGCCATTAAAACGATGGTAATACCATTTTAGCTACCTTTACAAAGTGGCTGTTGACCGAGAACACGGTAGCAAAAATTACCATGAACGATACTATTGTTAGTGGCTGTCGACCGAGCTGAAAGTGCTGTTGATTATCTCTGTCAACAGCCACTTTTGCATGTATGGCTAATGAATGTTTCGGTCGACAGCGCAGGCAGGAAAATTGGTATTACCCACTTTTAAATGTGGAATATTCAACCTGCATTTCAAAGATATTTTTCAGGGTTATTCCACAACATATGTCTAAACAAACACGCAACCAAATCCACATACCCACCCACACACCAAATGTTTTACAGAGACATGATGCATACCGACATATGTGGTCAGAAGAAACAATGTTGTTTGCTATAGGACTTTGTAAGATTGTAAATATGGCAATAGTTTCACAGGTAACTTCCACAGGTGAAATAGGTATTAAATATAAGGCCAATAAAATGATACATGTGTGTTTTCAGTAACATTTGATTTCCAATATAGATGGTATATCAGACTCGTTTTATATAAAAAAAAAACTATATTGAGACGATAGGGAGCCAATATGGATGACTAAGGGAATACCCAAGAAATCTTTCCAAACATGTCGGTGTTGCAGTGGAAAAACTCTAGACATCACTGACTTGCCTGAAACATGCAACTTTTTAATGTAAGCCTAAGCAGGGTATATGTCAACACTTTCTTGTATAAAATGGACTTAGACAAATTTTGACCATGTGAGAGAAAAACGAAAAAAATGAGAACTCTTCAAAGGTACCTTTTACAATAGCATTCTGTACATTTAGAGATATAGTTTCATTATATCTAGGGGAAAGAACCACTTTTATTTCAAAAAATTGCTTTATTTTGGCTGTGATTAGATGTGATTTTATGCAGAAATATGGTCCAAAATGGCCGAAGTGTACTGCGGAACCTTAAAGAAACAAAACTGCTTCCGAAGATACCAAATCTTTTCTTTTAGAGTTGATCGTTGTTGAGAGAAAAGAAGCAAACAAAAAACTGGTAGAGTTGCTTTACCTCAAAGTGCACTCATTGACTTTAAGGCCGCAGCAATCATGAATCATCGTTGTCTGTCAGTTAGTATTTACCTCATTCCTTCAATCTCATACTTAGCACGCTCATACAGAAAAGTATGCCCCCATAGCCAAGGGCGTCGCTGCCTATACACAAATACTCAGGTACGTATTGAAATTTTGTCAAACTGACAAAATTTCAACATGCACCTGCATATTTGCATGATGCAATAACAAAATAAATATGATAAGATTCCAATACCAAAAAGCAGAAAGACAAAGCAATATGAAATAACTTAGGGGCGAATTCCCTTCAAAGAGAATAAAACATATTCTTTTATACTTTCCAATGGATTATAGAGATTTCTCGGTGAAATCGAAACTGATAATCTCACTGTTTCAAACAGTGAAATTATCACTTTCGATTTCACTGTTTCAGAAATAGGATTTTTGTGAAATAGCCAGATTTTTTTGTTGATTAATTGGCTAATTCTTATCTGCCTTGACAAAAATTACGTCACGCATGCTTGCACGTCATTACGACGTTAATGACGTCACATAAAGCGCCAACGTAACATAGTTACTGCACGCGACGTCAGGCCGACTAAGCCTCCTGTAGGCATTCTATCTTGGCAATTTTTTGCGATCTGTTTATCAAAATGGTATTTGATGCTATTTTTCAGTTGCAAACTATGTTTACAACCAATATCATACCCAATAAACACGCTGGAAGCATCAAATTTGACGCAAAACGGCTATGTAAAAAAGTTGTTTTTCGGTCGTGATGGCTGACGCTATTGAATAAACAGAATTTTTGCGATTTTCAGGCATAAAAGAAATAGAAAATTTGACTTTTTCAGTGTAAGATGAATTTTTATTTCACTCATGAACACCAAAAGTGGTATTTTCACTCGTAGCTTCGCCACTCGTGAAAATACTGCTTTTGGTGTTCATTCGGTGAAATAAAGATCGATCTTACACTGAAAAAGTCAAATATCCTCTATATAATTGTGGCTATCATAAAATCATATATTGCTATTCCTCTGATAGTTGAGTTTCTTTAAAACCTACCTCTAGTCAAGTGCTAACCCACTCATCGTGGTCCAGTTTCCCCTTGTCATTCATTCACTTTGATTTACTAACACTTGTACATGTAATGCCTGTCTCACCCTTTAACATCACAGTTAGGGCAGTTCCCTTTCCAGTATGAGGGATGTCCATTTAAAGTTTACATTTCCGAAGCCACGCCTCCTTTAAACAGGTAAGCATCTCTTCATTAACTGTAAATCACGGGCTTACTGTGGGAAATTGAATACCTTAGATTTTGTTTGTGGGACTATGCCAACTGCTAAGCTGTCGCTGCGTTTGTCGGTCAAACATTGTCAGGTGACCACTGAGTGACATTCTGGGTGTGACTCTGAAAGGTGTATACACGTGGGTGTATATATAATTATAATCTTTATTTATAGTCGCTCCTGTTCATTAACAGCGAACGTAAGCTCTATTGCGTGTACTTCCCTCTGTGATAAGGAAATATTTACATTTTCATTTTTGGTGTATTTATTGTGAAGACATAAAGTGAACCTTTGGAACGTAATGATAGTTATCATTCCAATAAGTACAGTGAGCCACGCGATGTAACCGGACTTTAAATGACGTAAAAATAAAACATGGCTCTCATCAATTTGATTAGACGTCGGGGACGTCGGGGCGTTTTTGATGCTTTTAGCAGAAAAAACAGCGTGTAAATATTTCATTTTTTCAATTTTAGCTTTTATATAAGACCTTTCTTCAAGGTTTTGATTAAAACGAATGTAAATATAAGCAATGGATTTAATTTTTCTGGTGTTTTATCGGAGTGTTAACTACGCAGGGTCACTAGCAAAGTTCAAATGAGCCCCTTCAGGGTCCATTCACTTTGCGTGCGCCCAATGTAGTTTAAACTTCGATAAACCTCAGAAAAATGAAATTTATTCCTTCAAACATTTACCTTCAAATCAGAATAATCTGTCCTTGAAATATCAAAACAACAACAACAAAAAAAAAAAAACAAAAAAAAAAAACGTTATATCTTTGAATGTCATCTTTACCGTCCCGACATGACCATAGTTGTTTACCGTGGACGTTAAGCATCAAATCAATTCAATAATCAATTCTCCGTTTATTTTTACATATTAAGGCGTACACCGCTTTATTTTAACTCCATTGTTCCAAAGGAGAACATTTTTATGTGATTTCTTGTTTGCTTCCCTGCACTACGCAACCTTTCAAAATGAGGCCCACTTTTTAAAGATAATTGCATCCGAGTTTCAAGGAAACACATTTGCTGCGAGCAAATTCGTTCCTTTAAGAGTTGTCCCTCTTTATAAAGGGAAATAAAAATCACTCCATGAGATGAATCCATTACATAACAAAAGTGTTAGAGGACACATTTATTTTACAATTTACATTTCCGAAGCCACGCCTCCTTTAAACAGGTTAGCATCTTTTCATTAACTGTAAATCACGGGCTTACTGTGGGAAATTGAACACCTTCGATTTTGTTTGTGGGACTAAGGCAACTGCTAAGTTGTCGCTGCGTTTGTCAGTTAAACATTATCAGGTGACCACTGAGTGACATTCTGGGTGTGACTCTGAAAGGTCTTTTACAATAATAATTTTGAAAAAAAAATTATAATCGTTATTTATAGTCGCTCCTGTTTATTAACAGCGAAAGTAAGCTCTATTGCATGTATTTCCCTTTGTGATAAGGAAATATTTACATTTTCATTTTTGATGTATTTACTGTGAAGACCTATAGTGAACCACTTGAACGTAATGAGAGTTAACATTCCAATAATTACAGCGAGCCACAAGATGTCACCGGACTTTAATGACGTAAAAATAAAACGGGGCTCTCTACAATTTGATTGGACGTCGGCGTCGTCATGACGTTTTTTATGCTTTTAGCAGAAACAACAGCGTGTAAATATTTCACTTTTTCAATTTTATCTCTTATATAAGACCTTTTGTCAAGGTTTTGATTGAAACGAATGTAAATATAAGCAATGAATTTAATTTTTCTGGTGTTTTATCGGAGTGTTAACTACGCAGGGTCACTAGCAAAGTTCAAATGAGCCCCTTCAGGGTCCATTCACTTTGTATGCGACCCAATGTAGTTTTAACTTCGATAAACCTCAGAAAAATGAAATTAATTCCTTCAAACATTTACCTGGGACAGAAGAATCTGTCCTTGAAAAAATAATAATGATAAAAAAAAACGTCATATCTTTTATTTTAACCCCATTGTTCCAAAGAAGAACATTTTTATGTGATTTCTTGTTTGCTTCCCTGCACTACGCAACCTTTCAAAATGAGGCCCACTGTTTAAAGATAATTGCATCCGAGTTTCAAGGAAACACATTTGCTGCGAGCAAATTCGTTCCTTTAAGAGTTGTCCCTCTTAATAAAGGGAAATAAAACTCTCTCCATGAGATGTATCCATAACAAAATTGTTAGAGGACGGTAAATGCGTCCTCTAACAATTTTGTTATATAATGGATACATCTTTTTATATGTGACAGTGTCTGGCATTTTGAGCCTTACGGAGCGAATATCGGAAATTATGTTTTTAACATTTTCATATTTATTAATGCTTTCAGAACAGACTTTGAGAAGCACAAAGAAATAGCGCTAAGGTTTACTGCAAAAGCAAACGAAATTCACACCCACCCGATTTTTTGTTTTCGTTTCCCTGATTGGATATTATTTACATACTAGCTGGAAAACCCTTTATAACTCTGGTTCGCGACATCTCTTTTTCAAAGATCTATAATGCGAACATTCTTAAAAGAGAGTAGATAAAGAAAATTAAACATACCGATAGAAATGTTGAATCACGCTTTTCAGGAGACGCTTTGAAATTCATTAGTCAGTGCGCGGAAATACAATTAACTTTACGTGCAAATTTTATGACGTCACTTTCAATAACGTTTCGTGACCTCAACGTCGCACCTCAACAAGGCTCAAAATCTCAGGCACTGTCACAATATTATAATGGATACATGTTATATAATGGATACATATTTTTGACATGCAAAAACCATCCATACATCAAACCAGACATAAAAGTAAATCAATAAATTTTCAGATTCATTTTTGTTTGCTTTTTACTCCGTCTTTTATATGTAACATGAAATTATATATTTTTCTTAACCCATTTTCAGTCTCGGTTTCGGGCCTCAGCTGTTCATCTTATCTGATATATTTGAGCCGCGACACAAGAACTGTGCACTCAGCTAAGACTCAGACCAGCCTGGACATCCGCCCAGTCTGACAAGAGTCTTCGCAGTGCGCTTAAAGGGTAGCTATGGGTCTAAGCTAGCTTCATGCGGACAGCAAAGTCTCTGATCAGACTGGGTAGATACTCAGGCTAATCTAAGTCTACGCTGGTTTTCTCGTGATGCGGCTTATATTTGAATACCATATGAAATAAGCAAACTATGAAATATCAGTTTAATTATGTGTCTGCAGGCTATATACGGACACATTATGATCAGCTTTCTTTGAAAATATACTTGAGTAACACCACTAATTAATGAGCTGCGACCCGACAAAACCAACAAAGAGGCATGTGTGCCCAGCGAAGACTCTGATCAGCTTTGGCATCCACCCAGTCTGATCAGTCTTGGCTGTGCACTACAAGGGTAGCGAAGGTTCTTTTAGTTACCTTCATGCTGACAGCAAAGGTTCTGATCAGACTGGACAAGTCCCCAGTGTGATCTGAGTCCTATCTGAGCGCACATGGAAATTTTTTGTCGTGTCGTGGCTCAAATGTGCCTGATACTGGAAATCGAGAAATTTTCGCAACTGTTTTATTTCCGTGAAATTTCGCGAAAAACTATCACAACTAGAAAATGTGTTTATGAAACACTATGCCCCAACCATATGCTTGCCTCTAAAGAAGGCTCATCCCATAATGTTTAAGTCAGAAAGGGGTTTAATTGGTTCATCTACATCATAGCTTGTTACTGTATGCCAAATATAAGGAACATAGCTTAGCGGATCTTCAGATATTTTGTTGACAAAGTTATTCATATAGCGTCTTTGTATACAAAATGCCTATGTCCGAAAATGGGAAAAATTCTGTCAAAAATTTATGAAGTGGGCTCTTAAGTTAATCAGGTTATCTATACCTTGGTCCTAACCTGCATGCCAAATATAAGGATCCTAGCTTATGCGGTTCTTCAGATATTTGTTCACAAGCTTGTTCCTATACAAAATGCCTATGTCCGAATAAGGGGAATAACTCAACCAAAAACTTACGAAATAAGCTCAGAAGTTAAACAGGTCATGGGCAATCTACTCTGTACCTGTATGCCAAGTATCCGGACCCTAGCTTATGCGGTTCTTCAGATATTTTGTTCACAAGCTTGTTCTTATATAAAATGACAAAGTCGAAACAGGGGCATAACTCCTAAATGACGTCACCGGCAGAGGAAAAAAATACGGATTCGGTTATATTTTCATGTTCATGCAGCATACACGATTTCAGGTTCCTATCTGTTATGGTTCTTGACCGTATGTAAGAATACCTTTGTACCATAGGCTTCTATGCACTAAGTCGAAAAAGGAAAATAACTCAGTCAAAAATTCACCAGTATTTTTCAAAAGTTAATCAGGTCATCTACACCTCAGGCACTGTCTTCCTGCAAAAAATCATGATCATAGCATCCGGGGTCCTTGAGATATTTTGTTCACAATGTTTCATAGGCTTACAATGCACTAAGTCAAAATAGGGGCATAACTCGATCAAAAATTCACCAATTTATTTCAAAAGTTAATCAAGTCATCTAAACCTTAGGCAATATCTTCCTGCAAAAAATCATGATCCTAGCATCAGGGGTTCTTGAGATATTTTGTTCACAAGGTTCCATAGGCTTACAATGCACTAAGTCGAAAAGGGGCATACCTCGGTCAAAAATGCACATTTTTTTTCAAAAGTTAATCAGGTCATCTACACCTTGGGCATTGTCATCCTGCAAAACCTCATGAAACTAGCACCAGGGGTTCTTGAGATATTTTGACCACAAGGTTCCTTAGGCTTGCAATGCACTAAGTCAAAAAAGGAGCATAACTCACTCAAAAATTCACAAATTTTTTCCAAAAGTTAATCAGGTCATCTACACCTCAGGCATTGTCATCCTACGAAAAATCATGATCCTAGCATCAGGGGTTCTTGAGATATTTTGTTCACAAGGTTCCATAGACTAAGTTGTAAAAGGGGCATAACTCTGGAAAAACATGACCGGCGGAAAAAATGAAAAATAAGGGTCCGCTTATTTTTCGAGTACATGCCACACATAAAATTCCAAGATCCTAGCATAAGCCGTTCTTGAGTTTCCAAGCTGCCAAAAAGCGTTACGGACAGACGGACGGACAGACGGACGGACAGGCCCAAACCAATATGCCCCCTCAACTTCTCCGAAGTTGGGGGCATAAAAAGAGACTACGAATTCGAAACTTCTCAACTATAATTCAGACCAAGTGTGTCCGAAATAGCAGACTAAAATGCCTCATTCGTCTTTGCAAGTTTTGCTGCCAAGCTCTCTCATGAGGATTCAGAAACTATAAATCTTAAAGTAAAGCATGCATAGCGGTAGAAAGGTTTTATTCTCTCATTGATAGACAGTGATTTGCAGGGACAAAGATGCGCGGTCTGATGTGTCGTTGTTTTTCTCGCTGTCCCATACCGCTGTTTTTAATATTAAGCCACGTTCACACAACCAAAGTTTCTGTGTTACAGAAACTTTAATAAAGAAAGTTGGCCAAACATTTTGCGTTCACATGGAGCAAATTATTAGTTACAGAAAAATGTGGCATAGAATCTTTGTCAAATAAACTTTGGCAATGAAATATTTGCTGCCGTGTTCACACGAACAAAGAATTCTCGTCAAAGTTACCTGGGCAAACAAACTTTACTCATGTGAACGGCCAACTGTGCCACAATTACTTTGTTAAATAAACATCGTTCAAAATCAAACCGAGCAAAGTTTTCTGTGTTAGTCTACAAATTTTCTATTCACACAGACAAATTTTGTTTGTCATAAAAGCTTTGCCATATAAATTTGGCAATGAAAATTTGACATGTATTTTCAGTCACACGAGCGAGCAAAGTTTTCTACGACAAACAGAAACTTTGCCCGTGTGAACGAGGCTTTAGTATCTTTCATGGGTGTATGGTGTGGATAGAAAAATCCGTCACGAGGGGCACTGATCGGCATCATGAGGTTTGCTAAAGTTTTGAGTAGCTTCCCTTTGACCAGTTCTTTTCAGGTTATACTCATTACTCATTCACTCCATAGCTCAACCCTTTGAAATGTTTGAGTGAAACTTTGTAGAAATGTGTATAATAATAGGGCAATATATCATGACCAAGAACCACAACTATTGCTTACTTACTTCTTATATTATCTGCCCTTGCATAAATTTCCCTGTCACTCTGTGACTCCTTAACCATTTGAAATATTTGAAAGAAACTTAATGGTGATGTGTATACTGTCAATCGAATGACATAAGGACCAAACAATAGTGACTCTGGTTTACTTAATTTCTGCACTATCTGCCTTGTTTGGCCTCGGCATTTTTCAGCCTCTGAGCCACTTCACCTTGAGGCTGAATTTTGGTATACTGATAGTATTTAATGTGTTAATAGTTTAAATAAAGCTGCAGTCATTATTTACAGAGCTGTTGCCCATGTCTGTCAGCCTGTCCCTCCTGCTGTTAAAAATCCTGTTCATTCTATAACTCTTAACATGTAACTGTTTGAGATATTTGAATGAAACTTTTTAGAAATGAATATAATATTGGGGCTGATGCATTGATTGATTGATTGATTTTTTGCTTTACGTCCACGATAAACAGCTATGGTCATGGCGGAACGGTCAGTTAACCTAACCATACTATTCCTGGGCAGGCTTAGACCTCCTAAGCGGTTAACCAGTACTAAGTGCACATACTTTCGCCAGTAACTGACAACTGCCCTTGGGGCTGATGCATGATAAGAAAGAACCACTACTATGGCTCGCTTACATTTTATGCCCTTGCATTAATTTTCTGCTCACTTTATGAAACTCAAACGGGCGTATTAGGCGCCGCTTGCGAGCCTCTTGTGCGCTATATAGATTACATTGTTGCAAATGGTCGGCCTTTTCAGCACCAATCTGTCACATTTCTCTCGGGTTAACCCTTAATGCGCCAAAAAGCAGACGACAAAATTTACGTCTGCAGAATTTCAAAAAATGTTTCATCCAAGCGATATTTTATTGAGAATTCGAACACTAGAGGGCTAACAGTGCAGATTCAGATGAGGTGGCTCATTATGAGCCACCTCATCTGGATCTACACTGTTTGCCAATTCAAAAATTTTAATTTCTGGCGCTTTAAGGGTTAAGCTGGGAAATTTCATTCGGATAAGCTTTGTCCGCTATCTTTATCTAATGTAATCTCAATCGAGCAAATGGTCCTAAACTTGTCTCTTTCATTTTTGTTTTCTCGCTTATTTTTACTTTTTAGCTTACTTTAACAACATTTTAAATCAGATGTATGTGATTTGTTTGGTCACCTTCAGACAACATTTTTGCCGGAATGGCTAAAGAAAAATACATATAACAAGATATTGAACTCCGACAAGGTCAATTTTGACCCCTGTTCTATATAAATAAAAATAGCGCTGCCACTACCAACTCCAAAACAATCATGCAATTTACTTATATTTTGTTGGAAAGTTCACCTTTACGTGGATATCTGTATCGTTCAAAACTTCTCTCATATTTGCAATTTGTGACAGAATATTTCGAAAGAATAAGTTACACTTTTTCCATGAATACTGAATCCCGGCCCATCTCACTCCACTGTTGTATGCTGTTGCTAGAATGACAAGTATAGTTTGTTTGTTTGTTTGTTTGTTTTTTTTCAAAAATTTTGATCATTAATTAGTTGATGCTTATCAAATAAATCAAAGTCTGAAATAAAACTTTAGTTTATATCTCAGAAGCCGACACTAAATGTCTATTGGGGTTTTATACTATTCCATGGTTGAAATACAGTTTTTAAGGCCTTAAAATCTCAAGTCATTCATTGCGACCGTCGCATTCAATAGTCATCATTCCAAATCATGCTAATTAAGCTAAATGAACACACCGAAGAACGGACGCTCTGTAAGTAACTCTAAAGTAAATTGTAGTAATATGAGCTATTTAAACACTCAAGGGCAAATAACTCCAAAGGGAAATATACAATATAGCCAAAATATCTGCAATAACATAGAAATAAATGCTAATTTCTACTTTTCTCAATCACAATCCATATTCTCTAACAAACCAAACTAAGCTTTCGGTCTCTGAGCTGAACAACTCAATAACATTTAGTCACGCAAGACTGACTGAATTGTTTACCCTGCACCGTTAGAAATTAAAGCATTAGGTATGATTTTGAACGGAGTTCTTAAACTTTATTATCAACTGGATGAATTCTAATTATAGGGGTTTCTAGGGAACGTTTTCATTTTTATTGCATTGAAATTCGTGTAAGAAAATATAGTAGACCCTGATCAGACACCGCGTTCTGCAACGTCTAAACTGGGTCTGAAGTGTTTGCGTAAGCATGCTGTTTTCTCGTTGATTCGTGCCCCTTATTATAATTTGCCTGCTTATGGGAGAAATTCGGGGAACGGTAAATTGAATTTGCATTCAAAAGCTGCAAATAACCTTCTGACAACATATCAGGTGATTAAACTGTTGTGAAAGTTTATCTTAACTATACAGTAGGGTATTGTCTTAGACTACCCCTCGGAGCAAAAATTAGAAAAAAGTTTCCCTAGAATCAACGACTAATTATTCAAAACGATTTTATAAGTCTGTCAATATTTCAGCAGATAAAGCTTATTCCACACTATCTTAATGTAAAACTGGCAGTTTTTATGGCATGGTAATTAATGTAAAACATTAAAAGGATTTTCTTTGGAACCTATGAATAAATTAAGGACTTTTTTTTTTAAAAAATCATTTTCTAACCAAAATTTTATTTATCACAGGCAACCAGGTTTTCTAACACATGAATGTTATTTTTTCAACCATTTTCATCAAAAGAGTTGATCAGTTTGATTGCAGTCCTCAGCAAACCATAGAAACGAATCTATGGGAAGGCACGAATCCATGAGAAACGGATATACCCCAAATGGGTTTCCAATCTAAGAAGTGTGAGCACCTCTCTGCCTATATAGCTACTCAATCACGACGCTCTCTGCCAACAGCTGTAGGGTTTAATTTTCACTTTTCCATAATTATGCGACAGTTAAACATGACAGACACTTTGAACCTATCTGTTACAATGTTGTGATGCATCTGTGCTGATATACTCACAGCGATTCTCAAAGTACCTTAAGGACGTTTTCTTAGTTCAACTATTATCCAAAAAGTTTTTTTTAAACATACACTTACGCAAAACTTAAGTAGTTACTTAAAGATGACATAACTGTTCACATGACATAAACACAGCGTCATTAAAACCGCACCTAATAACTTGTCATTTACATAGAAAAGAAAGGTAAAACATGTCCTTTTTTGTCGCACCTGCTTTAGCAAGGTGCGATATAGGCGTCCGGTTTTCCGTCCGTCCGTCAGTCCGTCCGTCAACCCGTTCGTCCGTCCGTCCGTCCGTTCACATTTACGTCGACCCTAAATTTTAAGTCCATTCAAATGACTTTTTCTCTGAAAGCACTGCACCCATGGTTCTCAAATTTCACATGCTGCATGACCAGACTATAGGGCTTCTAAATGACAAAATTCAGCTTGGTCCAGTATCCAAGATGGCCGCTGTTACTAAAAATAGGAAAAACATTAAAATCACTTTTTTCTCCAGAACCAATAGGTATATTTGGCTGAAATTTTATGTGGAAAATTAATGAGACCTTGGTTTTAAAAATTATCAAAATGAAAAAATCTGTAGCGGAATTAGGTCACAGTGACCTACTTTCTGTTTACGAGTTCGAGTTTGCTAAAACTCCAATATCTAAAAACCACTTGAACAGATATAGGTCAAATGTAGTCAGAATGGTCCTTAAATGGAGTTCTTTGAAATTTAAGCGAATGGAGATGATCCAAGATGGCCACCAGCCACCGTTACTAAAAATAGAAAAATATGAAAATGACAATATCTCAAGAGCCCCTGAATGGAATTGGACTAAATTGTATCAAAATGATCCTTGCATGAAGCTGTTTTATGATTTTTTCAAATTGACCATCCAAGATGGCAACCATCCACCGTTACTAAAAATAGCGCAAAACATGAAAATGATAATATGCCATAAACTACTGAATGAATTTTGAATAAATATGTTTCAAAATGACACTTTTATCAAGTTCATAAAGTAAAGGTGTTAAGCAGGTGCGACATAGCGTTCCGCGGAATTCTTGTTATGTTTTGTTATTTGGGTTTTGGTGTTCTTGTTATGCATAGTTCCATTGTAGGGGACTGGGGTGTTGGTTATCAAAAATGTACTAGGGTAGAGTCGGGTAATTTCGGACAGCGAGTAAATTCAGACATACCATTGCAAACAGTGAACGATCAGATCAGACGGCTCATCAGGATTTTAATTGTTTGCCCTGTTGATTTTGTTTTAATTCCAAACAACTGACATATAAAGGAAACAATGTCACTGTCCGAATTTACCCGCTGTCCGAATTTACCCGACTTTACCCTATCCCGTTTAGTCGCTGGTGCTTCTGTCTATCTTTTTCGGTCTTGGATGCGTTGTTATTGTGGTCTTTTTTTAGGTTGAGGTTTTCACATCCTGTTGTTCTTGTGTTAATACGATTGACATTTGCCCACCAAAAAGCGCTATAAATAGATATGCCACCTCAGACGTCCCTGAGGACTATAAGTTTAAAGCGTATTTCGCTCTCCGCGAGAAACCAAATGCCAATGTTTTTTTTTTTTTCTTTTTTTTTTTTTTTTTACATAAATCCAGTAAAACACTCTGTAACTATGATGTAATTAAACAAAAAATAAGGGTGACGTAACTCAAGTACCTGATTTTAGTTTACGTGAGGCTCCAGAAAGTCTAGATACCAATTTTTACAACTTTTCGGAGCATTTTGGGTCACATAAGGTAATATTTTAATTTTCCTTTTTTTCTTTTGATTAGCTTATTATTATTGTGACGTTCGACTCTAGTTCAAGGCTGATGATTGCGGCTGTGTGGATTTCTTTTCTGTGGCAAATAGATGAGCAATCAGTTATCCCGCAAAGTTCTCCATTGAGCAATACAATTCTACCATACATGTATGAACTTAATATGCTGCTTTGTAGTGTTTCTTGATTTTAGAGCTGACCATATTTGACATACTCAAAGTGTGTGTTTTTGCTGAAAGTTAAAATGTTTCAAATTGGGACACATACAGTGAATATGTGACAGTGTCTAACATTTTGAGCCTTATGGAGCGAAAATTGTAAATTTGTTTTCAACATTTTCATATTTTGTTGGTGCTTCCAGAACAGATTCCGTGAAGCACAAAGCGCTACGGTTTACTGCAAAAGCAAACAAAATTCACACCAACCCAGTTTTTATGTTTTCGTTTCACTGACTGGGTACAATTTACATACTAGCTGGATAAACTTTTATAACTTTGGTTCCTGGCATCGCTCTTGAAAGATCTAAAATAGGAACATTCTTAAAAGAGAGTAGATGAAGAAAATTAAAGACGCCAATAGAAATGTTGAATCACTCTGTTCAGGTGACGCTTTGAAATTTATTAGTCAGTGCGCGGAAATCCAAATAACTTAACGTGCAGTTTTTATGACGTCACTTTCATTTCGCGTTTCGCGGCGTCAACGTCGCACCTCCACAAGGCTCAAAATTCGAGGCACTGTCACATATAGTATTGACATTTTATGATCATTGATATGGCGGTAAATATGACATAATTAGTTTGATGCGTTTACATTAAGTTTATATAAGACATCTATTCTTTATTAATAATGAACTGATATCGGTCATTTTGATATTAACAGTTACCAGTCAGGTACATAACCTTTAAAAGTTAAAAGAATATAACTTGAAACAGGTAAAAAAAATTTCGAAAATAGTAACCTGTTTAAGTTAAAGTGTCTTTTTTTAACTTCATATTCTGGAGTTATAGCAATTTTTATGGACAGGTGGGAAATTTTCCCTGAAATATCTCTTACACAACTTTATGATTAAGCAATAATATTGTGAACGTATCGTCTAGAAAATGGTACGCAAGGCCCTTGAAGATCAGGAAATTAACTACTTTTTAACTTAAAACAGTTATTTTTTTCTTAGAGATTGCAAATCTGACCTTGGCCTAAATAATTTCAGACATAACCTAAATATGTTATTTTTTACAGCCTCACTTTGAAATTAGTGGTAAATAGGGTAATTTTTAACTGCTTCATGTTATATTTTTTTAATTTGTAAAGGTTATGTACCTGACTGGGTACAGCACTGTAAGCAGCAGCAATAATACTTATCTGTCAGAGCTTATTGGCTATAATAAGCACTCATAGGAATCCTAAGAATTTATAGTCAGCGTTAACAACCAGAAATATGCTCTAATTGCAATTTACTTCATGTAATAACTGTAAAACCTAAGTCTTAATATCTGCGATATCAAAATTTCGCGGTTTAAAGAAAATGGTATATTGGCGCATGCTAATTTTGGCGAACATGGTATACTATGGCTTCAGATAATAATGAAGATTTGGTGGCAGTTTGTGACAATTTTTCTTAATTTTTTTTATTTCACTATACATAGTGGCATCTATTAAAATCGCCCCATCGAGGCGATTCTAAAAGTATGTCACAACTATAGTTAAATGGAAAGGCCAAAAAATTAAAAAGAAATACTCATTATAGACTCTTTTCTTCTGAACCTCCATTATCATGTGTTGTGCATATGTATATGTATTGGATCTATGTAATATTGGCAGACTTATAGTTTGGCGTTCTTTGCCTTAACCGCTAATGTCGCCAAAATTTAGTAACCGCGAAAAATATGTGTCGCTTACAGTAATTTCTCAATGTTAAGCTTGTCCTTTCCTATCTGTTATTGGGCCCACCGGGACTCAACTGGTGGATTTGTTTTGTTCCAGAGTTCCAGTGTTGGTGTCTGTCTCAAATCCTCGGTTTGGTTCATCGCAGTGTTTATTTATACGTTTTCTGTGGTGTTTTTTTTTATATCTACGGAGGGAGCATCCTGGCTAAAATAAACTTCGAAAATGCAAAAAGATTAGAGTCTACTGCATACGTAAGATGCATGTACAGTAATGAAATGCTTACTTACCAACTATTGTATAAATAAAATAATTGAGCCGCGACACGAGAAAACCAACAATGTGGTCGTGCGCCCAGCGCAGACTCAGATAAGCCTGGGCATCTTCCCAGTCAGAACAGACGCTTTGGCAAGAACTTAAAGGGTAGCTTAGGACTAAGCTACCTTCATGCGGACAGCGAAGACTCTGATCAGACTGGGCGGATGCCCAGGCTGATTTGAGTCTGCGCTGGGCGCACGACCACTTTGTTGGTTTTCTCGTGTCGCGGCTCTTTACTTTAATATAAATATAATTAACCCATTTATACTCAGTGGAATGTTCTTTTCTTATCTGAGTCCATCTGTCTATCAAAGGGTGTACGGTTCAGTTGATTTTTATAATTTTTATTTTAGTTTCAAGAGAAATATCTGTTTTTCTTATCGAATAGACTAGTCCATCTGTTATTAAGGAGTGTCCGGTTTAGTTGATTTTTATAGTGTTTATTTTAGTTTCAATCACTTAGTAACCAATTTGTCTTATGCAAATAGTGTAGACTCTGATAGACGCCGCGTTTTGTGGCTTCTGATCTGGATCTACGCTGTTTGCCATGTCCAAGTTATGGGAGCTAGGCATTAATGGGTTTAGAAAGCAACAAATGTGTAAGCAAGTTGGCATCTAGGTTTACTGAATATCACTTAGGGCTATAGTGACTGATCATGAAAATATCTACTGTCAAACTTGCAGAAGGGCAATTGTCAATTTCTGTCGAAAATATAATCCTTTCTTACTGGTTAAATCACTAAGGAGACCTAAGCCTGGCCAGAATAAGCGTGAGTAGCCTTAAAAGATAACTGTGCCCGATATGAACCTTGCGGTTGACGGGGTCGTAAACCCTGAGCTCCACTCAACATAAATAGGTAAACAAACAATATCTTTATTATATTTTGTATTTGATTCCATCACTCTAAGAAAAACAGTCGGTTAAAGACAAATATTCGCTACTATATAGAACCCCCCCCCCCCCCCACCAGTCTTTATTGGTTTTATGACCCTGTTATATCATTATCTATGTGAGATGGGATATTTCCTTTGATGAAATAGCAGTGTCACAGGACTGTTGAATACTAGGATTATGAGATCCAATATACAAGAATATTTGTCTAAACAAATGGTACAAACACTAAACCTTAGATTTGTTTTATTTCTAAATACCACCAATTGCAAACAGTAGTTTTTTATGTCAAATCTGTATGTTCTGTCTTCCATGATCAAATATTTTTTGTCAATTATCTTGTGAATCTCAAGGCGAATTGTTTCTTCATTATCTGCTATTATTGAGAGATAGACTTTATCAGTTCCCTTGCAGTTTATACATGTACTGCAACGCCTAAACTGTGATTTCAATTACTATATTTCTTTGTCCATTCTAGATGCGCGCCTAAAGCCTCTTCAATCTTCCAGTTTTCCATTACAACAATATTACTGCCAATTTCCTTTGGAAAACCATCGGCAACTATTCTTCCAGTTTCTGTGACAATTGTCAGATATACTTTATTTCCCCCTGGCGTTTCTTCGAAGCTCTTTTTGTATCCGCCTTTTTCTATGGGTGTAAACTGCGATTTAATTTTACCAAAATCAAGTTTTCCTCCTGTAGTAAAGTTTTTTAAGAGTACATTGCTTTGTTGAGCGTCACATTTTACCCAAACCTTTTCATCTTTGGGCCTGATTGCTACCGTTGAATGTACTACCTTCGCCATCTATTTAAATTGATCTTGAATGATTTCTATAAAGCGTTGGACTTCACAACATCGAAAACTGAAATATAAAACAAAATAAATTGCTCAATGAAATAAGCTGACAATGAATCCCCTATTTCTAATAATGTGCGTCAAGACCACGAAAAGCATGTTTTCTATTCCGAGTTCTAGTGGAATACAAACGAAATGCGTAAATGGCATAATATGACTAGACTCCACATGGTTGCGATTTGAAAAACGGAACACATAAAAAGAAGTAAAATAATATTCAGCACAACAAAAGGATCGAAAAGCGGAGGGTGAGGGTGAAGATTTGGGCCCAGTAAAACCGGTTTAAACCCACAGTAGTTATTACTGACCGTCCCAAGGCGGTACTTTTGTTGCGGTTGCATTTGTTTTATGTTCGGTGCTGTTTAATTTATTGTGTTCTCAGTTTAATCCTTCTATCATAAAAATAGAAAATAGGTAAAAATAATTGTTAAATGTTTTTCATATAATTTGCTTAGTCCGTTGTGACCCGTCTGTTGGTCTAAATTATTTAGTTCAATAAAGATAGCTGAGTTGCCATCTATTTGGGAAAGAGCTGCTGGCTCGGCTTATTACTTGTAATTTATTTTTTGTTGGGATGTCTTTGTCGGTCTTTCCCTTTGGTGTTGGGGTGGGGTTTGGGATCTGGTTCGGTCGGTTCCTGGGGTGTAGTTACTCTTTAAATTTATAAGAACATTGTACATGATAGAAATATAGATAAAATGTTTTGATCGGAACAAGATTTATTGAAAATGAACTTCAGTTTCTTAATTCTAGTCCAAACACTAAACTTTAGCATTTACTTTAGGTAATCCATCCAAATACTATATATCAGCATGCACTTAAGGTTATCAGCTTATTACAGTCAGTTTTGCCTAGTTTTATCTCAGTGTCTGTGCAAACATTTTAGGCCCAGAGGTTATAAAACCTGATAACATTCTCAAACCCCCCAAAAAGCACACTGATTGGCTGCTTCCGAGCATGTGTTCTTAAGCATCCATGCCAATCAGTGTGCTTTATTTTGAGTTTGAGATTATTCTCAAGTTTTATAACCTTTATAACGTGTTATTTTCATTTGTTTACATTTTAGAAAAATCACGAATATGGTCATGCTGTGTTAATGCAGGCAACTTTGAATGTGTTTTGATATTTTACTACTAGGGCAGTAATCAAAACATGTAAGGGTGGTTGGTAATAATACGGACAATGAGCAAAACAGTAAAGACAAATTCATCCTTAGCGATGAGTCTTGTATAATCAAAACGACGGTAGGCCGTTTCCTGAAGTGTAAGTTTTCCAAGCTACATGTAGCACTTGGCATGATCTACGGCTTCATGTTTTGCAAAAAGAGAACAATCATAATCAAGGTCATTTTCGCAATTTATGTTGTATGAAATAACGATGTAAAAGGCAGCATCTCACTCCCTTACCTCGCCCACTTGAATATCTTTGAGTATCTCCTGAGTGTCTGTTGGCTAGGCCTTGAGCGCAAGAAAAGGGCCTTGCCCCTAAAGTATTTCGTAGCGTCATGTCTGTTGGCATTTGGTATTGAATCTTGTCCATTTAATAATGTTTTAGCATGCCAGTTCGCAGGTGCATATTGACATAGAGGATCTTACATGAGTGCTCGTGTATTATTGATTTGCCGAGCATCTTATCGGTTTTCCCCAACGAGTTTAATAAATTCAATAATACAGGAGCACGAAAGCAAGATTCTATTTATCATATGACACTTAAATTGCATTTTCGTAACCAATTTTGCACTAAACGTTACGATTTCGCCATTAGAAAATGCGATGTTTTTATGGACGTCAACGCATAACGTTACGACGTAATTTGCATATTTAATCCACTAGATGATTATCGTTTTTAATGCATGGCTTTATTACACTCTCAGATGCAACGTCATATGATAAATTAATTTTACCAATTCCAATGCGAATCTCTGTACTTTCGGAAATGCAGCTACACCCGTGTAAGCGTCACATTTGCTTTCTTGTTTTTCCTCATAAAATATAGAAAAAGATATTTCTCTCAGTTTTATACTTTATAGGCCTAGACCACGTGGCCTATGGAAAAGAATACTTATGTTTGAATGAAGACAGCGCGCGCTGTTGAGCTGATTTTGTCCAAAGTATTTTATCTCCATATGTTAAATAAATAAATAAAAACAACATAAGAACATCTTTATTATGCCCAACACATGTGAACACAGTTTAAAAAGGATCCATCGAAAACTGTAGGAGAAATAAATTTACACAATCTAAATATTATAGCAAAATTCAAAAAAGACTAAGTGTAAAGGCTATAGATCTAATTTTATCAACATTAAAAAGCCACATGCATAACTTTAGTATGCCCCTAATATGAGTACAAAGCTTATTAAATGATCCATTGACAACTATAGGAGGTGGTTTTAACACAAATTCCATGCCCTATAGTGCATAAAAACTGCTTAAATTGACTCTGGCAAAGGCCATACTTCCGTTAAAATTATACTACTCCACCAAAAAGCTTATTTAGATCATCATTATGTCCAAAACAAGTATGAAGTTGAAAACCTGCCATTCAAAACTGTCGGAGGAGTTGATTACGCAAGCTTCATAACTTATATTGAAAAAAGCTACCCAAAATGGCTAAGTTCAAAAGCCGTAATTCTGTCAAAATTAACTTGTCTCCATTTAAAATTGGCGTGCACTTTTTCATTATGTCCACAACAAGTATACAAGATTTGCAAAAAAAAAACTGTCGTGAAAACCGTAGGAGGAGTTAATTATGCAAACTCTAACTGGTGACCTTCTTTTGCTTCAGATTTCCAGTGGGGTTGTTTGGCAGGCCAGGGATCTCCACCTGTCAGACGGCCCGTTGTATCTGTTGAGTCTTCGTCTTTGCTTCTTCATGGTGTTGAAATTTGATTTATGTGTTTACCGTGATGATTCATTGACGAGTTAGAGGGTTATCATGCGAACCGAACAACCAACTAAATATTTTGTACCACTTCAGAAACTGAGGGTGAGGTTGGGCCCGTAAAATCGATTTAAGCCCCCCAGTAATTCATTATGACCGTTCCAAGGCGGTAGTTCTGTTGTGGTTCTCTGTTGCCTGTTTTTGGTGTCAGAGTTTCTGTGATGTTTTACCTTATGTATGTTCTTATTATTTTTGGTTCGGTTTGGGTTGCTGAGTGGCCACCTTTTGGGAACAAGCTGCTCACTCGGTTGGCCATATGTTCTCTGTATCTTGATTATTTGTAATCTTAGTTGTTTCCAACTATGGTTTGAGGGCTGGATTTGGATTTTGATTGTTTCAGTTCCTGGTCTTTGCATACTTTTTACTTCTATACCGTAAAGTATAGAGGGAAAGGGACGGTTAGACGGACATACACACAGGGGCAAATCTTATTGCACATACAGTAACTATCTTCACGGGGGCGGGACGGGGCAGAAGGGGCCAAAATAAACAAATGCGCATCTCCACTATGTTTACAACAAGTAAACAAGCTATGTTCACAACAAGTAAACAATATCTTTAAAACGTTCTCTGAAAACTGTATACAATCTATGTTTACAACATGTATACAATGTCTTCAAAACGTTCTCTGAAAACTGTATACAATCTATGTTTACAACAAATATACAATGTCTTCAAAACACTCGCTGAAAACTGTTGTAGAAGTTGATTACACAAACTCAATACCATATGAGCCGCGACACGAGAAAACCATCAATGTGGTTGTGCGCCCAGCGCAGACTAAGATCAGTCTGGGGATTTGCCCAGTCTGATCAGACTCTTTGCTCAGCGCTAAAAGGCTGGCTAAGGGTTCAAGCTACCTTCATGCGGACAGCGAAGACTCTGATCAGACTGGGCGGATCCCTAGGCAGATCTGAGTCTGCCTTCTCGTATCGCGGCTCAATAATGATGTGTAAAAAGCCTTAAATGACTAAGTTTGAAAGGTCGTAGTTCTGTGTAAAATTATTTTAGCTCCATCAAATTCCCACATGCACATTTTAATATGTCAAATATGCCAAACACTCGCTGAAAACTGTATACAATCTATATTCACAACAAGTATACAGCGTCTTCAAAATGTTCTCTGAAAACTGTATACAATCTATGTTTACAACAAGAATACAATGTCTTCCCAACACTCGCTGAAAACTGTATACAATCTATGTTTACAACAAGTATACAATGTCTTCAAAACGTTCTCTGAAAACTGTATACAATCTATGTTTACAACAAGTATACAATGTCTTCAAAACGTTCTCTGAAAACTGTATACAATCTATGTTTACAACAAGTATACAATGTCTTCAAAACGTTCTCTGAAAACTGTATACAATCTATGTTTACAACATGTATACAATGTCTTCAAAACGTTCTCTGAAAACTGTATACAATCTGTGTTTACAACATGTATACAATGTCTTCAAAACGTTCTCTGAAAACTGTATACAATCTATGTTTACAACAAATATACAATGTCTTCAAAACACTCGCTGAAAACCGTTGTAGAAGTTGATTACACAAACTCAATACCATATGAGCCGCGACACGAGAAAACCAACAAGCATTTTGCATTAATCTATTTTCGGGACTTTTATAATAATTGGTCGGTGTCGGGTTGCTGGTGAAAGGTCGAAATAGAGAGCGAAACTCAAAAAATGTCCAATCGATGGAAAGAATAATGTAATTAAAAAAAACAAACTTAGAATGAAGATAAAATTGAAAATGTTCGCAAAATGTCATGTACGTTATGCATGTGAAATGGTTTGGAAGCCAAAGCTACCTTCTTCGTTCAAACACATTTTAAAATTTTAAAATTAGATGGAAAGACTTATCAAAAGATAATTATTTTTTTATTATTATTAATTGATGAATATTTATTTATTTATTTATTTTTGACGGAAACACATGCAAATTCAAAATTTCTTAATAATGAAAAACATTGCTCACAGATAAGCAAATAATACCATCAATGTTATATTGCGTATAAAAACAGTCCTGGCCCAGAGGTTATAAAACTTGAGTACATTCTCAAACTCAAAATAAAGCACACTGATCGGCTGCTTCCGAGAACATGCCTATCAGTGTGCTTTATTTTGAGTTTGAGATTATTCTCAAGCTTTATAACCACGAATCCAGATAGAGCTGACCTTGCAAACTGCGTTGTGTCTAAATTTCTAGAGTTATCTGGATTGATGGAGATGATACACAGGTAAAGTCTAAAAGGCACTGAGGTATTTGAACTAGATATTCTAAATCGGCATTTTGGTGGTTTGGAATTTAAATAATGCCTAGCATCCCCCAAAAACAAAGCATGCACAAACGGTGTAGACACAGATAGGACGACGGTTTTATCAGAAACAGTATCAGATATCATTAATATGTCAGAAAATAGGCACATTTTCATTCATACTGTCAGAGGTCCTGAATTAGACAGTTAGACAGACTCAGTGCAGATACGCAGACTGATCTTACCCTTGAAATTAATGTGCATATTCTCGTTCAATGATTGTCGGCATATTTTATCATACCTATGTTAGTTTGGATCAAAAGGATATTTTTGTTACAGCGCCTGTTGTTTAATTGCAATCTTCCTTAAGTGAGCACAAAACTTTTTGTACCATACAAAGTGAAAGTGAAAGGATCACGCTGGTCTAGCATTCAACACAGGCAACGAAGCCGACGTACTATAAACTCGATTGTTTTCGCATACTTCATACATTAATTTCAAATTATCATTCTTACGGACCCGGCAGTTTGTTAGATCTCTTAGTCAGACCAGATTTTCGAAGAAATTCCGTCTAGTATAAATGCAGTGCTTGAATAAGTTTTTTCACCAATTCGTTGTCTGGTCGTTGTAGCCCAAAAATTGCTTTCAAGTATTTCTTGAATATGCATATTAATTCAGTAAATTTATTGAGTCCTATTTCAAGAGTCGGGGGTCGGATGGTCCGTTAGACTATACTTATGAAACAAACTTATCCTGATGAGCAGAATAAGCAGGTTCCTTTACGTTGCCTTCGTTGCCTTTGTTGAATGCCAGACCCGTGTGAGAATCGTCCATATTATATAACAGACTAAATATATCTGTTAACCACACACGTTTGAAAAGTGAATCTGTAGGGCATATCATGATTGAGCCGCGACACGAGAAAATCAACAATGTGGTTGTGCGCCCAGCGCAGACTCAGATCAACCTGGGCATCCGCCCAGTTTAATCAGAGTCTTCGTTAAGTGCTCAAAGGGTAGCTAAGGTTCTAAGCTACTTCCATGCGTACAGCGAAGACTCTGATCAGACTGGGCGGATGCCCAGGCTGATCTGAGTCTGCGCTGGACGCACAACCACATTGTTGGTTTTGTCGTGTCGCGGCTCAAGTATTTGTAATTGTTCAAAACAATATTGGATCCCTCTTCAAATTTGAAATAATGAACACTAACAGAGTCGGTGCAAGGAGGTGTACCATATGGATTCGTTTTCCGGAGTCTACTGACGAACATCGTTATGAGAATTGGACAAAATAATAATGTTGATAATAATAATGATAATAATAATAATGATAATAATAAAATAATAGAATTGTTTTTATTAAGCGGTCATGTTTATCCAAATATTTGGCATTTTAGCAAATTAAGCATAACGCTGCGGAGTAAGCATTGAGGTATTTGAACTGGATATTCTAAGCATTTTAATGGTCTGGAATTCCTAGCACCACATAAGGAAAGCATATACAACCGGTGCAGACACAGTTAAGACGTCGCAGTTTGCGAAATCTGATCACGGTGTACACTGTTTTATAACATCTACAGTGATTTCCATAAAAATTACGATAAATAAACCATTTCCCTAATTAGATTAAGGAAGTCATTCAATTTATAAGGATTTAAGAGCTTTAAGGAATTTTATCATTACTCTGTTTACGTACGTATCTAACAACATGAGGAGCAACAAACATAACAATAAAAACTTTGATTCTGTGAGTCCACTAGGCTTAAACGGGCTAAATTATTTAGGCCCATGGCTTGGGTTCAGTTTAAAAGTTAGCTTTTGCTTGAAACCGGTGTTCAACGGAGGTTTATGCTCAGGTAATTTATGAAGTTAGCCTATGGTTAAATCTTTGGCTTGTTCAGATTTATTGGATGGAAAGACTTATCAAAAGATAATATTTTTTAATGTGTTAATATAATAATAATGAAATAACTGAATTAAAAATGTATCATCATAGTGCAGTGATGCTTAGGCAAGTGTTTAAGAACAGCTTCAGCTGACGCCTCTTTTATGCAAGAGTAATGGTCCACTCAGCCCAGTCAACTAAATTATATAAAACTTAAAATAAACCATAATAATAAACAAATCAGGGCCACTTCGGCGGGGGATATAAATTCACCGAATTTGCTTGTTCATACAGTGTATCCAAGCATTTGAATTATACAGAAAGTGATAATTGTAATATGGAACATTTATAAGGGGTACTATGTTAAACATCCTACCTCTCCCAAGGTATACAAGATAGGATAATATTTTTTGCAAATCTGAAAAGATCAATAAATTGTCTTTAATACAGTTACAAACATATGGTCTAATAATAAAGGAGTAACTTACAAAAAGAAAGTATTTCGGGTGGAAATAGCAATTTTAATGGAGTGTAAAGACAAATGTCACATATATGACACCATGTAGGCTAAAGTGACCTGTCAAACATTCATAACTTTTAGCTATTTGATTGTTCTATTAGACTCTCCTATAACTTAAAACATAGGAAAGTGACTTCTATTTTTTATAATTTTTGATAATTTTTATTTTATTTTTATTTTTTAATGGGTAACGTTTGTAACAGGCTGTTACAGCTTAACACCCCACTCGTCAGAGGGCTAACATGCTGCAAAATGCTTCTAAGATGCAGGGCTTTAAGAAAAGTATGGTCTACAAAATTTCCCCTGGGGGGGAGGTAAACCATATATGGCTCATGGCCTATATTGTATAATAAAATATATCGATGACAGTGGTAATATTCACATTGGTGTGAAGAGAAGTAATGGTCACACTTCTTGTAAAAACATTGCGCCCGTAGAACAGATACATGTACCTGTTTTATCGAATTATCTTGTGAAATGATTAGCTTGATCAGGCGACCAGCAAATACTCTGATCAGACTGCGCGGATGCGCATCCTAATGTAAGTTTTCGATGGGCGCATTTACTATAATGTGCCCACTGAAAAGGACGATTTTTCAAGGTAGGCAGATAATCACTAAAACATGCATCATTTTCCCGTATTTTATTGCTTTTTAGGTTAATTCTCCGGTTGAATACATGTACTGTCTGCAGCATTTAACATTGAGCCTATTGGAATTAGAGCTACCAACGTCCACTATGCATCCAAATTTCACTTCATCTTACCCTCGTAACCACTACAATTTTTATACATAATTATTCATCATATACATCTTCATCAAAAACGGATTACATTACAGTGGTTACGAGGGTAGGAGTATACGAAAAATAAACTTTTGGGGTAAATTTTCATGTATCCCAAACTTAGGCTTTACATCAAAATTGCATCAGTATATTTTGTAATTGATAGAAAAAAGAGACACTATTCGACATAACTCATCTTTTTCAAAGTGTGCATCTATGTAGTATGTGTTCCTAATGACCTCACCAAGAATTCCTTGTGTGTGTTGGGGGGGGGGGGGGGGGGGGTGTCGGGGATGGGCGCAGCGCTGGGCATGCTTGTAGGTATGGCGTTATGTGCTTATGTGTAAGGCGTTGGACTGAATGTCCTCCATCATCATGCTGTGATATAACCTCTGATGTTATAATGTTGCAACGTGGTCAGATGATGTATCCCTCTGCCTGAAGCTGATGTATTTTAAAATTCTGTGACCTTGAACTTCGGTCCGTATAAAAAGTTACTTGGATGAGCTTTTTCCTTACCGCTTTTGATATTTTTGGGGTAGGAGTGCTAATATTTGATCAGATCATATCCTTAAACTGTAGGAATTGCAAAGCATACATGCACACTGAGTCCTTCAGTGAACTTTATGCATGGACCACGATTTTCACTTATATCTCAACACGGTTTTCGGATTCGCAACATTATTACAAATAGTTGGTCAGTCAAACGATGCAAAAAAAATCCTCATACTATTTATAGGTTACTGTGACATATATTTAAAAGTTCACTGTTCTTTTCCTTATAATATTCAAAATTATATATGCATCAGACTAAAGACAATGGTTCAGTCACATTGCAAATACTATTTGTAGGTCATTGTGACTTGTATTTCATGATCCATTGAATTAATGTTTTATTTCGAACTAATATTCAATTGAATCTTCATCGGACTTGAAATAGTAAGTCACTTCAGGGCTGCGTCTCATTTGGTACTACATGTCATGTAGGTCAGTGTGACCTATATATCTTGGTTCACTGATTTTGTCTTATATTTGAAACATCTGTACCTGTGTAGCATCCATAAATGCGTAATATATTCAGACGTGTTTAATATTTGTTATGATGAAGCTTTCATAATGCTTAATAAAAGAAGATGGTTGGTTTAAACAATATTTATTTCTAGAAAACGAGCACATACATATGTACAGAATCAATTATCGGGATTTGGTCGGAAGCTCTAGGCTTGTAAAGAGCATCTCCCCATAAGGATCATTTGCTAAGCTGTTGAATGCGAGATTGTTATTTAACAAATAAGAACAATCCACATCTAACTACAATAACAAAAAGAATTACAGCGAAATAGTATGTAGCATAAGTAAGGTCACATACATATTGTCAAACTATTGAAAACTAAATTGTAAAGTAACTAGAACATCTGTTACATGAAAGTGGCAGTAACTTTATTTTAGAATACATTATATATAAGAGAGAGAGAGAGAGAGAGAGAGAGAGAGAGAGAGAGAGAGAAAAGAGAGAGAGAGAGAGATCATTCATTTTCGTCGTCTCGGTCAGTTCCATCCTTTAAGGACCTGCTGTCAATTTTTATGCGTTGTATGCTGAGAAAAGTAAGTTAAGTATTAAACCGCCTTGTATTTAGAATATATTCTTGAACTCGAACAAAGATGTCTTCATTTGTCGACGGTAGTTCTACCGTCAACAAATGAAGAAGATGGTTGATGACCTTTCACGCACTTGCCAGAACACAAGCGTGCAAAAGCGTTTCGCCAAGATATTTGCTTAACAATACTGGTCAGTTATAATCGACTTCCTGTTTATCTTTTTTAGCAAGTCTTTACATGCTTATTATTGTGTTAATAAACACTTGTAAAATCTGCTGTTGTTAGGTTTCTGAAAAAAATCAAATAAAATTTCTCATTACTAGATGGTTTGAGCGAAAATAACACTTTTAGACTGTGGATAAGGACTAAAAGTATTATATGTCAGCGGAATTGCTGATTATATCGAAAAACAGCAAGTAATTGGGTCCCCCATTCAGCACCCCATATGCAATAAACCGGAAGTCACATGATTATTTATGAAACCGCAAACTTAATTATGTGCTTATATAAACTGCCAAATGCGAAGCTTTTAATCAAGATCGGTCGTGAGCACAAAATCGGCCAAAGTGTAACCCATCCTTTCTATCACTATAATTTGCCTGTTTCTTTAGATTATTACTACATAAATATGGTAATTACCTTGAAGTTCGTAACTGTAATTATGGACACTAAAATCTTACGACAAAGCGGCAAATTACTTTTTAAAAAAATTACCGAATATTGTATTTTAAATACAAATTCTCATTAATTTAAACAAATTATAAATCATTATCTTCTTAAATTATTCTTAACAAGAAAATCTTTTTTAAAAAAAGATAATCGTCGCAGATTAAATGGAAATGTGTTTCGTAATATGTCTCCAGCTGAAGGGTTGACAATAACATTCCTGAATATGACTCGCGTGAGCTATGTAGGTAGGCACCCACAACCGTAATTTTGACACTGGGTAGCGACAATGACCTATCTCAAAATTGAGCAGTCTAATTTGACATTCCAAAAAGATAAGATAAAAAATAAAACGGGGAACGTTTAAAGAAAAAAAAAACTTGCAGAGGCTAGAATTCGAACACGGGCCGCCAGCATGACAAGAGAGTATTCCGAAACTCACAACCTAATCGATCTTTATAATGTATATTATCTATCTATCTCACAGTATCCGAACTACATGTACAATCTCTTCCGGTTTTCATAAGGATGAATCGAGAGTACAAACGTTCGCTTATAACCAGTAGTCGGAAATCATTATGTTTTGAGATTTTTTCCGGAATCTGCTGCGTCATTTATACCTATTCAGCTTCGAAAATGTAAAGAGGTAAGTTTAATATAATTTGCTCTTCGGTCTTTTACTTTATTACCCTGTACAATGTCGTGTATGGGTGGGTAGTAATTGGTACAGTATTCAAATGGCCCTTGGCATGATTCTTAAACCATTTTGAGCATTTTCTTACATGTTTTATAAAAAAATCTTTAGAATAAACGGAAGGCGTTAGCAATCTACAGTTTGTTAGTTTTGATAAAAGAATGATAGCAATGTTTTGCACGATACAATCTCGTGTTAAATTAAGCTGTTCGGGAAAAAAAACTGCAACGGCAAGGAGTTTTTCATTGTACAGGGCAATAAAGTAAAAGACCGAAGAGAAAATTATATTAAACTTACCTCTTTACATTTTCGAAGCTGAATAACTATAAATGACACAGTAGCTTCCGGATAAAAACTCAAAACATAATGATTTCCGGCTACTGGTTATAAGCGAATTTTGTTCTCTCGATTCAACGCTATGAAAACCCGAAGAGATGGTACAGTGCGTTCGGATACTGTGTATCTATCTCTATCTATCTATTTATACTGCAATTACGTATTAAACCGAAAGTAGAAATCAAAAGTAGATCTTCGTCGAAAAATAAATTGAATATCTGTGTCTGTTTTCGATACTTATAAACAAGAAAAACATTTTGAATTAATATATGACAGAGTGCTAGTATTGTATTTACAGTGCATGCGACGGGAAAGAAACGAAAATTAATTATTCATTGGCCTTTGAAAGTATTGGCTAAATGTTGACATAACGCATTATTTGACCAATGAAATCTTGTGAAATGTTGAGCAATATCTAAATTACACGCGACTGCGACGCGAAAAATATGATTTTGTTTCATCGTAACAAAAAGCAACAATGTAGCCTGTGCACCCAGCGAAGCCACAGATCAGTCAGGACATACGGCAAGTTCGATCAGAGTTTTCGCTGTTGCTTGAACAACGAAGACGACTTGACTTTACCGTTTTGAATCAAATGGCAAGAAATGCCGATAAATACAAATTACAAAACTTAAGAAATTATACAGACGTCGCGCACGGTATTGGGGCACATTCACGGACAGATATGAAATGGGCCCTACGGAAGCAATGCTTTTTCGGATTTTATGCCATAAACTGTTTTGAAATCGTCAATTGGTATTTAATTTATTTTCGGGTCAATAATAGTTGGTTTTGAGATGATCTAAATCCTAATGCGGGCGCAAAACGGTTGGTTTTTGCGCTAAAACGCGTGTAACTCTGTAACAAAGTCGGCATGGTGGGCATACTCGAAGGAATGCTACACAAAAATATCGAAGTGAATTTTTGTGGAAATTTGCTTACGAAAAAGAGGAAATTTTCTAGATTAACTCCATATTCATTTTATTGTTTATTCTACAACAATCGTCATCTTAAGTATTTATTGTTAAAAGTAAAAAAGTGTAACTCACGCTCAGATTAGCGTCAAAATTGCAGGGCTATTTACTTCGGAGAGTATTTATTGTATCGGAATAAACAAATTTTGAAAATATTTATATATGATTCAAATGTACTTATGCATCACTTATAAGTTATATAAGAATAATTACTTTTTCTCTACGGACACAGAAAGAAATTAAAAAATCCGCGGTCTTAATTTTTGTAACAAATTTCAAATTTGACACCAAACTCTTACACCTATCTATGTTATTAAGCTGATTTGGACAAAATACTTACAGCAATCTGTGCAAAAAGCAAATTTCCAAAATGTACATTGTCTGCTTGTATTTTCTGCTAAATTGGGATTAAATGCTCTAGAACAATAAAATTGTTATGCGCATTTACATCGGTCTTACATTTTGTAACGCGGCGTCAAATAAATTCAAACGTTACATGCATATGAAACCTTATAGTTATAAGTGGCTGTCTAGCAATTTTCAGGTCTGCGTCATTATAGAAGGTCAGCTCTGTGAAGCAAATTACTGTATTAAAGGCAAAAATTTCATTTCAAAAAGTACCATTTTCTTTACAAATTGACCTGTATTAAGCAACCACCTGTCTCAAGCAAGCGGTTTTGCACCTCCCTTGGATATTTGTTTAATAGGGCAGGCTTGGCTTTACACCAATATTTTCTCTTGCAATCGGAGAAAAAATTTCTCAAAGTTTGAAGCCAATAAATATATAAATACATGTATATGATATTTCACCAGCTAAATCTTTCTCCTGGCAAGATGACTAGCAGAAAGAAAAGAAACGGGAAAGGTGACGCAAGAGATATAATTCGTTCGACACGGAAACAGAGGATAGTATGGCATAACGAAATAAATTATCGTGAAACGGATAAAAGCTACCGCGCAGGGATATAGTGTGGTTTATATTTGCAGCTTCTGATAGAATTTGTACAATAAACTCAATTCATATCCTGTTTATAAATGCAAATAGATCCGTCCTATACTGAAAAAGCAAATGAATAAGCAAAAGTGTAAATAAATTCTCACTGATGTCGTCCTTACAGCATGTTTCAAGGATCAGACTGGTTTTCTTTTGTTTCCATGGCGTGTTTGGTTTTGTTTCACTACATTCGGTATAAGACAGTCAAACCCCGCGGTTATCATTCTCATAACGTAAGGCGGAAAAAGAAGCCGCTTGACAGTTTGACGTTACGTTTTGTTCCCCAATACCGTGCGCGACGTCACACAATTTACCAAATTTCAATAACTTTGAACAGGAGCATACAATTTCTTTACCTGCTTTGAACAAATAATTATGCGCATAAAGTCTTCTCGATAATTTAAAAAAAAAATCGGGCATTCATCCTTTCATTCATCCGGGGAGACATTCTTCGAAGACTTACCCCTATACAAATCCCTGTGACTGCCCTACTCCTGTTAAGACATAACGACTTTACACACGACGTGTAGAAATTCAAAAGTGTATAGCTTCAAACATTTTAAGAAAGTAACTATTTGAAAGGACAAGATATTCGATCAGCCCAATAAAAGTTATATCAAAATGCGTGATTTTTATTCCTATATCGTTTGATTTGAGAACAAGTATTGACAAACAGACAGAAAAGCATGTTTTTTATGTATCAAAAGAGGCTAGGGTCCCCAATTTTTTCGTATTTCTCCTATATATCTTATGTATTTTGATAGGAAATGATAGGGTTTGCCTTTGACTCGATTTTGACAGGAGTAAATTCAATTTAAATGATTTGATTTTTATGTCAGTAGAAAGCTTTTAAATAGCTGGCTCTAATTATTTCAGGACATATATTCTAAGTTTAATCAAAAGGAAGGTTTTGGTGTTTTAAGTACGTCTGTCCATTAAACTCCATGTAAAATTTAATATGGCGGTCAACAGGTAATGGTTCAGCCGGTGCACGGAAAAAGGTGAGAATCCAGGTACGGACAAGGTGTGAAATGTCAAAAATAGTTGCCCATGTATTATTGAATTTATTAAACTCGTTGGGAAAAACCGATAAGATGCTCGGCAGGGCCTCGCATCTTATATTTTTCCCCAACTCGTTTAATAAATTCAATAATACATGAGCACTCATGTAAGATCCACTATACATTATGACAACGTTTCAGTTTTGTAAAAGATAAACTGGTGGAGAAGTCACAAAACACCGGGAAGTGGCAAAACCAAATTTTTTGTTTCAGTGGCCGTATTCATAAAACGACTTAACTTGTTGCTATGCTGTTGCTAAGGCTGAATTTTTATGAAGGAGATTGCCTACAACTATGAAATTTGCTTTGGAGGAACAGTCTGAGAAAGACTGTTCCTCCAGAGCAAATTTCATAGTTGTGGGAAATCTCCTTTATAGAAATTCAGCCTTAGCAACAGCATAGCAACCAAAGAAGTCGTTTTATGAATACGGCCCCAGAGTTTTGTTATATAGCACGTGCACAAATATGGTTCACATATCTATCGTTTATATTAGTGTTCTATTTGCAGAAGCATGAGTTTTACAATTCCTTCAATTCTAAGAGGGGCTGAAATTTTGCGCTTACAAGGAAAGAAGAGACAGAAAGAGTGATCCACCTTGTGATTTTATTGGTTATATTTCTAACAAGAAACATCTTTAAAAAAGATAATTGTCGAAGACGAAATTCGTTTTTAAAGAACAACTATTTAGTCATGTCAGGGCGGATCCACCGCTTCCTGGGTATTATCAGTACATTTGTAAAGTAAATGTGTCTTGTTCAAGGACAAAACATGAATTCCCGAGTGAGGATTATCGAGATCAGCCTTGGTCGAGTTCGATTACAACTATTGTCTGGCGATAGTATGTCATGGAAGAAGCGGGTCAACTCGGCCTGCTTTCTGTAAGCCTGGGGTCTTCACGGCTCCTGGGTCAACTCGGCCACCATTCAACTCGTCCGGGTCAATTTGGCCTGCTGTCATTTGCATCCTCGCCCCAACCTACGAAGATGGGTTGCGCCAGGAATGAACGGAAACACAATAAACGAATAGAGTTTGTTGGGTTGTTGATTTAATAAGAAGTCCTTCAAACTGGTGGACAAAATATGAATTAATATAAAGGGCAACCCAATAATCCCTCAACGGATAACTGCAACTGCAGCTAGACTATGGTAACGGGACGTTCCGGGCCTACAATAATACAATGGCGATGGGATAGCCGGACCAAGGTGCAGGGCAATTATATTTTAATTGTTTCCATAGTGCCGGAGTTTTAAGATTGGGGTCCTTTACCCTGTGAGATTTTCTGTAGTATAGGGTCGAAATAAGAGCAAGGTTTTTACCATCAGCTAATCATCACAGGTCTCTGAAATGTAAAAAATCCGTTTCTGTAGGTGGGGGTTGTGGATACAAATGACTGGCGCATAGATATATAACCATGCGGCACCATGACCAAAACTGATGTTTTCCTTACTCATTTTCATACAACTTCGATATCCTAGTTTATTTGCCACAAGTAAGATTTAATGGCATGACTGAACTGCGAAAATACCGATACCTCACCAGGAGCTAGCTGTAACCGGGGGAACACTTATTTAAAGTCTATTTCTTAGCTTTTTCTGCCTCATATTTTCATGATTTTCCCTGACTTCGTTTGGCCCAATTAATAAGGGAGTGAATTCGTGAGTTTGTAAGTGAGTGAGCGTGTGTGCAATTGAGCGAATGAGTTCAAGATAAGCCTGCATCGAAATAATTCCGTATCTAGAAAATTTTATCGCCGATGCAATGAATTGGTTTCAAAACTCAATGTCAGGTTAAAATCACTTTCACATGAAGGCCTATCGGAACCAGAATTTTATGATGACTTAGTATACAAATTCAAAAAGATAAGGGGTATGTCTGTTTTTTTGTTCAGCTTCGAAAAAGTAGTTTTTTGTTCTCATTGTATTTTGTTCAGTGCTAGCACTAACCATCAAAATCAGGAAGTCATATGACTTCCAAAGTTTGTCATTTGGAAGTCATGCTGAAGGATAGACTTGGTTTCTTCCAGAATGTCCATATTTATATTGCTTTGTCCTTCATTAATGGGTGAAATACCATTATTACAACAAATTTAACTCATTATTTAAGTCAATATTCACTTTATAAATGGTAGGTTATGATAAGAATTGGAAGTCACTGACTTCCTGGCATTCAGTTTTAGAAGTCACAGACCCCCAGACTTCCAGTAGTTGAAGCACTGTTTGTTTCTTTGTAGTTTTAGTTAGAAATATATCAGTTTTTAAAGAAGACTGATTTCTGGCGCGGCAGATCGGAAGCGCGGTGCGGTTATGGCTTTCATACTGGACCTTTAAATACACGATTGGAAAACTCGAATGCGCCTGATCTACGGCTGCTCAAACGGGTCATGAAATTTGCAAATGCACTTTTCGTCATTCGTTATTATTGAATAAAACACGTCTATCCACAAATAACGGCGATTAAATTAAAAAGGAAACGAAGCCAAAATAAAGTTTATATTCATAAAACGTCATTTTATCATTTTAAAACTGTTTCTTTTCACAAATGGTAAATTGTGTTTATTATCCCCCATACAATAAAAACCCGGATGCAGGTCATGCATGCTCTGATATGTCTACGACAAATAAGATTGTTCACTGTTTGAAAAAAGACCTATGAAATAACTCATCAAATACAAACCAAAAATTTTACAATACATTTCTTCCCTTCGATCGCCATTCATATTTATGTGTCATTGTTATCTGAAAGGACAAAATAATCAATGGGTCCTGATATGATCTGCATGTGTCAAATAGGAGGTGTAACGAATAGGGCTGATTAAATAACCCGTAGTCTGACTTAATAAAATGAGGTTACACACAATACATGGGTTGCTCATTAAATAATGGAAACATCTTTGTAGATTAGTTGATTATTTACTGAAAAAATATCCTTCAGGTAACACCAAAGAGGGTCTTTTGAGCTTTCAAGTCCAGGTTTGGAATTGAAATTTTAACGTGTTACCATAGTAATATTTGACGTCACGTCCACGCCGGGTATCGCCAGTGATTTTTTCGACGTCATTTCGGTAAGTAGGTGCTTGTATTATGCATATTATGTACGATATGTAAAGAGAAATTAAAAATTTATTAACACCTTCCGTGTAAGTTTGACATTTTATTCCGTAATTTCCAGTATTATGCTAAAGTTAATTGATCAGTTATCAAGTACAAGATAATTTTGTTTCTTTTTGCTTTACATTTCTTCCAAGACTCTGCTTGTTATAATGCAATGGCGTCACAATTCCGGTCCCTCCGGCTGAAAATCAGCGAAAAACGTCAAATTTTGCTCGATCAAAAGTCTTTCATGATATGTAATTCTGCCAGGTTTGATAGGAAGTCATGAATAACTATATATTTCTTCTAGTATCTGAGACTTGCACCGAACCATCACACCATCACAAACTTTTATCCATTCTTTGTTACTAATCTATGATAAATATACATGAAAATATGCCAAAAAATTAGAGACTAAACCCTTATAAGTATAATGCCTCCTTGCTATGGCAACGATATTCCGTAGCATTTCCTTAGAAATGATAGTGGTCAAAGTACCCAAATCATAAGTCCGAACTCGTAGGTCAGTTAAACATAGACAATTCCGGAATATTTAGATACACAGACATGGACCCGAAAACAGATGAAATTTATGTCATATGCTTGCATCTTAGGTATTAAATATAATGGAATACTGTTTTGACACATAGCTAATGAATTAAATGCTAGTTTGCATTATTTAATGATTACCCCTCGTAATTCGTGAGTATATGTAAGAAACACTAATGCATTTATCACCTTTGAAGGTTAAGTATAAAAAAATACAAAAATGTTCTGTCGTGAGTGACGTGAAATGTACCTGAAGACTCAATTTTTTATACCACTCTTGCCAAAAAAATATACAAACTTTTTTGTATTTTTGCGTGGCGGGTGTTGCAAATTTCATTACTGGTCATGAACAGACTCAATGAAACCGAGTCGGCTATTTTCTGTTCTTTGATCTATTCTATGCTTCCAAAGGATCTTACTATTCAGACCTTATTTATCACGACTTGTTTTGTAAAACTGCCAGGTATTTACTGAAATCATGAAAAAAGCTATAAACTGTTTCACAGGGACCAACCGTAACGCCGGAAAAGCGGTCGAAACGTAGGATATGCGGTGTTTTCACGCCGGATTGCGGTACTTTTCGCAGGTTTCTGAGGCGGGTTGAAAAAACTTTTATTTTTTTATAACGTAAGGAGATTTTGTGTGAGCATTAGAACTAGCCTATCCGGATCTAATCGCCAGATCTTCTGTTGGTACATAGATATTGTTGAAATATGCAATCACGCAAGGAGAAAATTGATTTGCATGTTGGGCAAAACGCTCAGACAGCATTTGAAGCAGGAGGGTTCGAACTTTCTTCAGTTTCTTTAAATTCTTGACCAACTGCTGGATGGATTTGCATTTTTAAACAAAACTACATCATAAACAACCGATTACATAGGATTGTTTGCCTGCGGAGGCACAGACTGGGACACAATATGCGAAATTCAAAGTAATGCCGGATAAAGTGGTAACTTCAGGTTTCTCATTTGGCCAGTATTTTCACAGATAAACACATCTGAAAGGATAAAACACAGGTAAAATACGTATGTTAATGCAGTTTAGGCCTAAGACTGCTCCCTTCATATTCCATGAGAGACACCATGAATTTTTCAATATTTTCTTTATGGAAATTTCCAGGAGTATTTCTGTTTTCGCCAGTTTTTATTTTAAGACATGTCTTCTTCTGGCATGTTTCATATTCCTTTTATGTTGAAATGCCAGGTGAGGGAAATATATCATTAAGCAATGAATAAATTTAAATATCTGGTTCTATTCTATTCTATCCCATAACCTTACAAGGTCGTTTGGGCACCACATATGACTTCAAAACTATCTCTTTCCACCTTGTCCTGTTTTCAGCTGCCCCAGTGAGCTGGCGAAATCCATTCCTGTCCGCTCTTTAATATCATTGTCTTCACCTCTTCTTCTGTCTTCCTCGTTTTCCTTCATTGCGCCCTGTAGAAAGGCCTTTGCTAAACCAGAAGACCTGCGACGTGGACAAACCACCTTAGTTTCCGTTTCTTGACCAGGGCCAGAAGTTCATTATATTCTCCAATGGCTGCTTTGATCTTTCTGCGAACCTCTTCATGGATTATGGTCCTTGTACGAAATGTTTAGTCATCGTCGGTAGCATCTCATCTCAAAGGCCTACGTTTCTCTAACTCTGCTGTCAAGGTCCACTATTCACAGGCATACAGAAATATGGAAATGACAAAGGAGCGCATAAGTTTTACCTTTGATCCAAGAGATATGCTGTCATCTCTCCTAATTGGCTTCAGCTTTATAAGAGCTGAAGTGGCCTGTTAAACCCTTGAGAGAGCCTCCTGTTTAGACCCATCATCTGAGACAACTGCTCTTAGGTATTTGAAGCGTGTTACAGTACCCAGCTTCTGCCCTTTTTAACTTGATCTCCCTCTGGATGTCATTGGCGCTTTTTTTTTATCAGTTTAGTCTTCGCAGCACTGATCTCCATCTTATACCTTGCGCAGGGTTGGCGAGACTTTCAACTAGGGCTTCTAGTTCCTGCTCTGCCTCAGCTAGAGCGTCTTCGTCATCGGCAAACTACAGATACGTAATATTTCTGCCGCCTATGCTAACCTTTCGTCATGGTCCTCCAGAGCATCAGACACGATGAGTTCGAGAAAAAATTTTGAACAGGGTGGGTGACAGAGGACATCCTTGCCTTACTCTAACTGTTGTACTGAATCATTCTTTTGCACTGCCATTCATCAGGAATGAACTTGTAGCCTTTTCGTAGAGCTGCTCAACGGTGCAAACTAGATTTGCACTGATATTTTACTTCCGCATGGTGGCCCACGAGGCTGCATGCCGTACTCTCCCAGAGGCTTTTTTAAAATTAATGAAGACACGATACAGATTTTAATGATTTTTAAGATGCTTTTCACACAGGATTCTAAGGATGAAGAGCTGTTCTGTGGTGCTCCTTTCAGCTCTGAATCCGGTTTACCCCAGGTTAAATCGCTGGCATTTCTTAATTCCGTTTTTTATGCCCCAAACTTCAAAGAAGTTGAAAGGACAAGTTGCTGTCGTCTTATCTGTTCGTCAATTCTTCTTCTCGTCCTTAACGCCTGATGCAGCTACCTGACTGGAGAACCAAGGGATAGGTTTTAAAGTTCCTATATGTTTGCATTACGAAAAGCAAGCAGACTCACATTTGTTTTTATTCTGCCGGACTTAGTTTTGTACTTCTATAATACTTGTTAGAAATAAAACGAAATCTTCTCACACGATATCTCAAAAAGCGTTTAAGTTAGGATGCTGATATCTGCTATATGTGTAGGAAGTGAAATGTCAAAGAACTGATGAATTTTGGGGCAAATTCGGTTAAAAAATGACACAGTTATGTCCTTGTTTGAGTTTGGCATTTTTTAAACTTCTGAACCGCTTGAGAATGGAAGCTGTTTTTTTACATATTAGTATTCCTTGATGTTAAAATATTTGGCACATATACCAACAGGTCATGAAAACTGAGGGGACTCTGTCAGATTTGTACTTTTATTATAGTTACCTCCCCTTTCTCAAAATCAAGATAAATTCGCGTTACCATGATATCTAAGGAGTAATTTAAGCTAGGATAATGATATTTAGTATACAGTTTTTGGGTGAGAAGTACAGGAACTGATTAACTTTTGGGAAAATTCGGTTGAAAATGACTGAGTTAGGTCCCTCAGTATTCAAATTTGCAATTTTTCCGACTTCTGAACCAGTTTGCCTAGTTTTGGGATAAAAGTAGTCCTTGATGTACAAAATGTTTTGGCAAAGATAAATAAATGTGTTCGTTAATTACGGAGTATTTACCCTGATGGTCACCTATGCAGATATGGGCTCAAGAACTACTGGCTGTAAAAGTTGAAAATTATATATGTTTAGGTCATGAAAAAAGTGCAAGCCCATTTTTTTAAGCCGTCAAACTTGTACTTCTAAAGTTACCTCCCCTTTATCAAATAAAATCGAAATCTTATTAGTATGATATCTGAATAATACTTTGCGAAACATCTAGAGAACCATTTGAGATAGGATTGTGATATGTGGCATACACCTTGGAATCAGTATGTAGATAATCTGTTTAACTTCTGAGAAATTTTCATAAAATTAATAGCACTGTGTTCCTTTTCAGGTTTAGCCATTGTAAACCTGAAAAGGAACGCAGTGCTATTAATGCTTTCGTGGCACGCTGAAGGTTGAAGGCATAGTCTTTCGCAAACACACTTTCTAGTTAAAGACGACATGGAAGAGAGCATAAATTGCTGCATAAGACTATATGCTAATGTTGTTAAACCTTTATTTGCAGACTTAGCTTCAGCAGTGTCTTTTGGCAGGCAAGTATCAATCCATCAATCAGTCAATCAATCAGAAAATCAATCCAAATTTCACCGACAGGAAACGTAACATTTAGAATGAAGTACGAGTCACTAAACATAAGCTTTCAATGCAAGGCAATCAGCTCTTTCTTGCCATATAAGGTCATTACAATGTTTGGACATTAATTCAGCACAGACAGCATGAAGATAGCCATAAAATATAGCTACAGAGCTTTCTTTTCTTTTCTGCTTGGTGCCTTGTTCGGTTCATGTTCTGCTACTAACTATCTGTGACCGAGACCGAAAACCTGTGTTTGTACGTTTGTGCGGTGTTACTACTCAGTCGACAGATTAGGTCATGTTGAGCCGGTAGGTCATTCGTCAACACCGTTCCTGGGCAGGCTTAAACCATTTAAGCGGTTAACCAGTACCAAACAAGCTGGCGCTAGTAGTATCTGACAACTACCGTTGGGTGATAACGACTGAACCACAGACCAGTTGGTCTCCCAAGAGATTATGCATCAGAAAATGAAGGATAGAATTTACGAAAAGAAGAAGACGCACACCGTTCCCACATCTCCTGCAAGCACAACAACCCCTTTGTCCTACCATATTTCAATGCAGTAGCACGCCCTGCACTAGAAGCTATCCAGCACCATCGCGCCATCCGGCCACCGACGACCCAAAGTATAGTGAGTGAGTGGGTGAAATGGGTTTTACGGCACATCAGCACAAAAATGCTATTTCTGGCCGGACTCAAAATATAACTTCAGAGAACATGTTGACAAAAATGCTATTAATATGACGACACGATTTCGATAGAGCTGCAAAAGGAATACTTGGCTTTTGAGGTTATGATATTTAACACATTTCTGTGTAAAAGCTCGAAAGTGATACAGAAATACGGTTGCACATGAAGGACATAGTTTCAATCAAAATGTTCACAAGACGATTGTCAAATCAGATATATTGGTCACTTGAAGTATCCAGACGCAAAATGCTACCGCGATTGTGAGAACCATCAGCTAACATAGAGGTCTCCAAATCATTTTGGAAGGAGTCTTGGAACAAGGATATTTAAGAGAGTACAACTTGGTACATGTATATTAGACATGGGCATTTTGGACAACAACGGACCTCAGAAATTAAGATATTTATTTTGGTGCAAACCTAGATAATATTGTAGTCTTAGTCTGTCAGGTTTCTAGAGAAACAGGTATCCTCTGCGAATCTGACAACAGTATACCAAAGCTTATGCTAGCCCATTTTCCAGTTGATAACTAAGTAAAGTGAAATGACTTTTATTTGCCATCAACATAATTACCTTTCAAACCTACCTTGTAGCATTCAGTAAAGGAATGATAACACAAAAACGACACCAAACGCCTCAAGGAAAGTAAATGAACAGGTTTTTATTAAACAGAAAAGCACTTAGCTGCCCTCTTTGGAGCTTACAATATATGGCGGACACATTGGCCGAATGATAAAATGGTAATTTCACCGCCAGCTCGGGGCACATGTGGGACTAGTCAAGTTCTACTTGTGGGTGGTCAGGAGCAGTCTTACGCCTAAACTGCATTAACATAAGAATTCTACCTGCGTAAAGCCCGTTCAGGTGTGTTTATCTGTGAAAATACTGGCCAAATGAGAAACCTTAAGTTACCACTTTATCCGGCGTTACTTTGAATTTCGCATATTGTGTCCCAGTCTGTGCTTCCACGGACAAAAAAATCCTATGTAATCGATAGTTTACGATGTAGTTTTGTTTAAAAATGCAAATCCATCCAGCAGTTGGTCAAGAATTTAAAGAAACTGAAGAAAGTTCGAACCCTCTTGCTTCAAATGCTGTCTGAGCGTTTTGCCCAACATTTTCTCCTAGCGCGATTGCATATTTCAACGATATCTATGTACCAACAGAAGATCTGGCGATTAAAGGCATGTATGTAGATCCGGATAGGCTAGTTCTAATACTCACACAAAATCTCCTTACGTTATAAATAAATAAAAGTTTTTTCAACCCACCTCAGAAACCTGCGAAAAGTACCGCAATCCGGCGTGAAAACACCGCATATCCTACGTTTCGACCGCTTTTCCGGCGTTACGGTTGGTCCCGGTGTGTTTGCAGTGGCGGGGTATTACGTAGTCTTTTACGATGCTTTTATTAAGTTATACCACTGTTTGCTCGCCTGCACGACGGATAATCAACTCGCTACAATTTACAGGTGCACCGCTAGAATTTAGGGGTGCACCTATATTTTATTATACGTGGACCGGTATCGTTAGTTTTGATCCTTTTGGTACACCATACTAAATTGAGTGAATTTTCGACCGTACAGGCGAACACGCCGTGGTAGAAGTAATCAGTAGAACTAATCTGAGTCCGGAATAGGGGCAGATAACCTTGTGATAAAATTTTAATCATCACCGGAAGCTATTATTGCTTTGACCATTGGTTACATATTGCATAAAAATCCAATCCAGTTCTGTTTTAATGCAGATTTTCTCATTATTTTATACTTGTATATAGCACTGTGTCAGGGGCAAATAGCACCTCGAGACAAAATTCTATTAATAATAGGAAGCTTATATTACTTTGATTATTTGCTGCAAGTTTCCTGAAATTGTCTTTCAACTCTGATTTTATACAGATTTTTTATGATTTTTTACATGTATATATCCCCATGGCAGGGGCTGATAACATAGTTGGTCTAAATTCTAGTTGTAAAAGAAACCTAATGTTTCTTATGTCATTTCTATGAAATTTCATGTTTTTAATGTGTTTATACCTGTACATAAAGGTCTGGGGCAGGGAAAGATAACCCTGGAGGACATAATTCTACTTGCAACAGAAAGGATATATCATTTCAATAATTTCTGTAAAATTCAATCAAGATATTCCAAGGTGTAAAGGAATTACGGACGGATACCAATTTTGAGACACTGACAAGGGCAATAACTCTGTCAGTTGATATTGAAATTTGCCTATTAACAATCCCAAGCTAGATATTGCCAATACCAATGCACATAACAAGGTTGAAGAAAATTCGTTAAAAATACTAGTTATCGAACGGAAATGAAGTGCTCACAGACGGACGGATAGACAGACTGACGTACGTACGACGGACAGACAGACTCATGGACAGCCATTGTGACAAATAATACTCCGCAACTACCGTGTGGCGGCGTATAAAAACTTGATTTACTAATACCACGTTTTCTCGCGTCTACTGTCGATAATTCACTCAGATCTATGCTGTTTGTCAGTAATTTAATTTGCACTTTATGGATGAGTTACGGTGTATACACGGATGGTAAAGTTTCAAATTAACCTCCGCGGAGGTCTGTTGAAAAACAATTTGACTATTTTCCGGTAGGCAATTTGAATATATCCTGTCATGAATTTTCGCGGTTCACTGACAGGGTTCAGACAAGATTTTTCTCGCTAGAAAATATTCCAAAAATCGGAGAATGTCATGCTATATATATTTTACAGTTGTATATTGAGACCAAATGACATGGAGCAGTTTGAAGCGGTGTTTTTTAAATTACTTTTGTCCTCCAGGCTCAGTACCGAAAACGAAACTAGGAAGGAGTCCTGCTTAGTTAAATCGGCTTTTTGAGTGCATTTGCAGGCGTTCTGTGAAATCTTACCGATGCAGGTAGACACGTAGCTTATATGGCTGCATTCTAAACATACTTTCAAGAATATGCATGCATTTGTTACTACATGCTTACCCAATTTTTTTCGGCGGTCAATTTGAACACGATTAGAACAATTTGACCAATGGAGATTAACATGAAAAATTTAATCAGCTAAACAGAAGAAAATGCGTGCTGAATTTTCAGGAGCCAGATATATGATCTGAATGCATGCTTTTATACGTCTTAAGTACACCAGATAATATTGCTCATGCAACATTCTCTTTTTTATCGTGAAATGGTAGTACACTAGTGTTTTATCACTTTCTTTGTTGTAAAACTAGACCTGTGGCTCTCATTTGCTTGTAAAATAAAACGAACCCATCCTGAATAATATTAGCAGAGAAGATAACCGATATTCAAACAATTTAGAGTGAACCCATAAGAAGATATCAAGCAAACATACCCGCATGCTCCCCCCGCTGCGAGGTGATTACACTCCTGAAGTGGCCGTTACATGTACATAGAAACACGGGTAATCAACATGAAACAATAACAACATCATTACGGCCGCCTTAGAAGCTGTGAAGGTTGTGATGAAAAAAAAATCAACGGTAGGCGGCTCAGTTTAATATTCGTTTTTTTCTTTACAGAGACGTCGTTCATCTGCGGCCAAATCGGTTTGACGACGTACATGTACTTTCAATATTACTTTCTACAAGTATTTATTAATCCGCTATATGTCAATTAACCACAGCAGACCCCAGGGCCAGGGTCATGTGCGCGTTATTATTGCCCCCATTCCTTTTTTTGTTTTATCTAGCTGCCGGTGTTTTAAAAAAAATGCCGCTTTGTTTTAGTTATGGTTTCCTTGTGGCCCTCTGCTGTGAAAAGCTGTTCTTTTATCGCTTGACTATGTTTTCGTTAATGTTTGTTCATAACTTCTACCTTTCTTTCTACTCTGCACTATACAAAGTCGCTGAAACCCAATCGGGAGTTGAGCCTGCTCCCTTTAGTGAGCTGAAGTCGAAAGAGCTTACTAATTGGTCACAAAAACTTAACCAGTAATACACTAGTGAGTTCTTCCTACAAAATGGGATTTCCATGTAAAAAGCATTTGGTAAAATTGAAAAGTTTTATTCAGTTTTTATGTTTTCACATCAGAGTGAAGTTTGCTACAGAGACTTCATTTTGACTTCATAAACCCAAACACTTATTATATATATGCATTTACACAAAAATAACAGACTGACTTTGCAGAAAAAGAAGTATTTTCCCGGGATGAAATGGAATCAAACTGACCTCGCGCTTTTCAAATTGACCACAATGTCAAAAGTTTTCTAATAATAACTAATTATGAATACTGAATTTGGTTTCAATTGCACATATCAACCTACATCGGCTCGTGCTGTGTTTACAAACAAATCAGTGTCACAGGTCTGGTTTTACAACAAAAGAAAAAAATATAAAGCACTATTGAGCTACTATTCCACGATAAAAAAGACAATGTTTCGTGAGCAATACTATCTGATGTTCTTTAGAAGTACGAAACAAATGCTTTCAATCGGTTGCTACCTAGCTTCTGACAAGTAATTGAAGCATTTTTTTCTTTTTAGCTGAATAAATTTTTCCGTGTTAATCTCCATTAGTCAAATTGTTCTCATCGTGTTCAAATTGACCGCCGACAAAAATTGGGTAAGCGTGTAGTAATAAAAGCATGCGTATTCTTTAAAGTATGTTTAGAACGCAGCTATATAAGCTACGTGTCTTACTGCATCGGTAAGATTTCACAGAAAGCCTGCAAATGCACTCAAAAAAAACGATTTAACTTTGCAGGACTCCTTCCTAGTTTCGTTTCGGTACTGAGCCTGGAGGACAAAAGTAATTTAAAAAACACCGCTTCAAACTGCTCCATGTCATTTGGTCTCAATATACAACTGTAAAATATATATAGCATGACATTCTGCGATTTTTGGAATACCTTTTCTAGCGAGAAAAATCTTGTCTGAAACCTGTCAGTAAACCGCGAAAATTCATGACAGGATATATTCAAATTGCCTACCGGAAAATAGTCAAATTGTTTTTCAACAGACCTCCGCGGAGATCAATTTGAAACTTTACCACCCGTGTGTATATGTGTGTTTCACAAAACAGAACTTTAGGACATTTGAGTTAATATGAAAAAGTGCATTGCCAATAGGCGAGCACATCGCTCTTTACAATGTGTGGGTGGTATGATAAAACCTGCTACCATGTTAACTCTAAAGTTTTGGACAGAGACGTGTGATCGAAGTGTAGACTGTAGACCCTGATCTGACTACTCTTTTTAGGGTTCTGGATTCAATTTCACAATGATTTTTGTGGGGTTTTTTTATCGTTGAAATTTGTGATAAAAGCATTGCAACTTTTAAACCTTGTCTACAAACTGATGGGAAACTGTCAGAAAACAGATTTCCCCATAGCAGAGTCTATCCCCTCCGAAAATGGGTTACAATTCTTCAGTTCCTTCTCTACAGCGCTTTATTTCCTTTAAATTTCACCCAAAGGTCAGCCCCCTTGCATTTTGTGTGATCACAGCAGCGGTTAACGTTGCCGCCATCTTGGTTTTCTCAAACGGAACGTTTGACGTCATTACGTAACGTAGCTACAGAAAGATTGTACGCCCTTTATTTTTTTTTTCGTTGATTTCTTTCGAACCAGTTTAATTATAACTTCCGTTTGGTGTCGTTACGAAAGAAATTCCATTGAAAGTAATGTACCTTAGAGACAAAATTACGCCTTACCAAACCTCTACTACCATAGAGCTCTCGCTCTTTCAAAGCTCCTTCGGAGTTTGGAATTGCAGGCGCTACCCGCCTGGGAGTCACAAACTTTGTTTCCCTGTGAAAAAGCGTCATTATACATGATAACAGAGAAGCAGACAGTTATAAAATGTGACCCCCCCACCCACCCCCCAACACACACAACACACACACACTTTTGAAAACAATGACGAGAAAACATGGAGGTGTTTCCGCACACCTTAGATAAAATACTCGTACTGTTCAGTTCGCTATCTTTTGCAGGAACTTTGTCGTGATGAAATGAAGAGCCTATTCACGATAGTTTTATAACTTGTACCGATAATTCCCTAATTACATGTAATACTAGATACAACAAGATCTGGCCGGGCCGCGTAGCGCAGTCGGTAGGGCGCATGCCTTGTAAGCAAGAGGTCCTGGGTTCGATACCCGGTCCGGCCACTTACTTTCATTTCCCCTTCCGCTGATTCAAGAAGGGCAGTTGTCAGCTACTGGTGAAAGTAAGTGCACTTAGTACAGGTTAACCGCCTAGGCGGTGTAAGTGTAAGCCAGCCCAGGAATAGTGTAGTTAGGTTAACTGACCGTCCCAACCTGACCAAAGCCGTTTACCGTGGACGTTTAACGATAGCACACACACACACTCACACACAGATAAAACAAGCTCTGTAAAAGTACAATTTACAATTCAAGCGTTTGCATCATGTTATTCGACTCGTAAACCTCTTTGTAAAATATATAATATTACAACATCTCAGAAAAAATTTCAATTGACCGTTCTGACATGGTGCTTTTGTTATGGCTATTTGTTATTGTCTTGTTTGTCGGTTCTCGGAAGCAGCCAATCAATGTGCTTTATTTTGAGTTTAAGATAATTCTAAAGTTTTATAACCTCGAACCCTGATACAGCATGTATGATAGCCTCGCGACCATCTTTGGGAAAGAGTTGATCTCTTTGCTGTTCGCTTGTCTTTTTTTTTACTTCTTGCTTTCTGTTTTGTTTTTGTTTGTTTGTTTTTTGTTGTTGTTTTTTGACAATTTATTTCGTTCCTTTCCCATTCGACCGCCAAGGCAAGGCGAAACTAATATGTACATAATTCGAATGATATAAACGCAAAACCAAAATAAAGCAGAGTTATGGTTCTTGTGCTATGAGACTGCCTAATAATATTTTATGATCAAAACCATTGATAGAGCCCTGAAAGATTATAGTTTATCGCATACGCAATAGACAGTAATGAAATCCGTGGTATAAAATAATCATTAAGATAGCAGTTAATTGCTGAGCAAGGTGGCACCGGGTCTAACTGCATATCGCTTCAGGAGCTAGCCAGATTGCATATATTTTACGGCGACTGATCATGAAATAGTTTCTACTGCCAAACATCCCTTCCGCTGATTCCAGAAGGACAGTTGTCAGTTACCGGCGTCAATATATGTAATCGCTCAGGAGGCCTAAGCCTTTCCAGGATCAAGGTAAGGTTACTGCGCTTGATATGACCCTTATAGTTGACCGGGTCGTAAACCCTGAATTAAACTCAATATAAACAGGTAAACAATTAATTTTATTTATTAGTGTTTTTATTTTTATTTCCTCTCTGACAAAAAGAACAAATTAAGATTAACCAAACTTTAGAGTCTTATTAGTAAGCTTTTGCTGTTACTTTATTTAATATCATTGATTGCAAATGGTCGTTTCTTGTCCTTTGTATCACATCACTTTGTTCCGTCTTTCATAATAAAATAAGTTTTCAATTATCTTGAGAGTCATGCAAATTACGTGCTCGTTGTCTGCTGTTATCGTGAGATATATTAGATTATTCCTTGCAATTAATAGGGTAGAGTCGGGTTATTTCGGAAAGCGGGGGGGGGGGGGGGGGGATGTAAATTCGGACATACCATTGCAAACAGTGAAAATCCATAAAATGAACCGTCTCATCAGGATTTTCACTGTTTAGCCAATTATTTTTGCTTTAGTTCCAAACAACTAACATATAAAGGAAACAATGTTACTGTCCGAATTTACCCGCTGTCCGAAGTTACCCGACTCTCCCCACTACAATGCATTAGATGTGAGTTTAATCGAGATCATCAATTGCAAATGGCCGAGCCGGATCCTTCACACCATTTCTATATTGCCCTCCTTCCATTATAACAATATTTCTGTCAATTTTCTTGGGAGTTGCATTGCTTAGTACTTCTCCAGTTTCTTTTACTATTGTGAGAAATACTATATCGTTGCCCTCGGCCGGTATGTCAAACCTTTTGAAATCGCCGGCTCCTATCGGTGAAAACTCCAATTTAATTTTCGTCCAATCATACGCTGCTTTCCCACCTGCATGGGCTCCAACGCCGAATCCTCCACCACCAATATTTCCTCCTACAGTAAACTGTTTCATTAGTACATTGTGTTGTTGAAAATCATGTTTAACCCAGATCTTTTCATCGGACCTATTGGCAACCGTTGATGTTACAACCTTCCCCATCCGTTTAAATGGATCTTGATAATTTTCTGCAATCTGTTGGCGTTGACAAGGTCATAAACTGCAAAGTAAAATACATGTAATTGTGTATGGCGCTTTACTTTACTTTCCTAGGAATCCCATATTTCATGACATTGTATATCACGTGTACGATCTTCAAAAGTAAAGCCCTTTTTTCGTTTGTTTGTTTGTTTGTTTGGAGATTTCGTGGAATGTATAGAAAATGCGTATATTGCATCGCATCACTGGACTAAACATGAGTGCGACATGAGTTTACGTGTCGACACAATCATTTACTTAATATTTTAAATTAAGGTGGACTTATACGGAACAACTCTGTTCTTACTCGTTTAAAAAACAAAACAGAGTTATTGTACATCGTCAAATCGATTAACTGTTATAACACACACTCACAATATCTACCGTAAAGATCCTAAGTTTTCGGGCACATAGGTCTGTACAAACAGAGGAACTGAGATCAGACTGTTCCTTAGGAACCAGAATGATCAAGATCTTCACAGTTTCCATTCCGTCTGCGCAATATTTGTCGACATTACTCTATGGTAGAACCGAATAACAGGAAAATAAATAATAGGACAGGAACCGGCTGTGCTTGCAGCAGGAGCAGAATTCAGTCAGTCTGTATTGAGGATATTTTTGAAGTTAAACATTGTTTTTCTAGGAAACGAAACGGTGAAATGTTTTTTTTTTTCGTTTTATTCTTTAACATACAATGTAAGTTTTACTAAAATAATATGCATAAGCATGCCCCATCGATTGAATATATTTTTCATGACGTTTTTCACGAAATTAAATTTTCTTGCATTTTTCAAAAGAATGCATAAATGTACTTATTGACAAGAAAACTGCAATTTTTGTTACCAGTTTGTTTCAAATATCCTGTAATACAGATTATATGATTTGCTGAAAAGAAAGTGCGTTCATGTGCTAGAGATATGAATATTAATGCAAAATGTGTAAAAAAGTATGTAGATATACAAAATATTGTTTTTTTGGTAAACAAAACGGTGAAAATTGTTTTTTTCTCTTATCCTAATGTTTTATAGCTCTTCGGGTTATTTAGACGGTATAATGGTTTGAATTCCCCGCCAATATTTCTATTCAGTATTTGTCTACCTTAAGCCAAAACACTGCTTACGCTAGGTGCAAAGGAAAGTTTGTCATAGCTTACATGATGTTAAAAGGCTACATGTATATACGTCTAATATAGCCTATCTAAATCTGGCTACAAATAGGCACAGGTCACAATTTATCCAGCGGGCGCATGACACCTTCACACTATCATAGTTACTTGCCACCACTGCATACAAATAAAAGAAATACAAAATATAAAATATGATTCCGTCAAAAGTTAGGTGTGGTTATTGTCTTTTTTGTTATATTCACATCGTCGGATGATGCTTTATGTGTGTGTTAACTTTCATGAAAATATGTTTAACCTTATGGAGCGGACACTATTTGTAACAGACAGACGGACGAACTGACAGACAGACATACACCTCCGCAAAAAAAACAATAAGGGATCATTTCAAGAGAGAGGGAGGCCTGATCCCTTGTTTTTGTCAAAAACAACAAAACAATTTTCTGTCAAAAGTAACAATGATATCATTTTCTTGCATTTTTCAATTCTTCACTATTTAGAATCAGGGGATAAACCTGATTAGCAATACTAATACAAAACAAATACCCCTCCTTGTTTCCGCACATTGATGGATCGGAGCTAAACCCAGAATGTCTTCATAAGTAACCCGATAGTGTTTTACTGGCCAATGCAACGACAACTTTATCTGTGACATAGACCCACAAACAAAATCGCATGTGTTGAATGTCCCACAATAGGTCCGTGATTTTACCTTACAGTTAATGGATAGAGGCACACCTATTTAAATTAGGCATGGTTTTGGAAATGAATAATCCTTGACTATTTGAATCAAAAGATGTAAGATTCCCGGACAATTTACAAGTAATTTACTTAAAAAATAACAAATTCTTACCTGTTTTGATGATCTGCAAACTAGTATTAGTCTAGTATCTCTTTACACAAATTAATCAATGTATGGTTATTCAGGCATGTATCTCATGCACACTAAAATTTTATCATATAAATCTAGAAGGGTGTGCAATAAGAAGCATTCATGTCGAAATATCTACATGTACATCATAGTGGCGGAAGTATCCGAAGGTTATTTATTTTCGTATAAAATTTTGAACTGATTCACCTGTAAAATAAATTGCAACGAAATCATAGGGGAAACCCGGATAGATGAAAATGCGATTTGAATTCCTTTTCAACAGTATTTAAATAATACCAGGACGATGGGAGGGTGATAACAAAAGGCTGTGTACAAAAGGAACTTTATTTACGATTGAAAATACTTCCGCCTCCGAGAAGATCGAAATCGAGACCGCTACAACAGCAGGCGAACGCTTAACGTATTGAGCTAGGGTCTCCTGGGAAACCCGGAGAAATAAAGCAATATTACATATAAGACACATGTACTTTCTCGAGTTCGATCTTCCCTTCTTATTTAAAGAAAGAAAATTATAATGCATTTATAATGATAAAACGTTTATTAAATCATTGTATTGGATTGATGCTTTCAAAGATTAACAAGGGAGATTGAAACTATTTGGTTTAGCAGTAATGGAAATACTGTTAGAAACGTGAATTTCACATTTGAAACAACTGTCCAGTGTGTAATTTTTCTGTTGAAAATGTTTCCGTACTTTTTGAACTTAACAATGTTGTATAATTTGTATATCGTTGTTTAGATCTTTATGCTTCCAGATATTCTCAAACATCGGGCGTGACCCTCCATCAGCATGCCAAATAGAGCAGCGAGATTTCTTAAGTACGAATGTGTATTTAGTATTATGACAAAATGGATAATTTTTTGCATAAGTATATTGCTACGTATTTGAAAAGTATTGTTTCAGGCGAAACTAACCTTTTTCTGTAGCTATGTCATGATCATTATCTAATTTCACAACTACGAGGATCATCCAAGAAATATTGCAAGTATTTTATTAAATCACACCATAAATAGATCACGCGTAATATATACATGTGTGCCAAAAACCATACACGTGGCATAAGTTTCTAAGGCATGGGGGATTTTGAGTCCAAAGGTGTAGATGATACCGGCGGTCAGACTGAATGAGCACGACGACTTTTACAAGAGGTGAGGGAAAAATCCTGCACATCTGTTTAATATATTTCTTTCAAATCATAAAAAATTGTATTCATAAATAGTTGTCTTACATTTAAGAACTCAAATAAGAGACAGTTTTTAAGATATCACCAACATAATATGTTCGCTAGGCAACAAAGCATATTATCATGCATCTGCTCCAAAACTCACCTGATAACAGGGGTATGATAACATGATGTGATATCATGTCACTGTAGATCTGCGCAGGCGCGAATGTTATCAGACGATGCCTTTAGAAGCGATCTCTGAAGACGATTGGCTATGTACTGACGTTGGTCGTGATAACAACGTTCGATTGGTTAAATGACGTCACCGACTTACGTCATAACGCATTCGCGACGTCAGTAAGATCGAACAAACTGCGTTTGCTTTTCATTTGTTTGACTCTCTTTAAGCCTTAAAATCTTCTAATTATGCAAGATAAATAGAAAACCATGCAAGTGTCTTTTGATACCAAATTATCAGGCTCGACCAGAAAAACGTCAGACTGGCTTGGCAAGCCTCATCATTGCGAACCATACGCTGTTTCTGGTCTCGCCTGATAAACTTGATATCAAAAGACACTAACATGGTATTCTCTATTTATAGAATTCTAACAAATTTCCTAGTTTTGAACAAATGTCTCTGGGTTTCGAAGGCTGCAAATGGTATTAAACGTGACTTGCCGTCAACATTTTCTTTAAATTTTACATTTCACATAGCGCGAGTATAGTTTGATAACCTTCAATCTTTCGTTTAACTGGTTATACTGTATTCCAAATAAAACTGGGTCCGAGGTTATAAAACTTGAGTATAATCTCAAACCCAAAATAAAGCGCACTGATTGGCTGCTTCCGAGCACATGCTCGGAAGCAGCCAATCAATGTGCTTTATTTTGAGTTTGAGAATATACTCAAGTTTTATAACCTCGAACCCTGGTCACTATTTGAGAATCAAGACGTACGGATAACTCATCAGATATAAACCAAATATTTAAAAATATATTTCTTCCCTTAGATCACCATTGTCTCTTTATCACATATACCATCAATATCTGGAAGACAATATTATATCATGACGGCCTTATAAGTATCCCCCATGGGTGTGAAGTGCGGGTAGACAAATCCGTCAAGAGAGTCACTATTTCGGCATCATGGCGCGCCGAACAAGGAGTCCGAGTGTCCTATTTTTCTATCAGCACCTCACATCGATGATAGATACTTTTACTTGCACGCCTTTACATTAACAACGTTTGATTTTCAAGGAAGAACTTGTCAAATGCTTAATTATAGCATTTCAGAGGTTCTTATTATATTTTGAATGAAACCGATGTTACCAACAGCCGAAGTTCGGTTATTTATGTGAATTCCCGACGTGGCATAAACTGCCATAATTTTGCGACTTCTTGTCGTCATTATCTCGAACAATAACGTAGCATGACGACGCTGACCGTGAGCTCCTTTACAACCAATGCATTGACAACACGTATTTTTATTCAGTCCTGGATGCGATAACATGGGTTAGCAAAGCGGAAATCATAATCTGGTGTGCAAGAAAAGAAATGTCATTACAGGTGAAACTCGCAGATACCCTTATCTGTTGACGAGATACAACTTCCTAGGGTTAAGTTTGAAATAATTACAGCGAGCACACAACTCCGAATCCAGTGAATTTTCGACCGTATGGGTGAATACACCTTTTAGTGAGTGAAATATCGACCGTACAGTTGAACACCTTGTGTTGTTACAATCTTTAAACCTTGATACTTGCGCAAAAAAGTATCGTCTCCGTATGACGTATGTTTGGCTGGACGTTAAACATGTGTCACTCAACTCGGCATACTAGCACTAGCCACATTATGATGAAACCTTTCTTAACAAGCAATTAAATATAATTTGTCATACCACAATTAATTCAAATCTTGTATAAGAAAATGTGATTATCTACGAAAAGTTAATGTTTTCACAAGCCTGGACAAGGTAGGAATGCATGCATACCTTGATGTTTCGTCTACAGCTTTGTAACAACTGACTCAAATAACAATTAACCTGTATGGGGATGCTTACGAAGCAGAACACTTTGTGAAGAATGTTTTAGAGGAGCTACTCTTATAGGAAAAAATTAGCTGTCCATTTCTGCCACCAAGAACAAAGTGTAGTGAAATGTGAAACCAGAAAACGTTAGCAAATACAAGTATACGGCCAACACTGCGACCAGCAATCTCTTCCACTTGTGCTAGACAGAACAAATCAGACATGAATGTCATTATCAAGAAAATAACCAAACCATAAAAGAAAATTTTCTGGTACCAATCGTTTGAGATAAACTTCGACCTTGAGAATTCACTTTCAGAAACCGGTAGTTTGAGATAACAGGATTTAAATTGTAAAGTAAAAGATGTGTCCACACCATATTCTTTGGTATAGGAGGACACTTTGAAGTAATAGTGTTTGAGATAACGAGTCAAAAGTTTGCCCGGAAGTGTGTCACTACAAAGCCGTTCAAAATCGAACAATCTCAGTAGCATCGCCTTTGAATGGTTCCTGGAAAGAGAAAAAGAACATGAGGGTTAAATTAAACAAATCCTAGGTGCCGAGCTAGTTAAACTTTAAAATATAATTGTTTGGTTTGAACAGAGGTTTTCCAACTTAATCACTGCATAAATACAAAGGCTATATAATTGAGCCCGTCCAGATAGAAATCGACCTTATGACATAAAAAATCGATTTTTAGGTTTTCTGTTATCTGAATGCGCATGCCATTATAGAACAAAAAGGTAAAAACCGTTTGAAGTTATCTAGATTTTTAAGGTTGTTATGGCTGTTTTAAACACACTGGTATCTAAGGAAATTTGCCAGAATTAATAACGTTACGTGACGTCATGTTACACTGTTATGGATAACGCCATTTTCAATGTTTTCCCTTGAAACGCATATCACTATTATTAACGTTAACACAGCAAACGTATGTAATCAGTATGAGTAAATTTTGCAGTAACACAGCTCTAGACTTCGGTCCCACCCCGGGACATCTTGAGATATCTTGCCCCAGAGAAAGGTAGGAACGATGGAAAGGCTCCGGGTGTCATATACCAAGTATGATCCCTTTACCTCGAAAGGTAATTAAGAAATATATTTGCCGAAGAGCAGCTTTAACAAGACATAATCTTTGGACTGACCGACATGCTTAAGTACTGCCGTTCGCACGTACGGACAATCCGGAAACTTCATACCTCCGGTGCTCCTATGGCTTCGAGTGCATAAAGCAAAAAAAAAAAAACTCTTCAAAAGATATCTTTGATGTTTTGAAATACTTCAACTGTTTCCAAAGATGAGTAAGCAATTAGCTTAAAGTTTGTCATTTTCTTTTTGATAGAGCAAAGAATTTATTTCTGTGCACTGTTTAAAAACCCGTAGATTTTACGGTAAAATACCTGGCAACCAGCTGCCCGTCCATTTCCCGTTATTTTTACGGGCATCTGCCTGTAGATCATTTTTTTGAAATTACGATAAGGTAGAATTATAACTCAAAAATACCTTTACTGTGTTGAAAGGCTATAGAACCAAAACTCTACTCTGTGACTCTGCGTGTTGATTCCTGCCAATGTTTACGGGCGCCCGTAAAAATAGCGGGGAATGGACTGGTAGCTGGTTTCTACCGTAAAATCTACGGATGTTTTTACAGTGTGCAGGAGTCCTTCAGCAGCATTTAGACAGCATTTTTGAAGAGCTACGTCGTCCGAGGAAGCAAAGAAGAAAGTCACAAAAGTTGTTTCCCTTTGTAAAAATGGTGGGAAAACATAGACATGTGGCATACGCCACGTCACAAGAAATATGACTTCTGCTTCGGAGCATCTGTTCACTATACAATTTGCCAGGCCCAAAGGCCGAGGTTATATATGCAACTAGTTGATGCGGAGGCTAAGTTTATTTGCATACAAATGATTGCATGCATGTTCTATTAGAGTCTCCATATTCCTATCAGTTGTAAAATCGCCTAAACAAAAATTGTTTTGAAAAGCAGTTCAACCTTCATGATTGGTGAGAAAATATGGGTTGATGAGCATATACTGTGCCAGAAAACTAGTTTCCCGCCCAGCAGTGCAATATAAACAAAGGTAAGACCAGTCTTGTACGTTGTATTTTTACCATTTTGTTCAAGCTAAAAAACTCGAAAGGAGGTCTTTTTAGTTGCCAACTTAAAACACTCAAATAATTTTTCAAACCTTTTTATGTGAAACTCAGTGACGTTTTATTACGAGTTCCTCCCCTCCCGCTTTTTCACATCCACAGCTATGCTAGCTTTTGCTAAAACGAATTTCTTGATCATAGAGGCGTCTTTTTAGAAAGGGGACGAGATCTTATATTTTCTTTGTCCGTAACAAAAATAAAATCGTCACTATGGTATCAGGTATGGACTTTTAGTTACCAAACCGCGGAAAAGCAAACAAATCACAATTTTAAACGAAAGTAAAACATCATTTTTTTTTTAATTTGTTAAGTTTTAGAGAGGCGCCGTGGTCGAGTGTTTAGAGTGACTCGGTTATGGTGCAGAAAGTCGCCGGAAGGTCGTAACTTCTAATTTATTTTATTAAATATAATCTACCAACCACCAGCAATATACACGGAAAAAAAATAAAAATAAAAAATATATAAGCTTAAGGAAAATACAAAACAACCAGACGGACTTTTGACTTAAACTCGCAATTTTCATCTCATTGGAGAGGGAATTGTAAGTAGATCAAAATGGCTCAGGATCTCCGAAAACTGTGCTAAAATTGGAAAACGTTTTGTCTTCCACCATTTACAGACATTACGATTCAGACGACACGTCTTTATGCCGCCCTTTGCCGTTTGTCACCCGGCATTCGTCAGAGCTGACAGGCTGGAGAGGATTGATTGTTTTGCGTTTAACGGCCCTTTGAGAGAGTATTTCAGTCGATATCAGGCCGTCTCGCAGACAGAGGGATAAAGAAATGATAGACGAGAGAAAAATGTCAACAACAAAAAAAAACCCACCCGCAACTACTGCAAGCAGAGTAGGCCCTTGCCCTACAATGTTCCAAATCAGACTGGAGGAGAGGCAAACATCGCATTGGAAATTTACCTTCGACCTGGCAGTCTGTGGTATAGAAAACAAGCAGTGCATGAAAACTTGAAATTGCTTTTTCACAAGATTTTTTCTACATTTTGTTTGTTGTCTTGCAGTTTAGACTGAAAAAAATGTTAATGTGAGTGAATGCATGAATACGCTGGCGATATTTGTAGGGCCTATACCTAAACAAAGCTATTGGCTTGGATTTTTTTCCGTTCGGGATTTTACTTTTGATATTAATAATATAGTTATTACTATTATTATTATTATTATTATTATTATCCAAGATTGAAAATTATTTTCTCTAGATCAAAGCTGAAAATTTATGAACATGAACTAAACAGTCGGGACCAGAACTGTCGCAAGTCTGAACCTTTTTTACGCATCTGGGAATAAAAGATTTTCAATTCATTAAATTCGGATATAAACGCAAACTGCACTTTTGGTGATGCATAATGCTCCAAAAAATCATATTTCTGGATTCCTGGCAACAATTATGCGGCTACGGTGGTTTCCCACACAATTAAGATTCATATTAAAGTTCAATCACATGCCGTGTGAAACAGCGGGAAAAATCTTCTGACGTAACGTCAAACTTTGACGTCATTTATCTCAGTTTCACGTCGCGTGTCATAAGGTCGATTTCTATCTGGACGGGCTCAATTATAAATCAAATTAGAATCACTGTGTTGAAATTCAGATGAGGGCTTATAACCGCAATAGCTAAGGCAAATATTTGTGCAAACCGTCGGCTGATCAAAATTTTCACATCACATATTGTATGGGATTTCGTTGGGTTCATGAATTTGTTTGAAAAAGGAAGACACTGAACAGACTGCGCTCATGCGCAGTCGGCTCTGAGCTTTCGATATTTGCTACGTTTTACTTGTTTCCGCTTATCTAAAAGTTTCGTGAAACGACGGTTTAAAGACCCATTGTAGCCATGTTTATGAATAACAGTAATTAGATTTTCTCCCATTTGTTGTCAACAATTTTGAATGTTAAATGTGTTTAAGCATGCCAATGTCCATTTAAGGCGAATTGATTACTAATCACCCTAATGAGATTCCTTTTATCTTTTAAAGTTATTGCACGCTAGCGTCATTAATCAAAAGACTTAGAACGTACTATCTTGTGTGTGTTTTTCTGTAATTGAGCTGATCAAGTGAGCGCATAGTTCTTTATGCGTCTATATATTGTCCTTTTATTTAAGTACTCAAAAAATGGTAAACGTATCAAAACCTTTTTTATGATCACACATGCTCATGCCAGGTCTTCGAAAACACCTACATGTCATCTACAAAAGTAAATTGGAAAATTCCCAGGAACTGATACAATTCAATCCAAGATACCACCCAATATACCATGGGAGAAAAAGACAACAGAAAAACAGTCACCACCACAGACACCATCAGCGGCAGCCATGTGAACAGCCATTTCCCATGTAGTTGGCCAAAGGGCTAACATAAACATCACAAACAAGAAACATCTTTAAAAAAGATAATTGTCGAAGATGAAATTCGTTTTTAAAGAACAACTTTTTAGTCATATCAGGACGGATCCACCGCTTCCTGGGTATTATCAGTACTTTTGTAAAGTAAATGTGTCTTGTTCAAATTCCCGAGTGATGATTATCGTGATCAGCCTTGGTCGAGTTCGATTACAACTATTGTCTGACGATAGTATGTCATGGAAGAAGCAGGTCAACTCGGCCTGCTTTCTGTAAGCCTGGGGTCTTCACGGCTCATGGGTCAACTCGGCCTCCATTCAACTCGTCCGGGACAATTCGGCCTGCTGTCATTTGCATCCTCGCCCCAACCTACGAAGATGGGCTGCGTCAGGAATGAACGGAAACACAATAAACGAATAGAGTTTGTTAGGTTGTTGTTTTAATAAGAAGTCCTTCAAAATGGTGGACAAAACATGAATTAATATAAAGGGCAACCCAATAATCCCTCAACGGATAACTGCAACTGCAGCTAGACTATGGTAACGGGACGTTCCGAGCCTACAATAATACAATGGCGCTGGGATAGCCGGACCAAGGTGCAGGGCAATTATATTTTAATTGTTTCCATAGTGCCGGAGTTTTAAGATTGGGGTCCTTTACCCTGTGAGATTTTCTGTAGTATAGGGTCAAAATAAGAGCAAGGTTGTTACCATCAGCTAATCATCACAGGTCTCTGAAATGTAAAAATTCCATTTCTGTAGGTGGGGTGTGTGGCTACTGTCAGAGAGTAGCTCCCCCCCTAGTAGTTTTTCCCCCCGGAAAAATGACTATGATTTTTCCATAGTAGAATTTCCCACCGGAAAAATGGCTATATAGTAGAATTTCACCCCGGAAATATGACTATATAGCCAATTTTCCCCGGGGAAAATCTACTATACGTGTTTTTGCATAGCCGTTTTTCCCCTCCATAGTGGATTTTCCCCTTGGTAATATGATTGCAGGAAAACACGCTACATATTGGAATTTGCTCCTTCTCCAATTATAATAGTGAAGTTCATAACTGAAGCAGAAATATGAGTATCTGTCCGTAAAATATCGATGGATAACAGATGCTACAACCGCATGCATGTGTCCATCAGTCTGTCTTATTTTGTTTTGAGGAAAAACAGGTAGGCAATTTGCTTTTCCATGTTAACCAAAAAAAGATATGAGTGTATGTGGTTGTGTGCATAAATTTGTATAATTTTATGTTTGTACAAGCATTCATCTATGTGTGCGCTCAGCGAAGTGCCTGGACTAGTGTTCGCCTTTCATGCAGGAGTCGTGGGCTCGACCCCCATTGGGACACATGTCCGATTATGGTTTTCCATGTAATAAACTCCCTATTAAATCAAACATGACTAGACATAGCACCCATTCGTACACTTCCTGTAAGCTTGCCTGCGTATGTATACGTATAAAATATCTGCGATGAGAAGAAAGAGAAGAAACCACACCCTACTCGTTCCTTAAATTAGTTAATAAATTAATAATATGGTTGCGCAATTTGCATATTGATTTTTTGGAATTAATCACGTTAATTACCTCCCTTGAAGTACCTATACATTTCTTATGCGATTAATTCCGTAAAATGTCTCTGTTCCATTCCGTTACGTTTGGTTCCGTTCCGCCAAATACCTCTAACCTTACCAATTTCGCTAATAGACAATTTCCCGGTGGGGACAAAAGGACTATGGGGGAAAAGTGGCTCTATGAGGTCCGGACAATCCACTATATAGCCGTCCTTCCTATAGCCATTTTTCCGGGGGGAAAGGGGGAAAAACCACTCTCTGACAGCTACAAATGACTGGCGCATAGATATATAACCATGCGGCACAATGGCCAAAACTGATGTTTTCCTTACTCATTTTCATACAACTTCGATATCCTAGTTTATTTGCCACAATTAAGATTTAATGGCATGACTGAACTGCAAAAATACCGATACCTCACCAGGAGCTAGCTGCAACCGGGGGAACACTTATTAAAAGTCTATTTCTTAGCTTTTTCTGCCTCATATTTTCATGATTTTCCCTGACTTCGTTTGGCCCAATTGCTAAGGGAGTGAATTCGTGAGTTTGTGAGCGAGTGAGCGTGTGTGCAATTGAGCGAATGAGTATCAAGATAAGCCTGCATCGAAATAATTCCTTATCTAGAAAATTTTATCGCCGATGCAATGAATTCGTTTCAAAACTCAATGTCAGGTTAAAATCACTTTCACATGAAGGCCTATCGGAACCAGAATTTTATGATGACTTAGTATACAAATTCAAAAAGATAAGGGGTATGTCTGATATTTTGTTCAGCTTCGAAAAGTAGTTTTTTTTTGTTCTCATTGTATTTTGTTCAGTGCTAGCACTAACCATCAAAATCAGGAAGTCATATGACTTCCAGGGTTTGTCATTTGCAAGTCATGCTGAAGGATAGACTTGGTTTCTTCCAGAATGTCCATATTTATATTGCTTTCTCCTTCATTAATGGGTGAAATACCATTATTACAACAAATTTAACTCATTATTTAAGTCAATATTCACTTTATAAATGGTAGGTTGTGATAAAAATTGGAAGTCACTGACTTCCTGGCATTCAGTTTAAGAAGTCACAGACCCCAGACTTCCACTAGTGGAAGCACTGTTTGTTTCCTTGTAATTTTAGTTAGAAATACATCAGTTGTTAAAGAAAACTGATTTCTGGCGCGGCAGATCGGAAGCGCGGTGCGGTTATGGCTTTCATACTAGACCTTTAAATACACGATTGGAAAACTCGAATGCGCCTGATTTACGGCTGCTCAAACGGGTCATGAAATTTGCAAATACACTTTTCGTCATTCATTATTATTGAATAAAACACGTCTATCCGCAAATAACGGCGATTAAATTAAAAAGGAAACGAAGCCAAAATAAAGTTTATATTCATAAAACGTCATTTTGAAACTGTTTCTTTTCACAAATGGTAGATTGTGTTTATTATCCCCCATACAATAAAAACCCGGATGCAGGTCATGCATGCTCTGATATGTCAACGACAAATAATATATCAATAACAGACATAGCAACAAACAAAACAAAACAACCAACAAAAATCAACGTGCCTTGGGCTGCCAGTATTGAAATTACTGGGAGGCTTAACCGGTTTGCGGTCACAACCATTCCTCGCCCTTTTTTTGGCTTTGGTTCATCAGATACTTAGTTGTTCGGTTTTTGTGGAGGATTCCTAGCTCAAAAATATAGAAATCAAAATTAAAACAGATAAAACAAGCATGTGGACTCACAGAAATAACAACCCTGAAATTCCGGAGCAGAAACCTACAAGTTAAACCATCTACGATTTCAAGGCCATTTAGAGCTATTCGCATCAAAAGAACGCAAGGGCGTTTATCAAACCAATTGGCACCATTCTAAAGTCGAATAGTCCTTTGAGAGTTTCAAAAGCCATAAACGGCTTGGACGCTACAGAAAGAGGAAGCTGCCAATAATCTTACCACAAATCCAGTTTTGTAAATAATGTATGCCCTGATATTTATTAACCACTTCCTCCATAATGGGCATAGGTTCTGCATCGGATTGGATAATTTTGTTAACTTTTCTAAAGTCGATACAGACCCGTCGATCCGTGCTACGGACTAACACCACTGGAGAAGAATATGGAGGAAATGATGGATCAATAACCCGTACATCCATTATTTCCCAATCCATAACTTCTTGCGACCTAAAAAGTAACGGATAAACTTTCGACCTTGCCGGTTCGGTAGTGAATAATTTTATATCATGCTTAATCAAATCAGTTTGACCGGGTAAATCTGTCAAAACATCAGGGTATAGCTGAAGCAATGCCGTTTATCTCATCCCTTTTTGGACATTCGATTATCTGGAATACTTAGATCCTCATAAGAACTTTACCAAAAGTAACATATACTGACTAGACCTTTAAATTCATTGTGTCCAAGTTTTTTGCATAAACAAATTACGCCAATATGCTGATTTCATTCAATAGCATATTGCCGCGTTATACACTTGGTACAATAAGAAGTAAAAAAAATGCTTGTTATATAGAGTACAGCCAATTCCCGTACTGACTAACAAGATGGGCATGGCAAATGGCTGAACTCCCTTGATTTCGTAACAGGCATCATTTTAATTTACTTTACTGCAGCTGGTGTTGTGCCGTTTGGCTGCCGCAAAACGTCTCCCCGTACATCATCCATAGTTCAGATTATAGTTTATTGTCGCCCTTTGAGATCAGAGGATATGTTCTGGGGAACCTGAATTTTAAATTGTCAGGGTCACTGAGGAGGCTTTATTAGCCGAAACTACGTAGTCTGGCCCATGTTCTTGCTTCTGAATGTGTTCTTTGCTCTTGAATGAATTTTTTAAGATTTTATTTTTACTTTACTGCAGCTGGTGTTGTGCCGTGTGAAGGCCGTAAAACGTCTCACCGTACATCATCCTTAGTGCAGATTATATTTTTTTCCTCCTTTGAGATCAAAGGATATGTTCTGAGGAGTCTAAAAACTTAATTTTGGTTTAGACTTTTATTCTAGATCATCGTCTTTTACATTATTTGGATTCTTTTTTATACTAAGCAGTCTTTGAATCGATTGCCCAATTAAAATTAGGAAACACAGTATGGTTTCTTTGGTTTCGTCACCAGATATCGTCAGGGTAACTGAGGAGGCTTTATTTGCCGAAACTACGTAGTCTGGCCCATTTTTCTGCTTCTGAATGTGTTCTCTGCTCTTGAATGAACTCTCTAAGATTTTAATCATACATAGTGCAGATTATGTTTTATTTTTGTTCCTTTGAGATCGGAGGGTATATTCTGAGAAATCATAAATTTTTTATTGTTGGAGACTCTTGTTCTAGATCATCGTTTTTAAATTATTTAGTCCCCTTTCGATATCATTCAGTGTTTGGCAGGGATCTCCACCTGTCAGACGGCCCGTTGTATCTGTTGAGTCCTCGTCTTTGCTTCTTCATGGTGTTGAAATTTGATTTATGTGTTTACCGTGATGATTCATTGACGAGTTAGAGGGTTATCATGCAAACCGAACAACCAACTAAATGTTTTGTACCACTTCAGAAACTGAGGGTGAGGTTGGGCCTGTAAAATCGATTTAAGCCCCCCAGTAATTCATTACTGACCGTTCCAAGGCGGTAGTTCTGTTGTGGTTCTTTGTTGCCTGTTTTTGGTGTCAGAGTTTCTGTGATGTTTTACCTTATGTATGTTATTATTATTTTTGGTTCGGTTTGGGTTGCTGAGTGGCCACCTTTTGGGAACAAGCTGCTCACTCGGTTGGCCATATGTTCTCTGTATCTTGATTATTTGTAATCTTAGTTGTTTCCAACTATGGTTTGAGGGCTGGATTTGGATTTTGATTGTTTCAGTTCCTGGTCTTTGCATACTTTTTACTTTTGAATCGAATGCCTTAATAAAATTAAGAAATAAGATCGATCTACAGTGTGATTTGTATCTGACTCTCGTCGCCAGATATAGTCACGGTCACTGATCAGGCTCAATTAGCCGACACTTCGAAGTATGGACTATGTTCTTTCTTTTGAATATGTTCTCTGCTTTGAAGGAACTCTTTAAGATTTTAATTCATTCTCATTTTATGAATGATGTGATTTGCTCATCAATAGAAGCCATACAAATTTAATTCCAACCCATTGGACATGGAAACTTAACTTTTGCACGCGCTCACCTTCTCATTATGGTTTAACGTTCTATAAAGTTTCCTTAAATTCGCTTCACTTGTTTACATTTATCACGTAGACACATGATTTATAATGGATTGACAGACGCACGGCTAGTGCGACTTAATATGCAATCCAAGTATCATTCGGAGGCAAAAACAAACAGTAGTGAGATATTCACTATTTCATTAGTCTTGTCATTTGTTGATATGGGATGATAAGAAGAAAAGGTTGAGATAAAAACAACAGAAAAAGTCGATTTACAACACAAGCAAAATAACATTTTTCCAGTGAACCTTTGACAGTTTAGATCAAGGGAACTTAAACTTTAACAACATTTTAAATAAAAAAAAAACACATACATGCATGAACTGGAAATTTTACATTTAAATCTCACTTAGGCCGACAGATCATTCACTTATCGGACAGAGTCTCCATCATCAGTATCATTAAAAGCTGGGTGTTTTATCCACAACATTTATGGGATGTTAAGTTTTCAACAAACAGTTGGCATTCCAATGGGCACTTATTGCGCTTCTGTATAGGCCGAATTATTTCTTAAGCGGTGTGAGGTGAAGCTCATACAGGTGCTCTTAAAATGCAGTAAACACGCCTTGCACAGCAATTTAGCCCCACCTACACGTACATCTCAAAATAATTCACATATTTCGGACTTGATTGAAACCATCTCCATGTGAACTTGAAATTAAGGACACCACAGAGCTAAGTTCATTGGATTATACATAGATCGCTATCTCTATACTGACAATGGAAAACTTGAAACGAGACTTTATGACGAGAGGGTCGACTGTTGTTTGACTTCCCAGGGATCTCTAGGTGTCGCAATACGGTATTTCCGTCGATACCTCATCTCCGATTCATCATAGGTCTGAAACGTGGTTTGTTTGTTGTCGATGATGTTTCATTGATGGATTAGGAAACCTTCATGCGGACCAAACAGCTAACTAAATATTTTGAACCACTGCAGGAGCAGAGGGCGAGGTTTGGATCCGGTAAACCATGTTTAAGCCCCCAGTGATTTATTGCTGACCGTGCCAAGGCGGTACTTCTGTTGTGGTTCTCATCTTCTTGTGTCTTAGCCAATTCGTTTGTGGTCCGCTAGCAATGTGGCCACCTGTATAGCTGCCCACTTTGCTGCCCGTTATGTTTTATAATAAAAAAATAAAAATAGAAAATGGGTAAAAATAGTTGTTAAATGTTTTCCGTATAGTTTGTTTAGTCTGTTGTGTGGTACATGTGTTTTGTTGCGTTGGACCATGTCGGAAACTAAGGGCAAGGTTTCGATCCAGGAAAGCATGTTTAAGCCCCCCCCCCCCCCCCCCCCCAAGTAATCTTTTGCTAACCGTACCAAGGCGGTACTTCTATGTTGTGGTTCCTTGTTCTTACTTTGTCCGCTTGTCTATGTTCTTTGGCGGTTTGGTCACTTGTTTTGCTACCCAATCTGCCTTTTGTTTTGTTTTGTTTTGTAAGTAAAAATAAAATAGATAAAAATACATGTTGATGCTGCTTTTGATTAGGATAGCTGAATGACCACCTGTTTGGGAAAGAGCTGCTCATTCGGTTTACCGTGTGTGTTTTTCGTGAACTTGTGTAAATTTTTTCCGTGTGCGTGAGCTTTTTTCCCTGTTGGTTTTGAGAGCGGGATGTGGGATTTGATTGTATCAATTCAAGATCATTGCCTATCTTTTTACTTCAATTTTCGCATATTAGTTAACTTTCTTAAGTAGCAATATTCCTTCTCCACCTGCATACCATGCGTACGGAGTTTATCTCTCTCAGTTAGTCCTCTGTGCTAGAGTCTGTTTCAAATATTAACTTAGACTTTGTTGATAGAGGGAAGATATTAACGAGTAAATAGTTATAACAAAGATTTCTCAAACTGAAACTTGTATCAACACTTGCATAATTCTAAGGAAGACATAATGACCCTCCGTCAACCCTACACTATGGCCGTTTCTACACTTATTTCCGATTAAATGGCCACGATATAAAGCTGGGCTATCATCTACCGGATTTTCCATTTCACTGACTACGCCCTCAGATACATGCTGATGGCGAGAGTATTATAAGCGACATGGAATGTTTACTGTCGGTAATTTTTGCTGACCTTCTCAACGTTCTACCCCCGTCAACCCTACACTATGGCCGTTTCTACACTTATTTCCGATCAAATGGCCACGATATAAAGCTGAGCTATCATCTACCGGATTTTCAATTTCACTGACTACGCCCTCAGATACATGTTGATTATGGGTGCATTATAAGCCGCAAGGAATGTTTACTGTCGGTAATTTTTACTGGCCTTCCAAAGGTTGTACTTCTGTTGTGGTTCCTCACTGTTACTTTCTCTTTTTGTGAGTGGTGTTTTTGTTGGAGTAGCTGAATGACCATCTATCTGAGAAAGAGCTGTTCATTCTGTTTACCGTGCGTGCCTTTCGTGAAGTGCTGTCATTTTATTTATAAACTTCTTTCCCTGTCAGTATAGAGGGCTGGATATGGGATCTGATTGTTTAAGTTCCTTATAATTGCCTTTCTCTTTACCACTTTTCTACTTGAAAAAATATTTTGTCAAAACCAAAACGGTAATTGTCGTGAAACTTGGTATATAACATTGGGTACTCCATTACTATCGAATTTATTCCAGTCTTGCCTTGGGTTGACTTGTTAAGCAAAGCCAAATTCGCTTCCGTTTTCTTTTATATGAGAACATGCTATAACGATTTCCTGGAATTTGTGAAAGGTTTAGATATATAAGCTGGTATATACCGTCAACTAAATAAGAACATGAACTGTTGTGAGAACCATCACAAAATTAATATACTAGTAGTTAAAAGCATTGAGTATATGAAACATCTGTTTCTTACATATGTACTACTATTTTTATACTTACTTAATTATCTGCAATATTTCTGAAAAAAATACAAGAGCAATACTTCTCGTTTCTGGGTCCAGGATATGCAAAAAGGCTGATATCCTCAACATTTACGACAAAAGTACCCTTATACCTACAGTATTTTGTCGACGAAATTGTCCATTACTGCCCGGAGAAAATACCATAATTACAGTCTCTGCATAGATAGATGTCTTATTTTAGTGCTTTAAATGATTAGCGCGTCTAATGGTATAGACAACATACATATAATTCATAAAGATTTATAGGCTAATTTCAGTCGTAGACAAATGATAACAATGATTGTCTGACCTTGTATAACGTATATTTACAGGAATCCACATATAAAGATATTTGGAAAGATTTGCTAAAGTACTTCACAATGATATTACAGTTATTTGTACATTTATAAGACAGTGGAACCCAAGCACGAACGTGGAGATACTTATTCTAGTGAAATCATACGCATCACTGAGCTGTAGTAGAAACAGGTATTATAAAGCAACGGAAGGAAGACGTCATTGAAAATGAGAACAAAACATGATCTAATGAATGCGTTTACATTGGCTTCTCAAACTGAAATATTTTTTTTGTGCTCAAGTCATGAAGCGATTAGTGCCCGAAATTCTTCAATACTTATTGCTGTTTTAGAATCAGAAATTTCACAGTTTGCTAACAAGTTAAAACATTTTACTCAGTCAACCATTGTGCTCAAATTCGAACCTATGGGTAAGGGAAAGGGACTAGGGGCTGGGGTATTATTAAGTTTGATGTAGCCTTAGTTTTCTTTCCATGAATTAGATGTAATTTAAAGTAATGTAATTTGACAGAATCAACGTTGAAGTTCAGAAATGTTGCTGAAACCAATATGAGCTCGGCATGTTAGCATTAAGGCTCATCTTTTAACATTATTGAATGATAACAAACTGCGATTTTCTTCATACTTGTTTGGTTCTATATGTCTTCTGTGATGTCTGAACTAGTATATATGAGCCGCGACACGACAAAACCAACAATGGGGGTTGTGCGCCTACGCATACTCAGATCAACCTGGCCAACCGCCAAGTCTGACCAGACTCTTTGCTAAGCGCTTAAAGGCTAGCTTAGGGTCTAAGCTACCTCCATGCGGACAGCGAAGACTCTGATCAGACTGGGCGAGTGCCCAGGCTGATCTGCGTCTGCGCTGGGCACACAACCACATTGGTGGTTTTGTCGTGTCGCGGCTCATATCTACTTCAAATTTCGGTTTAACCGTTGTAAATCAAATAAGCTCAGGTACTATGCGAATTACACATGGCTTGAACAGCACGAACAAAACTGCTTGTTTACGATACAGAGTGTCGGTTATTACCTTTCATGGCTTGCATAAAGGTACAGTCCACCAAAAGCAATTGGTTTATTTCTTTCCTGATACTGATTTCATTGAAACAAACAGAAATTCTGTCGTTTTTTAACGATTCGATTGACACAGCATGAACTAAAACGACGACTAACTTAATGCAAAATATTTATGAAAGTTTTAGTTAACGCTTCAATTACACACGAAACTTTTGAGTCCTGGGGCCGTATTTATAAAACGACTTAAGTCGTTGCCTTGCTACTGCTAAGGCTGAATTTCTATGAAGGAGATTCCCTACACCTATGGAATTTGCTCTGGAGGAATAGTCTGAAAAAAACTGTTCCTCCAGAGCAAAGTTCATAGTTGTAGGGAATCTCCTTCATAGAAACTCAGCCTTAGCAACAGCATAGCAACCACTAAGTCGTTTATAAATACGGCCCCTGATAATTTCTTCGGCGATTGTGCCAGTCAAATGTGAAACGAAAAATAAAAGTTGGTGTCAGAATATTTTGCACGCACCCATCTTTTCACTCAATCAGATCCATAAGCTTTTGCCCGTTTAAACTGATCTTTGCTTTCAACATAAACATAGCAGCAAATGAAACTGTCGTGTCACGAACGAAGGAGGGATGAGTATTTCTTGCTCACCGGATAAGGATATCCGCGTGCTTCCCCTGTACCTACAAATCTTATCTCACCCATGTTATCTCACACAGGACCGGATAGAAATCACGAGCATTAAATGCATTGGTTGTAATGGAGGTCACGTATCTGCGTCGTCAAGTGACGTTGTCGTTTTAGATGATTACGACACGAAAACGGCAAAATGACGTCAGTCTATGCATGCCAGACGTTGACGTAAATAACCGAATGGCGGTCGTTGAAAACGGCGCCTTCTTTTAAAATCTAATAGAAAACACTCTGAGGCACTGAAATTACGCATTTGAACAAGCTCTAAAGATAATACAAAACGTGGTGTGCAAGAAAAAGTATCTATCATGGGTGTGAGGTGCGGATAGAAAAATCCGTCACTCGGGATCACTGTTTGAAATCACTCGGCAAGCCTCGTGATGCCGAACAGTGACCCTCGTGACGGATTTTTCTATCCACATCTCATACCCATGAAAGATACTTATAATACTGATAGCGGAAATAAATTCTGAAGAAAGATTCTCTGAAAGCAAACATGGCCCCGAGGTTATAAAACTTTTTTCGTGCTCAACTCAGCTAAGCATGAAATTTAAAATGCTCATAAATATAAAAAAAATACCAAGAAATTCAGCATTTTTCAGGTTCAGATAAGCCAAGAAGGATATTTTTTCTGCTCATCAATATTAAAATGCCAACAAATGTTGGCATTTTAACATTTATGAGCAGAAAAAAAAATCATGCTCAGCTAAGTTGAGCATGAAAAAAGTTTTATAACCTCGGGGCATGGTTGGTTGGTTGTCTTGAGTTTAACGGCTCTTTTAGACAGTATTTTAGCGAAAAGCTCTCATTCGGAATAAATGTGTTGTATTTCAATCATTATGGTCCCATATATAGCTGTCCAACCTGCTTCGTGTTTCGAAAACTTTATAAAACCCTGAAAGGGAGCGTTGTTTTCTACACAGACAAGAATGCATCGATTCTGATGATTGCGTAGCATACAGACACCCCGAATAATGGGCAGATTTTTTTTCTCGAAACTGAAGGTTGAACAAATAGTTGGTCATTTTATTTAATACTTGTGTTCGATTTTTCGCAACTTCTCCTCGTGTTTCATTTAACAAAATTAGATTTTAAGAGACAGAATCAAACACTTTAATGGCAGCTTATAAGGCACTAAACCTATGTAATTGTCTATGGGGACGTGTTCAAACATCATTGAAAAGAAAATTAACAAATTACTTTTTAAATGACATTTTAAGCTTAACGCAATAATCAAAGCTGTAGTGGATGGATACGTTTCAAGTTATCGTCCTATCCACAATTGCTGTTATTCCATGACAGTGTAGAAGTAATATGTTCTAGAGACTTGACATTTATAAGCGGAATTCGAAAGCAAGACCTTAGAATTCAGCATCCATTACGTATAACACTTGATTAATAAAACCATCGATGATTTATGAGAGCCAGAAAAAAGGCATAGAAAATAATTATAGTTATTCATTCATTTATTACTTTATTTATGTATTCTTCTTTCTTTTTCACAATTCATTTTCACCATTGGCTTTTTAAAACGAGTTTGTAGCTTTACCGATTTCCCATCTGCCTCGAAGTGTTACCGGAACATTTGTTTAATTTCAAATCACAAAATGTTAAAGTGTTTCGGAGAAAAGAAAGAATGTTATCAACCGTCAAGTTTCTATAATTTTGTAGATTTTGCAGTTTCATGTAACTAAGTCGATAAAGACTTTACGTATGTACGAGGAGAGTTCAATAAGTTTGTAGAACTCAGGTTTAACTCACAGATTGGAAGATGGTTTCAACATTATTTTTCAATTTAATCCCCCTTTACTTCAGTGCATTTGGCCCACTTTTCTGTTAAGCAGTCTATGCCTTTGAAATAAAAGTCGTCTGTTTGATCCTCAGACCAAGCATCTGTAGCAGCCTTGAGCTCATCATCGTCCCGAAATCTCGTTTCACGCAAGTGGGACTTCAAATTTCGAAACAGATAATTATCACTTGGGTCCAGATCTGGACTGAATGGCGGGTGATTTAACTGCTCGAACTTGCACTCACGAATAGCCGCTTGTGCAACTCTTGACTTCACCCTTTGCTGACGAGCTTGCATGTTCAGGTTTCTGAGTACCCACCTGGTAGATACTTTTGGCATGCCTAAATGTTCATGGATTATACTGTAAACACTTCCACTAGAAATACCACATTCTGAAGCAAGTTCGGCAACTTTGATTCGGCGATCGTTTAGCACAAGTCTCTCTACACGGTCGATCATCTCCTGGCTGATGACATCAGCAGGGCGACCTGGCCTTGGGTCATCTTCTAAGGAGTCTCGCCCACGTTTAAATTCTGCTGACCACTTTGCCACTGTGGAATACTTTGGGCTACTATCACCATACACATCAGCCTTGCGCCGTGTGGATTTCTTTGGCGTTTGCACCCTCTTTAGTGAGGAAATTTATGACCGCTCTGAACTCAATATTCTGACTTTCCAATTTTGCCTATGGGTATAGGTTTTCAACAAAAGGTAAGAGCAAAAAATGTACATGTTGACTGAACGGCTGTTATCATTCAGCTGACAAAGGTTTACACTGCATAAAAATGAAAAAAGAAATCTTGAATTGTATAGAAAAATACCGAGTTCTACGAACTTATTGAGCTCCCCTCGTATATGGTAGTAAAACATATTTTTAAACATATTGTTCAAACGGTAAAACATAAACTTGTGATGCCACATGGTCAAACTCGATTCAAAATGCTTTTTGTTTGTTTTCTAATTTGTGCTACTCTCGCTGGAGCGACTTCTGATCGTCGTCTTTTTTTCTATTTATCGAGGCTAGAACACAAGAATTTATTACACATGGTCAGTCTGTGGTAAGTTTCAAAATTATTTTAACTCGGTACTGTATAATAGTTCGTAAGTTATAAACCAAATGATGGACTTCTGTTTAGGTTATTATTATCCTGTGTGATAAAGATACATTAACCCATTAATGACAAATGAGCCGCGACGTTACAAAACCAACAATGTGGTCGTGCGCCCAGCGCAGACTCAGATCAGCCTGGGCATCCACCCAGTCTGATCAGAGTCTTCACTTTCCGCATGAAGGTAGCTTAGTCCCTCAGCTACCCTTTAAGCGCTTAGCAAAGAGTCTGATCAGACTGGGTGAATGCCCAGGCTGATCTGAGTCTGCGCTGGGCGGACGACCACATTGTTGGTTTTCTCGTGTCCTGGCTCAAATGGATTGTGGTACCTTATGAAATGGATGAGTCCATTCATCCTTTTAGGGGGATCTGGTTAATTTCACTTTTGAATCTTTTACTGAAATGCTTGAATTTTAAGCAGAAAGTGGAGACCCTGGACAGACGCCCTAAACGCGGCGTCTGATCTGGGTCTGCACTGTTTGTCCATCTCCCATTTTTGGGACGCTAGGCATTAATAGGGTAAGTAAAATAAATGGACGACAAGCAATCAAAGCATCGACAACTTGAAATACAAATCACTTTATAAGATTTGTGATTCCACTGGACCGCGCTTTCACTGCCCTCTTAATTTTGGTCGCAATGCCATGAATCATAGCAAAGGCTGCAACAGCGCAGAAGAAGCTTTAATATCGTAGTAAAGCGTATCAGTCGGGTAATGATCGCCACATCACGGCGCTTATTTTGACTTTGCTCAAAATTTTTCGCGGTGGGAATGGCCGTGAACTCATAGCGCATCGATAGCGGAGTAACAGCGCTACACGAAATTCATAAACAGTAGTGCAGCACCAGCGCAGTGGAATCTTGCCGACATTATTAAATATATCTGGCGGCATTCTCATAAAATTGAAAAATGAAGTGCTTTATTCAATCTTGAACTCTCTCACTGGTTTGCTACAGTATTAAAAACTGGGGCCTCCATTCTGCAGAAAACCAGGGATGGCCTCAGAGAATTTTCCCCCCTCTTTCTGGTTTTGTTCTCTTAATTCAACCTGATTAGCCTCAGGCTCATAATTGCCAGCTTGATCATAGCTTTCTATTATCAATACATCTTGTTCAAAGGCGGTGCTCAACTGCCGCTGAACCCTGATTTCAAGCCGGCCGATTTATATAGAAATAGAAGTAGTTCTTTAGCGCAATAAGAACGCAGCATAAGCACAGCTCCAGCACTAGAGTCGTAGCTCGATTGAAATCCATCTTCGTAAGCACATATTAAGCATAGCTTGAACTCTTTTGCAAAAGTGGCAGCGTAGTAGATGCGTCCTTGGGGCCTTTAGAGTGAGGTCTTCAGCGCAGCAATACCGCAACAGCATCGTGACCAGCGTAGCAAAATCGCAGAAGCGTACTGGAAGCGTACTCAAAGCGCACAAGACCCAAATTGATGCACCTGCCGACGCTTCCACGACGATTTCGGCTATTCGCGACTTTACGATAGACCATAATGCATCGCGCGGTGGGGGAGTTCCGGTCTAATTAATCCATTCCAATATGGCTGACTGTGTACAATCTCCCAAACTACGTGGTCGGTATAAAGGTTATGTTGGAGCGTTCTGTTGCGCACCTGGTTGTTCAAACTCGCGAGGGGAGAGTAAAAGACTCAACAAGCAACTTTCTTTCTACCGTTTTCCATCAGATGAGAAACGAAAGCAACAATGGCTGGACAGAATAAGACGGGATGTGGTTCTGAAGACACCCGAGGGGAAAAGTGTCACCGTTTCCTTCCAGCCCAATAAAAATTCAAGAATCTGTTCGGAACATTTTGTTGGAGGTGAGAAGCTTATGTAAAACAATAAAGCAAGCAATTGTTAGTCATTGTCAAATCATAGTTTGACTGACATTCACAATTTTGGTTTAAAATAACAAGTTGTTAGTGGGTGGGGTAACTATAACAAACAAAAACTAGTGCATTACCTCGCTACCTGATAGTTGTTACTTAAGGCTAAATGTCGCTTTCTATAATTTGGATAATTTATGAGGGTGTAAGTTTGCGAATCAGAAATCCTTACTGTTGCAGGAAGGTTTCAGCAGATGTTTGTACCTTTTGCTTCACTTTATTTCTTAATTGTCTTTTATTTATTTTTTGTTGTTGTTCAGTGGTTAGGAGCCTCAGAAGCTCAGTGGGTTAAGCCCTGGCCTACTGGTATAGCGGACCGGGTTCGAATACCGTTTGAGGCGAGAATTTTTGCTGTTGTAAACATAGCCTTTTATTATCACATTTACATCGTCCTCATATGACTGAAATACTGTTAAAAAGGACGTAAAATCGCAAGTTATCCAGCCATGTTCAGTGATTATTTGACTAACCCCTAGGGGCTATTCAACCAGACCTGGTAAAAAGTGCATAGGGTCTTTCAGCTTGGTGGAATAGCCCCTCTAGAGGGACTTCTTGGCTGGGTCGTCTGCGTGCTATGTGACTGGGTTAGACGAAATAGTGCTCTGGATTCAGACTAGCTTTTTGACTTAGGAGCCCACACAGCCGAAACCTGAATATTTTACGTAGAAGTATAGGCATTTTCACCAAAATTTTAGGGTCACAGCCCAAACCTTAGGGGCTGTCGGTAACTGGGACTTTAGTAATCTTTATCCCTGGTGCTGAAGTGCCATATGGCTATTTCACAGGGGCCCAGTTGAATAACCAAGTTCGGAACTATTTGAGTAGGTCCTGTTGAATAGCCACTGCATACTGACTCGAAGATTCAGAACCTGTTAAGTGCTGTAAAATCCAGGTCCAGGTATGAATAACTGCTAACTTTATGATAACATTATTATTTCTTTTTTACTTTCAGGGAAAAAAGTTGATATCCCAGGCCACCCAGCATATGTTCCCACACTTTTCTCCAGGAATGAGACTGCTAAGCGTACTACACAGAGTGCTAAGAAAGCAGGTCAGCTCATTATACTTTTAAGGAATTTATGATTTATAAGATTTTGTCATGCTAACACACACTTGTTATTATGAGGAGGAAAACTACCACCATAAATGCAGTTTCTGGAAAAGCAGGTCTTTACTGGGCTAACAATCAGCCATGTCATGCGAAAACATCCATTCAGACATCACGTTTAGTGCGACTGAATAATATGTATGTCCAGGGGTCTTTTAATGGTAAAATTTTGTCAGACCCACCATGGTCTGAAGTTGGACTAACCCTGGGTCTGATGTTATAAAACTTGAGTATAATCTCAAACTCAAAATAAAGCACACTGATTGGCTGCTTCCGAGCAGCCAATAAGTGTGCTTTATTTTGAGTTTGAGAATGTACTCAAGTTTTATAACCTCTGCCGGGGCTTGGTCTAGAGCTGGACAAACCACCCCCACCCCTGAGAAAATTTTCTGGATCCACACCTGTATGCAAATGCCAAGGCTAAATTTCTATGAATGAGGTCTCCTACAATGAAATTTGCTCCAGCCAGCCGGTTCAAATTTCATAGTTGTAGGGAATCTCCTTTATAGTAATTTTACCTTAGAAATGCCATAGAAACGACTTAAGTCCTATGTAAAATATGGCCCAAGGTATCACAGGGTATAATCGATTCCGCTAATTTTCGCTTCCTGCAGAGACTGTACATCATATTTGGCTTCCGCCGAGACTGTCCACAAACTCTTGCTTCCTGCAGAGACTACTGTCCTCGAATAATGGCTTCCTGCCGAGACTGTCTGCGTGATTCTGCTTCCTGCCGAGTGCCGAGTTCGCGGACAGTCTCGGCGGAAGCCAAATATGATGTACAGTCTCTGCAGGAAGCGAAAATTAGCGGAATCGATTATACCCTGTGGGTATGTCTGGTTCTGGCTTTGTTGTTGAAAATTCCCCTTTAATTACTACTTACTTTTATCATATTTTTTTCCAGGATTTTTTACACCATCACCAAATTAAGTTCTGACCCAGAAGCGTAAGAGATCTATGAGCGTGTCAGATGCAGAAGCCCTAGCAGGACGACCAAAGAGAAGACTCAGCTTTTCAGAGAATGCCGTGTGGAATACAACTGACCATAATTATGTTAAAACCCAAATAACTACTCCCAGTATGTTACCCGAGGAAACTTCTGTTGAGGCTGATGAAGTTAGCAACTTGAAAGAAGAGAATGAAAAATTAAAATCTAAATTTCTTAGACTGGAAAATATCAAAGATGACGACAACAAGTTTCAATTCTGGACTAATTTGCCAAATTATGCAGTGTTTAGTGCATTAGCTACTTATCTCAAAACTAGATGTGGTGGAAATTTAAGTTACTGGAAGGGAACTAATTCATCTTGTACTTCTTCCAATAAAGGACCTTCGCGAAAGTTCTCTTTTGAAGAGGAGTTTTTCATGGTACTTGTAAAGTTGAAAACGGGGAATTTCAATGAAGATCTTTCCCATACCTTTGACACTTCAGCAAGCCATGTGTCTAGTATATTTTCAACATGGATAAACTTCTTACATAATGAGTTGAAATTATTATTTGAGATGCAAGTTGCAGAGAATGAAAAAGCAAATTGTTATGAACCCTTTCAGAATTTGAAGATAGTGTTGGACTGCACAGAACTGATGGTGCAAAAGGCATCCAATCTTGATGCTAGAAAAAAGACCTTCTCTAATTATAAACATCATGACACTGTGAAGTTTTTAGTTGGTATCTCACCAAATCTTGCAGTGAATTATGTATCGCGTGCATATGGAGGCAGAGCTTCTGATAAATATATTACATTGAACAGTGAAGAACTATTAGAAGGGCTGAAACCAGGAGAGACTGTAATGGCCGACAAAGGCTTTAATGTTTCTGGTGATCTGAAAAAACGTGGTGTGAAACTGGTCATTCCTGAATTTAAAGGAAGGGATCGACCACAGATGACTCAAAGAGAAGCTAGTTGCTCAGAAAATATCTCTAAAGCTCGTATCCACATAGAAAGGATAATTCAGCGGATTAAGACATTCTACTTTCTTGAAAGGATAATCCGGTTAAACATGCAGGATTTGGTAGAGCAGATATTTGTTGTGTGTGCTTATTTGACAAACTTTCAATTGCCAATCGTTAAGCGCAAAGTATAGGCTTTACCAGGGTATTGACTAAACCACAAAATGAAAATTTAAGGCCTAAAATAAAAACTGTGTGTTTCAGGCTACAGACCATGCCTAATTCTATGCCCCCCCCCCCCCCCCTGCTTGACCCTAAATTTGTTAAAGAATAGTTTTGGGAAATCCCTTTTCAGTCACGATCTTTCCTGTTTAGCCAACCAACCAGGCGGCCAAAAAGTACGGAAATGCATCCAACTTATAATTATGAACAACATTACCATCTTTTTCTCTCTTTCAGCAGCAATATTGTCGCGTTGTCGTCTACAGGTATATAATTGTGTATGTCTCGACCGGAAATCGGAACTCCCCCGCCGCGCAAGGCATTATGGTCTACCGCGATAAACCGAATTTTGAATAAGCGCCATAATTACCATGACTGCACACAAAAGGCCATCCAGTTGAACAGGGGTTTTACCTAGTAAGCAGAGAAAGAACTGAACACCATATACACATACACAAGTGTGTTATGTAATCACACTCTTCTTAGTGTATAAAGGTTCATCTAGCTATAGCGTCAGGCAGATGAATATATTCTTAAAGGAGTCAGACAGTGACAGAAAAATAATAAAAGAAACGTCTTACAAAACAAGACACGTATAAGCCGCGACACGGGAAAACCAACAAAGTGGTTGTGCGCCCAGCGCAGACTCGGAACAGCCTGGGCATTCGCCCAGTCTGATCAGAGTCTTTGCTGTCCGAATGCAGCTAGCTTAGACCCCTACCTACCTATTAAGCGCTTAGCGAAGAATCTGATCAGACTCTGCGGATGCATAGGCTGATCTAGCGCACAACCACTTTGCTGGTTTTCTGGTGTCGCGGCTCGTACATGTATTCAGTACAGTGAATCAAGTTTTAATCAAGCGATCAGGCATGAGTGACATTTCATCAAGCAGCACAAATTAAATTTGCAAACAGAACAATAGGCATGGCTAGGAATATGAAACGTGGATTAGCATAACTTATGGTGGCTGGTTTGTGCCATTTCGTCTTTTCGTCTTTTCGCCGCGAAAAGACGCCACGCGAAAAGACGAAAAGACGAAAAGACGCCATGCGAAAAGACGAAAAGACGAAAAAACGCCAGGCGAAAAGACGAAAAGACGAAATAACGCCATGCGAAAAGACGAAAAGACGAAACCCGCCACGCGAAAAGACGAAATTTCAGCGCGAAAAGACGAAAAAACGCCATGCGAAAAGACGCCATTTGAAACTCTTAATTTGTCGTCTTTTCGCGTGGCGTCTTTTCGTCTTTTCGTCTTTTCGCTTGGCGTCTTTTCGTCTTTTCGTCTTTTCGCCTGGCGTTATTTCGTCTTTTCGCATGGCGTTATTTCGTCTTTTCGTCTTTTCGCATGGCGTTATTTCGTCTTTTCGTCTTTTCGCGTGGCGTTATTTCGTCTTTTCGTCTTTTCGCGTGGCGTTATTTCGTCTTTTCGTCTTTTCGCATGGCGTCTTATCGTCTTTTCGGCGCGAAAAGACGAAATAACGAAATGCGAAAAGACGAAATAACGCCACGCGAAAAGACGAAATAACGCCATGCGAAAAGACGAAAAGACGAAAAGACGCCAGGCGAAAAGACGAATAGACGAAATAACGACACACAAATACCCTTCTATTGATATCTGTATTGATTCCTAATACTAAGACAGTTTGTCTGAGTAACCAATATAGACTCATATCAGACTACTGCAAACGCAGCTACAGAAGCAGTCTGATCACAGAATTTGCCACTGAAATGCTTTTTTTAATATATAAAATATATCTTTTTGACAGCTAAAAATTGTAAGGATAGACTATAAAATTAACGTGCACTGGGGTCGGCAACATTTTCGGTCAGTATGGTACCGTTTAGATTGAATAACAAATTTGTGCCTTGTTGACTGAGATCAAACACAGATATAATCAAGATAATCAGTCAACTCAAGCAGCAGTCTTATGAAAATTAGAAGGGATTTGCCACTGAAACTCTATTTTATCCGACAGAAAAATAAAACTTGTTAAACGTGAAAAGGATAGCTATAAGTATTAGTATGGGGTCAGCAATAATTACAGTTATGGATTAAAAAATCTGGGCCATGTTGACTTAAAAATTAGCAGACGCAAATTTGCGCATTGAGGAGCATAGGCAGACCTAGTACATTGTTGTCACAAGCATTTTTGAGAAATTCCGTCAAACCTGTCTTAAGGGGTCACCCAAGGGAAGGACAAAAAGTGGCTACTTAAGACAGTTGACCCCTTAATACATTTCATTTGCACTGTATTTTGGTGCAAAGGACCAAGAAAAGGTGGCTGCTTAAGCGAGGTAATCCCTTAATAGAGGTGACCACATAAGCAGGTTTGACTGTATAGCTGACCATAAGCAGGTTTGACTGTATAGCTGAATGTATGCCGGGCCGCGTAGCGCAATCGGTAGGGCACCTGACTCATATGTCAAACGTTCTGGGTTCGTTCTTGGTTCGATACCTGGTCTGGCCACATACTTTCGTTTCTCCTTCCGCTGATTCAAGAAGGGCAGTTGTCAGTTACTGGCGAAAGTATGTGCACTTAGTACTGGTTAATCGCTTAGGAGGTCTAAGCCTGCCCAGGAATAGTGTGATTAGGTTAACTGACCGTCCCGACATGACCATAGATGTTTACTGCGGACGTTAAGCAATAAATCAATCAATCAATCAATAGCTGAATGTATACACCTCCAAGAAAGATCTCTCTAATATTGAACATTGTGTCCCCTTCCGTCATATTTACAAAGAGGAACAACTTTTGTGACATTCTCTTTGCTTCCCAAGATAGGAAAGTGAAGCAAACAGAAAGTTAGATTCTTAAATAGGTCTACTCTTCAAGGAAAGAATTTGCTCCTAGAGGACCAAATTCTACTTTCAAGAGCTGACCCTCCTTAAGAAAGGAGTCAAAAATGCAAAATTGCTTCCCATTGAGAGTGGTCCCGTTCACCTTAAGTACAGATGCAAATATGTTGAAGCCTGTGTCTCCATGCATCCTACGTAAAACTAACCGTTTTTCTTTTCTTTTCTTTTTTTTAAATTTGAACAAGTAGATTTTAATATCTCGAGCTGTATCATAACATACGCAGAATGGTTACCAATGCAGAGCCTGACCAGACCACTGTTTTCCTAGGACACATATGTCCTAGGATTTAGGATCATAATGGTAACATGGTCCAAATTTATTACTTAATGCTAGCACATAATCTACTACTTAATGTATTTTCTGAGTAAACTGTGTTTCAATATTATTGTTCAAACTGAGAGATCGAGAGAATTGGGTAAAACGTCCCACCAATGCTAAGGTCATATGAAGACATGACCTCGCGGTTTAGAGTCACATCTGAAGGACCACTGAGGCGAGTGTGTGTGTGTGTGTGTGTGTGTGTGTGTGTGTGTGTGTGTGTGTGTGTGTGTGTGTGTGTGTAGAGGGGGCGGGGGGTCGAACTGACTGCAACCGCTAGTCTAGTCTAGTCTATCTCATAATCTTGTGAGGTCGTTGGGGCACCACAGATGACTCTACAACACTCCTTTTCCACCTAGTCCTGTCTTCAGCTGCCCTAGTTGAGCTAGCAAAATCCATCCCTGTCGTTTAAAGAAGACTTGTAGAGGAAGCAACGGTAGTTGTGCCCCTTTGTAAAAATGGCGGAAGGGGGCACATTTTCAATATAAAATTCTTATATACTGGGACACATATGCGAAAGCCAAAGAGAAGTCTAATCAGGCTCTGCTCTGTCTGCGATTGGCACGTCTTTAGAAAACTACAAACTTGTTCAAATTTTGGGTTAGCTGCAGTTAAATGTATGACAAATTAGGGAAAATACTGTATCATTATTTTTTCATATCATAACACTTACAGCGAAGTGCAACAATGTTTCAATGTTTGTTTAGACACATTCGGCTTCCATAGTTTGAGAGAGATTACATGGTCAACAATTGGTTAATCTGTTAGGCGGTTTAAGATCAAAATTAAGATATGTTGAAACTTGTTTGGAGTATTTTACTCCAAAACATTAGGACGGCTCATTTTCTTTTCTGCCCGTTCAGTAGAAATACCATAATGACTTCTTTCCTCATATTTTTGGTAATGTTTTTAAAAGAACAGTTTAGCGGCAAAAAACTGCAAACCGTGATTAGTAAACTTCTTTATAGATTGCATTCTGATCAGGGTCTACACAGTTTAAAAAAGAAACACCTGTCTAAGTTTTCAAAGTATTAACTGCATTAAGAATAGGATTTATTGATACATCTTAATGCAAGACATGTGATGCGAAAAGACGAAAAGACGAAAAGACGCCATGCGAAAAGACGAAAAGACGAAATAACGCCACGCGAAAAGACGAAAAGACGAAATAACGCCACGCGACAAGAAGAAAAGACGAAAAAACGCCACGCGAAAAGACGAAAAGACGAAATAACGCCATGCGAAAAGACGAAATAACGCCATGCGAAAAGACGAAAAGACGCCACGCGAAAAGACGAAAAGACGAAAAGACGCCACGCGAAAAGACGACAAATTAAGAGTTTCAAATGGCGTCTTTTCGCATGGCGTTTTTTCGTCTTTTCGCGCTGAAATTTCGTCTTTTCGCGTGGCGGGTTTCGTCTTTTCGCATGGCGTTATTTCGTCTTTTCGTCTTTTCGCCTGGCGTTTTTTCGTCTTTTCGTCTTTTCGCATGGCGTCTTTTCGTCTTTTCGTCTTTTCGCGTGGCGTCTTTTCGCGGCGAAAAGACGAAAAGACGAAATGGCACAAACCAGCCACCATAATAACTAGCTAATAAAGCATAAATCTGTCTCCTTATTTGTACTTTAGCATTCATTCATATTTATTCCTTTTAAAAAAGAAAGTACTATCATAGCGGGGGTTTAGATCTTACTCTCAATGTGATCCCTTTCATGCGTATTTATAATACAGAGACAGTGAGGAAATACGAAACTTTCAACAACAAATCGCAGCTACACATGTGGCAGCCGAAACACTAAGTCTAACAAAAAGTAGCTGGAAGCTTGAAGTAATCAAAGCACTGAAAGTGTTGATGGACTAGGGGCTCGCAAGGCAAGAAGGTGCTGAATATGCATTTGCATTCTCCTATGCCTAGAAGTTACACATAAAATTTGGATTTGATGTACTCATTCACTTTTGACAAAGTTTTTTTTTTGCGATGGGTTTTACGGCCCTTTCAAGAAAATTTCACTTATATCGAGCCGATTGTTAATCCAAGGTGGGATCAGGTGGTGATTCCGACGATTGCGTAGGATAGAAAACATGGGTCGTATGATTTATCGTTTTAGGAAAAATACATGTAATTTCATTATTGTTTACATACTTTCTCATTATGAAATTTATTTCACCATTTATTATTTTTGAACAAGATTATTTATATCATTACAAAGTCGGATTCGAAAAATCTCTGCTCCTCTCGATTAATAGACGAAGCGTGGTACGGGTCATAATAATTCGAGATAAAATATCACTTTGCTTCTTGTACACCTGCGGAAGAAAATGCGTTTATTTTGTCCTGACAATCACATGGAGCATTCGTGTGTCGTCATACTTTAATTTTGACTGACGCTCAATTCAAACTAAAGGCTTGCAGTAACGATCGATATTATTGGCTTAGCGCTTCAATTTTGCTGCAATCAGTGCTACACCCCTTTTTTTAAGGTCAGCCCTCGCTATACTGGTCGTTGTCAGTCATATACAAAACACACTTCATGACCTTGCCGAATGCGTGTGTCCAAAATTTCGGAGCACAGTATTATGTCTGTCGCTACAAAGTATATTTCTGAGTGTGTTTATGGTTTTATAACTTAAGGTGTATGATACATGTTTTCGGCCATTTTTACAAAGGGTAAAACCTTTCGTTGTGACTACCTGTTTGCTTCCCTGCACGACATAGCCCTTCCAAACGGTGTCTAATCGTTAAGGAATGAAAAGGTCGCTATAGTGAAATATTTTTTGTGTTCTCAAAGAATGAAGGTTGGGAAGAATTAAATACCGCGATTGCATTCGACTAAACCAGAAATCTTGCCAAAAGAAATATGTGGCCGACGACGAAGCCGCCTATGTTTTATGGTTCACTTCTGCTAGTCGCAGACCAAACACAAACTGAAGATTTGTTAAAGTCTAAGATACACCTTTAAATACTGACGTTATACACAGTCAGTCAAATTAGAATTATACGGATAGTCTTTCATCCGTATGTGTGTGCGTCACCATTTTTTCGTCATAATTTGTAATTTTCTAACGATTTATATGTAAATAAAATAAAAAAAGACAAAACAGTACACCACTAACCACCCCCGTTTACCATACCTCAAACTCCTGAATAAACAGCAAAGACCCAGATCAGACTGCTACAAGGAAGAACCTTATCCGGCACTATTCCCGATTCACATGGCTCATTACTTTGCGTTTATTTATTTTATTTTTATTTTTTTTATTTTATTTTTAGTTTGATAATCATCATCGAGAATAAAATATGTGTAAGAAATAAGCTGCGAAACCCAAGAATAATGGAAAATCTTTACTTCACGATCAGTCTGCACACGTGCGCAGTTTGGCCAGGGTACACGCAAAAAATAAACTAAATAGTGCACATATTTAGGTGACTGAGTACACTTTAATCCCTTTTCAATTTTGCCATCGGGTCAAATTTTAAAGGAAAGAATTTGATCCTCAAACAGCCAATTTTTTCATAAAAAATGGACACATTTAGGAAGCGTTTCATCGCCAAGGCAGCAAAGTAGTAGTCAATACTGAATAAAGCTAATAGCACCGCACAGGTCTCCAGTAATTAGTATTAGCATTTTTTTTACCTTACATTAAGTAATTCCGATTTTGTGCTGATCAGAGTCTTCTCTGGCGTCATGATGGATATTCTTTATTTTGACACTAACAAGCCACGTCGATTAGTTGTTTCCAGAAGCAATTATCAATTTTGATTAACTTTGTTAATATTAGCAGTAGTAGTAGTATTTATCCACAAAACATCTGCTAATTCACTCTCTATGCAAACACATGTCGTGGCATCTAAGATACAAATCTAGCGATTCCTCAACGTATGTGTTGTAAAAATGAGATAAATTACCTCAGAATTACTATTACTTATTACAGGTCTAAAATTTAGAAATGATAGCACGTCTAATACTATGCATAAATTAATGCAAAATTTTAATGGGCAGTTTGAAGTAGTGACTGGGCTATACCTTTATCATGTTTATGCCTTTGATCGTTTGACGATTACAGTTTCTTTGATGTTTTCAGAAACTGCTGTGTAATTGAGATTTTTTATTCAAGATCTATTTTCTTCGGGTAGTAAATATGATTGAAACACTTGACCTCCAACAGATTTCCTAATCCAGATATCTACAATAACTATTGACTTTGATTGTGATTATTTGAAGAGTCGGATGTAAATTTCTTATGACATAATTATGCAAGGCTTCATTTTAAAGAAAGCCTTGAATTATTATTTTTATGGTTACTTAATCTTGGGTGTGGAAAATGTCTTGTGAAAAGCTATAGGAAGCATCCCTTGCTTTTGCGAACTGATATTTCAATAGATTGTTCATGCGAATGGAGAAGGCTCCGATCAGACTGCGCAAATGGCCAGGCTGATCTGAGTCTTTGCCGTTCGCACTTTCCGTAGTATAGTTGAAATTATATACTCCGCGATTTCAGAATAGTTTCTGAATGAACACTTTTGTCAATAAAATATATGAAACAATCTCATCACCGAACAAAATACGCACATGTACTTTTCATATTTTTAGACAGAGCGGTGTCTGGAAAGTCATGTGCTACTTGTGAATGACAAGGTTATTTTTGGGTTTTTGTAAAACCACTAACGATTGGCTAAAGATTTGGTTTCATCTACCCGTTACTTGTCTGGGTTGAAATACGCTAGCGGTAAAATAACACACGTCACATCAAGCAAACTCGATGCGATCTACATGGCAAAATAAACGGAATTTCTTCCGCAGGCTTATCAGTAATAAAAAGAATCTCATACTTCACTTCTGGAGTATATCCCACAGCTCATGTACGGTTCAGCTGTCTGAGCTGGGGAACTATTTCTTCTGTGCACATAAGGCCACATCCCCAATGAATATGCATGCAGAGAGCCGTCTCGAGCAGCCGTATTGATAAAGTCACACCAGCATGGCGGTGGACGGGATACCCGATTCAATGGTATATTCTAGTGGAAAAGATAATTTATACATTCTTTTCAAATCAAACAATTTGGTCTTGACCTCTTTGTTAAACGAGTTCACTGTTAAACATGCGCACATGTTCGCGCCGAAGAATCAATGGGACGAGTGGGGCGTGTTTAAATCTGTCTGTTAGCGTAGTAATATATCGGTGAAATCTGTTGCGGCTTCTGACGTCCTCGAATTTTGTTGCCTACTAAGGACTAGGGGCTGAAAAGCCCCTAGTCCAAAAATAGTTATTTTATGGCATCTTTTACAGGGCACATTTTCAGGGAGGCAATTCTGCCATTTTAGTTTTGTTTCCGTCCTCAAAGAGGGTCAAACGCTTAGGGAAAAAAGAAGAAGAAAAAACATCTCCCCCAGGACTAAGTTCGTTCCTTTTAGATTATAACCCATTTTAAAAGGGCTTTGGTCTCCAGAGAAACAAAGAAGAATGGAATTACAAAACAGGCTACTATCAGGAACTGGTCTCAAAAGGAATCACAACAGTGGTTCCCTGTAGTGAAAATGACGGAATACATGTAGGTGTAATAATACACTTTATTTCTGATGCAGGTCCAAATAACAAGTAGGTGTTCGGTCTGCGTGTGGGAGTTCTTACTTATCAATTAGGCAAAACAAAAACCAAGATAAAGATAAAACAAAACAAAAAAGTACGAAAGTTTAATATAGGACTGAAGCCCGAACACAAATGAAACTACCAGGTGGAGACGTAGGACTGGTCAAAGGCACTGGTAGTCTGTATTTTGTCTGACAACATGCGAAAAAGGCTTCAGAATCCTGTATTTAAAGGTCAAGGTCACATACTTTGATATTTTTTTTTACCTTTTTTCATTTAAAGCTTTCATTTTTGGGGTCTCAAATCTTCTGCAGTGATACATTTTCGTGTGTCACTGGGTTGTAACATTTTACATCATCTTGATGCTGCTACCGATACATCTTCATGGTATTACTCATTAGCATTTGCAATTAAGTTCTGCTTTTAGATTTAATGTTTCTTCTACCCTGTATGAACAATAACCTTCGATTGATTCTTTTGATATTTTACAGGATTAAGTTGACTCAGTTAAGCAGATATGTTGACATTCACAGTGACACTGGGCTGATGCTGAATAGATAACAAGGTCACAGACTTCAAATATTTTTATATCAATATGTGCTTCAAATTTGTGTTAAGAGTTTGGTGTCATTGGTCGGTGGTATTTGTCGGGGTATACGGGGCCCCTGCTCAGTTGTTCTAGTTAATAGTAGTTAAAATCGTCAGTTATTGAAGAGAATCGAATGCACTTGTTACTACACAATTTCGCACTATCTTAACCTATGTGCCCTTGATTTGCTAAATTTGCATCAACGAAATTACCTAACATTGGATCATTTACTCGTATTTCATATTAAATTTTGTGGTTGATGAAATTCCTAAATGGTGATTTCTCTTCCGTTATTAATAAACAAATACAATCAGTGTAATGCGTCTGACCTCATTTTACATTTAATTAAGACACATTCTATTTAATGATCGCTTCATGGCTTCCAGCATGTCACAGTATGCTCTACGCGATGCCTTAGTAACAGGACAGAAACTTAAAAAATCCACATACCTTTTGCATTTGACGTTAATATTTAGAGTCTACCATTGTATGACATGTATGTTACTTCACGCAATAGACTAAGGTGAGAAAAAAAGAAAATGAATCATAGAATGATCTTTTCAAACAGCTGATTAAAAGTAAAAAAAAACAATATGTTGAATACCTGGTTTCAAAGGAAAATGGATCTCTCTATCCCTGAAAATTAAAAACAAATGAGCCGCGACACGAGAAAACCAACAATGTGGTCATGCGTCCATTGCAGACTCAGATCAGCCTGGGCATCCGCCCAGTCTGATCAAAGCCTTCGCTGTCAGTATGGAGGTAGCTTAGACCCGTAGCTACCCTTTAAGCGCTTAGCAAAGTGTCTGATAAGACTAGGCAAATGCCCAGGCTGATCCGAGTCTCCGCTGGGCGCACAACCACTTTGTTGGTTTTCTCGTGTCGCGTCTTAATATATATTTATAAATATCCGTACTGATTATGCATATTTCTGCTTTTCATGGACTTCCCCCGCAACTGGCGTTTTTGCTGCGACTGAAATTTGCCTGTACTTGCTTCATCGTAGTGCAGATTCTATATTTATTTCCTTATGGATCATCGGGGCCATCCTGGTAACTTTGTTAATCGGGTACGCTTAAGACGGCGCTAAGTGTGTATGCACCCTTGCAAACAACAATGCTGCTATTCAACACGTTTTAATTATCCTGCGACTCTGGTTTCTGTTATTGTATCATCGATGTGTCGAAAGGCAACCGTTTACAGATTTTTATTATCAAACATCCAAAATTTAGGAAACAATGTAAAAGAAAGATATTTTCGTCCTAAGTACATCTAAGTATTACCATCATTTTTATGTGGGTTACAACTTCAAAACATATATAAACGCTTTCCTAGTAGATGAAATCTGATGACGAATGAGCCTAAAAAATGTCACAGCCATAAAGACAAAAGAAGATACCCAAGAAGGGCCAAAATCACCAAGCATGGCCCATCCACGACATCGGAAGAATAAGACAGGAGCAAAAAAAAAAAGAAAAAATGGAATAAGACATATTCTATAACAGATAATATAACAAACATCAAACATTTAAGCCGCGACACGAGAAAATCAACAAAGTGGCAAGTGCACCCAGCGCAGACTCAGGTCAGCGCCCAGTCTGATCAGAGTCTTCGCTTTGTGCTTAAAAGGTAGCTAAGGATCTAAGCAAGGTCCGTACGGACAGCAAAGACTCTGATCAGACTGGGCGGATGCCCAGATTGAACTGAGTGTTCGCTGGGCGCATATGCCACTTTGTTGGTTTTGTCGTGTCGCGATTCATCTCATTTTGGAAACAACAACGGCTTTGTTTTACAGAAAATGAGACAAAGTTCATCGATGGAGGTTGATAAACATCGTCAAGAAAAAGTTCTCCAGAACTAGTACTCAATTTAGTTTACTTTCACTAAAGCTTTTTAGAATGGGTGACAGCTAATACATTTCGCCAAATAAACGTATTTTTTTAACAAAACCGTGGCATGAAATGTGAAACCAGGATCAAAAATACGTTTGAACTACACTACATGTATAAAAATACACATAGCTTCCGCTGACAATAAACATGACTTTACCAAGCTTTTATCACGGAGGTAATACCAATTTGGCTAACTGTGCTTTCGGCCGAGTCTGTAATATACAAAGTGGCTTTCGACCGAGAATACGATCGTAAGCATTACCAATAACGGTAAATTGTACTATTGTTAATGGCTGTCGACCGAGCTGATACTGCTGTCGATTGTCTCGGTCGACAGTCACTTTTGCATGTATGGTAATTGACTGATTCGGTCGAATGTACAGGTAGCCAAATTGGTATTACCCCCGTGCTTTTGAGCTCAGAGTGAAGGGATCTGAGAAGCTTAATGAAGTCGATCTTATTCTGTGCACTAAACTATTCGGTTAGTTTGATGTTAGGCTAAATATGGTTTAGACGTCTTTATCATGTTTATACCAGATAATTCATTCTGATATATAAAGTGTTCAACGTTTTAATCGCAGTGCTTTTGGTAAAATGTTGATTTTTTCATGGATCAGTAGAATCTCAGCACCAAAACAAACATAATAATCATTGTGCTATAGAAATTATATTTTAATTGGAATTAAAGATAATCTGTGAAACCAGTGGATGCTCCCCGAAAGTGGACAACAAAGTAAAGATTTTTCTGATGGGCGTAAACTTATTGCACTTCATAATGCAATATGTAACTTAGCTTAAATACAATACAAATACTTTTCTCTTCAAACTGAAGAGGACGGACAGTTTTGCTGTCAAGATGTGCCTTTTATGGATGTTCCGTTGAGCCTCCTAGAGAACATCGTTATGAGGATTGGAAAACAAAATATACCCTTTGAAGAATCACTTTGCAAGACAAAATCTTATTTTCGATAAAGAGATTACTCTCAAAGCACAAGTCCAATTGTGGCAAAAGTATCGTTTAGCTTTCATGACAAATCCATTTACTGAGTTTCAATACCCTCGACTCAGCCATGTTTGAGCCTTAAAGTTGAACATACTTACATTCAGGAGTAACATTTCTGTGATAAATAAATGCAGAAAAACTTCAGCTTTTAATTATCATCTCATCAAATACTGTTCCGTATACTTAGAACCAAGCTTCAAATTTGAAGCAGTTCAGAAAACTTGCAAATTTTAATCTATTTCGAAAGAGGATGAATCATTTTAGTTTTAGATGTATATATTAGTACCAAAATTGACCAGTTAATGCACAGTTTAATCCGTATGTTTATAAAACAGCAATAGTCCAACTCATAAACGTTTTAAGGACTCATGGTAATAACACTTTACTTTTCTTGACAAAGGGAAACAGGGGAGAAAACTAAAGCTCCCCCTGAGAACCTAGCTTAACTTGAGATACTTCAGATACTTGGTCAGATTTACTATATTTGAGACTTTATGTTTGTAAATAGGTAGCTGTTAAAATTTCTGCACTTTTGTAGGATAAAAGCCAATTCCAGTTTACCCACTGAAAGACAATAGGACCTTCAAGTTACTAAAGCAAGCAAAGGTCTGTGCCAATTGGAACAAAAAGAAACAATACTGCGGTAGAGATATCATTAGGATTACTTCTGCAAAATTTATATTTTTCATCGTTATGGCTACTATGCCCGAGTCTGTCTTAATAAATTGCTGTTTTCGGCGATTTGGTTGCTATGATGACCAGGCTAAGTAGGAGGCTGCCAACAAAGCCATTTATAGGATGGAAGACTGTCTAAGATTGATCTAACTATATGCATTGGCAACTGTGAAAGGTATGTAATATACCTGCAATGCTAAGTGAACCTTAACCAAATTTTAAACCCATTTCAGAAAGTGTTCGCTATTTTGCACTTTCAGCATTTCATTTGCTATTACAACCCAATCAATCTAGAGGTCGTCATCAAACAAAACCGATAGAGAACTATATAAGAAGTTTGTGAAAGGTTTAATATTTCATCTGCACTGCTAGGGCAGTGACAGACAGCTTTAGTTTCAAACCACATTTCTGTAGTTTTAAAGTTTCAGGCTTCTTAGCCGCATAACTACTGAGGATCCTTTAAATATTTTGTCATTTTTAGCATGTTTGTGACTATGGCAACCACATCAGTGAAGGATTGCCATACAAAACATATGTTTGATTATAGAGTTTATGATAATTTAATCAATTCTTGTACTTCAAAGCAAAAATGATGCCCGTATTTATATTACATCTTACGTGCATATGAATCGAATGCCATATGATAGTGTTATATTTTGTTTCACAATAGGTAGAAGCCTGAATGATCAATTTTTGGGAGAGAACGACATTTCACATGTTCTTACCAACCCTAATAGAGCTGTACCTGGAAACAACTTTCGCTCCCACTGATGCTTCCCATTAGACATGTCAGCGGTGATGCTGGCTGATGACTGAGCCTCCTACCAAACAATCCCGGGGTTCTAAGTAACAACGATGAAGCCTGCAGCAATATATTATATAAATATATTTAATAGGATGAAATTCCAATGTTTATGTTATACATGTATGTACAAAGATGATAATCTGTACACAGCAAAGCATATAATAGAATGGATTAAGGCATGTATGAAAAACAATATTTACTAAATAAGGTAAAGTAGTAAATAGTAGATGGATGGCTGGACGTACCTTGCAGATTTCTATTACTATCAACTATACAAAACACCTTATTCTAACTATACAAAGGATCTATAGCTCTATAAAACTATGATAATGATAAGATGATGATGATGAAGAATAACATACCTGCAACAATATATTATATAAATACATTTAATAGGATGAAATTCCAATGTTTATGTTATATGTACAAAGATGATAATCTGAACACAGCAAAGCATATAATAGAATGGATTAAGGCATGTGCATTGTTAGTGAGTACTATACTACAGTAACGGGCTAAAAGTCTACAGGTACTGGGCAAATACGACTAATTTGAAGGCCTATCAACATTCTACCTGCAATGCACATAAAGGGAAAGGCAACGATATAGGAAAGGTCGGGCAATTTATGGGATATAGGGAGTATCATTCGCAACGCCGGTAATTCAGCCTACGACAGACAGACAACGTAGTCCATTTCAACCAACGTTGACTCAACACGTCATGACATCTACACAACGTAGAGTCAACTTTGAGCCAACGTTGATTCAACGCCACCACATTGAAACAAATGGTGATTCAGCCTTTTGTTTATGCTGGGTTGCAATATCTTAATAACATGATCCGTACAATGGTTGATTGTTCCAGCAATAATAAAGTGATCATTCCTTAAAGACCAATAGCTGTTTCAAGAAAAACTTTTGTAATAGTACAACTTGAAATAAACTGTATGAAAATAATTATAGTTCAACCAGTACACGAACCAACTAATGATAGTATAGACAGTATAACGTACACAGGGTATGAAATATTGCATTTATTGACATCTAAATCACTAAAATTACACAAACAGATGGCTGCAAGCATTTACAGACAAGTTATATTGTTGTTTATCATTCTATTTCAGAACCTTTATCAGATTGCTGTTTATTTTAAAACTATTCCCGAGCCGTATTATTCTGATTCGATAGACACTTGATACATTAATCAAGATATTGCCTATCTGAAGGAAGGATAACTGTCAGGCTTGAATGATTATTTGTTTACTTTAGAAAATTAGGTTCCCCTGATACTCTCTTTGACTGACATTTTAAAAGGCAATTTCGCTTCATACTTACAGCGACACCAAATGTTCAGTGATTAAGTACACCAAATATGCATATACGAGTTGGTACACAATTAAGTAAGCTTTGTCATTTAACGAATGAGTTTTTGACGAATTAGTTTTAAGGAAATGGTCGACAAGGGTTGCAACCGAAAAAGGTTAGAAGTATGCGTAAATAACAAAAAAATAAGTATTTGAGAATGAATTATAGGTTTTGATGTTGGGGATATGGTTTGGGATCTGATTCAGTCAGCTCCTGAAGTGTAGTTACTCTTTAAATTTGAGAAAATCACACTTTTCCATTGTATGAATTTCAAGTACCAACTATTTAGAATTCGAGAGAAGCATGGCATAGACACTGTATACCATGCTTTTCGAATTGTAAGTGAGATGAGGCCATGTATCTGTTACCATAGCAGCTACAGAATAACAACTTGTTGTGCTTAGTACATGTACTTTGGCATAATGACTTCAAGATGACGCCACTTTGATATCGATATGAACTCTTGATTGATATGGTAGCAGATCTATGACGTCAGTGTATGCCATTCCCCTCAGACATAACCAACTGAAATTCTTTTAACAGAAACTTCAGGTTTTCTCAAACAAATAATTATTCTCAAGTAATATAATTCCGTGATAAATGTGTATATCTCCATGCTTTTCTGCCATTCTGTTTGCTTCCTTAGACTCAGAAGCCCCTCTTTACTGGAGTCATCCCTAAATGGAAAAAAAAATCCCCACAATCCAGTTGAGAAGATCGTCATAACTGAAAACTGCAGAGGTGCTCCCCTGAATGTTTACTGTTTTTTGCATCAAAATACCATAATCATTTCCCGATGGTTTTACTTTTTTCGTAAGTTTTGACATTCACAATTACGTAAAGATACTTCTTTCACGCTTGTTGTCCAAATTACGTTTTCACCAAAACTATTTGACATCGCGTTAACGCTTAACAGGCATCTTTGATCGAAATCAAATTATCGGCTAGCTACGCCAGAACCATTCAGGCATATTTGTACAAATAAACCTAACGACGAATAAATTTTAAAGCTACTAAAAAAAACATCTGATCATAACAGACTCGATTTGGTCAGTAATGTACACCATAGATCAGGCTAGTGATCCACTAGCAGTGCATGTATGCATCCATTTTGTTTGGATTTTAAATCCAAACAGATTGTTGTTGTTGTTTGTTGTTTTTATTGTTTTACATCCACGGTAAACAGCTATGGTCATGTCGGGACGGTCAGGTACCCTAGCCACACTATTCCTGGGCAGGCTTAGACCTCCTAAGCGGTTAACCAGTACTTAGTGCACAAAATTTCGCCAGTAACAGACAATGCCCTTCTTGAGACAACGGAAGGAGAAACGAAAGTATGTGGCTGGACCAAGTATTGAACCAGGGACCTCTGGCTTTTGAGTCAGACGCGCTACCAACTGCGGTACGCGGCCCGGCTCCAAACAGATTGAAAGCGTATACGCGCTGCTAATGGATTGAAGCATATATGCGCTGCTAATGGATTGAAAGCATATATGCGCTGCTAATGGATTGAAGCATATATGCACTGCTAATGGTTTATATCATCATGTTTTCTAGGACTAATCTTAGCAAGTGGACAAAGGCTAAGCCAATTTAAGAAAACACCAAATAGGTGGGTTAACTGTCAGCACTGAAGCGCTCTGTTTGTCTACAGAAGAAATTTGAAAATCCTCTGAGACCTTCACTGACGGACAGTTTTAAAATGTATTTTCCATTTATTGCTCAGATCGCAGATTAATGGAATGGTCTTTCTTTTTGGTTGTTGTTCGAGTATTTCTTTTTGCACGATCTATGTGCTTTGAAGACGGGAAGGACTGTAAAATTCTATCATTCGATGGTCAGACAACAAAAATGCAGCAGTAAATTCTTTAAATACGAGTGTAGCTGTAGCAATATTGTGATTTGTTTTATTTTATCATTATTTGAAAAAATAATGGATTTACAGTAAAGACATCAAATTATAGCTTCCATACAATCTAAACATAATTCATTAAGTGGACAATATACATTTAAGGTGGTGATAATCATTGATTTGTGGTGAATACAAAACACTGCATAAAGTACTCAAAATACTACAGATAATCCCAGCCCTCAGCAGTTGCCTTCTTTATGTTGCTTTTCACAATTTAGATTTCCAAAAAGCATCACGTGTTGAGGATCAAAACGGTTTATATAAAACTGATCAAAGAGAAGTTTGCGGCAATAAAAATTTAAACAGTAACTGTTTTCATGCAAATGGCAATTTGGTCTTAGGGTACTGCAGTATATTGAGAGTAATGTCCTCTCATTTATTTTTCCAAGTCTTTCTAATTATCAAGTTGAATAGATAAATAAAAGAACGAGCCTGTTTCCACTTGCATTTGGACCGATATATATATGTTGCAACGCGGATTAACTCTATAGTATAGTCATCAAACCATTTCGGAAGAGGACTTATACACCTATACATTTTCAAAAAGTCCATATTTTTCATGTTTTCCACAGTGCAGGTCTGAAATTTTGCCTGTTCTGTTTTTGTTTTTTTGTTGTTGTTGTTGTTGTTTTTTCAACCTAATAAAATATGGTTAAGCAAACTTACTGAATAAAATGTTTGACTGGTGAAATTTTACCTGCATGTCGACTTTGCACTTTTTCTAGACGATGCAGTTTTACGATAGTTTTGCTATAAATGTTGTTTGTCTAAACAAAACCAAAAGGTTGGATTTCATTTACACAATGACAAAGCTCACGTTGACAGCTGAAAGTGTGCCCATGTGATGCTACAGGGTGTCCGCTCAAAGTGGTATGTGCTTGGCTGAATGCATTTTACTAAGTTACGATTAACTGGCTATGAAATGCATACTTTATTTGATGCATGGAACCTATACTGTGTGGACTACTTAGTTCAGGGTTTTTCAACGATCGGATTATGCTGATTCTGTACATTTCCATCTGAAGAAATCAAAAGTGTAGCTAGTCTGTTATTACATTGGAGGACCTGCCAGTTCGGATGCAGTTAAATAATGTCTTCTTGAGTAGTCGAAGAATAATGCCAGTGACGTACATTTCAATACACCAATTAACTAGATTACGGATGTACCTTCCGGCGCACTGATGTATATGCAAACACCATTGAGCAGAGTAGCGTCTTTACAACTCGATAACATCAGTCATTGATTAAAAAATCATAGGGATGCTGAAAAAAAACTGAGACCAATTCTTATAAGGATGGTTTGAGTCTTTGCTATTTGCATACTTGTATAGGATACTTGGGGCCCAAACAGCGCAATTTGTATTTTATACCCAGTTAAATGTTATATCAGACAGTTCCGGCAGGAACCTATTATTCCGGCCTTAAGATGTCTAGGAAATGAATAGTGCTAGCCAAAAGTACTTGATAAGTACATCTTCAGTGATATAAACGTCATATTATGCCAACTTATTTAACTAGCCTTTCCAAAATATATGACAGGATGTATAATAAATGAGAAGATATACATATCAATTCGTATAGCAGATGCATGATCAAGTAAACGAAAGCAACGTTGTTTATTATTGCTATTACACTTACATCGATGGAAAGTCTGAGGTGAGTATAACAACTGAACACCATAACGGTCATTATCTGCACTGATATTCGTTCAAGCTCTCTGTCAGAATATTCTCTGTCAGAATATTCTGACACATCACCTGATAGTAACTTTAATTGTAAAGAATTTAGTATACTTATAAATCCTGTAAGGGATAGTGCCTGTGTGTAAGGATAGTTAACCCGTGTCATACACCACCTCCATGTATCATGGAAAAAGCCAAGAGAGGCCAAAATTTCATATAAAAAGGTCGAAAATTCACATTCAAAACTTGTTGTATTTTTATTATTATAAGTAAAGATGTATTAAAAAAGGAAGTGCTTTATGCAGTGTTTGCATTTCCTTAAGATGGTATGCCATGAAGAGCAAATACACAGTACTTCTTTCGTTAAATAGTATGCCCAAGTTTGCAAGGATTTCGTTCACCAGGGAGACCAGATAATTAATGTCAAAAAATGTGTCTCATTGTTAAATGATGGGAGAAAACAGGAAGCTGTACTTAGACACATTATATTGCCTCACAAATGGTGAGCACAAGGACTTTGCTGACAATTATTGCCTGCACATCTAACAGCAGGCCACATTTTAATTATTCAGGAATGTCTTTTTTTCAGTATATTAATTTCCGCTTAACACAGCTGTTTCTCTTATGCTTGAGGACCTATTCTGCACCAGTGTAGAATGCCTGTGGTTTCCAGTGCCAGAGGAGAAATCATTTCCTTTATGAGTTGACCCATCTTACCCACATTAAGAGGTAAGCGTGAAATGGTAGAGTAACTTCCCCTGTGAGTGCATCTATTTACATGAAAAGCTGGCTGCTAAGGAACGAATCATGAAATTATATAGAATGAAAATAAAAAACAATATGACAACTAATACTAATAATAAACTATGTTCCTTTCCCTAAGCCGGCCTCAGACTTAGTGGCTTTAACATCAGCTACAACGCTGCCAACACCTTCTAACAAAGTAAGAGAAAACTGTCTACAATTTGATTTTCATGTATACAGACAGCATTTGTACATCCTTATAGTCAGTTTGCTTCCAACTGCAAACGGGGTTTTGCCTATTTTCTCGAAAACGATGAAAGTTCCATCAAATGTTCTAATGTGCTAATGATTCCTATAACTATACATGACAGAAAACGAACAATCCAAATTTTTGGATCCTTTTGTAAAATATTTTACATTAAGAGTAATGCAGAAACTGAACAGTTTCACTGAAGGCATCGCACGCTTGGTAGAACAGCCAAAATATTTTTGAAAGGCAATAGCGTAAACGTGTTGTTTACTACAGGTGTGGGCGTTATGAATGAAATAGTGAAATGTATTCACCTGTCTGCACGCGTAACGCATAATGTCACTGGTCAGGTAATACTATGTTGTAAATAAACATTGTCCCAGTTTATAGTTTTTCCTGTAAAACGCGTATGTTTCAAAATTTGATAATATATGGATGAAACAAAAAGTAGAAAAAATGGATTTAGAATTAAATTTCAATTATTTATGCAAATTTTGTTCTAGGGATAGCATACATTGGTCACAGGCTCTAATACGTAAGACTAAATGGGAATTCCAACAGCCAACTTTTACTCCCTTGTAATTAAGAGTGAAATTGACATATTTTAGGTCCTTTTTGTATAAAAAAAACTTATTATGCGAAGCCTCACATTTCTATAAAATTATGAGTTTGTTATGTATAGCATAAAGATTAAGATTAAGCAATTCGAAAATCTTCTACCTCTCACCAATTTTGAGCAAATAGTGGGGATGCCGTTTGCATTTCGGAGCAAACGGACTAAACCGAAAGAATTATAATATTAGCAATAATAGTCAGTTCTTTAAAAGTCACAAATACATTGAATAGATAGTCTTTAAATTCACAGATTATCTACAAAGGACCAGTTGCCATAAGGGGGTTTTCCTGGTACAATTATACTTGAATAATATTTTGCGAACAATTAGTTCTATGTTGGGGACGTTCATCAATAAAAAGTTTAAGTCAAACGGTGCTTTGGTTTTATGTACACACAGTCTTAAAAGTGTGTGGGGTAATTCCATACTAGTCGACCCTAATAAAACTAATTGGTAATTTATTATATTCCAATAATAGACTGACTAAAGGTTGTGGCATATATTCATTAGGCAGTAGACACACTCTAAGATGCTATTAGTTTTTGTGCCCACTACCTATATGTGCTATAACATATCATTTTATTAGCATTTTTTTTTATTTTTGTGTATTTTGCACCTACCAACTTTGCAGAAAACACAACGTTTCTCCATCAAGCAATAGAATTGCCCTTCCTTAAGTGCAAGTATTTGTCAATTTGCAATTTGCCATTGCAGAATTATGAGGATTTTTGTAAATACTCTGAAAAATTAGTTGTGTGCCCTTGTATGCAGAAAATTGTGATAAATATCTGAAGAAAAAAACGTTAATTTTGTATATTACAGATTCGTCATTCATTTAGGTGTCATCCATAGTCCTACCATTCGTAAAAACGGCTAAATACAAATCATTATGAACAGTGGTTCACTCGCATTTCCTTATAAAATATGGGTTGATGTGCATATATAGAGTCATATAACGAGCAAAGAGTAGGGAGAGTTGATTTGTGAAACAGAATAAGATTGCTCCACAAAATATAGATTTCCTTTTCATATTTCCCCGTCGAGCGATTCGGTATAAACAGACTTGAGAAATTGACCCTGAACTATGCCTGTACATTGTTATAGTACTAATTATTAAGTTAATGATATTGAAAGTAGTTGTCAAATCATTTTTAAACCGATAAATGTAACACTCATGGACATTTTCTTTGTTTAAAGTTAGCTAACAGGGGCTATTTAATGACGAAACTGTTGTGAGAACCTTGTAGCGATACCTTACTATAAAATATTTTATAAATTTATACCACCGATAGAGCAATGGTACTTTGAATATTCTGACGGTACTGATTGAGAAAACAATGCTGATTCAGATCAGACCAGAGACTGCACTGTTTGCCAACCGTGATATGAAGCATGTTCTTATGAGATAAATGGACTTCTCTAAGCTCGAATATGAAAAAAAAGCCCATTATAAAGATAGTTAAGGGGTCTGATTATTAATGCAAACTACATTCTTTTCAAAGGTGTACTCAAATCTACATTTTTATCTTAAAGCATGTGAGCGCAGAGGGTTCTCAGTTTGGCCACATAACTTTCAAAATCATAAACATGACTAAAATGGTAAAAATACCATGACCAGGCTTGGGACCACAGTCATTGTGTTGCTTCTGTTTAAATGCATCGCTTGACTGGTAACCAGAAACTAATACTGTATTTTGTGAAGCGTTTTTTCATCTCCCGCGATTGTTTGCCAGTCATATGACTCAGTTTAAATGCATTATCCCACATTTTATTACCCAACGGGGACCCCCTGTAGTTCAGTCGGCTTAGCGCTGGCCTGCTAATCTAGAAGTTCAAGGTGCAATCCTCGCTGGAGGTGGAAATCTTTTCAACTGAAAACGAGGTTTCATTGCATACAGCCATATATTATCACCAACAAATCGTCCTGATATGACTGAAATACTGTTAAAAGGGATGTAAAATCGCAAGTCATCCATTCATCCATCACTGAACGTGATGGTGGAACCACTTTTCATAATGATTTGTGTTTAGAGATTTAACCACTGGTAGGACATTGGAGACTTTAAGTCTGTTACATACAAAATCGACATCTTTCATATTTTAAATACAATATTCTGCTTTCAAGGGCACATAACTCATTTTTCAGAATATTTACAGAAAAATCCGAATAATTCTGCAATGTCCAGTCATTGACAAATTTTTGAACCAAAGGAAGAGCAATGCCATTGCTTGTTGGAGAAATGTTGTGGTTTTCCGCAAAGATGGTAGGTACAAAATATACAAAAATCTAAAAATTACAAATGAAATGATATCTTTTAGCATAGATATGTAGTGGACACAGAAACCTTATAGCATCTTAAAGTATGTCTACTGCTTATTTATAATATGCCACAACCTTTAGTCAATCTACTATTGGAAGACCATAAATTACCAATTAGTTCATTTTGGTCGACAGGTATGGAATTACCCCACCGACTTTTAAGAGATAGTTCACACAAAACCAAAGATCCATTTGACTTACACATTTTATGAATGAATGACCTTTACATAGGGCTTATTGTTCGCAAACTATTATGCAATTATCATTGTACCAGGAAAACCCCCTTATGGCAAATCACACTAATTTAATGGAAAAAATGTAACTGTTCCTCAGCTTGAATTGGCCTCTGAAAACTAATAATACTTTATACGCGATGTCTTTCTTTGTTATTGGCAGTTTTATACGGACAACAGAGCTTTTTCTTGTTGCGCATTTACGTCAGTGCTCAGTTTAAATGGGAAATCAACGTTCTTGTCTGTGAGTTGAAGACATTTAGTTAATAAACTATGGTTTAACGAGGTTAAGCATAAACGTGTGTCATTCAAACCATTTCATTTCTTTAATATTTCTTGAATAAGAACAAGCCCTGGTGCGGAGCCTTGTACAAGCGTCATTCAAGTGCTAATATGCATTGATTTCGAAAATAGGGCCTCTCTCGGTTGCAGATTTTACAAGCTATGGCGCGAATATGGTTTCAAACAAACAAAAATTTAGCTTGTTTGTACGTTATGCGACAATATGATTTTAATACCTTTTCTATATAGAATTAATTTTTCATAAAATCTGTTAACCTGTGAAAATAAAAGTGAAGCAGTTCATATAATTTCAAAGGACACAACTGTTCCATCTTAATGTGTAGGTGAACTGAGGAGCAATGACTTCAAAGGCTTAAGTGTATATTATTCGCGAACGTTACTGACATGCAGATACATCATTTTATTTATCATTTGAAAACGTTGTGTCATAAAAATCGTATGACCACACGTGTAATACCACTTTGGTGCGTACATGTAACGTCATTGTCAGCGTCCATGTCAACAATGCCTTTTGTATTGAAAAATGTTCATGTTCAAGGCGAAAAAATCCAATTTTAATCGGCCATATGATTAACAGAATATTTCACTCGGGGCCATTTTATATGAAATCTCGCCGAAGGCTCGTTTAATAAATTTCATATAAAATGACCTCTGTTCTAAGCTCCCCTATTTCCATAACGTATGAGACGCGCAATCAGAAGCTTGCACAGACAAGACTTGTCAATGCATTTGCAGCTTACTCAGATACTGGTTGTCCTTGAAAAAAAAGATACAAAACAATCAGCTGAGCACGGCTTGCCACAGAACGCATGTACCATGCTTGGTGTCAGTATGCTGTTAACACATTAATTTGATCAGTGTACTTGTCTGAGATATATTTCTATGGACAAATTTTCTTATATGAGTCCCGAAACGAGAAAATCAACAAAACGGCATATGCGCCCAGTGCAGAGACAGATCAGCCTGGGTCCAGATTTAACAGAGTCTTCGCTTTCCGCTGAGCGGATGCCTAGACCGATCTGAGTCTTCGCTGGACGCACATTCCACTTTTGTTTTCTCGTGCCGCGGCTCAAATTATCTTATATAAACAACAATAGGCGTGACCTTTTGGCTTTTCAATCAAAATATAATACTATGATGAGAAGGTAAAACCATTGTCGCTGCTGGTGCTATCGACAACGCCGGAACAATGTAAAGTGTCTTATGACCGTGAATCAATGCTATCGGTACTGACTTGTCATTGGGAAAAATTCTAGGAATTCGTTTTTCGAGTCAGAAGTCGACCACTCATAATTGTAAATAGAAAGTTATCAGTTTCAACGTCACCCATATATGAATATGATTTACTAATCATTTATATTTTGGAACATTTTTACTTCAAAGAAATGAAGACAGTTGTTCAGTTATTTCTAAAATAAGGTCAGTATTCCATACACCATGTAACGACAGTATTTCGTTTCAAACGCTGTGTTCATTTAGTTTTATATCAGCGGATGAACAGTTTATGTAGACTTCTTGAGTTGTATACGTTTTTCAGACGAAATAGATACATTTACGAGATTTTCATTTTAATTTGTTTGTCCCAAATGTCCAATGCAACACTCTCGTCTAAAAGCAATTCATTCGTACGTCTGGGTTATTCTGTAAAAGACCCATCAGGGTACTGAAAATTACATTGCTAAATTATACGACCAGCAAAATTGTGTTTTCTGCTTTATTTCGTACTAACTGTAACAGTTATTGATATTAAGGATAAGGCAAATCGGGAAGTACTGCTAGAGACCGACAAACGTCAAGTTTTGCCGTTGTCAGAGGCAAGTATAATGGTCAACGTACCAAAATCGTAAGTCCGAATTGATAAACCAAATAAACATTGACAAGTCCGATAGGTTTAGATTCACAGACATAATTAAGCAGCATCTGCCTATAATATTATACTCGCCGTGTCTAACTTTCTAAAGGACTTTCCGATGAAATTGAAGATCCGGTCTGAGAGCCTGACCATGTTTCGGTATTGGCCATCAAATCAAAAATAAGTTTAAAAACGGCAATGCTGCACTGAGCAGCGAGCTCATGGTGTCTGCAATAGAAACGTCATTATACAAATTTCGCTCTACGAGCACCCTGTGACAAAACTTTATTCGTAAGTAGCTTCATTTTATCAACAAAATCTTGGTAACTGAAACATAGCGGACACAGAGGAACCGGTTAAAACATGAAAGTTAACGATGATAAAACTGAAGTCATTGCTATTGTTATAAAATCTAGAAAGAAGCTATCCATTGTAACTACAGAGACAGTCATCTAAGTATGAGGCAATTTAACTAGATTCTGTAGTACCCAAAGTAGCTTAATTAATCGTTTTGATATACTTAGGTTGTCTCTCAAACACTGATATCTCAAAGCACACTTGAATATCAAAGCGCATAGTATGGGTATATTTCGTAGGTTTCTTTGCATTCAAAGTCCGGATATCTCAAACTTCTAGTATCTCTAAGTTTAAACCAAAATAGAACAAAAGGTCATAGGCCAAGGGTCGCCAGATGTTTTAAACGTGCCACAGACTGCAACCCTTTATTTAGTACAGAGTAACTGTATGGCAAAACACACAAAAAATGTGTATATAACAGAAGCATAAGTAAACACATACCGTAACCTTGGCGCAAACATTCAATAAGTGATTGTATATTTTAATTGGAGTTACTGACCTTTTGCGTAACGGTGACGATATACTCTACTCAAAACTGGCCCTCTATGAAGTTATTATACTAAAAACGGGCGTATGTCTGGAATATATTGATAAAATATGTCCGAAGGTTTATCACCACTGAAACTTTAGGCCCTTACAGACTGCACAAAACAATGAGAATGTATATACAATAAAACAACAACGGCCATAACCCTGCTAATTTGAATCTGACGAAACTATAGCAGCATATATGAAAAATTAAGCCCACTTAATACAGTCAACTTCCGATATCTCGAACATTGATATCTACAATTATCTTCTTATATCAAAGAATATATTTTCTTTTTTATTTACTTTTCAATTCATGTTATCTCAAACTACTGATATCTCAAAGTAACTTTTCTGGTACCAGAAACATTACTTTGAGATATCAGTAGTTTGGGCTGAATTAGACTTCGAGGTATCGGGAGTTGACTGTAAATTAAAAGTTCTGAAGTTATCCCTTTATCTTTCAGAGAATGCCTTTTATCTAAGAACGGGGGATAACTCTTTTATAATCAAATTAATCAAAATATCAAAACCTAATAGCATTAAAATTTAAGCTCTCTCTCTCTGTCAAACGTTCAACATTTGGAAAAAGGACAAAAGGGCATAACTTTATCAAAAATTAGACAATGGAAAATCCAAATTAACATGCACATCTTCAGAACATTATTAAACGTTCAGCAAAGTTTCTAATCAATTTCATAAAAGATATGACAAAAGTTGCGGAGACAAAGCCTCAGTCAGCAAGGGCCATATCTCCCTCAATAAATGGCCGAAACAAAAATAGAAAACCACATGCACATCTTCATATTATATGAATAAAATCAATAACATTTCAAATCAATTAGATGAAAGACGTAGGCGGAGTTGCGGGTGCAAGATTTCAGATGGACGGACGGACGGCATTATTTAAGAGGGTGATTAAATGACAAACACAAAATACCTGATCAAATTATAAACTATCTTAACCTGAAACATTTGTCCTTCATTTCACAGATTCAATTCATATAGCGTGCCTTCCTGCTAAAGATCAATTTTGCATTACTGAAAAGCTTGATTTAGGTTTTATATGTATACTCACTTAATGTCACGCGATATGGATACTCCTCTAGGTTTTCCCGCCATTTTATTTTAAACGAAAATCAAGTTTTGAGACATCTTCTTGGAATCCCTTTCCAAAATTGAGGGACTTCTTAAAGAAAAGAATATATCCCTAAAAAGAGTCAATTCTTTCCTACATGAGAAGTCCCTAACGCCAAATTCTTCTTGGAAGGACTTAACTGTCCTAGATATGCTCCCATATAAAACTTTAACCGGATGCATTTTTCTGCAATTATTTTCAGGCAACGTCGATTTTTGGAAACACAACTGCTATTGGAGACGAAACGGCTAATTGATTAACTGTAAGATAATTAAAATCGTATTATTTGTCGAAATTCGATCTAATCAAAGTAACCTATTGTATAAGACGTTAATAAATCTCTGGCTATGAACTCTTCAAGTAACAATGTGTCACAGGGTATATCATACACTTGTACTGCCTTGCGGTACAAGCCGGCTTTTATAGCGACGTGGTAGAGTGCTCGCCTCTAGATCGAAGGGTCCCGGGTTCGATCCTCGGTCGGGGCATTGAGATTTTTTAAGAGTCCGTCACAAATGGTGCCCAACGTAAAATCCAGCCTGACCCCTGTGCAGTAATTCCTCGAGCCTATTGCAATATGCAGCTCTTTAGCCTGGAACTTCGGGGACGAAGTCCAATTTGGTGGGGGAGAATGTCACAGGGTGTAGGTAATTAGGTATATAAACACTTGTACTGCCTTCCGGTACAAGCCGGCTTTTATAGCGACGTGGTAGAGTGCTCGACTTTAGATAGAAGGGTCCCGGGTTCGATCCTCGGCCCGGGCGTGAGATTTTTTAAGAGTCCGTGACAAACGCAATGTAATTGAGCTTTCTCGTTCATAGAAAAGGTTATCTACAAATCCATACACGGATCCAATACTGTGTTGGAATTGATACTGGGGAGAATGTACATTACTCAAAATATTTAAAGGAGCACCTTTTGATTTTTCCATAGACGACAGTGCAACGCATCCCCACTTTCAGAGTTATTTACTTTCAACCTAAGTAGACACAGAATTTCCAATCAATTTGCCAATTTTTAAAGAGGGTCGAAGTTACTGACAGCACAGATCCAATATCTATCCTTCCCCTGTCCATGCACTGATTTTTGTAAAATGAATTTTGGTAAAAACCTTTGTAATTATTCAAATAGATGAAAATTTCAACCACAATTGAAAAACGATCATTTTGTTTATAAAACTGAATGTCTTACAAAGCGACCCTTTTGATATCATCAGTTGTTTACTCAAGTTTACGAGATTTTATAGACTTCTAGAAAAATACCTCAATTTCAGAAAATTCGAAAATTGACAAAGATTGTGCTTCGGAATTGATAAAGGCTTCCGTTCTAACGAATTTCTTGTTGTCCTAAACTTCGATCCTTCTTCAAAATGCTGCAAGAGAATGGGAAATTCTCGGACACTGGCGGTCGAATCTATAGGCCGTTGAACTGGGTTTATATTGTAATAATGTCTATGTGGGAAAATATCAACTGCTCCTTTAAATATTTTGAGTGTTGTATTATCCTGTGCCCAATCTGTTGTCTTATTTGTCACCCGACGTAGGCGGAGGGGGACTATAGAATTGACCCTCGTCCGTCCGCCCGTGTGTGCGTCTGTCCGTCCGTCAGTCCTTCCGTCCGTCCTTCTGTCCGTCCGTCCGAAATCTTGTCCCCGCAACTCCTCCTACGTCTTTCATCGGATTGAATTGAACTTTTACAGATTGTATTCTTATGATATGAAGATGTGCATGTGGTTTTTTGTCACCCGACGTAGGCGGAGGGGGACTATAGAAATGACCTTCGTCCGTCCGTGTGTCCGTCCGTCCTTCCGTCCGTCATTCCGTCCGTCCGTCCGTCCGTCCGTCCGAAATCTTGTCCCCGCAACTCCGCCTACGTCTTTCATCGGATTGATTTGAAGTTTTACAGATTGTATTCTTATGATATGTAGATGTGCATGTGGTTTTTTATTTTTGTTTCGGCCATTTTTGATGGATTACGGCCCTTGCTGACTCAGTCCGTCCGAAATCTTGTCCCCGCAACTCCTCCTACGTCTTTCATCGGATTGATTTGAAATTTTACAGATTGTATTCTTATGATATGAAGATATGCATGTGGTTTTTGATTTTTGTTTCGGCCATTTTTGACGGAGTTACGGCCCTTGCTGACTCAGACCTTGTCCCCGCAACTCCTGCCACATCTTTTATCAGATTGACTTGAAATAGTGCAGAATGTTTCATCATGACCTGAAGATCTGCATGTGATTTTGGAATTTCAATTGTCCTATATTTTACAAAGTTATGGCCCTTTGTGTCATTTTTGGCATTTTCCAACTTTTAAACCAATTGACCGAGAGAGCTAAGATTTGGCATGCTATTAGCATTTGGTAAATTGAGTATTCTGATTATTGTTAGGATATGCTTAATTTATTAGTGACAGAGTTGTTCCCCTTTCATAGATAATAGACATTCACTTATATGTAAAAGGATAACTCAAGAATTATTCATATTAATAGGCTGAATTTTCATAAATGCATTGTTCATCTTTCATCAGATTGATATTAGGAGGATTATGACCCTTGTTATTTTGTTAATGGGTATGCAGTCTTGATGTTTTGGGCATTCTGTAAGGGCCTAAAGTTTCAGTAATTTGATTTTACACATATACGCCCAGTTCTGAACTTAAGTATTTTATAACCTCATAGAGGCCCAGTAATTGGGTATATGTCTTTTCTTATGCTTCAATTATTATTTGCTTACCAGGTTCTGTTATACACATATTTTCTGGTTTTGGCCATACAATTACTCTGAAACGGAATAAAGGGCTGCAGTTTGTGACACATTTCAAACGTCGGGTGACTTTTGGCCGATGGCCTTTTATTATTTTTGTTTCGGCCATTTTAATGGAGCTACTGCCCTTCGTCACTGACACAGACCTTCCAAAATCTTGTCCCCGCAAATCCTCCTACATCTTTTATCGGATTGATTTGAAATTTTACAGATTGTATTTTTATGATATGTAGATGTGCATGTGGTTTTTTATTTTTGTTTCGGCCATTTTAATGGAGTTACGGCCCTTGCTGACTCAGACCTTGTCCCCGTAACTCCTGCCACATCTTGTATCAGATTGACTTGAAATTGTGCAGACGGTTTCATCATGATCTGAAGATGTGCATGTGATTGTGGAATTTCAGTTGTCCTATTTTTTACAAAGTTATGGCCCTTTGTGTTTTTTTTTGGCATTTTTCCAACCTTTGAACGGTTTGACCGAGAGAGCTGAAATTTGGTATGCTTTTAGCATTTGGTAAATTGATTATTCGGATCATTGTTAGGATGTACTAAATTATAAGTGACAGATACTCACCAGTTTGGTACAATACAACGATAAAAAATGAAATAAATTTTTGTTACAGTGGGTGGTATAATAAAGTTATTAGAAACATAATTGATTTAATAAGTGAAGAAGGTAAATTTTACACTTTTAACGAATTAAGAATTAATTAAATATTCGAGGTACATTCTTTGATCTACATGCTTTAATTAGTTATATACCAAATACTTGGAAAAATAAGATCCAAGAGAATGCGGAGGCAATAAAATGTATCAAATATAATGTTCAGTATAATCCTTACGTTAAATTTCTGATTAAAGATAAGAAAGGAAGTAGGGTAATATATGATCGATTAGGTCAAATGTATGAAGTAAACATGCCAAACAAATAGTTAAATGAAGTAGGTAACATTAATAACGACGAGTGGAAAAAATATAGTACAAGTTTGAAATATTTAAATAAAATGAAACTTCGGGATTTTCAGTTTAAAATCAATCACAAAATTCTGGTAACCAAATCGTTTCTGCATAAAATTAAGAAAATTCAAAACAATTTATGTTCATATTGTAAACATGAATCGGAAAGTATTATACATTTATTTTGTCATTGTGAGGTGACATCCCAGTTTTGGAATACCATAAAGGCATGGCTTCAGCGCGAAGCAAATTTAAGGTTGGAATTAAATGAAAAGTTCATGTTATTTTCATCGACAGGGTCATTATTATTAAACTATATATCGATAATTGCTAAATATTATATTTATAAAACAAAATTCTCAAGTGACGTTCTTATTCTCCGGGTTTTTTTTTTTTTTTTTTTTTTTTTTTTGTCTTTTTTAAAAATGAAATTTCGAAACGAGATGTATATTGCAAGGATAAGAAACAAATTTGATATATGTTTAGGAAAATGGTCAAACTTGTATAACTACCTGGCATCTGATGGTTATTGACACTAGCTACTATGCAGTTCTGCATTTTGTTATAAAAATGAATTACCGAAGAAGCTAGAGCTATGGAGATAGTTCGATATCTCACCCAGCCCTTGATCACTGATTTGATTACTGATTTGAAATGTTTGAAATTCAATTTTTAGTTAGTTCAAATTTTAGTAAGGTTATGGTTAGATAAAGATTAACATGAACTGATTGTATAGGCTTGAATCAATTTATCGATTACTTTATATTGTATTATAAGTCAGAAATGTTGTACTGTACTATAATTTATTATAAGTTAGAAATGTTGAATTGTACTAAAATTAAGAAATGAATTTAAAAATTAAAAAAAAAAAAAAAAAAAAAAAATTATAAGTGACAGAGTTATCCCCTTTCATAGATAATCGACATTCACTTAAAGGTAAAGGGATAACTCCAAAACAATTCATATTAATGGGCTAATTTTTCATAAATGCATGGTTCATTTTTCATCAGATTCATATTAGGAGGATTATGGCCCTTGTTATTTTGTTACTGGGTATACAGTTTGATGTTTTGGGCATTTTGTAAGGGCCTAAAGTTTCAGTAACTGATTTCACACATATATGTCCCGTTCTGAACTTTAGTATTTTATAAAGAGGCCCAGTAATTGGGTATACATCTTTGCTTATTTTCAGTTATTATTTCCTTACCAGGTTCTGTAATACACATAATTATTTTCTGTTTTTGGCCATACAGTTACTCTGAAACGGAATAAAGGGCTGCAGTTTGTGACACATTTCAAACGTCGGATGACACTTGGCCGATGGCCTTTTATTATAGATAAAAAGGCAATGATTGGGAACTGACATAGTCCACTTTCACAATCCTACCGAACATCAAACGGGAAATACTAGCATAAAGTTACACTTTTTGTTAAACAATAAGGGCAGAAAGCAATATGAACATGTTTTTCTCAATTAGGTGATCACAAAGCTAGATTTCAACCGACAAAATTGAATAACAAACAGACAAAAGATTAGATTTTTAAAACTATTGATAAGCGCATACGAGAGTCATCAAAGAAGTTTTTCAAACGCTGGAATAACTTTGTTATTAATTGAGCCAGGTAATTCAAATTACACCTTACCCAGACCATGCATAATACACAAGTATGCGCTAAAATATCATGTGTGTAGAATAACTTTCTGAGAAGTTTAGGCATTTTGGATTCAAAGGTGTAGGCATTAATATCTGTATACATTTTTTTTTTGTGTGTGTGTTTGTTTTTTTGTTTTTTTTTGCAGATGATAAACTATGAGACAGTTATCATTTCATATCAACAAAGTCATGCGGTCGGTAGGCAATATTCGAATATTACAGAATCTAAACAAATTTCTGTCTTTGGGCGTTTGCCCCCGTAAAATAGGCTGCAAATGATATAAAACGAAGTTCGCCGACAATATTTTCTTTCTTTGTTTTTAAACATTAGTAATTCCTGAGTACTTTGTAATCAAAATAAATGTCTTTGTAGGAAAAGTTCATCTACTTCACCTTCTGAGCACATATCTTCTTAAAACAACCAGTTTATTTGATACTTTGGTGTCCCGAGAAACATAATGTTGCTACTTAAACGAGTAATTATATTATGACTAATTTTAGTATCGTCTACCTACTTCAGTTTTTTTCGTATCTCCCAACGAAATTCGAATATGTACAAACGTGTTACACTTAGATACGGTTCTTTAAATGGACCACTAGAAGCCACTGTCGCAACCCTTATGATAATATTCGTCCGCTGCCTAGCAACAGAATGTTGCAAAACTCATGGCTTTCCAAGAAATAGTTGACTAGAAAGAAGAGATAATGCATTTGAGAAAATTAAATCGCTTCATTTGCTATTAATTATCATGTCTGTAATTATGTCAATTGTGGGACTTATTGAATGACCCTTGTACAACCAATACTATCAAAGCAGATTCTCCACAGCAGTGGAAGCAGTACATTAGAAATGTCAGTAACAGATATGTGAAGGGGACTTAAACCGGTCAAACGAAGTCCGTCCCTCGCCAAAGCTTTTATTTTGATTTGGTTTAGTCCGCGTGGAGATCTTATAGGTCATCAGAGATTCTCACAAAAATACGCCTTTATTGAGAAAAAAAAGACACCATGGTGAAACAAAGGTTAGACCCAACAGAAACTTAGACACTGGAACTTGGGAACAAACGAAAATCACCTGTTGAACCCGGCAAACCCAACCAAAGGCAGGAAAGCATTAGGTACCAAACGCCTATATATAATTTGCTTCATATATAATAGCTTGCTTCATTAGGTCTGAAGTTCGACCCACTTGAGTGCAACTGAAGAAATCAATAAACCTGTCAATCACAATGCGGTTAGAAACCAATAATGTGGTCTGTCTAATAACATCCATGTTTAGCATGTCTTAAAATAGATGACTTTTGATTCACTGGTGAGCAACCATGAAAGCTAGGACAAAGGTTTGAGCTTCGTATGACCGGTTAATGCCTCTGAAGTAATTTAATACTGACCCTTTTGCTGTGGTGTATTCAGTATGACATTGTCTTTTACTTATCAATAGTTATCGAACATTAGGTTTGTTTCGTATGTTTCCTCGCTTTCGAACTTATGTAAGTATATGGGGACAATAGAAATAATGTAATGGTAGATGTGCGTATGCCTTTTACATTTATGTTTGGTTTCCATTAGCTTTTATCACCACCTACTGAGGAAAAGTTTGTTGAAAGCACCTACTTGGGAAAGGTATGTTTAAAGTCCTCTTGCACCGAACCCATTTTCTAAAAATGTTTCTAAATGAAAATATGATTCACAAAGCAATTCCATTATCACCGAATCAAAACGTAAAGAATCCTGAACTGTTACATGTTTCAAAATGGGATAACGTCGAGTCATAAAAATCGTGTGACCACACGTGTAATAACACATTGGCGCGAACACGTAACGTCATTGACAATGTCACTGTCAACAGTGCGTTTTCTAATTGAAATAGTGTTCATTTTGAAGGCGATAAAATTCCATTTTAAAGAGTATGTGATAAACTATATCTGACGCTCGTGGTCATTTCATATGAAATTAATGAAACTCACCAAATGACTACTCGTATAAAATCCTTTATGTATACAAATTTAAAGGACGACATTCTGTCTCGCAAAACAAAAGAAAAGAACTAAATAAGTAGTATTGCTTTCGTTCTGATCCTTAAACTTGTATTTATGAAATGTTGTACATTGTCATGTTCATGAAATAAAATATGTTTAAACTAAAACAAAAACCAAATTATATTTTCGTATAATTTATTCAAACCATTGACATTTTCATGTTCTTGTTTGAGATGCAATGTTCCACAAATAATCATTTCAAGAAACGTAAACATATCTAAAAGTATGAATCAGTCCATAATTATCGAATGTTCAATTTAAGAGATTCTTGGTCTGCTATATGCTTCAAAAAGGAACCACAGTGATTATACAAAATGAGGATAGTCATTTTGTATGATATAGTGTTTTTCTCTCGTGGACTCTTCCGAGATGCAGTAAATGCAAAAAACTTCTTGATACAGTGTGCTAAATATACACAGTAAAAGAGTAGGGCTTTGCGTGCGTTTTGTTTAACATCAATGCAATATAGCATGTCTCATTTAATAATACACTTCTTGTCAGTTAAACTCGCCTCCTCAAAAACTAAATTAACCACGCCGTACGAAACAGATTCTAAAGGCAAATGACAAATTACTAACAAACAGGACTCACATAGGACTGCGAAAGCCGATCACAGTCTTCTCTGTTGCATCAACTACCTATGGAGCTTGAGGAATCAATTTTATGAATTAACAAAGACTCTTATGAAACTAAGCTTATGTGCAGAATAATCTAACTTTGATATTATTTGCATATGCAGAAATTACCTCTATCGCGTTGCTCGTTCCAGTTGTCTTCTTTAATAACGATGTTCGTGACAAACCAATGGAATTATCTTTGTTAGGTGTTTACGGCATATCAATTATGATCTCTCAACAACCACTCTTTCAGGATATCTTGTCAGAAATTGCAAGCAATGAGAACGTTGGAAAGGCGTATGTTATAATTACAAAAACTGCTGTAAAATCACACACATACCAATTTTCTCACCATTAAAATTCTTATTCAAACTCACTTTTGTTCAAACTAGGAGCAAAGTACCAAACCCGTAAGCCTGATCTCATAAGCCACAGAAACATTAAGACATACGAGTAATGTACACAGACATGGACCACAAAACAAGGATGCGACCAGGTGCTCGCAAGTAGCAAGCATCAACATGCATATTATGGTAACCCGTCATGCCTAGGTATCTGATGGACGAGTCAGTGAAAATGATAGTACGGTAACTGAAAGCCACACTATTCCGCAGCCGAAGAGATCTAGAAAAAGTCACAGTCACAAAGAACAACCAACCCAAGATATCAAAAGAAGAAAAGGAGAAACACGAACATAAAGTCGGAACAGTATAATTTCGATTACAGACGTACTCAGTCCAACATAAAGGAACAGCAACAAATCGTCTTAGAACAGTCCTTAGAAAATCTACTAAGGGTTTAACCTATTATGCTCAGTGGACTCATCTATCATTATCATATTGATGAGTTCATTTGTCAAATAAAGGGTGTCTGGTTAAATTTATACTGTATTTATAAATTTTATTTTATTTCAAGGAGAAAGACACGTTTCTTTTATGCAAATAGTGTAGACGCTGATCAGACGCCGCATACTGCGGCGTCTGAACTGAGTCTACACTATTCACCTATGTCCTATTTATATAGGCTAGGCATTGACGAGTTATGCTTACTTTATTTCTGCAACCTCACACACACTTCTTGTGCATCTCCAAAAGGAAGTCTGAAAAGGGTTTTGCCAATTCATCAGAAAAACTTTGGAATGGTATAAAAACCTGATTAAACACAGGCTGAATTTCACTCGAAACCAGTATTAAATTAATCAATTATTTAAGCACCTCCTGTTTTCTTAGCACTATCTACTTATTGTTTAGTGTCTTTGGATATACCACTTCCTTTATCAATCAAATGTTGGATTCACATTGTTTTAACGTCCGTCTCATTCCGATTTAAACAAACTACTGTTTTCTATAGAACTATGAATTTTCTCTCACCAATGCCAAAAGGATCTGAACAGTAGATCCTTTGGGAAGCAAGGAATACACCAAGAAAATGAAAATAGCATATTCTGATTAACTGCGTTGTTCACGACAAGTTATTGAATGTGTATCACCGACCAGGCCCTCCAGCACCGGTTTAAGCAGAACTCTATTTTTTTATTATTATTATTTCTATGACATGACTCTTCATGAACAATGTGATCGCAAAGGACCAAAAACTTTATAACATTCACTATAATGATAGGGGGGGGGGGGGGGGCGTTTTACAGGTCAGCCAGCTGCAGTGCACTCACAATGTACATAAGCTCTGAAAAATTAGATCGTTTGAAAGCCTGTTTGTTGTTCATTTGCGGAGACGATTGTGATATTTAGTATTCCGTAAGAGCGTCAATTTGACAACTTTTTTCAGGTCTACCCACTGTTGTTGTTGTTTGTTTTTTCAAGGAGACCGACATCAATTTAGTGCTAAAAAAATGCCCCATAGAACAGTTTTTTTCTGAATTTTGTTAAAACATAGACGGACTTTCCATAGTGACAGGAATTTTTTTCGGAGTTTGGTTTCGATTCTTTGGAATATTTTTATCTTTTAAAAGTTCTTGCTGCATTGAGCATCTCTTTCCTGATACCCTAGCCTGTCACCTTTTCCGGGCGTAATGTAAATGATCAGGGTTTCCACTGTTTGCCATTCTATCTACAGCTTTTGGGCGCATAACTGGCTTGTAAAACAAAATTATTCTAGTTTAGGATGATAACGGTATTATTTGTAGGTGTCCCAAGTTTTACAGCTTTTACGGTATTCAATTACAATCTAAAAACAAGGACTTTGACAAATCTAATTCGTTTGTCTAAGTCTGCAAAACGGCACTTTAAGCGGAACGTCCGAGATATTTATGTTTATTTACACTAAACAGATACGTAAATGAGATTTGTATTATTATTTGTTCTTCACGAATGTCCATTATAATACATTCGTCTCGGAAACTAATTCAATTCATTTATAAGTCTGGTTGTTCGGACAGAATGTCAGCTACGGCCAAAATAGCTGTTTACATTCGTACTGCCGTATGCGATTCGGCGGCTGATTAACCCAACTATCACCAAATTTAACAAAACTTTGGATAAATAAATCAGACAACTTAAATTTGCGCTCTGAAATGGCAATGGATTCGCCGCTTTTTACATTTAATTTAATGTACATAAGCCTTTTCACTTTCAAATCAATCTATATATTATTTCGCCAACTTAAATATTTGTCGTATATGAGGTGATTGTAGAGGTCACTTCATGCAAAAAAAAAAAAAATATCGTTTCTCGAAAATTATACTGTAAAACACTTATATTTGGCGGCAGCAAAATTTGGCGGTTTCCATAAATGAACCTTTTGGCGGATTTTTATTTTGGCGGATTTGTGATTTTAGAAAAATACTTTGCAACTCGGCTGACATCATATGGGCCACACGAGTTCTAGTTCTACATTGCATGGTGAATGCAGTTTTTCACAAGTCTTTCTATTATTATGCAAAATTTAGTATTATAAAACTGTAAACCGTAAATATTTTTTTTGTTTTTCTTCTGATTCAATCAACTTGGCTTAGGTACTAATGATTGTAACAAGTCTAATAAACAGTGACTGTCTTAGCTTTCACATTCCGTTTCCTCCTGTTTGCTGTTTGCCCTGGATTTTTGTGCTAATATATATGATTTGCATTTGCTTCGATATTATGTTAGAAGGAACGAAATGCATGGTCAGTGATAGATTTTCTTTCATGATAATTTAAATTGGCAGCATTTTAATTGGCGATTTTCTTCTTTTCCGCCAATATCGCCAATAAAAAGTGGCCGCGAAATATATGTGTTTTACAGTAAATAATTTGTTATTTACACTTCGCTGAAAGTAAATGTACACTGCTCAAAGTATTAAAAGCAATACTGTAAATAATTTCCATAAGTCTTTTTATCAAATGACGTCGCTGATATTCAGTGGATAACGTCGTGTCATAAAAATCGTATGACCACACGTGTAATAACACTATTGCGCGTATACCTAACCTCATTGACAAGACCGTGTCAACAATGCGTTTTCTTATTGAAATAATGTTCAGTTTTAGAGCGATAAAATCCCAGTTTAAGGCATCATATGATAAAAAAATATCTTACACTCGTGGTCATTTCATAAAAAATTTATGAAACTCACGAAAGCGCATTTCATAAATTTTGTATGAAATGATCACTCGTGTAAGATCCTCTATATATAAAACTCTTCACCATTATAACTGATAAATAGGTTCAGCTACTATGCTCCTTTAAATATTTTGAGCAGTGAATTATCAAGTGCTGACATGAATTCTTCGTTGTTGGAAAAATATAATCCCATTCATGAATTTTCGCATTTAGAAGGTGATTTTTGAGATAAGCAGCCGTGGTGTTTGTTAAAGCTTCTCAAAATTATAAGAAAACGTAATAGTCCAGGCAAACTGGCGATTTTTTCCCCTTAACCCAAAACAAATTGCAACAAAAGCTTTTTTTGCATTTTTGTTGAGGACTAACATTCACATATGACATATCAAAAGTAGGATAAAATCGGATAATGCAAAATATTTTTTTTAGCATTTTTACATGCGCCTATATGCATCTTAAATATACCAATTATTTGTAATGTTTTATATGACATAACATAATTGCTGTGAGTTTTATTTCTAAGAACCCATTCTGTCTCTGCCAGAATTGAATCTAGAAGCTTAAGATTGAATTTGGCACATTTTGTTGTTGAATGTATAGCCATCTAGGTCTTAAAATAGTATCAATTACCCCACCCACTTTATTCTGCCTTAAAATCTGAAGTGAATTTTTGAAGGTCAGTAACTGAACTGCAACAAGAAATATGTCAAACTGATGACTTAGCTTATCATAAACATGCTTCAATTTACAATACTGATCTCTGGAGGCACGAGAAGCCCGAAACAAAGGCACAAAGAGCAGAATACTACATGCATAATAACACAAACAGTGCAACATACTTATGAATAGTCTTTGCAAATATCTCTTCGGCAGGATTAATGAAGGGGACACTTAACATTGCTACATACTAAATATGTAAGGTCTAGGCCTCATGGTTTTAGGGAAGACGATTTTAAAGATTTTTTCCCCATTATAAGTCTATGGGACCCCTGGGGCGTGGCCAATTTGGACCAAAGGGATGGTTGGCAGGATTTATGTACATGACAACTAAACATTGCTAAATACTAAATATGTAAGCTCTGGGCCTCATGGTATCAGAGATGAAGATTTTTGAAGGTTCTTAAGCGATTTAGCTCTATATAAACAAATGACCCCCTGGGGTGGGGCCAGTTGGACCCAGGGGCTTGGTTGGCAGGAGTTATGGGACTCTAAATATTGCTACATTCTAAATAAATATATAAGCTCTGGGCCTCATGGTTTCAGAGAAGAAGATTTTTTAAGTTTTACCCATTATAAGTCTATGGGAGCCAATGATTGATCCCGGGTGGAGGGCGGGGGCAATTTGGATCCTTGGGGCATGGTTGGCAGGATTTATGTATATGACCACTAACATTTGCTAACCATTGCTACATACTAAATAATATGTAAGCTCTGGGCCCCATGGTTTCAGAGAAAAGATTTTTGAAGGTTCTCAGCTATATAGCCCTATATTGACAAATGACCCCTGGGGTGGGGGCCAGTTTGGACCACATGGGCATGGTTAACAGGACTTATGCAGGGGACCACTAAACATCGCTACATACTTAATGTTTAAGCTCAGGGCCTCATGGTTTCAGAGAAGATTTTTTTAATTTTTCACTTCATAAGACTATGGGAGCTAATGCCCCTGGGGCGTAGCCAATTTGGACCATAGGGGCATGGTTGGCAGGATTTATGTAGGTGATCCCTTACCATCGCTACATACTAAATATGTAAGCTCTGGGCCTCATGGTTTCAGAGAGGAAAATTTTTGAAGGTTCTTTAGCTATATAGCCTTATATAAACAAATACCCCCTGGGATGGGGCCAGTTTGGACCCCAGGGTCATGGTTGGCAGGATTTATGTAGGGGACCACTAAGCACTGATACCTGCTAAATATATCAGCTCTGGGCCTCATGGTTTCAAAAAAGAAGACTGTTTAAGTTTTTCTCGTCATAAATCTGTGGGAGCTAATGACCCCTTTGGTGGCAAATTTGGATCCCAGAGGCATGGTTTGCAGGATTTATGTACGTGACCACTAACCATTGATACATACTAAATATGTAAGCTCTGGACCTCATGGTTTCATAGTGGAAAATTTTTTGATGGTTCTTTAGTTATATAGCCCTATATAAAGCAGTGGGCCCCTAGGGTGGGGCCAGTTTGGACCCCAGGGGATGGATTGGCAGGAGTGATGCTAAATACTAAATATATAAGCTCTGGGCATCATGGTTTCAAAGAAAAAGATTTTTTAAGTTTTTCCCATTATAAGTCTATGGGAGCTTTATCTGGCCATGGCAACCAGAGTTCCAATCTAATCTGCCCTTTAACCTTATGCAGTCAATCCCCCACCCCAACAATGCCACACATAAAATTTGATCAAGATTGGGCAGATGGTTTAGGAGGTATGTTTTAAAGTATGGAAGACGACGACGGACTATGGACTAAGGCTGTACTATAAGCTCACCTTGACAAATGAGATAAAACCTTAAAGAACATCCCATATTTTAACATGAAATTTCCAATTCCGTGACCTTGGGGGGGGGGGGGGGGGGGGGGGGGGGCAATGGTGTAAAACGTAAGACCGTTATCTGGCATCAGTGACAGTATCAACTTAGGCTATCAATGGGTTAAAGAGATATGGGTGTTTTAAGATAACCTATAAGACCCAAAAGGTGGACATGGGCGCGGGTGCAAAAGCGAAGGCCGACACCAGAATGACAACAATAGCTCTTGCTGAATGTCGTTCAGGCGAGCTATAACAGTGACTTCTTTCCAGAGGACTGGGCGGGGTGAGGAGGTGGCTGATAAGCGGGAAGGAGGTATAATTTGTAAATTTTGAACCAGAAAAGTAATCATTTTACCATTTGTGAATGCAAAACTTTTATGGAGGTCATCGCTTATTATCCCAAAGCATGCCCAAGTTATCTGCATATTTAACTCTCTAGTGGATTATCCTTTCAACACATGAAGTATTTAGCCGGGCCACAAAGTACAGTGGGTAGCGCGTCTGACTCAAGAGCTAGAGGTCCTGTGTTCGATACCCGGTCCGGCTACTTACTTCCATTTCTCTTTCCGCTGATTCAAGAAGGACAGTTGTCAGTTACTGGCGAAAGTATGTGCACTTAGTACTGCTTAACCGCATAGGAGGTCTAAGCCGGCCTAAGAATAGTGTCGTAAGGTTAACTGACCGTCCCGACATGACCATGGCCGTTACCGTGGGCGTGAAGCACCAAAACAACACTCTCAGATGTCCCATCATTTGATAAATAGGAGTTACATCAAGCTGTTTTCTTCTATTGTTCTGTCACAGTCTTCATTCAAACACATTGGTTCTGTTTACTATCTTCATTTCCATCCATATTGTCCATCTGAATAGAGGTTATGGTGACAGCAAAATTTGCACTGGTGGGTGGGGTAAACCAATAGTAATATACAATATGATCGATCGGTTATGCATTATCAGCAAATTTAATGGTAGACAAAAGCTAAAGAACAGTGTATAACTGCTTTATCAACGACTTCTATGGACTTAACTTGTCTAGAAATGGTGTTAAGAAGTGGCTTTCCGACCAAAAGTAGCTGTGCAGTGGTTTAAATCCTTCGAAAACAAGACATATGAAAAAATCAAGTTTCGCATTCTCCGATTTTGTCCTACTTTTAGTATGTTAAAAATATAGGTCTTAGGAGCTTATTACTGCAAAGAAACCTTTTGTTGCAATTTGTTTTAGGTTCTCCCACAATTTGACTGGACTATAATACAACACAGATATAACTTAAAATTTTCAGGGGTGTATATATCCCTGAATATATTTTCAGGGAAAGCAACTCTATCTTTTTTATCCTTTCTTCGCAATGGGGGTCAACTCTTAAAGGAAAGAATTTGCTCCTCCACATGTAAAAACTTGACGATAAAACATGAAGCTTTCCTCATACATCTTAAATAAACATTTCCACAACAATCTGCTGACGAATAATAAAGTCCATGAGGCCCTCCCGACAACGATATCATTGTGTATGGACTAAGGTGAATGGAACCACTTGCAGCAGTGGCAATTCGTAACAAAAGTAATTGTTCCTCATTGGGACGGCTTCAGAATTGCCAAGTCGAAAAGCAAATTCCTTTCTTAATTAAAGTTGGCTGGTTGGTTGATTGGTTGGTTGGTTGGTATGTTGGTTGGTTTGGGTTTAACAGATCTTTGAGACAATATTTTCGTCTATATCGCCTCCTAGAGAGAGGGAGAAAGAAAAGAGATAAAATAAAAGAGAGAAAAGAAAATGTACAAACAACACCCCACCCGCACCTACTGCAAGCACAGTAGGCCCTTGCCCTACTATTATCCAAATTAGTAGGACGCCCTGGCACTGGAAGTTATCCAGCAGCATTGCCAGACCACGACGACTCCTCCCCCCCCCCCACACACCCACCGCCCTCCGCCTGCCACCAATTTCTTAAAGAGTAGCCCTTATTCCAGAAGGGTTTTGTTGTCTAGGGACAGTGATGGGGGCATACAACTTTCATCCCTTTTATAAAGATTGTGTTAAAAAGCTCTGAAACCGAAAGGAAAATGTACATTTGGCTGAATGGCCCATTAAGCCCATGTTACACTAACAAACTTCTTTGATTGATTGATTGATTTGATGCTTAACGTCCACGGTAAACAACTATGGTCATGTCGGGACGGTCAGTTAACCTAACCACACTAATCCTGGGCAAGCTTAGACCTCCTAAGCGGTTAACCAGTACTTTGATAAACTGTCCTTGATTTATAGTCCTTGTCAAGAAAATATTTGATAAAACTTAATGTTACACTGAGTTGCTTCTTTGGTCAAAGTTTCTTTATTGTTGTTCAAATGAATGTTTGATTCAGTAATCATGTCACACTGTCAAATGTTTAGCATCAAACTTTGCGGGTGCATCATTATTCATCAAAAAGGTCGAAATGCTTTAAATATTATAATTATGGCTGGCTTTAAACAAAGCGTTTGTGTGAATGTCAGAAAAAATATGTTTTACTATGAAAACTACCATATTCATAATCCCCATTGAGAGAAATTCCCTTTTACCACGAGCTATTCAGGTGCAGGCCGTAAATTGCATCCTTATCAGCCACTTGTCTAAAATATTTGGGAAAAATGGACCTGTTCCATCGCCATCCAATGTTTCTTATCTTATTTTATCTTCTTTAAAATACAATTAAGATAATTTTGTTGGTATGTTACGCTGTCAAATAATTTTAATGAACATAAATTAGCCCCTATTTGATTCAAGAAATTAGTAAGTGCAACATGGGCTTTAGGAAAGGATCAATTAACACATTTTTCTAAGTTTTCTCCTAGATGCACAGTTATGTATTCCCTTAATCTAGACTCATATTTTGGTTACTTATGTCTGGTGAATGATTGGAATATTCCGTAGTACAGAATACAAATTTGGAAACACCCTTAATTAGATGAATAACCATAACAAATTAAAAGGAATATAAAAATCCTAGAAATATGTAGATGAACTTATATGAATCACTAAGTTTTTCCTTAGATAAATGTGTGAAACCATCAGCCTACAAGTATCGTCATTCTTACTTTTTGGCTATGTCATTGCATAAATAGTGTCTCAAAACAAATCATAAGATATATGTATACACATGAAATCTGTCCCCTTTATGATTATTGCTGACCCTTCTAAGGCGACGCTTCCATTGCGGTTAATCGTTGTTATTGTTTGTTGTGTCCGCTTGTCTATGTGTTTTGAACAATCGGTTTGTTTTGTATGTTCTGGTTGAAGTATATGCCTGTAAATTTGTGTGCCCGATGCGTTTATGTTTAGTTAAGGCGAGCTCTATAACCACGTTCCTAGGAACTAACTGTTTATTTTGGTATCCACTCGTGGTGTCTTACTTAAAAGAACCGAACAGAACAAAACGTATTCCTTTGAAATTTCTCAGGCCACACTACTTGTACTTTTGCTTCGAGTAAATATTTCCCGTTTGGCGTCGTGGGATGGATGGATGGCATGCGATTTTATGTCCTTTTCAACAGTATTTCAGTTATATCAGGAGGTGGGAGAATGAGAATGAAGGCTGTGTGCAATGGAACCCCGTTTACAATTGAAAAGATTCCCGCCTTCAGCGGGGCTCGAGCCCGGGACAGCTAGATCAGCAGGCCAGCGCTCCTGGTGTCGTTGGTGGTATGCGGAAAATAATTGGATCATTTCGGGCATTGCCTTTAAACGCCACTCCGATATTAAAAGAACGGAAGTATGAAAATAATGTTAACTGTATGTGCACTTATTAAATATTTATCAGGCAGAAAATGACAAATTGCAGAAGTTGCTGCAATTATCAATCAATTAGCCTAACTGCAGAATCATTCCCTAAAGATCGATAATTATGTGCTCATGAGCAGATTTTAGCTTGCAATAAAATATAATTAAAAGAGTTGCGTTATTCAATGTCATGAATGCACAGTCCAATAACAAATCTGCTGATGCAGCGTGGTATGTCAAGGTCAACTTTCTTCAAAATGATATTCTGTGCATTATATCCAAGACTCAAGAAAGGATGCTTAACAGTTAAGGTAAATGAATACTCTTTCAGCGGAAGCAACGCTGCCTATTTAATTGTTTTTTCTCCATTCTGAATAGGGATCCTCTCCTCATAGAAAGAATCTGAGCCATTAGGAGCAAATTATTTCCTTTCAGAGTTGATCCCCTATAGGAAGTTTTCGTTGTCCGCGAAAGCAAAGTGAAAGTCACAAAAGTTGTCTCCGTCTGAAACAAATGTCATAGAAAACATGGAGATGCAAACAGTCATCGAAAACTCGTTGAGTGGTCACCGATCGGTCTTAACTAGTAGCAAGTCTGTTGCCGTACGTGCATTGAAAAATTGCCAATAAGAGTCTGAGAAATCACTGACAAGTTGCAGAATCTATCGCTGTTGGAGTGGCGATCATACTTTTTTTTCAAATATGGGAAAAAGTGGTTATACGAGTCGGTCGCACATAAAATCAGTTGGCAAGAGGTTGCATTGTGGTTGCATGGTCGGTTTAGCCGGGCCTTTATCGCTGAGCAAAATTTGTGTCAACCCTAAAAATGTCGTATGGGTGACATCATGACATAGTCAATCCGATTTGGCCGTCTCTTTCGTAAAATTCTAAGTATTGGGACAGATAGGTTTGAGCAAACAGTGCGGACCAAGATCAGACTGCTAGCAGTCCCATCAAGGTCTACACAATTTGCATGTCCATCTGCAACATTTGGACGCATTACTGTATTGCAAAATCAAATTACTTCATTTTTATGGCGATTTCATAAGTTATTTTAGGTGTCCTATTTTTTAGAATATTTATAGCAAATTTATATCCGACAGAAATATAATTAGCTTCCAGTCTACTCAGTTACAACGGTCATGGAATCTGGACGATTTATGCTATGGAAACTTACCGATTCCACGTGTTTTCCAAGAGAACAGACCGCATGCCATTTTCGTTATTGAGGAAAGTAGATTGATATTATATCAATTCATTTTTATTTTATAGAGCATTGCAAGGCATTTTGCAAGTCGCTGTCGTCAAAACACCCTGAAAGCATTTCTTGGTGCTGTGAAAAAGCAAAGACATATTTTCGTGGGATTCCTTTCGAAATCGCATGCATTTCAATTTACGCCCATTTTGTCAAGTAAAATCGAATTTTATGGAAGTGAACACTAGGAAGTTGCAAAACAATGTCTAGAACGGTAGAACCTTCGTTTGTGCATGCTTACAGGATTTTCCAGGATTTAGTTGGTTGTTGTTTGCATATATGATAAGCTACGAACTCTTGACGATTATGATTTTCGTGTTACGGAATCTTCAAGATATTGTTACGGAATCTTGACACACATGGGCATCTCATTTGAGGATGGCACATCCTTCCTGGTGGAGGAAACCAATATTTCTGAACAAAAGACCCTCCCGCCCGGTTTTTCACATTCTGTTCCTCCTAAAGCTTACTATGGCTTTCAGAAGGCTCGTTTCGTAAATTTCATATGAAATGGTCACTCGTGTAAGATCCTCTATTTCCATAACGTATGAGCCACGCAATCACAAACTTGCACAGACAAGGATTGTCAGTGCATTTGCTTCTTACCCACATACTGGATGTCCTTGAAAAAAAGATACAAACCAGCAGCTGCGCACGGCTTGCCACAGAACGCATGTACCATGCTTGGTGCTGTAATGCTGTTAACACATCAGTGTACTAGTCTGAGATATATTTCCGTGGACAAATTATCTGATATGAGTCCCGACACGACTAAATCATCAAAATGGCACATGCGCCCAGTGCAGACACAGATCAGCCTGGGCTCAGACTTTTCAGTCTTCGCTTTGCGCTAAGCTGATGCATAGACTGATCTGAGTCTACGCTGGACGCACATTCCACTTTGTTTGTTTTCTCGTGCCGCGGCTCAAATTATATTATATAAACAACAATAGGCGTGACCTTTTTAGCTTTTCAATCAAAATATAATACTTTGATGAGAAGGTAATACCCTTGTCGCTGCCGGTGCTATCGACAATGCCGGTACAATGCAAAGTGTCTTCCGACTGTGAATAAATGCTATCGGTACTGACTTGCCATTAGGAAAAATTCTAGGAAGTCGTTTTCCGAGTCAAAGTCGACCACTCAGAATTGTAAATAGAAAGTTAACCAGTTTCAACGTCACCCATATATGAATATGATTTACTAATCATTTATATTTTGGAACTTTTTTACTTCAAAGAAATAAAGACAGTTGTTCAGTTCTTTCTAAAATAAGGTCAGTATTCCATACACCATGTAACGACAGTATTTCGTTCCAAACGCTGTGTTCATTAAGTTTTATATCAGCGGATGAATAGTTTATGTAGACCTCTTGAGTTGTATACGTTTTTCAGACAAAACAGATACATTTACGAGATTTTCTTTATAATTTGTTCGTCCCAAATGTCCAATGCAACACTCTCGTCTAAAAGCAATTCATTCGTACGTCTGGGTTATTCTGTAAAATACCCATCAGGGTACTGAAAATTACATTGCTAAATTATACGGCCAGCAAAATGGTGTTTTCTGCTTTATTTCGTATTAACTGTAACAGTAATTGATATTAAGGATAAGGCAAATCGGGGTACTGCTAGAGACCGACAAACGTTACAATTTGCCGTTGCCAGCGGCAAGTATAATGTTCAACGTACCAAAATCGTAAGTCAGAACTGATAAACCAAATAAACGTTGACAAGTCCGATAGGTTTAGATTCACAGACATCAGATTCTAGCAAGTATTAAGCAGCATCTGCCCATAATATTTTACACGCTGTGTCTAACTATCTAAAGGACTTTCCGATGAAATTGAAGATCCGGTCTGAGAGCCTGACTATGTTTCGGTATTGGCCATCAAATCCCAAAAGTAAGTTTAGAAACGGCAACGCTGCACTGAGCAGCGAGCTCATGGTGTCTGCAATAGAAACGTCATTATGCAAAATTCGCTCTACGCACACCATGTGCCAAAACTTTATTCGTAAGTAGCTTCATTTTATCAACAAAATCTTGGTAACTGAAACAGGCTCTAACATAGCGAACACAGAGGTATTGGTCAGAACCTGAAAGTTAACGATGATAAAACTGAAGTCATTCCTATTGTTATAAAATCTAGAAAGAAGCTATCTATTGTAAATACAGAGACAGTCGTCTGAGTATGAGGCAACTTAACTAGATTCTTTAGTACCCAAAGTAGCTTTATACACAGTAAGTTAGTTTATTCTTTAGTAACATAGACCGCTGGCCCAAATTACATATATGCATTTACATAATACATCACAAGAGTGACCAAAATATGTTACGCATTTGAACAGAAATTATATCTGATTGGTGTCACGCTAAATGGTGCCAACGATGTGCGAAGATAAAAGATCCAGATCAGCCTGGGCATCCGCGCAACCCGAGCCCTTCATCTTCAAACACCCAACTCTTGGATCCCAGAGAGTCCACAATGATAAAATCAAAAGACTGCGATCATACTGCGCAAATGCACAGACTGATCACAGCTTTCACCTCAAGCACTTACCCAAAGGTCCCACTTCACGCTCTACCAATCACATACGGATACATTTTGAGCATCATCTAAGCGGTCGCACAGCGTCGAATCAACACTGAATCAACGCTGATTCAACTTCAGAACCTTCAATCAACGTCCATTTAATGTCGACTCAACGCTGCGCGACGAACGGGATAAATGATCATTAATTTACATCGTCGATTAATCGTTTTGATATACTTCAGTTGTCTCTCAAACACTGATATCTCAAAGTACCCTTTAATATCAAAGCGCATAGTATGGGCATATTTCGTAGGTTTCTTCGCATTCAAAGTCCGGATATTCTCAAACTACTAGTATCTCTATTGTTTAAACCAAAATAGAACAAAAGGTCATAGGCCAAGCGTCGCCAGATGTTTTAAATGTTCCACAGACTGCAACCCTTTATTCAGTACAGAGTAACTTTATGGCAAAAAAAAAAACACACAAAAATGTGAATATTGCAGAAGCATAAGCAAAGACATATCGTCACCTTGGCGCAAAAATTCAATAAGTGATTGTATATTTAATTGGGGTTACTGACCTTTTGCGCAAAGGTGACGATATACTGTACTCAAAACTGACCCTCTAGGAAGTTATTGAAATAAAACGGGCGTATGTCTGGAATATATTAATGAAATATGCCCGAAGGTTTATCACCACTGAAACTTTAGGCCCTTACAGAATGCACAAAACAATGAGAATGTACACCCAATAACAAAATAACAACGGCCATAATCCTGCTAATTTGAATCTGACGAAACTATAACAGCATATATGAAAAGTAAGCCCAATTAATGTATGAAAAGTTCTGGAGTTATCCCTTTATCTTTCAGAGAATGCCTACCATCTAAGAACGGGGGATAACTCTTTTATAATCAAATTAATCATAATATCAAAAGATAATAGCATTAAAATTTCAGCTCTCTCTGTCAAACGTTCAATAGCTGAAAAAATGCAAAAAAGGACAAAGGGGCATAACTTTATCAGAAATTAGACATTTAAAAATCCAAACTAACATGCACATCTTCAGAACATTATTAAACATTCAGCAAAGTTTCGAATCAATTCCATAAAAGATATGACAAAAGTTGCGGGGACAAAGCCTCAGTCAGCAAGGGCCGTTACTCCATCAATAAATGGCCGAAACAAAAATAGAAAACCACATGCACATCTTCATATCATATGAATACAATCAGTAGAATTTCAAATTAAATTTTAATTTCAAATTTCAAATTTCGATTGTTTGATTTCCATTTGCTTTATGACCACCTACTGAGGAAAAGTTTGTTGAAAGCACCTACTTGGGAAAGGTATGTTAAAAGTCCTCTTGCACCGAACCCATGTTATAAAAAAATTTAAATGAAAAGTATGATTCACAAGGCAATTCCATTATCACCGAATCAAAACGTAAAGAATCCTGAACTGTTACATGTATCAAAATGGGATAACGTCGTGTCATAAAAATCGTGTGACCACACGTGTGATAACACATTGGCGCAAACACGTAACGTCATTGACAATGTCACTGTCAACAGTGCGTTTTCTTATTGAAATAGTGTTCATTTTGAAGGCGATAAAACTCCAATTTAAAGAGTATATGATAAACCGAATCTGACGCTCGTGGTTATGAAATTTATGAAACTCGCCGAAATGACTACTCGTGTAAGATCCTCTATGTATACAAATTTAAGGGACGACATTCTGCCTTGCCAAACAAGAAACAAGTTATATTTTCGTATAATGTATCCAAACCATTGGCATTTCATCTTCTCGTTTGAGATGCAATGTTCCACAAATAATCATTTCAAAAAACGTAAACATATCTTAAAGCGTGAATCAGTATGATTAGTCCATAATTATCGAATGTTCAATTTAAGTGATTCTTGGTCTGCTATATGCTTCAAAAAGGAGCCACAGTGATTATACAAAACGAGGATAGTCATTTTATATGATATAGTGTTTTTCTCTCGTGGACTCTTCCGAGATGCAGTAAATGCAAGAAACTTCTTGATACAGTGTGCTAAATATAAAGATTACAAGAATAGTGCTTTGCGAGCGTTTTGTTCAACATCACTGCAATATAGCATGTCTCATTTAATAATACACTTCTTGTCAGTTAAACTCGCCTCCTCAAAAAACTAAATTAACCACGGCATAAGAAACAGATTGTATAGCCAACTGATAAACAAACAAGACTCACGCAGGACGTAGCAAGAGCCAATCACAGTCTTCCCTGCTGCAGCAACAGGTTTTGGAGCTTGAGGAATCAAATTACAATTTAAGACTATTATCAAATTTGGCTAATGTGCAGAGATATCTGAATTTGATATTTTTTGCGCATGCAGAAATTTCTCCTTTCATGAGCTACGTTCCAGTTGTCTTCTTTAATAACAGTGTTCGTGACAAACCAATGGAATTATCTTTGTTATGTGTTTGCGGCATATCAATTATGATCTCCCAACAACTACTCTCCCAGGATATCTTGTCAGAAATTGCTAGCGATTGAGAACGTTGCAAAGGCGTGTGTTATAATTACAAGAACTGCTGCAAAATAACACACCAATTATTTCACCATGTATTTTCTTATTCAAATTAGAAGCAGTCAAAGTACCCAAATCGTAAGTCCGAACTCATAAACCACAAAAACAGATAGTAAGAAACACAGACATGGACCCCAAAACAAAGGTGTGATCAGGTGCTCGCGAGTAGTAAGCATCATCATGCCTATTATGATAGTCACCCGTCATGTCTATGTTTCTAATGGAGTGAGTTATTGAATTCGGCTTCATATACTCGTAGTTCATACAGAGACGAGTAAAGTGGTAAAACGGACCTGCGACCCCTGGATTGCAGTCTAGTGCGTTATTCACTACACGAAGCCGCTCCTGTGTATCTGATGGATGAGTCAATGTCAATAAAAGAACAGTAACTGAAAGCTGTACTATGCTTCGGCTAGGAGACCTGTTAACGCTCCAATTACAAAGCACAATCGACCCAAGACACAGAAAAAAGAAGAAAAGAGAAAAAAGAAACGGGAAAACGGGACAGCATATTTTCTATTACAGACGTACTCACGCTAACAAAAAGGAATCGACATAGACCGTCTTGTATAGTCCGGTCTCATGGTACCATGGGTTCCATGGTACCAGGGTAAATTGGATCTGGCTTTATTATGAAATTAAACCATTTGCTGGGCCTTGATATTACTATATTGATAAAGTAGGGGGATGCTTCTTTGTATACTACAAAATAATTTATAAGATAATTAGGATAAATATCTGAATAAATATCAAATAAAGTAAAAAATTGGAAATTGTGGTTTTTCAACTTTTCCAGCCACCACCAGTATATACAATTGTTGATATTTAATGTCAGTTATAATTCCTACTTCAACTTTTACTATTGAATGGTTCAACATACCCTTCCCTTAAACATGCAAATAGAAATTACAACTTGAATGTATGCTTATTTATTTTCTGAGTGATTGAAATATGGGCTGCCATTAAGCCTTAAAACTGAAAATAGCGCAAATTTACACAAATAATTTTAATAGGAAATAAGCAAACTGGCTGCAACTGTTCCAACGTTCCTTCCTCTTCTGAATACCTTTAAAGTTACTCGTACAAATAATTCTTGCTTGGTGAAACTACATTATAAGATAGCCACACAGTCCAAATAAATATCATACACCTTATGTCAAAATGGAGAAAATTTTAAATATGCCATTTCCAGATTTCAATGGTCAAAAACAAAAATTATTAAAAGTTTTTATGAGTTCCAATAAGACTGATAATAACCATTAATATCTTGCCTGAAACAGTGTGAGATATTAATACTTTTTATCATGTAAGCTTTACAAATTTGATAGCTTTCTGTTTGCCATGGTATCATGAGAATGTATTCTGACAGGAAAATAGATAGCATGACTTTGTTCGAGCCCTGCTTGTAAATAAAGACAGTACTTATGTGAACATTAAACTTTTTTATAACTTAGAACATGGTTTGTTGAAAATACTATTGTGCATCAATCAATGCAGTGTTGCACACAGCATGTGTTGTCTCACTTTAAACATTAAGTACCATGGTACCATGGAATTCCTGGCTACACCTATACAGATCCCATTCTTAAAGCATATTTTACTCGTTTTTTATTTGTAGTCTGGAACAAGCTTCAGCTATAGATTGGCTCGAAGTAGGACTTATTCAGCAGCCCTTAAAACGGGAGAGGCGTATTGCTGAATATGAGACTGTATATCAGTCTAACCGTCTTGAAACGGTCCTTAGAAAATCTAGTGAGGGTTTCACCTATTATGTCTGGTGGACTATTCTATCCTTACCATATCGATGAGTCCATTTATCAATTAAGGATGTCTGGTTAAGTTTATATTTATTACTTTTTATATACATATTTTTAAGGAGATCTGCCCATTTTTCTTATGCAAATAGTGTAGACCCAGATCAGACGCCATAATTTGCGTCGTCAGATTTGGGTCTGCACTTTTCGCCTTAGTCTCTATATAGTGGCCAGGCATTGATGGGTAAAGCTTACTGTATTTGTGCAACCACACACTTACTTCTTGTGCATCTCCAAAAGGAGTCGCAGTACTAGTGGCTTTGTTGCTTTACGTCCGCGGTAAACAGCTATGGTCATGTCGGGACGGTCAATTGACCTAACCACACTATTCCTTGGCAGGATTAGACCTAAGCGGTGAACCAGTACTAGGTGCACTATTTTCGCCAGTTACTGACAACTGCCCTTCTTGAATCAGTAGAAGGAGATACGAAAGTATTTGGCAGGACCGGGTATCGAACCTGGGACCCCTTGCTCTGGAGTCAGACGCGCTACCGACCAGCTCTCCAGGAAATATTTGTTCAGTCTGCGTAGGAGTTTGCCATTTCATCAGTCAGACATCACAGGAAAAACAATAACAATCGTATAAAAATGATTAAACACAGGCTGAATATAACTCGCAACCAGTATCAAGTTAATGAATTATTTTGGTACCACCTGCTTTCTTACCACTCCATTTATTGTTTAGTGTCTTTGGCTATACCACTTCCTTTATCAAACCAATATTTGAATCATTTTGTTTTAACTTTCGTCTCATTCCGTTTTAAACTATTTACTGTTTTCGATAGGACTATGAATTTTTCTCACCACTGCTAGAAGGCTCTGAAAGTAGATTCTTTGGAAGCAAGGACTACACCAAGTAAATGGAATTAGCAGATTCTGTTTAACTGCTTTGTTCAGAACCAGTTATTGAATGTGTTTCACCGACCAGGCCTTCTAGCACCGGTTTAAGCAGAAATCTATTTTTTAAATGTCTCTTCATGACCAAGAACCAGAAATTAATAAATATATATAATATACTATGATGATGTAAGAGGAGATGTTTTAAAGCCGCCACCAGCTGCAGTGCATTTAAATAAGCTCTAAAAAGTCGTTTGATCGTTTGAATCAAGTTTGCTTTATTTCTTGGGGCGATTGTGATATTTAGTATTACGTAAAAGTTTCAATTTGACAGTTTTTTTTTCTTTTCAGATCTACCTACTGAATTTTAGAGAAGGCCGATATCGATTTATAGAGAATACGCCTACCATGTTGGTGTCTTTTGATATCATGTTTATCAGGCTAGACCAGTAACAGCGTAGGAATGGCGAGGCTTGCCGCACCAGTCCGCCGTGTTTCTGGTAGAGCCTGATAAACTTGATATCGAAAGACACTAGCATCGTTTTCCATTTATCATGCATTTTCGAATGATATAAGGTTTAAAGTGACTAGTGAAAAGCAAGTGAAGTTTTGTTCAAACTTGCTGACGTCGCAAATGCGTTATGACGTTAGTCGGTGACGTCAATTAACCAATCGAACGTTGATATCACGGCCAACGTCAGTATGTAACCAATCATCTTTAGAGATCGCTTCTAAAGGCATCGCCTGATAACATTCGCGCAAGCGCAGTTCCATAGTGACATGATATCACTTCATGTTAACATATCCCTGTTCTCGGATGACTCTTGCAGCATATGCATGATAAAATGCTAAGGAAAATACCCTAGAAAACACAGGGTCATTTCACTGAATTTTCTAAATCTTAGACTGACTTGTCATAGTGCCATGAATCATGAGTTCGGTTTCGATTCTTTTGAATTATTTTGTCTTTTTGAAGGTTCTTGCTGCATTGAGCATCTCTTTCCTGATACCCTTGCCTGTCATCTTTTCCAGGCGTAATGTAAATGATCAGGGTTTCCACTGCTTGTCATTAAATCCACAGCTATTTGGGCGCATGACTGGATTGACCAACAAACTGAGCCGCGACACGACTTAACCAACAAAGTGGTTGTGCATCCAGCGCAGACTCAAACCAGCCTGGGCATCCGCCCAGTCTGATCAGAGTCTTCGCTTCCCGCAATGAGGTAGCTTGACCCCTTAGCTACCCTTTAAGCGCTAAGCGCTGAGTCTGATTAGACTGGGCGGATGCCCAGTCTGATATGAGTATGCGCTGGGCGCACAACCACTTTGTTGGTTTTGTCGTGTCGCGGCTCAATTATTCTAGTTTAGGATGATTAAGGTATTTATTTTTGGTGTCCCAAGTGTTACAGTTTAACGGTATTCAGTATCAATGTAAAAGCAAGGACATTGACAACTCTAATTCGTTTGTCTAAGTCTGCAAAACGGCACTTTAAGCGGAACGTCCGAGATATTTATGTTTATTTACACTAAACGGATACGTAAATGAGATTTGTATAATTATTTGTTCTTCACGAATGTCCATTATAATACAGTCGTCTCGGAAACTTATTCATTTATAAGTCTGGTTGTTCGGGCAGAATGTCAGCTACAGCCAAAATAGCTGTTTACCATCGTTCTGCTGTATGCAATTCCACGGCTGATTATCTCAGCTATCACCAAATAAATGTGTAGATAAATCAGACAGCTTAAATTTGTTATAAGAATCGTATGAATACACGTGTAATAACACTTTGGCGCGTATACGTAACGTCATTGACAACGACCGTGTCAACAATGCGTTTTCTTATTGAAATAATGTTCTGTTTGAAAGCGATAAAATCCCAATATAAGGGATCATATAATAAAAAGAATCTTACACTCGTGGTCGTGGTCATTCATACGAAATTTATGAAACTCGCGAAAGCGCATTTCATAAATTTCGTATGAAATGATCACTCGTGTAAGATCCTCTATTTATAAACCTCTTCACCAACATAACTTATAAATAGGTTCAGCTGCTGTGCTCCTTTAAATATTTTGGGCAATGAATTATCATGTGCTGAAATGCATTATTTGCTGTTGGAAAAAAATATAATCACATTCATGAATTTTTGCATTTTGAAGGTGATTTTGGTGTTTGTTTTAAATTTGATTGATTTATTGTTTAACGTCCACGGAAAACAGCTATGGTCATGTCGGGACGGTCAGTTAACCTAAACACACTATTCCTGGGCAGGCTTGGACCTCCTAAGCGGTGAACAAGTACTAAGTGCACATACTTTGGCCAGTAAATGACAACTGTCCTTCTTGAATCAGCGGAAGGAGAAACGAAAGTATGTGGCCAGACCGGGTATCGAACCAAGGACCTCTGACTTATGTGTCAGGTGCCCTACCGATTGCGCTACGCGGCCCGGCCCGTGGTGTTTGTTAATACTTCTCAAAATTATTAGAAAGCGTAATACAACACAGATATAACTTCAAAATTTTCAGGGGTGTACATATACATGAATACATTTTCAGAGAAAGCAACTCTACCTTTTTTATCCTTTCTTCGCAATGGGGGTCAACTATCAAAGGAAAGAATTTGCTCCTCCAAATCAAGAAACTTGACGACAAAACATGGAGCTTTCCTCATACATCTTAATTAAACATTTCCACAACAATCTGCTGACGAATAATAAAGCCCATGAGGCCCTCCCGACAACGATAACATTGTGTATGGACTAAGAAGAATGGAGCCACTTCCAGCAGTGGCAATTCGTAACAAAAGTAATTGTTCCTCATTGAGACGGCTTCAGAATTGCCAAGTCGAAAAGCAAATTCCTTTCTTAATTAAAGTTGGCTGGTTGGTTGGTTGGTTGGTATGTTGGTTGGTTTGGGTTTAACAGGTCTTTGAGACAATATTTTCGTCTATATCGAACCGCCTCCCAGAGAGAGGGAGAAAGAAAAGAGATATAATAAAAGAGAGAAAAGAAAATGTACAAACAACACCCCACCCACACTTACTGCAAGCACAGTAGGCCCTTGCCCAACTATTACCCAAATTAGTAGGACGCCCTGGCACTGAAAGTTATCCAGCACCATTGCCAGACCACGACCACTCCTCCATTTCTTAAAGAGTAGCCCTTATTCCAGAAGGGTTTTGTTGTCTAGGGACAATGATGGGGTCATACAACTTTTATCCCTTTGTATAAAGATTGTGTTAAAAAAACTCTGAAACCGAAAGGAAAATTTACATTTGGGTGAATGGTCCATTATGCCCATGTTTCACTAACAATCTTCATTGAGAAAATGTCCTTGATTTATAGTCCTTGTCAAGAAAATGTTTGATAATTCCTTAATGTTACACTGAGTTGCTTCTTTTGTCAAAGATTCTTTATTTATTGTTGTTCAAATGAATGTTTGATTCATTATTCATGTTACACTGTCAAATGTTTAGCATTAAACTTTGTGGGTGCATCATTATTCATCAAAAAGGCTGAAATGCTTTAAATATTATAATTATGGCTGGCTTAAAACAAAGTGTTTGTGAGACTGTCAGGAAAAAAGATGTTTTACTATGAAAACTACCATATTCATAATCCCCAATGAGAGAAATTCCCCTTTACCACGAGCTACGTATGCAGGTGGAGGTCGTAAATTGCATCCTTATCAGTCACTTGTCTAGAAATATTTGGGGAAAAATGGACCTGTTCCATCGCCATCCAATGTTTCTTATCTTATTTTATCTGCTTTAAAATACAATTAAGATAATGTTGTTGGTATGTTACGCTGTCTAATAATTTGAATGAACATAAATTAGCCCCTATTTGATTCAAGAAATTAGTAAGTGCAACATGGGCTTTAGGAAAGGATCAATTAACACATTTTTCTAACTTTTCTCCTAGATGCACATTTATGTATTCCCTTAATCTAGACTCATATTTTGGTTACTTGTGTCTGGTGAATGATAAGAATATTCCGTAGTACAGAATACAAATTAGGAAACACTCTTAATTAGATGAATAACCATATCAAATTAAAAGGAATATAAAAATCCTAGAAATGTGTAGATGAACTTATGTCAGAATCTCAAAGTTTTTCCTTAGATAATTTTTTTTTTTTTTTTTTTTTTTTTTTTTTTTTTTTACATTTTGAAATTTATTTATTTCTAAATTATAGTACAGTACAACATTTCTGACTTATAATACAATATAAAGTACCAGTTGAATTGATACAAGTCTACACAATTAGTTTATGCTAATATCTATCTAACTATAACGTTACTTATATTTAAACTAACCACACGGACACTCCTCTATTATAGAAATTGAATTTCCAACATTTCAAATCAGTGATCAGGGGCTGGGCCAGGTAACATAGAGAATTAACCTAATAGTTATTCCTTCTTTAGTAAAAAAATATATATAACAAATGCAGAACTGCATAACACATAGTGTCAAGAACCATCAGATGCCAGGTAGTTATACAAGCTTGACCATTTTCCTAAAAATATATCAAATTTATTTTTAATTCTTGCAATATACATCTCGTTTCGAAATTTTACTTTTAAAAATGACAAGAAACCCTGGAGTGTAAGAACGTCGCTAGAAAATTTTGTTTTATAAATATAGTATTTAACAATTATCGATATATAGTTTAATAATAATGACCCTGTCGATGAAAATAAAATAAACTTTTCATTTGATTCCAACCTTAAATTTGCTTCGCGCTGAAGCCATGCCTTTATGGTATTCCAAAACTGGGATGTCACCTCACAATGACAAAATAAATGGATAATACTTTCCGATTCATGTTTACAGTATGAACATAAATTGTTTGAAGTTTTCTTTATTTTATGTAAAAACGATTTGGTAACCAGAATTTTATGATTAATTTTAAACTGAAAATCTCGAAGTTTCATTTCATTTATATTTTTTAAATTTGTACCATATTTTTTCCACTCATCTATATTAATGTTACCTACTTCATTTAACCATCTGTTTGGCAAGATTGTTTCGTACATTTGACCTAATTGATCATATATTGCCCTACTTCCCTTCTTATCTTTAATCAAAAATTTAACGTAAGGATTACACTGAACATTATATTTCATACATTTTATTGCGTCCGCGTTCTCATGGATCTTATTTTTCCAAACGTTTGGTATATTACTGATTAAAACATGTAGATCCAAGAATGTACCTCGAATATTATATTTATTTTTTAATTCGTTAAAAGTGTAAAACCTACCTTCTTCATTTATCAAATCAATTATGTTTCTGATTCCCTTTTTATACCAGCCATTAAAGCAAACATTAGCTTCGCGATTTACCATTGTATTGTACCAAACTGGTGAGTATACTATGTCATCTATATTTTCTATTGTAAATGATTTTATATAATCTTTCCAGGCTTGTAACGTATCTCTCCAAAATGGATTTTTAATATCTTTCAGTATATAAGCCACATAACTATCGCCCACAGATAACAGTTTACCGAAATCTATTTTCGACAAATTAAGCTCGCATTTATCTTCTGCCTTAAATATATATCTTCTAAACCATGTAACTTTTAATGCTCTAATGAAGTATTTTATATTAATCATCCTTAAACCGCCTACCGAAGTGTCTTTCATAATGATTTTTCTGCTGATTCTGTCCGGACCATTATTCCATAAAAATTTATGAAATTTAGATTCTAAACCTTTTATCAATTCATCAGGTGGGTTGTGAAGTGCTAAAAAGAGATGTATAAATTTTGATAACGCCAGCGACTTTATAACTGCTATTCTACCTGGTAAAGTTAACTTTCTTTTCCCCCATAACCTTAAAATTGATTCTACTTTGTTTAAAATGTCTTCAGTATTATGCTCCCAAATGTTATAAACTTCAGTTGTAAAAACTACCCCTAAAATTTTTAACGGATTTTGGTTCCAGTCCAATTTAAATTCATGACAAAGTTTTCGTTCCGATTTACTCATTGCACCTATCCATACAGCTCTAGTTTTTTCTACATTTATTTGCAAACCCGACATTAGATAGAATGTTTGTAAAGTAGTTAGCGTTGTTCTTAAAGAATTTTCCGAACCATCAAGAAATATTTGCGTATCATCTGCGTATTGACTTAATTTAGTTTCACTATCATTAATTCTTATACCGCGGATATTATCATTTCTCCTTATCATAAGGCCTAGGACTTCCACACATAGGATAAAAATGTAGGGGGATATTGGATCTCCCTGTCGACAACCTCTTTGTAAATGAAAGAATTCTGATATAAAACCATTTTGAAGCACAGCGGATTCAGATCCATTCTGAAATAACGATATCCATTTTTTAAAAGAAGGGCCAAAATTATAATAGTCTAAAGTTTTATTGATAAATTTCCACGATACTGAATCAAAAGCTTGCTGAAAGTCTACTGATAATAAGAGGCCAGGAATATTTTGTTGTTTCGTTTCGAATAATATGTCATAAACAATACGAATATTCTCCCCAATAAATCTCCCTGACAAAAATCCTTTTTGGTCATGATGAATAACATCTTGTAAAACCATTTTCAAGCGATTCGCGATAACTGTTGACGCCATTTTGTAAATTACATTTAACAGAGAGATCGGTCTCCAATTTTTTAATAGAAATCGGGACTTATTAGGCTTTGGAAGACATGTTATAATTCCTTGCTTTTGCGTTACTGACAGAGAACCATTTTTATATGCAAAATTCAATGATTTAAGAATAAACATACCTAAATCCTTCCAGAAAAATTTAAAGAATTCAGCAGTATAGCCATCGTTACCAGGACTTTTTGAGTTTTTCATAGACTGCAAAGCATTTGCTAATTCAGTGTAAGTAATCTCACCTTCCAATTTCATTGCATCAGTTTCTGATAATTTGTTTGGATTACTACCTAAAGAACTTTCAATAGATACATCGTCAATGTCTACTTCCTCCTTGTATAATTTAGCATAGTATTTACGTTGTTGTTCTATAATGTCTTTAGCATTAGTATATTCATTTCCGCAGTCATCCACTATTTTTGTAATTACTTTATTTGTATAATTTCTGTTTTCTAGATTCAAAAAATAGCCTGTTGGCTTTTCACCTAAATCCTCATATCGACATCTTGACCTTAGCATTACACCATCAATTTTATTCTGTCTTAATTCAGCTAAGTTACTTTTCTTCTCTGTCAAACTGTCTATTGTTTCTCTGTTTATGTTCATTAAGTTATCATTAATGTTTTGTTCAAGCTCTTTTATTTCCCGCTCTAACTCAATTTCTTTTTCCATGTTTTGTTTTTTCTTCCTCGAGCTGTATTTAATTGTCTCACCTCGTACCATTAGTAAAATCGTTTCGAGTAGTAGTTGATCATTTATACTGAAATTCTCTTCTTCATTATTATCATTTTTATTATTATCATTATTACCGTTATTTTTATTATTATTATTATTTATATTGCTATTATTACTGTTGTCATTATCGTTTGTATTTGTTACTATGTGATTATTGTTATTATTCGGTGAAGTTCTATACGTATTCTTTACATCAGTAATTGTGCCTTTAACTATTTTAATATAATCTGTGTCTTTCAGTAATGAATTATTAAATTTCCAGTAACCACGGCCTCTATCATTTTCTTCAAGTTTTAATTTTAAAAGAACACCCGAATGATCTGTCCTATATCCAGATAAAATTGAACACTCCATAACATATTGAAACAGTTCTTCTGATATTAGAAAGTAATCAAGTCTTGATTGTTTTCTTTCTGGATTAAACTTGCGCCACGTATAACTTCTTTTACCCTCATTCAAAACCCTCCATGCGTCTACATAATTATCTTCCGTTAAAAAATCTAATACCACTGCTCTAGCTCTTGGGTTATTAATATTTACATAATTTTCTGTATCCAACTCTTGATCTAATACTAGGTTCCAATCTCCACATAAAATTACTTGGTCGTTTTCCAGACTTAAAATTTTCTGCTTGATATCCTTGTAAAATTGAGGTTTATCGTCGTTTGGGCCATATAAATTAACCAAAATAATTTTTTTACCCTGAATAGTTACTTCCAAAATTAAATAATTACCATCTGTATCTTTAATAATTCTCCCCACTTCATATTCAAAATTATTATTAAATAAAACCATTACCCCCCTACTATTACTGCTTTTGCCGCTTAAATATAGGGAATGGCCCCATTCATTTTTTACATAGGACTCCATTTTATTCTCTAAATGGACGTCTTGCAAACAAACAATATTATATTTCTTACTGTGCAATAAGTGAAATAAATCCCTTCTTTTTTGAAAAGCATTTAAGCCTCGGCAGTTCTGACTATAAATATTAACTGACTCAACCATTATCTAATTGACCCATTACATTTCCTATTAAGAATATGAATCCCAGCCCTTGATCCCTGGTTTGGTGTTTGTAGCCACAATGAATAACACTGTCCGTCCATAGACGTAATGCACTATACCATACCGTCATTTGAAAAAATGTTATTTTTTTTCCGGCATGCTATAGGTCTTCAAAAGGAGGTCACAATAATTACATTAGACACATTCACTTACCAGTGTTTACAACAATATGTTTATATCTACATAAGCTGCATAAGCACTGCAAAAAACTAGCATATACATTTTCCAGTGCTGCTGGCCTTAACATAAAATAATTACTTGCTCAGATGTATTTATCAAAAGAAATCGTGAATATTATGACTTTCGTCAAAATATAAACAAATATCTCATTTACGTTAACTATAACTAGTAATAGATGAGACCATGTATAATGTGCCTTTCATTATAGAAGTTATCCATGATTTTTATACAGTGAACTATAACAAATAACTGACAGGACGGTGACTATTTAACTTTCACCGAAATCGAACGAAAAAAAATTCTCTCATTTACGTAAACTATAGCGCATAAACGTAAGACCATGTATTCAATTAAAATAATGATATCCTGAAAGTAAACTTCAGCGAATAACATATAAGACTTTAAGTAATACAACTTTCGTTAAAATCAAGATACATTGTCATTAACTTCTTATCGCGAATTGTAGCCAAAAAGCGATGGGACCGTAAATATGCGCCTTTGACGAAATTAGAATGATCATTCCTTACTGTAAACTACAACGAATAGACCGTGAATATAGCGATTTTTCATCGAATCTAATGTAAACTATATCCTTTCTGCATATTTACCGAATAACAGAACTGATAAGATCGTGACGATTACAAATTTCACCTTATCTGTTTACCGTAAACTGTAACGAATTACTGATCGGTCCTTGAATATTGCAACTTTCGTCAAAGTCCTTATAATTATCTTTTTTACCGTAAACTATGACGAGAGTCGGACGCGGCTGTAAATATTGTGATTATCTTCAAATCAAACTATCTCCTTACCGTTCATTTTAGCAAATACCCCCTTATACCGTGAATATATTTCGACTTTCGTTAAAATGAAGATTATTGTCTCCTACCCTTAAATCATGGCGGATAACCGATGAAATAATGAAGGTTTGTCGAAAACTATATTAACTGTCATAGCCAATAATCAACGAGACTGCCAAACTGATGCTACCATTGCTTTATTCCAGCTTCGCCGTCTCGGAACACCTTTTGCAATTCTACCCTCAGCCGCCTTAATCAATCATGGCGTTTTAAAGCAAGCACTACATTTACCGTGACCAAAATACATCTGTTGATCAAATCAATATATATGGTATCAATGCTCACCAACTGTAGACAGTATAAAAAACATTGCCGTGTTTACTGATGCATCTCAATATCAGATACCGCTCGTGTCAAAATACTGAGGTGAAGAAGGCTATATATACGTCTATGTAGATAGTGACTGAGTGATGGATTATTAACTCGAAATAGGTAAGCTTTTTAAATTAATTCCCTGTGAACGCGGGGCTATATTGAATGCACTAGCTTCTATGCATTGAGACAGATAGGTCCGAGCGAACAGTGCATACAAAGAACAGACTGGTCATAGGAGCAGTCCTACCGGGGCCTACAATGTTTGATATTCCATCTGCTTTCCACGGCCATATTATTGATCTAAACTTCGTTTTAAGAACTAATACGGTATGCATTAGCTATTCCAATTTCAAGAATTTATATGATACTTGTCTTATTAACGACAATTTGAAATATTAATGGATGATAGGGGCATCAGTTATTTTGTTACAGCTCTATTCCATATATTATGTATCTATACCTTTTCAACTAAACTTTTATTAGATACTGCTTCAGACCTCAAAAACACATATACTTACAGATAAACAGACTCAGCATATGACCGTCGTGTATTATATATCCGTTTACACCTTGTTTAAAATAATCTTAATTTTGATTAATCTTTGATATCACACATAAATACAACAACTATTAAAATGCACTTAGGCATGATCGCGTATAATCTCAAGCGCATGCCCATACGCACAAACACTACCATGTGTGCATATAAACGCAGGCCTATGTAATCTTTTTATGTAAAAGTAATCATATATATCGGATACACTTTAACTTTCAAGAGAGATTTTCAAATTTTCAAAAGAAAAAGAAACGATCTTAATCCAGTTACATTAAAAAGTTCCTACTTGCGTTTTCATATGAGTTCTGGCATGTCCGACTATGTATAAACCCTTAAAATGTACCCGAAACTATAGGTAATATTATTCATAGGGCATATGCACAAACAAACCCACAAAAAAACATCCCCGAGAATGTCAAAACATGCACACAATACCTACATTTGTATTCCTATATGCATATACCCATCTTCACATATATATACACACCTACATATATATATATACATATATATACATACACATTTATATACATATATACCCAAAGACATGCACAGAAGGAGATAGACACGTGAATACGCATAGACTCACACATACACATATGCAGGTGTACTTACCTTTACACACACGAATGCACACACATGTACAAATAAAATTGAGGCATTAAGTAATTTGTAACAGGATAGCTATCATATAGAAGCCTATGCATGTAACAATTTTCTTAAATATTTATTTGTATGCATATTATTCTAAACTCTGTTTGCTTCTTTTCTATACCATCGAGTGCAGTTATATCACCCTTTACAAGTTTAACAGAATCAGAGTAGAACAATTCTGGACTCATTTATGGCACCAGAATCTATATCAGACCCTATCGTAAATTCGCCTGTTTTACTTCATGTAAAGCAGATAAGAACAGATATTGCAACCAAACAGGCACATTTAAAACATAGACATCAGCATTCCTATTTTACAACTGTAACTGCACACATGCAAAATCCATACAAATATACAAGCGTTTGTAATACAAATTATAGTCAGCCTATAGCAAGTGTACCAATCTATCAATTTATACAGCTGGAGCATGAGCAGCCATCATGGTTCTCCTACATAAATGCATATATATTTTGTTATTTTTGTTATTTCTATTATATCTTTATTAAAATCTATAATCTCAGACATGTCTCACTGAGTAGAAAATGGGGAACCCATCTGGTTCAATATTCATCATTAAACAAACACACAAAAAGTTTTAGCTTAATGCATTACCGTTATGTAAACACCTTTGCACCCATTCCACAAGTATCTACATAAACCTTTGAAAAAGCATGCATATGTCTCCACCCACATAGGAACTTTCCTATGTATCAATAGTCTAATACATGTAGGGCCATTTATGCTCAACTGCTTTGTTAGCAATTGTGGCACCTTCTTTTCAAATAGAATTCTAAATCTTAGTTTACCTGCTGCAAGATTGTTACATATGTATTCATATATATCTTTCATGTCACTCTTACACGAATATTCATGCTAATTGTAAATATCTCTATAATTCATACCTTTAAAGATTTGAACTCACATGGGTCAAACAAAGCGTATTCCACTGAAAACAGAGTTGAGAATATCTGGCTTTCACATATCATCTGAATCAGTGTAGCAAAGGAAGTCACAAGTCAGGGCCTTATTTTTATACAATATTTGCGCATCTACTGCACAAGAAAAAATGAAGACACAAACTAACACAAAAACATAAATAAATTTATCTACTTAGTGCACATACCTGCATTTCATAGGTTTACACAAGTATCCCTGTTAAAGAACTCAATGTTCATAGCCTCAGTAAATCAATTTTTAGGAAGCACCTTCCTCCCTATCATAATCATCCGTGCAATGTATAAACATATTTTTATTTTATCACCTTATACATTTGAACTCAAGTTTTTGAGTCCCACTAAGTTTATACACCTGAAACAAGGTGGAAGTATCTAATTTTACATATGATTCGAATCAGTAGAAGAAGATATGGCAACTAAGGAAATCAATTTTATGCATTATTTGTGCACTCATGACACAAGAAGATATTAAAAAGCAAACTAACTCATAAACACACACACACACACACACATATATATAATACCATATACATATATATATAATACCAGTTGTGGCACATACTTTTCAAATAAAATTCTAAATCACAGTTTACCTGCTACAAAGTTGTTACATATATATTCATTTATATTTATCATGTCACTGTAACACAATTATCCATGCTATCAATATCTCTAAAATTCATATTTTAATAGATTTATACTTACATTGGTCAAACAAAGTGCACTCCACTGAAAACAAAGTTGAAAATATCTGACTTTCTCATATCATCTGAATCAGTGTAGCAAAGAGAGTCACAACCCAGGCCCTTGATTTTATACACTATTTGTGCAGCCAGTGCACAAGAAAAAATGAATACAGATGCTAACATATAAACATAGCTATGTACATCCATGCACATACATGCATTGCATAGGTATACACAAGTATCTTCAGTGAAGAGCTTAATGCTTATAGCCTCAGTAGAACAATTGTTAGGACACATCTTCCCCCCAACATACTTATTCATGCAATTTATAAACATATTTTTATTTCATAACCTTATACATTTGAACTCAAATGTTTGAATCCCACTAAGTTTATACACCTGAGACAATGTGAAAATAGCTAATACTGTATTAACTCTATTTTTATAATAATACATATATATCCCAATGCCTTGGACCTCATATGAGTCCCCCCTGAGTGTACATTCTACTAAAAGAGAGTGAAAAATACCTGATTTCACATATGACCTGATACAGTAGCTCAGGAAATTATAGCTCAAGGCTCATGACATTATTTTTACATAAACATACATATATACATGTACATATTGCACTTGCACATGTACACATATATACATATATTCACATACCCACATATATACACATAAAAAAACACACACAAACACATGAACATATATATACATACCACATGTGCCTGCAAATCATCCTATCAAGGCCTAATCAAGTCCTTGCTAATGTCTACTAATGTCTGCACACTTGTTCATAATAGAGAATTCAGTGACAATTAAATTAAGAGTATATGAGTAAATACACATGTTACACATTTACCCATATGCCATATTCTTAGTTATGGCTAGTCACACTCATGTAAATACATTGTGCACAATCTAATCAGTAACAACATTAATGATGACAACATCAATGGGTCAATTTTCTGGTTTCAGAGAACATCTTCTTAACAACTATAAGTCTTATCTTACCCACCTATACAGTCCCCATGTCATATCTAACCCACTTAAGTAGTCCCTTCAAGTCATATCTAACAAAGATTTAAACTATCTTATCTTTGTAGTAGGTCTCTGAACTTTTCTAACAATTGCACAACATTTACACATCTTCAAATTCTCTGACTATACACTGTCTATACAACTCTTTTCTCCCATGCATCACCAGGTCCATTCCTTACTTCAAGATACACCTCTAAACCCTTGTCCTTGATTCTTGTTTTCTTCTCTTCACTTCTCCTAATCTCATACGCTTTCTTAGCTAACCTGCTGCGTTCTCTCTTCATATCTTCTGGCAGATCCACTAAAACTCTTCTTCTAGTGCCTGCATATTTATATGACAGAGACAATACAAGTTCTTTATCATCAAATGAGGTAAACCTCAGAATAATTGGCTTTGGACCCGGGCTTTTGGAAGGAATTCGGTGCCCATTCGAGAAGTACATGGCACTCACTCTCTGCTCGTCTATACCCAAATCTGCTCTAAAACTTTCTCTTAACATGTCATAGACATTTTCATTTCTTTCTTCTGTAAAACCATAGAAAAGTAAATTGTATTTTCTATCATGTTTCTCCAGTAGCTTCAATTTATCATCTAACTCATGTATTCTATCATTTAATTCTGAAGTAGCATCTTTTAACTTTTTATCCTGTTGTTTCTCCACCTCATCCACCTTTTCAGAATGGAACTGAACACTCTTTTCAATACCATCAACTTTGTCTGAGAATGCCTTCATATTTGTTTTTGTTTCTTCCATTTCATCTTTTAGGGAGCCCATTTCTTCTCGTAACTCTCTCCTTATATCCTTAAACATATTGGTGAACTTATCATCAATAGTTTTCAGTCTAACAGACATTCTTTCATCCATCTCTCCTAACATCAGCTTCAAATCTTGTCTCAGCTTTCTTATTTCTCCACTGACATCGCTCTGTTCTGCTTTCTGCTTTTGTCCTTCATTCTCGCCCAAAGAATCTTTAGCTATTTCAGATGATTGCAGTCTCTCTTTAGCCTTTGACTTATCTGCATCTTTCATTTTATCCGCTTCTTTGGACCTGTCAGTTTCTCTATCTTTAGCTTTTTCTGACTTACTTTCCGCTTTGTTTGATGCCATTATCTTTTCTTTTGGACTTTCTTGATTTAATGCACTTGTTCTTCTAGTCGTGAGTGGCATTATAACATGGTCAATCTACTTTATAAACTCTCTATTGTAAAGTCTATCTACCAGTGTTCATTTATAAATGTATGCCGGCTATTAGTACACAGCAGTCTTGACTCGAAATTGCATACAAATTTTAAACTTCTTTCACATCTTTTCTCGAAGTAATCAGTATATTCATAAAGTCTACTATCTGGTTAGAGCTTACGCTGTCACTTTTATATCTCTTGACCACTTTTGAAGACCTTTTTCTTTTTTTCTTTCTACCTCATTTTTTGTTTACATTCATGTATGGAACGCCGAACCGGAAAAAACTTCCTTAGATAAATTTGAAACCATCAGCCTACAAGTAACGTCATTCTTACTTTTTGGCTATGTCATTGCTTAAATAGTGTCTCAACACAAATCATAAAATATATGTATACACATGAAAACTGTCCCATTTATAATTATTGCTGACCCTTCTAAGGCGACGCTTCCATTGCGGTTAATCGTTGTTATTGTTTGTTGTGTCCGCTTGTCTATGTGTTTTGAACAATCGGTTTGTTTTGTATGTTCTGGTTGAAGTATATGCCTGTAAATTTGTGTGCCCGGTGCGTTATGTTTAGTTAAGGCGAGCTCTATAACCACGTTCGTAGGAACTAACTGTTTATTTTGGTATCCACCAAACAGAACAGAACAGAACAAAACGTATTCCTTTGAAATTTCTCAGGCCACACTACTTGTACTTTTGCTTCGAGTAAATATTTCCCGTTTGGCGTCGTGCGATGGATGGATGGATGACTTGCGATTTTATGTCCTTTTCAACAGTATTTCAGTCATATCAGGAGGTGGGAGAATGAGTATGATTGATTGATTGATTGATTTGATGCTTAACGTCCACGGTAAACAACTAAGGTCATGTCGGGACGGTCAGTTAACCTAACCACACTATTCCTGGGCAGGCTTAGACCTCCCCAGGAATAGTGTGGTTAGGTTAACTGACCGGAGAATGAGAATGAAGGCTGTGTGCAATGGAACCCCGTTTACAATTGAAAAGATTCCCGCCTTCAGCGGGGCTCGAACCCGGGACAGCTAAATCAACAGGCCAGCGCTCCTGGTGTCGTTGGTGGTATGCGGAAAATAATTGGATCATTTCGGGCATCGCCTTTATACGCCACTCCGATATTAAAAGAACGGAAGTATGAAAATAATGTTAACTGTATGTGCACTTTTAAATATTTATCAGGCAGAAAATGACAAATTGCAGAAGTTGCTGCAATTATCAATCATTTAGCCTAACTGCAGAATCATTCCCTAAAGATCGATAATTATGTGCTGATGAGCAGATTTTAGCTTGCAATAAAATATAATTAAAAGAGTTGCGTTATTCAATGTCATGAATGCACAGTCTAATAACAAATCTGCTGATGCAGCGTGGTATGTCAAGGTCAACTTTCTTCAAAATGATATTCTGTGCATTATATCCAAGACTCAAGAAAGGATGCTTAACAGTTAAGGTAAATGAATACTCTTTCAGCGGAAGCAACGCTGCCTATTTAATTGTTTTTTCTCCATTCTGAATAGGGATCCTCTCCTCATAGAAAGAATCTGAGCCATTAGGAGCAAATTATTTCCTTTCAGAGTTGATCCCCTATAGGAAGTTTTCGTTGTCCGCGAAAGCAAAGTGAAAGTCACAAAAGTTGTCTCCGTCTGAAACAAATGTCATAGAAAACATGGAGATGCAAACAGTCATCGAAAACTCGTTGAGTGGTCACCGATCGGTCTTAACCAGTAGCAAGTCTGTTGCCGTACGTGCATTGAAAAATTGCCAATAAGAGTCTGAGAAATCACTGACAAGTTGCAGAATCTATCGCTGTTGGAGTGGCGATCATACTTTTTTTCAAATATGGGAAAAAGTGGTTATACGAGTCGGTCGCACATAAAATCAGTTGGCAAGAGGTTGCATTGTGGTTGCATTGTCGGTTTAGCCGGGGCTTTATCGCTGAGCAAAATTTGTGTCAACCCTAAAAATGTCGTATGGGTGACATCATGACATAGTCAATCCGATTTGGCCGTCTCTTTCGTAAAATTCTAAGTATTGGGACAGATAGGTTTGAGCAAACAGTGCGGACCAAGATCAGACTGCTAGCAGTCCCATCAAGGTCTACACAATTTGCATGTCCATCTGCAACATTTGGACGCATTACTGTATTGCAAAATCAAATTACTTCATTTTTATGGCGATTTCATAAGTTATTTTAGGTGTCCTATTTTTTTAGAATATTTACAGCAAATTTATATCCGACAGAAATAATATGAAATAAATAGGCGCTACCTATAAAACGAGCACTGCTGGCATTTTTTTCTCATAACTTACATATAAGCAATTACAGGTATGTCGATTCAGGTAGTGCAGAAATGTTAGCGGTCTTGCAATTTTCACCATTTTGAAACCACCAAACTGAAGAAAAAATATTTATGTAATATCTTCAAGTGGGATACACAGTTAGTACAAAATCAAAAGTAATTTTCCTTACAGCCCTTAAGTATTCACTTCTTGTTCTTTCCTATGAGACATCTTAACATATGGCTAAAGATTGGAACATTTTAAACATATTTCATTCTTATCTTAGAATGCATTCTGTAATTTGGATATTGCTGTCTAGTGTTATATGTGCCAGTACTAACATGCAGTCCTCTAGGACTTGAACCTAGTATCTTAAAAACAGACAGCACCAACTGCAGGACTGTTACATAAGACTGACACAAACTCTAGACAGTGACTGATTGTCTGATTCTCAAATGTGAATATCAAATTTATTCAGTGCCTACCTCTCGAATTTTTTTAAGTAAGTGTATCAGCTGTTAAGCCTGTTATAATGAAATTGTATAAAAAATAATGCTGTCTAACCTGTCTCAAGGGTACCTCTGTTAAGGGTCACCTATCTTATGGGGCCTCAGAGGACAATGAACCTCTATTAAGTGTACACCTGTCTGCCATGACTCTGCAGCCAGTTTTTGTGAGGCCCCTTAATGACCCCTTAAGACAGATTTGACTACATGTTGTATGAACACTGGGCAACTTAATCAGACTTAAACTGCATTTTCATTGAGATTGATCGTGAATCAGCATGTTGCAACTTTACTGAGCATGAACGTGGCAAAAAAAAATTTAGTATTTATGTTTTTCTGACTTAATATGAAATTAAGGCATTGCCTTCTAAGTGACACCAAATCCTCGAAGTATATGAATGTACTGTTGTAAATGTGTACTTGATATCATTTAAAGATGGAAATTGTCTGTTTAGCTTTCTTTTGTCAGACATTCGACACTCAACTGATAGGCTTGTTTTTCACATGGATTGTACAGCCAGTCAAGATTATTTCAGTCATGCAGTTTCAACTAAATCAGTTGTACAAATTTGTTGCCAAAATGTATGATCCCCTAGAAAACTACATGATCATCTGCAAAGAGAGCTTGGCTTCTTGGCTCAAACCTACAGCTGCTTAGAGCACTCATAATACACAATAATGGTGACCTGGTGGCCAGCTTCATATCATATATCATTGTTTTAGGTTGAACTTGTGAAACATCATGGTTTTCAGTCACGAAGTTTTGATTTTCTATTCATCTCCAAAGCCCAGAGTCACGAAGTTTTGATTTTCTATTCATCTCCAAAGCCCAGAGTTGAAGATTTGCACATTTCTTCCAAACGGTCAAAATGAGACTGTGCAATACCAACTAGAGCAAGTGAGCAGGGGCTCACATATACCCTTGGCTAAAAGATGGTGCCACTTCTACAGCTTGGTTGTAAAAGTTGAAAATCTATACAACATTGATTTTTTTCTCTACATAAGTGATGCCCATAAAAAGCACCAGTCCCAGTTCAAAATGTATCTTTTTTTCCCAACTGCAAGTTGAAAAATTCCCAATTGCAGAAAGAATTTTTCTAGGGACCATCTTACAAGCATACATTTACTTGCTTGCGTAGAGAAATAGCAGATATATAGCAATAATTGACTGTAAATTTACTATATATATATTCAGTATCATGTCCCCTATCCCACCACTTGAGACTTAAAAAAGGGTTTCCATATGGCAAGCCATTTTACTATTTATTATGCATAGTAGATAATCATTTTTGTCGAGCCCGCTTGCGGAGAGCGAGACATAGTTGTCACAATGTCAGTTCGGTGTATGTCCGTGCGTGCGTTAGTGCGTGCGTGCGTGCGTGCGTTAGTGCGTGCGTCCGTCCGGATTTGTCCGGGCCATAACTTCTACATTTATGGATGGATTTCAAAATAATTTGGCACAATTGTTCTCCTTGATGAGTAGAAGTGCCTTTTGAAACATTTGTTCAGGTAGGTCCAAGGTCAAGGTCACACTTGAAGGTCAAATGATAAAATGGCCATAAATTGAGCTTGTCCGGGCCATAACTTCTACATTTATATATGGATTTCAAACTAATTTGGCACAATTGTTCTTCTTGATGAGTAGAAGTGCTTTTTGAAACATTTGTTCAGGTAGGTCCAAGGTCAAGGTCACACTTGAAGGTCAAATGATAAAATGGCCATAAATTGAGCTTGTCCGAGCCATAACTTCTACATTAATGGATGGATTTCAAAATAATTTGGCACAATTGTTCTCCTTGATGAATAGAAGTGCCATTTGAAACATTTGTTCAGGTAGGTCCAAGGTCAAGGTCACATTTGAAGGTCAAATTATAAAATGGCCATAAATTGAGCTTGTCCGAGCCCTTACTTCTACATTTATGGATGGATTTCAAAATAATTTGGCACAATTGTTCTCCTTGATGTTTAAAAGTGCCATTTGGAAAATTTATTCAGGTAGGTCCAAGGTCAAGGTCACACTTGAAGGTCAAATGATAAAATGGCCGTAATTTGAGCTTGTCTGAGCCATAACTTCAACATTTGCAAATGGATTTCAAAATAATTTAACACAATTGTTCTCCTTGATGAGAAGAAGTGCAGTTTGGAACATTTGTTCTAGTAGGTCCAAAGTCAAGGTCACACTTGAAGGTCAAATGATTAAATGGTCATAAATTGAGCTTGTCCGAGCCATTACTTCTACATTTACGGATGGATTTCAAAATAATTGGGCACAATTGTTCTTCTTGATGAGTGGAAGTGTCAAGTGACATATGTGTTTGGGTAGGTCCAAGGTCAAGGTCACACTTGAAGGTCAGATATTGTAACTGTCATAAATTGAGCTTGCCTGGGTCATCACTTCTACTGATTTTCCTTTGTGAAAATGTGGAGGAAAAAAAAGAAGAAAATGCTGGCTAAGCATGATGTTTTTTGGCTTCTTTCTAGAGTGAAGCAGTTACTTAGTCTTGACATACTTATAGGTCACTAAAGCAAAAAGCGGGCTCGACCAGTTGTCCCTGGACAACCTTCTAGTATAGTATATTAGATACTAATATGCCAATTAAGATATCTAATATGACATATAAGGTATCTTATATCATATATAAGATATCTGATATAGGATATAAGATATCTTACATAGGATATAAGATATCTTATATAGGATATTAGATATCTTATTTAATTTTTCATATTTGATATCTTATATGTTATATAAGATATCTTAATTGGCATATTAAATATCTAATATAATAAATAAATTATCTAATACATTATATTAGATATCTTATATGTAAAATTAAATAAGACATCTCATATCCTATATAAGATAACTTATATGCGACATAAGATACCTGATTTACTAAATAAGATATCTTATATGTCATAAAAGATATCTTATATGCTATATCAGATATCTTATATATTGTGTTGTGTCTTCTGGAAAAGTCAAATAAGCTATCTAATATGCCTATACTAGATATCTTATATAGTTTATAAGATATCTTATTATCTTCTACAGGAAATAAGATATCTTATATGGAATATGAGATATCTTATTTAATTTTATATATTAGATTTCTTGTATAATATATTAGATATATTTTTTGTTATATTAGATATCTAATATGCCAATTAAAATATCTACTATAACATATATCTCATATAACATATAAGATATCTTATATGAAAAATTAAATAAGATATCTCATATCCTATATAAGATATCTCATATCCTATATCAGATATCTTATATAGGATATAAGATGTCTTATATGTTATATTAGATATCTCATATCAGGGCTGGAATTTTTTTTTTGAACGTACTTGTCCTGCAGGGCAAGTGCTTTCAAATTTTTACTCGTCCTTTCAGAAATCTACTGGTCCGTATTCTACTTTCACTTTCATTTTCACTCGGTTATTTCCGGTACTTTCCGTAGGTAATATGGTTTTGTCCCAATTCAGGATCGTACAAAGAGGTTTCGTTTATAAAGATTTCTGCACCAAAGTAGATTTTTGTTCTGCTTTATTCAAGAGAGGACGTGAAAATAATGTCCTATACAGCTATTTGAGTTGGATTATGCATTTGTAATCATGCAGTTATAGAGCGCAAACAACTTAGGCGAAACCGCGTTGGTGCAAATCCTCATCGGGTCGATGCTCGATATGCGCAGGCGCACTGTTTATTTACAGTTTGTCATTTCTGTTTTCGTTTTTTAGACAACACGATGCGGAAATCTATGGGATTTCATGCTTTCTGGGTTACATTTAACATTTGTTTGCTGTAATTTGCTCGATTTGTAAAGTGCTTTTCCTGAACGGCATGATTAGACAATTTTCATGGAGGAAAAACCTACTCGTCCGGCAGGGCAAGTCAGTGACAATTTCCACTCGTCCTTACCGACCATCTACTCATAAATACGAGCGGACGAGTGGAAATTTCGAGCTGCATATGTTATATTAGATATCTTAATTGGCATATTATATATCTAATATACTATATAAGATATCTTATTTATTATATAAGATATCTTATATATATGAGATATATAATAAATAAGATTTCTTATATAATATATTAGATATCTGATATAATAAATGAGATATCTACATTCCATTATAAATAGTAAACTGGCTTGCCATAATTCCAAAATTCCAAATTGTAGGAGAATACGATGAGCTTTTCCCAAATACCGAGGGAACCCGGCACCATTCCCAAAAGAGTGAATAAATCACTGTACCAACACACATAAATCCTGCACTGTAATGCACCTTAATATCACAGTCCAATTCTTGCAGACCTCATCAATAAGCTGAAGGGATCGGTCTCTATCAATGAAACCCATAGTTCTACAATGAAGAACATAATTGGCCCTATTCGTATTTTTTGTTGTTATCGGACATCCTTTTTCTTTTTAGTTGGCTGTATTACATTCTACCGATGCCAAAATATCAAGCATAGCAAATCAATTACATAGCAAATCATTACACTGTTACGCTTACTGCTGCGATTCAGCAATTATTACCAGCATTCTATTTATATTGTTCCATTCACATCTGTATAGTCAGTAAAAGCAAAGATTTCATCCAGAAGTTTCAATACTGCCATCTTGTTGATCTTGAAAGCACTCGAGCACATGAGCGTTGGATTGTAGGGTAAGGTATAAGCAATCCCCATCATAACAGTTGATTAGTCAATCCTCATTGTAACCGTTGATTAGTCAAACATATTTAGTTATTATTGCCTTTCTTCTTTTTTCTATCTTTTTTGACAGCTCAATCATACTTTCAATGAAAATTTTCTTGATATTTTTGGACTTTCGCTGTATCTGAACGATACATATTTCTTTAGTTCATGAAATGAAAAAGAGATTTTCTTGAGAAAATTATTTACTTTCATTTTTCAAAACTGCCGTGTCATAAGAAAATGTCCTGTCAGACATATGCATAAAATTTACTGAAGACTCAGATCAGCCTGCACATTCATCAAGTCTAATCAGCATGATTTCCTTGAATATGGGGCAAAGAGACTGCATGCAGGTGCAGGCGGGACTGAAGGTTTACTGGTTGCTGCTGCATTGGTCAATAGGCACGTTTTCATATGAAGCAGCCCAATGACTGTATGATTGAGCAGGAGTGGAGGGGGGAGGGTAGGACCGAAAAAAGGAAAGAAGAAACAAGCCTCCAGACTGATTTTGATGCAACAGTAGGGCGGTGCGTCAACGTCAATTTGACATTGTTTTGAATTTGATGTCGTGTGCATAGATAGAGGTTGCGGGAATAGATGAGAAAAGAAAATGACACACAGACGCACATGTACACACACTTCTCTTTCATTGTTACAGTATGACGCCTAGCCCAGAATACATAGTGCCTAGCTGCAAAAATAAATCCGTATTTTACATTCACCTGGTATGTGTCATCATCAAATTGGTTTCCCAATATTTCATTCGGAACACTTAAGCACTTGTTAAGTACCTGCAACGGGCTGTTGCCAACGAATATAAAAAAGTGAGATTTTGAAAGGTTTTTAGAACTTTTTGTCAGTCAAATGATGGTGGTTAACACATGTTAGTACGACTTTTCAAATGCTGTGTAGGAATTTCCTTGGTCATCACGGGAAAACCCAAGTTTAAGCGGCTTGGATTCATGGTCGGCATTTGGTATACCAAGTCCATTTTTAGCGAAAAGTGAGCGAGTGAACTCAGATTCAACGTCCCACCAACAAAGTCATATGGAGACTGGACCTCGGTTTAAAGTCTCATCTGAAAGACCGGAGAAGCAGGGGATCGATTTGTCGACCCCTAGATTGGTAGTCTGGCGTGTTATCCACTACACTACAGCCGCTCCTTTTAGCAAAGAGATGGCGATATGCCAGCCAATAACAATAATACCTCGACATTGATTTTAAGGGACTAGGGAATTAACCCAAACTTTGCAGGTCGTGAAAACTAGTGACAATGGCAAATTACATTGGCAAATTTCCCTGATTTTCAAGTTTGGCGTTGTTTTGTCACAGTAGAATAGCAGGGTTTTACCTTTCTTTGTGGCTCTGTGCACTGGAAGGCCCAACATCGAAGGCTGATACGGATAGAAATTATTCTGCAGCAACATGTGTCCAGGTCAACATTTTTTCTGTTTCTATTTGGGTCCCTATAAAACTAGAAACGGAACCAAAACGAAACGAAACGAAACGCAACGAAACGAAACGAAACGCAACGAAACGAAACAAAACGCAACGGAACGAAACGAAACGCAACGGAACGAAACGAAACGCAACGAAACGAAATAGTAATAAAACAAAATGGAGCAAAATCTGAAAAATACCATGAAAGTATCACAATAGAACATCACCACATATTAATGCAAAAGGAAGACTAAAAAAGCCCCATGTTTATCCCTATACATTGCTATATGAAGTTACCAAGTTACTGGGTATTTGTTAGATCAAATTCATTAACTTTTAAACAGATACTTGGCTGAATTGTTGCGCATAAAAACAATTGTTGGGGACCGAGGCAAGAACACTATTTCAGGAACCTGGGTCATATGTATGGAGCTGGTAGCCCGAAAAATGTCGAAAAGCTCATACGACGCTCCACAACAACAAAAAAAAAAGTAAAAATAAATATTAATAATCTTTAAATAACAATCAAAAACTATAAAGATAATAAAGAAAATGCCCAGACCAAAACACCCTAAGACCAAATGAGGCCCCAAAATCGTATGTCAGTTTATCAAATTAAACAATTCAGCCAAGTATCTGTTTAAAAGTTAATGTATTTGATCTAACAAATACCCAGTAAGTTGGTAACTTCATATAGCAATTTATAGGGATAAACATGGGGCGTTTTTAGTCTTCCTTTTGCATTAATATGTGGTGCTGTTCTATTGTGATACTTTCATGGTATTTTTCAGATTTTGCTCCATTTCGTTTTATTTCTATTTCGTTTCGTTGCGTTTCGTTTCGTTCCGTTGCGTTTCGTTTCGTTCCGTTGCGTTTCGTTTCGTTTCGTTGCGTTTCGTTTCGTTTCGTTTTGGTTCCGTTTCTAGTTTTATAGGGACCCTTTCTATTTGCACTGTCATCGTTACAGGACTAGTTGCACCCTCTTTCCAAGGTTCACCGCATATCAGACAATACCAGGTTTATCGGGTTAGTGATTTTAATTTTACCAGAGACTATTTGCTTGGAACGAGCAGGGGTAGTACCACGTTATGAATGTAATGACAGTGATGCACACTTTGAAACTCAAGCGCCAGTGAGTTGCCACTGCTAATTTTAACAAAACTTTGATTACTTTTCGAGAGACCAATTAATGCATTGCGCTTCTTTTTTCATCGTCTATTTTGTTTTACCTTGCTCTATAGCCAGGTTGTGACCAATGTGAGGCGGAGAGCTGCAATATGGCATGAGCCATGACACGGACCGCTTGTGCGCGAAATCCCATGATGTGAAGCTTTGAGATTTCCAGACGCTAAATAAACCACTGAACTGGCCTAGTTGTGTCATGATATTGGTCGACTTGGTGGCGGTTTCAAGTCTTGAACGTGGGCATATAATATACACGTTTATACCTTGATTCCGAGGCGGTTTGTTAGTTGGTTTCAAAATAAAACTTTCTGCCGCCTTGTTTACAATTCACGCCAGCGACTTCTTGAGAGGGCTCTGATTGGCTGTATCAATCATGTGACATTCAGCGTTTGCAAATGACAGACTGCATCGCGAGTTATTGCTAGCTAAAAGGATATCCCAGTTGTTAAAGTGTAAACCAGTCGTAAAATCCTGTGTGAAGGAAAGACACTGGTTCCCCATCTTTTGCACTAATTTCAATTGCACGACTGCAAACCTCAGAACCCAGCAAGGTGGTCGTCGCAAATTCGATTCCATAGACTTATACTTGATGGTATTTGCGATACCTAGATACGAGCTCTGCTCGATGGCTGCTTCGCAGCCATCTCGCAGTGCTCGTTATAATTAGCTTCCAGTCTACTCAGTTACAACGGTCATGGAATCTGGACGATTTATGCTATGGAAACTTACCGATTCCACGTGTTTTCCAAGAGAACAGACCGCATGCCATGTTCGTTATTGAGGAAAGTAGATTGATATTATATCAATTCATTTTTATTTTATAGAGCATTGCAAGGCATTTTGCAAGTCGCTGTCGTCAAAACACCCTGAAAGCATTTCTGGGTGCTGTGAAAAAGCAAAGACATATTTTCGTGGGATTCCTTTCGAAATCGCATGCATTTCAATTTACGCCCATTTTGTCAAGTAAAATCGAATTTTATGGAAGTGAACACTAGGAAGTTGCAAAACAATGTCTAGAACCTTCGTTTGTGCATGCTAACAGGATTTTCCAGGATTTAGTTGGTTGTTGTTTGCATATATGATAAGCTACGAACTATTGACGATTATGATTTTCGTGTTACGGAATCTTCAAGATATTGTTACGGAATCTTGACACACATGGGCATCTCATTTGAGGATGGCACATCCTTCCTGGTGGAGGAAACCAATATTTCTGAACAAAAGACCCTCCCGCCCGGTTTTTCACATTCTGTTCCTCCTAAAGCTTACTATGGCTTTCAGTAACCGGACTTTCCTTTTCACTGACTTTTCCATCAGATATATAGACATGGCGGGTGTATTATAATAGGCAGGCGATACTTACTACTCGCGAACACCTGATCACACTTCCTTTCTAGAAGTCCATGTCTGTGTATCTAAATATTTCGGATTTGCCGATGTTTATATGGATTACACAAGTTCGGACTTATACTTATGATTTTGGTACTTTGGCCACTCTATTCTCACAGTTCTGATACCAGGACAAATAAACGATAAATCAGGCTGTAGATCACATCTCTGCTTATCTTTTTAACCTCTTCAGTTCACCTAAACCTTTCATTGTGCCATAAACGAATATATTTAGCATAGAAAATTGCAAGCCCCACATGTCTGATAAATAATATCCAGAAATAGCTGACTTGCCAGGTCGTCAACACTAAAACTGCCCTCTGAAACGAGAGTGAAAAAGGGTACCTAGTCATGTAACCTGCCATGTTCCACCTAGTGTTCAGTGAAAGTTGGCCGAAGACTGCAACTTTCTCGAAATGATGAAGGCTGTGGTGCTCTACTGTCACGTGAATCCGATGCTCATCTTCTGCCCTGATATCTTTATCTGATCAGTTTTAGAAAATTAGATTCAGCAAAGAGGCGTTTATGTACATGCTTTGCTAGGGGTATTTATCAGAGAAACTTTCGTGAGAGGATCTTTTGTTTCTGTAGTGGCCGGCACATGCAACTTTTGTGTAGTTCTATCAAACGTCGATGTCACCACGTAAATTAATTGTGCAAACAAGGTCGTACTTTTTTAGTATGTTTGATATCTGAGGGACACAAGATAGACGCTTTTTCTTTACTATGTCCTCTCAGATGCGTCTGATTCCGTCTGTACTTAATGCAAATCTTTCACGACAGAGTTCGCCCATTATGGCTTGATCCTGCAACAGAAAGTTAAGAAACAACATCGACAAGATTTCGTAACCAGTAATTAGCAATCCTCAGTGCTCCGTAGTCGTATCGTGAAGATTTCGTAACACTTCCATGATCGGCTACATTTTCATAAAACCCACGTGGAAAATATTCAGAATGGATGATTTGTGACTACAATATCTATTTTCCAAATTAAGGATTGGAAAACCCAGTATATTCATGAAAAGGGGGAAAAAGACGGAGAAAACTATTACTACTAGCTCAGTTGGCCATTAAAATAAATAAGAACACGCAAAACGTATTGATCCCGCAAGATATAAATATGCGTCTGTCGATTGTTTGGCCTCTTTGAAAGAGTGAAAACAGGCATATCGTCATGATGGTGTGACTAGTGTCCCCCTTTCCTGGCCATGAGCGTCAATCCTGTATCAATTGTAAAGATGCCGTATCGAAAATCGGTAAAGGCTCCGTAACAAAAATCGTCCAGATTCCATGACCGTTGTAACGGACTACACTAACCGTGACTTATTTCAGATACTTAGACAGATACATATCATACTTACTCTCGCGAGCACCTGATCACACCTCCATACAGGGGTACATATGCGCCGCGACACTACGAAACCAACAAAATAGCATGTGCGCCCATTGAAGACTCAGATCAACCTGGGAATCTGCCTAGGCGGATCAGAGTCTTCACTGTTGGCATGCAGCTAGCGTAGACCTTTAACTATTCTTTAAGTGCACAGCGAAGACACTGATCAGACTGGGCGGATGCCCAGGTTCATCTGAGTATTCGCTGGGCGCACATGCCGCTTTGTTGGTTGTGTCGTGTCGCGGTTCATTAACGTTTGTCTAAAGATCATGGATTTGTTTCTTCAATAGACTTGGAGTAGGACTTTTGATTTTTGTACTTTACTTGCCCTCTTAAAAGTGTAGTAGAAATGAGCAACTCGGGAGTCAAATTCGGAAAGCAAGTATGTTCCATCTGACAACCTGAAAGCCATCGGTTCAAATGATCTAAAGACCTTCGATAGGGTTTCTGTATGGAGTAGTTTGGGCCATCTCGGATGACAAATTCCTATAAGTTTCAAAGCATGAACGGCTAAATGCATATCAATGAATTTTACTCATTTTAATGATGCTCGTTGAGAGGGTTTCCATGAAAGATATCGGTCAAAAAGATGAACTTAAATAATTTTCGAGAATGACAGCTAAAGGCAGTTGTAAATCGAATGACCATTTCTGTACGGGAACTGTACTCATAGCAATCAGCGACTTGTCAGGTAAGTATTATACTTAACAGCCACTATTGCTTCGTCACTACTATATTTGGTAACCTATGCCATTTGTTTATTGTATTTAATAGACGAATATTATTTTGCAAATTACTGCAATGTCATGCAAGCAGCAATGTAATGACAAATATCCCTGCGACAGTACAATCAATTTGAATATAAAACATTATTCTCTAATGGCTTTGCATGAAATAATATAATTATAAAATGGTTGTAGAAACCACTAATTTTCTTTTAATATCTTTATAACATTGCACATACCTGTCTGAAAGAAACATGTTTTTGTGTAGTGAAAATATTTACTGGCGATATTCGTGCGCACAAGACTGCCAGTTTTAAAGCATCCAGTATTCTGTCATGCCTGTGCTTGTTTATTTGTCTGTTTTATGTGTTGTTTTGTTTCATTAATTTTCACTTTTTTTACTGTCAAACCATAAGCAGTCATGGTCATTTTGCTTTGATATTTCATCGATCAGGCCACGACCTTATGAAATACATTTCAAACTTAAACCAGCCATAAAAACTGATATCTTCACAGATTACGCAATACTTGCAATTCATGATGTTTTCATGATGTTACATATCTGAGTTAAGTATGACTGGACATTATTTTTTCTGAAGCAAAAGAAAAACAGTTACTTTATGTAACTATTTCTCGTTTGATTTCGGAGATGGATGTTGGCCGGGCCGCGTAGCGCAATCGGTAGGGCACCTGACTATAAGTCGGAGGTCCTGGGTTCGAAACCCGGTCTGGCCACATACTTTCGTTTCTCCTTCCGCTGATTCAAGAAGGGCAGTTGTGAGTTACTCGCGAAAGTATGTGCACTTAGTACTGGTTAACTGCTTAGGAGGTCTAAGCCTGCCCAGGAATAGTGTGGTTAGGTTAACTGACCGTCCCGACATGACCATAGTTGTTTACCGTGGACGTTAAGCATCAAATCAATCAATCAATCAATCAATCAATCGGAGATGGATGTGGAATTTTTGTATCTGTTTACACTACCTCATTATTATATACATCACTAAGAAGATGCTGAGAGCTGAAATGTTGATTACGGTTTCCTCGAAATGCAGTATAAACCGCAATTATACTACGTCAAATATAGCTCCAAGACAATTTGCAAAAAATGCATTTTACTCATTCAGTTTTATGATAAAATACATGGGAACAGGCGAGCTGGCATCAGTGCAGCTTAAACAGGGCACCATAAAAATCCAAGAATGTGGACAGATATGTCTTAGCAAAGAGTGTAGACCTAGATCAGACTGCTTTTAAAGCAGCGGTCTGATCACGGCCAACACTGTTAGCCATTTCATATCCATCAAACATCCAACTATTTAATTAACAGGGCAGTTGCAGTTATTGTTTCAGGTGTCCCAGCCTTTAGAATTTAAACGGTACTCAGGGCTGGCTAGCAAAGCACAACTCACCCATGACATGGTTAGAGGTAGTCACTAAATCAAATAAAGATACACGAGACATTACATTTATAAACCGATCAAAGACGGTAGTACATGTTGATGTTGCAGGTCAAAGTCTGCAAGGACCATAACTCTGTCAAAATGTGTCCAGTTAAAGGTCAAATCACATGCACATTTTCATACCATATGAGAAAACGTACTAAATGTCGGATCAGACAACTCAACTGAACTCTGAAACGGTCAATTTACTAAAGATGAACATCTTTGAGATGTAAAGGTACTATTCATGTTTTTTTTCTACCATCGTTTACAAAGAAAACAAATTCATGATTTTTGTTTGTTTCCCAGGACAGCCTTGCTCTTCCAAAATGGGATCTTGTCTTGAAGAAAGAATGTTCTCCTACTACAGCAAACTGTTTTCTACAGTTGACGCCTATTGAGGAGGACGCGAAATGAAAATGACCGATTACTCCTGAATATGCATCCATACAATTAATTCTGGTGCAGCTTCAATGACTAGTACGCATGCACTCTGCATAGAGTCCCGCCCCCTTAGACTATAAGACGCAATAAAAGAAGGAAAATCTTTCCCTTTTTTTCTTCTTCTTCTTTTCTTTTTTTTTTTGGAAAATATACCTGAAATTCGAAATATTGCGACTGGCTTGTCTGAGCAAACAATGCAGACCCAGATCAGACTGCTTCTCAATGAGCAGTCGTTTAGACTGCTCATCAAGGACCAGTCTGATCAGGGTCTTCACTGTTTACCATTCCATCTGCATCTATCAGACGAATTTATGCATTGGAAAACCAAAAAGTCCCGTTTAAGGACGAATTTTATGTGTCTCTTTTTTCAGAATTTTTGCGGTATGATAAAACAACGTTGACGGCATGGTTCCAAATGTAAAGGTCCGGGTAGCGCAATCGGTAGGGCACCTGACTCGTAAGTCAGAGGTCCTGGGTTCGAATCCCGGTCTGGCCACATACTTTCGTTTCTCCTTCCGCTGATTCAAGAAGGGCAGTTGTCAGTTACTCGCGAAAGTAAGTGCACTTAGTACTGGTTAACCGCTTAGGAGGTCTAAGCCTGCCCAGGAATAGTGTGGTTAGGTTAACTGACCGTCCCGACATGACCTTAGTTGTTTACCGTGGACGTTAAGCATCAAAATCAACCAACCAACCAATCCAAATATAAAGGAAATGGTAAGCTGTCTCGGTGAGCCCAACCATATGAATTGATATAAAAATGGTTACACCTCAGCTATTAGACTCTGGTAAGTCCGAGCGAGAACTGTAGCATAAGAACTGTAGCATATCATTTATCTTCACATAAATATGTGTTCACATACTTAATTTCAAGAAAATCAGTCTAGGGACAGGTGGTCGGGGCTTAATGCATTTTTCTCATGGTTTCAATAAAATATCTTACATTGTATAGATATGTTTAAAGTTTTAGGCAGTTTTTTTTTCTCGTGATAGCTTAATGAAATATACGACTTTCTTGTTTCACTTCTTTCCGACATCATCCCTGCATAAACCTCCCATGACAACGTTACTACTTGTACACAAATAGCGCCCTTAAAGAACAAAGGACATGAGTAATTTCTTTTGTAACATACCACTGTATTGCCACGCTGTTTACGTCGTCGCTAAAATGACTACAAACCATGCTTCTTTGATGTATTCTAATGATGCGTCTTTTTCTCTGGATAAAAGCATGAGACCATGTCACGGTCAATTTTATTGGCGCTAAATTGGCATTGCTTATAGGGTTTTTCTATTTGTCACATGGAGCGTGTGAAGAAAATTATAGTAAATTTACGTAGTAAAACTGAATAACGAAGCACATTTAGACAAACCCATGGCCATATGCGGGGTAGTGCCATAACATCTACTTTCAAAACCTATACTCCCAAAACGTCTACTCTAAAAATGTCTACTCCCATTTGGTCTACTGTGCCAAAACGTCTACTCCCATTTGGTCTACTTGGCCAAAAACCCTATTCCCGTCAGTCAACACATAAAGTAACTATGCATTTTCATACTAGTATTTGGGAGTAATTGCCAGTAGGGTCAACATTTTATCTAGAAGTCCACAGGGTATAAGGGCTGGGGTTTTGGACTTAGAATATAAATATGGATGCAGCCAGCAGGCAGTTTTTGGGAACCTACAGTGTACATGCAATATTTATTTTATGGAATATGTATTTTTTGTAAACTGTAGAAACACCGAAATGTGAGGTCACCCAAATTTTGTTTTCCGTCTGAAGAAAATCTTACTAAGAACTTGCTAAATTCCTTGCCGACCTTGAGGTAGCAATACACCAGTGAGTTAACAATATACCAGTTCATACCCTTCCTTATTCATCTCTTTGTGGTTGTACTTACAATAAGCCATCTGGAGATATTCCTGGTTTGAATGTCTATTTTATCCGTTTCTGTACCATAAATATAGCCTGGGATAATCATTATTTAAATCTACAGAGTAGACCAAACCAGACTAGACAGTTTGGTCCGGTAGACCAAATGAGAGTAGACGTTTTGTCACAGTAGACCAAAGTACACGTTTTGGGAGTAGATGTAATGGGAGAAGACGTTTTGGGAGTAGACGTTATGGCCCTAATTCGCCATATGCATATCCCACTATAACGTAAGGCGAACGGAAGTGTTAGAACTTTCGTGTCTTCATTTAGATCCTCATAAAAGATAATGATCCCTACAGTGAACTAGATTATTGATCACAATTGTTGATATGCACTTGAGAGCCTATATTAAAGTATATTGTTGTCTCAGTTTAAAGTGAAATTTCATTTGCAGCCATGAATTTAAATGACTTCAATCAACGCAAATTACATTTTATGCACCTCGTTTGAAACTGATTGATAATCTCTAAGTCTATTGAAAATAGCACGGAGAGGCATTGAGTTTATTCTCAGTTATAAGACTTACAAAACACATTAGATGTTTCTTCTGAAATTAATCGTCATTGATGGTTGGTTTATATCATTTGCATAAGCTTTATCCTGGGTAAAGGGGTACGCCTTGGAGATATGTGACTCCTTTCTCATTGCCTGCTGCTATAAAGGAAAGAAACTGCTTCCACTTTCTTTCTTTTATAGCTGCAGTCAATCACGTAGGTGACACACACATTCAAAATTGGACCCATTCACTCAAAATGTCTTTTCTTTAAGAGTAGATCCTTTTTCATGTAAAGGATTCAGATATCTGGAAAATCCACTTCCATTTTGCAAAAGTGGTCTCCCTTCATAAGGAATAAGGTACAATCTTACAGATGCAGCAATTTGCCTTAAATTACTTTGCAAAACTACTTACAACGTTTTTGTTGTTGTTATCTTTGTTTTATTATTATCATTATTAATGTTTTCCTGAATTCCCTTTGTATATCAGCTACCAAGTCAAGTCAAGTCAAATAAATTTTATTTCAAGTCGGTACATTTGTACAACATAAATAACACAAGCTCTCAGGAGATTTTCAACACACTTATATGCTAAAAATATCACAGATTTTATCACACAAGTTTTAAAACAAATACAATTTAAATAACTAAGCGAATAAATAATGATAATTTGTTAAAGAGTATGATAGGAGGATAAGATAAGACTAAAAATAAAAGCAGTTCTGTAATCACCCTCGCAGAACCACTTTAGTCGAAAGGGACGAAAGAGAAAAAGGATCCTTGCAGCCATACAAGTTAATTGGCAAGAAACCTTAAAATGGAACCACAGCAAGTTGCAGAGGTGGTGAGAACTGTTAAATTTTAACATATAGCCTAATTAAATATGCAATGTACAGGGTAAGAAACATCAATATATTAAGGAAAAAAAATGAAATAATCATAGCATAGTAAAAATTCAGTTCCACAAGCATCAGGACATCATCGACACATTGCACATTTTTAATGAACTCCAGTCCAATCTTTAATAAAAGACTTAAATCATTAAAACTTGTTATTTTCCTTGCTTCTTCCGGCAGCGCATTCCAAAGCTTCGCTGCCTGGAGCCTAAAACTATTCGTACCATACCTCGTGCTCCTGGCTCTGGGGATTTCAAGGAGGTTTGAATACCTAAAATTATACAAAGAAGCTTTAAGACATACAAAATTTTGAAGATATACGGATGATTTATCATAAATGTTTTTAAAAGTTTCTTAAATGAGATAAATGGAGAGTGGTGGTACCTTCTCTCTGGAGTAGATTTTCCGATGCTCTGCGTGTAGAGTGCGTTATATAATAAAAGGCTGTTTATGGTAATTGGGTACATTTCCCAATTGTTTGTCTATTTTTGAAGGAAAATACTGTAAGTATACTCACCTAAGTTCGTGCGTTGAATTCAGACTCTTGATATTTTTTAGGTATATGCTTTCGACAGCCATAGCGTATTTATACGTAATTGCTGACAATGGCGTTTTGAACGACCCTCACAAGCTCATTTATTCAGGCATCTTATTAATTTTGAGTTCTCTGTATATACCAAAATTCATGGCCTTGCACGCTCTAAGTATCAGTTCTAAAATGCATACTGGAAGGACACTAGACGCTTTAAAATGCCGAAAAAAATGAAAAATTCACTTCTGAAATTCGGCTTTTACCTTTCCTTGTCGTAACCGCCCCACTTATCTTACCAAACAAGCAGGGTCAAAAGAAATACATCGGATAAACGCGCAATTAAAAGGAAAATAAGAAGAAAGAGGAAAAAAAAGAGGGAACGATCTGTTGCAAAATCGAAAAAAAAGTCCGTACGCAACTTTCTTGGTAGGATGACCCCTGCGTCGTGACATCTGACGTCATGAGAAAAATAATTGTCATTTATTGTGAAGCTAAATATGTCTCCTATCGATTGCACTTTCGATTTTACTCATCCAGTCAGCAAGTCAAAATTTAGGGTCAAATATTCAACCCCACGCCCTTTTCCAGCGATTTTCTTGAAACCTATTGTCGTCAAAAGGATAAGCTGGTTATTTCATGTTTTGCAGAAATGTTGTGTGAGTGTTAACCTCCCTGGGCCAGATAAAGTCCGTGTCAACTTAATAATAACTATGCACATCCATGTCTAATGCACTCCATTGAGCACTTGTGTGAGACTACACTGTCTGCTCACACAGTTCTTTATAAATCTTGGCAGGCGCTTAAAGGTATTCTCATGTAATTTAGAAAGATGATAAAACGTAAATAGATAAGCAATGATCAGAAAATAATACACTTATACAATCACATCCCATATCCTGCCCTAAAAACAAAAAGGGAAAGAAGCACACACACACACACACACACACACACACACACACACACACAGCAGTCCACAATAGCCACGCACGGTAAACCGAATGAAAACCCCTTTCCTATACACACTTCTGGTTAACCATGTATATAGAAAGGCTGTTACGAAACGAAAAAGAGCTGTAACGAAACGAAAAAGAGTTACAATTACCAAAACGACCTGATGACCAGGTCGTTTGTTAACTATGACTCTTTTTCGTTTCGTAACAGCTCATTTTCCTTTCGTAATATCCTTGAAAATATAATAAACCACGGGTGATGCAGGTAGTCATTCAGCTACCTTAACTAAAATTACCACTCACCTACCAGGTGAACGAAAGTATTCATTTGGACAACACGAACAAGTAACACTGAAGAACTACAACAGATGTACCGCCTTGGAACGGTCAATAATAAAGTACTGGGGACTTAAACTTGTTTTACTGGATCCAAACCCTCGCCCTTAGTACCTGTAATGGTTCAAAACATTCAGTTGATTGTTCGGTCCATTGAGATTCCTAGGATGTCAAGCAACAACACTGAAATGCAGGAACAAAAGAAACACAACAGTTGAATCCGGACTGGCCAAGCAACAGACCAGAAAAGCTCCCACCCAAAGCAACTATAATAAATACCTTTATGTCGGGGTCATCATTGTTCAAATCTGACGCCTTACCCGCCGGAATTCAATTCAAGAGGAAAACAAAATTATTAACCATGGTTGGGTTAACCCTAGACATACAGGCAGCATGCCATTTATGTTATAGCCAATACGTTCATAATGTATGATATTTTTCTGAACTGATCAGAAAAAGTCGTCATAAGTATCTGGCTCTAAAAGGCCTAGATGCAAATGCAGTTTCAATCCGACATTGGATTTAGAAACCAATTCATACATAGTGTCGTCGATAAAAGTCTGTTATTAATTGCGGTCTTATTTTGCTTGGTTTATTACTCACTGTGTCATTGAACGAGATTCAGCTTGAAACTGATGTAATATTAGCGTGCATTGAATAATAATATGATACAAAAAGTATGTCATGTGGAAACTTGGTTCCGTTTTTATATCGAGTACCTCAGGTGTCCGGTAGTTTTCTGGTACGACCGATCAAGGAAACGCATATGAAAGACAAGGACAACGACAACTTAAGCCGCGACACGTCAAAACCAACAAAGAAGCATGTGCACCCAGCTAAGACTTAGATCAGCCTGGGCATCCGCTCAGTCTGATAAGGGTATTTGCTGTGCGCTTTAAGTGTACCTAAGCTACCTCCATGCCAACAGCGAAGACTCGAATCAGGTTGGGCGGATGCCTAGGCTGACCTGAGTATTCACTGGGTTCTTGGTTTTGTCATGTCGCGACTCATTTAATGGATTATACAGTCCAATATTTCTGACTATTTCAACGCGGTTCTTCTGTGTCTAAATCAAAATACATGTACCAGAGTACTTTCAGCAGAATTAAAATAAAAAATGGAAAATGAGTTTTACTTTTTTGGTTCAAACAATATTTAACCAATATAAACTACTTAGTTTCAGAACAGAGCCCAGTTGTTCAAAACTGATGACATCATCAGTTAACATTTCATCAAAATTTCAGATGTTAATATCTCAGATACACCAACATTTTTGTAAAAAAATGTGAGAAGCTTTTATCGTTTGTTTTTCAACTAAAATATCAGTGTATTTGATTACAAGGTCGTAAAACAGTTAACGAGTTGACCTCCTAATAAGCTCGTTAGGCTAAGAACTGGGCCCAGTACCGTGGCAATAAATGGCATAGTACAGGATATGACGGTCAGCGAATCGCTTACATGAAAGTCATAACGTCTCCCCCAATATACGCTTATCGTTGTTATACTTATACTAGAACGAACTTTCTAATAGATTATTGACGCTTTTTCTGCTTTAATTTGCTTCTAGCGTGAAAAGTTCCACGGCTATAAGAAGAAAAGCATTTGCGTCTCGTAAAACGCTTTGATGTCAGTTCACATCATTTGCATCTTGTTCAGAAATATCTATTTATGTTTATACAGCACTCTAAGGAGTTCTTAAAACGATCGGAACTTAGACAGACAGCATAGATTTTGTTCGATAGGAGAAATGGATTGCTGTATGTTAGAGCTAATGTACGTAATGGCACAAGCATACATTGAAGGCTCAGATAAGCCTGCGCAACTGCACAGACTGCGCAGGCTAATCAAATTCTTCCCTGTATGCAACGGCAATATAAGGACATGAAATATATATACTGACACAAACAAAAAACGTCCGCTTTTCAATTGTGTCTGAGAATTTCATATGAACAAAAACATTTCATTTAAAAGTATTTTTTCAATAATGTCATTTATTCAGTAGTCGTGTGCGCTGAACGGAAATCCATTCAATGAACACCGATGCCAATGACAATGCCGCAAGCGCCAGTACCCAAATTTCGAAAGTCACAAAATCAGTATCTCGTGTTTTAACCATCGCAGCACATCCCAGCATCACTGAGCAGACACGCTGCTGAGATTTTATGAGTGCTAGATGCATTCCTAACTGTCGCAACCAATGGCATACATCTGTCACCTAAAGTGACGTCACAAAACGTTGATCACGACCGTGCGTAGATACCCGCAGATATTACCTTGATGATCCATCAGTTTGGAAATCATTTGAAAAAACTACTTCAAAATTCATTTCTAGCCATCAAAAGCATTGAAATCAGCATCATTCAGCATCGCAAAAAGTTGGTCACAACAAAACCTGATTATTTATCTGTAAGGGGTGGGGTAATAAAACCGGGCTTTAGTGAACTGGGATTTCAGATTCCAAATTGAATTTTTATTTTCAGATGCATGTTGTCATTAGCCTACACAAGTATAGTCCAGTAAAACAAAAACGGTGCCAAAAAGATGAACGGTTATAGAGATATGGCAGTTCTAAACTCGTTATTAATTTGATTAAAAGGGAGATAATTTCATAATCCGAAGACTTTGGGCTGCTTTCTCGTTCATTTAATAAACAGTTTTTGCTTTTAAAAGTTTATTTTTCGTTTTTCGACGTTTCTGACCCTCGTTTAACGCAAGACGTTTTGGTTTTGATGAATAAATTGCTGCTGAGGAATAAAAATGGTGTTTTTTACAGAAAGTTCGATAAATCTTGAGGCTATGGAGAAAAAATAAAACGGGCACAACTTTATGTGTGCTATATGCTCAGGACATATTTTGTTTTATTTTGTATGGCTACAACTTTGCTGGTTCAAAAGATACAGAACCTTATAAAACGGACGTTTCTTTTTTGTGTCAGTATATAATTCATAGAGCAAAGGTAACTAAATAACTGGTACACCTTAACTGATAATGAATATTGTTCTGTATTTTAGTTGGGCTGAGCTCAAGGGCTCTAGTATTTTAGCTGATAGCGTTTCTTAAGGCATGGTTATCGTGTTGCAGATCAAGTGTGTATTGTGATGTTAACGTCAATAAAAGAAATAAAATCTGAGAGTTTGTGTCAGTTAGTGCAAGGTTTGTTTTCGATGTCCTGTAACAATGCCGACGGCGAAACAGGCGAGATATATATGACAAATATTTTAATATGAACTGCTTTGATTTCCCAAGACGTTCGCAGACGCTTACACGGTATACATTGACGTTTTAAGTTCCCGTTGAGAACTTTCTGATATATACAACCAAACCACTTCCATGCAAAACAAAATGGAAAATATAATGTATACTATGAATAAAATGCGCGTTCAAGAAAGAATAACAACTATATCAGTTTACTTCTTTTCTACTAGTGTTGGGACCAATAGGGTGATATGTGGCATTCTGCTTTATGTGGCTTGTTATTTACTCCAATCATTGGGTAGGTGGGACATATTGCTTTTGGTGTGGATCTCGTCGGCGTTGGCGTCTGCGTAGCTTCTTGTCCGCACTCTGTCTCCTGAAGCGATGAACGGATTCTGACCAAACTTGCACTGAAACATCACTGGATGGGGGAAAAAGCTGATTAGATTTTTGGCGACCTTGTGTCATTTTAAAGATCACAGGAGGTCTTAGAAAGTTGAAAAAATGGCTTGTCTACACTACATCACCTTAAGAGATAAATAGATTTAATCAAAACTTGCATAGATATATCATTGGGAGAAGGACAAGAACTGATTAGAGTATTGTGACCTTGACCTTATTTTCTAGGTCACAAAAGGTCAAAGAATGTCGAAAAATGGCTTGTCTGCACTATACATGTATCTCCTGAAGGGATTGCTGTGTTTTGATCAAACATGCGAAAGTATTGAGGTGTAAAAGAACTGATTAAATTTTGGTGACCTTGACCCTGTTTTTACCTTCACAGGAATTTGTTAGATGATAAAAATGGCCAATCTGCACCATATCTCCTGAAGAAATGAATGCATTGTAATTAAACATACACAATATTTCTCTAGGACATGGAAAAGAATTTAATAGGAATCCTTGACATTCACCCCTTTTCATTTACCTTTAAACTTTACAGGTGTACCGCTAAACTTTAGCAGTGCACCTACATTTTTAGCTCACCTGTCAAGAGATAGTATAGCCTTGGTCCGTAGTCCGTCGTCCGTCTTCCGTCATCCGTCGTCGTCCGTACATTTTAAACATGAATATCCTAAGCCATCTGGCCAATCTTGATCAAATTTTGTGTGTAGCATCGTTACGGCTGGGGATTGACTGCATAAGGTTTTAGGGCAGATCAGATTGAAACTCTGATTGCCATGGTATATAGCACTAGACAGGTTTTGAACAGGTAAGCTGTCGGATGAACCCGTAAATCGCTATTGGTAGTTTCCGCCGTGTTGAAAGATTAAGTTCCCTATGGCAGGCTTGTCATAAGGTGAGTTGCTCGCATGATGCTGCTGATACACATGTTCTGATGCAAGCAATGTGAATCAGCAGAATGCCATCAATTACACTTAATAGCAAAATAAACGCATTTTTTTTTACTGTGCCTTTTTGCCTCATTAAAAGTAATGACATTTACTTTTCACATAGTACAAAAATTAACCTGTATGTGTCCATTGATTTTGCAGCGTTTTCTTTCCACAGTGCAATTCTTCTAAAAAATTATGCAGAGCTTTGTCAAAAAAGGCAAAAATCACAAAATCCTTGCTCAATGGGTCAAAACTTGAATTTCTACAAACGAGTTTGCTGCACGTTAGTTGAGCATGATGTAACCAATTTGTTAACGATACAAAACTTTAGAACATTTGACTCTTATGCTGTTAAATCTTACGTGTAAATATTTGCATTTTTTAAGCTCTTCGAAGTTTTTAAAAATCGTGTTAATCATCAAATTGTTCGATAAATCTGTTCATTTGGGATTCAAAACGAGTAAGGCTTTGGGCAAAGGACCCGTTTTTTCATGCATTAACGTTTGCCAGGTCCCGAGGGAGATGTTGACAACCGAGGCTGCAGGCCGAGGTTATCAATATCTCCCGAGGGAACTGGCAAACGTCAATGCATTGGAAACGAATGTTTGATCGCTGTTCTTGCATAAATTCAACGAATTATTCGTTAAAGTTTTAGAAAATTATGGCAGCGTATTTTATCACCGTTTGACAGCCAACGCGCAAGTGCATCTTTTATTACATATCCGTCTTCCTGGCCCGACAGCATCAAGCTGTTCAAAATGGCTGCCACCATTCTATTCAACCTCAGTATTTCTGAAAAGTGTACAAGATGGTCGTTGCAAATTCATCAACAAATAGCAGATACCTTGATCAAAGCAATAGCAATAATCTCCATGCAGAACGAGCCTTGTCCATTCATGTACCATCCTGCAGGTCTTGATTGCTGAGAGCTTTGGATACATGTTTTCTTTAACACTTATTTACTCTCCATTTGGCATCGTAAGAATAAAGACAACGTCGCTTTGAAACCTGTGTCAGTAGTTGATGACGTAATAAGAATACAAAGCATGTTGACGTCATAGAAATACATACGTAGCACACCACCATTTTCTGTAAATTAACCAAAAGGCGAGAGGCAAAGGGTGCATGGCAAACTTGATTTAATTAAATGGCCCAGGCACGAGCATATGAAAGTTGCCTACCCGTGCATCAACAACATGAAATCCCTTGTTGATAAACAGCTTTTCGCTGGTTGGTGCACGGCTGTTAATACCATACGACACTGCTTTTTATGCAATACTGTTGATTTAATGCTGGTTCAGCGCTATGTGTCTGCTGAGCTGGATTTCTTAGTAACATGATCCGAACGACGGTTGGTACATCCAGCAAAAACCAAGCGATCGTTCCTTAACCCATTAATGCCTAGCATTCCAAAACTTGGATATAGGCAAACCGTGGCGTCTGATCAGGGACTTTACTTTTGGCATATTGGGTATTTCTCCTCAAAATAAAACAAAATTCTAAGAATAAACTAAAACCTGACATCCTTTAAATGACAAATCGACTCATCCAATATATACAAATAGAAGAGTCCACTGGGCATGAAAGGGTTAAAGACCAACAGCTGCTCAAAGAACGAACTTTCTACAAAAAGTACAGCTTCTGTTTCTCTGTTTCTGTACGTTACAAACTAAATTCAAGCTTGAACATTATGTCTCTGGTGGTGGTTAAGAAAACGAAAAGACAAGATAAATAGGAAAGATAGAAATAAAGTGGATTGACAAGAAAGAAATAAATAAAAGTTTCCAGCCTGCATTATCCAATCTTCATAACTGTAGCTTGAAGTAAACGGTATAAAAATAATTATAGTTCAACCAGTACTCGAACCAACTAATGATAGTATAGACACTTTAACTAATACAGGGTATGAAATATTGCATTTATTGACATCTAAATCACAAAAATTACACAAACAGACGGCTGCAAGCATTTACAGACAATCTGTGTTGTTGTTTATCATTCTATTTCAGAACCTTTATCAGATTGCTGTTTATTTCAAAACTATTCCCGAGCCGTATTATTCTGATTCGATAGACACTTGATACATTTATCAAGATATTGCCTATCTGAAGGTAGGATAACTGTCAGGCTTGAATGATTATTTGTTTACTTTAGAAAATTAGGTTCCACTGATACTCTCTTTGACTGACATTTTAAAAGGCAATTTCGCTTCATACTTACAGCAACACCAAATGTCCAGTGATTAAGTACACCAAATATGCATATACGAGTTGGTACACAATTAAGTAAGCTTTGTCATTTAACGAATGAGTTTTTCACGAATTAGTCTTAAGGAAATGTTCGAGAAGGGTTGCAACCGAAAACGGTTGGAAGTTTGCGTAAATAAATAAAAAATAATTATTTGAGAATGAATTATAGGTTTTGATGTTGGGGATGGGGTTTGGAATCTGACTCAGGCAGTTCCTGAAGTGTAGTTACTCTTTAAATTTAAGAAAATCACACTTTTCCATTGTATGAATTTCAGGTAGCATCTATTTAGAACTCGAGAGAAGCATGGCATAGACACTGTATACCATGCTTATCGAATTATAAGTGAGATGACGCCACGCATCTGTTTCCATAGCAACTACAAAATAACAACCTGTTGTGCTTAGTACATGTACTTTGGCAGAATGACTTCTCGATGACGTCACTTTGATATCGATATGAACTCTTGATTGACGTCAGTGTATGCCATTCCCCCTGAGACATGACAAACTGAAATTCTTTTAACAGAAACTTCAGATTTTCTCAAACAAATAATTATTCTCAAGTAATATAATTCCGTGAATAATGTGTATATCTCCATGCTTTTCTGCCATTCTGTTTGCTTCCTTAGACTCAGAAGCTCTTCTTTACTGGAGTCATCCCTATATGGAAAAAAGAATCACCACAATCCATTTGAGAAGATAGTCATAACTGAAAACTGCAGAGGTGCTCCCTGAATGTTTACTGTTTCTTGCATCAAAATACCATACATAATCATTTCCCGATGGTTGTACTTTTTTCGCAAATTTTGGACATTCACAAAATTAGGTAAAGATACTTCTTTCACGCTTGTTGTCCAAATTACGTTATCACCAAAACTATTTGACATCGCGTTAACGCTTAACAGGCATCTTTGATCGGAATCAAATTATCGGCTTGCTATGCCAGAACCATTTAGGCATATTTGTACAAATAAATCTAACGACGAATAAACTTTAAAGCTACTAACAAAAACATCTGAACATAACAGACTCGATTTGGTCAGTAATGTACACCATAGATCAGGCTAGTGATCCACTAGCAGTGCATGTATGCATCCAATTTGTTTGGATTTGAAATCCAAACAGATTGTTGTTGTTGTTTGTTGTTTTTATTGTTTTACATCCACGGTAAACAGCTATGTTCATGTCGGGACGGTCAGTTACCCTAGCCACACTATTCCTGGGCAGGCTTAGGCCTGCTAAGCGGTTAACGAGTACTAAGTGGACAAAATTTCGCCAGTAACAGACAAAGCCCTTCTTGAGACAACGGAAGGAGAAACGAAAGTATGTGGCTGGACCGGGTATTGACCCAGGGACCTCTGGCTTTTGAGTCAGACGCGCTACCAACTGCGATACGCGACCCGGCTCCAAACAGATTGAAAGCGTATATGCGCTGCTAATGGATTGAAGCATATATGCGCTGCTAATGGATTGAAAGCATATATGCGCAGCTAATGGATTGAAAGCATATATGCGCTGCTAATGGTTTATATCATCATGTTTTTGAGGACTAATCTTAGCAAGTGGACAAAGGCTAAGCCAATTTAAGAAAACACCAAATAGGAGGGTTAACTGTCAGCAACGAAGCGCTTTGTTTGTCTACAGAAGAAATTTGAAATTCCTCTGAGACCTTCACTGACTGACAGTTTTAAAATGCATTTTCCATTTATTGCTCAGATCGCAGATTAATGGTATGATATTTCTTTTTGGTTGTTTTTTCGAGTATTTCTTTTTGCAAGATCTATGTGCTTTGAAGGCGGGAAGAACTGTAAAATTCTATCATTCGATGGTCACACAACAAAAATGCAGCAGTAAATTCTTTAAATACGAGTGTAGCTGTAGCAATATTGTGATTTGTTTTATTTTATTATAATTTGAAAAAATAACGGATTTACAGTAAAGACATCAAATTATAGCTTCCATACAATCTAAATTTAATTCATTAAGTGGTCAATATACATTTAAGGTGGTGATAATCATTGGTTTGTGGTGAATACAAAACACTGCATAAAGTACTCAAAATACTACAGATTATCACAGCCCTCAGCAGTTGCCTTCTCTATTTTGCTTTTCACAATTTAGATTTCCAAAAAGCATCACGTGTTGAGGCTCAAAACGGTTTATAAAAATGATCATAAAGAAGTTTGCGGCAATAAAAATTTAAACAGTAACTGTTTTCATGCAAAAGGCAATTTGGTTTGATGGTACTGCAGTACATTGAGAGTAATGTCCACTCATTTATTTTTCCAAGTCTTTCAAATTATCAAGTTGAATAGATAAATAAAAGAACGAGCCTGTCTCTAATTTTGCCGGTTCTGTTATTTTTTTTTCAACCTAATAAAATATGCTAAAGCAAACTTACTGAACAAAATGTTTGACTGGTGAAAGTTTACCTGCATGTCGACTTTGCACTTTTTCTAGACGATGCAGTTTTACGATAGTTTTGCCATAAATCGGTTTTTAATTTCTATGTTGTTTTATCTAAACAAAACCAAAAGCTTGGATTTCATTTACACAATGACAAGGCTCACGTTGACAGCTGAAAGTGTGCCCATGTGATGCTACAGGGTGTCCGCTCAAAGTGGTATGTGCTTGGCTGAATGTATTTCACTGAGTCACGATTAACTGGCTATGAAATGCATACTTTATTTGATGCATGGAACCTATACTGTGTGGACTACTTAGTTCAGTTTTTTTCAACGATCTGATTATGCTGATTCTGTACATTTCCATCTGAAGATATCAAAAGTGTAGCTAGTCTGTTATTACATTGGAGCACCTGCCAGTTCGGATGTAGTTAGATAATGTCTTCTTGGGTAGTCGAAGAATAATGCCAGTGACGTACAACATCCATTACTTATTTCAATACACCTATTAACTAGATTACGGCTGTACCTTCCGGCGCACTGATGTATATGCAAACACCACTGAGCAGAGTAGCGTCTTTACAACTCGATAACATCAGTCATTGATTAAAAAAAAACATAGGGATGCTGAAAAAATTCTGAGACTTATTCTTATAAGGATGGTTTGAGTCTTTGCTATTTGCATACTTGTATTGGATACTTGGGTCCCAAACAGCTCAATTTGTATTTTTTTTACTCAGTTAAATGTTATATCAGACAGTTCCGGCAGGAACCTATTATTCAGGCCTTAAGATGTCTATGAAATAATTGGTGCTAGCCAAAAGTACTTGATAAGTACATCTTCAGTGATATAAACGTCATATTATGCCAACTTATTTAACTAGCCTTTCCAAAATATATGACAGAATGTATAATAAATGAGACGATATACATATCAATTCGTATAGCAGATGCATGATCAAATAAACGAAAGCAACGTTGTTTATTATTGCTATTACACTTACATCGATGGAAAGTCTGAGGTGAGTATAACAACTTAACACCATAACGGTCATTATCTGCACTGATATTCGTTCAAGCTCTCTGTCAGAATATTCTCTGTCAGAATATTCTGACACATCACCTGATAGTAACTTTAACTGTAAAGAATTTAGTATACTTATAAATCCTGTAAGGGATAGTGCCTGTGTGTAAGGATAGTTAACCCGTGTCATACACCACCTCCATGTATCATGGGGAAAGCCACGAGAGGCCAAAATTTCATATAAAAAGGTCGAAAATTCACATTCAAAACTTGTTGTATTTTTATTATTATAAGTAAAGATGTATTAAAAAAGGAAGTGCTTTAAGCAGTGTTTGCATTTCCTTAAGATGGTATGCCATGAAGAGCAAATACGCAGTACTTCTTTCGTTAAATAGTATGCCCAAGTTTGCAAGGATTTCGTTCACCAGGGAGACCAGATTATTAATGTCAAAAAATGTGTCTCATTGTTAAATGATGGGAGAAAACAGGAAGCTGTACACAGACACATTATATTGCCTCACAAATGGTGAGCACAAGGACTTTGCTGACAATTATTGCCTGTACATCTAACAGAGGCCACATTTTAATTATTCAGGAATGTCTTTTTTGTTCAGTATATTAATTTCCGCTTAACACAGCTGTTTCTCTTATGCTTGAGGACCTATTCCGCACCAATGTAGAATGCCTGTGGTTTCCAGTGCCAGAGGAGAAATCATTTCCTTTATGGGTTGACCCATCTTACCCACATTAAGAGGTAAGCATGAAATGGTAGAGTAACTTCCCCTGTAAGTGCATCTATTTACATGAAAAGCTGGCTGCTAAAGAACGAATCATGAAATTATATAGAATGAAAATAATAAAAAACAATATGACAACTAATACTAATAATAAACTATGTTCCTTTCCCTAAGCCGGCCTCAGACTTAGTGGCTTTAACATCAGCTACAACGCTGCCAACACCTTCTAACAAAGTAAGAGATAGCTGTCTACAATTTGATTTTCATGTATACAGACAGCATTTTTACATCCTTATAGTCAGTTTGCTTCCAACTGCAAACGGGGGTTTGCCTATTTTCTCGAAAACGATGAAAGTTCCATCAAATGTTCTAATTTGCTAATGATTCCTATAACTATACATGACAGAAAACGAACAATCCAAATTTTTGGATCCTTTTGTAAAATATTTTACATTAAGAGTAATGCAGAAACTGAACAGTTTCACTGAAGGCATCGCACGCTTGGTAGAACAGCCAAAATATTTTTGAAAGGCAATAGCGTAAACGTGTTGTTTACTACAGGTGTGGGCGTTATGAATGAAATAGTGAAATGTATTCACCTGTCTGCACGCGTAACGCATGGTGTCACTGGTCAGGTGATACTATGTTGTAAATAAACATTGTCCCAGTTTATAGTTTTGCCTGTAAAACGTGTATGTTTCAAAATTTGATAATATATGGATGAAACAAAAAGTAGAAAAAATGGATTTAGAATTAAAATGCAATTATTTATGCAAATTTTGTTCTAGGGATAGCATACATTGGTCACAGGCTCTAATACGTAAGACTAAATGGGAATTCCAACAGCCAACTTTTAAGAGTGAAATTTACATATTTTAGGTCCTTTTTGTATAAAAAAAAACTTATTATGCGAAGCCTCACATTTCTATAAAATTATGAGTTTGTTATGTATAGCATAGAGATTAAGATTAAGCAATTCGAAAATCTTCTACCTCTCACCAATTTAGAGAAAATAGTGGGGATGCCGTTTGCATTTCGGAGCAAACGGACTAAACCGAAAGAATTATAATATTAGCAATAATAGTCAGTTCCTTAAAAGTCACAAATACATTGTATAGATAGTCTTTAAATTCACAGATTATCTACAAAGGACCAGTTGCCATAAGGGGGTTTTCCTGGTACAATTATACTTGAATAATATTTTGCGAACAATTAGCCCTATGTAGGGGACTTTCATCAATAAAAAGTTTAAGTCAAACGGTGCTTTGGTTTTATGTACACACAGTCTTAAAAGTGTGTGGGGTAATTCCATACTAGTCGACCCTAATAAAACTAATTGGTAATTTATTATATTCCAATAATAGACTGACTAAAGGTTGTGGCATATATTCATTAGGCAGTAGACACACTCTAAGATGCTATTAGTTTTTCGTGCCCACTACCTATATGTGCTATAACATATCATTTTATTAGCATTTTTGTTTTATTTTTGTGTATTTTGCACCTACCAACTTTGCAGAAAACACAACGTTTCTCCATCAAGCAATAGAATTGCCCTTCCTTAAGTGCAAGTATTTGTCAATTTTCAATTTGCGATTGCAGAATTATGAGGATTTTTGTAAATACTCTGAAAAATTAGTTGTGTGCCCTTGTATGCAGAAAATTGTGATAAATATCTGAAGAAAAAAACGTTAATTTTGTATATTACAGATTCGTCATTCATTTAGGTGTCATCCATAGTCCTACCATTCATAAAAACGGCTAAATACAAATCATTATGAACAGCGGTTCACTTTCATTTCCTAATAAGATATGGGTTGATGTGCATAAATAGAGTCATATAACGAGCAAAGAGTAGGGAGAGTTGATTTGTGAAACAGAATAAGATTGCTCCACAAAATATAGATTTCCTTTTCATATTTCCCCGTCGAGCCATTCGGTATAAACAGACATGAGAAATTGACCGTGAACTATGCCTGTACATTGTTATAGTACTAATTATTAAGTTAATGATATTGAAAGTAGTTGTCAAATCATTTTTAAACCGATAAATGTAACACTCATGGACATTTTCTTTGTTTAAAGTTAACTAACAGGGGCTATTTAATGACGAAACTGTTGTGAGAACCTTGTAGCGATACCTGACTATAAAATATTTTATAAATTTATACCACCGATAGAGCAATGGTACTTTGAATATTCTGACAGTATTGATTGAGAAAACAATGCTGATTCAGATCAGACCAGAGACTGCACTGTTTGCCAACCGTGATATGAAGCATGTTCTTATGAGATAAATGGACTTCTCTAAGCTCGAATATGAAAAAAAGCCCATTATAAAGATAGTTAAGGTGTCTGATTATTAATGCAAACTACATTCTTTTCAAAGGTGTACTCAAATCTACATTTTTATCTTAAAGCATGTGAGCGCAGAGGGTTCTCAGTTTGGCCACATAACTTTCAAAATCATAAACATGACTAAAATGGTAAAAATACAATGACCAGGCTTGGGACCACAGTCATTGTGTTGCTTCTGTTTAAATGCATCGCTTGACTGGTAACCAGAAACTAATACTTATTTTGTGGAGCGATTTTTCATCTCCCGCGATTGTTTGCCAGTCATATGACTCAGTTTAAATGCATTATCCCACATTTTATTACCCAACGGGGACCCCCTGTAGTTCAGTCGGCTTAGCGCTGGCCTGCTAATCTAGAAGTTCAAGGTGCAATCCTCGCTGGAGGTGGGAATCTTTTCAACTGAAAACGAGGTTTCATTGCATACAGCCATATATTATCACCAACAAATCGTCCTGATATGACTGAAATACTGTTAAAAGGGATGTAAAATCGCAAGTCATCCATTCATCCATCACTGAACGTGATGGTGGAACCACTTTTCATAATGATTTGTGTTTAGAGATTTAACCACTGGTAGGGCATTGGAGACTTTAAGTCTGTTACATACAAAATCGACATCTTTCATACTTTAAATACAATATTCTGCTTTCAAGGGCACTATCTCATTTTTCAGAATATTTACAGAAAAATCCGAATAATTCTGCAATGTCCAGTCATTGACAAATTTTTGCACCAAAGGAAGGGCAATTCTATTGCTTGTTGGAGAAATGTTGTGGTTTTCCGCAAAGATGGTAGGTGCAAAATATACAAAAATCTAAAAATTACAAATGAAATGATATGTTTTAGCATAGCTATGTAGTGGACACAGAAACCTTATAGCATCTTAAAGTATGTCTACTGCTTATTTATAATATGCCACAACCTTTAGTCAATCTATTATTGGAAGACCATAAATTACCAATTAGTTCATTATGGTCGACAGGTATGGAATTACCCCACCGACTTTTAAGATATAGTTCACACAAAACCAAAGATCCATTTGACTTACACATTTTATGAATGAATGACCCCTACATAGGGCTTATTGTTCGCAAAATATTATGCAATTATCATTGTACCAGGAAAACCCCCTTATGGCAAATCACACTAATTTAATGGAAAAAATGTAACTGTTCCTCAGCTTGAATTGGCCTCTGAAAACTAATAATACTTTATACGCGATGCCTTTCTTTGTTATTGGCAGTTTTATACGGACAACAGAGCTTTTTCTTGTGGCGCATTTACGTCAGTGCTCAGTTTAAATGGGAAATCAACGTTCTTGTCTGTGAGTTGAAGACATTTAGTTAATAAACTATGGTTTAACGAGGTTAAGCATAAACGTGTGTCATTCAAACCATTTCATTTCTTTAATATTTCTTGAATAAGAACAAACCCTGGTGCGGAGTCTTGTACAAGCGTCATTCAAGTGCTAATATGCATTGGTTTCGAAAATAGGGCCTCTCTCGGTTGCAGATTTTACAAGCTATGGCGCTAATATGGTTTCAAACAAGCAAAAATTTAGCTTGTTTGTACGTTATGCGACAATATGATTTTAATACCCTGTGCTATATAGAATTAATTTTTCATAAAATCTGTTAACCTGTGAAAATAAAAGTGAAGCAGTTCATATAATGTCAAAGGACACAACTGTTCCATCTTAATGTGTAGGTGAACTGAGGAGCAATGACTTCAAAGGCTTAAGTGTATATTATTCGCGAACGTTACTCACATGCAGAGACATCATTTTATTTATCATTTGAAAACGTTGTGTCACAAAAATCGTATGACCACACGTGTAATACCACTTTGGTGCGTACATGAAACGTCTTGACAGCGTCTATGTCAACAATGCCTTTTTATTGAAAAATGTTCATGCTCAAGGCGAAAAAATCCAATTTTAATCGGCCATATAATTAACAGAATCTTTCACTCGTGGCCATTTTATATGTAATTTATGAAACTCGCCGAAGGCTCGTTTCATAAATTTCATATGAAATGACCACTGGTCTAAGCTCCTCTATTTCCATAACGTATGAGACGCGCAATCAGAAGCTTGCACAGACAAGACTTGTCAATGCATTTGCAGCTTACTCAGATACTGGTTGTCCTTGAAAAAAAAAAGATACAAAACAATCAGCTGCGCACGGCTTGCCACAGAACGCATGTACCATGATTGGTGCCAGTATGCTATTAACACATTAATTTGATCAGTGTACTAGTCAGAGATATATTTCTATTGACAAATTATCTGATATGAGTCCCGAAACGAGAAAGTCAACAAAATGGCATATGCGCCCAGTGCAGACACAGATCAGCCTGGGCTCAGACTTAACAGAGTCTTCGCTTTGCGCTGAGCGGATGCCCAGACCGATCTTAGTCTACGCTGGACGCAGATTCCACTTTGTTTGTTTTCTCGTGCCGCGGCTCGAATTCTTTTATAAACAACAATAGGCATGACCTTTTTGGCTTTTCAATCAAAATATAGTACTATGATGAGAAGGTAATACCGTTGTCGCTGCCGGTGCTATCGACAATGTCGGCACAAAGCAAAGTGTCTCATGACTGTGAAAAATGCTATCGGTACTGACTTGTCATTGGGAAAAATTCTAGGAAGTCGTTTTTTGAGTCAGAAGTCGACAACTCATAATTGTAAATAGAAAGTTAACCAGTTTCAACGTCACCCATATATGAATATGATTTACTAATCATGTATATTTTGGAACATTTTTACTTCAAAGAAATAAAGACAGTTGTTCAGTTATTTCTAAAATAAGGTCAGTACTCCATACACCATGTAACGACAGTATTTCGTTCCAAACGCTGTGTTCATTTAGTTTTATATCAGCGGATGAACAGTTTATGTAGACTTCTTGAGTTGTATACGTTTTTCAGACAAAATAGATACAGTTACGAGATTTTCATTATAATTTTTTCGTCCCAAATGTCCGATGCAACACTCTCGTCTAAAAGCAATTCATTCGTACGTCTGGGTTATTCTGTAAAATACCCATCAGGGTACTGAAAATTACATTGCTAAATTATATGACCAGCAAAATTGTGTTTTCTGCTTTATTTCGTATTAACTGTAACAGTAATTGATATTTAGGATAAGGCAAGTCGGGAAGAACTGCTAGAGACCAATAAACGTTAAGTTTTACCGTTGGCAGCGGCAAGTATAATGGTCAACGTACCAAACTCGTAAGTCCGAATTGATAAACCAAATAAACATTGACAAGTCCGATAGGTTTAGATTCACAGACATCAGATTCTAGCAAGTATTAAGCAGCATCTGCCTATAAAATTATACACGCCGTGTCTAACTATCTAAGGGACTTTCCGGTGAAATTGAAGATCCGGTATGGGAGCCTGACTATGTTTCGGTATTGGCCATCAAATCAAAAATAAGTTTAGAAACGGCAACGCCGCACAGAGCAGCGAGCTCATTGTGTCTGCAATAGAAACGTCATTATATAAATTTCGCTCTACGAGCACCCTGTGACAAAACTTTGTTGGTACAGTATCGGCAGCGCAAAACCGTACAATTTTCGCGTTTTGAACGCGTGTGCAACGCGTTTTTCGTGCGTGTGTATGAAACGCGTTTTGAAACGCGTTGACTCGCGTTTTTCGCGTTTATCTCGTTTTCCAAATATCCAATCAAATCGCTTCCCGAGAAACCCATGCGAAACGCGTGTTATCCGCGATTTTCGCGTAGCATAACTTAACCAATCAGAAAAATTATCAATTGGATTTATAAACAGAGTCATATTGTTTTCATATAAATATTCTTAGTTCGTTTTCTGTGCTTTTAATTATGTTCGCAGTAAGTCTCATAATCGATAATATATTTTCAATCAAAGCATTGTTTGCACTTTTTTAGGTAACCGGAAATAAAGATGAGATTTTCGGTTGCGATCCAAAACAACATTTTGGACCTGCATCGTGACGGACTTTCAGCATCCGTTGACGCTGAAAAAGTTTATTCTCTCAAGCTTTTACAATAATTTTGGGGGAATTGGAGAGTCACAAAGGGCTTAAATTTAAATAATTTCAAGTTCTAGCAAAAATGTGTTGTTTTCGGTCCTGAACCTGGCACCGGGATTTCATTATTATTTCCATAGATCTAATTTTCTTTATATACTTCGTCGAAAATAATTGGGAAAAAGGCAAATCCTTACCAAATTGCGTTGGCTCTCAGTTTTTCAATCGCATTGTCAGTGAAGCTAGGAACCAGTGTATACGAGACCGAAACGCGTTCGACAAACACAATTTTCATTGGTCTACACACCAAACGCGTGCGCACGCGAAGTCACGAAAAACGCGAACTGGAATCGCAGTTCTGATTGGCTAAAGCGAATTTCGCGTACAAACGCAATTGTTCGCGATTTTATGCAGCAATTCGATTGGTTATTTCACAAACGCGTTTCTAAATCGCAAAACGCGTTTGAAAAATACGCGTTTCGAACGCGTTTTGAACGCGAATTTCTTGCAAAGCGCATGTACGGTTTTGCGCTGCCGGTACTGTAAGTAGCTTCATTTTATCAACAAAATCTTGGTAACTGAAACAGGCTCTGACATAGCGGACACAGAGGAACCGGTTAAAACTTGAAAGTTAACGATGATAAAACTGAAGTCATTCCTATTATTATAAAATCTAGAAAGAAGCTATCCATTGTAAATACAGAGACAGTCATCTAAGTATGAGGCAACTTAACTGGATTCTGTAATACCCAAAGTAGCTTAATCAATCGTTTTCATATACTTCAGATGTCTCTCAAACACTGATATCTCAAAGTACCCTCTAATATCAAAGCGCATAGTATGGATATATTTCGTAGGTTTCTTTGTATTCAAACTCCGGATATCTCAACTACTAGTATCTCTAAGTTTAATCCAACAGAGAACTAGAGCAAGTGAGCAGGGGCTCACGTACACCCACGACCAGTGCCATCGCCTAATGAAAGCATCCTTTACCACAAAACTGCAATGTTATTGTCATACATGTACATAATTCAAAGTTCGTGACCTTGACCTTATGTCACCAGCAGCACCTAAATGTGTGAACTAGTATGATATAAACATAGTCATGTATCATTAAGCTCCATTCAAGTATATTTATAGAGCTATAATCCAAAACAATACAACAAATGGCTAAGTCCTAGTTACTGACCCCAGGCCCCACCCATGAGCCTGACCCTGCAGCTTCAGATCCAAAGTAATGCTATAGATATATCACTAACCAAATATGGAAGAAATCTTCAATGCAGTTACAGAGATATGAGGAATCAAAAAGGTATAACGCAAAACTTTGACATAATGAAAATGCCTAAGTCCTAATTACTGACCCTTGGCCCCACCCTGGGGCCCGACCCAGGGGCTTAGACAGTTAACATCAAAGGCAATGCTATAGAAGTATCATAAACCAAATATGGAAAGAATCTGATATGTAGTAATAGAGATATGAGCAATCAAACTAGGTTTAACGCAAAACTTTGACGTAAAGTTGACGAACGGACGAACGGACGAAATGACAAAAACTATATACCCCCTGACATACTTCGTATGTCGGGGGTATAATAAAAGGCCATAGGCCAAGCGTCGCCTGATGTTTTAGTTGTGCCACAGACTGAAGCCCTTTATTCAGTACAAAGTAACTGTATGGCAAAAACAAACGAAAAATGTCTATAGCAAAGGCATAAGCTGGCCCTCTATGAAGTTATTCAATTAAAAACTTAAGTTTAGAAACGGGCGTTTGTCTGAAATATATCAATGAAATATGTTCTAAGGTTTATCACCACTGAAACTGTAGGCCCTTTAAGAATGCACAAAAAACAATAAGAATGTTTACCCAATAACAAAATAATAACGGCCATAATCCTGCTAATTTGAATCTGTCGAAACATGAACATGCATATATGAAAATTCAGCCCACTTAAATGAAAAGTTCTCGAGTTATCTTTTTATCTTTAAGAGAATGTCTATTATCTAAGAAAGGGGGATAACTCTTTTATAATCAGATTTATCAAAATACCATAAACTAATAGCATACATAATTCAGCTCTCTCGGCCAAACGTTCAATAGTTGGAAAAAATGCAGAAAATGACAAACGGGCATAACTTTGGCAAAACTTAGAAAATTAAAATTCCAAATTCACATGCACATCTTCAGAACATATTTAAACATTTCAGCAAAGTTTCAAATCAATATCATAAAAGATATGGCAGGAGTTGCGGGGACACAGCCTCAGTCAGCAAGGGCCGTAACTCCATCAGAAATAGCCGAAACAAACATCGGAAACCACACGCACACCTTCATTATAATATGAATACAATCAATGAAATTTCAAATCAATTAGATGAAAGACGTAGGCAATGTTGCGAGTGCAAGGTTTCAGACGGACGGGCAGACGGCTTTTTAGAGGCTGATTAAATGACAAACACTATAATACCTGATCAAATCATAACTATCTTAACCTTAAATATTTGTCCGTTCACTTCAAAGATTAAATTCATATAGCGTACCTTCTTGATAAAGCTCAGTTTTGCATTACTGAAAAGCTTAATTTAAGCTTCATATGGATGCTAACTTAATGTCACGGGATAATCCTCTAGGTTTTCCTGTCATTTTATTTTAAACAAAAAGCAAGTTTTGAGACATCTTCTTGGGTTCCCTTTCCAGTATTTAGTCACCTCTAAAAAAAGAATAATATCCCTAAAAAGAGCCAATTCTTTCCTACATGAGAAGTCCCTTACACCAATTTTTTCTTGGAAGAATTAACTGTCCTAGATGTGTTCCCACATAAAACTTTATCTGCATGCATTTTATCTGCAATTATTTTCAGGCAACGTCGATTCTTGGGAACACAACTGCTATTGGAGACAAAACGGCTAACTGATTCACCATAAGATGAATAAAATGCTATTTTCTGTCGAAATTCCATCTAATCAAAAGTAATCTATTGTATTAGACGTTAATAAATCTCTGGCTATGAACTCTTCAAGCAACAACGCAATGTAATTGAGCTTTCTCATTCATAGAAAAGGTTATCTACAAATCCATACACGAATTCAATACTGTGTTAAAATTGATACTGGGGAAATTGTACACTACTCAAGATATTTAAAGGAGCACCTATTGATTTTTCCATAGACGACAGTGCAACGCATCCCCACTTGAAAGTCAATTACGAATAAGATTTTTAAGACTATTGATAAGCGGATACGAGAGTATTCAAAGAAGTTTTTCAAACGCTGGGATAACTTTGTTATTGTCACGGACTCTTAAAAAATCTCACGCCCGGGCCGAGGATCGAACCCGGGACCTTTCGATCTTAAGTCTCGCACTCTACCACGTCGCTATAAAAGCCGGCTTGTACCGCAAGGCAGTACAAGTGTATGATATACCTGATTACCTACACCCTGTGACATTCTCCCCCACCAAATTGGACTTCGTCCCCGAAGTTCCAGGCCAAAGAGCTGCATATAGAAATAGGCTCGAGGAATTACTGCACAAGGGTCAGGCTGGATTTTACGTTGGGCGCCATTTGTCACGGACTCTTAAAAAATCTCACGCCCGGGCCAAGGATCGAACCCGGGACCTTTCGATCTTAAGTCTCGCACTCTATCACGTCGCTATAAAAGCCGGCTTGTACCGCAAGGCAGTACAAGTGTATGATATACCTAATTACCTACACCCTGTGACATTATTAATTGAGCCAGGTTATTCAAATTACACCTTACCCAGACCATGCATAATACACATATATGCGCTAAAATATCATGTGTGTAGAATAACTTTCTGAGAAGTTCAGACATATTGGATTTAAAGGTGTAGGCATTAATATCTGTATAATTTTTTTTTTTTTTTTTTTTTTGTGTGTTTTTTGCAGATGTTAAACTAAGTGACAGTTATCATTTCATATCACCAAAGTCATGCGGTCGCTAGGTAACATTCGAATATTACAGAATCTAAACAATTTCTGTCTTTGGGCGTTTGCCCCCGTAAAATAAGCTGCAAATGATATGAAACAAAGCTCCCCCACTATATTTTCTTTCTTTTTTTAAAAAAAAACATTAGTAATTCCGGAGTACTTTTTAATCAAAATAAATGTCGTTCTAGGATAAGTTCATCTACTTCACCTTCTGAGCACATATCTTCTTAAAACAACCAGTTTATTTGATACTTTGGTGTCCCGAGAAACATAATGTTGCTACTTAAACGATTAATTATATTATGACTGATTTTAGTATCGTCTACCTACTTCAGTATTTTTTCGTATCTCCCAACGAAATTCGAATATATACAAACGTGTTACACTTAGATACGGTTCTTTAAATGGACCACTAGAAGCCACCGTCGCAACCCTTATGATAATATTCGTCCGCTGCCTAGCAACAGAATGTTGCAAAACTCATGGCTTTCCCAGAAATAGTTGAATAGAAAGAAGAGATGATGCATTTGAGAAATTTAAATCGCTTCATTTGCTATTGATTATCATGTCTGTAATTATGTCAGTTGTGGAACTTATTGAATGACCCTTGTAAAATCAATACTATCATAGCAGATTCTCCACAGCAATGTAAGCAGTACATTAGAAATGTCAGTAACAGATTTGTGAAGGGGACTTAAACCGGTCAAACGAAGTCTATCCCTCGCCAAAGCTTGTATTTTGATTTGTTTAGTCCGCTTTGAGATCTTCTAGGTCATCAGAGATTCTCACAAAAATACGTCTATATCAAGTAAAAAAAGACACCATGGTGAAACAAAGGTTAGACCCAACAGAAACTTAGACACTGGAACTTGGGAACAAACGAAAATCACCTATTGAACCCGGAAACCCAACCAAAGGCAGGAACGCATTGGGTACCAAACGCCTATATATTATCTGCTTCATATATAATAGCTTGCTTCATTAGGTCTGAGGTTCGACCCACTTGAGTGCAACTGAAGAAGTCAATAAACCTGTCAATCACAATGCGGTTAGAAACCAATAATGAGGTCTATCTAATATAATTCATATTTAGCATGTTTTAAAATAGCTGACTATTGATTCACTGAAGAGCAACCATGATGCTAGGACAAAGGTTTGAGCTTCGTATGACCGGTTAATGCCTCTCAAGTAATTTATTACTGACCCTTTTGCTGTGGTGTATTCAGTATGATATTTTCTTTTACTTATCAATAGTTATCGAACATTTGGTTTGTTTCGTATGTTTCCTCACTTTTGCCCTTATGTAAGTATGTGGGGACAATAGAAATAATGTAATGATAGAAGTGCATATGCCTTATACATTTATGTTTGATATCCATTAGCTTTATCACCACCTACTGAGGAAAAGTTTGTTGAAAGCACCTACTTGGGAAAGGTATGTTTAAAGTCCTCTTGCACCAAACCCATTTTCTAAAAATGTTTCTAAACGAAAGTATGATTCACAAGGCAATTCCATTATCACCGAATCAAAACGTAAAGAATCCTGAACTGTTACATGTATCAAAATGGGATAACGTCGTGTCAAAAAACCGTGTGACCACACGTGTAATAACACACTGGCGTGAACACGTAACGTCATTGACAATGTCACTGTCAACAGTGCGTGTTCTTATTGAAATAGTGTTCATTTTGAAGGCGATAAAATTCCATTCTAAAGAGTATGTGATAAACCAAATCTGACGCTCGTGGTCATTTCATATGAAATTTATGAAACTCGCCGAAATGACTACTCGTATAAGATCCTTTATGTACACAAATTTAAAGGACGACATTCTGTCTTGCAAAACAAGAACCAAGTTATATTTTCGTATGATATATCCAAACCATTGACATTTTCATGTTCTTGTTTGAGATGCAATGTTCCACAAATAATCATTTCAAAAAAAACGTAAACATATCTAAAAGCGGGAATTATCGAATGTTCAATTTAAGAGATTCTTGGTCTGCTATATGCTTCAAAAAGGAACCACAGTGATTATACAAAATTAGGATAGTCATTTTGTATGATATAGTGTTTTTCTCTCGTGGACTCTTCCGAGATGCAGTAAATGCAAAAAACTTCTTGATACAGTGTGCTAAATATAAACAGTAAAAGAGTAGGGCTTTGTGTGCGTTTTGTTTAACATCAATGCAATATAGCATGTCTCATTTAGTAATACACTTCTTGTCAGTTAAACTCGCCTCCTCAAAAACTAAATTAACCACGCCGTACAAAACAGATTCTGAAGGCAAATGACACATTTCTAACAAACAGGACTCACATAGGACTGCGAAAGCCGATCACAGTCTTCTCTGTTGCATCAACTACCTATGGAGCTTGAGGAATCAATTTTATGAATTAACAAAGACTCTTATGAAACTAAGCTTATGTGCAGAATAATCTAACTTTGATATTATTTGCATATGCAGAAATTACCTCTATCGCGTTGCTCGTTCCAGTTGTCTTCTTTAATAACGATGTTCGTGACAAACCAATGGAATTATCTTTGTTAGGTGTTTACGGCATATCAATTATGATCTCTCAACAACCACTCTTTCAGGATATCTTGTCAGAAATTGCAAGCAATGAGAACGTTGGAAAGGCGTATGTTATAATTACAAAAACTGCTGTAAAATCACACACATACCAATTTTCTCACCATTAAAATTCTTATTCAAACTCACTTTTGTTCAAACTAGGAGCAAAGTACCAAACCCGTAAGCCTGATCTCATAAGCCACAGAAACATTAAGACATACCAGTAATGTACACAGACATGGACCACAAAACAAGGATGCGACCAGGTGCTCGCAAGTAGCAAGCATCAACATGCATATTATGGTAACCCGTCATGCCTAAATATCTGATGGACGAGTCAGTGAAAATGATAGTACGGTAACTGAAAGCCGAACTATTCCGCAGCCGAAGAGACCTAGAAAAAGTCACAGTCACAAAGAACAACCAACCCAAGATATCGAAAGGAGAAAAGGAGAAACACGAACATAAAGTCGGAACAGTATAATTTCGATTACAGACGTACTCAGTCCAACATAAAGGAACAGCAACAAACCGTCTTAGAACAGTCCTTAGAAAAGCTACTAAGGGTTTAACCTATTATGCTCAGTGGACTCATCTATCATTATCATATTGATGAGTTCATTTGTCAAATAAAGGGTGTCTGGTTAAGTTTATACTGTATTTATAAATTTTATTTTATTTCAAGGAGAAATACACGTTTCTTTTATGCAAATAGTGTAGACGCTGATCAGACGCCGCATATTGCGGCGTCTGAACTGAGTCTACACTATTCACCTATGTCCTATTTATAGAGGCTAGGCATTGACGAGTTATGGTTACTTTATTTCTGAAACCTCACACACACTTCTTGTGCATCTCCAAAAGGAAGTCTGAAAAGAGATTTACCAATCCATCAGAAAAACTTTGAAATGATATAAAAACCTGATTAAACACAGGCTGAATTTCACTCGCAACCAGTTTTAAAATAATCAATTATTTTGGTACCACCTGCTTCCTTATCACTATCTACTTATTGTTTAGTGTCTTTGGATTTACCACTTCCTTTTTCAATCAAATGTTGTATTCACTTTGTTTTAACGTCCGTCTCATTCCGTTTTAAACAAACCACTATTTTCTATAGAACTATGAATTTTCTCTCACCAATGCCAAAATGTTCTCAACAGTAAATGCTTTGGAAGCAATGGATACACCAAGGAATGAAAATAGCAGATTATGTTTAATTGCGTTGTTCATGACCAGCTATGGAATGTGTATCACCGACCAGGCCCTCTAGCACCGGTTTAAGCAGAACTCTTTTTAGTGACTCTTCACGAACACTGATCGCAAATGACTAGAAATTAATGTATATGATATACACTATGATGATGTAAGGGAAGATGTTTTACAGCCGCCACCAGCAGCAATGCACCTAAATAAGCTCTGAAAGTTAGATCGTTTGAAAGCAAGTTTATTTTCATTTCTTGAGGCGATTGAGATATTTAGTATTCCGTAAGAACTTCAACATGAGTTGTTTTTTTTCTTTTCACATAACCCACTAATTTTGAAGAAAACCGACATCGATGAAACGCTGAGGAAAACGCCTTAGAGAATACAAGGGGCCGTATGTATAAAACAACTTAAGTGGTTGCCATGCTGTTGCTTAGGCTAAATCTTTATGAAGCAGATTCTCTACAACTATGAAATTTGCTCTGGAGGAACAGTTCCTCCAGAGCAAATTTCAGTAGTTGCAGGGAATCTCCTTCATAGAGATGCAGCCTTAGCAACACCATAGCAACCACTTAAGTCCTTTTATAAATACAGTTCCAGGTCGTTTTACTGAATTTTCTAAAACTTAGACTGACCTGTCATAGTGACATGAATCATGAGTTTGGTTTCGATTCTTTTAAATTATTTTGTCTATTTAAAGGTCCTTGCTGCATTCAGCATCTCTTTCCTGTTGCCCTTGCCTGTCATCTTTTCCGGGCGTAATGTAAATGATCAGGGTTTCCACTGCTTGTCATTTTATCTACAGCTTTTGGGCGCATTACTAGATTGTAAAGCAAACTTATTCTAGTTTCGGATGATTACGGTATTTAGTTTAGGTGTTCCAAGTTTTACAGTTTTTACAGTAACAATCTAAAAACGAGGACTTTGACAAAGCTAATTCGTTTGTCTAAGTCTGCAAAACGGCATTTTGAGCGGAATGTCCGAGATATTTATGTTTATTTACACTAAACGGATACGTTAATGAGATTTGTATAATTATTTGTTCTTCACGAATGTCTATTATAATACATTCGTCTCGGAAACTAATTCATTTATAAGTCTGGTTGTTCGGGCAGAATGTCAGTTACAGCCAAAATAGCTGTTTACAATCGTACTGCCGTATGCGATTCGACGGCTGATTATCTCAACTATCACCAACTTTAACAAAACTGTGGATAAATCAGACAACTTAAATTTGCGCTCTGAAATGGCAATGGATTCGCCGCTTTTTACATTTAATTTAATGTACGTAAGCCTCCTTTTCACTTTCAAATCAATCTATGTATTATTTCGCCAACTGAAATATTTGTCGTATATGAGGTGATTGTAGAGGTCACTTCATGCAAAAAAAATATCGTTTCTCGAAAATTATAAATAATTTGTTATTACACTGCGCTGAAAGTAAATGCACTCTGCTCAAAGTATTTAAAGCAACACTGTATATCATTTCCATATTATGAAGTCTCTTTATAAAAATCTTCACCAACATAACATAAATTATAAATAGGTTCAGCTATTGTGATCCTTTAAACATTTTGAGCAGTGAATTATTATGTGCTGAAATGCATTCTTCGCTGTTGGAAAAAGTAATCACATTCATGAATTTTCGCATTTAGAAGGTGATTTTTGGAGATAAGCAACCGTGGTGTTTGTTAATGCTTTTCAAAATTATTAGGAAGCGTAATACAATACAGATAGATATAACATAAAATTTTCAGGGGTGTAGGTATACCTGAATACATTTTAAGGGAAAGCAACTCTACCTTTGTTATCCTTTCTTCGCAATGAGGGTCAACTCTTAAAGGAAAGAATTTTCTCCTCCACATTTAGAAACTTGACGACAAAACATGGAGCTTTCCTCATACATCTCCACAACAATCTGCTGAGGAATAATAAAGCCCATAAGGCCCTCCCGACAACGATATCATTGTATATGGACTAAGGTGAATGGAACCACTTCCAGCAGTGGCAGTTCGTAACAAAAGTAATTGTTCCCCATTTCATTGGGACGGCTTCAGAATTTGCAAGTCGAAAAGCAAATTCCTTTCTTAATTAAAGTTGGCTGTTGGTTGGTATGGGTTAAACGGCTCTTTGAGACAATATTTTCGTCTATATCGAGCCGCCGCGTCCCAGAGAGAGGGAGAAAGAAAGAGATATCATAAAAGAGAGAAAAGTAAATGTATAAACAACCCCAACCCGCACCTACTGCAAGCACAGTAGGACCTTGCCCCACTATTATCCAAATTAGTAGGACGCCCCGGCACTGAAAGTGATCCAGCAGCATTGCCAGACCACGACCCCTCCCTCCCCCCCCCCTCCTCCTGCCACCCATTTCTTAAAGAGTAGCCCTTATTTCAGAAGGGATTTGTTGTCTAGGGACAGTGATGGGGTCATACATGTATAACTTTATTCCCTTTGTATAATAATTGTGTTAAAAAAAACTCTGAAACCGAAAGGAAAATTTACATTTACATTTTACAGTCCTTGTCAAGAAAATGTTTGATAAAACCTTAATGTTACACTGGGTTGCTTCTTTGGTCAAAGTTTCTTTATTTATTGTTATTCAAATGAATGTTTGAGTCAGTATTCATGTCACACTGTCAAATGTTTAGCATCAAACTTTGTGGGTGCATCATTATTCATCAAAAAGGCTGACATGCTTCAAATATTATAATTATGGCTGGTTTAAAACAAAGTGTTTGTGTGAATGTCATTAAAAAAATGTTTTACTATGAAAACTACCATATTCATAATCCCCAATGAGAGAAATTCCCTTTTGCAGGTCGTAAACCGCATCTTATCAGCCACTTGTCTAGAAATATTTGCGAAAAATGGACCTGTTCCATCGCCATCCAATGTTTCTTATCTTATTTTCTCTTCTTTAAAATGCAATTAAGATAATTTTGTTGGCATGTTACACTGTCAAATAACATGAATGAGCATAAATTAGCCCCTATTTGATTCAAGAAATTAGTAAGTGCAACACGGGCTTTAGGAAAGAATCAATTAACACATTTGTCTAACTTTCTCCTAGATGCACAGTTACATGTATATATTCCCTTAATCTAGACAAACAGTTTTGTTACCAAAGTCTAGTGAATGATTAGAATGTTCCGTAGTACAGAATATAAAATAGGAAACAATCTTAATTAGATGAATAACCATATCAAATTTAAAGGAATACAAAAATCCTAGAAATAGATGAGCTTATGTCAGAATCTATTAAGTATTTGCTTAGATAAATTTGTGAAACCATCAGCCTACAAGTACGTCATTCTTACTGTTTGGCTAAGTCATTGCTCAAGTAATAACTCAACACAAATCATAAGATATATGTATACACATGAAAACTGTCCCATTTATAATTATTGCTGTCCCTTCTTAAGCGACGCTTCAATTGCGGTTAATCGTTGTTACTGTTTGTTGTGTCCGCTTGTCTATGTTCTTTGAACAATCGGTTTGTTTTGTATGTTTGTTGGCGTTTATTCTGGTTGAAGTATATGCGTGTAAAGTCTGTGTAAGCCTGGTGCGTGTATATTTAGTTAAGGCGAGCTTTATAACCACGTTCCCGGGAACTAACTGTTTATTTTGGTATCCACTCGTGGTGTCTTACTTAAAAGAACAGAACAGAGCAAAGCTTATTCCTTTGAAATTTCTCGGGCCACACTACTTGAACTTTTGCTTCGAGTAAATATTTCCCGTTTGGCGTCGTGGGATGGATGGATGGATGGATGACTTGCGATTTTACGTCATTTTCAAGAGTATTTCAGTCATATCAGGAGATGGATGAATGAGAATGAAGGGCTGTGAGCAATGGAACCCCATTTATGATTGAAAAGATTCCCGCCTACAGCGGGGCTCGAACCCGGGACAGCTAGATCAGCAGGCCAGCGCTCCTGGTGTCGTAGGTGGTATGCGGAAAATAATTGGATCATTTCGGCATTGCCTTTATACGCTACTCTGATATTAAGAGAACGGACGTATGAAAATAATGTTAACTGTATGTGCACTTATAAAATATTTACCAGGCAGAAGTTGCTGCAATTATCAATCAATTAGCCTAACTGCAGAATCATTCCCTAAAGATCGATAATTATGTGCTCATGAGCAGATTTTAGCTTGCAATAAAATATAATTAAAAGAGTTGCGTTATTTGGTGTCATGAATAGACAGTCCAATAACGAATCAGTTGATGCAGTGTAAGATTAAAGGCCAGCGTTCTTTAATATGACATTCTGTGCATTATATCCAAGACTCAAGAAAGGATGCTTAACAGTTAAGGTAAATGGGTACTCTTTCAGGGGAAGCAACGCTGCCTATTTAATTGTTTTTTCTCCATTCTGAATAGGGATCCTACCTTACATGTAATAGAAAGTATCTGAACCATTAGGAGCAAATTATTTCCTTTCAGAGTAGGTCCCCTTTTAGAAGTTTTCGTTGTTCGCGAAAGCAAAGTGAAAGTCACAAAAGTTGTCTCCGTCTGAAACAAATGTCAGAGAAAACATGGAGATGCAACCAGTCATCGAAAACTGGTTGAGTGGTCACCGATCGGTCTCAACCAGTAGCAGGTCTGTCACCGTACGTGCAGTGAAAGGTTGCCAATAAGAGTCTGAACAAATACTGACAAGTTGCAGAGTCTATCGCTGTTGGAGTGGTGATCATACCTTTTTTTTCAAATATGGGAACAAGGGGTTGTACGCCTTGTCGGTCGCAAATAAAATCAGTCGGCAAGAAGATGCATCGTGGTTGCATTGTCAGATAAACCGGGGCTTTATGGCAGAGCAAAATTTGTGTCAACCCTTAAAATGTTGTATGACATCATGACATAGTCGATCCCTACGATTCGGCCGTCTCTTTTGTAACATTCTAAGTATTGGGACAGAAATTGCTAGCAGCTGATTAAGGCCTACACAATTTGTCAACTGCAACTTTTGGACGCATAACTGCAATGTAAAACCAAACTATTTTATTTTTAAAGCGAGCACAGTAATTATCTTAGGTGTCCAGATTTTTAGAATTTTTACAATAAAATATCTACCTCAGATACTAAGACAGGTATATCATACTTACTCTCGCGAGCACCTGATCACAACTCCATATAGGGGTACATATGAGCCGCCACACGACAAAACGAACAAAGTGGCATGTGCGCCCAGTGAAAACTCAAATTTGTCCGGGAATCCGCCTAGTCTGATCAGTCTTCATTGTCGGCATGGAGCTACCGTAGACCCTTATCTACCCTTTAAGCGCACAGCATAGCCTCTGATCAGACTGGGCGGATGGATGCCCATGCGAATCTGAGTCTTCGCTGGACGCACATGCCACTTTGTTCGTTTTATCGTGTTGCGGTTGATATGTTTATCTAAAGATTTTGAATTTATTTCTTAAATTAACTAATTCGGACTTCTAAGTTTGACACATTACTTCTCCTCTTTACAGTTTAGTAGAAACGGCCATTTCGGGAGTCGAATCCGGAAAGCAAGTATGTTCCAATTAACAATCTGAGAGTCATCAGTTCATATGATCTGAAGACTTTCGATAGGGTTTCTATCTGAAGTAGTTAGAGCCATATCGGTTGGAAAATTCGTATAAAATTCAGGGCATGAAAAGGCCCAATACATATCAATGAATGTTACTCGTTTTAATGACGATCGTTGAAAGTGTTTCAATGAAAGATATCGGACAAAAAGATGCAAAAATATCATGTTCGAGAATGACAGCTAAAGGCAAGTGTAAATCGAGTGATCATTTCCATATAATAGCAATCAACGACTTTTTAGGCAAGAAATATACTTAATAGCCGCTACTGCTTTGTCACTGTGCCATTTGTTGAACTTTACCATTTGTTTATTGCATTTAATAGACGAATATTATTTCACATAATTACTGCAATGTCATGCAAGCAGCAAATTAATGACAAATATCTCTGATACAGTAGAATCAATTTGAATATAAAATTTCCTAATGGTTTTGCATGAAATAATGTAATTAAAATAGTTAAATACAGTACAAATTTCCCTATATGTTTTATAAAATTTCATTTATTGTCTCTAAAAGAAACATGCTTTTGTGTAGTGAAATTATTAACTTGCGATATATTGCTTACAATAAAAAGTCCATTAGTTTTAAGGTATATAATATCGTATCATGTCGGTGATTGTCTGTTTACTGTGTTGTTTTGTTTCATACAGTTGTAATTTCTTTAGAATCAAATTTCAGCTTTTTTGCCTGTGAAAGCATTAGCAGTGGTGGTCACTTTGCTGTGATATTTCATTGATTAGCTACGAGCTTATGAAATACATTCCATGCATAAATCAGCAATAAAAACAATTATTATATGACCAAGATGTAACACACAATTTCATTGGCTAACTTGACGTCAGGTGCAAGTCAATATTTTGTGATATTCATCGGCCGGTCAGTTAACATTACTTTTACGCTGACGTCATTGTATTTCCGTGACGTAACTTTTGATGTACCTTAATGTTAATGGCGTAACGTCGCGAGATAATACTATGTATTACTACTTACCTCGTATTAAAAGAAACTGTATTTAGAATTATTATATAATAAAACAATTGTTGACCTTTATGTCGGTGAATATTCACCTCAATAAAGGTCAACAATTGTATAATATCTTCACAGATTCCGCAATACTGACATTTAAACATGTTTTCATCATGTTACATGTATGAGGTAAATATGACTGGACATTATTTTTCTGAAATAAAAGAAAGACACCTGGCTGACTTAGGTACTTTATGTAACTATTTCTCGTTTAATGTCGGATTTGTATTAGTTTCTAGTCGTTGCCAGATTTTACAGTATCTCACTTCACATGTAATACACGTCACTGGGCAGATGCTGAGAGCTGAAATATTGGTTTTCCATTATATCTAATATGGTTTCCTCGAAATGCAATATAAACCGCAATAATGCTACTTCAATAATAGCTCCTAGATAATTTGCAATGGTGTTTTTTCACAGTTAGTTTTAAGGTGCACGGATATAGGCGTTCTGGCGTCAGTACAGCATAAACATGGCACCATGAAAATTTGAAGTATTTCGACAGATGTGTCTTAGCAAAGAGTGTTGACCTGGATCAGACTGCTACTAAAGCAGCAGTCTGATCAGGGCAAACACTATTTGCCATTTCATCGCCATCAAATAGGTGCTTTGCTGCACTAAAAATCCAACTATTTAATTATTAGGGCAGTTTAAGTTATTATTTTAGGTGTCCCAACCGTTAGAATTTTAACCGTACGCTGTACACAGGAATGGCTACAATTACAAAGCACGGCTCACCCATGGCATTGAAAGAAGTAGTCACTGAAACAAAAACAAAATGAGACAACACATTTAAATCCGCTGATGTTGCAGGTCAATAGTCTAAGTCAGCAAGGTCAATAACTCTGTCAAAAGTACTCCAATCAAAGTTCCAATCACATGCATATTTTCATACCCTGTAAGGCAACGTACACAATTTAAGATCAGACAACTCTACGGAACTCTGGAAGAGTCAAAATTACCACAGATGAAACAACCCCTGTAAGGTACAAGTCTATGTTTTTCAGTCATTGTTCAGATAAGGAATAAAAGACTTTACTGACGGACTGTTTGGACCTCGTAGCTCTTCCAAAATAAGCTCTACACTGGAAGGAAAGAATGTTTTCCTAGCAGAGAACATTTCTGTCGAAAGCTGACCTCTATTGGAGATGATGGCAAACGAAACAGACAGAGTTACTCGTCCTTAATTTGCATCCATACAACTAAAAACTATATTCTGGTTCAGCTTTACATAACAAGTATAAGTATACGGTCTGCATAGAGTCCCGCCTCCTTAGACTGTTAGACACAGTAAAACAAGAAAATATTTATTCATTTTATTTCATTTTTTTTTGTAAAATATACCTTATAGCTCTAAATATCACAGTATCCGAACGCACTGTACCAGCTCATCCGGTTTTAATAGCGTTGAATCGAGAGTACAAACATTCGCTTATGACCAGTAGTCGGAAATCATTATGTTCTGAGTTTTTATCCGGAATCTGCTGCTTCATTTATAGTTATTCAGCTTTGAAAATATAAAGAGGTGCGTTTAATATAATTTGCTATTCGAATTTCTACTATATTGCCCTGTACAATGTCGTGTATGGATGGATAGTAATGAGTACAGTATTCAAATCGCCCTTGGCATGATTCTAAAACCATTTTTAGCCTTTTTTACATGTTTTAAAAAAATCTTTAAAATAAACGGAAGGCGTTATCAATTTACAGTTTGTTTGTTTTGATAACAGGATGATAGCTAGGTTTTTCACGACACAAACTCGTGTTAAATAAAGCTGTTTGGAAAAAAAAAATCTGTGGCGGCCATGGGGTTTTCATTGTACAAGGTAATAAAGTTAAAGACCGAAGAGCAAATTATATTAAACTAACCTGTTTACATTTTCAAAGCTGAATAATTAAAAATGACGCAGCAGATTCCGGATAAAATCTCAAATCATAATGATTTCCGACTACTGGTTACAAGCAAATTTTGTACCCTCGATTCAACGCTATGAAAACCGGAAGAGATGGTACAGTGAGTTCGGATACTGTGTATCTTGGTCTTGGTAAGCTCAACCAAATACATTGATAAAAACTAAATGAAAAAAAAGTTAAAAAATGATAATAGTATTGACACCATAGCAATCCGAACTGGTCAGTCCGAGCGAATGCTAATAACTATAACTATAAACTATTAATTATCTTCATTCAAGAAAATCGGTCAGGGGGAAACGTGTTCGAGTAAGGTTAACCCCTTTTTCTCATGGTTTCGGTGGCCTGACCAATTTTGCAATAAAATGTCTTATACTGTATTGGGTTGTTCAAATTTTCAGGCCACTTTTCCTTGCGACAGCTTAATTGAAATATATGGCTTCCTTGCTTTCCTTGTTACCAACATTATCCTTGTATTAAACTTCCATGACAACGTTACTACCCATACACAAATAGCGCGCTTAAAAAAGAAAGGAAATGAGTAATTTCCTCTGTAACATACCATTGTATTGCCGAACGTTTGACGTCGTTGCTAATATTATTGACTACAGATTAAGCTTGTTTGACGTTTCCTAATGGTACGTCTTTTCCTCGCGATAAATACACGAAAACATGTTACGGTCAACGTTGTTGGCGCTAAATTGGCATAATTGCTTCCTGGGTTGTTCTTTTTGTCAGTTTGAGCGTTTTAAGAAACTATGAAATTTACGTATAGGCAAACTGAATAATGAAGCACATTTAAACACACCCATGGCCATATGCGGGGTAGTGCCATAACGTCTACTCTCAAAACGTCTACTCCCAAAACGTCTACTCCCATTTGGTTTACTGTGCCAAAACGTCTACTCCAATTTGATCTACTTGGCCAAAACCCCTATTCCCGTCAGTCAACACATAAAGTAACTACGCATTTTCATACTGGTATTTGGGAGTAATTGCCAGTAGGGTCAACATTTTATCTAGAGGTCTACAGGGTATAAGACTTAGAATATAAATATGGATGCCGCAAGCAGGCAATTTTGGGAACTTATAGTGTACATGCAATATTTTTTATGGAAAGTGTATTTAATGTAAACTGCAGAAACACTGAAATGTGAGGTCACCCAAATTTGGTTTTCCGCCTGAGGAAAATCTTACTAAGAACTTGCTAAACTCCGGCAAGTTGCTGACCTTGAGTTAGCAATACACCAGTGAGTTTACAATATACCAGTTCAGTCCCTTCCTTATTCGTCCATTTGTGGTTGTGATATTCCTGGTTTGAATGTCTATTTTATCCGTTTCTGAACTATAAATATAGCCTGGGATAATCATTATTTAAAACTAGGGTAGACCAAACCAGACTAGACATTTTGGTTCAGTAGACCAAATGAGAGCAGACGTTTTGGGAGTAGACGTTATGACCCTAAATATTCGCCGTATGCATATCCCATTCTAACGTAAGGCGAACGGGAGTGTGAGAACTTTCGTACCTCATTTAGATCCTCATAAAAGATAATGATCCCAGTAGCGAACTAAGTTATTGATCACAATTGTTGATATGCACTTGAGAGCCTATATTGAAGTATATTGTTGTCTCGGTTTGAAGTGAAATTTCTTGAATTTAAATGAGTTCAATCAACACAAATTACATCATGTGCATTTCGTTTGAAACTGATTGATAATCTCTAAGTCTATTAAAAATTGCACGGAGAGGCATTGAGTTTATTCTCTGTCATAAGACTTACATAACACATTAGATATTTCTTCTGAAGTTAATCGTCATTGATGGTTGATATTATTTGGATAAGCTTTATTTTGAGTTAAGGGCTACGACTTGGAAATGTGTGCTTCTTTTTCATTGGCTGCTGCTATAAAGGAAAGAAACTGCTCCCGGTTTCTTTCTTTTATAGCTGCAGCCAATTAGAAAGGACACACACACATTCAGTCCAAGTCAGACCCCTTAATCAAGAGTAGACCCTCTTTTACGTAAACGAATCAGATATTTGGAGACTCCACTTCCATTCTGCATAAGTGGTCTCCATCGATGACTGAAGGTACAATCCTACAACTGTTGCCATAAGCCTTACATTGCGTTCCAAAACACCTTTTAACGTTTTTTTTTATCTTGTTCTTAGTGTCCTTTGGAAATCAGCTATTGATGTTGTACTTGTTGAGTGCGTTATTCAATAAAAGACTGTTTGTGGTAAATGGGTACATCTCATTTTTTTCGTCTTTTTATGAAGGAAATAATGTAAGTATACTCACCTCACTTCGTGTGTTGAGTTCAGACTCTTAGTATCTCTGGGTATAAGCTCGTTATTCCTTTTTTTGCAGAAATGTTGTGTGAGAGTTAACCTCCCTGGGCCAGATAAATGCCATGTTGACTTAATAATAACTATGCACATCCAAGTCTAAATGCAGTCCTTTGAGCACTTGGAAGTGAGTCTACAATGTTTGCTCACACGTTTTGTTTATAAACCTTCGTAGGCACTTAAAGGTATTCTCATATAATTTCGAAGGATGATAAAACGTAAATAGATAAGCAATGATCAGAAACTAATACAACCATAGCCCATATCCTTCTCTAAAAACCAAAAATGGAAAGAAACACACACACACACACACACACACACACACACACAGAGCAGTCCACGAAAGCCACGCACGGTAAACCGAATGAAAACCTCTTTCCTATACACACTCCTGTTTAACCATGTAGATACAAAGGCTGTTACGAAACGAAAAAGAGCTGTAACGAAACGAAAAAGAGTTACAGTTACCAAAACGACCTGATCATCGACCTGATGATCAGGTCGTTTGGTAACTATGATTCTTTTTCGTTTCGTAACAGCTCATTTTCGTTTCGTAATATCCTTGAAAATATAATAAACCACGGGTGATGCAGGTAGTCATTCAGCTACCTTATCTAAAATTTACACTCACATAACAGGTGAACGAAAGTTTTCATTTGGACAACACGAACAAGTAACACTGAAGAACTACAACAGATGTACCGCCTTGGAACGGTCAATAATAAAGTACTGGGGACTTAAACTTGTTTTACTGGATCCAAACCCTCGCCCTTAGCATCTGTAATGGTTCAAAACATTAAGTTAATTGTGCTGTCCGCGTAAAGGTTTTCTTACACATCAATGAATCGTCATGGGAGACAAAAAAATCACGAATAAGAACTATCATGAAGTGAGCTGGGGACTCGACAGAAACAACAGACAAGAAAGCTCTGACCCCAAGCAACTAAAATAAATACCTTCATCTGGCAGAAAAGGGTGTCAAATCGATAACTCTATACTACCTGTAAATTTTAGCCCTTGGCCATAAATGAGATTGCTTCCCTTTCCAGTGTCTTAATGCTTTAAAGAGAGAACATAGAAAATTTTCAACCAAGCTTTGAATCAATATTTAGCAAAATTAGGCGTTCAGGGAAGAAATTTCCCATTAAGCTATGTATGTAAAAAAATACATCATTGTTATCAGTGGAATAACAGCTTTTAGCTCATACGTTATAATAGATTCGCAAATGTTAATTTATGCATATTATTTAGGTCCAAGAACGAAGATTCGCGTAATTTGAATAAATTGTGTTAAGAAACTTATGGTTAATAGAAAGAAAAACTATGGGCTCAGATGGGAGAAACTTCTCATTGACGCATTACTATAATCTTCCCTATGTATGTCGGGGGCATCATTGAATCTGACGCCTTACCCGCCGGAGTGCAATTTAAGAGGGAAGCAAAATTATTAATCATGGTTCGGTTAACCCTAAACATGTAAACCGCAGCATGCCATTTATATTATAGCCAATACGTTCATATTATATGATATTTTCTGAGTTGATCAGAAAAAGTCATCATAAGTTTCCTGCTCCAAAAGGCCTGGATGCAAAAGTACTTTTAGTCCAGGCAAACTGGCGATTTTTTTCCCAAAACCCAAAACAAATTGCAACAAAAGCTTTTTTTTTTTGCATTTTTGTTGAGGATTAAGATTCACATATGACAAATCAAAAGTAGGATAAAATCGGATAATGCAAAATATATTTTTTTCTGCATTTTTACATGCGCCTATTTGCGTCTTAAATATACCAATTATTTGTAATGTTTTATATGCATAACATTATTGGTGTGACTTTTATTTCTAAGAACCTATTCTGCCTCTGCCAGAATTGAATCTAGAAGCTTAAGATTGAATTTGACAAATTTTGTTGTTGAATGTAAATCCATCTAGGTCTTAAAATGGTATAAATTACCCCACCAACTTTATTCTGCCTTAAAATCTGAAGTGAATTTTTGAAGGTCAGTAACTGAACTGCAACACGAAATATGTCATACTGATGACTTAGCTTAGCATAAACATGCTTCAGTTTAGAATACTGATCTCTGAAGGCATGAGAAGCCCGAAACAAAGGCACAAAGAGCAGAATACTACATGCATAATAACACAAACAGTTCAACATACTTATGAATAGTCTTTGTAAATATCCTCGGCAGGATTTATGAAGGGAACCACTAAACATTGTTACGTACTAAATATGTAAGCTCTGGGCCTCATGGTTTCAGGGAAATGATTTTTTAAGATTTTTCCCCATTATAAGACTATGGGAGCTAATGACCCCTGGGGCGTGGCCAATTTGGACCCAAGGCATGGTTGGCAGGATTTATGTACGTGACAATTACACATTGCTAAATACTAAATATGTAAGCTCTGGGCCTCATGGTATCAGAGAAGAAGATTTTTGAAGGTTCTTTGGCGACATAGCTCTATATAAACAAATGACCCCCTGGGGTGGGGCCAGTTTAGAGCCCAGGGGCTTGGTTGGCAGGAGTTATGGGACACTAAACATTGCTACATACTAGATAAATATTTAAGCTCTGGGCCTCATGGTTTTAGACAAAATTATTTTATGTTTTCCCCATTATATGTCTATGGGAGCCAATGATTGATCCCAGGGGGTGGAGGGGATGGGGATTTGGATCCCAGGGGCATGGTTGGCAGGATTTATGTACATGACCACTAACCATTGCTAACCATTGGTACATACTAAATAATATGCAAGCTCTGGGCCTCATGGTTTCAGACAAAAGATTTTTGAAGGTTTTCAGCCATTTAGCCCTATATTAACAAATGACCCCCGGGGTGGGGCCAGTTTGGACCACATGGGCATGGTTGACAGGATTTATACAGGGACAACTAAACATTGCTACATACTAAATGTTTAAGCTCTGGGCCTTATGGTTTCAGAGAAGATTTTTTAAAGATTTTCACTTTATAAGACTATGGGAGCTAATGCCCCTGGGGCGTGGCCTATTTGGACCCTAGGGGCATGGGTGGCAGGATTTTAGTAGGTGACTCCTTACCATTGCTACATACTAAATATGTAAGCTCTGGGCCTCATAGTTTCAGAGAGGAAAATTTTTTAATCTTCTTTAGCTATATAGCCCTATATAAACAAATACCCCCCCCCCCCCCCGGGATGGAACCAGTTTGGACCCCAGGGGCATGGTTGACAGGATTTATGTAGTGGACCACTAAACATTGCTACATGCTATATTATAGCAGCTCTGGGCCTCATGGTTTCAAAAAAGAAGATTTTTTTAAAGTTTTTCTCGTCATAACTCTGTGGAAGCTAATGACCCCTGGGGTGACAAATTTGGATCCCAGAGGCATGGTTGGCAGGATTTATGTACGTTACCACTAACCATTGCTACATACTAAATATGTAAGCTCTGGACCTCATGTTTTCATAGTGGAAAATTTTTTAAGGTTCTTTAGCTATGTAGCCCTATATAAAGCAGTGGGCCCCTAGGGTGGGACAAGTTTGGACCCCAGGGGAGAGATAGGTAGGTGTGATGTCGGGGCCCACAAAACATTGCTAATTACTAAATTTAAGCTCTGGGCGTCATGGTTTCAGAGGAAAAGATTTTTTAAGTTTTTCCCATCATAAGTCTGTTGGAGCTTTATGTTACCATGGCAACCAGAGTTCCAATCTGATCTGCCCTTTAACCTTATGCAGTCAATCCTCCACCCCAACAATGCTACACGTGAAATTTGATCAAGGTTGGGCAGATGGTTTTGGGGGTATGTTTTAAAGTTTGGAAGACGACGACGGACTACGGACCAGGTTATATGCATACTATAAGCTCACGTTGACAGATGAGATAAAACCTTAAAAACATCCCATATTTTAACATGAAATTTCCAGTTCCATGCCTTGACGGTGACAACAATAGCTCTTCCTGAAGGTCGATCAGGTGAGCTAAAACAATGACTTCTTTCCAGAGGAGTGGGCGGGTGGGGAGATGGCTGTTAGGCGGGAAGGAGGTATAATTTGAAAATTTTGAACCAGAAAAGTAAATATTTTACCATTTGTGAATTCAAAAATGTCATGGAGGTCATCACCTAACATCCCAAAGCATATCCAAGTTATCTGCATATTTAACCCTCTAGTGGATTATCCTTTCAACACATGAAGTATTCAGCCGGGCCTAATAGTACAGTCGGTAGCGCATCTGACTCAAGAGCCAGAGGTCCCGTGTTCGATACCCGGTCCGGCTACTTACTTCCGTTTCTCCTTCCGCTGATTCAAGAAGGACAGTTGTCAGTTACTGGCGAAAGTATGTGCACTTAGTACTGCTTAACCGCATAGGAGGTCTAAGCCGGCCTAAGAATAGTGTCGTAAGGTTAACTGACCGTCAGACATGACCATAGCCGTTACCGTGGACGTGAAGCAACAAAACAACACTCTCAGATGTCCCATCATTTGATAAATAGGAGTTACATCGAGCTGTTTTCTTCTATTGTTTTGTCACAGTCTTCATTTAAAAACATTGATTCTGTTTACTATCTTCATTACCATCCATATTGTCCATCTGAATGGAGGTTATGGTAAAAGCAAAATTTGCACTGGTGGGTGGGGTAGACCAATAGTAATATACTACATGATCAACCGGTTATGCAAAATCAGCAAATCTAATGGTAGACAAAAGCTAAAGAACAGTATATAGCTGCTTTATCAACGACTTCTATGGCTTTAACTTGTCTAGAAATGATGTTTAGAAGTGGCTTTCCTACCAAAAGTAGCTGTGCGGTGGTTTAAATCCTTCGAAAACAAGACATATGAAAAAATCAAGTTTCGCAATCTCCGATTTTGTCCTACTTTTAGTATGTTAAAAATGTAGGTCTTAGGAGCTTATCACTGCAAAGAAACTTTCTGTTGCAATTTGTTATAGGTTCTCCCACAATTTGACTGGACTATTTCAATACGACATTGGATTTAGAAACCAATACATACATAGTGTCGTCGATAAAAGTCTGTTATTAATTGCTATCCTATTTTGCTTGGTTTATTACTTACTGTGTCATTGAACGAGATTCGGCTTGAAACTAATGTAATATTAGCGTGCATTGAATAATAATATGATGATAAAAAGTATGTCATGTGGAAACTTGGTTCCGCTTTTTGTCGAGTACCTCAGGTGTCCGGTAGTTTTCTGGTACGATCGATCAAGAAAGTATTCAAAAGACAAGGACAGTGACAATTTAATGGCTTATACGGTCCAATATTTCTATTTCAACGCGGTTCTGTTGTGTCAAACTATGATAAAGTTACCACAGTACTTTCAGCTCATTTGAAAAAAAAAATGGGAGATTACTTTTACTTTCTTGGTTTAAACAATTACATATTTATTTACTATTAACCCCTTAGTTAAACAACTGTACAATAAATAACATAGTACAGGATCTGACTATCTGCGAATCGCTTACATGAAAGTCATTCATTCTTGCTTCTTAATAATTTGCATAATTATTCTTTTATCCACAATATACACTTATCGCTGTTATATTAAAACGAACTTTCAGTAATTGAGGCTTTTTTTGCTTTAATTTGCTTCTAGCGTGAAAAGTTCCACGGCTATAAGAAGAAAAGCATTTGCTTCTCATAAAACGCTTTGATGTCAATTCACATCATTTGCATCTTGTCCAGAAATATCTATTTATGTTTATACAGCACTCTAAGGAATTCTTAAAACGATCGGAACTTAGACAGACAGCATAGATTTTGTTCGATAGGAGAAATGGATTGTTGTATGTTAGAGCCAGTGTACGTAATGGCACAAGCATACATTTAAGGCTCAGATAAGCCCGCGCAACTGCGCAGGCTATTCAAAGTATTCCCTGTATGCAATAGCGATATTAGGAATTGAAATATAAGCAAAGGTAACTAAATAACTGGGACACCTTAGGGGTGAGTCGGGTAACTTCGGACAGCGGGTAAATTCGGACAGTGACATTGTTTCCTTTATATGTCTGTTGTTTGGAACTAAAACAAAAATAACTGGCCAAACAGTGAAAATCCAGATGAGGCGGCCCATTATGAGCCGTCTCATCTGGAATTTCACTGTTTGCTATGGTATGTCCGAATTTACCCCCATGTCCGAAGTTACCCGACTCTCCCCTAACTGATAATGCACATTGTACTGTATTTTAGTTAGGCTGAATTCAAAGGCTCTGGTGTTTTGGCTGATGGCTTACCCATGGTTATCGTGATGAAGATTATTTTAACGTCAATAGTCCTGAATGAAGAGAAGAAATTAAATCTGAGAGTTTGTGTCAGTTAGTGCAAGGTTTGTTTTCGATGTCCTGTCACAATGCCGACGGCGAAACAGACGAGATATATATGACAAATATTTTAATATAAACTGCTTTGATTTCCCAAAACGTTCTCCGACGCTCACACGGTATAATGATGTTTAGGTCTACGTTGAGAACTTTCTAATCTATACAAGCAAACCATTTGCAGACTAAACAAAATGGAAAATATCATGTATATTAAGAATAAAATGCTTGTATAAGAAAGAATATTTAAATAAAAATTAAATCCAATTTAACAAGAACAGCAATGTACTTCTCGTCAACTGGTGTCAGTTATAGATAGTCTGACCCAAAGCTTCGTTCACATGGGCAAAGTTTCGGCGACAAAGTAGGTTTGGTATAAAAATATACAATCGTGTGAATGAAAATCTATGCAACCCTTTCATTGCAAGATTTATATAGAAAAGTTTATTTGACAAATGAAATTTGTCCGTGTGATAAAGTTCATTTGACAAATAATATTTGTCCATGTGAATAGAAAATTTACCATAGACTAAGTAACAAAAATACTAGCTATGGAGATGGACACAGATACCTTTGCTCATAATCAAATCAGACTGATTTTGAACAAAGAATATTTAACAAAGAAAATGTGGCATGGTTGGCCTTCACGTGGCTAAATTTCATTTATTCAGGTAAATTTGACAAGAAATCTTTGTTCATGTGAACACTGCAGAAAATACATTCCATTGCTAAAGCTTATTTGACAAATATTCTTTGTTACATTTTTCTGTGACAAACAATTTGCTCTTTGTGAAAGCAAAATGTTGGGACAACTTTATTTGCTAAAGGTTCGGTGACAAAGAAACTTTGCTCGTGTGAACGAAGCTTAACTAAATGTAGCGAACTGTTGCGTTCTGCTTTGTCTTCTTGTTTTATTTTCTGTTCTCCTTATACTCTGCTGCTTTAAGTTTTCGTTTTCATTGTTTGGTAACAATGTCTGTTGGCTATCTTTTTGTCACATGAAACATGGCTATTATGCAATACTTAATAATAACATCTTCAGTTGCTTCAGGCCTTTAGATTTTCCGTAGGCTTCAGTTTTTCTAAATCACTCTCGTTTCTAATTGTTTAATTTACCCATGTTTCTTAAACATGTACAACTGTTTCAAGACCCTTATCAGCAAATTGAAAGCGAGACCTGTTCGTAGCACTATCTCACACAGTCGCTTCGTCACCAAAGCTTTACACAATACAACTGGCCTAAGTTTTCCTTTGTAGCTCAATATGCAGTTGTTGCATATTTCAGTTTGTGTTTTAGTGGTTTACACTCATTTTTCGATATCTCAAAGTCGGAGTTCATCTGAAACTATCGGTATTTCAAAGGAAAATCTCTGGTCCCTGAAAATTACCTTTGTGGAACCAGTAGTTTGAGATAAATAGAATCTATCATTGGTCTCCGATGCGGACAGGGAAATCCAAACCCGAGTGCATAGGGGGCGGGGTGTCGGAAACGAGGCTTCCGACACACCCCTTGTGCCCGTGGGTTGGGATTTCCCTGTCCGCATCGGAGACTATTGATTGATTATTTTTCTTACCTACGATAATGGTTCTTTCAAATTGAACGACGAACTATTAGGCCTATTTCATGCGAACGTGCACAAGTGTAAGTAGTACAACCGTCTCAGCCTCATGGCTTCTGTAGTAAAAAATAGGTCATTGACAAATCCGCATTTTAGGATTTTCTAATTTAAATTCACATTAAAGAACAAAATTTATATTGAGACGACTACATCAAGCGCGTGTATGACGCTAATTGTGACGTAACGTCAACGTCAATTCAAACGTCAGTTGGTAACGTCTTCAAAATGGCGACACCCTCGACAGTGTTTGTCACGATGAAACATTGGCTATTTCGGATCTTTTTCCGACTTTAAGACATAGAAACAATTTTATAATGGGATTATAAAGAATGAATAACTTTTCTTGGGATTTTATTGCTGTGAAAATTCATTCCTATGAAAAAATAATGCATAAAGTAGGCCTATAGAATCGCCAAGCCGGGCGCACCGGATTTCAAGGAGCGCGTAGTAATACACAGAATTCAAGCTCGTGTTAGCTGTCCCAGCCCATGGGCAAGACAGAATTTTCCAGCACCGCTAAAAATAAAACAAACTCTATCTAGTAGGTAAGAAAATTCGGGTTGTAATGTAAATAAAATGGGAAATGTGTCCAAACTATATTCTGTGGTGTTAGATAACAGTGTTTGAGATGACGTGAGTCAACTGTCTGTATATCAGTAGACTGTCTCCCTCATTTATCTCATAGTTTCAGAAGTACAAACAAGGAAAATGCTTTTGATTTTAACACTATGATGATCTTGTAAAATCTAAAACTGGAACAGTTGCAAAACAAAAAAGTTTCATTGGAACAACAAAGATATACTAAAAAGCGTATGCACGTTTTTTCTATCATAAAGGTAAACGTCAGCACTTACAGATTTTACCCAAACAACAAAGGTTTCTAAGACAAAGACAACCACTAGATTTGATCTGCTTTTGTAGCTTTCTTAAGATAAACGTATAATGATGGGTTGTAGGTTATCGTTGATAGAAAACAATTTGTTTCAAGTAATTGCTGTGTACACTGGAACAGACTTCGCAATTTATTACTTGAAAACTTCTTGGGAATGATTTGTGGTCGGTGGGGAACAAAAGGCATTGCATTCCTGTTCTCTTGAATTTATATATTGTATGTGAGTTTGAGCTTTCATGCTGTGCATGACATGTCACTGTGGATTTCCGATTAACTGTCAACATGTAAAATGCATGCACAAGATACTATCAACAAGATAGAAAAGAACAATCGCGAAAGGTTTAGCATTTAATGTATATTCTGTTTTATTAAATATTGATTGCTAAGAAAAACAATCACTGATGATGCTGAGTCCTCGAGAATGAAAAATCAGGCTCGTTTTAGTTTATTTAGGTCCCATGCTCGGCAAGTCTCGTATGAAGCTATATAATCTGGAAACTAGCCTGAGATTTCTTTGTGTCGACCTGAATCCCATCATAGAATTTATTCAATCCTATTGTCCTATTCATCTTTTCTCCGTATGCTTGCTTATTGTAAACACTGCTATGTAGTGCATGCTGAATTGCCTATGGCACTGCTTTAAAAGAATTTAACTAATCTCAAGACAAATATTATGAACCCTTCCTCCGTACTAATCTAAAGTACGATGCACTATCGCCAATGCTCCTAATTTATTGTTATTTCTGGCAAGCTTTCCGCGGAGCATAGTTGCTAGAGATCTTAATTGATATGCTGCAAACACCTTACAAAGATAATTTTATTGGCTGTCACGAAAACTGTTATTAAAGAAGACGATGAAGCGAAATTTCAGACCACGAGGGATTTTATGAAAATGAGCTGCCGTAAATGTTCTGAGTGTTAGGACAGATAGGTCTGAGCAAACAGTGCAGACCCAGATCAGACTGCTCCTAAGAGAGCAGTCTGATCTGGGCCTACACTGTTTGCCATTCCATCTTTAGGATGCATAGCTGCGTCATAAAACTGTACTGTTCCATAGTAAGGAAAATTATGGTTTAAGTATTTTAGGTGTCCCAAACTTTTAGAACTTTTACAGTATATATCCTTGTAATGTATCCTTGTTACGACAGGGCTTTTTCACGGGCATATGCCAACGGCATATAATCAGACCAGCCTGCTCATTTGGACAGAGCATGGGCTTTTTTTCTGACAATAAATGGGTCTTGTAGGTTTTATAAACAACAAACAGGACACGCACTCTTCGGTCTGCACTCACGTCAAGGCCTCAGCACTGTGATGGGCATTCACAGACTTCTTGCCACACCATAATGTTGCTTTGGTGCACTAGTACTCAGCAAAAAAAAAATAGAAATAAAAAAAGACCTCATAAACATAAAATAATTTTCTTTGGGGTGTTCGGTAGTTCGGTATATTTTCAGGGCAATACTTGAACCAAAGAAGTTCAGTTGTTATGGCCTAATGTATTTGTAACCACCATAGATTTTATTATTATGCTGCAACAAACTGCTAGCAGTTCGATCAAAATTGATGTTATTACAGTCAACTCCCGATATCTCGAACACTGATATCTCAAAGTGTCTTCTGCTATCAACAAATATATTTCCTATTTTCATTTAAACTTCACCTCTTGTTATCTCAACATAGTGATAGCTCAAAGTAATTTTTTTTTGTCAGTAATAGTCATTCAAGTGTTCAGCGATCATAAGAAATAATTGTTTCGAAGCTAATCGTTTCACACAAGCATCTTTGAAATAATGAATGCGTCAAAGAAACGATAACAGCAGTTTAGGCTTTATCCAGTCTGTTCTTGAAGGGTACCTGCTCGCACCCCAAGCACCGGTTTCAGCGGAACTCTATTTTCAGAATGACTCAGACTGCGCCCAATGATCCAAAAGGATCAGAAAATATACTCCATACAAGAGCTATATTAAAGTGCGCGGATTTTTTTAACGGCTGTCACTAAACAGCAGTTTTGGTAAGAATTACTGAAATATAAATTATGTTAGACGCAAATATTTACATTATCACTGCAAAGCTCTCTGTAAACTCAATTAAGTGATGCAGGAGTCAATGTTGTTTACAAGTCAATAATTACATTGTGCCACGCGGTTTTGAGTGACAGCTCATCTCACTAACTAGCACGTTGACTCAACAACATGCCATGAACTTGAATGGCTAGCAAGCTCGCTACACCTATTTACACATGGAATCTACAGCAGGAGGTGGAATCTACTGGTGGGCTGTTCCAAACTATTGCAAAATGCGGCCGGTAATGTTTTTAAAACAATTCTCATATATTTATTTCTTATTTTTGTTTACCTTTTTATTGATCAAAAGCATCGTTTAGTAATATAAATATAAGGAATAAACATTATTTTTAAACGTTTACTGACATATAAACTACATCGGGTCACGAGCAAAGTTTATGTAAACCCCTTCGGGGTTCACTCACTTTGCTCGTGACCCGATGTAGTTTATACTTCAGTAAACGTTTAAAAAAATAACATTCATTCTGTAAATAACGCATCAAGGGAAGACAACCAACAGACGCGATTTTAGTGAGTCCGTGAATGAGCCCTAATGTCATGGCAACACTGTCCACTGTCCCTTAAAGGGATTAATTAACTTAAAGGTAAACTGGTGAAGGATTCTCGTAGCTGTGCAGTTGTCTGTTAGAACCCCATCGAACAAACAATATGAACATGAAGAACGACGAAATCCATCTCTCCTCATTCGCTTCCTTTAACATTTCCTGATTCGCATCAGGTACTCAGTTACTGCTTTATTGACAAAGACATTTTTCAAGTGTTGCCCGTTGGGATTCGAAATTATGATCTTTTGCACGACTGTTTAGATTTTGGGACATGGGGATCCATGACACTTAGTCTAAACCCATTTCGTCTAAAGGACATTTTGTCTAAAAGACATTTCGTCGAATACGACATTTCCTCTAAATTTCGTCGAAAAGTGTCTAAATTCGTCTAAAAATGTCTAAAAAATTTCGTCTAAACTTTATTTCGTCCAAATTTTGTTTACACATTTAATGGTAAGGAAAGACAAGTGATCTACGAAGGCTGATCTTTATTTGCCAGTGACATGAAATTTCTATGGTTGTGTCGGCCAATACAAAGTTTTCCCCCTTTCCAGTCGTATAATCAGACAAATTGACGTCATCAAGTGACTTAGAAAGCTCTGTCAGGTGTTTCTTACGTTCTCGCTGTATCCGACGCTAGAAGCAGAAAGAAAAGAAGGGGCCTTTAAAAGCGTTGGAGACATTTGCAAGCTGTTTTGGGTTCATAAGTAAACATAGGCAGGCTCAGTTAACACCAGGATCAAGAAAAAAATACCTTTACAGTTGCAAGCCGAGGTAGATAACCAGCACTATCACCAGTGCCAGTTCTTGATGAATCAGACGTGATGGTGGTAAAATCGAAGGCAAAAATCCATATGAAATTAATATGGCGGACAACAGGCAGATCGTCTAAATATCGGAGGAAAAAAGTGAGAAAAAGACGAAAAATAACGAAGGTGCGACATTTCGTCTAAAATCCTTAATTTTTTTCCGACCTAATGTCGTACCAGACAGGTTTTTTAGACCAGTTGTCGTATTAGACGAAGTGTCTATTCGACGAAATGGGTTTAGACAAAATGTCGTGCACCCGGGATATGGCACGGTCTGTGCTGTTTGGGTGCGGCAATTCCAGAATAATTTTAGATGTCTATAGTTGAACTACTTTAAAGTTCTTAAAATTGACACACCCAAAATAATTACTGTTACTGTCCTAATTTGAACAGTTTGGTTGGATTCAAGAAGATGCAGCTGACTTATGCGTCCAAACGATAGAGCTGGAACGGAAACAGGAGCAGTCTGATCCGGGTCTGCCCTGATTGCCCAAACCTATCTGTCCCAATACTTAGAATTTTTAAAGCAGTATACAGAGACTCAAGGCATGATGCCATCAGCAGAGTTTTATAAATGTTTTATACCATTTCTCATTTAAAAAAATGCTATTGGCTTTTAACTATCAATTACTTAATGAGAAAATTTGTGATGTTTTAATCACCCTGCAGCAATTTTCAGAATCTAGATTGTTTCTGTCGATGTAGTTTAAAGGATTAAAGTAGTCGTTTCTTTTATCTTTGCCGATGACTGTTTATACATGTAACTATGATGTTATGAAAAGAAAAGAAAGAAAACACACACACACACACACACACACACACACACACTCACAACTTCCTGCACCTTTTTGACGCAAAACCGTTTGAAACCTTAGCGATCGACGCAACGTAAGAGAAATATTCTTGAAAGGGCCAAAAACCCATCAAAGAAACAAAGTGTCTTTCTTGGGAAAAAAAAGCCGAATGCGTTGTTTGTGCCATGTTTCTGTAATAGCGGTTTGGTTCCCAAATGCAGAATGGTAAATTGGTGCCTGCAATATTGCGGAGTGATCAATATATCAATATTCAGCGTTCCCAGATCGTACTGAACCATATTAAGATCGTCAGCGATTTGCAAGGTAAACTGAAATGTAACAGCGTTATGGCTGATCATCATAAATGAGCGTGATGGCTATCCAAAAGTCTCCGGATTTATTATAATGTTATAGGTACTTATTTGTTTTGTCTTCTTCTGGCATTATGCATTATTTTCTAAGGACCCCTGATTTTAAAGAACGACTGACATCCCACTGGGCACACAACGTTGAATCAACATTAAATTTACTTGTTAGTTGTTTACACTCTTTATTTCCTGACGTTTCGGCCTGTACCGGCCTTCTTCAAAGGAAAATGCAAGAAAAAATTTACTCTACATTCCTTGTGATGCTTTTCAGTCCACTATCTTGGTTATGACATTGTTGATTATGGCGTCACCTTAGACCTAAGATAGTGGACTGAAAAGCATCACAAGGAATGTAGAGTAAATTTCTTCTTGCATTTTCCTTTGAACAAGGCCGGTACAGGCCGAAACGTCAGGAAATAAAGAGTGTAAACAACTAACAAGCAATTATTGATTCTTCCTAAGAAGAAACCAGAGATTTGATTAAATTTACGTTTATTCAACGAAATGACGTTGAATCAACGTTGATGCAATGTTGTTCTCACTTTATATGTCGGCGGGATTTTACATTAAACAATTTGCTTGCGTCAACAAAGCTCTGTGATATTTTTTGGATAAATATAATTGAGCCACGACGCGAGAAAATCAACAAATTGGTTGTGCACTCAGCACAGACTCAGATCAGCATGGGCATTTACCCAATCTGCACAGCCTCTTCGTTGAGCGTTTTAAGGTTCGCTAAGGGTCTAAGCTACCTCAATGCGGACAGCGAAGACTGTGATCAGACTGGGCGGATGCCCAGGCTGATCTGAGTCTGCGCTGGGCGCACAACCACTTTGTTGGTTTTCTCGTGTTGCGGCTCAATTATAGAGGTTTTGGTAAAGCTTCTGTTTTATTTCATGAGACTTTTAGAATGAATATTGGACCATTCCATATCCACCCTTATTATACTTGTACATGCTGGTATAAAAGTACCTTTTTCATCGTCCGTGTGTCCGTCCGTCCGTTCGTCTGTCCGCTTCATTGCTTGCATGCCGGGTTAGATCTTTTAGGTGAATCTGGCATTATGTATGAGTTCACATTCGACTGTGAATGTGATCTTGCACCCCGTCGAGTCAGTACCTCATGTTGCCTTGGTATACCCAAATAGGTGAGACGAACTCGCTGTTATTCTCCTGCACGAAATAAACGGCCATGTGGAAAATGGCTACGTGTTGTAAACACATGTTGTTGATAGTTTTTATAATGATCAGTTTCGGCATTTCTCTGAATGTTACTACAAGTTATATATACTTTGCGACAAGGGGTGGTTATTTCAATAATCTCATCCGAGGAGTGAGATATTCGGCTGATCCTTGCCTAGAAGCTAGAGACTGTTTCTGGAACACAACGATTCGAGAAAGTATTAGCTTTTCAAGCTGTATCAAGAGAAACGACACAGACGACGGAATCTTTTCATATTTTGTGAATGAGAACTTTGTCGGAACAACTTGTCCCAGGAAAGTAATACGTCTTGCTGAAAAGGACATGCCACAGGTATTTTCATTGTTATTATTTTTCGTGTGTGGTGGGCATGCTGAGGGTTCGAAAAGGGTTACGGCCTTTCCACTCTGTTTTAAACTTACAGTCAGTTTGGGCATTTGAATGACGAGAAAAATGGTCTTGAGGTATGTCAAAAGCCCTAAATTTATCTGCAACCACTTGAATGTTAGTATGTTGACTACCGTATGACCTGCACAAATAGCGAAGACTTGATGTTCCTCTACATAACGACCATTTTATTGAGCTGTAAGTTGCACAGCCCAGATTTCCAGTAAAACGTCCCGTTTCGTATTAACTTTTTATTTTTCTTTCTTTTTTAACTTTTAATTTTCATGATCAGTGATAATATAACAAAAAATGCGAACCCGCAAGAATGTTTTTAACTCGCCTTTCTTTTAGAACCAGCGACTACATTCACAGAAATCTAGAAAACCAAAGCATACTTGCAGTTTCGGATACTGGTGTGGGGGGTGGTGGTGATGGGGAGGGGGAGGGGCGCTTGAGTTTGGGCTTAAATACAAAAGGTATAAAACGCACGATAAATCACAAATGAGCCGCGACACGAGAAAACGAACAATGTGGTTGTGCGCCCAGCACAGACTCAGATCAGCCTGGGCATCCGCCCAGTCTGATCAGAGTCTTCGCTGTCCGCACGGAGGTAGCTTAGACCCTTAGCTACCTTTTAAGCCCTGAGGAAAGACTTTGCTCAGACTATGCGGATTTCCAGGTGATCTGAGTCTGCGTTGGGCGCACAACCACTTTGTTGGTTTTCTCGTGTCGCGGCTCAAATATAGTCTTAAAGCAGACTCGCGAGAGGTAGACAATAGACCTCGTATTCATCCCTGGTTAACTGGTTAACTTTGTTTTCAAGGCTGTTACGAAACGAAAAAGAGTCATAGTTCCCAAACGACCTGGTATTCGTGGCTAAACATTTGTTAAGCCACGATGACCAGGTCATTTGGGAACTATGATTCTAAATGTTTAGCCACGATGACCAGGTTATTTGGGAACTATGACTCTTTTTCGTTTCGTAACAGCTCTTTTTCGTTTCGTAACAGTCCTTATACATACATAGATCACCAGGGGTGGTATTTGGTGTGTAGACTCATAGGACTGGCATTAGTTGGGATAAAAATAGCGACAGAGCTTGAAAAATACTGCCGAAGTGACCCGAAGGAAAGATTCCGAGCTTTTCCAAAGAGAAAATAAAGAGAAATATAAAAGACCGATGCCGCGATGCGGAAAATACCGACCGTTTGCAACAATGATTCATTACGCACACCTCTGTGCTACATGTACATTTCTTAAATAACAACATAATGAAATTATTAATAGAAGATATTGCTGGCGCCCTCATTCCAAACGATGTATTTAAATGAAACGGGCCTACTTTGAGACAGAAGTGTCTGAGAATGCGAAAGGGAACTATATTGAGAAGTTAAAGGAAGGAGTAGGCAACCGGTTTTTTTTAATTATTATTATTATAATTTGTTAATTTATTTCTAAGGCTAACATATCACTAATAAATGTATTTGGGGCTCTGGTTAGGAATAATCATTCCAAGCGCTAGCGTAATGGGACTTTTGTTTACATTTTCCTCTAGGTAGCGCTTGCAAGCTTCCCAGGTTCAGGAAACACGTGGTCCAGACATCTCATTGAATACGTTTCAGGTAACATAGATAATATGCGTAACCATTTCACAGATTTTTTTTTACCAAAATAAAAAAAAAAGAAAGAAAAAAAAACTCAAATTAACGCCTGATAAACAGGCAATTCTGTTCCCACTAAGGAACTGAAAATAGACTTGAAAACACTGTTATATTTTTTTATATTTTTGCATAACAATTGAACAAGGGTGACAACCTACGTCATAGCGCTGAACGTCATAACCGTTTTATCAGCGGCTTTAATAAGGTAAACGTTTTGCAAAATGAAGGCTTGGCAAACACTGAAAATACCAAATATCTAGTCGATCTGGTACCTATAGATGTTTTGGAATCAATATTACCAGAATTCACTATAAAATACTTGCTTAATTTAAAATCACTTCACTATAGTGATTTGTATCAACTCTGCCTTAATGCATGTTTATCTCAGCTGTCCACATCAAAAATTGTAGTGAGGTATTTTAAAATTTCTCACTCTTTGCAGAATCATGCCCTATATATCTGGACCATATGTACATGTAGGCACCAACTCATCGTTTTATCTTGTGTTAAAATCCTGTCTCTTATATGTCTGTCAGAGTTTCTTCAAAATGACCGTCGAATGATTAATTTTGTCACGCGTGCTATGACGTAGGTTGTTACAGGCCTGAATTTTTTTTCTAAGTGGAAAATGTAATTGCGTATTCACTAGGCGTTATCTCGATTATCTTTTCGTTTGGTAGCACATTTCCGTTGGGCATATAACATTGACATGTCGATTCAATGGTATTTCATTACATTCAATTTGATAAATCGACTCTTGACGTCGAAGTGACGTTACCGTAAATATTCTAAAATTCTATACACCAAAAATAATTACCTTAATTGTCCTAAAATGGAAAGAATTGGTGTTTAGTAAGTCGCCTCTAATGGTGAAACAGATATGTAAACTCTTCAACATCAAACAGTTTGACCATTATGTCACAGCAGGATGCCACCTAACCCTTAATGCGCCAAGAAGCAGACGACAAAATTTACGACTCTGCAGAATTTTAAATAATGTTTCGTCCAAGTTTTATCATATTGAAAATTCAAAGACTAGAGGGCAAACAGTGTAGATCCAGGTGAGGTGGCTCATAATGAGCCACCTCATCTGGATCTACACTATTTGGAAATTTAATTATTTTCATTTTTGGCGCTTTAAGGGTTAAGTTACAGTTACAACTGCTTATTAATCATCTATGTAAATGAATAATTTCATGCTAAAAAGTTCCCCAGACTTTCAATTTGATTCGTAAGCTATGGTAAAAAGTTCAGATCTCTCCCCCAGATCCCAACCCCCTCCCCCATCCCTTTATAACTTTAGAAAATAATCATATTCTTTTCTATATCCTATCATAATTTCAGGCATAGCAACTGGGAGCATATACTGTGGGTTACTGGTACGCGAGACATTTATTGGAGAATGTAATAAAGACACCTCTAAAACAATCGTGATTAAGACCCATCTTCCTTTTAAAAACAAAAAACCCATGGTATCCAAGTATGAGAAAGCCATACTTATTCTGCGAAACCCATTTGATGCCCTTGTTGCAGACTTTAACAGACGCAACGCCAACCTAACAACAGTTGCGCCTAAGGAACTGTTTCAATCAAAAAGTAAGTTCTTGGCATTTTATAGAGGTCCAGATAAGCAGGGGGTGACATTAACAATTCAGAGATAATAAATCTTAATTCTCAATCAAAAACATACGTTGTGACCCCGTATAAGAGACAGTTCTAATTTGGGATCACAACGTATGTTTTATGGAAAAAAATAAGGAAACTCATCCCTAAATTTTCCGTGTTCCGCCTTTTCTGGAACTCTATTTTAATAATCTTGTTACACGTATTGTAATCTCACTCATATACGGTTAATACCGTAAACATTCTATATATTGGGACAATTAAGTCTGAGCAAAAAGTGCAAACCAGCAGTCTAGTCAGGGTTCACACTATTTGCCATCCCATTTGCATTTTTGGGCACAAGTACTGCACTGTAAAACCAAACTGTTCCAATTTTAGGACAATTATGGTAATTATTTTTAGCGTCCCAATATTTAGAATTTTTACGGTACGATGCTTAGAATCTCTCTTGGAAAAGCTACTACTTATAGGATGGGAGCAAACAGGAAGTCACGAAAATTGTTTCTCTTTGCAAAAGTGGCAGGAAAAACATGGAGGTGTGCTCATGCGCATTAATGGCATTATTTTGCTTTCAGCCGGTTTTTCGATTGTGTTGGTAGTTTTCCGTTTTGCTTACTTTTGTTATTATCATTGTTGTTGTTGCTTCTTTTTATGTAACAGGGGGACACTTTCTGAACGTATTCTCAACTACAATAAGACTTCTTAATGGGTCCCATATGTATATGAGCCCCGACACGACAAAACCAACAATGTGGTTGTGCGCCCAGCGCAGACTCAGATCAGCCTGGGCATCCGCCCAGTCTGATCAGAGTCTTCGCTGTCCGCATGGAGGTAGCTTAGAACCTTAGCTACTCTTTGAGCACTTAAAGAAGAGTCTGGTCAAACTGGGCGGATGACTAGGCTGATCTGAGTCTGCGCTGTGCGCACAACCACATTGTCGGTTTTGTCGTGTCGCGGCTCATATATTGTATGTTTTGAACTTAGTTCATGTAACAGAGTTTATACAAACAAAATACGTTTAAACTAACTAAAATAAGAAATAAGAAAAACTGTTATTGCCGAAAAAAAATATTCTAATCAAACTATGTGCGTGCTGTCTGACTTTTTGTGGTCATTGGCTTTGCCATTCTCTTAGAGGTTATGACGGGAACATAAGATCGGATCCGGTATTACAGTGGTGTTGTCTGACTTCCCAGGGGTCTCCTGGTGTCGCAATACGTTCTTTCCGTTGAGTCCTCATCTCTGAATCATCATAGGCCTTATCCGTGATTTGTTTGTTTCCGGTGATGATTCATTGATGAGTTAGGAAACCATCATGCGGACCAAACAGCTAACTTAATGTTTCAGACCGCTGCAGAAGCAGAGGGCGAGGTTTGGGCCCAGTAAACATGTTTAAGCCCCCCGCACCCAGTAACCTTTTGCTGACCGTTCCAAGGCGGTACTTCTGTTGCGGTTCCTTGATGTTATATTGTGCTGTGTCCGCTTGTCTATGGTCCCTGGCAGTTTGGTCACCTGTATTGCTGCCCAATCTGCCTTCTGTTTTGTTTTGTTTTGTAACTAAAATAAAAAATAAGTAAAAATAGGTGTTGATGCTGTTTTGGGGGTAGCTGAATGACCGTCTGTTCAGGAAAGAGCTGCTCATTCGGTTTACTGTGCGTGTCTTTCGTAAACTTGTGTCACTTTCTGTGTGTATGTGCTTCTTTCTCTATTGGTTTTGAGAGCGGAATGTGGGATTTGATTGTATTAATTCCTGATCATTGCCCATCTTTTTACATGTTGTGGGCGCAACTGGGACAAATGTTATAATTATATTTATCATATGACGTTTCATCTGAGAGTGTAATAAAGCCATGAATTAAAAACGATAATCCACTAGTGGATTAAATATGCAAATTACGGCGTATCGTTACATGCGTTGACGTCCATAAAAACGTCTCTTTTTCTTTTGGCGAAATCGTGAGGTTTTAGTGGATTAAATATGACAATAAAATGCGATTTTAGTGTCATATAATAAATAGAATCTTGCATTCGCGCTCCTGTATTATTGAATTTATTAAACTCTTTGGGGAAAACCGATAAGATGCTCGGCACAGCCTCGCATCTTATTGTTTTCCCCAACTCGTTTAATAAATTCAATAATACAGGAGCACTCATTTAAGATCCTCTATTTAATAGCCTCGGAGAGGATGTCAAGGGATTTAGTCCTTAAATGAGCCGCGACACGAGAAAACCAACGATGTGGTTGTGCGCACATCGCAGACTCAGATCAGCCTTGCTATCCACCCAGTCTGATGAGAGTCTTAGCAGTGCACTCAAAGGGTAGCTAAGGGTCCAAGCTACCTCCATGCGGACAGCGCAGACTCTGATCAGACTGGGCGGATTCCCAGGCTGATCTTAGTCTGCGCTGGGCGCACAACCACTTTGTTGGTTTTCTCGTGTCGCGGCTCAAATATTTCCTATGTTGTCACGTCTGCATACAGCTGCTATTGATATCTTGGCAAATTCACAAAAATCAATCTGCAAATACGCAGGTGCGTAATCTAAATTTTGTCAGGATGGCGTAATTTGAATACATATCCGCGTATTTGCGCATAGGCAACTCCGCAGTTGGTAAATGACGGAATATATCCTAGCAGGCACATGATGACGTAATGACGTCACATTGACGTCGATGCGACGTTATGAAGCCACATCGACGTCAGTAGGACATCATTTCGACGGCATGTCGATATCGTTCTCTTTTCCAGCTTGGGAACAGTTTGTTACAGAAAGAGTTTGTGAATGGAGAAAACATGGAATAAGTTGGATAACAGAGTATAAAGGTCCGCTACACATTGTGTTTTATGAGAATATGGTATCAAAGTTTTATGAAGAGATGTACAAACTTTTCACATTTCTGGGGATTAGTGTAACTTATAAGGAGATGCGGTGTGCCTCAATCAATCAAGAGGGACGTTATCACCGTGTGGAGAAACCTGAATGGTTGAAGACTTCTGCCCTGTTTACGTCTAAATTGAAGACTTTTGTTAGACAAAATATAAAACAAGTTTCTGTTGCTTTTAAGTCAAGCTTTCATACTGAGAACCCATTGCTTGAGAACTATTACACAACCTGATAATAATATTTTACTTTTTTATTAAGTATTTGGACAGATAGGTTCAAGCAAACAGTGGAGATCGAGACCAAACATTTTGATCAGGGTCTACATTATTATATCCTCGGCATACGCAGTATGACATGGGGTATATAGCTTTCGTCCGCTGCCCGTTCGCCCGCCCGTCCGCGTAATAAGATTTGCGTTAAAGTCGTTGAGATCTTCTATTATCCAAACCCTTTGTTAGATTGACTTTATATTTGGCATGATAACAGAACAAGAGCTATCGCCTGACAGCATAGCTCGCCTGAATAGGTGTTTGCCCATCACACAGTCGTTATGGTGGTGTGGACTGCTATGCATAAAACTTCAGGCAAGCATGTCCATAATGACAACACATTTATAAACAAAAGCTATCTCAGAAATGAGTTTTAAAATGAAATTAAAATAAAAAAATCCACATGAAACTTCAAAGTCCACGAGCTAGAGCTCAAAGAAGTAGTTTCGGATGATTACGGTATTTAGGTCAGGTGTTCCAAGTTTTACAGTTTTTACAATAACAAACTAAAGTCGAGGGTCTTAATTACGATTGTTTTAGAAGTGTCTTTCGAGGACTTTAACAAAGCTAATTCGTTTTTCTGAGTCTGCAAAACGGCATTTTAAGCCGAATGTCCGAGATATTTATGTTTATTTACACTAAACGAATACGTTAATGAAATTTGTATAATTATTTGTTCTTCACGAATGTCCATTATAATACATTCGTCTCGGAAACTAATTCATTTATAAGTCTGGTTGTTCGGGCAGAATGTCAGCTACAGCCAAAATAGCTGTTTACAATCGTACTGCCGTATGCAATTCCACGGCTGATTATCTCAGCTATCACCAAATTTAACAAATGTGTAGATAAATCAGACGACATAAATTTGTTATAAGAACCGTATGACTATACGTGTAATGACTCTTTGGCGCGTATACGTAACGTCATTGACAACGACCGTGTCAACAATGCGTTTTCTTATTGAAATAATGTTCAGTTTGAAAGCGATAAAATCCCAGTATAAGGGATCATATGATAAAAAGAATCTTACACTCGTGGTCATTTCATACGAAATTTATGAAACTCGCGAAAGCGCATTTCATAAATTTCGTATGAAATGATAACTCGTGTAAGATCCTCTAGTTTTACACCTCTTCACCAACATAACTTATAAATAGGTTCAGCTACTGTGCTCCTTTAAATATTTTGGGCAGTGAATTATCATGTGCTGAAATGCATTATTTGCTGCTGGAAAAAAATATAATCACATTCATGAATTTTCGCATTTAGAAGGTGATTTTGGAGATAAGCAGCCTTGGTGTCTGTTTTTGATTTGATTGATTTTTTGTTTAACGTCCACGATAAACAGCTATGGTCATGTCGGGACGGTCAGTCAACCTAGCCACACTATTCCTGGGCACGCTTGGACATCCTAAGCGGTTAACTAGTACTAAGTGCACATAGTTTGGCCAGTAACTGACAGCTGCCCTTCTTGAATCAGCGGAAGGAGAAACCAAAGTATGTGGCCAGACCGGGTATCGAACTAAGGACCTCTGACTTATGTGTCAGGTGCCCCACCGATTGCGCTACGCGGCCCGGCCCGTGGTGTTTGTTAATACTTCTCAAAATTATTAGAAAGCGTAATACAATACAGACATAACTTAAAATTTATCAGGGGTGTACATATACCTGAATACATTTTCAGGGAAAGCAACTCTACCTTTTTTATCCTTTCTTCGCAATAGGGGTCAACCCTTATAGGAAAGAATTTGCTCCTCCACATGTAGAAACTTGACGATAAAACATGGAGCTTTCCTCATACATCTTAATTAAACATTTCCACAACAATCTGCTGACGAATAATAAAGCCCATGAGGCCCTCCCGACAACGATATCAATGTGTATAGACTAAGGTGAATGGAACCACTTCCAGCAGTGGCAATTCGTATCAAAAGTAAGTGTTTTCCCATTGCATTGTCGAAAAGCAAATTCCTTTCTTAATTAAAGTTGGCTGGTTGGTTGGTTGGTTGGTATGTTGATTGGTTTGGGTTTAACAGATCTTTGAGACAATATTTTCGTCTATATCGAGCCGCCTCCCAGAGAGAGGGAGAAAGAAAAGAGATATAATAAAAGAGAGAAAAGAAAATGTACAAAAAAAACCCACCCGCAGCTACTGCAAGCACAGTAGGCCCTTGCCCTACTTTTATCCCAATAAGTAGGACGCCCCATCACTGAAAGTTATCCAGCACCATTGCCAGACTACGACCACTTCCCCCCTCCTCCTGCCACCCATTTCTTATAGAGTAGCCCTTATTTCAGAAGGGTTTTGTTGTCTAGGGACAGTGATGGGGTCATACAACTTTTATCCTTTTTTTAAAAAATTGTGTTAAAAAGCTCTGAAACCGAAAGGAAAATGTACATTTGGGTGAATGGTCCATTTTGCACATGTTACACTAACAAACTTCATTAAGAAAATGTCCTTGATCTATAGTCCTTGTCAAGAAAATGTTTGATAAAACCTTAATGTTACACTGAGTTGCCTATTTGGTCAAAATTTCTTTATTTATAGTTGTTCAAATGAATGTTTGATTCAGTATTCATGTCACACTGTCAAATGGTTAGCATCAAACTTTGTGGGTGCATCATTATTCATCAAAAAGGCTGAAATGCTTTAAATATTATAATTATGGCTGGCTTAAAACAAAGTGTTTGTGTGAATGTCAGAAAAAAAGATGTTTTACTATGAAAATACCATATTCATAATCCCCATTGAGAGAAATTCCCTTTTACCACGCGCTGTGCAGGTGCAGGTCGTAAATTGCATCCCTTTCAGCCACTTGTCTAGAAATATTTCGGGAAAAATGGACCTGTTCCATCGCCATCCAATGTTCCTCATCTTATTTTCTCTTCTTTAAAATGCAATTAAGATAATTTTGTTGGTATGTTACACTGCCAACTAATATGAATGAACATAAATTAGCCCCTATTTGATTCACGAAATACATTTTGGTTACTTAAGTCTAGTGAATGATTAGAATGTTCCGTAGTACAGAATACAAATTAGGAAACACTCTTAATTAGATGAATAACCATATCAAATTAAAAGGAATACAAAAATCCTAGAAACAGATGAACTGATGTCAGAATCGATTTAGTTTTTGCTTAGATAAATTTGTGAAACCATCATCCTACAAACACGCCATTCTTACTGTTTGGCTAAGTCATCGCTTAAGTAGTAACTCAACACAAATCACAAGATACATGTATACACAAGAAAACTGTCCCATTTATAATTACTGCTGGCCCTTCTAAGGCGACGCTTCCATTGCGGTTAATCGTTGTTAGTGTTTGTTGTGTTCGCTTGTCTATGTTCTATGAACAATCCGTTTTTTTCTAAGTTTGTTGGCGTTTATTCTGGTTGAAGTATATGCGTGTAAATTTGTGTGCCTTAGTTAAGGCGAGCTTTATAAACACGTTCCTGGGAACTAATTGTTTATTTTGATATCCACACGTGGTGTCTTACTTAAAAAGAACAGAACAGAACAAAACTTATTCCCTTTAAATTTCTCAGGCCACACTACTTGTACCTTTGCTTCGAGTAAATATTTCCCGTTTGGCGTCGCGGGATAGATGGATGGATGACTTGCGATTTTACGTCCTTTTCAACAGTATTTCATTCATATCAGGAGGTGGGAGAATGAGAATGAAAGGCTGTGAGCAATGGAACCCCCTTTACGATTGAAAAGATTCCCGCCTACAGCGGGGCTCGAACCCAGGAAAGCTAGACCAACAGCCCAGCGCTCCTGGTGTCGTTGGTGGTATGCGGAAAATAATTGGAGCATTTCGGGCATTGCCTTTATACGCTACTCTGATATTAAAAGAACGGAAGTATGAAAGTAATGTTAACTGTATGTGCACTTATAAAATATTTATCAGGCAGAAAATGGCAAATTGCAGAAGTTGCTGCAATTATCAATCAATTAGCCTAACTGCAGAATCATTCCCTAAAGATCGATAATTATGTGCTCATGAGCAGATTTTAGCTTGCAATAAAATGTAATTAAAAGAGTTGCGTTATTCAATGTCATGAATGCACAGTCCAATAACAAATCTGCTGATGCAGCGTGAAATGTCAAGGTCAACTTTCTTCAATATGATATTCTGTGCATTATATCCAAGACTCAAGAAAGGATGCTTAACAATTAAGGTAAATGAATACTCTTTCAGGGGAAGCAGCGCTGCCTATTAATTGTTTTTTTCTCCATTCTTAATAGGGATCCTCCCCTAATAGAAAGAATCTGAACCATTAGGAGCAAATTATTTCCTTTCAGAGTAGATCCCCTATTGGAAGTTTTCGTTGTACGCCAAAGCAAAGTGAAAGTCACAAAAGTTGATACAAATGTCAGAGAAAACATCGAGATGCAAACTGTCATCGAAAACTCGTTTAGTGGTCACCGATCGGTCTTAACCAGTAGCAAGTCTGTCGCCGTACGTGCAGTGAAAAGTTGCCAATAAGAGTCTGAGAAATCACTGACAAGTTGCAGAATCTATCGTTGTTTGAGTTGCAATCGAGCCCTTTTTTTCAAATACGGGCATACGTGGCTGTACGCGTGTCGGTCGCAAATAAAATCAGTCGGCAAGAGGTTGCATTGTGGTTGCATTGTCAGTTTAGCCGGGGCGTTATCGCAGAGCAAATTTTGTGTCAACCCGTTGTATGGGTGACATCATGATATAGTCGATTCCTACGATTTTGCCCTCCCTTTCGTACAATTCTAAGTATTGCGACAGAAAGTGCTAGCAGTCTGTTGAAGGCATACACAGTTTGCCTTCTGCAACTTTTGGACGCATTACCGCATTGTAAAACCAAACTACTTTTTATGACGATTACAGTAACTATTTTAGGTGTCCTGATTTTTAGACTTTTTAAGATAAACTTACAATTAACTCAGATATTTAGACAGGTATATCATACTTACTCTCTCGAGCACCTGATCACGGTACATATATGAGTTGCGACACGACAAAAACAACAATGTGGCATGTGCAACTAGTGAAGACTCGGATCAACCTGGGCATCTGCCTAGTCTGATCAGAGTCTTCACTGTCGGCATGGAGTTAGTCTTAGCTACCATGTAAGCGCACAGTGAAGACTCTGACCAGACTCGGTGGCTGTCCAGGCTGATCGGAGTCTTCGCTGGGCGGAAATTTCCGTTGTTGGTTTAGTTGTGTCGCGGCTCATATATGTTTGTCTAAATATTTTGGATTTGTTTCTTCAATAAATTATGAATCGGACGTACGATTTTGGTACTTAACTTCCCGTCTTTAAAGCTTTGTAGAAACGGTCATTTCGGGAGTCAAATTCGGAAGTCAGTATGTTCCAGCTGACAAATTGAGAGCCATCGGTTCAAAAGAACTAAAGACTTTCGACTGGGTCTCTATCTAAAGTAATTTGTACCATATCGGATGAACGGCTGGATATATATCAATGAACATAAGTCGTTTCAATGACGTTCGTTGAGAGTGTTTCAATGGAAGGAAGATATTGGACAAAAAGATGAACTTAAATGATTTTCGAGAATGACAGCTAAAGGCAGTTGTAAATCGTGTGACAATTTCTGTACGGGAACTGTACTCATAGCAATCAGCGACTTGTCAGGCAAGAATTATACTTAACAGCCGCTATTGCTTCGTCATTACTCAATATGGTAACCTATGACATTTGTTTATTGTATTTAATAGACAATTATTATTTTGCAATTTACTGCAATGTCATGCAAGCAGCAATTTAATGACAAATATCTCTGCTACAGTACAATCAATTTGAATATAAAACAATATTCTCTAATGGCTGTGCATGAAATAACGTAATTTAAAATAGTTGTAGACTACAAATTTCCCTTCATGTTTTATAACATTTCATTTATTGTCTCTAAAAAAAAACATGCTTTTGTGTAGTGAAATCATTTACTTAAGATATTCGTGCTTACAATTACAAGTCTACAAGTTTAAAGTAATATCCCGTCATGTCGATGACTGTTTATTGGTCTGTTTTCTGTGTTGTTTTGTTTCATACAGTTACAAATTGTTTAGAATAATTAAATTTCACTTTTTTCACTGTGAAAGCATTAGCAGTGGTGGTCACTTTGCTTTGATATTTCATCGATCAGCTACGAGCTTATGAAATACATTCCATGCATAAATCAGCAATAAAAATAAATATCTTCACAAATTCCGCCATACGGACATTTAAACATGTTTTTATCATGAAACATTATGAGTTAAATATGACTGGAAACTATTTTTCTGAACTAGAGGAAATACACCTGGCTGACTTACTTTCCTTATGTAACTATTTCTCGTTGATGTCTGGGATGGGATTTGGAATGTTTGTACAAGTTTCTAATCGTTGCCAGATTTTACACTACCTCACTATTATAAACGTCACTAAGAAGATGGTGAGAGCTGAAATATTGGTATTCCATCATCTAATATGGTTTGCTCGAAATGCAATATAAACTGCAATAATTCTACATCAAAACATTTAAAACAAAAAAGACACACCAAAACCAGCTTTATTTTCGTCCGCTCTGATTCATGGTAGGTATTGCAAGCACATGGTTTACGCCAGCATGGTTTATAAGCCCAATCCAAAGCCTAGTGACATGTAAATATTTATGCCATATGGAGACAACATAATGCATAGGGTCTTGTCTTGAAGGAAAGAATGTTCTCCTACCAGAGTAAATTGTTTTCTACGGTTAACCCCTTATAGGGAGTAGGTCAAACGAAAAGGACACATACCTCCTTAACCTTCACTCATACGACTAATTCTGATGCAGCTTTAAATGACAAGTACTTTTGCGGTCTGCACCGACCCCGACTCCCTAGACATCACAGTAAAACACGAAAATCTTTTTTTTAAAATCTATAGAAAAATTCTAAATATTTGGACAGACTGCTCTGGGCAAACAATGCAGATCCATGGCATACAATGCAGATCCATGGAATGGCATACCGTGAAGACCCTGCTCAGACTGCTCTTCAAGGAGCAGTCTGAGCTGGGTCTTCTTGGTATGCCATTCTATCTTCATCTTTTAAACGCATTACATGTATTGTGTTGGAAAAACTAAACGGTCACGTTTTTTAGGAAAATGACGGTAATTATTTTGGGTTCTCCAATATTTAGAATTTTTACGGTATGATGAAATATCATATCGTAGGGGTGGATTAACCCCTTTTTCTCATGGTTTTGGTGGCCTGACCAAATTTGCCATATAATGTCTTATAATGTATTGGGTTTTTCAATTTTTAAGACCACTTTTTCTTATGAGAGCTTAATTTAGATATACGTATTTCTTGTTTTCCTTGTTACCGACATTATCCTTGTATAAAACTTCCATGACAATGTTACTACTTATACACAAATAGCACCCCCTTGATAATAATAACAAAAAAATGATTTGATGAAATATTTCATGCAATACCTCCGACATGGTCTAACTATACATTTGAAATAGAGGTTAGATAATTATAATCTTTGTTAAAAGTGACTTCAAGCAAAAAAATAAGATAAATTTTTAAACGATCGCGGACCACGCTCGAAATCGCATTATTGGACAAAAATTATTTATTCATACGTCACGATCACGTGCATGAATAAGAAAAATACCTGTAAATGATCGCATGACACACGTGGTAAAAATCGATACTCTTACAGGCCGTGAGGAAATAGGTAATTTGAATTTTAATTTGAAGATTATTTTTCATTCCACATTTATCGAAAAAACATGCATTTTCTCAAAACTTGTACGGTTAATTATAAGACTATTACATATTGTCTAACGAAATTTTGTTGAACTATTTGTTTCTGAAAACATGAAATAAACTAGCGAGACAATCTTTAAAAAATAAAGGAAATGAGTAATTTCCTCCGTTACATAACATTGTATAACCCCACTTTTGACGTTGTTGCTAAAATTTATGAATACAGACAATGTTTTGTCTGACGTTTGCTAATGGTACGTTTTCCTCGGGATAATAGCATGAAAAATGTTTCGGTCAACCGTCTATTTCTATTCTATTCTATCCCGTAACCTTACTAGGTCATTGGGACACCACAGATGACTTCAAAACAATCACTTTCCACCTTGTCCTGTTTTCAGCTGCCCTAGTTGAACAGGCAAAATCCATCCCTGTCCACTCTTTAATATTGTCTTCCCACCTCTTCTTCTGTCTACCTCTTCTTATTTTTCCTTTCACTGTGCTCTGTAGAATCGTCTTTGCTAAACCAGAAGACCTTGAGACGTGCCAAACCATCTTAGTTTTCGTTTCTTGACCAGCGTCAAGAGTTCATCATATTCTACAATGGCTGCTTGGATCTTTCTGCGAACCTCCTCATTGGTTATATGGTTCTTGTACGTAATGTTCATTAACCCGGCTTCGGTAGCATCTATTGCGAACGGGAGTGTGAGAACTTTCGTGTCTTCATTTGGATCCTCATAAAAGATAATGATCCCTATAGTGAACTAGATTATTGATCACAATTGTTAATATGCACTTGAGAGCCTATATTGAAGTATATTGTTGTCTCAGTCTGAAGAGAAATTTCATTTGCAGCTTTGAATTTAAATGACTTCAATCAACGCAAATTACATTTTGTGCATTTCGTTTGAAACTGATTGATAATCTCTAAGTCTATTGAAAATTGCACGGAAAGGCATTGAGTTTATTTTCTGTTATAAGACTTACAAAACACATTAAAGCTAATCGTTACTGATGATTGATATTATTTGCATCAGCTTTAGTTTTGGTTATGGGGTACGGCTTGGAACTGTGTGTCTCCTTTCTCATTGGCTGCGGCTATAAAGGAAAGAAACTGGGAGCAGAATTTCTTTCCTTTAAGAGTGGACCAATTTTACGTGAATACTTCAGATACTAGGAGAACCCAGTTTCCTTGTGCAAAAGTGATCGCCAGTACAATCCTACAAATGTTGCGATACGCCTTAATTTACGTTACAAAACAACATTTTAACGTTTGTTTTTGTTGTTGTTGTTGTTGTTTGTTGTCTGTTTATGTTTTTCTAAGTACCCTTTGTATATCAGCTACTGAGGTTGTACGAGGGTCGTTCATTTGATTGTGTCACTAATGGCCCAACATACCGCGTGGCTTTAAGGAGCACGTGGAAACTGCGGTGATTTCACGGGGAAGTGATTTGCCATAATAGGATGTAATTTCGGTCTAATCCGGTCAGTATTTCAAAAGTTATATACACTCAACCCTTACTGTATGCAAAAATGAAAAACAAAACAAGCTTTGAAATAAGGGCCTACATTAAAGGTTGCGTTAATCTTAATGTTTTAGTTTCACAGATATAGTGTGAACTGTGTCAGATACATGGGACATCTGTTGTCTCTGAAAGGTCAGTTTTCAGGTTGCATAAAGAATTCAAAACCTGAAAGATGAACCCAAGAAAACCTGCTGGTCATTGCCAAAAGAAATAAAAGCGCGGCAAAAGTTTTGTATGCGGTATTTTTCAATTGCGACGGACCCATTGTTCAATACCAAATGGCAAGACAATAACAGGTAAACTTTATAAGAATGGTGTTTTCAAAAGTAAAGGTACACTATGAAAAACGTAGATAACCACGGATGGTGCAGGTAGTCATTCAGCTACCTTAACAAAAATTATCCCTCACATAACAGGTGAACGAAAGTATTCATTTGGACAACACGAATAAGTATCACTGAAGAACCACAACAGATGTACCTCCTTGGAACGGTCAATGATAAAGTACTGGGGACTTAAATTTGTTTTATTGGATCCAAATCCTCGCCCTTAGCATCTGGAATGGTTCAAAACATTCAGTTAACTGTTCAGTCCGCGTAAAGGTTTTCCTACGCATAAATGAATCGTCATGGGAAACACAAAAGATCACGGATAAGAACTATGATGAAGCGAGATGAGGACTCTACAGAAACAACGTTTTGCAACAAACTGAGGTTCCTAGGGTGTCAAACAACACAGAAATGCAGAAACAAAAGACCCCCAACAGTTGAATCCAGACTGGCCAAGCAACAGACAAGAAAAGCTCCCACCCCAAGCAACTAAAATAAATACCTTTATGTCGGGGACATCATTGAATCTTACGCCTTACCCGCCGGAGTGCAATTAAAGAGGGAAGCAAAGCTATTAACCACGGTTGGGTTAACCCTAAACATACAGTTTATAATACATGCATTGTCAATACGTTCATAATGTCTGACTTTTTTCTGAACTGATCAGAAAAAAGTCATCATAAGTTTCTGGCTCCAAAAGGCCTGATTCATTTGGAAACCGATTCATACATAGTGTCAGCGATTAAACTCTGTTATTAATTGATGTCCTATTACTCACTGTGTCATTGAACGAGTTTCAACTTTAAACTGATGCAATATTGGCGTGCATGGAATAACACAAGTGATAAAAACTATGTCATGTAGAAACTTGGATCCGTTTTTTATATTCACTGCCACAGGAGTCCGGTAGTTTTCTGGTATGATCGATCAAGGAAACGCACATGAAAGGCAAGGACAACGAAAATTTGAGCCGCCACACGCCAAAACCAACAAAGTAGCATGTGCGCCCAGCAAACACTCAGATCAGCCTTGGCATCCGCCAAGTCTGATCAGAGTATTTGCTGTGCGTTTTAATTGTACCTAAGCTACCTTCATGCCAACAGCAAAGACTCTAATCAGACTGGGCGGATGCCTAGGCTGATCTGAGTATTCACTGGGCGCATATGCCACTTTCTTGGTTTTGTCATGTCGCGGCTCAATTAATGGATTATACAATCCAATATTTCTGACTATTTAAACGCGGTTTTTCTGTGTCAAAATAAAAAAAAACAGAGTACTTTCAGCAGATTTGAAAACAAAAGGAAAATGAGTTTTACTTTCTTGGTTCAAACAATATTTATGTAATATACATGTAAACTACATAGTTTCAGAACAGGGCCCAGTTGTTCAAAACTGATGACATCATCAGTTAACGTTTCATCAAAATATCTCAGATACACCAACATTTTTGTAAAAAAATTGTGAGAAGCTTTTATCAATTTTTATTTCAACAAAAACATCAGTGTATTTGATTACAAGGTCGTAAAACACTTAAAGAGTTGACCTCCTAACGAACTCGTTAAGCTAACAACTTGGCCCAGTACCGTGGCAATAAATAGCAAAGTACAGGATCTGACGGTCAACGAATCGCTTATATGAAAGTCCTATACGTACTTTCTTGCTCCCCAGTATACGCTTATCGTTGTTTTTCTTATTCATAGAACGAACTTTCTATTATTGACGCTTTTCCTGCTTTAATTTGCTTCTAGCGTGAAAAGTTCCCGGCTATAAGAAGAAAAGCATTTGCTTCTCGTGAAATGCTTTGATGTCAATTCACATCATTTGCATCTTGTTCAGAAATATCTATTTATGTTTATACAGCACTCTAAGGAATTCTTAAAACGATCGGAACTTAGACAGACAGCATAGATTTTGTTCGATAGGAGCAATAGATTGCTGTATGTTAGAGCTAGTGTACGTAATGGCACAAGAATACATTAAAGGCTCAAATAGGCCCGCGCAACTGCGCAGGATGATCAAAGTCTTCCCTGTGTGCAACAACAATATAAGGATCTGACATATATATAATCCATACAGCAAAGGTAACTGAATAACTAGGACACCTAAACTGATAATGAACATTGTAATGCATTTTAGTTAGGATGAGCTCAAAGGCTTTAGTGTTTTGGCTGATGGCGTTTCTTAAGGCATGGTTATCGTGATGAAGACCATGTGTATATTGTGTTGTTAACGTCAATGGTCGTGAATGAAGAGAAAAAAATTAATCTGAGAGAACATCTGTGTTCGTGTATTATCCGCTGCACCCCCCCCCCCCCACCACCACCACCACCCCCCCCCCCCTTCTCACGGCGGGGAGGTAGAAGGATGAGCAGGAATAAAAGGTTTGAGATGGGTTCGCGATGCCTTAAGTGAAACTCGTCAGGGTGTGTGTGGGGGGTGAGCATCTGTAGCTTATTACCTTTACATAATTGACTCTGTCTATTATTCCACTGAGATATTTATGGTACAATCCTTGGATTTTTATCATTTTGTCTTTTTCTCGTTTCAGTACAAGTGCTGGTTTCTCCAAAACAGTTTTTTGTTGTTGTTTTTTTTTGTTTTTTGTTTGCTTATTTTTTCACATACATGTATGTATTTGCTTGTAACTAATGCACCGAATTTGTGCTAAATCAATGAGCAGGTTTCGCGCTAAATCAATGAGAGGGGAATTTTTCGTTTGCGCTAATTTGATGATAGGCCGATTTCTGATTAACTGTCAGTCATGTAAATAATTGCACAAGATAAAATAAATAAAATAGAATAATAAACAGGGAAAGGAAAAAACAGCAAAAGTTTAGCATTTGATTAATATTCTGAAGTTTTGATGGTGAGTAAAACAATCACCGATAACGTTGAGACCTTGACAACGAAACTCTCAGACTCATTTTCAGATAACTTAAGTCTTATGTTCGACAAGCTGGGCATGAGACTAAATAATCTGAATACTACCCCGAGACTAAATAATCTGAATACTACCCCGAGACTAAATAATCTGAATACTACCCTGAGACTAAATAATCTGAATACTACCCTGAGATTTCTTTGTGTCGGCCTCAATCCCATCTTAAAATTTATTCAATAATATTGTCCTACTCGTCTTTTCTCAGTATCTTGCTCATTGAAAACACTGCTATGTAGTGCATGCTTAATCGCAAATGGCACTGCTTTAAAAGAATTTAACTAATCTCAAGACAAACATTATGAACCCTTAATTCCTTTGTACTAATCTAAAGTACGATGCACTATTGCCAATGCTCCTAAATTCTTGTTATTTCTGGCAAGCTTTCTGCGGAGAATAGTTGCTAAGAGATCTTAGTTGATATGCTGCAAACACCTAACAAAGATAATTTTATTGGCTGTCACGAAAACTGTTATTAAAGAAGACGATGAAGCGAAATTTCAGACCACAGGGATTTTATGAAAATGAGCTGCCGTAAATATTCTAAGTATTTGGAGAGATAGCTCAAAACTAACAGTGCAGACCCAGATCAGACTGCTCCTAAGAGAGCAGTCTGATCAGGGCCTACACTGTTTGCCATTCTATCTTTAGGATGCTTAACTGCGTCATAAAACTGTACTGTTCCATAGTAAGGAAAATTATGGTTTAAGTATTTTAGGTGTCCCAAACTTTTAGAACTTTTACAGTAGATATCCTTGTAATGTATCCTTGTTACGGCAGACCTGTTTCACGGGCATGAGCCAACGGCATATAGTCAGACCAGCATGTCCATCTGGACAGAGCATGCGCTTTTTTCAGACAATAAATGAGTGTTGTATGTTTTTATAAACAACAAACTGCGCATGCGCTCTTCGGTCTGCACACAAGTCAAAGCTGTGATGGGCATTTATAGACAAGTGCTCACCAAAAAATAAACATTCTAACACAGTGCGCCTATAGAAGCAATGCAAAGTTTCCGTGTTTTATTCTGCAACAATTCACTGTTTCGGAGCGCGTGAGTGTGCTTGCTGACGTCAGCGGCAATACTGAAGTAATTTTGTGACGTTTTGAGACGTTAGACGGTGTAACGTCTCTTTATCTTTCTAAAATCGACGTAAAAACGTACATTTATCTTAGATACAGTTAAGAATATTAGCGGGAGAATGAACGCGCTTGCAGGAAGGTTGGGAGAACTTGAATGAAAAGAATACTTTTTCAGCATTTTTAAGTGTTAGAATCGAAATAGTTCAGCTCTAGCATTGAATTGTTGAGTAATAATTCACTGTTTGTCGGTCAGTTGTAAGTAGATATATCACTCGCGCTCCGCGCTCGTGATATGATCTACTTTACAACTGACCTCCAAACAGTGAATTATTACTCAACAATTCACTGTTACAGCTGATCTATTTCTTAAACAACTAACGTCACCGGAGCTCATATACGTAAAATGGTTGCCATTGGGCGTGATCAGTATTTTTTCTGGGCAATACTTGTACCAAAGAAGTTCAGTTGTCATGGCTTCACCCTTAATACGCCAAAAAGCAGACGACAAAATTTACGTCTGCAGAAATTTAAAAAAAAAACGTTTTGTCCAAGCTATATCATATTGAGACTTCAAAGACTATAGGGCAATCCGTGTAGATCCAGATGAGGTGGTTCATGATGAGCCACCTCATCTGGATCTACACTGTTTGCAAATTTGTTTATTATTTTTTTTTTTTTTTTTTTTTTTTTTTCATTTTTGGCGCTTTAAGGGTTAATGTATTTGCAACCAACATAGATTTTATTATTACGCTTCAACTAACTGCTAGCAGTTCGATCAAATTAGATGTTATTAATTGCTTTTTTTCGTAAGAAATATTTTTTTCGAAGCTAGTCGTTTTACACAAGCATCTAAGAGTCCATTCTTTGAAATAATGAATGCGCAAAGAAACGAAAACAACAGCTTCGGCTTTATCCAGTCTGTTCTTTAATGATACCTGCTCGCGCCCCAAGCACCGGTTTCAGCGGAACTCTATTTTCAGAATGCCTGACTGCGCCCAATGATCTAAAAGGACCAGAAAATATACAATATACATGTGCTTTATTAAAGTGCGCGGAGATGTTTAACGGCTGCCACTAGACAGCAGTTTTGGAAAGAATTTCTGATTTAGTGAGTACGTCAATGAGCCCTAATGTCGTGACAACACTGTCCACACCTCCCAGTTTGGGATTAATGAACTTAAAGGAAAGGGCATAAAGGCTTCCCGTAGCCATGCGACCGTAGGGACGTTGCATATTCGAGCCCCATTGGGCGCAGCATATCAACGACGGTACCCAATCCGCACCTTCCGCTGCCTTGAACCTTCCAGATTCAGGTACTCATTTACTGCTTTGTTGACAATGACAGTTTTCCAGGGTTGGCCCGTTGAGATTCGAAACTATGATCTTCTGCACGACTGTTTAGATTTTGGGATATGGCATGGTCTGTGCTGTTTGGGTGCGGCAATTCCAGAATAATTTAATGTCTATAGTTGAACTACTTTAAAATTCTTAAAATTGACACACACAAAATAATTACTGTTACTGTCCTTAATTGAACAGTTTGGATTCACGATGCCGCTGACACGATGCGTCCAAACGATAGAGCTGGAATGGAAACAGGAACAGTCTGATCCGTGTCTGCCCTGATTGCTCAAACCTGCCTGTACCAATACTTAGAATTTTTAAAGCAGTATACACAAACTCAAGGCATGATGTCATTAGCAGAGTTTTATGAATGTTTTATTTCATTTCTCATTTAAAAAATGCTAGTGGCTTTTAACTGTCAATTACTTAATGAGAAAATTGGTGATGTTTTAATCACCCTGCGGCAATTTTCTAAATCATGATTGTTTTTGTAGATGCAGTTTAGCGGATAAAACAGTTGTTTTTTTATCTTTGTCGATGACTGTTTATACGTGTAACTATGATGTTATAAAAAGAAAAGAGAAAAAAGAAAACACACACACACACACACACACACACACACACACACACACAACTTCCTGTATCATTATGACGCAAAACCGTTTGAAACCTTAGCGATCGACGCGATGTAAGAGAAATATTCTTGAAAGGGGCGTAAAACCCGTCGGAGAAACAAAGTGTCTTTCTTCGACAAAAGAAAAGCCGAATACGTTGTTTAAGCCACGTTTCGGTAACAGCGGTTTGGTTTCCAAATGCAGAATGGTAAATTGGTGCCTAAATCATTGCCGACTGATCAAAATATCAATATTCAGCGTAGCCAGATCGTACTGAACAGTATCCGAACTACATGTACAATCTCTTCCGGTTTTCATAGCGTTGAATCGAGAGTACAAACATTCGCTTATAACCAGTAGTCGGAAATCATTATGTTTTGAGATTTTGTCCGGAATCTGCTGCGTCATTTATAGCTATTCAGCTTCGAAAATGTAAAGAGGTAAGTTTAATATAATTTGCTCTTCGGTCTTTTACTTTATTACCCTGTACAATGCCGTGTATGGGTGGGTAGTAATTGGTACAGTATTCAAATCGCCCTTGGCATGATTCTTAAACCATTTTGAGCATTTTCTTACATGTTTTATAAAAAATCTTTAGAATAAACGGAAGGCGTTATCAAACTACAGTTTGTTAGTTTTGATAAAAGAATGATAGCTAAGTTTTGCACAACACAATCTCGTGTTAAATTAAGCTGTTCGGTAAAAAAATCTGCGACGGCAAGGAGTTTTTCATTGTAGAGGGCAATAAAGTAAAAGACCGAAGAGAAAATTATATTAAACTTACCTCTTTACATTTTCGAAGCTGAATAACTATAAATGACGCAGTAGACTCCGGATAAAAACTCAAAACATAATGATTTCCGGCTACTGGTTATAAGCGAATTTTGTACTCTCGATTCAACGCTATGAAAACCGGAAGAGATAGTACAGTGCGTTCGGATACTGTGATGTTAACATCGTCAGCGTTTTTGCAAGGTAAACTGAAATGTAACAGCGATATGACTGATAATCATAAACGAGCGTGATGGCCATCCAAAAGTCTTCGGATTTATTATAATGTTATAGGTACTTATTTGTCTTGTCTTCTTCACGGTATTATGCATTATTTTCTAAGGACCACTGGGTTTAAAGAACGACTTACATTCCACTGGGCATACAGCGTTATATCAACATTAAATTTACGTTTATTCAACGAAATGACGTTGAATCAACGTTGATTCAATGTTTCTCGCTGGGATTTGGCATGAAACAATTTGCTTGCGTGACAAAAGCTCTTTGATATTTTTTTGCATAAATATAATTGAGCCACGACTCGAGAAAACCAACAAATTGTTTGTGCACTCAGCGCAGACTCAGATCAGCATGGGCATTTGCCCAGTCTGCTCAGCCTCTTCGTTGAGCGTTTTAAGGGTCGCTAAGGGTCTAAGCTACCTCAATGCGGACAGCGAAGACTGTGATCAGACTGGGCGGATGCCCAGGCTGATCTGAGTCTGCGCTGGGCGCACAACCACTTTGCCGAAAAAAAATATTCTTATCAAACTATGTGCGTGGTGTCTGACTTTTTGTGGTCATTGGCTTTGCCACTCTCTTAGAGGTTATGACGGGAACATAAGATCGGATCCGGTATTTCAGTGGTGTTGTCTGACTTCCCAGGGGTCTCCTGGTTTCGCAGTACGTTCTTTCCATTGAATCCTCATCTCTGATTCATCATAGGCCTTATCCGTGATTTGTTTGTTTCCGGTGATGATTCATTGATGAGTTAGGAAACCGTCATGCGGACCAAACAGCTAACTTAATATTTCAAACCACTGCAGAAGCAGAGGGCGAGGTTTGGGCCCAGTAAAACATGTTTAAGCCCCCCCCCTCCCGCCCCCCAGTAATCTTTTGCTGACCGTTCCAAGGCGGTACTTCTGTTGCGGTTCCTTGATGTTATATTGTGCTGTGTCCGCTTGTCTATGGTCCCTGGCAGTTTGGTCACCCGTATTGCTGCCCAATCTGCCTTCTGTTTTGTTTTGTTTTGTAACTAAAATAAAAAATTAGTAAAAATAGGTGTTGATGCTGTTTTTGGGGTAGCTGAATGACCGTCTGTTCAGGAAAGAGCTTCTCATTCGGTTTACTGTGCGTGTCTTTCGTAAACTTGTGTCACTTTCTGTGTGTATGTGCTTCTTTCTCTATTGGTTTTGAGAGCGGAATGTGGGATCTGATTGTATTAATTCCTGATCATTGCCCATCTTTTTACATGTTGTGGGCGCAACTGGGACAAATGTTATAATTATATTTATCATATGACGTCGCATCTGAGAGTGTAATAAAACCATGAATTAAAAACGATAATCCACTAGTGGATTAAATATGCAAATTACGGCGTAACGTTATATGCCTTGACGTCCATAAAACGTCTCTTTTTCTAATGGCGAAATCGTGAGGTTTTAGTGGAAAATTTGCCAATAAAATGCGATTTTAGTGTCATATAATAAATAGAATCTTGCATTCGCGCTCCTGTATTATTGAATTTATTAAACTCGTTGGGGAAAACCGATAAGATGCTCGGCAGAGCCTCGCATCTTATATTTATCCCCAACTCGTTTAATAAATTCAATAATACAGGAGCACTCATTTAAGATCCTCTATTTAATAGCCTCGGAGAGGATGTCAAGGGATTTAGTCCCTTAAATGAGCCGCGACACGAGAAAATCAACAATGTGGTTGTGCGCACATCACAGACTCAGATCAGCCTTGCTATCCACCCAGTCTGATAAGAGTCTTAGCAGTGCACTCAAACGGTAGCTAAGGATCTAAGCTACCTCCATGCGGACAGCGAAGACTCTGATCAGACTGGGCGGATTCCCAGGCTGAGCTAAGTCTGCGCTGGGCGCACAACCACTTTGTTGGTTTTCTCGTGTCGCGGCTCAAATATTTCCTATGTTGTCACGTCTGCATGCAGCTGCTATTGATATCTTGGCAAATTCACAAAAATCAATCTGCAAATACGCTGGTGCGTAATCTAAATTTTGTCAGGATGACGTAATTGGAATACATATCCGCGTATTTGCGCATAGGCAACTCCGCAGTTGGTAAATGACGGAATATATCCTAGCAGACACATGATGACGTAATGACGTCGCATTGACGTCGATGCGACGTTATGAAGCCACATCGACGTCAGTAGGACATCATTTCGAAGGCATGTCGATATCGTTCTCTTTTCCAGCTTGGGAACAGTTTGTTACAGAAAGAGTTCGTGAATGGAGAAAACATGGAATAAGTTGGATAACAGAATTTATCATATGACGTCGCATCTGAGAGTGTAATAAAGCCATGCATTAAATGCGATAATCCACTAGTGGATTAAATATGCAAATTACGTCGTAACGTTATACGTTAACGTCCATAAAAACGTTGCGTTTTCTAATGGCGAAATTATGACGTTTTAGTGCAAATTCTGCTGATAAAATGCGATTTTAGTCCCATATGATAAATAGAATCTTGCATTCGTGCTCCTGTATTATTGAATTTATTAAACTCGTTGGGGAAAACCGATAAGATGCTCGGCAAAGCCTCGCATCTTATCTTTTTCCCCAACTCGTTGAATAAATTCAATAATACATGAGCACTCATGTAAGATCCTCTATATAAAGGTCCGCTTCACATTGTGTTTTATGAGAATATGGTATCAAAATTTTATGAAGAGATGCACAAACTTTTCACATTTCTGGGGATTAGTGTAACTTATAAGGAGATGTGGTGTGCCTCAATCAACCAAGAGGGACGTTATCACCGTGTGGAGGAACCTGAATGGTTGAAGACTTCTGACCTGTTTACGTCTAAAATGAAGACTTTTGTTAGACAAAATATAAAACAAGTTTCTGTTGCTGTTAAATCAAGCTTTCATACTGAGGACCCATTGCTTGAGCACTATTTCACAACCTGATATGAGCCGCGACACGACAAAACCAACAAAGTGGTTGTGCGTCCAGCGCAAACTCAGATCAGCCTGGGCATCCGCCCAGTCTGACCAGCGTCTTCGCTGTCCGCATGGAGGCAGCTTAGAACCTTAGCTACCTTTTAAGCACACTGTGAAGACACTCATCAGTCTGGGCAGACGCCCAGGCTGATCTAAATCTGCGATGTGCACACAGTCACTTTGTTGGTTTTCTCGTGTTTCGGCTCATATAATATTAAGTTTTGGGACAGATAGGTTCAAGCAAACAGTGGAGATCGAGATCAAACATTTTGATCAGGGTCTACATTATTATACCCTCGGCATACGCAGTATGACATGGGGTATATGGTTTTCGTCCGCTGCCCGTTCGCCCGCCCATCCGCTTAATAACATTTGCGTTAAAGTCGTTGAGATCTTCTATTATCCAAACCCTTTGTTAGATTGACTTTATATTTGGCATGATAATAGAAAAATGGTCCAAAGTTTTATTCTGTACCACCCTAATCTATGTCTGTGACTTACAGGTCAAGGTCACAAACTTTGACTTTCCCTATTAAACTTTTGCTTTAATGCTATTGAAATGTTGGGCTTGGTCTATATTTCGCTGTTAGTCAAAAGTTTTATTCTGTACCGTCCCCACTATACCTGTGACCTAGAGGTCAAGGTCACGGCTTTTACTTTATATGTTGAAGTTTAATGTTACAGTTTTTAACATCCTTTATCATCCAAACCTTTGGCTCAGTTTAGTTTATATGTCCAAAGTTTTATGTACCATCTTTACACATGCCTGTGACCTAGAGATCAAGGTCACAAATTTAGACATTTTCAGATATGTTTTTTTTTTGTTAAAGATTTATTCCCTTTATAATAATAACAAAAATGATTTGATGAAATATTTCATGCAATACCTCCGATATGGTCTAACTATACATTTGAATTAGAGTTAAGATAATAATATTTGATAAAAGTGACTTTAAACAAAAAATAAGATAAATTTTTATACAATCGCGGACCGCAGTTGAAATCGCATTATTGGACAAAAATAATTTATTCATACGTCACAATCACGTGCACGAATAAGAACAATACCTCTGCACCATCACATGACACACGTGGTCACAATCGATATTCGTACAGGCCGTGAGGAAATAAGGTAATTTGCATTTTAATTTGAAGATAATTTTTCATTCCACATTTATCGAATAAATATGCATTTTCTCAAAACTTTTACGGTTAAATATGAGACTATTACATATTGTCTAACGAAATTTTGTTAAGATACTTGTTTCTGAAAACATGAAATAAACGAGGGAGACTAACTTTAAAGGTTTTGTGATCTCATCATATCCAAATCCTTTGTTGGGTTCGGTTTTATATTTGGTATGATAATAGGTGTTGGAAAACATATATTCTTTATCATCCCAACACATGCCTTGACTTAGGGTCAAGGTCACAGACTTATGCATTTCCATGTTTAGGTTTAGTGTTAAATTCATATTGTGCTTCTTTTTCCCATCTTCTTCAAAAGGAACTTTTGATATGTGACATTTTTACCTTTAGGCTGTTTCCATTGTCTGGAGGCTGCTGTTGGCATAAGGTCAAGGTCACATACTTAAACAGTTGCATCAATGTACTGCTTTATAATGGTTCATATACAGTTAAACCTGCTTATGTTGTCACCTCTATTAAGGGATCACCTGCCTTTAGCAGCCACCTTTTTCGGGTCTATTGAACCAAACTACAGTGCAAATGAACCTGTAATTATTAAGGGGGCATCTGTCTTAAGCAACCGCTTTTTTGTTTTCCTTCGGTGATCCTCTAAGACAGGGTTGACTTATTTCAGAAATCCTTTAAAGGAACTTTTTCATACACGTATATTACTATATTTGCTTCTAGCTAGCAGCAAATTACTTCACATCCTCTGTATCACAGGGTATAATCGATTCCGCCAATTTTCACTTCCTGCAGAGAATGTCCGCCATATTTGGCTTCCGCCGAGACTGCCCGCGAACTATTGCTTCCTGCAGAGACTACTGTCCTCGAAAAATGGCTTCCTGCCGAGACTGTCCGCGTGATTCTGCTTCCTGCCGAGAGCCTCGGCAGGACGCAGAATCACGCGGACAGTCTCGGCAGGGCTCTCGGCAGGACGCAGAATCACGCGGACAGTCTCGGCAGGAAGCAATTTATCATGTACAGAAGTCTCGGCAGGAAGCAAGAGTTCGCGGACAGTCTCGGCGGAAGCCAAATATGATGTACAGTCTCTGCAGGAAGCGAAAATTAGCGAAATCGATTATACCCTGTGTGTATGCTGCTATTGACCATAGGACAAGGTCGTAGACTTAAAAAAATATTCTTTATTTGCTTTTTTCTCTGTGTGTGTGTGTTTAAAGTTTAGTGTCATTTGGTGGTGGCACTGGTAGGGGGCATACGTGAGCTCCTGCCTGTTAAGCTCAGTGGGTAAAACGCTGACCAAATGATTTAGCCGCCCGGCGTTCGAATTCGCCCGAAGGCGGGATTCTCTCCAACTATTGTCCACAGCCTTTCATTATCAGCCTCCCATCGTCCTGATATGAATATTGTCTGTTAACTCTTTCGGCGCGACTTTGCAAACAGCGTATATCCAGATCAGCCGGCTCTTAAAAGAGCCGTCTGATCAGGATCTACACTGTTTGCCATTCAAATATGAACTTAAAAAGCCTGATTTTATGAAAAATGTCTTTAGATTGTTAAAATTTCCAATTACAAATCTGTCGTCTGATGATTTGAGCAGACGAAAATTTGTCGTCTGAAAAATTTGGCGCCGAAAGAGTTAAAATTTATTTAAAGATGAAAGTCAGCAATCCATCCATCTTAACTCATAGTTTGCCAGGTGGACTTGTCGGGCCATCCTTATTATTTGGATGAGTCCATTTTTAGGCATTTCTGGTGGATATTATTCAGGGGCGTAACTAGGGGCAATTTCATAATACGCACAACCATGTTTAATTCTCTACTTCTTGAAGGTAAAGCTAGTATCTCAGCCACTTTGGCAATTGGTATTGAAATCTTGTCTATTTTATACATATTCAGCATGCAAATATGCAGGTGCGTTTTGAAATTTTGTCAATTTTGACAAAATTTCAATACGCACTTGCGTATTTGCCGTATAGATAGCTACGCCCTTGTTATTATTATTATTATTATTATTATATTTTGCATAGAAATTCTTGTAAGCAACAGTGTAGACCCTATTCAGACGCCGAGTAGTGTGGCGTCTGATCTCGGTCTGCCCTGTTTGTATATGTCCCCAACACGAGTTTCTGGTCTAAAAAGGATTAAGAGCGTATTACAGCACTGTTAAACCAAACCCGTTCCGGTGACTATTATTGGTGTTCCAATATTCTAGCCGGGCCGCGTAGCGCAATGGGTAGGGCACCTGACTCATAAGTCAGAGGTCCTGGGTTCGAAACCCGGTCTGGCCACATACTTTCGTTTCTCCTTCCGCTGATTCAAGAAGGGCATTTGTCAGTTACTGGCGAAAGTATGTGCACTTAGTACTGGTTAACCGCTTAGGAGGTCTAAGCCTGCCCAGGAATAGTGTGGTTAGGTTAACTGACGGTCCCGACATGACCTTAGCTGTTTACCGTGGTCGTTAGAGCGCGTTTACACGACCAAAGTTTCTATGACAAAGTAGGTTTGTCACAGAAAAATTTGCTCGTGTAAATGCCAAAATATGACAATGTTTCTTTGACAAATAAATATGTTAAAGTTACTTTGATAAATTAAATTTGTCCGTGTAAACGGAGAACTTTGCTAAAGATTATGTAACAAAGAACATTGCTACAAGCGTGGAAAATGTGACAAAGATTTTGTTTCATCGCTGCAGGTAACTTTGACGAATAATATTTTGTTTGTGAACACTGCAGCAAATATTTCATTGCCAAAGTTTATGTTACAAAGATTCTATGGCACATTTTCTTTAACAAATAATTTGCTCCGTGTAAACGCAAAATGTTTGTCATACTTTCTTTGTTAAAGTTTCTGTGACATAGAAACTTTGCTCGTGTAAACGCGCCCTTAAGCAAGAAATCAATCAATCAAAAATCCAATATTCTATCTTTATGGTATTACCTATTTATTGTTTCAACACGGATGGCCCAGGATAAAATTCGCATGCTGCTGGGCTATCCTGGAAATCCTATCTGCGGTAATGTTGAAAAATTAAAAAAAAACAATCTAGTGTTTCTAAGGTGTAATGAATACACATATGAGCTGCGACACGAGAAAACCAACAATGTGGTTGTGCGCCAAGCGCGGACTCAGATCAGCCTGGGCATCCGCCTAGTACACTGTGTGACTAGACTCTTGGTTAAGTGCTCAATGGATTGCTAAAGGTCTAAGCTACCTCCATGCGGAGAGCGAAGACTCTGATCAGACTGGGCGGATGCCCAGGCTGATCTGAGTCTGCGCTGGGCGCACAACCACATTGTTGGTTTTCTCGTGTCGCGGCTCAATTACATATTTCTGTCAGTTTTACAAAGAATAACAACTTTTGTAACTTCTTGTATGCTTCCCAGGGTAATAAATCCCTTGCCAAATAGGGTCAACTCTTAAAGAAAAGAATTTGCTTTTAGAGCAAATTCTTTTCTTTAAGAGTAGACCCTATTTTGAGTCAAAAATGAAAATAGCAGAGTTTTCATGTTTTCCCCTGAAAGTGTATTATTTCTTCAACTAACAAGGAAGTCATTTACGCCTAAATAACTGACAACACTTGTCGAAGTTCATTACAATGTCTTTCCTATAGCCCATATTCTCTCCTGACAAAATGAGCCTCTTCACGCATAACTTATAAGAATCATTAGAATCTCCGGTGAAAGCAAAATGCCTAAGGGTATGTGCTTCAGAATCTCCGATGTATGTGTGCTTTAAAGTCTCCCATGATAGCAAGTGTCTTAGAATATGTCCTTTAGAATCTCTGATGAAATCCAGTGCCATAGAACATGTGATTTAGAATCTCCGATCTAAACAAGTGCCTTAAATATCTGCCTTGTATTCTCCAATCTAAACAAATGCCATAGAATACATGCTTTAGGGACCGGTGTTTTAGAATCTCTGATCTAAACAAGTGCCTTAAATGTGTGCTTTAAAATCTCCGATGCAAACCATGTGCTTTATAATCTCCCTTGAGAACAAATGGGTTTGAATATGTTGGGTGTGAGGTGTGAATAGAAAAGCCATACGAAGACTGACGTTGAGTTCTTTACTTTATTAACGTCGGGCGATGTATAAACTGACAAGGATTATTTAGGTTGGTTGGTTGGTTGGTTGGTTTTGGTTAGACGTCCCTTTTAGACAGTATTTCAGTCTACAGTAGAACTTAAATGGCTCGAACCCTGATGGTTCGTATACCCTGCCTGCACCAATTCCGTACCTGTTGCAAGCACAGCAGGCTCTATCCCATATTAAGCAAGCTCTAGATGCTTGCTTGTACATTTCTTTTATTTGAATTGGAACATTAATGAAAACAAATGGAAAGGTTCTGTTGGTAACGGAAAGGTCGCTAGACTTTGCTGCATTGTTATTTTTGCCATCTCAAAGAAAGAATAGTTAGTACACCGTCTTTCCCGTCCTTTTTCAAGTTGCAGCCCGTTTTAAGACCGAATAACTCTCAATTTACTTCAGATCATTGGTTTAAAAGTTAAAAATTTCCTGTTTTGAAGCTGAATCCGATTTGAAGATTAAAGTTTGCTAAAAGTGAGAGAAAAAATGTGCCATCAGGAGCCAGTCCATGTAGGATAGAAAATCTCATCCACCGGGTCGGAATTTCAACCCGGGACGAGGCCTCGTCCCTGGTAAAAAATCCGACCCCTCGATGGCCACTCATGATGGACTGTTATATACTATCCAAAAGTTCTAACCGGCCACTTATTTTTAATCATTTTTCTTCATTGATATTGGCAATCTCACAGTTCAGTTTGCAGCCACAGATAGGCGACCATGTCAGTAAACCTTACCACTAAAAGGTTTAGCATTATTCAGTTCTCTGTAACCAGGAGGCATAGATGAATACAGATATCCCCATTTTCAGAATTAACAAGAATTTGCATCGAGTGGTGGAGTAAGTTTTAGCATTTTGACCCTTAGCTACCATCATCATGGAGGAAGAGATTTGAGCCGCGACACGAGAAAACCAACAATGTGGTTGTGCGCCCGGCGCAGACTCAGACCAGCCTGGGCATCCGCCCATTTTGATCAGTCTCTACGTTAAGTGCTCAAATAGTAGCTAAAGGTTTAAGCTACCTCCAAGAGGACAGCGTAGACTCTGGTCAGACTTGGCTGATGCCCAGGCTGATCTGAGTCTGTGCTGGGCGCACAACCACTTTGTTGGTTTTGTCGCGTCGCGGCTCAATTTCTATTTCTACATAAATCTGTTTTTCAGACTTTTGCTGCAGAAATGAAGTAGTTTTGCATACGTAAATTGGGTATTTCAAAACGTGATTTTTCACACATTGTGACGAAATGCTGATTTTTGGAATTTTATAAATAGGGGTACTTGTGTTCATCGCCGCATCCTGGATGTTATTTTATAAATTTTGTCAAATCTTTTGATGGCTAAGTGGACAGACCACTGACGCATCTGCCTATTTCAGGATGTAAATAGAACTGCAAGGTTGTTTTGGGTAAAAAAATCGATAAAAGACAGACAGACAGACAAAAGCTTTATTAAACTCAAGTCATATAAAACATGACATATGAGGATTAACATAGTATCTCTGAAATTACAAGTAGACGACAGTAGTGAAGGTACCAGTCTTACGATCAACTAAAAAGCGTCCCGCAAGTGTCATATTTCCATCAGGCATGCAACATTAGCACAACTAAGTGTTGCATACCGGATGGGAAGAGGACACCTTCGGGTCGGGGGAGAACATGTGAATAAACATTTCACCAGAGCAGTTTTGATGTAGTCATACAAAATAAGATATAAAAGATTTGAATGGGTAACTATAAATGTAAGTGGCCGGTTAGAACTTTTGGATAGTATCGGTATTACATGTTACTCAGTGTACATGAACGCAAAGGCTATGCACGCTTTCTAGTAGCCTCGGTAAATGAGTCATTCACAATATTCCGATGTTCTCGTCTCGCAATAAGTATAGGTCATTTGCCACAAACTTATTTAATGTCTCAGGACAACAGCGTGTAATTCTAGTTGAAAATGGCTTCGCTTACTCAATATATGTTGTTGGTAGCTTTTATGATTAGTTTCGACATCTTCCTACATCTGATTCCAAGTTATAGATACTATGCGCTTAGAAATAATAATTTAAATAATCTTAGTGATGGAGCGAGATATTCGGATGATCCTTGCCTGGAAAGTAAATATTTTTTATGGAAGTCACCGATGCGAGAAAATATCAGTTTTTCTGGGTGCATCAAAAGAAACAGCACACGTGACGGAATGTTTACATATTTTGTGGGTGAAAACTTTGTTGGAGCAACTTGTACAAAGAAAGTAATACGGTTTTCGGACACAGCTATGCCACAGGTATGAAATTTACGTTTGAGCTGAAAGAATGCGACAGAGTGCATGACACTTTTCATACTTTTTCAGTCATCAGCCTCAGGTCATTTCGGGTTGTCGGCTAATGCAAACAGAGATGTTCATAAGGCATGGTAAATCCTAAATTTGGAATTCCGTCTTCAACTTGACTGACAGTTTTTAATTAAATCCTGCACGTACGTATATACCATTATTTCGATTCATTGAAAATAAAATTATTTATTAATTAGCTAATAGTAATACAGTACTTATATGGCAAACGCAGTCCACATCATACCAGTCATAAACTGGGCTCATTTTGACAAACTCGGCTAATACAGCCAACATAGCCAATACAGGCAAAGCTCGGCTAACACAACTCGGCAAATATCAACGACGTTAAGGTGGTGATTTTTGGTAAATACTAAAATCTGAATAAAACCATAAAAACTAATATATATCCCTGAAAGTAAGCATACCTCTCTCTCTCTCTCTCTCTCTCTCTCTCCAGTTTAAAATACAAAAAGAGCGACATAATGTTAAAAAAGTCTTTTATAAGGAAAGCTCAATGGGTAATTTTATGCGCAAAAATCTACAAAATAAACATCAAATTTGAAAATGTACTTAGGTTTGAATGTACTTTGATGCATTAAGAAGGGCATCCTAGCAATTATTTGTATCAACTTTTCTCAAATTGTAAGTTAGTGCAAATAAAAACAGTAGCTTATTCTCAAATGTTCAACCATCTATTAGGTGCATGTATCCTGATGCAGTCATAAAATATAGGATAGGCGGATATTCCTATATCCTTTACCCGTATAAATACTGCATTACTTTGACCTAGACAGGTGTGTAAGTGGAATACTTCAACCTTGAAACAGAAGTATCACCTTAGTTTTCTTGAAAAAATTAGACACAGAATATTTCTTTTTTATCTGCTCAGCTTGATAATGTATGAAAGAGTTGGAAACAATAATTGCTAGGACACCCTTCTTAAAGTATCATAAGACCTAAATACATTTTCAATAACGATGATTTTTGTTTAGATTTTTGCGCAGAAAATCACCCTTACATCTTTTCTTATGTAAACCGCTTTTAACATCAGCAAGTCGTGCATTTTGGGAGTCTAAATGGTGAGAAACAACATAAAGAATGCGCTAACTTCAGGGAAAATCGGTTGTATTTTCAGCATTTTATGCAGATTTTTGTTTTCGCCCCAAATCAGTGAGTATCACCACCTTAATGAAATCGTCATTTATCATGAAATTTCGTATTGGCCAAGTTACCGGTTATCGAAGTGCTGTATTGACCCTCGGAATTCGGCCTCGAGCCAATACACAAGACCTCGGACCTGTAGCTGGGCCAATACGAAATTTCTTCATTTAAAAACATTCTTATATAAAAAATATATCTTTTGTATTGCTTTAAATGGATTTTTCTTTGTTTTCCCCCAATAGGTAGCGCTTGCAAGCTTCCCTGGTTCAGGAAATACGTGGTTCAGACATCTTATCGAATACGTTTCAGGTAAACTAAATGCTCTATGTAGTCACCGTTTTCACAACGACTTTACGCAAACCAAAACGCCCTTAGAAGAATAGGTGCGCTTTTATATGCCCCCATAGGAGCACACGTATTCCATTAAGAGTTGAACCGGTAACCCAGCGGGCACATGACGTCGAAACGACGTCGAACTGACGTCGATGCGACGTCATCACGTCGCATCGACGTCAGTACGACGTCATTTCGACGTCATGTGCCTGCTGGGTATAGGGCTTCTCCTTCCAGGAATGCAAACAGGGAGTTGCGAAAGTTCATCCCCTTTTTAAAATGTTGTGAATAATATAGGCTAAGCACTCGATAAGATTTAGCGTCCGTTCTGATCCTTTGAATGTTTTCATGCTGTATATATGCATGTATGTTTGTTGGTTATCCCCTCGGGGATAACCATATTAAGATAGGAATTCGTACTCGATTTGCACGCCGTTTCCTTTCGCTAAAATACAGGTCCCACTATTTCCCGGTACTTCTACATTTGGCACACCCTGCTATAGGGTTCTCGCCAGCATCACTATTGCATGATCTTTATAGCTTATATCTTAAAACACTTTATCTCACCCTATACAAACAGTTACCTGAAAGTTCAGTTATCACTAAACAGTACAGATCAATAACAAGTTCTGCTTGATTAACGCTAAATATAGGTTCCACTATTTACCGGTATTTGCTCCCATAGTTTGGCGCACCCAGCTGCAGGGTCCCTTCCAGCATTGCTAAGACATGAGCTGTAAAACACTTCATCTCGCCTAATACAAGAATCTGGCCTAATACAAGCACTTACCAGAGAGTACAGTCCACTTACGAAGAGCCATTACTAAACAGTACAGGTCAGCTAACAAAAGTCAATAGCACTGAAGCTCACCTGATACAAGCAATCACTAGACAGAAAAAAAAAAGCTGTCAAACTCGCCACTTACCTACAGCTTCAACAAATCTAAGAATACAATAAAATTAACTTGTATTGCTGCCAATTTTCTGCTTTACCACTTGCATCCTATAGATTCATTTGCTAAGGGATAACCTCTCAAGCTTTTTCAAAAGCTAAACTTGTGATAATATAAAGGTTGTCGAATACTGAATAGAAATATTGGCAGGGCATTCAAACCATTCTACCAGCTAAATGGCCCAAAGAGCTATAAAACATTTGGATTAGAAAAACAAAATAGACTTCGCCGTGTGTTTTTTGTGTGTTTTTCCCTAAAAAAACAATATTTTGTATTTCTACATACTTTTTTTTACACATCCTCCATTTGAATTCATATCTCTAGCACATGAACGCACTTTCATTTCTGCAAATCACATATCTATATAATATAGGATATCTGAAACAATCTGGAAAAAAATGAAGTAATCTTGATAATAAGTATATTTTTGCATTATTTTAAAAAATTGCAAGAAAATTGAATTCCATGAAAAACGTCATAGCTTATGCCTATTATTTTAGTAAAACTTACATTGTATGTTGCAGAATAAAACAAAACATAAAAAAAAAAAAAAAAAAAAAATCACCGGTTCGTTTCCTAGAAAAACAATGTTTAAGTTAAAAAAATATCCCCAAAACAGACTGTACAAATTCTGCACCTGCTGCAAGCACAGCCGGCCGGACAGGGTGGCTCATATCAGTGTGCGCACGCTGATCTGGGCTTCACTGTCTGCGCTTGTCCTTCGACACATTTTCACGTGCCGCGCTTGAGTTATCGTTTATAGAAAATAACATTTGGACGAGATTTGGAAAACAGTGATTTACCTACAAGGTTAACTAATTTTTTATTGAGTTGTATCATAAGAACGACTGATAATGTCAGGCAACTGATTATTTGTAGTAATTGCTGACGAAAAGGAGTTTCTTTGGGCTGAGTGTTGTGATGGATTATTTGAGCCTCATGGGATGATGCCTTGGGCCAAGTATGGGTGCGATGAATGGTCTCAGCTAGGGCATCTGTGTCGGCTGTTCTGAGTCCTCGCGCTGCACATTATGGATGAAGATTCTAGAAATGGGATGAAAGCAGCGAATACCCACACCGATTTTCGCAGCTCGTCTTGTCCCCTGTTCTTTTTCACGTGACTCGCCTCATGCGGCTCCATAGGAAATTAGCCACCTAAAATATTTGCCCTAATGTGCTTAAGTATTGGGACGCCTTAAACCATCGGTTTTCCACTTGTCCCAAGTGGAAAATTGATGGTTTTTTAGGCGCCCCGTTGTTTAGGCACATTGAGTACGTTGATTTTATTTTCGTTCGCGGAACTGTATTTTTTTTTTTTTTTTTTTTTTTTTATCTTTTTTTTCTAAGTTCCGACTTTGCTTGGTAGCTACACTACATAACCGTATATATACTATTCTGTTTACGTATGCAAATGAAACAGGTGTAGTGTATTTCCATTGGATGTTTGGATCATATACAATAGCTCTACTGGCTATTTACTTAGTGTGCCGGCCACGGATAATTTCTCAGTAGTTTCACGGGATAAGGTGCCTTGTTTATGCAGCCAACGTACCTGATGAAGTTTTTTGTTTGCCAATTTCAAGAATTCTTGAGCTGTTTATGTGGACACCGATGTCCATGGTCAAACTTTAAAGTGTTGTTGTCTCTTCGCTGCCCCACATATTGAACGGGCACCTTATCCCGTGATCCGGCTGAGAAAAGCGATGACTTCAGCTACTTGGGCACTGTCTTAATAGAGATCAGCTGTGGAGAGAATGTGTCACGAGCACAAAGCGAGTGACGCATACTCTGTACAACTGGCTGGAGGGTAATGGTTTGCTTTACTCTACACACAGTCTGAGTCAATAAAATGAGGTGGTGATTTTAATTTAATTTGAGATATGTTTATACTAAAATATGTGCATTGTTAATCGACGATTTATTTTGGCATGTTATGATCGATTTGTGAGGTGAAATTTCCCATTTATTACAGAGACGCTTTAGTGTGGCCACCTACTCCACCTAGTGACGATCCAGTGTGTCCATTCGCCCACTCTCCTTGTGACGATCCAGTGTGTCGCCCCCCCCCCTCCCCCCCCCCCCGTATTTTTTTTCTTCTTTGCGCATATTACCTGCTGTCATTTATGATAATTGAATAAATTCCTATCCCCATCCCCTTTGCTCTTCAGTGTATCATTTTTTTTTTTGCAATAGCCGTTAAAATCAAAATCTTTATAATTAAATACAAATATACCCCTCTTTTGTGCTATGGAAGATACTTGTAGAAATATTATGGAATAATCTCATCGGAAGCGTGGCGTCGACGTGTCCCTGTACCAATGTTGATTCGACGTCACGGCGCCGAATTAGCGCTGCTACAGTGGTATTTCGAAACTACGTTCCCGATGAGATTTGTCTTACATATTTTGCTTTTCGATTACAACTTTGCTTCCAAATTTACAGGGCAACTAGTCTTGTGTTTTCATATGTTTTTTGCTTTCATTAATTTGTTTCTTTTGTTTTTGTCACTCCACCTTTTTTCTGTATATACTGTTTACTTTCCAGTCTTGTCAGGTGATCTGGGCAGATGGTGCCGGTGTGATGCAGATCCGGTGCAGTTAACCTGGACTGAAGATCTTATAATGATGCCGAATGGATAACGGACTGCAACAATGGCGTATTTGCATTGGTCTGTTTCACAGCGGTGGCATCATATATCGCTCTAGTTGTAGAATTAAGTTACCAGTCGACTTTTTACTTGGTCCTATAATCGAGTTGTTGAAGATACTTTCAGAGTTATGTCGTTTTTTATCATCTATTCCTAATGATTGGCTAATTAATATAAATGTCATATTGATTTTAGGTTTACTTTTATTACAAGCTGGTGATATTGAACGTAACCCGGGACCAGATTCACGAATTAACACTCTTTCTATCATTCATAGTAACATTAGAAGTATCAGAAATAAAATCGAATATATACAAGACACTTTTTTGGATTTTGATATACTCTGCTTTAGTGAAACACATCTTGATGCCAATATAAATATGGATTCCTTAATACTTTCTAATAAGTTTGACCCACCATATAGAAAAGATCGTACTTGCCAAGGAGGGGGTATACTGGTTTATGTCTCGTCAAATATTTTGCACTCTCGGCGTATAGATCTTGAAATATTTTGTAATGAGTCTGTCTGGACAGAAATTAAGGTTAATAGAGAAATTTACTTATTAGGAACTTTTTACAGTCCCCGTACTTCAGATATTAATTTTTTTGAGCAGCTGAATCTCAATATTGAAAAGGCATTAGAAATATCTAAGAATATTATCATTGTTGGAGATTTAAACGAAGACTTATAGCTCCAAAATGTGCGCAATCTAAAAGATGTTTTAATGTTAAACTCTCTCCACAATATCATAGATGAACCAACCCGACAACAAGCACTGTTAGACCCTATTATTATTCCCGAAGAAATGAGTTTTGTCGATAAAGGCACGATAAAATTGCCAAATTTTATAAGTGATCATAGCGCAACCTATATTACATTACCTTTCTTTTACGATCTAAATAAGTCTTTTGAAAGAACCGTTTGGCAATACAAATATGCTAATTTTGATTTATTAAATCAAAGAATAGGAAATTTCGACTGGTCGTGTTTACTAAATGGAACTGTAACCGAGGCTTGTTTATGCTTTAATAGTATTTTCCTTGAATTTGTTAACTCATGTATCCCACATAAAACTGTTATAGTGAGGGGAGATGACAAGCCGTGGTACGATTCCGTAATAAGAAGCATATCTAGGACTAGAGATAGACTTAAAACAAAAGCAGCGAAATCTGGAAACCCCTCAGATTGGAATAAATATAAAAAAGCACGAAAGAAAGTTAATAATCAAATAAAATATGCAAAAGAAAACTTTTACAATAATTTAGAACTATTAGTTTGCGACTTTCAAAATAATGATAAAAGAAAATTCTGGAAAGTAGTTCGTCACTTTGTTAAAAATAATAATACGTCTTCATCTATTCCGCCTTTATGTACATTATCAGACACCGGTGATTCAAATTATTATTATACTGACACAGAAAAAGCCGAGTGTTTAAACGATTACTTTGTCTCAATATCTAGTGTGAATGACCAAAACTCTCAGCTACCTATTTTTCAAAGCAAGACACCTCAAAATATTTCTACTGTTAGTTGCTCTGAAAGCGAAATTGAACTATTAATCGAAAATCTTAATCCAAATAAGGCGAATGGAAATGATGGTATAAGTAATAGAATGTTGAGAGGAGTATCCAAAACTATATCTAAACCTTTAGCTTTACTATGTAATCGATCTTTTTCCGAAGGTATATTTCCAGATCCCTGGAAGGAAGCGAATGTAATCCCGATTCCCAAAAAAGGTGATAAAACATCGCCGTCGAATTACAGGCCAGTTGCTCTATTGAGTAATGTCAGTAAATTGCAAGAACGTATTGTCTTTAAAAACTTATATAATTATCTTTATGCAAATAATTTGTTATATAAATATCAGTCTGGTTTTCTCCCTAACCATTCAACAGTATTCCAGCTTATTGATATTTACCATAGTATATGTCAGACCTTTGACAATCATCAGTTCTCGTGTATGCGACATTTTTGATAGGGTCTGGCACAAAGGTTTATTGTTTAAATTAAAACAACATGGTGTACACGGAAGCTTATTACACTGGATATCTAATTACCTCGACAACAGAAAACAAAAGGTTGTGCTTAAAGCAAGTAGTTCTTCTCCTAAAATATTAAACGCTGGTGTTCCACAAGGATCTGTACTGGGCCCTCTATTATTTTTGATATATGTAAATGATATTTCTGAGTCCCTCCTTAGTTTAACAAGATTGTTTGCCGATGATAGTTCTCTTTATTACTCAGCCACTAGCCTGCATGATATTGACGGTATTATAAATCATGACCTCAGTTTGCTATCTGCATGGGCTAGCCAGTGGCTAGTTACATTTAATCCTAACAAAACCGAAGCAGTTTTATTCACCTTAAGACGTTTTGATACACTGCCCCGTCTAACGTTTGGCAATACTCAAATAAAATTTGTTGAAAACCATAAACACCTTGGTTTAACTCTTAGCAGCGATGGTAAATGGACTGTTCATATTGATAATATTATAACTTCAGCTTCAAAAGTCCTTGGAATAATGCGTAAACTTAAATACACTTTTAGTCGAAAAGCACTTAATCAGATATATACCTCTTATCTATTGCCTATATTAGAATATGCTTCCATTGTTTGGGATGGCTGCTCAGCCCAGAACTCATATCTATTAGACAAAATTCAAAATGAAGCCGCGCGCATTGTAACGGGCTTAACTAGATCTGTATCAATAGCATTCCTTTTTCGTGAATGTGGCTGGGTCTCATTAGAAGAAAGGAGGCGTCTACAGAAATTAAATTTTATGTATAAAGTCCATAATACTCTAGCCCCTTCTTATATCATTGACCTTATCCCACCACTAGTTAGAAATGTTTCTAATTATCAGCTTAGAAATCAAAATAATTATTCTGTACCTTATACCCGTACAGAAATCTCACGAAAATCATGTATTCCCTCGTCAATTTCATTATGGAACTCGATCGACAACAATCTGAGAGAAATAAACACATTTACAAGTTTTAAATCGAATACTAAGAAAATATATACGAATGCTTCTGCAACTCCAAGTTATTATTCGTATGGCTGTAGATACATATCTGTATTGCATGCTAGACTACGTAACAAATGTAGCAATCTGAATTTCGATCTCTTTACAAACTATTTAACACTTGATCCTACCTGTTCCTGTTCAAATGAAATAGAAGATGCCGAACATTACTTCTTTCGATGCCCAAAATACACTACGGAGAGGCTATTGTTATTTAACGCTACAAGAAATTTTCACCCTCTCAGTACTGACACTGTACTATTTGGTAAACCAGAATTGGGTACTGAAAACAACATAATTCTTTTTAAGGCTATCCATAATTTTATTAAGTCTACAAAGCGGTTTTAGACTAGTTACAGCTATATATATATAGTCGGCTGGTATATGCATACATGTATATGTATACTCTTTGCCACCATCGTTTTCAATTCCCACCAAGATTTGGCCCGGATCACCTGACAAGACTCCTTTGTATAGCTAGTTTTTTTTTCTTATTTGGTACTGTTTATAGTTATGTTATGAATATGTTCGCTTGCTGTCATTATTATGCTTATTTATATCTGTTAATGTATGATGTAGGGGGCGGGCCGTAACTAATGTTGTGAGAACTTGTGGCCCAACCCCATTGCTTGTCACTTATAGCAATAAAATATGCTTAAACTAGCCGGCCCTTGCCCTATTATTTAGTTTCATTATTCCGGTTCTACCATAGAGTAATGGCTACAAAAATGCGCAGGTGGAATGGAAACTGTGAAGACCTTGACCATTCTGGTTCCTAAGAAAAAGTTTGATCTCGGTTTCCACTGTTTGTACAGACCTATCAGTCCGAAGGCAGGATCTTTACGGTAGACATTGTTAGTGTGTGTATGTACTCCACAGTTGATCGATTTCACCATGACCAATAACTCTCTTTTGTTTTTACAAGTAAAAACAAAATTATTCTGTATATAGCTACCTTAAACTAAATTTTGGGAAAACATGGAGTTTTACTCATATATCTTAATTTTTGAAGGTGTAGTTCTACACCTCAGAGTCTGTGTTTTTATTATAACTTTATTTAGTTTTTTACAAGTAAAAACACAGTTATTCTGTATATAGCTACCTTAAATTAAATTGTGGGATAACATGTTATTTTAATCATACTTCTTAATTTTTGAAGGTGTAGTTCTACACCTATGTGCTTTTATTATTATTTCTGATTATTAATCTTATTATTTTGTCATTTATACATAGGGTGCCAACTTCAGTGAATTAGGTGATAACTGTACTCTAAATTGTGATTTGGAGACGTACATCGTCGAATTTCGTCACAGTTTACGACCACGTTTCAGCGGAGCCGTAAAACGCAATTTCCGCTCATAAAACCGACGATGTTCGTCCCCAAATGACAATTTGCAATACAGATACCTCCATTCTAATGCACTTTTCTCATTTTTACCCTTCGAAATGTACTGATTTAAAAGGAAATCAACCGCTTTTAGCAACGTTAGACCAGGCGTCAGCCAGTGAGAAGCGACGTTACGTAATGACGTCTAGTTTCCAACAGTATACCGCAGGGTATACTGTCGCAAATGTTTGACGTTATCCAATCAGACTTCGCGTTACAAACCTGAGCGCATTTGAATTCATCTTTCCTACCCTTGACGACATAGTCAATACAGAATGGTCTCAGTTCTTCAAGAAAAACAAACTATTTCCTTTTAGCAGGGAGGCAAATATAAAAATGGCAAAGGTGTTTTTATCATATGACGTCACTGTTATTCAGTGGATAACGTCAAGTCATAAAAATCGTATGACCACACTTTGGCGCGTACACGTAACGTCATTGACAACGTCCATGTCAACAATGCGTTTTTTATTGAAATAATGTTCAGTTTGAAGGCATTAAAATCCCTGTTAATAAACAGAATCTTACACTCTATGTCATTTCATATGAAATTTATGAAACTCGCCGAAGGCTCGTTTCATAAATTTCATGTGAAATGGCCACTTGTGTAAGATCCTCTATCTCTTTATTGTAAACCTACTCACCTTAACATTTTTGTCGTGTAGATATAGAGGATCTTACACGAGTGGTTATTTCATATGCGTTTTATGAAACGATCCTTCGGCGAGCTTCATAATTTCATACAAACTGACCTCGAGTGTAATTTTCTGTAAATCATATGACCCTACAAAATATACGTTTATTTTATTTCTGTAAGAAAACGCATTGTTGACGCGGTCGTTGTAAATGACGCTACGGGTACGCGCGTAAGTGTTATTACACGCGTGGTCATACGATTTTTATGAAACGAGGTTATCCACTGAATAACAGCGAAGCCATGTGATACAACAGTTAGTAACAGCGTCATGTTTCGTCGAAGTTGATATGACGTTTTTGGCGTTACAAGCATGGATACATGTATGATGCCAGTTTTTCAAAGAGAGACAGATTTTATGATTTTTTGTTTACCTCCCGGGATGGTAAAACCTTAGGGACAAACTCTTTCTCCAGAAGTTAATCCTCACTGAAATGATATCCATTCATTTTAAGATAATTCAAGTCAGAGGTCCTGGGTTCGAAACCCGTTCTGGCCGCATACTTTCGTTTCTCCTTCCGCTGATTCAAGAAGGGCAGTTGTCAGTTACTGGCGAAAGTATGTGCACTTAGTACTGGTTAACCGCTTAGGAGGTCTAAGCCTGCCCAGGAATAGTGTGGTTAAGATAGGTGGACGTTAAGCATCAAATCAATCAATCAATTAATCAATCAATCAATTAAGATAATTCAAATGTGGAGGCTCTTCCTCCCTGCGCCTAAAAGAAGCGTTACAATGGGGTATACAGTTCCGGCGGCGTCGGAGGCATAAACTTATTTCGAGTTTTCTGCTTTAGCTCCCTTTATTGGCAATGCGCTGACGAGCGAGATAATTCCTTCCGCAGAGTCCTTTTCTTTCTTTCTTTCTTTCTTTCTTTCTTTCTTCTTAATTATTTATTCATTTATTCATGTAAGTATTTATTTATATTTTTGGCAAGTACATAAGCATCCATGGTTAACCCATTGCATTCTGGGTATTTTTGTCGTCTGCTGAAATTATCGTCTGCATCAAAAATCAAGAATATTTTGACAATATTGGTCTAACCAACTCTTGCAGAAATGATGTCTAGGCAGCAAACAGTTTGGATCTCAGAACAGGCCCCACGTTTACGTGGGGCCTGATCTGAGATCCAAACTGTTTGCCCAGATACCCCTAAAGGGGTATCCCGAATGGAATGGGTTAATGGGTATCAGTGCAGCTGACGCAAATATTGCTATCTAACCAAGTAGTACCATCCTGTTGTTTGTCGCTTTCATGTGCGGCGCGACACTGGACGTCGCTTTTCCGTTCGCCCGTTCGTCTGTCGTTCCATTTGTGCTACCGTATTTAGTCGGCTATAAGACGGAGATTTCCCCTCCAAAGCAATCCCAAGAATCTAGATCAGTCTTACTTACAAGACTGGTCTAGATTTTTTGGAGGATTGTTTCGGAAAAGATGGGTGGATGGATGGATGATTTGCGATTTTACGTCCTTTTCAACAGTATTTCAGTCATATCAGGACGATGGGACGATGATATTGAAAGGCTGTGTGCAATGGAACCCCGTTTACGGTAGGAAATATTTTCGCCTCAAGCGGGGTCGAACCCGGTCTGCTAGATCAGTAGGCCAGCGCTTAACCCACTGACCTACCGGGGTTCCTGTTTCGGAAAAGAAAACCCTATTTAAAAACATTTAGCACAAATCTGGTTTACATATTCTGGGGACATTTTGGAAAGATAACCCCCCGCCTTATAGCCAAATAGATACGCCCGGCTTCCTCTTGCCCATCTTTTTAAGGCAGGGGTACTAAGTCCACTTTGTTCCTTACATACGTAAGGAACAAAGTGGACTTAGTACCCCTGCCTTGAGAAGATTCCACTCTTCCTACATATGTTCAAACATATATGATTTCAGGTATAGCAACCGGAAGTGTGTACTGCGGATGTGTCCGGGAAACATTTATTGGAGAATGTGAGAATGACACCTCCAAGACAATCGTGATTAAGACCCACCACCATTTTAACGCGGAGCGCATAGCAAACATCAGCTTTGACAAAGCTCTGCTTATCCTGCGAAACCCTTTTGATGCTCTTGTTGCCGACTTCAACAGACGTCATGCCAATAAAACGACAATTGCGCCGATCGAGCTGTTTCAGTCATATAGTAAGTTCTGAATATTGTTCTTAATTAGTCATATGCAGTCATATTTTTCTCTGTTTTAATCTCAATATTTAGTACTTGAAATGCCCACAAGTAATATATTTGAACCCCTAATGTCTGTCCTCTAGTCTTTGAATTCTCAATAAAAATGGTCCGCGACACGACAAAACCAACAATGTGGTTGTGCACCCAGCGCAGACTCAGATCAGATTGGGCATCCGCCTTGTTTGATCAGACTCTTCGTTTAGTGCTCAAAGGGTAGCTAAGGGTCAAAGCTACCTCCATGCGAACAGCGAAGACTCTGATCAGACTTGGCGGATGCCCAGGCTGATCTGAGCCTGCGCTGGACGCTAGACGTTGGTTTTGTCGTGTCGCGGCTCAAAATTTTAATATTGCCAAGACGAAACACTGTGTGAAATTTAGCAGATTTTACTTTTCTCGTCTTTTTATTTTATTTATCTATTTTATTTATTTCTTCTGCGCTTTTGGGGTTAACATGTTTGTAGTGAGGTGTAGGAGTAACGCGTACATGTACACTGTAAAAATCGCGCTTAGCTATAAAGCACAAGTGGTTACATGTTCAGTTGAAAACATGTTTAGGAATATGTCATATGGCTAAACATGTACGCCTTTTCTATTATTTTCCCGGACAAAGTCTGCTAAATACGTTTTATTCTGTTACGCGTTTCGGATGAATCCATTCTCTTTTCCCCGTTGAAGAACGAAAAATAGAGACGAAAATGTTTACAGAGGAAATTTTCAAAATAAAAGGTAGAAATATCAAGTTTTGTACATGTTTAATTTCTTAACATGAACCTAAACATGTTGCAAATTGAACATGTTACGATTTAAACACATAAAAAAATCGGACTGCATTTTTTGCATTGACTCTAAACACATTTTTACAGTGTATGCACTTTTCCTGATGGGGGTAAACAACGGAATTACAAACGGGATTCTGCCAATTGTTGTGCTTCTCACACCCTAAATTCAAAATTGAGGGAAGAATTTTGGATTTGGTCTGTTCATCCGTATTTTTTTCTGTACTAAGTCTTGTAAACTCAAGAACTCTTTTGCTTGGATCTTAAAAATGAGCCGCGACACGACAAAACCAACAATGTGGTTGTGCGCCCAGCGCAGACTCAGATCAGCCAGGGCATCCGCCCAGTCTGCTCAGAGTCTTGGCTGTCCGCATGGAGGTAGCTTAGACCCTTAGTATCCCTTTGAGCATTTTACGCAGACTCTGATGAAAGTGAGCAGATGCCCAGACTGATCTGAGTCTGCGTTGAGCGCACAACCATATTGTTTGTTTTCTCGTGTCGCGGCTAAAATTTAATATTTTTTTATAGAGTGAACCTGAAAAATAATCAGACCTGTATTCTGTATTATTTTTTCTCCTTCACTAGTCCCACCCTCTGTCGTTGGAGACTTAAAACTCTTCTTCTTCACAGGGTATAAGCCAGTCCGTCAATTTACGCTTCGTGTAGAGACTGCCTTTCATATTTGGCTTCTGCCGATACTGTCCGCGATCCCTTGCTTCCTACCGAGACTTCTATACATGATAAATGGCTTTCTGCAGAGATTGTCTGCGTGATTCTGCTTCCTGTCGAGGCTCTCGGCAGGAAGCAGAGTCACGCGGATAGTCTTGGCAGGAAGCCATTTCTCGAGGACAGTAGTCCCTGCAGGAAGCAAGAGATCGCGGAAAGTCTCGGCGGAAGCCTAATATAATGGACAGTCTCTGCAGGAAGCGAAAATGGCGGACTGGTTTATACCCTGTGTTCTTCCATTTTTCCGTCCAACTTACGCCTTAAGGCCCTGTCACACTACAACGTTTCAGACAACGTATGCCGACGTATGAAAAATTTATCCAATACGCTGGCATACGCTGGAGATAAATTGAACATCAAACAGCAGCCGGTTTTGGAACGCACACATAGCGTACTGAAACGTATAAATAACTTATTCACAACTTATCCCTAGCGTATACATAACTTATACAAGCGTATAACAGCGTGTTCCCAGCGTATCTGTAGCGTTCTTGTCTTAGGCCGAACGCATGCACAACGTTAGTCTAACTTACGCCGACCTTATGTATAGCGTGTTGGAGCGTGCTTCGGCGATCAGATGTAAAGCGACGGCTCTCTACAACACTTTTTACAGTAGTGGACGTGGATCAATGGACATGCCTAAAAAACGAAAATTAGAGAATTTTGCAGGTAGTAGCTGACCAAAGAAAACTCCATCTTTACCACCTGCATGCTTACTGTCGTCCCAATCATCACCCGACTACCGTGCCTACGATGGTAGCCAACCTCCCTCTCGCGCAGACTCCAATGCCTCTTTAGTGGTATCCGTGGCAGCATGTGCAGCAGCTGTGGTGGCATCTGAAGTATTAACCCCCTCTCAAGCCCCAAAACGACAAGCAGAAGCGGTTCAAGACGATTCCCTATTTAAAAGTGATGAATTGCTGATCTGTATCCAATATATATAGCTGAAGCCCAAGCCGCTGGTGGATATGTTACCAAAATACGCTCAGTGCGTTCGTGACACGTTGAATAAGTTCTAAGGTCGTCAGGCATAGGTTGGATACGTTCTGGATACGTTCGGTATAGGTTACAGGTAAGTTACCTATAAGTTAGAAATAAGTTACGCGTACGCTACACAATGGACCTGCTGGCTGCCGACGTATGTCAACGTATGATTAATTTACAAGTTACGTGCATGAACGTACGCATAACTTGCCTGTCGCGTACACCAAACTTATGACTAACTTATAAACACTACGTCGGCGTACGCTGAAAATTTTATGCCTGCACAAAATTTTGGGCCGCATTCGACGTACAACTTATGCCAACGTAGGGGAGACCGGGGATAGCTGATGCACTTTGTAGACTTTTTGATATATCTCGTGACCGGCCTGGCCAATTTTGATCATCTTTGCATATACTAAAAGATCTACCTTTTCTGCATTTAAAATCAAATAGGAATCCTTGAATATTGGTATATTTTCCCTCCATTGAAGTCGATTTCTTTGGCAAGTCGAATGCATCAACTTGCCCCAGTAGTGGGGCATGTTGATGCAATGCTTGGGGCAAGTTGATACAGACATTTTTTCTTGCCTTACAAGTCAATGCAACTAATACTACAGTAAATTGACCGTTTCTATGGACAAATGGGGATATTCCTGCTTTCTAGTTAGATGCCGCGATTTATCAAAATTGTTTTAGCTATTGATGTTATCTCAAGCGAAAGATTTCTAGAAGGGATGTTTGTATATGAATAATTGAACTATAAAATGATAAAAATATTCTATACTTTTATTTCTGAGACTTAAGAACATTTTAAACAGGTAAATATCATTTCATAGTCATAGTTGCTATATTAAATGAACCGGGCTCCCATCAGCTCGTACAATTTACATGTGCGTCCAGCGAAGACTCAGATCAGCCTGTGCATGAGCACAGTCGGGTCAGAGTCTTCGCTTGCCACACGAAAAGTTATGGAACCTTAGATATCAATAGAGCGAACAGCAAAGACTCTGATCAGACTGCGCGGGTGCGTAGGCTGTATTGAGTGTCCACTGTGCGCACATGTAAATTGTTGGCATTGCTGTGACATGGCTGGAATGCTATTGTATGTTATTTTTTGAATATAATAAAAGAGATGCTACAAATCTGAAATGCTTAATAGTCCTGCATCAGTTAGAGAGCAAGCCCATCCAAATATTGTGAACAGCTCATGCAGTTCAATGGGATTTTATGGTGTATCAACTTGCCCCATGCTCATTGCATCAACTTGCCCCAACCATGCCCCACCGTGACATTCAACAAGGTAGACAACTATTACACAGTGTTTTCCCTCAGAAGAGTGTATGATTTTGAAGATTAAATATTTGTCTACCTGTGTTCATATATGAATTATGAACAACCAGAAACAAATGCGCGCTAAACGAAAAATTGCGAAATACCTGTAAATTTACTTAGATGTGTCAAAAATGAACTTTTCTTCCCCAAATTCTCATTTGTTGTCCAAATTCCGAAAAACTTCAGGAAAAGATGGCGGCAGTCAATTACTACTTTAATTCGTCATTTCGGACGTCCATAATGACGTCATTGTCTCTTTATTCCCACTGCATCAACTTGCCCCGTGCATCAACTATCCCCGGTCTCCCCTATTTGAGCGTGCTCGTAACTTATTCATAACGTACCCCTAACTTATTCAACGTACACCAGCGTGTTTGCTAAATTTCTCGTACGTCGGCATACGCTGATGCTATACGTCACTGTGTGACAGCCACATTAATTGTAATCGATGATTATAAGTCGGGCCAAGATACGCCCGTTTCACTTAGTTATATACGAAATTGTTGAAAAACATTTTGGTACATGTAGTTGTGAGAAACAGGCTTATTATGTGTCACTAACGAAGCTCTTCTTTTCTATCTTGCAGTCTGGGAAGAATTTATTTGGAAAGGAATAAACGACTGGAGAATACATGCAACAAGTTGGATAACGGAATACAGGGGCCCGATACATCTTGTCTTTTATGAGAATATGATATCAAACTTCTACGAAGAGTTATACAAACTTGTTACATTTCTGGGAATAAGTGTTAATTACCAGGAAATATGGTGTGCCTCTATCAACCAAGAGGGACTTTATCATCGTGTGGAGAAACCCCAATGGTTGAAGACCTCTGCCCTGTTTACGCCTGATATGATGACTTTTGTTAGACAAAACATAGACCTAGTTTCTGATATTGTTAAAACAAACATCAAACAAGAGACCCTGCTATTTGAAGAATATTACAAAACCTGAAAAAATGTATCTTTTATTTTGCTTTCACGGGGATAAAACCAAGATGCTTATCAGTGCTGTCGACCGATTCGGAAATATACATGTAGTGTCTTTCGACCGAGAATTCGGTCGTAAGCATAGCCATTTCTGAATGGCTTTCGACCGAGCTGATACTCGATTGTCTCGGTCGACAGCCATTGACTGGCTCGGTCGACGGCACAGGTAAGGAAATTACCACGTTTTTTAGCTCATCTGAGCTTTAGGCTCATATATGACATTTTATAGCATAGCCAGGCGTCCATCGTCCGTCTGTCGTGCGTCCGTCCGTCGACATTTTCTTTCAAACATCTTCTTCTCTGAAAGCACGGGGCCGGTTGAAGTCATTTTTAAATGAAGCCTCCGGGGTGGGGGGGGGGGGGCAGATGAACGTGTGTTCGTGAGATCTATGTCAATGACCAAGATGGCCGCCAGGCCCATATATGGTTAAACCCCTTCAAAAATCTTCTCCAGAACCGAAAAGCCAATAACCTTAAAACTTTGTATGTAGCATCGGGACTCAGGCCCATCATAGTTTGTTCAACTGATGATCCTGCATTGACCTTCACCTAATTTATGGCAAGGTCAAACATTGGTAGGTTATGCTTTATATGGGAAAACGCTTAAACAGTGGTTTTCGCATAAACTATTTAAGTCTAAGGTATAATATTTGGTGTGTATATATGGTTAACTAAATGGGCAGTTGAAGCCCTAATGAGCCGCGACATGAAAAAACCAACAATGTGGTCGTGCGTCCAGCGCAGACTCAGATCAGCCTGGGCATCCGCCCAGTCTGATCAGAGTCTTCGCTGTCCGCATGGAGGTAGCTTAGACCCTTAGCTACCCTTTGAACACTTAACAATGAGTCTGACCACACTGGGCAAATGCCCAGGCTGATCTGAGTCTGCGCTGGGCGCACAACCACATTGTTGGTTTTCTCGTGCCGCGGCTCAAATGTGCAGTTGAAGCCCAAATTTTGCTAACGGTCACGATCATTCCTTGAGTCACTAAGATTCCGTCGCCTGTCAACAATTTCAAATATACTGTTTCAAAGTTAACGTACTTCATCATGAAAAGAAGTAGTGATGTGCAATAGAAACAAGTACCCTAGACGAGCATTGCCATGAAAATGGGAACAATTTTCATAGGACTGCGCCATGGCAACAAACGTTTTAAGGCAATTTCGAACGGTATTAGCTTGCGCATTAGCGCAGTCTGTTCAAAATTTCTTCTGTTTAAATCATCAAGCTATGGATCCTAAAGCTAAAAAATAACGTTGTTTTTCTTTTTACCCTGAAAAAATTAACATTCACAATAACTCGATGCCATTCAGGTCGTACTTATTGTCTGTTCAGTAAGTCGCCATCGCATGACGATTTTTTAGGATCCTGAATTTCAGTCGCCACTGCATGACAATTTCTGAGGATCAGGAATGAAATTCTATCCTACTGAGTCTGTCATTTTGTAATACTCATTCTCTAGAAAAAGCCATTTTAATTAAACTAATAATATCGAAACTGCATGCCATGCTGGAATTAGTCCGCCGAGGTTTTAGAACGGATTGCTTTTATCAGTCAATCAAATTCTCCTATATTGTGTGTTATGTAGAAATTAATTCGAGTTAAACCCAAGAATTGCATCGTGGCATTATTTGGATACATTCAATTTATTTCGTGTCTGGAATTTAATCCGTTTGTATCTTTAGATATTGCATTGCAGCTGGTTTAGTTTAACCCACTTATGGTCTGTGGGCTCCTCTCGTCTCAGAAGTTAGATGAGTCAATTTATCCCTTTAGGGATGCATTCATCCCTTTCGGGGTGGCCCGTCTACTTATTCTGTTTATCATTTGTATAGAAATAGCTGAAAACTTTATGCAAATGGTAAAAACTCTGATCAGACGCCGCGCCTTGCTCACCCCGTAACAATGCATGATATTCAGCTTCCGATTAGTTGCCTAGGTTCTAAGTTGTCCTGGGGAAGTACATTCTGCGCCCCCCCCCCCCCCGCCCCAGCCCCCTTTCTATTTGCTTTCCTTTCACTGTGCCCTATAGCATCGCCTTTGCTTACCCAAAGGCTCTTAAGATGTGGCCACACCACCTTAGTGTCCGTTTCTTGATTGTGGTCATGAGTTCGTCATATTCCACAAGACTGACTGGCTCATTCTGAGGAACATCTTCATTTGTAGTTTAAGTACCACAGATAATTTCCAGGGGCCGTATTTATAAAACCACTTAAGTCGTTGCTAAGGCTAAATTTCTATGTTGAAGATTCCCCACAATTATGAAATTTGCTCTGGAGGTACAGTCTGAAAAGACTGTTCCTCCAGAGCAAATTTCATAGTTGGAGGGAATCTCCTCCATAGCAATTCAGCCTTAACAACAGCATAGCAACCATTTAAGTTGTTTTATGAATACGGCCCCAGACTGTTTTGTTTTCAGCTGCCCTAGCACGATGTAGTACTGGCTAAGTCCATCGCTGTCCACTCTTTAATACTGTCTTCCCAGTTCCTATCTCTTCTTATGTCCACGTCTTCTTTTTCCTTTAACAGTGGTCTTAAGAATCGTCTTTGCTAAGCCAAAAGATCACAAGATGCGGCTAAACCATCTTTAAGTTAGTATTCGTTTCTTGACCATGGTAAGGAGTTGGTCATGTTCATCAATGACTGCTTGGATCTTTCTGCAAACACCCATAAGTTACATGGTCATTGTAGAACAGGCACCACGGATGACATATCAGCAATCCTTTTCCAGATTATCCTGTTTTCAGCAGCCTCAGTAGTGCTGGCAAAGCCATCGCTGCCCATTTTTAATGTCTTCTCAGTTTTCGGCCACCCCTTCTTTTGTCTACCTTTCCTTGTGTCCTGTAGAATTGTCTTGGCTAAGCCAGAAGATCTTGGGATGTGACCAGTCGAATTTAGTTTTCGTTTCTTGACCATGGTCAGGAGTTTGTCATGTTCTGCAATGGCAGCTTGGATCTTTCTGTGAAAATCCTCATTAGTTTCATGGTCCTTGTACATTCGGTAGCATCTCACCTCAATGACACGCGTTCGTTTCTCTAACTCTTCTGTCAAAGTCCACGATTCACAGCCATACAAAATATGGATATTACAAGCGAGCGCATCAGTAGGTATAGGGACGGGCCCAGTCATCTTGGCACTCTAGTTGTTCATGTTTTAGGGAGTGGGCCGACCACTAGTTTGCTGGGAGGAAATAGACGCTCCTGCCTCCATAAGTCTTCCAATCCAATGGGTAAATTGGGGACGGTGACAACATCACGTCGGAAGTCTTCCTAGAAGAGATCAATGGTAAGAGTAATACTTTTTTGCGTCAACGGAAATATGTTAATGATCAAGGCGGGCCATAGGGTCATTATGGAATTCGGCTGTTGTCAACATATGCAGCCTAGAGAAGGTTATGCCCCGTAAGGCTGATTTTGCCCTAGAAACTCAATGATGGATAGTGTTAATGATACACAATGTTAGCTAGCGAAAAAAATGAAGCCTTTGGAAGCTTCCATGAAGAAAGACGACGTGTACTTTTAGTTATGCAAGTTTGTCCATAGACGAGTTGACTTAACCCTTAATGCGCCAAAAAAGCAGACGACAAAATTTACGTCTGCAGAATTTCAAAAAAATGTTTTGTCCAAGCGATATCATATTGAGAATTCGAACACTAGAGGGCAAACAGTGTAGATTTAGATGAGGTGGCTCATTATGAGCCATCTCATCTGAATCTACACTGTTTGCCAATTCAACAATTTTAATTTTTGGCGCTTTAAGGGGTAAAACTATTGTCTTGTTAGCATGCTGGCAATAATAATTGTTTAATGAAAGGAAAGTCATGTAGAAAATGACATGTCATCGTTTTACAATTAATAATAATTTATACAGTCTCAGGGAAAGCAAGTCCACAACTTTTTTTTCTAATTACCTTTCTCAGAATCAGAATCAGAATCAAAATTGTTTACTGGTGACACGTCCAAGGACAATCATTCACCAGGACCTGTGAATCAGGGAAGCTAGTCCCTAGCCCTTATAAGAGAAGTAAACTTAGTAACTGAATCCTCTGCACCCTCAGCAGCAGAAATAAGTGAATCTTCCAGGGAATTCCAATCTCTAATAGTCTGGGGGAAGAAACTGGACTTGTAAATGTTAGTCCCCGCCAATGGGGTTTGTAATGTCAGAGAATGATGATTCCTGGTACGCCTACTTGGGGGAACAAGGTCATTTATGGGTATACTGGCTGCACCCCTCAGACCTTTGTAAAGCATTATGAGTCTACTATCTTTCCTTCTCTTTTTCAGGGATTCCCACTTAAGTTTCTCCAGAATGCCAGTCATACTCCCAGTTCCATGTGTGTAATTTCCCATTACAAATCTAGCTGCCCTTTTCTGCACCTTCTCAAGTTCATCTTGAAGAAGTATACTTTGAGGGTCCCAAACTGAACTGCCGTACTCCAGGACTGGACGCACCAGTCCCTTATATGCTGACTCCTTAACATCTTGTGGACATGCTGCCAAGTTACGTCTGAGGAAGCCGAGGGTCCTATTAGCTTTTGTGCAAATATTACTGACATGTGTGTTTCTCAAAAGGAGTCACCCCTCGAAGAAAAGAAGTTGCTTTCATAGGAGGGACATTATTCCTTTAACCCTTACACTGCTAGAAAAATAATTCAACCGGCCCTAAACTGGGGGTAGGGGTATCTCAGAAGCCATAACTTCCACAAACTCTGATCGATTTGCTTGAAATTTTCACTCAATGATACCGATGTGTCGCCGCCATTTTCGGAAGTTACCAAGGTCACGTGACCTGCCATATTTGGAGGTCACGTGATACACCGGGAACGACATAGACACTTAAAAAAAAAGAATACAAGATATTAGCGCCGATTATGCTTTGTATGACAAAAGTAATTGCTTGTCTGAGTCCCGGTGCTATTGCTGAATATTTATCAAGAGAGAAAGTTTGGAAGGACGAAGTGTAGTTTTCAGAATATCGGGATCAACTAAGTAGGGGTAGCCATCTGAAACGCTGATGTGGAAAATATCATATATTTTTGGCGTTTTCTCCGAGTTTTAAAGTCAACAAATCAGTTAGGTGGGTAAAACTTTGCCCTAGTAGAAAGCAGATTCCCTCCTGCATAGGACAACCGCAAATGATGGGGTGTACTTGATGTATAGTGTGCCTGACAGCCTCTCAAAGTGACCGACTATAGTCGCCTCTAGCAGGGTAAAGGTTAAGCGAAGATCTCAAGTTGATAGGGCTTCGCCGTCTAGGGAAGCAAACAGAAAGTTTTGATTGTGTCTCCTTTGTAAAAATGGCGGCCAAATCTTGCAGACTTACACATGCACATGTCTCATTCTGAGGTAATCTATCTTCATGTGTATGTATTGTGCTATTGCCTAAATTCTTACAAGCCTACGAAGATACGAGGGGCATTTCAGAAATAATGTAAATGATCTCAGGGTAGTCTATTGGCTGATATTTAGCAGTGGTTTTATATATCATTGGAAAGGAAAATTCAAGTGCTTTAGAATGGAATGCATTAAAAGAATTTCTAAGTCACTCATGCACGACAGCACGTACTTATACGTCATAAGGGTGTGGGTACTGCAAACTGTACATTTTCACTAAAAAGTTTCTTGTGTTCTGTTGCTGTTTTCTCAATGAGGAAATGACATATTCTAATGAAGAAACACGGAATACTGTCCTTTAAATGTAAAATAAGAAAGTTATACAGAAATCGTTTCCAGATTTTACACCAGTAACATAATAAACAAGATGTTTGTATCTGCTATGTGGTTATAAATGCAAAGTTATTATAAATGCCTTATACCAACAAATTGAGATTTTTTACTTATTCACATCCAATTTCAACAAATACAGGCATTTTATTACTGAAATAATTATGTCATTATATTTTGTAACGACTGGCATCAAATCACTGATGAAACTGGATGATACGTGTTCAAACTCCACGCCGGAAGTTGCGAAATAGCAGCAATTCTTGTAAGATACAAAACAATAAAATGAAATTATCTTCCAATAAAAATACACAGGCTAAATATATTTAATTTTGCTTAATGCCAAAAATTAGAAAAACATATTGAAAACAAAATTCATACATAAAGACTTGCAAAACTTGCCATTTTATATGACATACTGACATTGACATATGTGGCTGGGTGGGGAAACTTATCGTAAAAAATCAGGTAGGCCACTGACAAAAGAGCATAAAGTACCGTAAAAGATTATTTATAACAGAAAACAAGCATGACGAATTAAATTTCATTTATTTTTTGTTTCACACCTGTCATAAAACATTCACTTTCTCTTAAATTGACCTCAATACCGAAGTTTAAACAGCTTACTATACATTTCAATTAAGCACAGGCAGTGACGTCATCAGAAATGCGCATTGTTCCATGATTAGCCTACTTCGCAAGGCAATTCTTATGTTTTAGCAAAGCTTATACAATGGCTTTCATACTGGAATATTTTCAGTATAACAGATAATATAGGTTTCAATCCAGAGCTGTTTGTTGTTCAGAGTTAAGAAATATGAAATTGTCTTCACATAAGTATTCCGTCCGTTTCTACTCAGTGTCCTTACCCTTACACCAATTTTCAAGGCATATTTTGAAGAAAATACCATTGACTCAAATACTTATCGTTAAAGCCATTGGGTGATATGTAAACATAAAAGTTAGGACATAAATTTTAAAAATCGGTCAACATTCCAAGGAATGGCAGACACATTTACATTATTTCTCAAATGCCCCTCGTAGAAGTCAAGTCACGACTGCGAAGCTTGCTTTCTCTACGTTCTGGCGATATTGCGCATTTGCACAGGCTGGTCAGAGCACAAGCAGTTCGTATTTATATGAGCCGCGACACGACAAAACCAACAATGTGGTTGTGCGCCCAGCGCAGACTCAGATCAGCCTGGGCATCCGCCCAGTCTGATCAGAGTCTTCGCTGTCCGCTTCGAGGTAGCTCAGTCCCTTAGCTACCCTTAAACGCTTAGCGAAGAGTCTGATCAGACTGGACGGATGCCCAGGCTGGTCTGAGTCAGCCATGGGCGCACAACAACTTTGCTGGTTTTCTCGTGTCGCGGCTCAATATTATATGCAGACAGGTTACCAGAAAAAGCACTCATACCATATAATTTCAAAAAATTTGGACACCAAAAATAATTACTGTTACTGTCCCAAGATTGGACAGTTTCGTTTTTCGATGCTGTTATGCGTAAAAAATGTTGCGGATGGAATGGCAACAGCGTAGAGCCTGGTCAGACTAGGTCTGCTCTGTTTGCTCCAATATATCTGTCCCAATATTCAGAATTTTACGGTATTCATAGTGAAATATCATGGTGATTTGTTAAAACGTTGCGGGGAATGGGCACAATTTCAGGGGAAGCAACTCTGTCATTTTTTCCCATTTCTGTAATGATTGATTGATTGATTGATTGATTGATTGATTGATTGATTGATTTGATGTTTAACGTCCACGGTAATCAGCTAAGGTTATGTCGGGACGGTCAGTTAACCTAACCACATTATTCCTGGGCAGGCTTAGAACTCCTTAGCGATTAACCAGTTCTAAGTGCACATACTTTCGCCAGTAACTGACAACTGCCCTTCTTGAATCAGCGGAAGGAGAAACGAAAGTATGTGGCCAGACCGTGTTTCGAATCCAGGACCTCTGACTTATGAGTCAGGTGCCCGACCGATTGCGCTACGCGGCCCGGCATTTCTATAATGAAGATAGACTTTTAAGAGTCTGCTCCTGTAGGAACACATTCTTTCCTTTAAGGTCCCATGTACGTGTCCACGACCAACTGACCTTACCAGATACCAGATACCTGTTGACATACCACATAAATCCTATTAAACGCCCCGTGGGCGTTGCGTTTTACGAAAGGGTGATGTTATTTAGAGCCTAAAGTGTAGTAAATCAGCCACTGCTAAAATAACTCTAGTAACAGTGGTTAGGTGAATGGGTATACTTTCAGAGGAAGCGGCTCTTCTATGTTTTGCCTCTCTGTACAGTAAGGGGTCAACTCTTAAAGGAAAGAATTTGCTTCTAGGGAAGCATATTCTTTGCTTTAAGAGTAGACACTATTATAAAGACCTATTTTAACCAGAAAAGCAAACAGAAATTCATGCAAGTTAATTTGACATTGTTTTCGGAAAACAGGCGTGGGACGTTTGTTAAAGCACGGGCGTTAGGATCAATACAGTATTCACGGGCACAACTTGGAAGGATAAATTTCAATTTTTGCAAAAATGAGACAAATACTGTCGTGTCTGGGTTCTGCTCAAACCGATGTTAGAGGGCATGAGTAGAGCTGAACATTTCATGGAATAACTGCTCATAAACAGACTGGTAAAGGTGAGTTTGTTTGATGTTTTTTTTTTCCTTGCTGCCAAGCGTTCAATCTGTTCTGAATACAGAATCCTACATCACTTACGCCTTCCATAAATGCAAGTTTCAAAACTAAATCAATCTGAACAGTACTGAAGCAGACAGAAAATAAATGTCTTAAAATAAATTGAATGTCCCTGAAGAGTTAGAATCAGCTTATATAAGCAGTGACACTATAAATATCAATAACTGATAGTTTCGAAAGATCACTTCAATAGGATTTATACGCCTACTACAGCGAGGAGACTATAATTTAGCCGCGACACGACAAAACCAACAAAGCGGTTGTGCGCCCAGGGCAGACTCAGATCAGCCTGGTCCTCATCCCAGTGTGATCAGAATCTGCGCTAAGCGCTTAACAGGTAGCTAGGAGTCTAAGCTACCTCCATGCGGACAGCGAGGACTGTGATCAGACTGGGCGGATACCCAGGCTGATCTGAGTCTGCGCTGGGCGCACAACCACTTCGTTGGTTTTCTCGTGTCGCGGCTCAATTATCTGTCCATAGACTTATTACTAGTACTTCAAATTAAAAAAAAATCAATCAATTACTAAAATGACATTTTCCTTCAACCTCAGACAATATATAAAGCACCGCAGTGCAAACCAATACTTTTGTACTGCGAGTAGAGGACGAACATGCACCCACATGCATACGCGTACATTTGCGTGCAGCATGTCAATCTCCATAATCACACGTGGCAAGCGCGCAATTCCAGTTCCACCATAACTTTAAAAAATCAAGCGTCTCCAAACAGACAGCAAAAATATAATAATGTTATACGACTATTATATATGTAAATGGTATGAAACTTTCAGCTTTGATAAACTAGTAAAGTTCTTGAAAAAGAAAAAAAAAAGAAAAAGAAACAAACATTTTTTTCTTAACGTGGCCAAACGAAGATTTGATTTGGTCACAACCAAGAGTTTTGAGATAATCTATAATAAATACTGTCACACAACATAGGCCATGTAAACATGTACTGTCCAGTTAGGATATCCAGAATGTAAACAGGCTGAACCATTACTTTGTGATAGGTGAAACCGTAGTGTATCGTAGAATATTCAGCCCGTTAATTAAACAAGATATTAAATTGACTGTCCTCTGTAAAGCAATGCTGTGTGGTGTAAAGTTGCAGGCAGAAGGTTGCGGGTTCGAACCCCGGTTAGCTTGAAATCATTTTTTTTTACTTTCTATTTGTTAAAATGAAACTTTATAATTTGATGCCTACAGTTCTCCAGTCTTATGTTTTAATTTCTTATCTACCTCTTATTTTAATTTTGATTTGTTTTATGTTTCATTCCAAACATGCTCCTTGAATCAGTATTTCAGTCTATGTCTCCCAGAGAGAGTGAGAAATAAAAGAGGTCTGATAAGAGGGAGGAAAATGCCCAAACCATCACCACCCGCACCTACTGCAAGTACAGTAGACCCGTGTACTTCTATTACCCAAATAATTAGGACGCCCGGCACTGAAAGTTACCCAGCACCATCGCCCGGCCATGACCTCCCCCAATGTGTTCATTCAACATCATTTGTTCGTCTGATATAACTGATTAGTTCATTTTTTTTTGCGAAGCAATAAGGATTTTAGCCACCATGTGCTGAAAATGGATTACCCTTTCGTCATATTTCCACCCATACACATTAATAAAAATATATTATAATAAAAACAACCAGAGGACCATTGGTCCTGTAGCTCACCTGAGTCTATTCATCCTCAGCACTCAAGGGTAAGTAACTCTAAACAAAATTGTACAATATGGCCTAATCGAAAAAATTTCCTTTATGTTCCCATGGCAACGAATAAAATTCAGTGATTTGGACAAAATTAATATGAATCATAGAGGACTACGTGAGAAACATTTCTGTAGAAAAAAAAAAATCCAAATAACTGCAGTGAGATAGCAAAAATTGCGGATTTCCATTTTTCCCATTATAAGTCAATGGAAACTATAACTTGCAATAGCAACCTAAGTACTGAAGCAACTGCCATGAAAATCAGTAATTCTATAGAGGCTAGAACTAAAATCCTTTCTGTAAAGTTTGAGCTTTATCGGCCACATAGTTTCTGCAAAAATGATATTTTAATATTTTTTTTTTCTATTTTTAACCATTCGGTTGCCATGGCAACCAGCTAAATTGTGCAATTTGCATAAATTTAATAAGGATGGTTGGGGACTACTCAAAAAACATTTCAATAAAAGTTTTGTCAAAATATCTGCAGTGATACAGTCAATGAATGCAAATTTTCCATTTTGCCATTATAAGTCAATGGCAACTTTAAGTTGCCATAGCAACCAAACTGCTTCAGCAATTGCCAAGAAAAACAGTATTTTTATAGAGGCTAGTACTCAGATCCTTTCTGTGAAGTTTGAGCTTTATTGGTTGCATAGTTTCTGAGGAGTTGATTTTTGAATATTTTTTCTATTTTTAACCTTTCGGTTGCCATGGAAACCAGCCAAATTGTGCAATTTACATAAATTTCATGTGGTTGATAAACGACTACTTAAGGAACATTTCTGTAAAAGATTTGTCAAAATATCTGCAGTGACTAAGCAATAAATGCAAATTTTCAATTTTCCCATACAAATCAATGGAAACTTTAAGTTGCCATAGCAACCAAAGTTCTGAAGCAATTTGCATAAAAAACAGTATTATTGGTTCCCCCTGCCTAAAGATGCTATATATGAAATTTGGTAACAATGGGCCTTGTAGTTTCAGACGAGATGTCGTTTGAAAATGTTGACGGACGACGGACGACGGACGGACGGACGACGGACGACGGATGCCTGCCTATACTATAAGCTCACCTGTGAGCCTTCGGCTCAGGTGAGCTAATAAAAAAATTAAAAAATAAAAAAGAAAATGATTCCAAGATCGGAACCTGCATTCTATTGTTAGACAAACCGGAACTTCTGCACTCGTTTCTCTTATTTAACCGCTAGGCCACAGTTGCTATTTGCCGAAAGTTGTTGTGAATAATATATATATCGCTTATATTGAAACTTAACATCCCCGTCTTAAATAATAGGCATTGTCCAAAATACTAAACAAACAGAGACGTCACTGTCACAATAGCCTAACTGGACAGTGTGTGCTATTGCTGCTGGCTTCCACAGCAGTAAACAACGGCAAAAAATGACTTAGTGCATGCATACCATAATGCCGATCTGAAAAGCACTCTCCGTCAGACGATTTGCATTTTCAACAGAGTTTTCAGCAACTAATGCTACTGGCACCTTGAATCTTACATGTAGATATATTGATGATTCCTTGTTTAAAAACTCGAAAAGTGCCGGAGACAGATCTAGATTAATAAACAAGCTTTGTATGTAGATTGAAATTTTACGCCAACTGGCAAACATTGTAGACCTGACCAGACTGCTCCTGAACGAACAGTCTGTTCTGGGTCTCCATTCTTTGGTCAGGCTATCTATCCCATTTTTACTGTAATGGAGGGTCGAGTCTGGTAAATTCGGACAGCAGGTAAATTCGGTCCGTGACATGGTTTCCTGAACTTGGCAAACAGTGAAAATCCTGATGAGACGGCTCATTATGAGCCGTCTCATCTGGATTTTCACCTGATGAGACGGCTCATTATGAGCCGTCTCATCTGGATTTTCATTGTTTGCTAAGGTGTGTCCGAATATTTCTATAGTCCGAAGTTACCCGACTCGACCCTAGTGCGATTTGAACATACAAAAACACACAAACAAAATGATTTTTTTTCTGATTAACAGGCATTGGAGAATAAAGATACACATCAAATCTCGGCGAGGGTTTAGTGTATTGTAATCTTAAGATCCTGAAAGAATCTTTAATACATTGATTTATAACTAATCAATTTTACTTACGTCGCATTAGGCCCACAACAACAAAGGTCACTGCCATTGGGTACAAAGCGCTGTGTTAACTATAGAGATGGTCAAATGTGTATATGCCGATCCTTTCAGACAGATCTTTGTGTACGTTCTGTTCTGTTCTGTTTCTGTTCTCGTGACGACGTTTCCCAAGCGTAACCATAGTTGCACACACCTGGTGCCGAGTGTCCGTCCATATATTTTGTGTACGTTGTAATCAGTAGCCTTTTATGTGCTCTTCACAGTTGTTTTCAAAACCGTACCCTAACATTACCTTAACATTTACGAACGATGTATTTTTATGACGTTAGTTACTGACGTTTAAAAAAGTTTAGGGGCATTATCGTATATACTTTCTTGGATGGTGGTAGTATCGCACATGTACATGTACTTACCCACTGGCATTTGATTATTTTTGTTTCTTCCAATTTAAAATGTTTCCCTTTGCTTCTCTCAGAAGAAGATGTTTTCTTTCTAATCCACTGATTCAAATGACATCAATTATTTCATAACATTGGTTTGTTGACGTTGTGACGTAGGCTTCGTGTGACATATATCGTGTTACATCTCATCCTATGGAACGTTTTTGCCACATGTAAAGTTTCAGTGCCCGGAATTTAAACGTATAACCTTGGAGCAGTTTCTCGGCAGAAAATGTGCACATGACCCAGCAGGCACATGACGTCAAAATGACGTCGTACTAACGTCGATGCGACGTCATTACGTCGCATCGACGTTAGTACGACGTTATTTCAACGTCATGTGCCTGCTGGGGAGTTTCAGAGTGGTCGTTTTTCTCAGTATTGTGTCAGTTATTAGTGTGATCCGGAGAGGAATGTACATGTAACTTGCCTTGTGAGACCTGCCCATGACCACTGTCTCTCAAATTGTAAATTTCAGCGACATTGAAGTAGTTAAATAAATAAAATATGGATATGTCGCACTAAATTTGACAAAGGTACATTTATCTTGATTTCTTGTATTTTTTTTCTTTCATTATTTTCATAATTATTTTTCTTTACTTTTAATCTTCACAATAAGCCCTGATTATGGTATGACAGACGCAATAGACACAAAGTGGCAATAGATCAGTAGTCGCATTTGTAGGTTAATTGCATATCTGCTTTGCTCATCCCTGCCGGGCCGGGTAGCGCAATCGGTAGGGTACCTGACTCGTAAGTCAGAGGTCCTGGGTTCGAATCCCGGTCTGGCCACATACTTTCGTTTCTCCTTCCGCTGATTCAAGAAGGGCAGTTGTCAGTTACTGGCGAAAGTATGTGCACTTAGTACTGGTTAACCGCTTAGGAGGTCTAAGCCTGCCCAGGAATAGTGTGGTTAGGTTAACTGATCGTCCCGACATGACCTTAGTTGTTTACCGTGGACGTTAAGCATCAAATCAACCAACCAACCAATTGCTCATCCCACCCACCAATATAGTCGGAAAACAACCTGCTGACATGCGATATTTGAAGACGAAAGGAAGCATATTTATTCTGCAAGAAATACTATCGTCTTTATCATTCCTTACACGCTAACGTTACTTCAGTTGCAAGACTCAAAAAGGGTGCGTAACGCATATTCGAACAGCAAAGGCGCAGATCAGCCTGCGCGTCCGCGCAGTCTGATCAGCGTCTTTGTTATTCGCACACACCATGCACGGACCCTGAGGAACCTACAACTATATGTATACATTGAAGACTGAAGCATGATTCCACGGATTCACAGACTGACTGTTCGCAAATACGTTAAGCCTCTTTATTGCATGACGGGGCTCATATTTTTAGATCTAGATCAGCTTGACACTGAATTAATAATGATAGTTAACTAATGCTAATTGAAAAACCCAGCCTCTCCTGACTTCCAGTTAAAATTTTGTTGAGACCTCAGGCCCGGATACAGACCACCACGAACTAGTGGGGCTCTGGATAACTAGTGGTGCCCGTAGGTGCCGTAGATATGTGTGAGTGTGTGGTGCTAGGGGCGGGGCGTGGAAGTGGGGGAGGTGTGTGTGTTTGGGTGGGGGGGGGGGGGCTTGAAATATACGGCATAATTAGGAATTAATTTGATGGGAATTTTTGATAATGTCTTTCTTGCCTTAATTGTATGTTATGATATCTCATTAGAATCGCCTCGGTGAGGCGATTCTAATGAGCTTGCACAACATATAGACCACAAATACCTTATGGAGTCTGTTCACTCCAGTGATAAAACGTGCAACACTGGCCATGCCCTAGCACGAAGTGATGCATTTTATGGCCACCACAGTGTGCAGCTGCAGTGAGACAAATAACTTCTGAAAGAAGCGAGAATAGCAGACTCAATTTAACTAAGTCTGTTTATGTCCGGTGATGAGATGTGCAATACTAGCTGGCCACGCCCCTAGCAACGGCTTATTATAACTCTATTTCCAAAACGGCTCTAAATGAATACAAGTTTAGCTTTTGAAAAAAGCTTGAGAGGTTATCCCTTAGCAATGAATCTATAGGATGCAAGTTGTAAAGTAGAAAATTGGCTGCTCTACAAGTTAATTTTATTTTATTCTTGGACTTTGCTGAATCTGTAGGTAAGGGACGAGTTTGACAGCTTTTTCCTTTTGTCTAGTGATTGCTTGTAACAAGTGAGCTTCAGTGGGTTTTTTTAACTTTTGTTAGGTGAACTGTACTGTTTAGTGACAGCTCTTCCTAAGTGGCATGTACTCGCTAGTTATTGCTTGTATTAGGTGAGATGCTTGTAGTATGTGAGATGAAGTGTCAGGACAACTTTTATAGCTCATGCCTTTGCGAGGCTGGGAGGGACCCTGCAGCTGGGTGCGCCAAAATATGGGAGTAAATACCGGAAAATTGTGGGACCCGCATTTAGCGAAACGAAATGGCGCATAATCGAGTACAACTTGTTATTGATCTGTACTCTTAAGTGACAACTCTTGGTAGCTGAACTGAACTCTCGGGTAATTGCTTGTATAGGGTGAAATAAAGTGTTCAAGATAAGCTATGAAGATCATACATTAGCGATGCTGGCGAGAATCTTGCAGCAGGGTGCGCCAACTGTAGGACTATCGGGAAGTAGTGGGACCCTGTTTCAGCAAAAGGAAACGGCGTACAATACAAATGAGTACGAATTCCTAACTTAATATGGTTATCCCCGAGGGGATAACCAATAAGGATCCCAGAGGACCAGAAAACATCTCTTCATTCGAATTGCAGATATAAGCCAGTCCGATCAGACAGAGATGATATAAAACAACTGCAAACCCTGATCAGATGGCCATTACAGATGTAGTCTGATCTGGGTCTATATTTTCCCTATAAATCCCTATGGATTTTCGCTCGAATATTTTGGTTTACTATATTTTTATTCAGCAACCAAAGCAATTTTGTATATTAACCCTTAATGCGCCAAAAAGCAGACGGCAAAATTTACGTCTGCGCAAATTTGAAAAATCTTTTGTCAAAGCTATATCATATTGAGAATTCAAAGACAATATGGGAAACAGTGTAGATCTGGATGAGGTGGCTCATGACGAGCCACCACATGTGGATCTACACTGTTTGCAAATTCAACAATTTTTCATTTTGGGCGCTTTAAGGGTTAATATGAGCAATATCAATATAACCAGTAAATTATCAGGGGAATACAGTTCCCGCTAAAGCTTGCGCTTGGTCGTAACAATGTCGTAATATTGCTATCAATAATTCAATAAGAACATATTAGATAGGATACGTATGTTATGACGGTGTTGAAAATGTTATTAGATTTTTATATTAAAGGTTACCATTAGATTTACGAGGAGCGATCATAAAGTTCTAAGACCCACCATGTTTTGTAACCTATAGAGCGAATTTGAGTTATTGATTTTAACAGCCATTCTACAGAGCAACAGTCACCAAATTTCCGGAATCAATTGGATAACACTTCACCTTTTACAGTTGCCCCCATGAGTGCACTGTATAACTCTTTGACCGACCATAGCTTTAGCAGAGTCAAACATTTGCAGTTGTTTTTTTTTTGTTTTTTTCTTCTTCTTTTTTTTTTTTTGCAAATGTATGTCCTACAGCATCCCGGTAATTGATGATATATGCAAACATAAATTTATTCCATTTCAGAATAAAAGCAAAATTTTAATTTTCGGAAAGTGTCTATTTTAAGATTTTCTGCAGACAGTGCACAATCGGAGTCGCATGCTCTGTGTGCACAGACTGAAGCGGATATCTTTCAACTTTTTTTTTTTTTTGACAAAAATCATGTAAGATGTCAATGTTTATATGTGTGTAAACATTGTTTGATTTTGCTCACCATGTTCCTAACAAACACGAAAGAAGGATATGGGTCTCTAAATTTCAGGGTTGCAATATTTAAGGGTTTATGGTAAAGCCACCAGATGCCAAAATAGTTTGCATTTCCATCTAACTATTGACAAAACATCATATTTTCATGTCGTTTAAATCTTGTAGAATGTGAACAATGATTTTTCAAAGTAAGGCAAGACAAATAGATTCTAAAGGTTATTTTAAAAATATGCCACCTCTCTTGTGTTTAAGGTGCTGTAAAAAAGGAAACTTTCGCCAAATATTATTTTAAACTTCCACCGAAAGCTAGTAAATGAAAACTAATTATATTCGTGTTAAGCACGCATGCGCAGATTTACTCAAAATATCTTAGGCTCGGAACTTTTCGATAGCTCCTCGTAATGTAAACTGTGTTATTTGCTGCTCTACACCACTGGCAATTGATTTTTGCTTCAAATACCGCATTTATTCCGCTATAAGACGGGATATTCTCTCTCCAAATCTACCACAAATATGTAAATCGGTTGTTTCATTCGGCTCTAAAAAAGTGTTCCTCGTCCAAAATAATCCACAAAATCTAGATCCGTCTTGTAAGACCCCCTTTCCCCTCCCCCTAACCACCACGTCTTATAAACGAAGAAACACAGTATTTTTATGACTTGCGATCGGTGCTTCCGAACCCTGGTCCTGAGACATTTTTGTCTTCTGTTTCATCCAGTATTTCAAAATAGATGGATGGATGACTTGCGATTTTACGTCCTTGTTAATAGTATTTCAGTCATATCAGGACGATGGGTGGGTGATAATGAAAGGTTGTGTGCACTGGAACCCTGTTTACGATGGAAAAGATTCCAGCGGGGCTCGGACCCGGGACCGCTAGATCAGCAGGCCAGCACTTAACCTACTGAGCTACCGGGGCTCCTCCATCATTTAAAGTTGCTCATTGTTGGCTACATACATTCCCTAACCCATTCTGCATGGTGGACTCTTCTGTTTCTATAAATTGGATGGCTGGCTGACATAGACATTTCGTTTATTGGGCTTAGGACCCGCCCTTTCCTGTTTATTTTACCATGTATCTGTTATAGAGGATCTTACACGAGTGGTCATTTCATATGAATTTATGAAACTCGCCGAATGCTCGTTTCATAAATTTAATATAAAATGAAAACTCGTGTAAGATCCTGTTTATGATATGACCCTTTAAAATGGGTTTTTATCGCCTTCAAAAATGAACATTATTTCAATAAGAAAAACATTGTTGACATGGGCGTTGTCAATGACGTTACGTGTACGCGCAAAAGTGTTATTACACGTGTGTTTATACGATTTTTATGACATGACGTTATCCATTAAATAACAACGACGTCATGTGATAATTTGTTTCCTACATAACACTTTGATAGGGGTATCTTGTCCCAACCAATAAATGACAATATATTTTGCTAACAAACTTCGTGTCAAGCTCATTTTCACACTCAAAACACAAATGCAGTTTTACATAAGCTAAACATTGGAAGGTATAGTCAGTGGGAACGCAGACTCATCACATTTGAGTAATTCATTTTCTGAATGGTCGTCTACGCACAAAAAAGTAATCCCTTTTTTCGCCGGAGAAAAATGGCGGGAAATTTTTGTCAGAAACAGCCCCAAAATAATGCTCATTTGAAAAGATATGCAGTCGTGGTTTTCTGACGGACCAGATCACAATGAAATTTTATGTTTTATTATTGAAATCAGATGCATATCGGTACCTCAATGCAGTTTGCACACCCAAAACAACGATCACAATTTGACAACCGTTTTTCAGAAAATTAAAACCCTAAGACAGTACCCCAAAGTTATTTTGCAAAGAAAATTGTCCCAAAAACCAAATTAGATGCCATTATAACTGAACCGTAGTTCATACATTCGACCGTCTTTCAGCGAGGTATATCTACGGGAGAAAGTCTATTTACGTTGAAAATCGATAATGAAGTTGGTCATTTTACAGCACGTGCGTTTGTCTACACACGGACATTTTTCTGCTGGATCGACTTGAGCCAGTTGAGGAGACCAACTGTTTCTTCATTTATGGTACAGTAAAGTTTGTAATCATTTAGCATACTGTACATTTATTAAGGTTTTGCGTAAGTCTGCCTGCCTGTGATTTTTTGGGCTTCTGAATTTAGGCTACACACCGAGAACGAACGAGAGAAAGCAAAACAAACACACTGGTACTCTAGTAAACCACAAAGCATACAGGGATGTTTGCATCTGTACCATAGATGAACAGGGTAACATGCTCCAGGCACTGGTTTGCAAATGCAAGCTAACCCATGCCCTTATTCTTATGATCGGTCCCTAAAGGGGACAACAAATACTAATAAGCATTAATGCATGATTTTAGCATGCCTCCCAGCCACAGTTTGATAATTACTCTGCAGCTGCAGAACCCTCAAAACCTCGCTGCTCAGCCCCTGGGTGTACCAGGTTATCGTTGAAGTGCTTTGGGTATTTAATGTATTTACCAAGGTCCACCCATTCACAACCAGGGTCACGGCGAAGCTCTTCCTTTTTTTTGTGGGGGGGGGGGGGGGGGGCACAGGGGTGGGGGGAGGGGGCGAGTTGTGTTCTGCATCGGGGACAAGAACGTAGATATTCTAGTAAGGTGAGTGTCTGAGAATATGGGGCGAGTTGTCTTCTAAAAGTGGGACAAGTTGTCTTCTAAAAGATGCAGTTGTAATGACAAACAGTGTAGATCCTGCTTCGGGATCTATCGCACTTTCATCGCACTTTAATCACTTTTTTCATCAAATTCGGTAATTTTACTTGAAGGAATATGGAGGCTTCAATTCAATTCATTTCAATTCAATGTATAATTTAACATTGATTCAACACTGACTCTCAACATTTTGCTATAACAGGTTTACCCAAGGGAAGTCAGTTTCTGTGCACAAGGCAGTAAGTATCTGCCATATTTTTGAATAAGTGGGTCAAATTTTACCAAACTTCCATGGATATATCGTTTGGACAAGCCAAATAGCATCTTTGCAAGTCAAGGGTACTAAGGCCACTTTGTTTCTTATGTATGTAAGGAACAAAGTGGTCTTAGTACCCTTGGATTGCATAGTGGTCTTAGTACCCTTGGTTTGTAAAGATGTCTAAAAAGTTGATTAGGTTTTGGTGACTTTGACCCCATTTTCAAGGTCACAAGAGGCCTTAGACTTGACCTTCTGTGGTCTGCGTCAGCATGACAATTTCTTGTACCCACAATATTTCATGAACCAATTTCACCAAACTTGCATGGATATATCATTAGGACAAACATAAGAGCATAATAGATTTTGATCACGTTGACCTTATTTTCAAGGTCTTCGGAGGATTTAGTCTACATATATGAAAATTTCACTTATACAGTATGCTGTATATCTCTTCAGCCCCCACTTCAGTAAGGGAAAAAAGGAGACCGTGTTTGGCAACACATGGGAAGAAACTCGTGCAGAAAGAATTATAATAGTGATTTGAGAAGTAACTTCCCTTATATTGAACTGGCTGACGTACCATAAAGTCTCTAAAGATTGGAGTGAGTGAACTCGGGTTGAACGTCCCACCAACAACGAGGTCATATGGAGACGGGACCTCGGTTTAAAGTATACGAAAGACCGGAGAAGCGGGGCATCGATCTTGCGACCCCTGGATGGGTAGTCCGAAGTCTAAAGATTGGAATTAAGCATAACTGTCTTAAAACTGATGTTTGGTTTTTCACTGCAGTAATGCGTCTAAAGATGCAGATGGAATGACAAACAGCGTAGATCCTGCTTCGGGATCAGTCCGACCAAGATCTGAAGTGTTTGTCTCTATATTATATTACTTTGTATCGAAAGTGCAAATGCACTCACGAAAACGCTAAATTTGCGAATTTGTTAATGGAGTATTGAGGCTTCAGTTCAATTCAATGAATAATTCAACATTGATTCAACACTGACTCCCAACATTGATTCAGCATTGAATGTCTGCTGGGCCTTTAATACTTCTGTATTCCATGTCAGTCCATTGGCTATCACCCCATGAATGCTATAGGGCCTAACCTATTTTGAGTCGACATTTATTAAAGAGAAAGTCGACTAATCAAATAAATTTTACCGGCGAGACTCCACTTGGCAGCTGCGCTACCGAGACTCTTTGGACTGTGGGAGTCGGTATGAGCCGAACAAGAGTTGCAAATGTAATCTGTAGATTCAGACTCTAGAATGGATTGAGTTTTCATACGATTTCTAGAATGAGGAAATTACAAATTTGTAGATCTTTGTAATCGTGTCTGTTCCGCGTGTTGTCGCTGATGACATCACACCAAAAACACACATACACATACTTTTCGATATTTGTTTTATATTTGACCTGAGAAAAAGTGCAGACTTGTCAAAGCTGCCAGGCGACAGAGTCGATTCCCCCTAACCCCCCCCCCCTACTCCGCCTCCCCGTTCCTCTCACCAACCAGCACGCCGGACCTGTACGACGGAGAGCGGAGGGTGCACCTCCCATAACCGAGCAAATTACATAAAAAAACATGCAGTTTTCTGCCAGAAAGCGAGTTTACACCCCTAAACTAAAGCTCTAAAAGTGTCCTTAAAATCTGGATTTTCTTAACTTTCTTACCCCCTTCAACCCACCCCAACCCCCACCACCCTAGGGCACCCCTCCCCTCCCGCCACCTCCCCACTCACACTGAAATTCGTTCCAGCCACACCTTCTTACCCTCCGCCCCTAATCCCTTGGCAAAAGTATGTGTACGGGCCTGCACAACCATTCCATTTGATCCTTCAGATGTAGGACCCATTAAGTTTTCTCACCCAAAGTGAAATTTCACGTGCTGTCTTAATTGAATAGTTGTTTAGTGGTGTAGCGATATTTGTCTTGCTTTAATTTTTCAAACAGGGTCGCGCGATATAGCATTTGAAATATTGGCACACTGGCTGTCAGCCGACTCACAAGTTAATATCAGTAATACAATCAATTTACTGTTTACGTCACAATTTCATGACGTAACCAGCACTACTGAGCTAGCTTCCTTGTTTACAAACTCTGCGGGTGGGTATGGAATTGTGGTTATTTGTGAATAAAATATAAAGAGAGACTTCTGTCATGCATTGTATTTTTAATAAACATATTTAATTTAATCGCGCTTGGTATTCTAGCAATACATGGAATAATGATTCTCTCGATTTTGTCGCAAACGTTGAAATGCATAGCCGGGCCAGTGATGTAAACACTGTTGTCCGCCATTTTGTTGAAAACAACAACAACAAATTGCGTAGAGTACCCGAAGATTATTTTGCAAAGAAAATTGTCCCAAACACCGAATTACTTGATTTTTGTCACAGGGAAAGGGCGAATACCATGGTTTTTCATGGCATATGTCCGCCGGCGGGAGAAAGTCGAATTGTTTTGAAAATTGCTTTTGAAGTTGACTTAAAAAGTCGTCTTTCGACGATCGTGTCAACTGCTCGAATGCCGAGTATCTCGGTGTTCAGTTCGGATCACAGAGAACTAGGAAATTAAACTAAGATGTAAGGAATAAAACCGTGTATTATTTTCGGCTGTGTGTAGTTTGATTCGCCGACAAAGCAGCACTGAAATTGCGACCCGTTCGTCGATTGGATCTGAATCTGAGGAATTTCGAACGTTTTTTCGTTGCTATCTGTATAAAAATATCACTCCGCCATGGATACGCGTTCCCACTGAGTAGGATCCTCCGAAAGATAATTGTTTTCACCGTTGTTTCGCGGAAATGCTCTTGTTTAACACAGCGGATGATTTTAATTGTGAAAAACAGGACATGACAAGCCCGAAGCATTTTTTCTTGAAGACTTCTTAGACGTAAACAATATCTCTTACGTCAAAGAATGGCATTTACACAGCAGGGCGAGGATGTACTGTTTAATACAAGCAAGCAAAAAATGCATTTGTTTGAGTGAGACAAGAAAGATACCAAACGAACTACACTTGCAGCTTGTGTATCTCCGGTCTCAGAATTGACTAACCGACAAGGAAAAAATAGAACTAATTTGAGCCTCTAGGAGCAAATTCTTACCTTTTAAGAGTAGACCCCTATCCAGGAGGATTCATCCAACTAGGGCAGCAAACAAGAGGGCACGGAAGTTGTTTTCCATCGTAACAATGACGGAATAATATGCAGGTATACCCATACACTAGTGGTTTGCCAATTAATCGATTACTCCGTTGCAGCAAATGAGTAATTAATCGATCACAATTTGATATAATCGATATTTCACTTTTTAACATGTATGTTCTGTTATGTGGAGAGGCGCCGTAGTCTTGTGGTTAAAGACGCTTGAAGTTATGGTGCAGAAAGTCGCCGGAAGGTCGCGAGATCGCACCCAAGTTGCGCCATCCGACGACTGGTAAACTCTCTCTATCAACCCAGCAGTAAATGGGTACCTCCATCGAATCAGGGAAAGATAAGGCAGCGAAAGGAGAGGGATGGGCTCCGCCACTCACATGCTGTGCGCAAGATACAGTGGGCCTCAAACCCTTTATTTTTATACTGTTATATCCAGTTTTTGCATTATACTGTACATATGATGTTCCTTTGAAGCTTGGACTTCGCAAGGACAGATGAGCTGTTACATGTGTACTGCATTTCTACTAAGAAGTCCATAGAAAATGCTTGGTCTTCTTTGTCGAGATACAATAAAACATAACTAGGGAACAGCTTTTGGACAAAACCTAGTGTTTAATCTAAATAGGCTTCTAATAGTCTCATTAATCGATGCTTATTCGATCATCGATCATTTTCAATAATCGATGTTCGATAAAAAAAATCGGCTACCATACACCTTATTTGAGCCGCGACACCAGAAAACCAACAATGTGATCTTGCGCCCAACGCAGACTCAGATCAGCCGTTAACATCCGTCCACTCTGATCAGAGTCTTTGCTAAGCCCTTAAAAGGTAGCGTAGGGTCTAAGTTACTTCCCTGCGGACAGCGAAGGCTCTGATCAGACTGGGCGGATGCCCAGGCCGATCTGAGTCTGCGCTGGGCGCACAACCACACTGTTGGTTTTGTCGTGTCGCGGCTCAATTTTCTCCACATACCAAGATACTCTTCTCGTTCATGTGTAGGCGTTTCGGTGCTTATATGAGTACATTCATTTTTGCCGCTAAAATACATTTAGTTCCCCCTGAACTAATAAAAGCTTCTTCTCTTATTAGCAATTTGATTAAGAAATTCGTTGGCTGCGATCTCCTGTGGCGTACTGACGTCACGACCTAGTTATAAAATGAGAAAACAGACTTTTCTTGACTGTATTTAAAGCACTTTGAATTATAGCATATTTGACCATAAACGTTTAAGCATAAATGCCATATAAAAACCACTTATCATTATGTCTCGACTCATTTCCTTTAGAAACGCAATTGTGAGATAGTTTGTAAAATATTTGGTTGATGTAATAATATAGACCAAATACAACAAGACATCAAAATTGTTCTTTGGCTGTGGTTGACACATCAAAAATAATTGTTACGAGGAAGAAAATTGCGAATTTATACGATGGTATCCATCAAATAAGTTTTCTTAGCTAAGCTTTGCGAGAAAATTTATCTGACGCAAATTTAACCCATCAATGCTTTGTGGACATTCTTACTTTTATCAATTTTCTATTCCGTTCTGTTCTGCTTCAATTCTGGTAACGACGAGAATTCAAACAGAACAGAAGAGAATCGAAAGAAGTCGCTCCTGCGGGAGTAAACTATGAATATCAGACCACATTTATGGTTTTCATCGTACAAGGAGGTCAAAAGCTTTTCCCCTTCGTTAACACAAAAAGGTGGACGCTGAAATATAGAGGAACACACATACAACTTAAAACAAACCCGTCAAAATGACAAATAAGTATGAAAATTAATTCCTTTGTTCGTGACAGGTAATGAAATGTGCAACACTGCCCCCACCTCCCCCGCCCCGACCCCCCCCCCCCCAACTCCTCCTACCCCCACCCCACCCTCCTACCCCCACCACCACTCGCATCAGCTTATACAAAAATCAACATGTATTTTCAAACTGATTCTAAATCATCTCAATTTACCTAGCTTGGCAGCACATACATGTAAGATGTTGTATACCAAGTTTCAATGTCACAGGACATTTTTTTCATCAGATGTAGACATTTCCATGATTTATCAAAATATGGGTACGACAGCCACCTTGGTCATGTGACCATGAACATTCAAATAAACTTTCGTTTCCCTGATCCACGGAGAATCCATTAACCCTTTTTTGACCAGTGGACTTGTCCATTCTTATCATGCAGATAATCCCATTTCTAGTTTTAGGGGTTTCTGGTGAATATTTTCACTTTTATTGTACTTTGCATAGAAATTCCTGCAAGCAAACAATGTAGGCCCTGATCAGACGCCGCGTTTTGCGGCGTCTGAACTGGGTCTGCACTGTTTGCATATTAATGTCCCCAAAACGGGTATCCGGTCTAAAAAGGGTTAATTTTGCAATTAGGCTTCGGTCTGCCCAGTTGTTTTGAGGGACATCTTTTTTTGCAATTCTTCAAATACATGTACATGCATGAGTGACCTTGATCAAAGGTCGAAGAACGACATGAACCTCTGTTATACAAAAGTCACCATGTACTTATTAGACAAACTATATATACCAAGAGCTACACCATGAACCTCAATAGTTTCAGAAAAAATCCAATGTTTAGCAGTTGCCAATACAAAGGTACAATGCAGCAAATTCTGCGAACAGGCCCAGGGGTCAACTTAGGCTGACTATTTGAACAAACTTGCTAGTACTGTATATGACTCCTAAATGAAAAGCTCAAATGTCAACGGCTACGGGTTCTGGCGAATATTACTAATAAAGGGAATGCCTCACTCATACAGGCAAGGGTTGCCCTTTACTAGATATCTTCTATTTTTCACCATATGGATATCTACTTAGGACAATGCTTGCAGGTATTAGTTAGGTGGCCCTATATTATCATTTGTATTGTTTGTATAAGTTCTATGTTATATGCCCGACTAGGGCCCATTACGGAAATAAAATGTATTCTATTATATTCTATTCTATTCTATAATACTGTTAAAGGGTTTTACCAATGTAACCACAGCCATTTCAAAATACGTTTATTTCTCAGACACATGGAAGATTGCTTTGCTCGGCTCAGTGGCTTTTTAGACTCTGTGTGATTCTGTTTTAAAGTAAATGATCTTGGTCAAATAAAAAAGAATGATCTTATTATCTGAAACTCTAAATACTTTATGTGCTCATTTAGCTAAAGTTTACACCAATTCTTTTACAGTTTTCATGAAAATTTTCTCATACGAGCGTACAAAAGAAAAAAAAACTGAATCTGGCATAGCTATCGAAACGTCAGGATCAGGGTCAACCCATGATTATCAGTTGAACGAATCTGATTATGCCCGAGCACATGACGCTATATACCATGACGAACGACGATAGAGCCTGCCTTTCTGGTGAGCTTAAACACTGAGAATAAAAAGGAAACAAGAAAAGGACTGGTGCCAACATTAAACATTTCAAGTATTGGGACAAATAGGTCTGGGGCCGTATTCATAAAACAACTTAAGTGGTTGCTATGCTGTTGCTAAGGCTAAATTTCTTTGAAGGAGATTCCCTACAACTATGAAATTTGCTCTGGAGGAACAGTCTTACAAAGACTGTTCCTCCAGAGCAAATTTCATAGTTGTAGGGAATCTCCTTTATAGATATTTAGCCTTAGCAACCGCATAGCAACGACTTAAGTGGCTTTATGAATACGGCCCCAGGTGCCGATCCATCTGCATCTTTTGGACGTATGATTTCATGCATTATAAAATCAAATTGTTCCATTTGTAGGACATTTACCACAGGGTATAATCGATTCCGCCAATTTTCGCTCCCTGCAGAGACTGTACATCATATCTGGCTTCCGCCGAGACTGTCCGCGAACTGCTTGCTTCCTGCCGAGACTTCTGTACATGATAAATGGCTTCCTGCCGAGACTGTCCACGTGATTCTGCTTCCTGCCGAGGCTCTCGGCAGGAAGCAGAGTCACGCTGACAGTCTCGGCAGGAAGCCATTTCTCGAGGACAGTAGTCTCGGCAGGAAGCAAGAGTTCGTGGACAGTCTCGGCGGAAGCCAGATATGATGTACAGTCTCTGCAGGAAGCGAAAATTGGCGGAATCGATTATACCCTGTAATTTAATGCATTATAAAATCAAATTGTTCCATTTGTAGGCCATTTACGGTAGTTATTTTATTTGTCCCAGTTTTAAGATTTTTTTACGATTAACCGGTGTGTGCTGCTCGGAAGGTAAAGACATGCGTCCTTTGTCCTTAGTTTATTCGGACAAAATCGTGTTTCCCGATTCATCTTAAGTTACCGCGCAAAAGTTCAAGAACCAGAGAAGTAACGTCGAAAATCATTTTCTCTTATAATATCAAGGAAATGATGCTATTTTCTGAACGAATTTATCGAATTACGAAAGGTCTGCTATATAAGACGTGAAAAGTCCTGTAGCTACAAGTTCCCCAAGTAACACAGCTGCCAAAATGTAGTCATCTAATTCGCTGTCGAGCTCATCAGAAAATTCATTTGCAAATCTAATTTCTTGTTGAAATTGGCTCTGAATACAACGTAGACCCTTGACCTTATTAGTGTTAACGCAATCTGCGGCTTTCTTATACATAAGCTTGGTGATATTACAATGTCTAGAAGCATTTGTCCTATCAAGATCAATACAAAAATCTTGAGAACTTGCTCTCTATCTGATTTATCACCTCTATTAAAGGTGGGTTATCACGGTAACAAAAGTTGCATTACAATTGTGCCATGCAACATTTGTCCTCATGCAACATTTGTCCTTGTGTAACCCCCATCAAACCCCCCCCCGCCCCCGCCCCCCCCCCCCCCAAAAAAAAATGTTGCATGGCACAAATCTGTTGCATGTAACATGTCGCATCGTCTAAATAAGAACTACTTGCACAAAATATGGCTGCATGCAGGGCTGTGGAAATACTACGCCCGACTTGTCCTAGTTGTTCCGTTTCACTCCGGACAAGTGACTTTCAGTTTACTTGCCCTTGGACAAGCATTCAAAGTGACATCAGTGGAAGTATTTCAGGATAATTCTGAGTTATTTTTCATATTTTCTCATGACAACATATGTTGTGGGTTCCTGTTAGAATTGCCTCTTTGAGGCAATTCTAACAGGTACCACCAACATATGTTTTAATTCGAAACTTTACAGTTAGCCAAAAACTGTCACCAACTCTTGCTCTATTCATTATCTGTTATTCCTTCCTTATTACGTGTGTACCCGTTTTCTGGCCAAGTAATTATTTGTTTGGACAAGTTAATTTTGTCTATTTACTTGTCCATGGGCAAGTAGAAACTTTTGGTATTTCCACAGCCCTGGCTGCATGTGTCGCTGTTTAAACACACCTTATCCCATCTTAAGAAGTACAGTTTTACATTGCCGTTTTTATCTGGACAGCAGAATGAGTCGAATCATGATCCTGAGAAATATGGTTTAATTTACAGAGGATCTTACACGAGTGGTCATTTCATATGAAATTTATGAAACGAGCCTACGGCGAGTTTCATAAATTTCATATGAAATGATCACGAGTGTAAGATTCTGTTTATCTTATGGCCCTTTAAAATGGGACTTTCATGCCTTCAAATTGAACAATATTTCAATTAGAAAACGCATTGTTGACATGGACGTTCTCAATGACGTTACGTGTATGCGCCAAAGTGTTATTACACGTGTGGTCATTTTTATGACCCGATAACAGCGACGTCATATGATAAGATGGTTATAAAACTCTTGAAAGATCCAGATGTTTAAGAGATAACGGGCAAAAATATTTTCGCGTGTAAAGGGGTGTAACTCTGACAGAAAAGGTCTGATCGCAAACTCGATAAAATGTTCATCTACTTCATGTTTGCATAAAAAATATCTTGAAAGCTTTATAAAAAGTAGTCCACAAGTCTCAAGAGATAGCTGGCACAATGTCGACTTTTCACTAACACTGTAGCCCCTCGTTAAGTGTTCTGATTACGTCCATGTTGAAACATTATCTACTTTGGTTTGCAAAATAGTATCTTGAAAGTTTTTTTGATTTTTTTTTTTGAAAATCTGTCCGAGGGTTCTACAGATATCATGAAAGTTAGAATTAACTGTCCATACTTTTTTCGTAACTGCTTCCATTTTCTTAGGTTTGATAACAGTGCCTTAACTCTTTAAGCACCAAACAGCAGACGACAAAATTTACGTCTGCAAAAATTAAAAAAAAATGCCGTGTCCAAGACATTTCATATTGAGAATTCAAAGTCTAGAGGGCAAACAGTGTAGATCTAGATAAGGCGGCTCATTATGAGCCGCCTCATCAGGACCTACGCTGTTTGCAAATCTGCTAATTCCGTCACTGGTGCTTAAAGAGTTTAAGACATTACCAGTGTGCTGTTCAAGATTTTACCGACCTACGATTCAAGAGATATCATGCAAAATGTCAGTCTTCGCTTTTCGTTAACTGCTTCCAGTTACTCAGGTCTGGCAATAGGGTATCCAAGCTCATTTCCAGTGGGACGTGCAATATACAAAACATATAAAGTATAAATGCACCTTTACCAACCGGCCACGTCCTCTAGTGCCGGTCTAAGCAGAACTCTATTTCAACATGACTCTCTGAAAGAACTCCTAAGTCCCTTACGTCAAGAAAATATTCAATCTGCACTACGGCGAAGTACATGGAAAACTTGGCTATTGGTGTTTTGCGAAACGGAACGGAACAGTTCCGTTCCGTTCCGCAAATTACCAATAGCCGAAAACCTCTACGGCCGCCATTCAAACTCAGAAACGTAGTTCCCTTTTATTCAAAATGGCGGACAGTCATGGAACCAAGAGCAACTGCAGAAAGTACACTGTGCATTTTTCAATCAATTTCAAACACGCTATGTTCTTCTAGTATTTCGTGCGCCAGCTTGTTCTGAGCCAATAACCGCTGAATGAAATTATCAACAAACAACCAAATATCGGCTGAATAATGTCAGATATAACGGATAGTTTGTTAACTTTAGAATATTAGGTGCCGTTGAGGCTGTGTTTGACTGACATTCTCAAAAGATAATTCCCACTACATACTTGAATGTATCACACGTAGGAGCATTTAATATGATTTACATGTATGGAATATATATTTGGTATGAAGAGTTCGTCATATTTCTTTTAGGCTTCGTTTTGGCTTGACGTCTGGCTCTCTTGTTTAGCTTTTTACTGCCCTTTATCAGTATTACAGGTTTTTAGACAAATTAATAAACCATGACATGACGGAACAAAACAGTATTTATATCATATCTAGTTACCTCATCTGCACAAGTTTTGATCCAGTATTTATCCTGCCGATGTCAATAATTTGTAAAAAAAAAAAGAATTTTGGTAAATAAAAAAATGCATTTTTTTTTTCAGAACAAGTGAAAAAACATAAAAAATTCAACCAATTTTGTCTAAGACACTTAATGTCTTAAAGGGTGACTGACTCCTTTGAAATGATCGCTTTAAACTCAAGTTTATGAAATTTTATGGACTTCCAGAAAAATGCCTGAATTTGAAAAAAAAAATCCAAAGTTGGAAAATTTGATCCACGGAAATGAGCAGGGCATCAATTGTATTAAAATCCTTGTTATCTTAAACCTCGATCCTTCTTGAAGAATGGATACTTCTTGATAACTGGCAGCCGAATTTATGAACCTTTGAACTGGGTATATGTTGCACTAAACCTTATTGGAAAATATCAGCTGCTCCTTTAAATGAGCCGCGACACGACAAAACCAACAAAGTGGTTGTGCGGACAGCGCAGACTCAGATCAGCCTGGGCATCCGCCCAGTCTGATCAGAGTCTTCGCTGTCCGCATGGAGGTAGCATAGACCCTTAACTACCCTTTGAGTTCTTAACAAAGAATTTGATCAAACTGAGCAGCTGCCCAGGCTGATCTGAGTCTGCACAGGGCGCACAACCACATTGTTGGTTTTCTCGTGTCGCGGCTCATTAATATTTTGAGTAGTGAATTTTTCATTTTTCCTGATTTGAATACGAATTTGCTGATCCCTTATAGAAGGGTATGTTTTGCTTTTTCTTCTAACGGCTGTACTTTTAAGTTTGCGTGAGCGATCCTGTTACATCGCATCCATTGAGATATATCAGGTTTCACTGTTTCTTGGCATTTATTGCACTCTGTCATTTGTATCAGCATTTGAGACGTGACATGCTACAACTGATGCTTGGGGTAAAGTAAACATGCTAGTTACAGGGACAAGTAAGTCAGCAATCAGTCTAGACCAGGCAGGGGTCGTATTTATATAGCCACTTAAGTCTTTGCTATGCTGTTGCTAAGGCTAAATTTCTATGTTGGGAGATTTCCTATACAGCTATGAAATTTGCTCTGGAGGAACAGTCTGAAAACGACTTTTCCTCCAAACCAAATTTCATAGTTGTAGGGAATCTCCTCCAAAGAAATACAGCCTTAGCAACAGCATAGAAACGACTTAAGTCGTTTTATAAATGCGGCTCCAGGTCAGAATCAGGGTCTGTACTGTTTGTCTTTTTATCAGCAACATTCGGACTAGCCTGCCTCCAGTCGAATCTGTATATTACTCTGGTGGTCAGATTCGACCCTATGTTCCTTTGCAGAGGAAATATTGAACATAGGCTCTGCAGCCAGATTACATTCGGACGTACTACTAATGGAATAAATTTTATTTTTGTGGATATTATTGATGTGTAAACGCCGGCGAATCACTCACAAACTGAATAAAGATCATTTCGTATCATTCCATCTTGGCCATCTTTTTCTCAAAATTTTCAGCTATAGTGTGTATCTTAGAAATCGCCGCCAAGAAAATAGTTCCAAGTGGTTCTAGATTTCTGGCTCAGGGAGTTTATCGAAGTATAAACCCCGGTTCATGTTCGCTCTTGACCAATCAAATTGCACTAAATTAGTATTAGGAAGTTGAGTTGGATTCTTTGTTCAAGACAATAACAACTGGTTTCCCAAGTTCCAGAATTTTACAGTATTGATCCGCGACACGACAAAACGAACAAATAGACAAGTGAGCCATGCGAAAAACCAGGTCACGCTGGATTTCTGCTCAATCTGATCAGTCTTCACTCTGCTCTTTTAGGGTAGCCAAGGATCTGAGCGATCTCCCTGCCGACAGGGAAGAGTCTGATCAGACTGGGCGAATACCCAGGCCGATATGAGCCTTCGCATGGTGCACAAACCACTGTGTTGGTTTTGTCGTGTCGTGCCTTATTTGTTGAAAGTAAAACGCGCACTACAAAAAGCATTCCAAAATTCTGTTCTTGCCTTCTATTGTCAGGTAATAGATTCTTGATAATGCATACAACCCTTGTGATCAGACTTTTCTGAGTCTTTGAAATTCGCGAATATAGCGTTCTAAATAAGAAGGGGTAACAGAGATAATCTTTGGATAGTGTTCCATATTTCTCAATAGACAAATATGTCTCACTGAGACGGTTCTAATGATGAGTCATGACATATGTTTTCATTGCCAAATAAAACATTGTCTCACAATTATCTTAAAATACTCATTATCTGCAGCAACCCTTTATTTTTTTTTTTTTTGAAATCTTGTTATTTCAGAGCAGTGACCTATTATTATATAGGTCACTGTTCAGAGTAAAGGCTTTTGTTATCCAACAATTATAGGTCACTGTTCAGAGTAAAGGCTTTTGTTATCCAACAATCTCTTCACCAACGTACCGGGCCGCGTAGCGCATTCGGTAGTGCGTCTGACTCAAGAGCCAGAGGTCCCGGGTTCGACATCCGGTCCGGGCACATACTTTCGTTTCTCCTTCCGCTGATTCAAGAAGAGAAGGTGTGGGTTACTGGCGAAAGTGTGTATACTTAGTACTGGTTAAACGCTTAGGAGGTCTAAGCCTGTCAGGAATAGTGTGGTTAGGTTAGCTGACCATCCCGACATTACCATATCTGTTAACCGTAGACGTAAAGCAATAAAACAACAACTGCCCACTGTAAATAACCAAATCCATTTTGAGCACTATTAGGCGTGAAAAATGATCTGGACCATTATTCGAACTACATAAAACGAGGAAGTCCATTAAACGATCTCTCTCTCTCTCTCTCTCACTCTCTCGTCATGCAGGTGACAAGAAGCGTAGAACCGTTTGTGATAGGAAGAGTGGCAAGGCAAATCCAGTTATATGTCTTTCTTTGCGATATGCAACCGTTTTGCTCACAATGCCTTGCTTTACTTTTCTCAGCATTTCCAGAATGTGTTGGTGACCGCAATAAGCACCAATAATTATTCCAAAAGTCGATACGAATGAATCAAATCGACATGAAAGTCTAGATAGTGGTAACTAGTTTCCTAACAGCTATTACGCGGTTTACGTCATCAGCAATTTATAAAACAATGGCATTCGAGTAAAACAATTTCTGTCATAGCTTAGGAAGAAATTTTATTTGAATATAATGTTTGACTGAGCCAAAAGAAAATATACAATTCATCGCCAGTCGAATCAGGGTTTGAGGTTATAAAACTTGAGAATAATCTCAAACTCAAAATAAAGCACACTGATTGGCTGCTTCCGAGCATGTGCTCGGAAGCAGCCAATCAGTGTGCTTTATTTTGAGTTTGAGAATGTACTCAAGTTTTATAACCTCTGGGCCAGTACTCCAGTGTATTTTGTAAAGTCAGTTACAAACCGTTTTGAGCGGACAGTTTGTAACAACTACTGCATGCCTCTGACAGCCTTGTCCTCAATGTAAATGAAAGAAAATTCGAAATTTCGAATACTGCTTTACAGCAAAACCGTAATCAGGTCGGATATGTGCCATGACAGAAAGAAGAAAATCGGCAAGTATGTATATAGTGTCCTAGTCAAGCCTTTCAGTTAATTATTACACTAGCCCACATCATTGTTCTTTGGGTAAAAATATATCATTTAGAATTTCAGACCTGAGTTGTGAAAAATAAGATAAATACATGTATGGGCAATTGAAAGGTGTATATTTTCTTTTGCCGCTAGGTATATGATGCCTGTCTGCCACAGAGAACCTTGGCATCATGTAAATGACACGCAAACATTGTGGTTTGTTTAGGAAAGCAACCGAAATTTTAAATCCTGATTAAATGCAAAATCGTATTGTCGAAGTTTTCTGCACATGAAAAACATGAACATCGACATGTACGTAAGTCAAACCATTCAAACGTTTCGATCAGTAATTTTACTATACCGCAATGGCGTACTTTGAGTAAAAATACATCATTCAGAATTTCAGACCCGAGCAGTGAAAAAAATGAAAAATACAGGCATTCAAAAAGTATATACTTTCTTTTGCCTCTGAGTATATTTGAGCCGAGACACGACAAATCCAACAAAGTGGCAAGTGCGCCCGGACTGATCAGAGTCTTCGCTGTCGGCATGGAGATCTCTTAGATTTTTAGCTACCCTTTAAGTGCACGGCAAAGACTCTGATCATACTGGGCGAATGCCCAGACTGATCTGATTCTTCGCTGGGCGCACATGCAACTTTGCTGGTTTTGTTATGGTGTATGTTGTGGTTCATAAACATACAAGTTATTCAAAGTACATGAAACATCTGTTTGTATGTATTTTACCAGAAAGCACCGCCTTGAAATGGTCAGTAATAAATTAACGGGCCGCTGGGAGGAGGTTGGGGGGGGGGGGGGAGGGGGGGGGGGGTAGGAAAACGGTTGTGCTTTGTGGTTGCGTCCCTTACTGCGTATCTTCATTCGCACTATACGTATATTCTGTGATCATAATTGCTGAACTAAGAATCCTCCACGAGAACTTAAAACTTTATACATGTATAACAGATTTGCCAATGAGCTAGACAGCCGCCACGCCAACTGAACAATATATCATAGACTCGTTAATGGCCTAGGTAGCCTCCACGCGAACCGAACTATATCACAGATTCACTAATGAGCTGGGCAGTCTCGGTGAGAACTAAATCATATTTCACAGGTTCTCTTACGGGCTAGGAGGCATCCTCATGAACTGAACTACATGTATATACACCATATACATGAGCTATGCGGCCGCCACGCGAATTCGCCAATGAGCTTGGAAGCCTCAACGCGAACTTAACTATATATCACAGATTCGCTAACTAGCTAGGCAGCCTCCACACGAAACAAATTCGCTAAAGAGCTAGGATTTAGTGTGTCTTTTCTTGCAAGTGCTAGATCACGAACGTATTGCGCCCTGTCGAAACAGCCTTAAGGCATGTGTACCCTGTTTTTATCAGACAGTTGCGTGAGCAGCCACATCACACCGCAGCTGAATTGAAATATCAGGTTTCACTGTTTCTTGGCATTTATTGCACTTCTCATTCTATTAGCATTTGGGACATGTCAAGCTGAAGAGCCTGCATATAACAATACCTAGGATATCGTGTGCATTTTCACAGAATGTTCGGATAATTCAATGTTCATCTGCAGTTTTCTAATGGCCCAAACGTTATATGTGCGAATAGCGAAGGCTATGAACAGACAGAATGTATGTGCAGGCTGGCCTTTGATGTTTGCATATGCATTACCCACGTTTATGCGTGTTGCGGTTCTTTTATGAGGAAGAAGCCTCATTCTGTCACAATATGGATTATCAAATCAATTTCAAGAAATAGTAGGAAGAGTTCAAAAAGATAGCTATTCAAAAACACGGTTTGGGGTTTGAATGACATAAATTGACACGAATGTGTATTTACTGAATAAGCATTTCTCTCTATTTGAGCCGCGACAGGAGAAAACCAACAAAGTGGTTGTGCGCCCAGCGCAGACTAAGATTAGCCTGGGCATCCGCCCAGTCTGATCAGAGTCTTCGCTATCCGCATGGAAGTAGCTTAGACCCTTAGCTGCCATTGAGCTCTTAACGAAGAGTCTGATCGGACACGGCGGATGCCCGGGCTGATCTGAGTCTGTGCTGGTCGCACTACCACATTGTTGGTTTTCTCGTGTCGCGGCTCAAGTATGCATCACGCGTGCTGACAAGTAGTTGTAGTGGATTTTTGGGCGCAGTATGAATATTTCATCTTTGGAGATGCAATTATATTAACACTAAATTGAAAATAAAAACCCTAGTTTAAAGCACAAATTTGAACTTAAAACAAAAGGTTACTAATACACTGCAACCAAAACAGATTTATAGCCGTCTTGCCAAGCTTTCCAAATTGGTTGTTTCCAGAATCTTTTTCCTTCTATTTTTTACTACGAAAAAAAACCAAGAGGGCCATGAGGCCCTGAATCGCTCACCTGAACAACTGGCAAAGTGCCTTTTTCTTATGTCTGAAATTGTCAAAATATGAGTCATGGGTCAAAAGTCAAAGAATGACCCTTCATGACCTCTTGTACTTGTACATCTTCATATACTCTTTAAGACAACCATATATACCATTTTAGGCCAAAATCTTCAAAACTTTTGATGAATCTGTTCTAGCATTTTCCCATATTTGACTATGCCGCAAAAAAGATTAAGGTCACCCAAGGTTATCATTTGAACAGTCTTGGTAGTATTCTAGTACTCTATGTTACCTACACTGTACTAACTTTCAAGGTCATAGGTGTATTGGTTTTGGAAAGGAAAAATATTAAAGGTTTATATCATAAATGGATATGGCGGCCATACAGGTCATGTGACCTAGACGGTTTGAACAAATTTTTGTTCAATCAGCCCCTGGAGGCTCTATATGAAATGTGTTTACATTTGGCCCTTTGTCCTTAGAGGAAATGTTTGAAAATGTCAAAACATGAGAAATCTAGGTCAAAGGTCAAAAAAATGACCTTGACTTCTTTTACTCATAATTCTTCATGACCTCATTAAGACGACTGTATATACCAATTTTAAGGCCAAAATCTTCAAACCTTCCCAAGAAATCTTATGTTATAGCATTTTCCCATATTTGACCTTGCTGTAAAAATAGTCACAGTCAACCCAAGGTCATGATTTGAATAATCATGATAGTACTGGAGCACACAATGCTACATACCAAGTTTCAAGGTCAATTGATTCTGAAGAAGAAGATTTTTAAAGGTTTTTTGTCGTAGACATATCAGAGCATGCATAACCTGCATCCGGGTTTTTATTGTATGGGGGATAATAAACACAATCTACCATTTGTGAAAAGAAACAGTTTTAAAATGACGTTTTATGAATGTAAACTTTATTTTGGCTTCGTTTCCTTTTTAATTTAATCGCCGTTATTGCGGATAGACGTGTTTTATTCAATAATAACGAATGACGAAAAGTGTATTTGCAAATTTCATGACCCGTTTGAGCAGCCGTAGATCAGGCGCATTCGAGTTTTCCAATCGTGTATTGAAAGGTCTAGTATGAAAGCCATAACCGCACCGCGCTTCCGATTTGCTGCGCCAGAAATCAGTCTTCTTTAACAACTGATGTATTTCTAACTAAAATTACAAAGAAACAAACAGTGCTTCCACTAGTGCAAGTCTGGGGGTCTGTGACTTCTAAAACTGAATGTAAGGAAGTCAGTGACTTCCAATTTTTATCATAACCTACCATTTATAAAGTGAATATTGACTTAAATAATGAGTTAAATGTGTTGTAATAATGGTATTTCACCCATTAATGAAGGAGAAAGCAATATAAATATGGACATTCTGGAAGAAACCAAGTCTAATCTTCAGCATGACTTCCAAATGACAAACCTTGGAAGTCATATGACTTCCTGATTTTGATGGTTAGTGCTAGCACCGAACAAAATACAATGAGAACAAAAAAAAAACTTTTTCGAAGCTGAACAAAAAATCAGACATACCCCTTATCTTTTTGAATTTGTATACTAAGTCATCATAAAATTCTGGTTCCGATAGGCCTTCATGTGAAAGTGGTTTCGACCTGACATTGAGTTTTGAAACCAATTCATTGCATGGGCGATAAAATTTTCTAGATAAGGAATTCTTTCGATGCAGGCTTATCTTGATACTCATTCGCTCAATTGCACACACGCTCACTCACTCACAAACTCACGAATTCACTCCCTTAGCAATGGGGCCAAACGAAGTCAGGGAAAATCATGAAAATATGAGGCAGAAAAAGCTAAGAAATAGACTTTTAATAAGTGTTCCCCCGGTTACAGCTAGCTCCTGGTGAGGTATCGGTATTTTTGCAGTTCATTTATTCCATTAAATCTTACTTGTGGCAAATAAACTAGGATATCGAAGTTGTATGAAAATGAGTAAGGAAAACATCAGTTTTGGCCATGGTGCCGCATGGTTATATATCTATGCGCCAGTCATTTGTATCCACAACCCCCACCTACAGAAACGGAATTTTTACATTTCAGAGACCTGTGATGATTAGCTGATGGTAACAACCTTGCTCTTATTTCGACCCTATACTACAGAAAATCTCACAGGGTATTGGACCCCAATCTTAAAACTCCGGCACTATGGAAACAATTAAAATATAATTGCCCTGCACCGTGGTCCGGCTATCCCAGCGCCATTGTATTATTGTAGGCCCGGAACGTCCCGTTACCATAGTCTAGCTGCAGTTGCAGTTATCCGTTGAGGGATTATTGGGTTGCCCTTTATATTAATTCATGTTTTATCCACCATTTTGAAGGACTTCTTATTAAATCAACAACCCAACAAACTCTATTCGTTTGTTGTGTTTCCGTTCATTCCTGGCGCAGCCCATCTTCGTAGGTTGGGGCGAGGATGCAAATGACAGCAGGCCGAATTGACCCGGACGAGTTGAATGGCGGCCGAGTTGACCCAGAAGCCGTGAAGACCCCAGGCTTACAGAAAGCAGGCCGAGTTGACTCGCTTCTTCCATGAGATACTATCGCCAGACAATAGTTGTAATCGAACTCGACCAAGGCTGATCACGATAATTCTCACTCGGGAATTCCTGTTTTGTCCTTGAACAAGACACATTTACTTTACAAAAGTACTGATAATACCCTGGAAGCGGTGGATCCGTCCTGACATGACTAAAAAGTTGTTCTTTAAAAACAAATTTCATCTTCGACAATTATCTTTTTTAAAGATGTTTCTTGTTACCATATACGGGCATGGTGGTCATGTTGATCATGTGATCCAGACCATTTGAAGAAATTTTCATTCTCTCAACCCCTGAAGGGCTATATGATATTTGGTTACGATTGGCTCAGTAGCTTTTGAAATTGTCAAACTACATGTATAAGAATTCAGGGTCAAAGGTCAAAGAACGACCTTGACCTCTTGTATTCATGACTCTTCATTTACTCATTAAGACGAGTGTATTTATCCATTTTTAGGCCTTAATATTCAAAACTTTCCAGAAATCTTATGTTCTATTATTTTCCCATATTTGACCTTGCCGTAAAAAATTGGTCAAGGTCAACCGAAGGTCATCATTTGAAAAAAAAACTTGACAGTACTAGAGTACCCAATGCTACATACCAAGTTTCAAGGCAATCAGGCAATTGGTTCTTTTGATGAAGTTTTTAAGGTTTTTACCATATATGGACATGGCAGCCATATTGGTCTTGTGACCTGGACCGTTCGAACAAATTTTCATTTCTTCAAACCCTGGAGGCTCTAGATGAAATTTGGTTACAACTGGCCAAGTGGTTTTTGAGGAGGTTGTTTGAAATTTTCAAAATATGAGAGTTCTGGGTCAAAGGTCAAAGAATGACCTTGACTCTTGTACCCATAAACCTTCATGTACTCATTAAGATGACTGCATATACCAATTTTTAGGCCTTAATCTTCAAACATTTCCATGAAATCTTATGTTGTAGCATTTTCCCATATTTGACCTTGCCGTAAAAAAGGTCAAGGTCAACCCAAGGTCATGATTTGAACCATCTTGATAGTACTCCAGTACCCGATGCTACATACCAAGTTTCAAGGCCATCGGTCGATTGGTTCTGGAGAAGAAGATTTTTAAAGATTTTTACCATATATGGGCTTGGCGGCCATGTTGGTCAAGTGACCTGGACGGTATGAATAACTTTTCATTCCCTCAACCCCTGTAGGCTCTATATGGAATTTGGTTTCAATTGGCCCAGTGACTTTTGAGGAGATTGTTTGAAATTGTCAAAATATCAGAGTTCTGGGTCAAAGGTCAAAGAATATCTTATGTTCTAGCATTTTGCCATATAAAACCACAAGGAGGCAAATTTGACCTTACCATAAACAAGAGCTGTCGCCTGACAGCATAGCTCGCCTGAATTGGTGCTTGCCCATCGCACAGTTGCTATGGTGGTGTGTGCTATGCATAAAACTTCAGGCAAGCATGTCCATAATGACAACACATTTATAACAAAAGCTATCTCTTAAACAAGTGTTAAAATAAAATTAAAATAAAAAAATGCACATGAAATTTCAAAGTACATGAGCTAGAGGTCAAAGAACTGAGGGGTAGGGTGTGTGTGTGTCGGGGGGGGGGGGGGGGGGGGGTAGGATGTATCAAAACCCTGAACCATTATCTAACATCAGTCCAAGTATTAGTATCAACTGAGTCCATCGTGGCATTGTGAAATTATGTCTTCATAAATTTAAAACTTTGACCAAAATCTTTAAGACAAAATTCTACGTTGATGACCTTGACTTTAAGGTCATCCAATGCGGCAAGTATAAGTGTTTTGTAAAAACTCAAAAAAGTGTCTTACATCAGTTCAAGTGTAAATTTTATCTCTGCCAATCATTATGAATCAGTCTGCAATTAGAAAAATTAAATAAAGACAAAAAATTCCTAAGTCCCTGACCTTGACATCAAGGTCACTGAGCGGGGTTGGGGTAGTACTCTGTAAAACTTTGATCTAATATCTAACTACAGTGAAAATATCAAAAGAATTCATTCATGGGTTCAGGAGATATGGGTATTTAAAAAACTTTAACCAAAACATCCAATCCATAAAAAGACTATTTTCTAAGTCTATGACCTTGACATCAAGGTCACTGAGGGGGGTGGGGGTAGTACCTTGAAAACTTTAGACCAATATCTAACTACAGTGCAAGTATCAAAGGAATCCATCCATTGGTTAGGGAGATATTGGGCTTTAAAAAACTTTAACCAAAACATCCAGTCCAAAAAAACTCCCAATTTTCTAAGTCCATGACCTTGACATCAAGGTCACTGAATGGGGTAGGGGTGGTACCCTGTTAAACTTTGGACCAATATCTAACTACAGCGCAAGTATCAAAAGAATCAATCCATGGGTTAAGGAGATATAGGTCTTTAAAAAACTTTAACCAAAACATCCAATCCGGACGCCGACGCTGACGCGGACGCGGACGCGGACACTGACGCTGACGCTGACGCCGACGCCAAGGTGACAACAATAGCTCTTCCTGAACTTTCGTTCAGGCGAGATAAAAAGGTCAAGGTCAACCCAAGGTCATAATTTGAACAATCTTGGTAGTACTCGCGTACCAAATGCTACATACCAAGTTTCAAGGCCATCCGCCTATTGGTTCTGGAGAAGAAGATTTTTTTAGGTTTTTACCATATATGAACATGGCGGCCATGTTGATCATGTGACCAGGACCGTTTGAACAATTTTTCGTTCCTAAGGCCCCAGTAGGCTACATATGAAATTTGGTTACAATCGGCCCAGCGGTTTCAGAGAAGAAATCATTTGAAAGTGTGGACGAACGACGGACGGACGACGACGGACGACGGAGCCTGCCTATACTTAAAGCTCCCCCGGAGCCTCTGGCTCAGGTGAGCTAACAAAATGAAACACGTTTTCACAAATATTTGGCGAGTTTGAGGTATTTTATTATTATTATTTTAGTTTTTGCGACAGGGAGAACGTGTGTCTATCGCAAAATTGCAGAGCGTAAGTTTTGGTAATGGTACATGTACTTTGAGAACTGGAAAATGCGATTTTTAATTTTATTTATTTATTTATTCGTTTTGCGAAAATTGTACTCAGGGTACGTTTTTTAGAGAACCGAAAGTATATGTAACTGAGCGAATTAAAAAATCAATAAATAAACAACCTTTGATTTGACTATGATATTTGTATGTTTTAATATTTTACCAGCAAATAAGGAATAATATTTGATGAGCATCGATGCATTTGTCATCACCATAAAACCTTATATATGGAAGAAAAGAGCCTTTTATCTCCCAAACATCTGCCTTATATGGACGGGTAAACCAATTAAAAGCTATTTAAAGAGATCAGAAACCAGCAGAATAAGATACAAACGATAACAATTGACATAGAGTCCTGATACGAACCTTGTTTGACACGATTTAAGCTAAGAAGCAAATTAATGAAACTATAGCATTCTAATGAAAGATGCTTTGATACCAACGGAAACAATGCGAGAGAAAATATTTACTGATATGTTCTATAAAGAAAATGTATCATAAAGCGCCAAAAAGTAGACAACAAAATTTACGCCGGCAAAATATCAAAACACTGCTTCGCCCGAGTTATATCATACTTGGAATTTTCAGAATAGAGGGTAGGAGGAGGAGATGACTTAAATATAAGCGTTACGCTTACTGTCAGATCCTGTTTTGATTCAATGTACTATGTATATGTATGTATAAAATCTTTGAATAAAATGAGCCGCGACACGAGAAAACCAACAATGTGGTAGTGCGCCCAGCAAAGATTCAGATCAGCCTGGGCATCCGCCCAGTCTGATCAGAGCCTTTGTTGTCCGCATGTTGTTAGCTTAGAACCTTAGCTACCCTTTGAACACTTACTGAAGAGTCAGATCAAACTGGGCGGATGCCCAGGCTGATCTGAGTCTGCGCTGGGCGCACATCCACATTGTTGGTTTTGTCGCGTCGCGGCTCAAATATTGTTTAAACCAAGAAAAGAGGGTAAACAATGAAGATTCAGATGAGGCCGCCTTATCTGGATCTACGTTGTTTCCATTTAGGGGATAACTGTATTCAAAATTGTCATTTGGGGAGGTAAATCGTCGGTTTTATGATCGCAAATTACGTTTTACGGCTCCGCGCGGTAAATCGTCGGTTTTATGGTCGGAAATTTCGTTTTTCGGCGACGCGCCAGCGGAGCCGTAAAACGTAATTTGCGATCATAAAACCGACGATTTACCTCCCCAAATGACAATTTTCAATATAGTTATCCCCATTCTAATGCACTTTTTTTCACATTTTCACCTTTTAAAGTGTACTTCTTTGAACCCATTGCAAGCGCTTCCAGCAGCGTAAAACCAAACGTCAGCCAACGAGAAGCGTTTTATTTTTATTTTTTTTTGCGTTTTAAAAGTTAAGCAAGTATGACTATCCCTAGTCCTAGTTTCTATTTCAGTCTTTAGGATTGCCAATGATTTTCTGTGAGCCAAACGATAGGGACTTTAAAGCGATATAGGAATGAAAGTTTAGAATAAACGCCTGTTCAGTAGCTTTACTTAACATATAAGTCTCCTCACTTTTTGTGCCAATTGAAAAGCTTTAGGACTCCAATCACTTGCTGAAACAGGCTGGTCAGTCTTCCGTTTGCATAGGCAATTTGTCTAGCAACTAAGCATCGTAGTGAGTGCCCGAGTTATTTATCTTGGGTTTATAGCCTTAACAACAAGAACGTCTTAATGATTGGACATTGATCTCGTTTTTAAATCTAAATCCGAAACAAGACGGTCAAGAGGCCCTGAATCGCTCACCCGAGTAAAGAGGTCATATGTCATACTAGGGTCATCATTTGAACAAACCTGGCACATTGAAACTGTCAAAATATGAGAGACACTAGCTGAAGGTAAAAGGATGACCTTGACCTATGTTGCTAAAAAGCAAAATTATGTTCATGTATCATTTATTTGACTGTATTTATTTACTTCTGCAACAAAATTTTCAACAAGTTCCATAACTCTTATATTTAAGCATTTTCCCATATAGAAGCAACAGAAAGCAAATTAGGCCTTGCCATAAAACATGCCAAAGTCAACCAAAGATCATCATTTGAACAATCTTGGGCCTAAATCTTCAAAACTTTCCATGCAATCTTGTTTTCTAGCATACACTTAAATATGGAGGCTCTTTACAAAATGTGGTGACAACTGGCTCAGCGGATTTGTGGAGATGTTTGAAATTGTCAAAATATGAGAGTTATGGGTCAAAGGTCGAAGAATGACCTTGACCTCTTGTACTCATAAATTTTCATGTACTCATTAAGATGATTGTATATACCAATTCTTAGGTCAAAATCTTCAAAAATGTCCAAGAAATATTCTGTTCTAGCATTGTCTCATAATTGACCTTGCTGTAAAAATAAGGCAAGGTCACCCCAAGGTCATCATCTGAACATTCTTGGTAGTACTCATGTACCCAATGCTACATACCAAGTTTCAGGGCCATCAGTCAGGTGGTTCTGGAGAGATTTTTAAAGATTTTTACCATGGGCATGGCGGCCACGCTGCTCATGTGACCGGGACCATTTGAATAAATTTTCGTTCCCTCAGTCCCTGGAGGCATTATATGAAATTTGGTAACAATCTGCCCAGTGGATTTTGAGCCAATGTTTGAAATTGTCAAAATATGAGAGTCCTAGGTCAAAGAATGACCTTGATCTCTTGTACTCATAAATACTCATTAAAATGACCTTAGACACCAATTTTTAGGCCAAAATTTTCCATATAATCTTGTGTTCTAGCATTTTCTCATATTTGACCCTGCCCTAAAACTTCCAAGGTCATGATTTGGTAGTACTCGAGTACCTGATGCTACATACCAGGTTTCAAGGCAATTGGCCAGTTGGTTCTGGAGAAGATGTTTTAAAGTTTTTTTTCCATATATGTGTATGGTGGCCATGTTGGTCATGTGACCTGAACCAAATGAACAAATTTTCATTCCATCAACCCCTGGAGGCTCGATATGAAATTTGGTAACAACTGGCCCAGTGGCTTTTGAGGAGATGTTTGAAACTGGCGAAATATGAGAGACTTGGGTCAAAGGTCAGTTAATACTCATTAAGATGACTGATTGATTGATTGATTTGATGCTTAACGTCCATGGTAAACAACTATGGTCATGTCGGGACGGTCAGTTACCCTAACCACACTATTCCTGGGCAGGCTTAGACCTCCTAAGCGGTTAACAAGTACTAAGCGCACATACTTTCGCCAGTAACTGACAACTGCCCTTCTTGAATCAGCGGAAGGAGAAACGAAAGTATGTGGCCAGACCAGGCTTCGAACCCAGGACCTCTGACTTATGAGTCAGGTGCCCTACCGATTGCGCTACGCGGCCCGGCTAAGATGACTGTATATACCAATTTTTAGCACATAATCTTCAACAGTTTCCAAATTATTTTCTGTTCTAGCATTTCCCATATAAAAGCACCAGAAAACAAATTTGACCTTACCGCAAAAAGGTCAAGGTCAACCCAAGGTCATAATTTGAACAATCTTGGTAGCACTCGCATACCCAATGCCACATACTAAGTTTCAAGGCCATCGGCCTATTGATTCTGGGCAAGAAAATTTTTAAAGGTTTTTACCATATATGGGCGTGGCGGCCATGTTGGTCATGTGACCCAGACTATTTGAACAATATTCCTTTCCCGCAAGCCCTAGAGACTCTACATGAAATTTGGTCACAACTGGCCCCGTGGTTTCAGAGAAGTTGTTTGAAATTGTGGACGGACGACCGACGACGGAGCCTTCCTATCCTATAAGCTCCCCCGGAGCCGCTGGCTCAGGTGAGCTAAACCTAAACAAGAGCTGTCGCCTGACAGCACAGCTCACCTGAATAGGTGCTTGCCCATCACAAAGTCGCTATGGTGGTGTGGTGTGGACTGCTATGTATAAAACTTCAGACAAGCATGTCCATAATGACAACACATTTATAAACAAAAGCTAGGATGTATCAAAGCCTTTAACCGTTATCTAACATCAGTCCAAGTATTAGTATCAACTGAGTCCATTGTGGCACTGTGAAATTATGTCTTCATTAATATAAAACTAATCAAAATCTTTAAGTTTTCTTTAATCTTCCTGAACCGTTATCTAACATCAGTCCAAGTATTAGTATCAACTGAGTCCATTGTGGCACTGTGAAATTATGTCTTCATTAATATAAAACTAATCAAAATCTTTAAGACAAAACTCAAAGTCCATGACCTTGACATCAAGGTCATCCAGTCGGGTAAGTATATAGTGTTTGGTAAAAACTCAAAAAAGTGTCTAACATCAGTTCAAGTGTAAACTAAATCTCTGCCAAGCATTATGAATCAGTACGCAATTAGAAAACTTTAATAAAGACCAAATTTCCTAAGTCCCTGACCTTGACATCAAGGTCACCGAGCAGGGCTGGGGTAGTACTCTGTAAAACTTTGGACTAATATCTAACTACAGTGCAAATATAAAAAGAATTCATCTATGGTTTCAGGAGATATGTGTCATTAAAAAACTTTAACCAAAACATCCAATCAATAAAAAGACAACTTTTTAAGTCCATGACCTTGACATCAAGGTCACTGAGGGGGGTGGGGGTAGTACCTTGGAACCCTTTAGACCAATATCTAACTACAGTGCAAGTATCAAAGGAATCCATCCATGGGTTAAGGAGATACTGGGCTTTAGAAAACTTTAACCAAAACATCCAGTCCCAAAAAACTCCCAATTTTCTAAGTCCATGACCTTGACATCAAGGTCAAGGAGTGGGGTGGGGGTGGTACCATGTTAAACTTTGGACCAATATCTAACTACAGTGCAAGTATCAAAAGAATCCACCGATGGGTTAGGGAGATATAGGTCTTTAAAAAAACTTTAACCAAAACATCCAATCCGGACGCCGACGCTGACGCTGACGCGGACGCGGACGCCGTGGTGACAACAATAGCTCTTCCTGAACTTTCGTTCAGGCGAGCTAAAAACTATTGGAGATAGAGCTCGAATTCGAACCCCCAGACTGGTAGTATATCACATTATCACTGTTGTAAGACCACAAATCCTCGGCACCCTGGTGTGGCATTTGCTTATCGAAGGCTGATTGCGATCATTGGCTGCTCGCAACTACTGTAGGGTATCTTTTCTTGATTCAAGTCTCACACTATACAAAGTAAAATTTAGGAAAATTCGCCACTTTAGAAGAGAGATAATAAAATTAACATTTCAACATGTCAACATAATTAGTGTAAACGACCGGAGTAGGTGATTGCAGAGCAGCAATTACATCTTCATAACTATCTTTCCGCTAATATCATGTGAAAAGAACTTCTATAATTGGAACACCTTAACCCTAAGCCTAGTATAGACTGCAATAGCTGCCATTACATTCGAATCTGCGTAAGTCTGCTTTTATTCAGTTATAAGACGGATATTTTCCCTTCAGAAACCTTGGCGGATCTTGACTTTTGGGGTAGTTTTGGAAGAGAGAGTTTGTCAGTTACTGGCGAAAGTATGTGCACTTAGTACTGGTTAACCGCTTAGGAGGTCTAAGCCTGTCCAGGAATAGTGTGGTTAGGTTAACTGACCGTCCCGACATGACCTTAGTTGTTTACCGTGGACGTTAAGCATCAAATCAACCAACCAACCAAATCGTCTATAGCTAAATTGATACAGCATTGATTCACTATATTTGAAGTCATTTGGGCAGGGAAAATACACGTTTTGTAGCCAAAAATATGGTATAACGCTGTTGGTCTAATGAGAAACAGTAAAGATCCTCATCAAACTGAACCCTGCTTGATCTTAATATACACTGCTGGCCTTAGTATGTCTACTCAGTAGGTAATTATTATGTCCTTATGCGATAATATTGCAAAGATAAGTCGCATCATCCTTCAACGCGCCAAAAAAGCAGACGATAAAATTTCGCGTAAAAATGTTTCGTACCAGCTTTATCATACTGAGAAGAAAAAGTGTAAAGAACATCAGTGTAGACCAGATGAGGCGGCTTATCATGAGCTGCCTCATCTGGATCTACACTGTTTGCTAATTCAACTATTTTTATTTTTTGGCGCTTTCAGGTTTAAAATCATTGGAACGATTAATTTGTGCAGCAACAAAACTCAATCATGCGATTTCAAACAGATTCGAATAGAAGGTTAATTTCATTATCCAAGTATTGAGGCAGACCTCTTTAGCGCAGCGTGTCTTATTGTTTCTTCACGAAAAAAAAAGAATCTTGCCAACCAGAAAAGGTATTTAAATTTTTTACTCTGAACAGAAAATTCATGGTCATAAAAATTTTGACGGGATATTTGTTTTTTTTTCTCTTCCTTTCTATTTTTTATTTTTTACTTTTCTATTATTTTCATTTATCTATGTTTGTTGTTGCTTTTTTCCCTAAGACTATATAAAAAAGGTATATTTCTGGGAAGTCAAACTCGGATGTTAACAGACGTGACGGAATGAAAGGCTGAAAAATACAATATGTTTGAAAAAAAGTTTGCTTAGTAACACTCCAATATAGACGAACTTCCTTTTTTTAAGCAAAAGAGTAAAAAAACGTGCATAGGCATTTCATTTGATCTGGCCGGGAAACAGTATAATATTTTTTCCCTTACGTATCTTCTGCAGTTCACCACAAGTTCACACTATGCCGTTTTTAGCAGAAGCGATTTTTTGTGTTTTATTTAAGAAATAGATCGGCTCTAACAGTGAATTGTGAGTAATAATTCACTGTTTGGAGGTCAGTTGTAAAGTAGATGGAGCGCTCGTGATATATGTATTTCCAACTGACCGACGAACAGTGAATTATTACTCAACTATTGAATGCTAGAGCCGATCTATTTCTTAAATAAAACACAAAGGCGTTGAAAGTATTCTTTTAATTCAAATTCTCCCAACCTTCCTCCCAGCCCGAACTTGCTCCCGCTATATTCTTAACTATATCTAAAATAAATGTATGTTTTTATGACGATTTTAGAAAGGAAAGCGATGTTACACCGTTTAACGTTTCAAAACGTCACAAAATAAGTCAGCAATCGCCAGTGACGTCAGCAATTAGACTCACTCGCTCCGAAACAGTGAATTGTTGCAGAATAAAACACGGAAACTTTCCATTGCTTATATAGGCGCAGTGTGTTAGAATTCTTATTTGCATGAGCTGTTCAAACCTTACTAGAGAGCATTTAAGCAGTCTTGCACCTTGCATCAATGCCTATCCGTGTACAAACTCAGAACAGAATCAATCTATTTTCCTTAGACAGCTATTTCTGTTTCCCTGGTGTGTTGCTTTCCCACGCATGGTAAAGGTGCAATTTCATTCCCACTTGAAAATTAAACATTCAACCTCCTGCAAATACAGAGCCAATAATAACAATGCTATATGGCTCGTATGTATATAAACTTAGTAGTACGAAATTTCTTTGTAAAAGACGAACAACTCCTGAACAACTCCTGAAAGTGGCCCAGTCGACATTTTGATTTAACCAATTCAGCAGTTATGTGATAGCTTTAACAATTCTAATGTTGTGTATAAATGTGCTTGACATATTATGTCGAACAGCATTGTTTAATTTTGTCAGTTTATTTGCAAAAGCCTGAGTTTGTGTGTGTGTGTTTTTTTTTTTTTTTTTTTTTTTTCCGAAAGAATAGTGGTATTGGACATTTACCAGGCTTTGACTACCGGTTTGGGAAAGAGCTGCCCATTCGCTTTACCGTGCGAGCCTTTCATGAACTTTTGTCGATTTTTGTGTATGTGCTTCTTTCCCTTTTGGTTTTAAGAGCGGGATAAGGTGGGATTTGATTGTATTAATTCCTGATCATTGCCTATCTATTTCATTATTTTCATTTCTTTGGAGAGCCCCTTGCTTCTAACGGATTTATCTTTTCAGACTCTATGCAGCTGCTTCCAATGGTATTACTACTACTATGTGCTAGTATTACAGTCTATGATAGAGTCTATCATAACTTGAACTTTCAACAAAGTCGCATCGATGTTAATTATAACACAAGCTCACTAATTTTCCACTGACGAAGCATGGTTGCTGTGCATTAATCACTACGTTTACTTGCTAACAGCCTGTAATTATGTTCTAAGGAAAGCTTTAATCTCGATAAATCAAGCAGTATGGGCCAACCTCATAATTCATTTCCCTACAGTAGATATAGGAAATTACACAGAACCAGTATATTAACTCATTAATGCCTTAATGCGCCAAAAAAAGCAGACGACAAAATGTACGTCTGCAAAAATTTCAAAAAATGTTTTGTCCAAGCTATATCATATTGAAAATTCAACGACTATAGGGCAAACAGTGTAGATCCAGATGAGGTGGCTCATTATGAGCCACCTCATCTGGAACTACACTGTTTGCAAATTCAACAATTTTCCATTTTTGGCGATTTAAGGGTTAGTGCCTTCTGGACTCCCTTTCCTAACAGTTCAGACATTGCAATTTCCAGTATCAGGAGTGTCTGAGTTGAATTCAATTATATACTTATTTTCAAGAGTTTCCTGTATTTAATGCATACATGGTGTGCCCTAACAACAGCCACATCTGTCCAAGATCTACACTATTTTCCATGACCCTTTTACGAGAGCTCTGTTTTGGTACCGCTATATATTATTTATTGGTGTAAACATATTTTATTTCAATTTCATACAAGTTATGTACAGGTTACAAATAGTATACAATAGCAAAAGGATCTGAACGGAAGCCAAGGGCTTATTTAGTTCATCTCCTGATTATTATATTATTTATTAATATGTGTTTCCTCATATGTCATGTTCAATGTCTTGAGAGAATAAAGTTTTGTCTGTCTGTCTGTCTGTCTGGTTAAATGAAATACGTAGAACTTTTAATTCAATGGTCCTTTAGCCACTAGCAGAATGACATACGATAGTCAGCTTTAACGAGTTCTTGTCACTGCCTCAAATGAGGCAGTACAGGCCCGGATCCAGACCATCACGTACTGGTGGGGCTCTGGATAACTGGTGGGGCTGGGAGGTGCCGAAATGTAGTTGTGTGTGTGGGGTGGGGGGGGGGAGGGGGGCGGCTTGAAAATATGACATATTTATGGTTAAATTTCAGGAGAATTTTTTTATATATTTTTTCCTTGAAATATATGTTGTGATATCTCCTTTGAATCGCCTCCCCGAGGCGATTCTAATGAGATGTCACAACATATATTTTGAATATTTTGATCTAACCACATTGGATAATTTTTCTCAAACTGTCATCAGATACTTCTTATTATCTGAAGGCCTACATATTATACATAACACAGAGGCCAAATGGCGGGGCTGTAGCCCCAAAGCCCACCCCCAGGATCCGGGGCTGCAGTATACAAATGAAAAACTACGAGTTTGAAACTTTGCTTGTTAGACTTTCCTCACTCATTTCATCGTACGTCATAATCACGTGGTTTCTAACGATAAATATTTCATATTCAGTAAAGTTTATTTGGAAACCGGATTGGAAATCAGTTTTATCCTAGGTCATACAAAGCTGATTTTAATGCCTTAAAAAGCAGTAAACTGTACCAATGTCCTTTGCCTATGGCAGTCATCATTTTATGAACTGAAGCCATTTACCAGGATTCTTCAAAACAGTGATCTTTTTCTGACAATAAGATCTCTCGGTAACTGGTTTCATACTGGTTTCAAACAAAAGTCTCGCCAATTAGGAAGAATAAAAGTAAACTGCATACAAACACTCCACTTACATTTTGCGGATTCATGGACTCATAATAACCTTTGTTATTTTTTTCAGAGAAGAGGGCTCCACAGAAATAAAACTACAGCTTGTCCTTCACATAATTGGGGTTTCAAGTTAAGATCATACTATAATACAGTAAATCATGCAGGGTGGAACAAATCAACAAGAAGAACAACAACGATCAATTTGGATTCCACAGGAATGTTTTATTTCTCATTCCTATTTTGCGACTCGTGAAGATACCATACAAATTGTAATTTCCATAGATACAAATTTCTGTGGTTTTCAACTCGATAAGTATTTTGTAGCTTCATTTTCCGTAGATGTCAAGTAGCTGGTACTATCAAAATGCATACAAATGGGAAAGGAATGACTAAATTTATATTTTGTTTTTTTGCTAATTCCTTTTTGCGAAAAGCATGTTTAAGAAATAGATCAGCTCTAGCAGTGAATTGTTGAGTAATAATTCACTGTTTGGAGGTCAGTTGTAAAGTAGATCATATCACAAGCGCGGAGCGCGAGAGATATATCTACTTACAACTGACCGCCAAACAGTGAATTAGTAGACTAGTTTAAATAGCGCTCGACTGTCAACTATAACTATACTAAGAACTAAGACTATCGGGTGGCGGATTCACACCGTATTTATTAAGATTTCTAATAACATAGGTAGCCTATGGTTTAATGAGTTTCACTTCATTTTTGTGCCTTGTGAACATACACATTTATGTGTATGGAGACAGATTTGTAAAAAAACGAAGAATTCATAGAATAATAATCAAATTTATGAACTAATAATTTAAGACCTTACGATGATGAAAACTGAATCCGCCCATCAAGATAGTTAGTTACTCAAGCGCATCAAGAGCGTGCGCGCATTTCACCCTTGTGAATAGATATTCTGCGAAACTCTAAAAAGAATAGTATACCATTGGTTGGTTGGTTGATTGATTGGGGCTTAGTTTAAACGTATTTTTATTTCTCTTTTTTCGAAACATATATTACAACATACAAAATAAACTAGGATTGACACGAAATCAAATTAAAAAAACAAACAAAAAAACAAACAAACAAACAAAAAAAAAAAGTGCAGCCGGTCCTTGTCATCCTGTTTTCCAAATTACATGTAGTAGGGGGGGGGGGGGGGTAGTATGGGGGGGGGGGGGGCTCCGACGCTGAAACTTACTTATCACCGTCGCACGAATCGACGACCCCGATTTACGATTAGCAAAAGCAGCTAACTTTACAGAGCGAAGCGTCTTCTATACGGACATACCACCAAACTATGTAAGTGGTATAACATATTTGTATTCATTTTATTTGCTTCCTTTTCTTTATATCGGGTAATCGACTAGCTGCCTGGAACGAGAACTGGAAAGATAGCATATTCCTTGGCTATATCTGCAGTTTGCTGTCGGTTTAAGCTGCAGAGTGCAAGTTTCAGCCTGCTAAATATTTTGTCATATTAGGGCTCTCTCCGGGCAACTTGATATCTCAAAAGGCTAATCAAGATGTTAGACGGGTAACTTGAATGTTTACTCTTTTGAAGTACAGATACGGGCCTCTGTCGCTTAAACATAAGGTATCTCACCGCTGTGAGTTCAAGCCTCGGCCGCGTACATGATGAAAGCCAAGTTCTGCCTACGGAAGGTGAGGTGGTTTTTCGCCGGTTGCTCCGTTTTTCACCCACCTCTGCTTAAAGGGCTACTGCACTGTTTTTTCACTATTTCCAGAAATATTCCCAATTATTAGATATTTATGAGAGAAACAGATTGCTGAAAACCCCATCAAAAAATTCCTACCCAAACTGTATTTATTGACAATTAAAGTTTACGCAAATTAGATTTTAAGCCCCGCCCACTTTTTCTTTTCTACAGCTTAACTTGCATAATGTGATTTGAATTCCAGTTATTATTACCATATTATGATGCAAAATATTCTAACTTTTTTCATGAGATGATGTAACTTGTCTCACTAAATCTATTTTAAGGGAAAAAAGTGTAAAAAAAAATCAAAATATATTTTTTTAAAATTTAAATTGTATGAATGACTCAAATGACGTCATAAGAGTCCTTGCATATTTTTCAGCTAATTAAAATTTAAATTGCTTATGACGTAACGTCAGATGTTGGTGACAATTTTATTTTCAAGCCATCATTATAATTTTCCCCTCACACAGTATTTCTAACGGACGAGCAAACGTAATAAATTTTATACTATTTAAAAGGTTATTTATTGAACATGTGGATGATAAAAAGAAAAATTTTCATTTATGAGACATAAAAATAAATACGCCGTTTTGAATGTCAAACAACGTCACGTTTTACGCGGTAAGACGTTGCAACGCACTCGCAGTGCAACAAAGTTATTTTAGCTTAAATTGGAAACCAGAGCTCAGAAACAGCCAAAATTTTCACCATCGATGCGAATGTCGTAACGTAAACTCACATTGGAACGCCAACAAGTTAAGCCTTTCCGTCTGGAAGAAAACTTAATATTAAGCGATTCGAGAAAAGGGTAAACTTCAGATTTTTGCACTAAAAAGCGACACCTTATGAAAAATCAAGGGACCATTAAAGAACAATACGAAGCAGAAGTGAGTAGAAAATTTATTGGCATGCAATACCTATTCTGCATTTTTGAATTGTGAAATCAGACTTCGACGTTGTATTCCGATTTAAAGAAATACCAAATTTCCCAAATCTAGCAATTTTGTCCGCAACGCCAGATTTCTTTGTTTTGCATACAGGGTGGTATTTTCTGAGCATAAAAATCATATCAAACTTGAGTATAAAGTAAATATAAATTAGGCGGGCATGAAATACCTATTCCGAATAGTTCTTTCCTAGGAATGCTTTTGGAATTTATTTCAGAGAGCCGATGTAAAATACAATTAAGCAAATCTAGCGGTTTTGTCCGCAACTGTATCTTTACGTTGATTACGTTCTATTGAAATCGAGAAAAAAATCGTAAGATGTCCCGAAAATTTATATCTTCCGAATATATTATTCTAGCAGTTGCAGTTTGCAATTAAATTCACACTTAATGAGTAGAGGCAAGCCTGTTTTAAGGGGTAACCCAAGGGAAACAAAAAATGGCTGCTTAAGACAGGTAACCCCTAATACCGGTTCATTTGTACTGTATTCTGGTTCTAGGGATCATGTAAAGTGGCTACTAAAGGCAGGTGGCACCTCAATGGAGGTGACCACATAAGCAGGTTTGACTATATTAATTTAGGAAAATATTTGAAGAAATGCGCTGTGGCCGTTGCAGTGAACTGGCAACAGAGCTCAAAATCTGACGTTTTCGGACGTTACGCTAATTGTCACCAACATCTGACGCTACGTCTCATAACTTTTTAACCATTTGGAATTTTTCCTTGCAGTTTTCGACATTCTTTTAGACAAAACAATACCAGTTATACCAGTTATTTTCCAGTGATTTCAATGCATGTTGAAAAACGGTACAGTAGCCCTTTAACTGATTGACAGAAGTGAAATATTCTTGAAGAGCCGTGAAAACCCATGTAATATTCTCTGTACAAATATATCCTATCGAAGCAATGACAAAGACATGACGAGACTTTATCTTTGAAACCTCACAGAGACACTAGCACCGTACATGGAATCGACGGATTGTCCTCCTACCCCGTATAATTATCTTTAACAGTTCTGACGTTTGATTAACGTAAAAGGTAAAGTTTTCCCATAGCCTATTAGCCGTATGAGCATTGGGGGTTAGAGGCCTACTGTGTCTTGGGCATAGTAAATGAAAGGCGGAGCCCATTCCCCTCCTTTTGCTGCCTTATCCTTCCCTAATTCGAAGCAGGTACCTATTAACTGCTGGGTTGGCAGAGAGTGTCTTTCAGTCGTTGCATAGCTAAACCAGGGCGCGATCGCACGACCTGGCGTCGACTTTCTGCACGGCCACGGCACCCACGGACATAAACCGCTCGACCACGGCGCCCACGGACATACAAGAGTCAAATTGAGAAGTCATTTGTAGGCATAAGAGAAATAACATATGAGGAAATATGTGTAAAACTAGAGCTGGGCTTGTAAATAAGCTGTGTATAGTTAGATCCTTTTGAAGCAAGGAATACACCAGAGAAACGAAAAGAGCAGACTCGGTATAATTAAACTGTTCATCACCAGTAACGAAATTTGCATACCGGTAGCTTTTAATTAAATCATATTATTGTCAATACTTCGGAAAAACGAAAAAAATCTGCCCCGAAATTCAATTCCTTTTCTGGTTTCCCGTCTAACAATGGACTCTGTCCGTACATTGTATTTTTCCGCTTCAAGGGGCCTGTCTGTGCGTTGTATTTTTACCGCTTCATCCAAGTTATGGTAGAATGACCTAAATCTTTTTTCAATCCTTTTTTACTTGAAACTCAATGATATTATATGTGTTAAAAGCTTGCTAATCGGCTCAATTACAATGACAAAACTGTTGTTAAAAGCTTCCAATTATACCTGACGCGAAATATTATGATTTTATACTACTGATAAAGAAAGGGGACCTTTATCAAAGTGTGAACTGTAAAGCAGGGTGAGAAATATGAACAGCAACGTATGCAATATGTTTGTGATTTCACGTCTCATATTGTATGCTTCATATTTCACAGCTCATCATTTAGGCTTAATTCCAGACCGCTCAGATCTCATAAAGTGTGAGGTACATTATGGGAAAACATTAAAGGTTTCCAACAGACTTGTGATCGCAGTGGCAGTGAGTGGGAGTTAAAGAGCTTATCTCTCTATATTCGTTGTCATAAATTGTTTTAAGTACGAACTGTATACTGTAAAAAATGCAAACTGAATTATCAAATAACTACGCGCCTGTAATACACGAGACTTCAAATAACGCTGTTACTTCTTCACATCTCATACTTCATTTTATCATATGACGTCGCTGTTATTCAGTGGATAACGCCGTGTCATAAAAATCGTATGGACACACGTGTAATAACACGTTGGCGCGTACATGTAACGTCATTGATAACGTCCATATCAACAATGCGTTTACTTATCGAAATAATGTTCAGCTTGAAGGCGTTAAAATCCCATTTCAAAGGGTCATATGATAAACAGAATCTTACACTTGAGGTCATTTCATATGAAATTTATGAAACTCGCCGAAGGCTCGCTTTATAAATTTTATATGAATTGAATACTCGTGTAAGATCCTCTATTTACATTTTATATTGCAAGCTGCGATATATGACGCTTCAATAGTGAAGTGTGACGTGTACGTTATGAAGTATTAAATGCTACGATAAATGTTCAAGTTTCCATACTCTGTTAGTGGTAAAAACGTCTAAATACAAATGAGCCGCGCCACGACAAAACCAACAATGTGGTTGTGCGCCCAGCGCAGACTCAGATCAGCCTGGGCATCCGCCTAGTCTGATCAGAGTCTTCGCTGTCCGCATGGAGGTAGCTTAGACCCTTAGCTACCCTTTGAGCACTTAACGAAGAGTCTGGAGAAACTGGGCGGCTGCCCAGGCTGCTCTGAATCTGCGCTGGGCGCACAACCACATTGTTGGTTTTGTCGTGTCGCGGCTCAAATCATTGTGAAAAACGGTTTAGCCTTTACGTCTGGTGATAAAATGTGGTTTGGTGTGCATATACTGAGTCACAAAATTGCCTAAAGGTAGAAGGAACATTTTTGTAAAACGTCAAATCGCTCTACATCATATAATTTTCGTTTTATGGTTCCCGTAGAGCTACGGAGTATAAACGGGACAATGAGTGGGGCTCTACGCTTAAACATTGTAATTTTACCATTTTTTAAAAGTTTATGATAACGACAGTAAGTCATTTTACTTGCCAACTTAAATGGCCCACATCTGTCCTCAAACCTTTAAAGTAAACTTAAGGATGTTTATTAGTTTAAAAATGGCTCATCACGGTCATTTAATGATTAGACTATTGTAAGAAGCTTGCAGCTATACCTTACGATAAAATATTTCATGCTGATAGAGCAATGGGGCCTTTAAATGCAAACTTTTTAATAAAGTGCTTTATGAATTTCTTCTCAGAACTGTGAAACGTAAAGCAGCAAAAGTGCGGTCAACGAAAGTGTAAAATTGATTGCTAAGAGAAAATTGTAAAGAACAGCATTCCAAATTATCTTGATATGTTTCTTCATTTTTATCACCATGAATTACGATAAACATATGATCCACGTATGTCCCCATTTGTTGCCATATTAATCTAAAATATTTTTCTTCTTTCTTACTGGACGATTGTTCTGACACCTCCAGATAATTAAGATATCTTTGAAGTCAGTCATCTACGGCGCAGCTTCCTTTATACAAATGCGTTATAGCCTTCAGTGTTACCCTAATTATGATGCTATTACTTAAGGAATGACCTTCTTTTTCTAGTGTTTATCAAAGTATAGACTACATTGGATCGCGTGCAAAGTCAGTTAATCCCTTCTGGTTTCATGTAAATATTGCTAGCGACCCAATGTAGTTTATTCTTTAATAAACACCAGAAAAATTAAGTTCATTGCTTATACTTACATTCTTTTCTATCTACATGTATTAATTGACCACAAATTCGCATGAAGGGCTACAGTTGAAGCAGAAAAAAGAAAAAAAAAAACATTTATATGCAGTTTTCCTACTTATAGCGGAACAGCGCCACGACGTCATAACGTCGCGTACGTCCAATCAGATTGGAGAGAACCACTGTATATTTTGACGTCACGTAACTCATGTAACATCTCGTGAACCGATGTAGTTGTTTAAGGAATGAATTTCATTTTTCTGATGTTTCTCGAAGTATAAACTACATTGGGTCGCGTGCAAAGTAAGTGAACCCCGAAGGGGTTCATGTAAACTTTGCTAGCGACCCAATGTAGTTTATACTTCGATAACTACCAGAAAAATTAAGTTCATTGCTTATATTTACATTCTTTTCTCTCTATTATTTGACCACAAATTTGCGTTAGGGGCTACAGTTGAAGCAGAAAAAAACATCTATACGCAGTTTTCTACTAAAAGCGGAACAGCGTCAACGACGTCATAACGCCGCCTACGTCCAATCAGATGTACAGAATCATGGTTTATTTTGACGTCACTTAACGGCATGTAACGTCACGTGAACCGATGTAGTTATTGAAGTATAAACAACATTACGTGCTAGTGGTTTACCACAGGGGTTTTCAATAAGTGCACTGAGAATGTAAATATTGAAGTATAAACTACATTACGTTCTAATGGTTATTAAAGGACTTTGCAATAAATACACTAAGAATGTAAATACCAGTCAACACGCTCTTGTTGATATTATTTCTGCCGTACTTCATTACGAACAGTGTTCACCGATAGTTTTTAGTATAGTCGGATAGTCGATAGTTTGATCTTATTTAAACTAGTCTAGTACTCAACAATTCAATGCTAGAACTGAACTATTTCGATGCTAACACTCAAAGACGCCAAAAAACGATTCCTTTCATTCAAACTCTCCCAACCTTCCTGCCAGCGCGTTCATGCTTCCGCCAATATTCTTAACTGTATATAAGACAAATATACTTTTTTATGGCGACTTTAGAATTAATGCCCAATTAAAATTAAGAAATTACAGTATGATTTTTTCTGGTTTCGTCACCAGATATTGTCAGGGTCACTGACGAGGCTTTATTAGCCGAAACTACGTAGTCTGGCCCATGTTCCTACTTCTGTATGTATTCTCTGCTCTTGAAGGAACTTTTTTAGATTTTATTTGTACCTCACTGCAGCTGGTGTTGTGCTGGTGGCGGCCGTAAAAAGTCTCCCCGTACATCATCCATAGTGCAGATTATATTTTATTTACATCCTTTGAGATCAGAGGATAGATTCTGAGAAATCTAAAACTTAAGATCGATTTAGACTATTATTCTAGGTCATCGTCTTTTATACTATTTGGATCCTTTTGATATTAATCAGTCTTTGAATCGACTGCCCAATTAAAATTAAGAAATTACAGTATGATTTTTTCTGGTTTCGTCACCAGATATTGTCAGGGTCACTGACGAGGCTTTATTAGCCGAAACTACGTAGTCTGGCCCATGTTCCTACTTCTGTATGTATTCTCTGCTCTTGAAGGAACTTTTTTAGATTTTATTTAGAAAGAAAAAGAGACGTTACACCGTCTAACGTCTCAAAACGTCACAAAATTACGTCAGCAATTGCAGTGACGTCAGGAATTAGACTCACGCGCTCCCAAACAGTGAATTGTTGCAGAATAAAACACGGTAACTTTCCATTGCTTCTATAGGCGCACTGTGTTAGAATACAAGGTAAGTAACAATTAGCTCATTAATTATGAGCCACATTTTGATTTTGCTGATAACTGATCTCCACACATTCAGCGCCTTTGCTTAAATAGTCACAAATACGGCTGAAAATTATTAATCTTTTCAATTTAATTCGTTTACTGTGACACCAATAATAATCTGTTGAAACGCTCATCACCATGAAATGAGCCGCGACACGAGAAAACCAACAATGTGGTTGTGCGCCCAGCGCAGACTCAGATCAGCCTGGGCATCCGCCCAGTTTTAACAGACTCTTCATTAAGTGCTAAAAGGGTAGCTTAGGGTCTAAGCTACCTCCATGCTGACAGCGAAGACTCTGATCAGACTGGGCGGATGCCCAGGCTGATCTGAGTCTGCGCTGGGCGCACAACCACATTGTTGATTTTCTCGTGTCGCGGCTCAAATGTATCAGACTGAAGACACATTAAGAGCAGTAAAAATTACAGAAACGCGCGCGCAAATTGGGTTATATTATCATGACATTTTTGTTTCTGTGCTTTTCATAAAACTGCAGAAGTTCTAAGAAATTACGAACGCTCGTGAATTTCCCGCTAAACTATATGTCAAAATTTGATATCAAAATTTGAGCCTATGTCCAGATAGTGACGAAATGGTGCTTAATGCAACTGCCAACAGCAATGACTCAAAGCAGTCTATGAATCCACGCAATGAACCTAGTGCCTTCGTTTTGTGCCTGTAGATTCCTCTGGGCTCATGTATAGCGTGTGCGTTTGCTGTTCACATATGCCTATATTAAATACCCTCTTTGCGTGTCTGAAAACATGTATGCCAGACGTCAATCAAGAATGAGTTAAAAACTAATATTTATATCTAGCAGTTTCATTTCGGCACAGCGTATTCGTTTCATTCATATAATAGAGTTCTAGAAAGATTTTTAGTACACACACTGGACGGGACAAAGTCGCTGCACAATAATTCGAGGTGACGTGTTTTATTTCTCAATTGTTTCAGCAGTTTTTTCTTTCTGTTCAGTGAGAGCTCTCGCTGCATGAACATGGACAGCAAACAAAACACCCTAAAAAAGAAAAAAATATATATGTATATAAAAATGAAAAAAAATAGATTTATTGTTTAATTATAAGCAATTTAGATAATTTGTGAAGTGAAGTAAAAAGCAGAATAATTTGCATGTTGATATTTTCCGATAGTTTAATTAAACTATATCAAATGTACAGCCAACCTTACAAATGTTTTGTTTGCCCTTTGAACCGACTAAAATTTGATTGCACTTAAAACCTTACTATGAAATGGTATGAATCAAAGAAAGTAGAAACGATAGTTTAAGCAATCCTGGCCAAAAAGAAATAAAACAATGTTTTAAAACCCTAAAACGTTGTTTGGGTAGGGACCCCTTTTTAAGTGGGTAAATAGGCATGGGTGAAGATTTAAGGTAAATGGTTAAACCTCAATAGTTTGCCGCCATTTTTACCAAAGGCAACGACTATTGTGGCTTCCCATGAGCCTTAATATTTCACGTCTGTGTAACGTACATGGCCCTAAAGTCGTCAGGGTCCTAAGGTCGTCATCAGTCTTTTTGCTTCATTCTTTTCCATCTGTGTCATAGAAATGTCTAGAAACGGGCGAAATTCAGAAGATAAATATCTTAATTTTGTTATGCAATTTACATTTAAAGCTGCTTTTAAATGTTCTTCCAACTATCGAAGAGGAAACAAGGTAACCCATTTTTACGTTAAACTCGAAGTCTGTTGACGGAGCAAGCTGGTTTTGGTATCGGTCTGGCGAACCAAGATTGTCACGCTAGATTCAAGTTTCAGATGTACTTTTGCATTCGCCCAAACGCATTATATATTCAGCAATCAAAATTTTCTTACCTTTGGGGATCAGAGAGGAAATTAAACGAAACAGACATCAAAGAACAGTGATAACGACTTTAGGTCACACCTGACGACTCTAAGGCACATACTACTAGGCAACAAAAAATTAATTTCTCCACTTCTTATATGATTGTCTTTCACTCCAGTTTGACAAGCATATATTGTGATTATTTCAGTATAAACTAACAATTCTATGTTGGTTTGCCTTCATATAAGCAAATGAAACAAAGATGATTTAAATTTAAGGGCAGAGAATGTAGAAAAGTTGTCTATAAAAACAGGCACAGTTTCAGTTGTGCCGGATTTGGTGTGAAAAAGGAAATCACCCATTAGTAAATGTTCCAAAAATACAGCATTTCCCATTTATTGTCACTTTTTAACCTCTTATAGAAATACAAAAAAAACACATTTTCTCTTTGTGCAAGTCAAGTATTTTGTTAATAAAAAAAAGGAAAATAAAATAAAAGAATCTTTTATGCCATGAAACCTCAAATAATTCAGTTGGTCAGCCACATCCCAATAATTTTATATTCCATTTTCACCGACAACCATGTTATCTGTCAAATGATTAAGAACTTTTGACAAGTAAGTAACCTAACACAAAAGAATCCGTGTGCAGTCTTATCGGGATCTTCAATGATCATATTTTTGACATCTTAAAACATATACATAAATACCACCATTGCTACAGAAAAACACTCTGACCAGAACCCGGACCAGACTCTGTGTGTGCATAGGCCAATCAGGTCATTAAAGCAACATTATTATAAGAATCTTTCTGTTTGATGATCATTTAACGGAAAACTTAATAAATATTCGTTAATATGTTTCTTTACATGAACTTTTTCTTTAAAAAACATGAAACAAAAGACAATACGACTCCATGACGACACTAGGGCCGCACTGATGACGACTCAAGGTCATAGGTCCTAAGGTCGTCAGGCCGACCCTTCCTCTGTAAACAGTCTGTTTTTCGATATTTTCTGCATTAAATTGACCAGTTTCTTAATTGAACATCCCTTCAGAATGGCTTGTCTTGCCAGTACCATAATGCAACTATAAATAGCTGTCACCATATGCATGAGGTATTCGTTTAAATGCACTGAGGTGACGACCTTAGGGCCACGTACGTTACTAGTGAGCAGTACAGTAATTTTACAAACCTGGTGTTGTGCAGCTCTCACAAACCCTGAGTTTGCAGTCAGTGTAACAGCTTGAAGACTGTCTCCCGTACCAAAAACTATCTGCAAAAATGATTGAAAGGAAATATTGTACAGACTCATTATAAAATGCTACACATTGTAATGCGATCTTGAACAAAATGCCATCATCACAAGTCTCTTATTGAAACTTAACCCTTAATGCGCCCAAAAGCAGACGACAAAATTTACGTCTGCAGAATTTCAAAAAATGTCTCGTCCAAGCGATATCATATTGAGAATTCGAACACTAGAGGGCAAACAGTGTAGATTCAGATGAGGTGGCTCAGCCACCTCATCTGGATCTACACTGTTTGCAAATTTAACTATTTTAATTTTTGGCGCTTTAAGGGTTAGCTACCAAGGAATATTAAGCGAATGGGCATTTTATGACAGTTTAATTATATTCCTTTGTCTGGAGTATAATGCTAAACAAACTTTAATAAAGAGACTGTGATTTAAATATTCTTAAATAGCACAAAAATGAGATACAATGGATAACAAACCTAGTAAGGAGAAACTCAGCTATAGCCCCATGTACATGTAGTTCCGGCGCATTTATTAAACCGAACTTGGCGTAATATTTTAATGGGAATGTTAAAATATAGTTAAAACACAGAGACATAGATGATATACACAATACACATTTGAAGCCAAGTAGCATACATAGTCAGGTATCTAAAGGTTCAATCCCGGGGGTGCTTGCTAGTCAACTTGGTACCAGTACACATAAAAATGATGAGAAAGGCTACTTTTTATAGCTTTTTAGCTAGGCACCGCACAGAGCTGACATCGTTTAGGGTCAAAAAAAGTCAGACTATCTGATGAAAATGCTGTGATTAGGGGTAATATTAGAAGTTTTATTTCATTGCTCAATGATCACTTCAGTTCTTCAAATCATTTCATTTGCATCAAGAGTATACAGAATACATAATCCGAACCACACATTATAAAGTTGCAGCGGTATTGTACAAGTCATTGTTTGACTAGAAAGAGTCTTTAACTTGGACGACAGCGGAAAGGGATTCGTTTTTCATGACAGCATATTGATAAAGGACACTTTTTAAAGGAACAAAGTGAAAAGGGGTACCTTTTTTTCGGCAACATAGTGAAAAGGATACCAATTATGGTATTTTGAGAAAACTGTTTAGGATGCGTGGTTATTTCGAGGAAACTCTTTAGGGTGCGTTTAGCAATCCTCTGTTCAAGCTCACCAGCAAGCGCCAACAGCACAGCCATCAAAGATATGTAAACTAATCAGAATGGACCATTAAGTTATCTTGCCACACATATGAAAATATTACTATCAAAAAATTTGCAAATAAGCAAAACAGAAACGCAGGACTTCATAACTTTATTCAATATAAATTTTAAAGCCAATACAAAACAAAGCTCTGTTTTTAATCAGACTGCCAACCCACCCTCCCACCTTCGAAGTAACCACTAACGAGTCTGCTACTGTTTGTTTTACTACCAAATGGCCCATTTTCCCAGCATCTATTGCTGATTTTGGTAGAAAAAGAAGCAAAACCTAATGAGTAAATGAGTAGAACATTTTACCTTTGCTCTGTCTTTAATCTTTCCCGTGGTGGGTAAACACTGTGTTCTAAATGAAGGATTATCTGGTACAACTTTTACTCTCTTCATTAAGTCTTCAGCCCGTTTTATCTCACTTTCACCACCAAGTGTGTCTAAGATGGTCTGGAAACTGTCAACAGCTGTCTGACAGGCATACAATTCTTTTCCTGTAAACAAGTAAGTACCGGTAAGTACCGTTATATATCCAGGATGTGTAACCTGTCACCATACTTAAAGAGTTAAAGGTGCTTAGGTCGAAAAAGTATATCAGTTTTTCTTTCAAGCGTGACATATCACTCATGAATAAAAGATAGGACTGGTGTATAGTTTAGGATTTCTTCTGCCTTCACATAGACGCGCAAAGCATTATACAACTAATACAGACATGCATATAAAATCAGTTTTAATTTATGATAGGTAAAAAGAAACTTACAAAATGTTTGCCGCTGTACAACATAAATGTAAATGTTACACCCAGATCGACTAAGTATGCATTGCATTTATTTATCTGTTTGCCTTAAAATGAGTTTCAACATAAATCCATTCTTGAAAAACTTTTAAATCATACAATATATTTCCGTACCTTCAATAAATTTCAGTAATTTTGGCAATACAGGGTTCATGCGCTCTTCCGCTGCTTGTTCAGACAGAATTGGTTCTTGGAATTGAAAATGGCAACGTCCGTGAGCTACTGCAGACACCAACGTTATCAAAGACGAAACGTCTATATTGACTTTCCTTATACTCTGTACAGTATGAATGCTGTTTTTGGACATAATTTTATTTAACTGAGAGAAGTCTACGGTGTTAGACGTTAACAACTCGCAAGTGATAAATTCATCCAGCGACAAGGACGTCAAACTGTCTTCATTTAACTCCCTTTCAGGTTTATAAGCACATTTACTTGCAAATCCGATTTCTTGTTGAAACCGGATCTGAGAGCAATGCAGACTCTTGGCTGTATCAGTATTGACAAAATCTCCAGTTTTTGCACTTTTATGCTTTGTAGCGTATGACTGTCTGGAAGCATTTGAACTGTCATGATCGACACATAAATCTTTGGAAATTATCATGTCTGATATATCACCGACATTAGAAGGCACAGTTTTTCTCTCGTTTTCTTGATTTACCGAGCAGATAATGTGATTACTTTGCACCTGCTGTGTTGATTCATTAGTTTGTTTGGAACTTGGTTTGATGATTCTGCCTGAGGTTTCATGTCTTTGTGATTCTTCCTGCCCCTGTATCCGCCTATCAGCAGCATCAGATATTGTATCTTCTCTTGTTTGAGTAACATATTTATCATCGCCCCAATCAATGTTATCCTGAGTTCCAGAAAATGTCGTATCACAATCTGTTGATGAAACTGCTTCTGTTTTCGTATTCGCGTTAGTTTGCTTTTCAGAGCGTTTTCGTTGACTGTCAAAACGATCAAACTCAAAATCATCATTTTCATCAAAAGAGTCACTGTCAGCACTCTGATCGTCATCGACAGACAAAAACTTTAATTTATTTTCTACGTCATCACTAACTTCAACAACCTCGCCGACCACTGTAACGTTCATCCTGTGTAGTTCATCTGCCATTGGAGAAGTCACTCCATTATAGAAAGCAAACACCATAGTAGGATTCACAAAGTTCACGGGATAAACAGTTGTGCATTTGATATAGTCCTCTGCTTGTAACAGAATGTCTCTTTCTCCGTACTGGCCATTACCTAAAAACACATAATATTATTCTCAAACATGTGGCTCTATATGAATGACTATATGTATATATAAGTCATTTTTGTTTTGTTGTTTAAAATGGTCAGGAAATGACTCAACTGACCTTACCCAAAAGCTCTCATCGCTTCGCCTTTAAAATGTGTCTGAGTATATTTAACAAACGAAACTATTCACGGTCACAGAAACGCACATGCATTTGTTTGTCCAAGGTTTTTACCCAATCAGACTGGTCAATGCATATTGTGACTGGCAGGTGGCGACAAGTACTTCCATATTAGCATTACGCATACTGTACGTAAACCTTATTAGTCCACTGTGTTATCTATATGTATGTATAAATTATTTGAAAAAAAAAATGTTTAAACCAAAAGTGAGGCCCAAAGAGATCTTAATCGCTCAACTGAGTACTAAGAAGTAATTGTGTGGATGGTTAGTTTATACTGAAATGGCAAACTATTTGTCTACTGGAGCAAATATTATGCAGTTCTTAGCCTCACCGGTTCAAGACTTGAAACAGACAACGTTTAAGTTGAAAATGTGGCAAATCGTTATTAATCTTTATCTTTATGAATAATTATTGCTCTTCTTTGTATATCATATGCTTAACTTTATATCTGTCTCCTTTGCTTACTATTTTGCTTTGTTGCTTAAAATAGTAAATAGGTAAAATAGATGCACCGTATGTTTTATGCATTTTGTATGACTTTAGATGTTTGTCTTATTGATATACAGTGTTTCTGTGTTAGACTGTGTATGTCTGTTATCGATATGTACTGTAATGTTATTCATCAAGAAATTTCGTATTGACCAGACACAGGTGCTCGGACTGCTGTATTGTCAGACGAATGAGGCCATGGTTAATGACAATTTTATTATCAACGTCATTACTATTGTCCGAGTTTGGCGCCATTGATATTGGCCGAGTTATATAGGCCGAGTTTGGCTCGTTTTGGCCAAGTTGGCATGTATTGGTCGAGTTTGTCAAAATAAGCCCAGCTTGTGACTGGTATGATGTGGGCTGCTTTTGCCATATCAGTACAGTGGACCCTTTTTACGACGCCATTTGTTCCCAAACATTTTGACGTTAAATTGAATTTGCTGTTATAAAGAATACATCTTTTGAACACTAAAGCCATTTCGTGCATATCAAATTGACGCTGTAAAGAATTTTCTGTTGTAAATGAGTGTCGTTATAAAATGAGTTGACTGTACTGTTTTACTATAAGTATATTTATAAAATTCCGTATTAAGGTTCTCCCTTCTTGTTTCGGTGTCTTGGGTCTTACTTTGTGCTTGTGGCCTTAACTAGGTATATGCATTTATATTTCAGACTGTTGCAGCTATCTCGCGAAATATTTTGCCATGCAAAAAACGCTGATAAAAAGTGAAAATGAGCTCACAAAGATCTTATTTGGAAACTAACTAAAATTAGTTTATTATCTGAGCAGACAGACACTGGGTGTTTTAATCAACAGGAATCAAAGTAGGAGCTGGATAAATGTCACATAAGCATGCTGGTTTGTTTGCTTTAGAATATTAGGTGCCATTCAGGCTATCTTTTACTGACACTTTACAAATCATATTTACTGAATCCTACAACAAACAGCTGCAGTTAGAAGACATTTATACAACGAAAAATGACTAAAATGGATATGAAATAACTGCTAATCTGTCTTAACATCACGACATTTGCATTTTAATCTCTGGCGAATTATGAATAATTGGACGCGAATATAGACTAGAGCTGGGTATAGCCAATAAAATATTGCAACCCAATAGTGTCATAGTACGAAAGCAAAAAAGAAAGGCAATGTCAGGAACTAATACAATGAGACCCCATATCTCGTCCTCAAACCAAAATGGAAAGGAAAATGTAGATAAATTGACAACAGTTCACGAAAGGCACGCACGGTGAACCGAATGAATATCTCTTCCACAGACAGTTTGTTTTGGTTCATGTTGGTATCTAGTCGCAGGTCTTAACGAGTACATTAACATCTATATTATTACCTACACGGGACCTTGCTACACTCAGTCCCGTTTCCAGCTTCTAATGTGGCCATGAGAGGTGGCCTGTAGGTTTAGCTTTTTCTCAATTCGAAGATTTCTATGAGAACTCTAGCAGCTGATTATTTATACGGGACTGCATAGCAGTCAGTCCAGAACCCATCCCCTAAATGGTTTTGCTGATTAATTCCATAACGAAATGTATTTCCTGACAGGATCTACATACGTGTATATGTAAAAAATGATTAACTAAGAAATTTCTTTGTAACACATATTTTCTTCGTTGTGGATTAGAATGTAAGTATCGATACAGTATCTGCTATTATTACAAAGGTAGTAGAAACTGATCTATCTGCAGAGATACTAGGTCAATAAATTCGAATCCATAATTTAATAAAATACATTTTGCGCTATATTTCCCGATTGAAATATGTATGATGAGTACGGTAAAAACACCTCGAGGGAAACTGAGATAACAGCCTGTCACTCTCCCGCACCCAACAAACCCTATACAAAATTGTGTATTAACTCAAAGATTTTACTGTTACCTGCCCAAATCAGATGAAGAGCTTGACCTTTCCTGGCAATGACCTTGACCCAGAGATGACCCTGACCAGCTACGACGTCAACATGCAGACTCTCTGTTCGATTTGGACACCGGAAAGCTTGCAATATTTGAGTGACATCAGGTAGATTTTCAGCAGCGTGGATCACACCGAGATAATGACTCAGATTGCTGCTTCTGAGGTGACTTTCATCGAACCCGAACTGTCTTTGGCTCAACTGTAATACAGAAAAAATGAAGTTAAAAACCGACAAATAAAAGCTGTTGCTGGCTGCGAATGACCCCTTCCACCGTTAGATAACGGATCTTCTGATATCTTAAATTCTCACCGGTGAGAAAGAACTAAAGCTGTCAGAAAATCCAACTATAAGCCTTCTCACTAGCTCAATTAAAACTGTCTGAGCTGTTGTTGTTGTTTTTTTTTTCAATGAAAGATGCAGAAGTCAATAAGGATCCTGTTCCAAATGCCATGACATCAAGAGTGCCAATATGAACTGTCTACCATGAAAAGTTGTCATGAAATCTATTATGCAACATTTAACTGTTCCAAGTCTTAAGGGTAAGAAAGTGAAAAATATGAGAATAGATGAGAAGGCTGTACACAGATTCAATAAAACAGGAAGACACTGGCAATATTCAATCGAAATGTGGCCACAATCGCTTATCAACGGATGTTATAAATCTATCATGACATGAAATTAGACTTACAAAACATGTAATAAAATCTGAACAATAGCAAGTTTTATTTTCAGTTTTGTTAAACATATATCTCCTAAGAAGCCTACAAAACAAATTTGGTGCCTGTATCACTATGGGAACTAGTTCGGTCACATTCGTCTGCACTGTGACATGAATAGATAACCTGAGGCAGGAACTTCATTATCTTCAAAGCAACACGCATTACAGATAGATCACGTAAATAGAGGATCTAACATGAGTGGTGATTTCAAATGAAATTTATGAAAAAACGAGCCGAAGGCTTGTTTCATAAATTTCATATGAAATGACCACGAGTGAAAGATACTGTTTATCATATGACCCTTAAAAATGTTTTTTTTTTTTTCACCTTCACAATGAACATTATTTCAATAAGGAAATGCACTGCTGACACAATCGAGTCAATAACGTTACATGTACGCACCTAAATGTTATTACACGTATGGTCATACAATTTTTATGACAAGACGTTATCCACTGAGTTACAGCGACGCCACGATAAACGTAATGCGCAGACGAAAGAAGAAAGCTGCCAGATATTGATAACACAGTGGATGGCCCCATGCTCTGTGCCAGCCAGTCTTAAACTAAATTTCGTTTCTGCTAATAGGATTACGTATTGTCTATACTTTGTGCTGAAATCTGATTAGGTGTCTGAAACAAAAGTAATTTTGTCTTGTATAAACATTATACCAGATGCAAATGATGATACTATAGAAAATAGTTATACAGATGTCTAGTAAGTAGAACAAATGTTTTAATGTTACTGGGTTCACCGCCACGTCTTTACGACCCTCTAGCAAAGGCAGACTAGAGTAAACGCTTCAACGTGTATTTTTAAACGTTTGTTTTGTAATTTCCTTTAGAATTTGAACTAAAATACTGTGTCTGTAAGACACAGGTTATGCCCCCACCGTGCTCACCATGAAAGCTCGCACCTGCAACTCAAGAAAAAATGTGTATGGCATGATCTCAAACGGATTAGCCATAAAGTGTAGTATGTCTTGATAACATCAGCTTGTTACCCATATTGTTGAAGAAACACTAGTATTACTTAGAGCCAAAGCCCGCAACTTTCCTAAAGACAAACAATATCTTCATGCACGTCGTTTTTATGTCTGTAACATAGGTGCGAAAATTCAAAGCGATCATATCGATAACAAACATAAAACTATGATTTATTACACATACTATGATTTGTAAGTTTGAAAACACATACAGTTTCCAAAAATCAATTTTTGATCTTAAAACATCTTCATGCACATTTACAATATACAGTTTCAAATCGATACATCCAAAACTGTAGGGGAATCGATTACACAAACTTGCTACCCTATATCAGTAGCCAACATTGAAAATGTCTAAGTTCAAAAGCCCGCTATTTCGTGACCATAAAAATCGTACTGCACATCTTCAATATATCTGCAACATGTTTGCAACGTTTCAACTTGATCCATCATAAGCTGTGGGAGTTGTTGACACAAACTTGAAAAACCAATGACAGTAGCCAACACTGGAAATATCTAAGTTCGATAGCCCGTAATTTTGTCAAAAATATTATTTTTCACCACAAAAACTCTACCTGCAAATCTTCAATCTGTCTGCAACATGTATGCAAAGTTTCATACTGATCCAGCATAAGCTGTGGGAGGACTTAATTACATAAAACTGCTTCTACAATGTGTGATGGACGGACGAACGGATGGAATGAGACAGAACATAATACCTCCTGACTATCGTCACGGAGGCATAATGGAAATTCAAACTGCGGATGCACTGTTCCCGTACAGGCTCCAAGAAATGACTAACGACTGAAGTTCCTTAATGGTTATGACTTAGTTTAAAGCTTTATTTACAAAAATAAATCTTTGTGACATAACAGAATAGTGAATTGTGGAAGTGTGAGTGAGTGAGCTCGGGTTAAACGTCCCACCCACAACGAGGTCATATGGAGACGGGACCTCGGTTTAAAGTCTCATCCGAAAGACCGGAGAAGCGGGGGATCGATCTTGCGACCCCTGGATTGGTAGTCCGGAGTGTTATCCACTACACTACAGCCGCTCCTGAATTGTTGAAGACGTAATATAAAGTTGAACGGATAAGATCTTAGTGCAGTTTTTAGTGACATGCTTTTCTTCATGTCCTCTATCATTGCAGCAAATAAAGAAGCTTTGAGCATTTTTTTCATTCGACTTTTAAGATGAAAACAAGAAATAGTTTTATGGATGCAGAGAAAAGTCAAAGAACTATATTCAAAATTCATTATATCCCGGGGCCGTATTTATAAAACGACTTGAGTGGTTGCTATGCTGTTGCTAGGGCTGAATTTCTATGAAGGAGATTCCCTACAACTACGAAATTTGCTCTGGAGGAACAGTCTTTTTTTCAGACCGTCCTCCAGAGCAAATTTCATAGTTGTAGGGAATCTCCTTCATAGAAATATAGCCTGAGCAACAGCATAGCAACCACTTAAGTCGTTTTATGAATACGGCCCCTGAACTATGTTACACAACATAAATCTCGGAAAAACTGGGACACCTAAAACTACCGTAATTGTCCTAAAAACCAACATTTTAGTTTTACCATGCAGTACTGTTTCCGAAAGATGCAGATAGAATGGCAAACAGTGTAGACCATTATCAGACTGTCCCTGAAGCAGCAGTCAGATTTGGGTCTGCATTGTTTGTTCAGAGCTATCGGTCACAATGCTAACAAGTTTACGGTACTCAAATATACAAGGGGTGATCAATACATTCGAAAACTTTTCGAATATCTTAATTACAAAAAAAGATACCCACAATAGTTATTTATAGTTTCTCAACGCAATATCCCTTGACTTGGATCATCAAACGCGTGACGTAAGCCGTCACGTTACTAGTCTTAGCGCCACCGTTATAGCCATACCTAGCTCTTCGCACGTCTCGCATTTTATTCCACACAACTGAACTTTCACATTTTGAAATAAGAAAAAGTCACATATTTCCAAGTCCATACTTTAAGGTAGATGAGGTTAGTTTCTATACCTAGTTCCTGGAGTGTGGACTTCACGTTGACTCACGTGCACAGAAGCGTTGTCCGATGCAAAATGATCCCTGACCTAGCAGGATCTGGACGCTTGTCTCGAACGGCTCTTTGAAACGGAACAAGACTGAGAGGTGTTTAGTACTCACTATTGTTTTAGCTGGCACCATATGATTCAGTACTAGTCCTCTGGTATCAAAGAATACGATCGACATCACTTTACCCATAGACGTAGGAAGTCGAACTGTCTAAGATGATGGCAATGAAGCATGCGTCCACCCGGAGCTCTGTTGCTTGCTTCCAGGCTCAAAGAAGGGAAACCATGTTTCGTCAAATGTCACTATTTTATTTAGAAACCCATCTCCTTCTTCTGCGTGTCGACTGGTAAGAACAAGACAGATTTGCACCCTTACAACCTTTTGTTCAGGCTGAATTGTACCCATCTGGAACAAACGCGTTTCAATTCAAGCTTACTGGTCAAATTACTTCGGCTGTACCATAGCTGAAGACGAACTCCTAAGCTACTTTCTACCCTGTCAGTCTTCTGTCTTCCATCACATATGACTCCACAGCAGCATATTGTTCTTCCTTTGTCTATGTAACAAGACGCCCAGTGTCATTTTTGGAGGACTTTCTACCGTCTCAGAATCGATGCCACCATTTACAAATATAAGATTGCAGAAGAGCAGATTCTCCGTCTACTTTTTGTATATCTTCTTTGATTTCGGTAGTACCCTCTTCCCTAATTTCACGTAGCCCTCTGTTCTGCGACGACGTCGTCAGCCATTTTTTCGACGGTTAGCGTGATGTGTGAGGTCAGAAATGTGACGTTATTAGCTACCGAATGATGTCATGAACGTAATAACTAGATGACCTTGATCGTAATTGGCTGTAATTTGCTACGTGCAAATGTTGTTATGGTTGAACCAATATTTTAAGCATAACAGTAAACATTCTCGAATTTATTGATCATCCCACGTTTCTCATGAGTCCTTTCTGGAATCATATGAGCTGCGACACGACAAAGCCAACAAAGTGGTTGTGCGCCCAGCGCAGACTCAGATCAGCCTGGGCATCCGCCCAGTCTGATCAGAGTCTTCGCTGTCCGCATGATGTAGCTTAGACCCTTAGCTACCCTTCAAGCGCTTAGGGAAGACTGATTAGACTGGGCCAATGTCCAGGCTGATCTGAGTCTTCACTGGGCACAAAACCACATTGTTGGTTTTCTCAAGTTGCGGCTCATATGTACTGACAGATGATATTTGAAACAGGAATACAACTTGTTATCATGGTAAACAGTTTAGCTTATCTTGGCAGAATACATTTCAAAAGATGCAACTGTTGATTGATAAGTAAACATATTGGCAGGTGTTGTTGTAATCAAATAATAAAACGTAATTGAGTCATAAAACAGATACCTTCAAAAACAGATACCTTCAAATTTCTACAGACTGGGATAGGCGTGGATTGGAAACACGTACCAGGATCACACTGCTCTTAAAATGTAGTGTAGTCAAGTCAAGGCTTGCACTCTTTTCATAAAAGGTGAAAAATTCTTATATCCAGACAAGGCAAATGGATTGTCTCTGTTCCAAATAAGAAAACTCCGAAAAAGAAATAAATGGTTAGGGTGTATATGTATCCTGGCATCTTTTTCTGCCAGGTTTAGAGAGGGACACAATGTTTGTGACCTCCTGACTGCTTCCCTGATTAAATATAAAAGCCCTTCCAAAATGGGATTTACTCTTAAAGGAAAGAATTGCTCTAAAGGATCAAATTCGTTTCTTTAACAGTTGACCTCTTTTAAGAAGAGGGGTAAAAAAGATAGTGTTAGTTGTTCCAATGAAAATACATGTATAGTTATTCACCAAGTTGCCCCAATACTATATAGCTATGGTGCACTGGTGTAGTATTTTCTCTCCGTAATGAAAGATGATGGATGACTTGGATTTAACGTCTTTTTCGACTGTATGCAGTCATAACAGGACGAGGGAAAGATGATAACGAAAGGCTGTGTGCAATGGATCCCCGTTTACGGTTGAAAAAAAATCAGCCTCCAATTCTTCCCGGAACCGCTTGAACAGAAGGAGCGTTGAGCAGCCGGGCTCCTACAAACTGTATAAAACTGCTTTACTCGATTTAACAGAAAAAGCGAATCACATACTGTAGTTTCTGGTAGCGTCTCATAGCAAGAATTACATGTACCTACGTAGCGGTGAAGCTCCAGTACAGCAACGCAAATTAAGCTATAATTAGTACATGTGCTGACAAGATGCACATCAAATTGTGTATTCAAAATAATATGCGTTCCTGATGAGGTAACTCTAGTTCTAAGCCATTCTAAGGAATAGCCAACATATTGATGAATTTATCCATACCGTTAAGAAAATTAGTTCATAATAAATGTAAAGTGCCAAGGCTACTAAGGATAAAAGTAAAAAGTAAAAATAAAAACTACTAAGGATAAATACCGCTATTTCAGACAAGGATCACTTTTCAGAGGTTGAACTACGCTTGTTGGTAAGTAGGTTTTTAAATTCATTTTCGTCTAAATATACTGGTTTAGATAAACAAAATACAATTTGAAGGAGAAAAATTTGAGCTGTCATTCGATGAGGCTGAGTGCTGTTCTAGTAATTCTGCCATAGCAATATACAGTCAAACCTGTCTTAAGGGGGAAGCCCCAAAAATGGCTGTTTAAGACAGGTGACCGCTTAATACAGGTTCATTTGCACTGTTTTTTTGGTTCTAGGGACCCGGAAAAGGTGGCTGCTAAGGGCAGGTGACCCCTTAATAGAGGTGACGACATAAGCAGGTTTGACTGTACTTGCTAAATAACGTACACACACGGCCCTAATTTTTAGGTCCTGACTTATGTACGGCTTGCCTATTATATGGTAGTTCAGGTGTCGACAGATTTGAAAATTAACAGGAAATCATACTAAATGTATATCACGAAAAAATGGCAGACAAATACTTGAAGACTTAACCATGTAAAATTCAAATAACTTCAAATCCTTAAAACCACAACCAGTTGCTCTTAATGGCCCGTACTTTTACAGAATGTATTTTCTCAGAGCTCTGCTTGCCAAAATGAAAACTTAAAAGCGCCTAAAAAAAGAGTTGAATTTGCAAACAGCGTAGATCTAGCAGAGGCGGCTCTATATGAGCCGCCTCGTCTAGATCTACACTGTCCTGTAGTCTTTTGAGTTATTAACATGATATAGCTTCGACGATACATTTCTTTTTCAACATTGCCGGTGCAAATTTTGAGGTCTGTGTTCTTCCGCAGATCAAAATAAGATACCTCAGTTTTAACTCTAATTAGTGCAGCTTATACTGCATTAATCACTAAGCTCAGTAGTTAATGGTTATAATTACTTACTTGGGAAAAGTTTAATCAATACGTTGCATACCTGTTAATTTATTTCCCTGTAGAAAAGGCAGACATTCAATGCAAACTTTTATTCATCGCTCAGACTGCCATAAATGCCAGAGTTTTGAGAAATGTATCATAATAAAACGCAAAGCCCAGACCTGCAGAACTAACTTGAAAAAATATCGTAATTACAATAAACACTGGGACACTGGAATTAATATAAAAAATGGTCTTCTAATTTTACCACTAAAAACTTGCGGAACGGCAAAAAAGAACTCTGTGAAATTTTACGCCGTCAACGCCGAGTGGACTTGTCCAGTCCATCCTTCTCATTTGGATGTGCCCAGTTCTAGTTTTATGCGTTTATGGTGAATAATTTCATTTTTGTTGTATTTTGCGTAGAAATTCCTGTAAGCAAACAGAGGAGACACTGATCAGACGCCGCGTTCTGCGGCGTCTGAACTGGGTCTGCGCTGTTTGCATATGTCCAAAAATCGGAGTTTCTAGTCTTGAAAGGGGTAAGGGGCATTAGCCTAGGGTAGAGTAAAAGTCATAATGAGGCAAATGGGTACAGTGCCATGTTTATTCGCCAGTTTTCAAAGAAAAACAGCTTTCGTGACCGCCTGTTTGCTGCCTGGACGACTTGTTAAAGGCAGTCAACTCTTCAAAGAAAGAACCTCTGCTCCTAGCGAAGCAAAGCAAGAGAGCCATGAGGTCATGAATCGCTCACGTGAGTAAAAAGGTCAAAGGTCAAACTAGGGTCATCATTTGAACGAATCTGATAGTTAAGCAGAGTAATGCCTATGTCTTGCTTCTGCTAGTCGCAGGCGGGACAATAAACCTTTCTTACATTGTTTCTGCGCATGCGCATACTGCTTAGATAACGCGATATTTCCCGATAATCGGCGAGACTTTACACGTATGGGGCATTTGGATTTTAAAGCATTGAGACTTTCTGTGTAATCAACGAAAATACAGGCGACTCAAATAACTATACTGTCTCGAATGGAGTATCAGATCAATCAAGTATTCTTAAGAGAGTGTATCCATTAAAATGATATTTCTGTGAAAGATACGAAAGAAGATATTGACATAAAATCTGTGTATGAGCTTTATAAACTATAAATATATAATAAACGTTAGGATCGATATGACACTAAGATAATGACAATCCAACCAAATGAAACTTTCTCAATAAAGCACAAATGAAAAAGACTACAGCAAATTCGCTCTGGCTTATACAGATGAGTAAATGGATGAACTGTGAAGGTGGTGAGCATTAAAACGTCCTGTAATTGTTGTAAGAACTCTGCCTCCAGCGGGATTCGAACCCGGACCGCTCAGTAAGCCAGCGATTAACCCGGGGGAAGGGGGGATATTCTTCAAGTGAAAAAAAAAGTTGGTGGGGTACTTGGACCCTCTGTGTCTAAAAATAAGGCCTTAGTCATCCGTAGTGACATACTAAGGGGAGGCAGGTGTACCATTTTCATTTTTGCCCCGCTTCTCAAAAGGGGCTAACTTCTAAAGAAAACGATTTACTCCTGTAGGATCAAATTCTTTCCTTATAGAGTAGATCCTCATTAGGATGAGTTTCCTCGACTATAGAAGCAAACAGGAAGTCACATGAGTTTCCCCTCTGTAGAAATTGCGGAAAACATGGAAGTGTACCCATATACCTTAATCAGTTATTTGGTAAAGACTCCTGTGGAGCCAATAGCTCATCTCAGTATATTATAAGGATCTGTCATGGGTGTGAGATGTGGATAGAAAAATCTGTCACGAGGGTCACTGTTCGGCATCACGAGGCTTGCGTGAGCTCCTAAACAACTAATGCATTGACAGCTCGTGATTTTTTTTCCGGTCCTGGGTCAGAACACCAGGGTAAGATGAAATTTTCTATCCCAGGTGAAAAGAATGGCATTTTCTATCCGGTGTGCAAGAACATTTAAGTCTCATCTGAAAGACCGGAGGAGCTGGTTACCCAGTATGCGACCAGGATTGTTGGTCCAGTGTGTTACTGCTAGACCACTGATGCCCATATTTCAAGAAGCATTGCAAGTCTGTTACATTCTGCACTTGCTTCTGTAAGAGGCAAGGGCGTTCTGGTAGCTCTGCCCCCCCACCCCTCCCCCACACACACATCCCTTATTGCACAAGGATGCCACTGAGAGTACATAGTTTTGATTATGCGAATGCGAGAGCTAATGTAGGATATGTACGAAATTGCTACTATTGAATTACTAAGGACTGAACGCATGAACAACGTGCAGTGAGAATCTAGCCGAAACAGAATTATAACCTGTTATCATGGTAAATTATCAGAATATATTTCAACAGATGCAACTGGTGAATCATATGTAAACATATAACCAGATCTTCCTGAAATCAAAATACCGTATCCTACACGTGAAAAGAAGGCCATGATGGTCCTGAATCGCCCACCAGAGCTTCAGATTATATTTCCTTCAACAATTCGCCAGTTTCCACAATGAATGTTTACTCAGGCACGTCACTCCATATTTGACCCCTTTTAAACTAGTGGACTTGTCTGTCATCTTTATCATCTGGATGAGTCTATTTCTATTTTTTGAGGTTTCTAGTGACAGTTTTCATTTTTATTACATCTTGCATAGAAATTCCTGTTGGCAAACAATGTAGACCCTGATCTGATGCGCTACACTGTTTGCACAAGTCCCCAAACAGGTTTTCAGTCTAGAAAAGGGGCATTAGAGAACAATGAAAATCATATTTATCATACGACGTCGCATTTGAGAGTGTAATAATGCCATGCGTTAAAAACGATAATCAACTAGTGGATTAAATATGCAAATGACGTCGTAACGTTATGCGTTAACGTCCATAAAACGTCGCGTTTTCTAATAGCGAAATCGTGACGTTTCAGTGCAAAATTTCCTAATAAAATGCAATTTTAATATCATATGATAAATAGGATCTTGCATTCGTGCTCCTATTAAACTCGTTGGGGAAAACCAGTAAGATGCTCGGCATAGCATCGCATCTCATCTTTTCCCCAACTTGTTTAATAAATTCAATAATACATGAGCACTCATGTAAGATCCTCTATAAAGATAATCTGGTTCAACGCCATGTTTATTCGCCATTTCTACCAAGGAGAATAACTTTCGTGACTTTCTGTTAGCTTGCCTGGACGACAAGGGCCTTGTAAAAGGGATCTACTCTTAAAGAAAAGAATTTGCTCCTAGGGGAGCATACGAATATGCTTACTTTCCTTTAAGAGTTGTCCCCTATTAATAGGGCCATAAAAATGAAACTGATAAAGTTGCTTCCCCTGAAAGTGTACCTATTCGCCCTAAACATTTTTAAAAAGATTCATATGAAAGGTTAATGCCATTAGCGCAAAGCGAGTCAATAAGCCGTAATACAGAATGCTTATAGATTTTTTTTTCTCAAGCTACCAATGGGCGATTTTGCTCCAATACTCGCGACAATATAACCAAGTCTGTTGATGATAGTGCATGTATAAACATCTAACCGCGTATTCATAAAAATTATCAGATTCCATGTAAAACGAGAAAAAACAGCATTTCCAGGTAACAGATCATATCGACTGATTTTCAAAGATAGCAATATTTAATACATATACAAAATGTAAATGTTTTACAAAATACAGGTGTTGGAAATAATTGTTTCTGTAGTTTAAATCGGTAAGTCAATTTCATTCTAATTTCATTTTGGTTTAGTATTCTATAGCTTGCTTGTATATGTATTCGTTGCAAAAACTGACAATATAAAATCAGCCGCGACACGAGAAAACCAACAAACTGGTTGTGCACCCAGCACAGACTCAGATCAGCCTGACATGCATCCGCCAAGTCTGATCAGACTCTTTGCTAAGCGCTTAAAGGGAAGCTAAGGGTCTGGGCTACCTCCATGCGGACAGTGAAGACTCTGATCGGACTGGGCGGATGCCCAGGCTGATCTGAATCTGCGCTGGGCTCACAACCACTTTGTTGGTTTTCTCGTGTCTCGCGCTCAATTTTGTCAGGTAACCCAATTAGTGGACGTCGTCTGGGAAAAAACTCAGCTGCAGAGTTGGCAAAAAATTCCGGCAAAAATCTCCGCCTAAAATATAAGCCTAAAAGGATAGAAGTCAGACGGCAGAAAAGAAACAGTATACGACCTGTCAGTCTTAGAGCCAATTACCAAACAACAATTATAACTTTAGCAGAGCGCTTTTTGGAAAGAGTTTTCAAAGCAATAATTTCAGAAACACAGAACTTTATGCGCACCGTGACTAATTGCAGCGACTACGTAACTTTCAAATTCTGGGGACAAAAATCAAAAGTATACAGGGAAATACGTAGGTAATAGCTCAATTGTCCATAATAAAATGAAACAGCTATTCACAGGATTTTGTGAATCTTCAAGCATTATTCAAGGGTGACAAGCTACGTCATAGCGCTGACGTCATAATCGTTTTATCAGCGGCCTTAATAAGGTAACTGTTTTGCATATGAAGGCTTAGCAAACACTGAAACAACCAAATACCTAGTCGAACTGGTGCCTATAGATGTTTTTGATTTAATATTACCAGAATTCACCATAAAATACTTGCTGAATCTGATAACGCTTCAACAGAGTGATCTGTAATGACTCTGCCTTAATGCATGTTTATCTCAGCTGTCCACATCAAAAATAGTGGTGAGGCGTTTTATAATTCCTCACCCTTTGAAGAATCTTGTCCTATATATCTGGACCATATGTATATGTAGGCACCAACTCGCCGTTTTATCTTGTGTTAAAATCCTGTGTCTTATATGTTACAAACGGAAAATCTGTCATGTTTCTTCAAAATGGCCGTCGAACAATTAATTCTGTCACGCGCCCTATGACGTAGGTTGTAACCCCTGTTATAGTTCAACTTTCAATACTGAAGTGTCTTATATACGTCGTATCGGTCATAAATGATATTATTCTAGCGACCGTTTGTAGGCCTACCTTAAACAGTATTTTCAATTGTTGTCTTCTGTGCGCTGACTTTATTTCGTGTAACTGTTCTGTAGTCGGGAGAAGATGCCATAAGTTGTTAAGCTTGTTATCTCATCCCGTCACATGTTCGTTGTTTTTTTTTTTTTTTTTTTTGTTATTATGATTTATATTCACCTGTTTGAAGATAATAGTGTCTAAACTTAATTGACTCATATTCTTTCGCAGCTCAATATACCAATTGTTCACTACTGTCTACTTTTTTTTCTCCATATTCGGCGCAGGCTTTAAATGCATTAATCACTGAATCAAGCGGCTAATCGTATGTAATTGCAGTCTTGGGAAAACGTAAGAAATATACTGCCTACCTGTTAATTTGTTTCCCTACGGTAAAGTCAGACATCCAAGACAGATAGACCTTTGTTCATAAAATATCACAGTTCGCCAATATTCATCTTAATAGAATACAAAGAAAGACGTTTTGAGAGCACGAGGGACATACGAGCAGAGGCAGCGGTCTTATAACATCCGAATACTGCTATGTAAATGCATGTTCGGTTTATCAAAATAAACTACAATCTTTCCTCTGTTGATGCATGTATTTAAAAAAAAAATGCACAGCACGGTATAAATCCGTTTCCAAATCAACATAGTCAGTCGTAGTTGCAAGGGCCATATTCATAAAACGACTTAAGTCGTTGCTATGCTGTTGCTAAGGCCAAATTTCTTTGAAGGAGATTCCCTACAATTATGACATTTGCTCTGGAGGAACAGTCTAACAAAGACTGTTCCTCCAGACCAAATTTCATAGTTATAGGGAATCTCCTGTATAGATATTTAGCCTTAGCAACAGCATAGCAACGACTTAAGTGGTTTTATGAATATGGCCCCAGAAATGGCGACAAATTGTGAGAATACCATCCAAGAGGACCAAAAGGCATAATGTAAGATTCGCGGAAAGGTTGGGTTCAGTGTAAATATGAAAGGCTGACGAAGGTCATGTATGGAATATTCGCTACCTTATAGAACCGTTGCCAGGTGGGTAGGGCTCAGGTGTAGCAGGCAGAGCGTCAGTGATATGACCCGTCCTGTAAAAAGATGTTACGATTATAATGGCACTTACTGAGTTGAGGAAGATGCTCGGTATACAGTAGAAGAGTAATATAGAAGCTAATATATCTGGCTTGAAATCGACGGCCGTCTTTTATATTTTTACAAGAAAACCCTCAAACACAGGATGGGTTGCGCTCGGTGGGTACCCCACTTGTTGACTCCAGAGCAAACACTGGAGATGCTGAAAAATCTTCACAGCTCCCAGCAATGTTCAAAGACTGATTCTTGCTACATTCCATTGGTTTGCGGTTGTTATTACAGAATGTTTCATTATTGTCATTTCTGTATTAATCATTCTGCTCTTAGCTTGTTTGATATTTAAAGGTTTATGGTTTAAAGAAAGATTTTATGTCAGTTTCTATCTTTTGTATCTTGTGCTGAAATATTATTAAAATGGATATAATGCTTGATTGATTTGTTACTATAAATGAGATCTAAGATTTCTACAACTTCGGTTTAAAATTCGAAATATTTGTATTTCAAGCGAAGGCATGTGACGCTGTGGATTGATACTATGATAATGGTAGCTATTCAAAGCAACTATTTGAATTGATTTTTTGAAGGCGACAGTTTGTCGTGCTATGATAGTGATGTTATTCACAGATTCGACTACTGTGTTACCTAAAATATCTGCTCTCTGACCACATCGGCATGGTCTACATTTCAAAAACTGTAAGTCCTTTAGAATATTAGATGACATATAGACACAGAATTCTAATGCACTTACGAATGTAACGCGACGTCTGATTGGATAACGTCAAAACATTATATTCTGCGATATACTGTCGCAAACCCGATGACGTCTGTTTTACGATGCTGAAAGCGCTAGCTTTAGGTACAAAGTAGCGCACTTAGAAAGGTGAAAAAGCAAAACATGCATGACTGGGGATAACTGTATTGCACATTGTCAACTTTGCCAAGGTAAATATTAGCAGAAAGTCGCAGAAACATGTCTTTCGTATATTCATGCACTTTGCGTTTGCGACATTAAGAATATAATAATTGAGCCGCGACACGACAAAACCAACAATGTGGTTGTGCGCCCAGCGCAGGCTCTGATCAGCCTGGGGATCCGCCAAGTGTGATCAGACTTTTTGCTAAGCGCTTAAAGGGTAGCTGAGGGCCTAAACAACCTCCATACGGACAGCGAAGACTCTGATCAGTCTGGGCGGCTGCCCAGGCTGATCTGAATCTGCGCTGGGCGCAAAACCACTTTGTTGGTTTTGTCGTGTCGCAGCTCAATTATGCTCTAACATTCTATTTTAATGTGAATGGGTATTATTAATCTTTTCCGCCATTTTTACAAATGCAAACATTTTGGGGGTTTCCAGTTGGTTTCCATGGACCAAGAAGCCCTTCCAAAACGTAGTCTACTACTGACGGAAACATTTTGCTCCTAAATCTGAAAATGTATTCCTTTAAGACACTAGAGTTGTCCCCTACCGACAATGGCGACAAAAAATGAACAAGACCTGTCCGCGTGCAGGATAGCTCGCCTAACAGCGCTTTGCCAATCACATAAAAACTTTAACGTAAATCTTTAACATTTTGCTCATGCCGACGCCGCGCCGACGCCGGAGGGAGTGCAATAAAAATGGCAGAAAAGCTTCCCCAGAATACGTAACCATTACCCTAAATATACAATCAGCCCTGCTTATAGGCGAGCACATCGCTCTTTACAATGCTCTCCAGAGTTACAGAGTCTGAGTAGAGTAATAAAATTGTATTATTTCTTCATTGCAGAATTTACACATAAATTCTTGTACAGCATTGCTATCCCTACATGTGGTGTTTTTGTCGTAAGAAATTTGCTATAAAATTATTGCAGCTCAGCAGCAGCTAATTCCGTCTGACAAACTGATGAGAAACTGTCAGAGAAAAGCTTTTCCCCTAGTAGCGTTTCCCCACGGAAAACGGGCTGTAATTCTTTCATTTCTTCTCTACGTCGCTATCTAATTCCCTTTCATTTCACCCGATGCCCATGCTCCTTGCGTTTTGTGAACTGACCATGTAGTGATCTACCGCCACAGAAGCGGTTAAAGTTGACGCCATCTTGTTTTTCTCAAACGGAACGTTTGACGTCATTACGTAAAGTAGCGACAGGAAGACTGTACGACCTCTACTTCTTAATTATTTTGTGGATTTCCATTCAAACCAGTCCAATTTGGATAATACGGAAGCGGAAGTTGGTGTCGTAATGAAAGAAATTTCATTGAAAGTAATGTATTTTGTAGGCAAAAATATGCCTTACCAATCTTCTACCATAGAGCTCCCGCTTTTTCAAAGCTCGGAGCTTTGAATTGCAGGCGCTATGCGACTGCAAGCGAGTGCTCGCTAATAACAGTTTGGCTGATTTTGACATTAAAATAACAATAATAAGGTACGTTTCTTGAATGAGATGATACATGTACACCAACGGAGTAAGTATTTTAATTATTGTTGACAGTTTGCTTTCACGTATTCTCAAATTCAAAAATCTTGTTTCATCGTCACACACCCTTACAGTTACTATGCAGAGTAATATTTCGCTAACGTAAAGTCTCGTCTATCACATGGAGTCAGATTCATTTACGCTGGCAATTTCATAATCAGAGCTACAGATAAACTATGTATATATGTCACTATTAGATAAATGTTCTTGTTTCATCTTTAAACGTATGTTGTGGCGAAGTCTATGTGGGGCATGAATGGATTCCTTCCCCGGAACTTCCCCAGATGCTCCGTTGTGACTAAATTTTAAAACAACAACATTCATATATGTTTTTGTAACGTCAACACAAGCCTAAGGATAACATGATTATCGAAACCATCAGGTCTCACGGCAGAAATCCTAAGAGAATAAAAACACAATGGAAGTTCTAACCAATCAACTACGTACTTTTCGCCTGAAACAAAATGAGCCGCGACACACAAAACCAACAATGTGGTTGGGCGCCCAGCGAAGACTAAGATCAGCCTGGATATCCGCCCAGTCTGATCAGACTCTTCGTTAAGTGCTCAAAGGGTAGCTAATGGTCTTAGCTACTTCAAAACTACTTCTACTTAGCTACTTAGGACAGTCACTGAGTGAATACTCTGATTAGACTGGGCGGATGCCCAGGCTGATCTGAGTCTGCGCTGGGCGCAAACCACATTGTTGGTTTTGTCGTGTCGCGGCTCAAATGGATAAAAAATATGAATAATCACGATTAACCTCTGGCGAAACGTTCTCTTCTAAGTATCAAATAAGTTATTATTGATTTAACATTCACTACTAACTTGAAAAATTCGCATATGCTTATTCCAGGAACTAAATAAAAGATAATATTTGCAATGTTTTATTGGCAGTTCTTTTCAACTTTAATTGCATAAATAAAGATCACAGCCATTCCCAGTTAGTTTAATTTCGCAAAAGCTCATGAAAGCAAACCCAGGTATATCTATCATTATAAGGAAATAAGTTAAAACGATCAAGTTAAGGAAATAAGTTAAAACGATCAAGTTAAGGAAATAAGTTAAAACGATCAAGTTATAATGTACAAGGGATACCAGTTTCTAATATCCCAATTGTGATGACGTAAAATCTGCGGACTACCATGTGATGACGTAAAATCTGCGGACTACCATATACACTGTCTGTTAATTTAGAAACACGTATGCGAGATTTAAGATGCAATTTACCTGTCCGAGTTACACACAGAATGTCACTCAAAAAAGTGTTGACTGACCAGTGAAATGTCACGGCAGCATGTGTCATAGTTCCAAAAACAGGAGCGCACGTGCTGCATGGCCCACAATATATCCGTGATTTTGCCGCGCAGTTAATGAAAAGATGTATACCTACTTACCCATTGCGCACACAATGCTAAATCAACATTGACTATACGTTGAATCAACGTCATGACCTTTATTCGGCATTTATTTTATTCAATGTTGATTCAACTTTGTGTGCTTGCTGGTAAAGAAGGCGTTAATTTAATTTAAAAAGGTGAATTCGTGCAAAACAAGAAAAATAATCCAAATGCATTAATTAACAAATTACGGTTACCATTGTTGTGGCTAAGTTCTCGGTCTATCAGATACGTCGTTCATGATTACCGCGGCTATCGTTTTTCCCGGGCAATGCAGCTGAAGTAGTAGCCCTACGCTTGCGCTCATGGGCGGACGACTAGGCGTTTATTTCCTGATGGTTTCCATTGTTGTGGATAAGTTCTCGCTCCATCAGCTATAACGTTCATGATGACCGCGGCTATCATTTCTCTTGGACCATACAGCAAAGTTTGCTCTATGCTTGCGCTCTTTTTCGCGGATTATGTCGGTTAGCGTATGCTCCGATAGAGATGTCCGCTGTCTGCCGTGAGCTGCTCACCGTCTATTTTTTCCAAACGTACAGGATTTAGCGACATTTAAGAAGGTAGATACAGAAATTCGCATCCGTCGCAAGAATTTTAATGAGTCAGTTAATGAGCTGTCATGTTGTGTTTAACGTTCAGCGGACCTCTGTTTACATAATCATTCTGAATGAGCTAAATGATCCAAACGGATCAGGCAACATTAACTGAGCCGCGACAAAACCAAAACCACAAAGTGGCATAAACGCCCATCGAAGACTCTGATCAGCCTGGGCATCCGCCCAGTCTTATCAGAGTCTTCGCTGTAGCTAAGGCCTAAGCTAGCTCCATGTGGACAGCAAAGACTCTAAAACAGAATGGGCAGATACCGAGGCTGATCTGAGTCTCCGCCAGTTTGTCGGTTATGTCGTGTCGTGGCTCAAATTTACAGTGCCAGGTAATCCTTCACTTTTGATTTCCCTGATTTCTCTTTTAAACACATTTAATCTCTTTGGGAGCATTTTCTTTCAATCAAGAGTAGGAGTAAAAGTACCAATTACGTCATCAATTTATGGGTACATTAACATTTTGGCACGCAATTTGAATACTAAGTGAACACCAGCTGCTGCTATTGACTGGAAATAAATGCTGAGTTAATGTTTTCATTTTTCTTCTTAATTCAAGGGCTGACAAAGTAAAATAAGGGAGAGAAATCATTTAATGTCTACCAGTAATTTTGTTTTGCAGTTCTAAACTCTTTAAATTTATAAGTTGTTTTCAGATAAAAGCAGTTCCGCAGACGGTTGTTGGGTATGGGCCTACGCCGTTCTCTTATATGCAACAAAAGGTTTTTTTCTTTGTTAGTTTAAATTTTGAGTCCACCAGTTTGAAGGAGGTATGTTCTTATATAGCCGCATTCGGAGGAAAGGTGCAATAGTTTCCAAAATGTTTGTATTGAGGTCTATGGGTAATGAATTGGTACCGTCACCCCAGGCCAGTAGCCCCCGAAGAGGAAGGAGATAGATGTTTTTGTGCATCGAATCTCTTACCTTTAAGTATATCCTTTCTCACTATACTAGTCAATGAGCAGAATAAATATTTTTCTGAGGAAAATCGGGAATTAATCTTGAAGAAAAGAACCCGCAGCCCCTTGGAGCATCGCTTTCCATATAAACTAGAAAATGTGTTTATGAAACACTATGCCCCCAACCATATGCTTGTCTCTAGAGAAGGTTCATCCAATAATGCTTGTACCTTTGTACCATAGGCTTACAATGCACCAAGTCGAAAAAGGGGCTTAACTCAGTCAAAAATAGCCATCAGAGGAGATGGCAAATCCCCCGACCGAAGACCCCCATGGGCCGTGGTAAAAGGGTGCACTTCAAAACACATATAAGTAATATATTGTCGTTCTTTTATGCTTCTGATTGACACTATCTGTTAAACAGATGCATGATAATCTAACACTCAGACTAAAATAGTATGCCTGACTGCTAAAAAGAAGTAATATCTCAAACAGCCGCCATATACATAAATATATAGCATATGATACATTAAACTTTCAAATGTGTGAATAACTTCTAAACTACAAGTCCTACAAACCTAATTCTGAGCTCTCTAGTAAGTGAATTTGGACAAAGAATCCAAATCTGGAGATAAAAAAATTTTTTTTGGTGGGGTGGGGTGGGGGGAGGGGAATGTGGAGGGGTCAGAGAGAGTTAGGAACACTGATAAGATATCACAGCATGTTCATCAATATTCTAAAAGGTAATAGGTTATTAAAATTGTGGCGCAGGCCAGGGTTATACAGATATGGAGCAGAGACTCAAACAGCAGCTCAAAATACCAAAGGGAAATAACTCACAAAGTATGAATGCAAGAGTTGTCATTCATGTATGAGACAAATCGTCATGACCTGTTCTTCATATCAGTGAAGTATCATGAAAGTATTTCAAAAGGTATTCAAGCTATGGAGCAGACACCTAAAATCATCAAAGGGAAATAACTCAAAAAGTAAGAAAGCAAGAGTTGTCATTCTTGTTCGCGGCACATCGTCATGACCTGTTCTACATATTTGTGAAGTATCATGAAAACAATTCAAAAGGTATTCAAGTTATAGAGCAGACACGAAATCATACCTAAAACCATCAAGAGGAAATAACTCAAAAAGTAAGAAAGCAAGAGTTGTCATTCTTGTTCGCGACACATCATCATGACCTGTTCTACATATCTGTGAAGTATCATGAAAATATTTCAAAAGGTATATGAGTTATAGAGTGGACACGAAACCACACCTAAAATGATTTAGGGGAAATAACTCAAAAAGTAAGAAAGCAAGAGTTGTCATTCTTGTTCGCGACACATCGTCATGACCTGTTCTACATATCTGTGAAGTATCATGAAAATATTCTAAAAGATATTCAAGTTATAGAGCGGACACGAAATCATACCTAAAACCATCAAGGGGAAATAACTCAAAAAGTAAGAAAGCAAGAGTTCTCACTCTTGTTCGCGACACATCGTCATGGCCTGTTCTACATGTATGTGAAGTATCATGAAAATATTCTAAAAGGTATTCAAGTTATACAGCGGACACGAATCTGCCAAAAGATCACACCTAAAACCATCAAGGGGAAATAACTCAAAAAGTAAGAAAGCAAGAGTTGTCATTCTTGTTCGCGACACATCGTCATGACCTGTTCTACATATCTGTGAAGTATCATGAAAATATTCCAAAGGGTATTCATGTTACAGAGCGGACACGAATCTGCCAAAAACTCACCAAAGGGGAAATAACTCAAAAAGTACAACAGCAAGAGTAACCATTCTTGTAAGCGACACATCGTCATGACCTGTTCTACATAACTGTGAAGTATCATGAAAATATTCCAAAGGGTATTCAAGATATAGAGCGGACAAGAAAGTGTTTACGGACGGACGGACGGACGGCGGACGGACGGACGGACGGACAGACGGACGGACGCCAGGCTCATTGCTATATCCCCCGAACCATTCGGTCGGGGGATAAAAATTTACGAATTGTTTTCGAAAGTTAATCAGGTCATCTACACCTTGGACAATATCAACCTGCAAAAATCATGATCCTAGCATCAGGGGTTCTCCAGATATTTTGTTCACAAGCTTCCATAGGCAAATAATGCACTAAGTTGAAAAAGGGGCATAACTCAATCCAAAATTTACAAATTATTTTCAAAAGTTAATCAGGTCATCTACACCATAGGCAGTATCTTCCTGCATAAAATCATACTCCTAGCATCAGGTGTTCTTGAGATATTTTGTTCACAAGGTTCCATAGGCTTACAATGCACTAAGTCGAAAAAGGGGCATAACTCAATCAAATATTCATGATTTCTTTTCAAAAGTTAATTAGGTCATCTACACCACAGGCAGTATCTTCATGCAACAAATCATGCTCCTAACATCAGGGGTTCTTAAGATATTTTGTTCACAAGGTTCGATAGGCTTACAATGCACTAAGTCGGAAAAGGGGCATAACTTTGTCAAAAATTCACGAATTTGTTGTTTCCAAAGTTAATCAGGTCATCTACACCTTGGGCATTCTCATCCTGCAAAACTTCATGATCCTAGCATCAGGGGTTCTTGAGATATTTTGTTTCCACAGGCTAAGTCGAGAAAGGGGCATAACTCTGGAAATACATGACCGGCGGAAAAATAAAAAAATACGGGTTGCTTATTTTCAATACTGATCATGTGTATAAAGTTTCAAGTTGCTAGCTCTTATTGTTCTTGACTATATGTAAGGGTACCTTTGTACCGTAGGCCTCATTGCACTAAGTCGAAAAAGGGGATTAACTTGATCAAAAATTCACGATTTTTTTTTTCAAAAGTTAATCACGTCATCTATACCACAGGCAGTATCTTCCTGCAAAAAATCATGCTCCTAGCTTCAGGGGTTCTTGAGATATTTTGTTAACAAGGTTCCATAGGCTTACAATGCACTAAGTCGAAAAAGGGGCATAACTCGGTCAAAAATTCACAAATTTGTTTCAAAAGTTAATCAGGTCATCTACACCTTGGGCATTCTCATCTTGCAAAGCCTCATGATCCTAGCATAAGGGGTTCTTGAGATATTTTGTTCACAAGGTTCCACAGGCTAAGTCGAAAAAGGGGAATAATTCTGGAAATACGTTGCAAGCGGAAAAATAAAAAAAAATACAGGTCTGCTTATTTTCCATACTGATCATGTGTATAAAGTTTCAAGTTCCTAGCTCTTATTGTTCTTGACTATATGTATGGGTCCCTTTGTACCATAGGCTTCAATGAACTAAGTCGAAAAAGGGGAATAACTCGATCAAAAATTCACGAATTTCTTTCAAAAGTTGATCAGGTCATCTATACCACAGGCAGTATCTTCCTGCAAAAATCATGCTCCTAGCTTCAGGGGTTCTTGAGATACTTTGTTCACAAGGTTCCATAAGCTTACAATGTACTAAGTCGAAAAAGGGGCATAACTCGGTCAAAAATTCACGAATTTTTTTGTTTCAAAAGTTAATCAGGTCATCTACACCTTGGGCATTCTCATCTTGCAAAGCCTCATGATCCTAGCATCAGGGGTTCTTGAGATATTTTGTTCACAAGGTTCCACAGGCTAAGTCGAAAAAGGGGCATAACTCTGGAAATGCATTGCCGGCGGAGAAATAAAATAATACGAGTCTGCTTATTTTCCATACTGATCATGTGTATAAAGTTTCAAGTTCGTAGCTCTTATTGTTCTTGACTATATGTAAGTGTACCTTCGTACCATAGGCCTCAATGCACTAAGTCGAAAAAGAGGAATAACTCGATCAAAAATTCACGATTTTTTTTCAAAACTTAATCAGGTCATCTACACCACAGGCAGTACCTTCCTGCAAAAAATCATGCTCCAAGCTTCAGGGGTTCTTGAGATATTTTGTTCACAAAGTTCCATAGGCTTACATAAGTCGAAAATTCACGATTTTTTCAAAAATCATGCTCCTAGCTTCAGGGGTTCTTGAGATACTTTGTTCACAAGGTTCCATAAGCTTACAATGTACTAAGTCGAAAAAGGGGCATAACTCGGTCAAAAATTCACGAATTTGTTTCAAAAGTTAATCAGGTCATCTACACCTTGGGCATTCTCATCTTGCAAAGCCTCATGATCCTAGCATCAGGGGTTCTTGAGATATTTTGTTCACAAGGTTCCACAGGCTTAGTCGAAAAAGGGGCATAACTCTGGAAATACATTGCCGGCGGAAAAATAAAAAAATACGAGTCTGCTTATTTCCCATACTGATCATGTGTATAAAGTTTCAAGTTCCTAGCTCTTATTGTTCTTGACTATATGTAAGTGTACCTTTGTACCATCAGGGGTTCTTGAGATATTTTGTTCACAAGGTTCCACAGGCTTAGTCGAAAAAGGGGCATAACTCTGGAAATACATTGCCGGCGGAAAAATAAAAAAATACGAGTCTGCTTAATTTCCATACAAATCATGTGTATAAAGTTTCAAGTTCCTAGCTCTTATTGTTCTTGACTATATGTAAGTGTACCTTTGTACCATAGGCCTCAATGCACTAAGTCGAAAAAGGGGAATAACTCGATCAAAAATTCACGATTTTTCAAAAATCATGCTCCTAGCTTCAGGGGTTCTTGAGATACTTTGTTCACAAGGTTCCATAAGCTTACAATGTACTAAGTCGAAAAAGGGGCATAACTCGGTCAAAAATTCACGAATTTGTTTCAAAAGTTAATCAGGTCATCTACAATTTGGGCATTCTCATCCTGCAAAACCTCATGATCCTAGCATCAGGGGTTCTTGAGATATTTTGTTCACAAATTTCAACAGGCTAAGTCGAAAAAGGGGCATTACTCTTGAAATATGTGACCCGCGGAAAAAAGAAAACAAGAAAATGTGTTTATGAAACACTATGCCCCCAACCATATGCTTGTCTCAAGAGAAGGTTCATCCAATAATGCTTGTACCTTTGTACCATAGGCTTACAATGCACTAAGTCGAAAAAGGGGCTTAACTCGGTCAAAAATTCACGAATTTGTTTCAAAAGTTAATCAGGTCATCTACACCACCTTGGGCATTCTCATCTTGCAAAGCCTCATGATCCTAGCATCAGGGGTTCTTGAGATATTTTGTTCACAAGGTTCCACAGGCTTAGTCTAAAAAGGGGCATAACTCTGGAAATACATTGCCGGCGAAAAAAAATAAAAAAATACGAGTCTGCTTATTTTCCATACTGATCATGTGTATAAAGATTCACGTTCCTAGCTCTTATTATTCTTGAGTATATGTAAGTGTACCTTTGTACCATAGGCTTCAATGAACTAAGTCGAAAAAGGGGAATAACTCGATCAAAAATTCACGATTTTTTTTCAAAAGTTAATCAGGTCATCTACACCACAGGCAGTATCTTCCTGCAAAAAATCATGCTCCTAGCTTCAAGGGTTCTTGATATATTTTGTTCACAAGGTTCCATAGGCTTACAATGCACTAATTCGAAAAAGGGGCATAACTCGGTCAAAAATTCACGAATTTGTTTCAAAAGTTAATCAAGTCATCTACACCTTGGGCATTCTCATCCTGCAAAACCTCATGATCCTAGCATCAGGGGTTCTTGAGATATTTTGTTCACAAATTTCCACAGGCTAAGTCGAAAAAGGGGCATTACTCTTGAAATATGTGACCCGCGGAAAAAAGAAAACTAGAAAATGTGTTTATGAAACACTATGCCCCCAACCATATGCTTGTCTCAAGAGAAGGTTCATCCAATAATGCTTGTACCTTTGTACCATAGGCTTACAATGCACTAAGTCGAAAAAGGGGCTTAACTCAGTCAAAAATTTACGAATTGTTTTCGAAAGTTAATCAGGTCATCTACACCTTGGGCAATATCAACCTGCATAAAATCAAAAACTGATCCTAGCATCAGGGGTTCTCCAGATATTTTGTTCACAAGCTTCCATAGGCAAATAATGCACTAAATTGAAAAAGGGGCATAACTAAATCCAAAATTTACAAATTATTTTCAAAAGTTAATCAGGTCATCTACACCATAGGCAGTATCTTCCTGCATAAAATCATGCTCCTAGCATCAGGTGTTCTTGAGATATTTTGTTCACAAGGTTCCATAGGCTTACAATGCACTAAGTCGAAAAAGGGGCATAACTCAATAAAAAATTCATGATTTTTTTTCAAAAGTTAATCATGTCATCTCCACCTTGGGCATTCTCATCTTGCAAAGCCTCATGATCCTAGCATCAGGGGTTCTTGAGATATTTTGTTCACAAGGTTCCACAGGCTAAGTCGAAAAAGGGGCATAACTCTGGAAATGCATTGCCGGCGGAGAAATAAAATAATACGGGTCTGCTTATTTTCCATACTGATCATGTGTATAAAGTTTCAAGTTCGTAGTTCTTATTGTTCTTGATTATATGTAAGTGTACCTTCGTACCATAGGCCTCAATGCACTAAGTCGAAAAAGAGGAATAACTCGATCAAAAATTCACGATTTTTTTTCAAAAGTTAATCAGGTCATCTACACCACAGGCAGTACCTTCCTGCAAAAAATCATGCTCCAAGCTTCAGGGGTTCTTGAGATATTTTGTTCACAAAGTTCCATAGGCTTACATAAGTCGAAAATTACGATTTTTTCAAAAATCATGCTCCTAGCTTCAGGGGTTCTTGAGATACTTTGTTCACAAGGTTCCATAAGCTTACAATGTACTAAGTCGAAAAAGGGGCATAACTCGGTCAAAAATTCACGAATTTGTTTCAAAAGTTAATCAGGTCATCTACACCTTGGGCATTCTCATCTTGCAAAGCCTCATGATCCTAGCATCAGGGGTTCTTGAGATATTTTGTTCACAAGGTTCCACAGGCTTAGTCGAAAAAGGGGCATAACTCTGGAAATACATTGCCGGCGGAAAAATAAAAAAATACGAGTCTGCTTATTTCCCATACTGATCATGTGTATAAAGTTTCAAGTTCCTAGCTCTTATTGTTCTTGACTATATGTAAGTGTACCTTTGTACCATCAGGGGTTCTTGAGATATTTTGTTCACAAGGTTCCACAGGCTTAGTCGAAAAAGGGGCATAACTCTGGAAATACATTGCCGGCGGAAAAATAAAAAAATACGAGTCTGCTTAATTTCCATACAAATCATGTGTATAAAGTTTCAAGTTCCTAGCTCTTATTGTTCTTGACTATATGTAAGTGTACCTTTGTACCATAGGCCTCAATGCACTAAGTCGAAAAAGGGGAATAACTCGATCAAAAATTCACGATTTTTCAAAAATCATGCTCCTAGCTTCAGGGGTTCTTGAGATACTTTGTTCACAAGGTTCCATAAGCTTACAATGTACTAAGTCGAAAAAGGGGCATAACTCGGTCAAAAATTCACGAATTTGTTTCAAAAGTTAATCAGGTCATCTACAATTTGGGCATTCTCATCCTGCAAAACCTCATGATCCTAGCATCAGGGGTTCTTGAGATATTTTGTTCACAAATTTCAACAGGCTAAGTCGAAAAAGGGGCATTACTCTTGAAATATGTGACCCGCGGAAAAAAGAAAACAAGAAAATGTGTTTATGAAACACTATGCCCCCAACCATATGCTTGTCTCAAGAGAAGGTTCATCCAATAATGCTTGTACCTTTGTACCATAGGCTTACAATGCACTAAGTCGAAAAAGGGGCTTAACTCGGTCAAAAATTCACGAATTTGTTTCAAAAGTTAATCAGGTCATCTACACCACCTTGGGCATTCTCATCTTGCAAAGCCTCATGATCCTAGCATCAGGGGTTCTTGAGATATTTTGTTCACAAGGTTCCACAGGCTTAGTCGAAAAAGGGGCATAACTCTGGAAATACATTGCCGGCGGAAAAATAAAAAAAATACGAGTCTGCTTATTTTCCATACTGATCATGTGTATAAAGATTCACGTTCCTAGCTCTTATTATTCTTGAGTATATGTAAGTGTACCTTTGTACCATAGGCTTCAATGAACTAAGTCGAAAAAGGGGAATAACTCGATCAAAAATTCACGATTTTTTTTCAAAAGTTAATCAGGTCATCTACACCACAGGCAGTATCTTCCTGCAAAAAATCATGCTCCTAACTTCAAGGGTTCTTGATATATTTTGTTCACAAGGTTCCATAGGCTTACAATGCACTAATTCGAAAAAGGGGCATAACTCGGTCAAAAATTCACGAATTTGTTTCAAAAGTTAATCAAGTCATCTACACCTTGGGCATTCTCATCCTGCAAAACCTCATGATCCTAGCATCAGGGGTTCTTGAGATATTTTGTTCACAAATTTCCACAGGCTAAGTCGAAAAAGGGGCATTACTCTTGAAATATGTGACCCGCGGAAAAAAGAAAACTAGAAAATGTGTTTATGAAACACTATGCCCCCAACCATATGCTTGTCTCAAGAGAAGGTTCATCCAATAATGCTTGTACCTTTGTACCATAGGCTTACAATGCACTAAGTCGAAAAAGGGGCTTAACTCAGTCAAAAATTTACGAATTGTTTTCGAAAGTTAATCAGGTCATCTACACCTTGGGCAATATCAACCTGCATAAAATCAAAAACTGATCCTAGCATCAGGGGTTCTCCAGATATTTTGTTCACAAGCTTCCATAGGCAAATAATGCACTAAATTGAAAAAGGGGCACAACTAAATCCAAAATTTACAAATTATTTTCAAAAGTTAATCAGGTCATGTACACCATAGGCAGTATCTTCCTGCATAAAATCATGCTCCTAGCATCAGGTGTTCTTGAGATATTTTGTTCACAAGGTTCCATAGGCTTACAATGCACTAAGTCGAAAAAGGGGCATAACTCAATAAAAAATTCATGATTTTTTTTCAAAAGTTAATCAGGTCATCTACACCATAGGCAGTATCTTCCTTCAAAAAATCATGCTCCTAGCTTCAGGGGTTCTTGAGATATTTTGTTCACAAGGTTCCATAGGCTTACAATGCACTAAGTCGAAAAAGGGGCATAACTCGGTCAAAAATTCACGAATTTGTTTCAAAAGTTAATCATGTCATCTACACCTTGGGCATTCTCATCTTGCAAAGCCTCATGATCCTAGCATCAGGGGTTCTTGAGATATTTTGTTCACAAGGTTCCACAGGCTAAGTCGAAAAAGGGGCATAACTATGGAAATACATTGCCGGCGGAAAAATAAAAAAATACGGGTCTGCTTATTTTCCATACTGATCATGTGTATAAAGTTTCAAGTTCCTAGCTCTTATTGTTCTTGACTATATGTAAGGGTACCTTTGTACCATAGGCCTCAATGCACTAAGTCGAAAAAGGGGAATAACTCGATCAAAAATTCACGATTTTTTTTCAAAAGTTAATCAGGTCATCTACACCACAGGCAGTATCTTCCCGCAAAAAATCATGCTCCTAACATCAGGGGTTCTTGAGATATTTTGTTCACAAGGTTCCATAGGCTTACAATGCACTAAGTCGAAAAAGGGGCATAACTCAATAAAAAATTCATGATTTCTTTTCAAAAGTTAATCAGGTCATCTACACCATAGGCAGTATCTTCCTTCAAAAAATCATGCTCCTAACATCAGGGGTTCTTGAGATATTTTGTTCACAAGGTTCCATAGGCTTACAATGCACTAAGTCGAAAAAGGGGCATAACTCGGTCAAAATTCACGAATTTGTTTCAAAATTTAATCAGGTCATCTACACCTTGGGCATTCTCATCCTGCAAAACCTCATGATCCTAGCATCAGGGGTTCTTGAGATATTTTGTTCACAAGGTTCCACAGGCTAAGTCGAAAAAGGGGCATAACTCTTGAAATATGTGACCGGCGGAAAAAAGAAAAAACACATGTTCGCTTATTTTTCATACTGATCATGTGTATACAGTTTCAAGCTCCTAGCTCTTACGGTTCTTGAAATATAGATAGAGGACAGACGGACAAACTGACAGACGGACAGAGAGACAGACGGACAGACAGACAGGCCCAAACCAATATGCCCCCACAATTTCTCCGAAATTGGGGGCATAAAAACACGTGTTCGCTTATTTTTCATACTGATCATGTGTATAAAGTTTCAAGACTTAGCTCTTACGGTTCTTGAGTTATAGATAGAGGACAGACGGACAGACAGACAGACGGACAGGCCCAAACCAATATGCCCCCACAATTTTTCCGAAATTGGGGGCATAAAGAACCCCCAATAAGGAGGGATATAAATAATCTTTGGCATGGATTATCATTCCGGAAAGCAGGTCCTTCCCCTTCAGCAGAAAAAATATATTTGCCTAAGACTGCAGTAGACATTAGTTACATTTATTTTTTATTTTCAATTTTTTTTACTTGAAATACATTTTTCGACAAGGCTTAATAGCCCTGAAATACAATTTAAACGATAACATCTGTTGAATGGTCCTCGAAATAATATCTTAAAAAGATATGCTGCCGGCTAAAAATAAAAGAGAAAATGTAAGAGTTTATTTTATTTTGCATTTTTTTTTTCAAATACAAACAGTGAAGAATAACTCAGTCCTTCTGGTGAAAACAACAAGGCACAAACAGACGCAATTTGTATTACTTAATATGTTCTTGATCTGTCGTTAAATATACATTCTGTTTCCCACTAAAATTCCGTAACCTTTATCTTTCTTCTTAGAAGAACTAGGAAATGCAATATGCAATTTATTGCTGCATTTGCCACAACAGCGCTTGCTGCAGATTTAAAGTTACGTTTTTCGAATTTCTTCTTTATATGTATTTCTCTATGACAAAATCAGGTTTCTTGCTCTTTAAAACTCTCTCTATCTTTGTCTCTGTATGTCTGTCTTTCTCACTCTGTTATAGGAATATGCTGAAAATAATTCCTTGTTCGATGAAATAAGAACACCCTGCGTGGTATCAAACAACCAACAAGTCTACCATAGAGCCTTAAAGTGCACAGTGAAATTAGAAATAATGTAAATTTCCCGATCCTAATCCTGTCTGGTATGTTCCTTAGTAAATTCATACTGAATTATTTATTCCACTATAATTACATCACAGGATTAATGCAGCCAAGCGCAGTTCTTATAATATACAGGAAATTGAAAACCCTGCTCCTTTACTAATTCCCGTGATTATTAGATCTGTCTATATACCGTTTCCGTTGCACGGGTTGACAGATGTGTCGTTCGTCCTTGGTTCTACTTTATGCAGTGACCTTTAGAGAGTGGAGTGTTATTGTACCAATCGTTTAGCACAGACCTTAGATATCTTGCACATTTCCAAGTCCATGACCTTGGCCTTAGCCCCAAACTGAGCCCTAGCTCTGGAGATACTTATGTATGGTGCCGAAGAAAACACTTGTGAACGTCAACTTCGCCATACTGTTAACGGACAAACCTACAAATGGAAGGACGGACAGATGTGACGTCGACACCTAAATAGCCACATGGTTAAACTTCGTATGCCGAGGTTATCATAAGAGCAACTGACACTCTAGGAAATCACTTTAACTTGCTCGAATTAACTATTTTAACAAAAGATAATGCTTATTGAATTTAGACTAATTTTAGCTTGTGTCCAAGTAAGAAAACTGCGAACGTTTACGAACGAATATCATCAAATGACGATGTCATTATAGGGAAACACAAAAACCATCTGCAGAAGATATATTACTCCTCGATTCCGTTTAGATGCACTGTTTCTTATTGTAAGAGATCTAGAAAATGCGGATTCTTAGCATATGTCTAATTTAAAGCAGCAACGATATATTAAGGTCTTATTTATATTTCTTTACTTCGGTCCAGTGCAAACGCATATATAATGCAATGAGAACTTACATCAAATTCGCATGTATTACATGTGCAGAAATATATCATTTCACTGAACAGGTCCGGATTTCTTTCTCCAATTACTATCATGCAACTAACATATGTGCAGTAAACAAATAAAATTCAGCAGCGGTATGAGATTTCTTTTCACCCCATCTTACTGGCGGTAATAATTGGGGGCCGTATTTATAAAACCATTTAAGTCGTTGCTATGCTTTTGCTAAGGCTAAATCTCTATGAAGGAGATTCTCTACAACTATGAAATTTGCTCTGGAGGAACAGTCTTTTTCAGACTGTTCCCCCAGAGCAAATTTCATAGTTGCACGGAATCTCCTTCATAGATATTTAGCCTTAGCAACAACATAGCAACCACCTAAGTCGTTTTATAAATACGGCCCGGGACATTATGTGAAAGCGATAAAACCCATGTACATCAAAACATCCTTCCAATTGCCATTTTCTAATATGTTAAATGTCAATGAGATTTATTAACATGACATTTATTTTTAGACTAGAACAGATGATAGCAATGCTGTCATATTATTCCAAAATGATAAAAAGAATTACACAGTGATAACAATACTTCAATAAGGATACCTAATAAACATTGATTCCCCGCTGTGCGATCAAGAGTATATTATTGAAATTCTGTTAAATTCCCTTGAAATAACATGATAAAGTAATAAAACCGGTATGAAATCAGCAGCCGAGAAAGCAAGTATTGTGATTTCAAGTGCCTTAAAATCCAATATCTGGTCGTTTAGAAGACGCATATCAGGCGCTTGTTTTGAAACAAGATCTTGCAGGGAAAATAATTTAGTGTTATAAATATTTTGAAATTCTACTCAGGAGTAATTATTGCAAAACAATTAAAACCGTATCAGGAGATTATACAATGGGATCTGACAAGTCGAGAACGAGAGAGGAGTCTTAAGCAGCTGAATGTGTTAAATAAGCTGTTTCAAGATCCGAAAATTATAACAGTCACGAATAGTCCCTGCATGCTGGTAGCTCGGGCACGAAATATAGATTATTCTGCTACAAAGCAGGCATTGCCCTTTCTATATCCAGATCTCCAAAAAACAAGGAAATGCCACAACGACAATCGCAGAAAAGAAAGGAAAGACAAAACAAAAATACATAACAGTGCATCTCCGATAATAAACACACACAGAGTCCAACACAGAGGAACTGCACATAAATCAATTATCAAAACCCATACAAAATACTTAAAACATAAGTCAGTCATTTTCACCTACTTTATTTTAAACTATAAAAAAAGGAAGCCAAGTCCGACATAAAAAGGTTGAAACATTAGCTAATTGTTAGGTCCAGTGTTGAAAGAACTTCCAAAACTTGAATTTCAATCACTTTAAGACGAGTCAGAAGAGTGTACATTCAAGTTAAAAGAGACCTCTACGTGTCTTATGTTACAATAATCACAAATAATACTGCATGCGAAGGGAACCAGTAAAATAAAAGCTTTTGCTGTAAAACCAGATGCCGAGCGCATCTGGTTTTATAGCAAATGCTTTTCTTTATAGGCTTCCCAAATAAGCCAGCCTAAGAAAGAAGACAAAATCGCAGTTTACACTAAATTGGTATCATATGTCTGTGCTTTGACAATGACAAATATCAAGACAAGAAGACGGTACCAATCTAATCAGTATCCCGTATAAGAAGATTTCAAAGCCTATTTAAACTGTCGATATAATCTGACAGGCAATAGACTGCAAAATTTTTCTTATGGATAAATTTAATTGGAAGAGAGATAAGAAGCGACAGGCCTTAAGCCGTTTTTGTACAACCGAAATCACAATTAGTTTAAAGCTTATACACACTGCGCCAAACGTTAAGCATAGTTTGGTAAAACATTTAAATTTTAAGATGCTAAATTTGATGTTGCAGATGTAAATCACATAAGCAAAGAAGATCATTAATATGATCATATCCGCTAACTGATTTACTTGACAACATCGACTGGACAAATTTTGAAAAATAAGGAAATTGTTAGCTCCTCTGAGAAATTATAACGTGGCATATGAAGTTAGTCATGGTGTGTGTATAGTTTTCGTCTTTCCTTCCATTCGTCCGTCTGTATGTAACTCCGTCCGTCTGTTCGTCTGTCAATCCTTCCGAATGTGTTAAAATTTGCTTTTAAGTCTTTCTGCATTTGAGCCATGACACGACGAAACCAACAAAGTGGTTGTGCGCCAAGCGCAGACTCATATCAGCATGGGCATCTGCCCAGTATGATCAGAGTCTTCACTGTTCGCATCGAGGTAGCCTAGACCCTTAGCTATCCTTAAAGCGCTTAGCAAAGAGTCTGATGAGACTGGGTGAATGCCCAGGCAGGTCTGAGTCTGCCCAGAGCGCATAACCACTTTGTTGGTTTTCTCGTGTCGCGGCTCATTCTTTTTTTTTATTCACGCTTCATTTCCTTCCATGATTCGAGAAAGGTATCCGTTCTCTGCTTGTTTGACAGAGAGTCTTGCAGTTGCCGGCTGGCCGAACTGCAAATGGAACCCCTTTAACCATTTTCCATGCGCCTCTCTAAGGCAGGAAATGGAATAGGATGGGTTCTGTCTTTCATACGCTGTGCTCAAGATACGGTGGGTCTCTAGCCCACTGCTCCAACGGCCAATATAATAGGGAAACCTTTAGAATACTTTTTTCGTTTGCTTTATTTTTCTGGAATAACCGAACAAGCCCCACTCTAGAGCTTAAAATTACATATGCATCTTTCGAGCGTTTTACTTTTATATGAAATGTTTGATGTTGCCAATATGATGGAAAGGTGTAACGAAAGCCATATCACTGTAGACTGACAACCGTATTAAGAAATTCTTAATCGGTCGTTATATCTATCAAAAACAGTAATTTTACAGAGAATCAATGTTTCCTTGCAATCAAATATAACAATCATTATGAAGGCAGAATATCTCAATCTGATGCATCTTATCGTCAAAATTAGTGTTTGATTAATGATTTTCACTGGCAAGCAGTCGTTTTCAAAAGATCACCGGCGTTTACTCGCATTAATTTTAGCAGCAAGATGAAAATACTGTAAAATACCTCTTAGAGTGCTCAGCGGTTGTTTGGAAGTCCTTATCCGCTATTTGCGTATCTAAATGTGCATGTAGCAGCGGTACCGACAGCGGTATTTCTCGGCAGACAGACACTTTGTATAGTACCGTTAAGATCGACAGCACAGGTAGCGACATTGATATATCCCCGTGATATTGTGTCTAGCACGATATGTTATTTTCTTCTTCATATGATTCTGATACATATCTAGATACATGGTCAAGAATTAACAGTAACACTGAATGAATTTAGAAACGGAGTTGAACAAATGGAGACGTATTAATTTAGAAGAGAAAGATATCACTGGTGTCATAGAAATATATACGAGTAGCGTGTGACCAGCATACCTCGGAAGCCTGTCTTTTAGCAAAATCGACCGGCGCAATCCAAGTGGACGATGTACGAATTGTATTTTAAAATTTATATGAGCCGTCGACTACATATATGAAGTTTGCATGTCCTGACGGAAGGCCGCCACTCAAGCGCAGTATGCGTAATAATGTTTGAGATAGGTTTTTCCCACGATGTGGCTCATAAAAGTCTGAACACAGAATGTGATAACCATGCTCACAGGAAATACCGGATTCACTTGCATAAATCGTTTTCCTGAATCTTGTTCGGATAATTCTTTCAACACGGGTGGTAATCAGTGGAACTAGCTCCAAAATGAGTCAATGGAATTTCGTTCCCTCGTCACATCCGGGAACCCGTGAGCTAGTGCTGTCGACAGAAAATCAGTAAACAAAGGTAGGTCTTGAAGAATTTTATCAATTTTTATTTCTTTATTAGCGATCCCAGGAAACAACTGCCGATGCTATTGTGTGTAGATATGATTCAACTTTATTCCCCGTCGGAGTTCGCCGCAGAAATGTGCAGGGCTTGAACTAACTTGTGGCAAATGTTTGAAACACCGAACTAAAAATCCACCAATTTCTGTCAATATGGAGATTTGGGTACACGATTTTTTTCATTTTCCGTCCAAACTATAGCGTTCAGACCCTCTAAAGCACCATCCCCGGTAAATGCAAGCATGAAAAGTCACAAATAAGCAAAAAAGTGTGGGTGGAGATTACGTACCTGGACAATATTGACAAAATTTCTGCCTGAGCTAGAGCGCTCGACATGGAGCTAGTGCGTTCAACAAGGAGCTAGTGCGCTCATCCATACTTTTATCTCGTGATGAATCATACTGTATGCTTGAGTTTGAATCAACCCTTCTTTATAAGTAAGGTTTTCTCTTTCCCTTGATGTGCCTGTTGATGCCCGAACAGCTAGTCAAATTGCACGTTTGAAAAACTTTAATATATGAAACTTGTATCTAATAGTTTTTGCATCATGCAAACATGTCCGTAGTAAGATGCAGTCCTTTGGATGTCTTCCCCTTGTACACTCCCATCTGAAGATATATCCGATCTTCGTAACTCTATAATTTACAGTCATCTAATGGCTCTTTGGTGAATGATAATAAAAACTATTGCCCCGGGTACCCGAGGATGTATGCGAGGATGGCTTGATGCACTATTGCCTGAGGCCGAGGATAATGGTGTATCAGGCCACCCAAGGTGCCGAGGGGCAATAACTTTTAATATTACCCAACCTACTTTTATACCTTTTATTATCCAACCCAGTATATACAGATAATGATATATGCTTTGCCCTGTCACTGGTTGGCCTCCACAACGCATTTCACTGAATTATTAACCAACCAACAGCTTAGACAATGCCATGCTTATGATGCCACTCATGTAAATGTAATGAGAAAACAGCGTGGTATGGTTTTGTCTATATGCCATGTCGTCAAGCGTCACGAGAATGACTTGGAAAATCACGAGCTTGCCGAATTCGAGCACCTGTCATGCAGTTGATTGCTAGTAGAATATGATTGGTTACAGGTTCGGTTGAGTAGTACGAAAGCTATTTCATTGCTGTTTGGCAGAATAGTCAATACTATGTTACTCATTACCATGGACAGGTCAATGCACTACTACCTGAGGCCTTGTGGCTTCGGGCAACAGTGAATGGAGCTGTTCACGGTACCTCGAGGCATAATTTTGACTATTTACCAAACAGGCATGAAATAACAGGACAATATCCATGTTACAGAAGAGTATTACCAAAGTCGCCATAATCAGTCATGAATACTACACTCATCCGATGAATGACGATGGAATTATCTATGTACATTAAGTCATCTCTTAGTGGTTTCAAAGCGGTACAGAGCAAAACCTAAAAAACGGTTAAAATCAGATCTATCAACAATAAATCAACAATTCTGCCTTATCTTAGGTGTGGATGAGCGCACTAGCTCCTTGTTGAACGCACTAGCTCCATGTCGAGCGCTCTAGCTCAGGCAGAAATTTTGTCAATATTGTCCAGGAACGTAATCTCCACCCACACTTTTTTGCTTATTTGTGACTTGTCATGCTTGAATTTACCAGGGATGGTGCTTTAGAGGGTCTGAACGCTATAGTTTGGACGGAAAATGAAAAAAATCGAGTACCCAAATCTCCATATTGACAGATATTAGTGGATTTTTAGTTCGGTGTTTCTAACATTTGCCACAAGTTAGTTCAAGCCCTGCACATTTCTGCGGCGAACTCCGACGAGGAATAAAGCTGAATCATATCTACACACAATAGTATCGGCAGTTGTTTCCTGGGATCGCTAATAAAGAAATAAAAATTGATAAAATTCTTCAAGACCTACCTTTGTTTACTGATTTTCTGTCGACAGCACTAGCTCGCGACTTCCCGGATGTGACGAGGGAACGAAACTCCATTGACTCATTCTGGAGCTAGTTCCACTGATTACCACCCGTGTTCAAGCTAACTGAACTATTTTTTATCAAATCGCTGTAAAAGGAATAAAACTATTCAATGATAAAAACTATTTAGTTACTTTTGGTTTAAAGTATAATTTTGGTTTCAATTTAGTTGTATTATTAATGTGATTATTACAATGCGCATGTGTCACTGAACGTTAAATCGTTACGTCATTATCGTGGCTTATGCGCCCAGCCTTAATACAATGAATTAGTAATATTCGTCTAACTTAACTCTTGATAGCATATCTCCTAGAAGGGCATGAAAAGCCAATCTCGACCGTATTATTAAAGTGATGTATATCGAATTGCGCGGAAACCGTAATAATACGAAGAAAACCAATAACTGCTGTTCCATAAAAGCTTTCAGCAACTTCTCAACGAAGGGTGTAATTGGGAGCCATATATAACAAAGCAACTTATACTTTCCGGAGGCAAAGTTTAATTGGACACATAATGGACCAGACTGCGATGTAAAATCAATTCACTGGCTATCTAACTATGTTTTATCCCAATTCTATAATGCAGTGTCTAACTTTAACATGGAAGAGATTATCAACTAAAACTAACCCTAGTCCCTATTTGAATAATCGTTTTAGCTATACCCCATATTATACTCTATGTTGTAAATATATATCATAAAGTATGATTTAAGTATAAATTATATTTCATCCTGTAAAGCAGCGCAATACAGTACCGTCCATTAGTTAAGATCTTATTTCGTTTTCCATCCTGTCTATCGGCCTCGAAAACTCATTCAAGAAAATTCTCAAGTCGTCAAGTAATATATATTTCCTTTTCTGGAACTATTTAACTAGGCAAACGACTTATCCGAACTTTGTGAGCATTTTAGTTCATATGTACTTCTAAATTTCATCATTAATAAAAAATCATCTAATTAATCCAAACAAGAAAGAGAGTCTGAAAGCTCTGTTTAATTTATCAGAATAAAGACCAGTCAAGCAAATATATCAGCCTACGTACCAGGAAAATCTGGTCAGCGAAGTTTGTAATCTTATTTCAAAAGATTATGTCAATACGTCTAAACTGGCTTCATGCTCTTAATATAAACTGAGGCTATTAAAAGTCAATGCCATATCAATTATTGTAAGTTACACAACTCATTTACAACTCAAATAAATAATTGCACTAGATACTGGGAAAAGAAATTAATTAGCGCTCCAGATAAGAAGGGGTGTTTACAGGGATAGTTCAGAGATGTGTTTTTTCTTATTTCTCGATGAAAACATGTTGAGACCCCTCATTAGAGCCGTCTCAAGAATCTTTCGTCACAAAAACACACGTGCATTTGTTTGTCCTTGGGTTTAATCTTATTTGGCTGGTCAATGCATATATTGACTAATAAGTGGCGACCGGTCAGTTCCAGACAAAGCTTTTCCCGACGTTTAGACATGCTGAATACAGCTACTTCGTTGAATTGGGACAGTGAAAGAAGGCTTTTTGTTTAAAGGAAGGGGTGGACTTTTTTTAGGAAGATTAGCTTCAAAAGTGTCATTCTGTCTCTTGATCACACAGCATGAACACTTCCAGTCAGCCAATGAAATTATCAGAAGTGTCAATTTCGGTCAACTGACAGGCTGAACAAATTTTAACATCTTACCCTGAACAGGTATATATGCTATGACAAATGAACCAGACCCCCGGCAGAGAAATCCTGCCTTAAAGGTGAATGGGTTCACTTTCAGCGGAAGCGACGCTTCATTTTACTTTACTTTTCAACGGGGGAGGTAAACCCTTCAAAGAAAAAAAAAGGTTCTCTGGGAGCAAATTATTTCCTTAAAGAGCAGACCCGTTTCCAGAAGAGTTTTCATCGGTCAGGGAAGCAAACAGTAAATCACAAAATTGTCTTCTCCTGAAAAAATAACGAAAAGCATGAAGGTGCCGTTTCAAATTTCTTCTCCTTTCGGTGTCTTGGATTGGTAATGCTTTATGGATATGGTCTTTCCTGAGTATTTTTGTCTACAGTTTAACATCTAAGTCCAAAAATTACAGTACAAAATTATGAGACAGTAATGTGGGGATTATAAGATTTGCTTGATTAAAGAAGAACTGCACTGTCCGTATATGAGAAATGACTGATAGAGCCACGACGCACTTCTTAATATACATCAAAATAAAACTGAATATACATCATATATAAGAAGAGTGCAAATGCAACATGAACCTAGTACCATTTTAGAGGATTCGCCATAAAAACTCGCGCTAACTCTCCTTTTAGCGGATAATGTGTGAACAGAATCAAAATACATCATGTAAATTGTGCATAATGAAATCAAAATGTCAATAATTCTCAGAGGCATGGTGCTGAATACGATACAAATTGCATTACTATATGTGAGCCGCTTATTTAATATCATGTTTGTAGATTAATCGAGCATAAAAGTACATGCTATTTTCAAAACCGTCCCCTTGGAGTTGACAGATACAGCGTCCGTACTAGTCATATAGCCTTTAATATCAAAAGTGTCACAAAACTATAAATAAGGGTACCAAGGATAGGCCGCAATAATAAAACGCAGTCACCAGGACATAGAAAGAAGAGACAAGAAGACGACAAAACAATAAAACGTCATAATAGATAAACTCAGTCCAACACAGATAAACAACTCATCAGGCACATAACGTTGAATCAAGATTGAATTAATGTTGATTCTACGAAGTGTTGAATCAACGTTAATTCGATGGAGTATCTACTTTATGTGCTTGTTGGGAACACTTTCTTCATTAACCAGCTTTACACATAGCAATACACAACTTTCTTTTTTCATAAAATGCGTTAGAAGCATTTTGGCCATTTTGGTTGCCAACCGTTATGACTATCTGTCTGTTATATGGTAATTATTTATACTAAAGAGCAATTAGGAAGAAACTGTTCGAATTATCTATTTTTCTTGCAGTGATAGAGAACAGGCACAGTATAAAACTATTGAAAACCGCGTCAAAAGTTCACAGGTCCTTTTCTCTACATGAGATATCTTTCTTACTTTCTAAATGATGAAATTTTCTGTGATGTCCTCGATGATTTTATTCATTTTCAAAATAAATTTAAAAACTTGGTTATAACATTTGTTTTAATTTTAAAATTCTATCTAAAATATTTCACATTTAAACAATAACTTAATGTTGGATAATACAGCGGAACTGAGCCATCCATTTAAATTTAAAACAAAATGTTAAAATTAAATGTTAAAAGGTGAAAAATACTTTTTATTTTTTCCCTTTTTCTTCTTTCTTGTGAAAACAGTCACTATCAGAGACCTCCTGAATAGATTTAGAGCTTTAATTTTTAGTGTGATTTACTGACAAGTATGTACATTTCAATTTGAATAATTTTAAACAAAAATTTGAATCTAAGACTTAACTGCTTTGAGTTGCGAATATTAATAAAATTTTGAATTTGCTAGTTGTAAATAGTGTAACTGATGCTATATTGCAAATGTTTACTTTTTTGGAACTTCGATCTAAAGGATATTCGACAATTTAATTTTCTAAAAATTCAATGTTCATCGATGACAACATAGATAACTTTATGCATATCGATGAGGCAGCTCAAAAGGACTTTACAAGTTTAACTCTTAATATCTCTAATATTCTTTATGATAATTGACGCGGTTTTCGATATTCAGTTGCTTACAGCAAAACACATGCTGTTTAAGATGAAAACTATTCCTCCATAATTGCCCTTTGAAGAAACGATAGCGCCCTTGAATCACATCGCTTTTGTGTTTACTTTTGCAGACCCTGGAATCAGAAACAAATTTTGTTTTTGTGGAAAACAAAATTTTCATTTTCTCTTCTTTTGCCAACTTCTGAAATACCATGCATATCAACCGACAGAGCGTCATCAAAATAAAAGGCGCAACCGAAAACCTTTATCCTACAGTGATGCAAACTGCGACTGTTATTCCACTTTGAGAGCTGCAGCGGTGTTAACTACGCAATGAATATCAAAAACTGCTTCGTCACAGTGTTGAAACTGCAGAGGTATATCATTTTACAACAGATTTCAAATATCATCAATTAATAGATCTGGTTTTAGCTGTTTTGTTATGCAATCTTTTGGGTCTATATAAGTAAGCTCAAACTTATTTCATTTATTTTTCATTTTATTATCTTTTCATTCATGTTACAATTTTATCTTCTTTCAGATTCTCAGAACACATCCTTTTCGACAAGTGGAAGGAAAGTCTGATACGTGAGGCGTTATTCAATGTAATCAAAAATCAAAACGTTCGATAGCGAGTTATAGGGTTAATGATGACCCAACCGCTGCACTTGTCCCATTAGATGCACAATGTTAAAATAACGTTGACTCTACATGACATTGCGTCGTACTATGCGGGCTTCTACTCGTGTCCATCAACAAATCAACTTCAAAACAAGAAATTTATCAGGGAAAGTTTCTAGTACTTATTTACTACCAGAAGCTAGAAAACAGCAAAACGTCCGCATGATTATACATAAAATGAGCTCAATCTTGAATCAGTGACTTATGGATATTCCTTTAAAAGGCTACGGTATGTTTCAGCTTCTCGAGTACAGTATGGGAGATCAATATCTCTGTGATGGAACGTAAAAGATATAGGATATAACGAAAACTGTTATTTGATCTGGAGCTCTTCCTCAAATAAAGCCATGACGCTCAGTTTACATTTATATTGCACTTGTTTATTTTCCTAGTTAATTCGTTTCAGCTTGGGGAAACGTCGATACTGTACCGGCAGATGTAATTACACACCAGTTCTCAAATAAAGGAATTGATTATGGGAGCTTTCATAGAATAATTACTTCAAAGTGGTGAAAAAAAGGCATGAAACTGCTTTCAGTTATATGGTAGGCAAACAATAAAGAGTGATATATGTTCGCTAGGTACTATGTCCGAAAAAGTTAAATATTACTTATCAATGATAATCGGCACTGACTTGAGAAATAAATTAATATATATCTCACAATCAAAGTGATCACAGAGTATTTAGTGCAAAATATTACAAATAGAGGTCTATCAAATAGTTGCAAAATGAGTAAACACTTAAAAATTAGTTCAATTTCACCAATGCAAAATCGTAACTTACCTAGTTCATCACAACGGAATTATTTAAAAGACATTTAGTTATTTTCAACAGCAAAATACACATTAGCATTCTTACTGACAAAGATAAATTAGACTATCAAATGTAGTCTAGCTGTGCTGATATATTTACAATGGAATAAACATCTTCAAATTTCAGAAAATGCAATTCATTTTGCATCAGCTATCAATTTTCATCTGACAGAAGGCTAGATAAGACCGGCAAATATGCAAATAAACGATTATTTCCAGGAATATTTAGTGACTGCATTTAAATTTCTATCAGTCATTATAATGTATAACGAAATGAGAGTGTTTGCTTTTAAATCTAATATCAACAAATAAAACAAGAACTTTTGAATAGCAAATTGTTACTAGCCATTTAGAAGAAACCAGTACATTTAACTTACCACATCATACGCATGGAGATAAATACAAGTTACTATAACGGACAATCGGAATATCAATAAGTGTGTGGAAAAACTCATCTAGCATGTGTCATTAAAACTGTTCATTAATCATCAAATGTGTCATAATGAAACAACGATAGGAATTATTACATAGTGTATACTGCCTCAGTTCCATTAACATCTGGCTTATACGAGAGTACTGATACTGTTCTCTTAGCAGTTGATTAAAGGAGCTTACAATGATTTTTTTCAGTGCATCAATGATGTACTTGAAAATAAATTTCGAAGAGATATTCATCGCTTTTTACGTAGTAGTATGGCTTTACGTTTTTCAAGCTTCTGAACGAGTTTGCATGAAAAAGTGAATTGTTTAAGCAGTTTAAGCAGTTTAAGGGAGTGTTTATCACTTGTCATTTCGGATTAGAAATACTTTGATAATCAATGTTATTGTGTTTCAATGTCTTTCTTACTCATTGTAAGGATGGTATCAGTGCGTGCGGATTAGACTTTCAATATAAAATTCTCGTGATCAGGAAAACTGAAATAATTAGCATCAAAGAGATATCAGCATGTAAGTATAATCAATATGAGAGAGGAGTCAAAATCAATACCTTTGAAAACGTACTACTTGTAAGGGCATTACTGGTCTGTTTCAGTGACATTAATTTAGTTTCCAACGACGGATATATCGCAGAGGCAAAACCTAAAAGTGCAAAAACGTCACAACAGGACACAGGATTAACAAAATTTTAATGGCAAGCTTTTTCCATACAAAAAGACTACAATTTGCATAGTATTCACGTTATTATATTTGGAGTAAAATTAGAAAATATATATTGAATGAACAAAAGAGCATCCAATGCGAACCGATAAATTTCCGATGTAATCTGTTGTAAATTCAATTTATGATGACCGTTAATTAAATCAACTAGGTAACGGCTTGATCTCATCGACCACATATTACGAAGCTATATGTTTTCCTTTAAAAACGTGATAGTACACTACCATGTACAGCCGTTTCCTAAGAACAGGATTTAGTAAATAAGAGAATATTACGACGAAAATGGATACATCTGTAACGCCAGAGGACAGTTATCTAGAAAGTCTTGAGGTGGAATCTTCAACTTCATCCTCTATTCAGGTTCAATGGCAGGTGCAAGGTGCAACAGTGGCATTTATAGATGGCTTCCGAGTACATTACCAGAAAGTAGCAAGTACATATATACAGTATGGGCCGAAACTGCCAGCCACTGCCACCGTCTACCAGATCCAAAATTTAGTAGCAGACACCTACTACAAGGTAAATTATTATGGTGGACCGCGCCATGCGGTTATGTGTTGTAGCAGATATTCGAAGAATCTTTCAGTCTTTGGGCACATACATTCTGAAAATGGGGTTTGGCTCTTCGAATGTACAGAGTATCGCATCACGGCCTATAGAGCGAAAAGCAAAGATACTGATCATAATAGGTACAAAGTGTTACTATAGCCAATAAACCAACATTCGTGGGGTAATTTAATAATCATAATAAGTTTTATTTTCTTCATTAAATCAGATCGTCCTTTTTTAAGTCTTTTTATATACAATCATTTCGACTTAATTCAGCTCTGAACAGATAGACACTGTGGAAGCAAGGAAAACACCAAACAAAAGAAAATGGCAGACATAACTCTAACGTAGTATGAACATAACAATACGCCGACTTCTTGTAACATACAATTTGGTCCACCATGTACGAAAAAGGTAGAATATTATTTTCAGTATATTGATGGCTTTAAAGTAAAATTAATAACCCGAGTAAAATAGTACATATATGATGATAAATTTTACCGCAGCTATGAATATCTGTAAAGTCAGGTTCATAAGTTTATTGTAGTACATTCCCCACCAAAGTTTCTACCATGTGTGTTTGAGCTATGCATTTACCAGGTTTAACTCTTTAAGCCCCAGTGACGAAATTAGCAAAATTTGAAAACAGCGTAGATCCTGATGAGGCGGCTCATAATGAGCCGCCTCATGTGGATCTACACAGTTTGCCCTCTAGTCTTTGAATTCTCAATATGAAATGTCTTGGACAAGGATTTTTTTTTTAATTTTTGCAGACGTAAATTTTGTCGTCTGGTTTTTGGTACTGAAAGAGTTAACAACTAGGTAGAGGTGCTGTATGTCCTTTTTCATCCAACGCTGAAAAATAATGTTTATTTTTCCTCTCCAATACTTGACCTAAATTGATTATTCACACACATAATAGATAAATGGAACAACGGTCAATCAACTGCTGGCAAGCTGGAATTCTCTTGCTTTCAAGTAAAAGCTTTTATCTAGGTTTGCTATTTTGCCTTTTTGTGAACGTTCGCACACCATGTGCTTTCAAAATGGGCTGTTCACCCGAGTCATACAAGCTTCATTACAATATCTCATATGGTTAAGGCGTTAGTGGTGAACATGACTGCTACCTACATATTAAACCAAATATAGGCACATTATTCATAAAAGTAAGTTAGCAAGAACTACATTTTTGTTCATGATATATTGTTTCGATCAGATATACATTACCTTTTTTCACATTTCGAAAAGCATCGCAGGAGATAATAGATATGAGCTTCAAATTGCCTTTCAAATCCTGATCTATTTGTTGTATGTGTATCATGTTGTAAAATTATTCTTTGAATAAAGTAGTGTTTAAACCAAAAGTACTCTGAGCCATTAAAAACTTAGAGGTTTAACAAGAAAACAACTGTATACACCAACAACGACAGACAATGCAGAAACTAAACAAGCCAGTATCGCCATTGTTTCATGCGAATATCGGCCGAGCAAAATTCACATTAGAATCTATTTCAAATGGTTTGAGGGCTACAGACGGCATATGAATACATAGAGTAATGTACAAAACCAACCACGACAGGTAATTCCAAACGAAAGTAAGCTAGTGTCCCTGATTTTGACTGATGTATACCCTGATTTTGACTGAAGTATACTGTCTTGACAAGATATACACTACCATGGACTGCAAGTGCATGGGAAATCTTTGCACTATATTCAAGGGGCTGATAATTTTATAAGTTTCTAAGCCCTCTTGAGACTTTGAAATGATACAAAGGTCACCATAACCCAATATATCCCACACCCTGCCTAAGTGATACTCCGTTGTAAGTTAAGTATGACTCCTACATAAAGTTCGGGAGCCTGGATGCAGATAAAGACGTTTTTCTATCGCATCCTTGACCTTGAAAATAGTCAAGGTCACTAAAATCTAAGCAGTTCTGCCCACTCTCCAGTTAATGACTCCATGCTGATTTAGTAAAAGCCCAGGATTTCGTTCAGAAGATATGGTGTAAACGAACAAGTTTTAATCATTTTAAAGTTTCCTTCGACCTTGAAAATGCGGCAAAGGCTATCAAAATCTAACAACTTTTTGCCGATTTCCAAGTAATATCCAAGTTTGTTCGAATTCATCGATGTCATCAGGAGATATGGGGCAGAAGGGATTTTCAATGTACAGAATCTTTTGAGCTCTTGAAAATGGAGACAAGATTCTGCTCTCCCAACCCCACATACCCCAACCCCAGCCCTCACCCAATGATGTATATGTGCCTGTCTGGTCACAAATCCATCCATCCCTTCAGGAGACATGGTGCAAGCAATAAGCTAAGCCGACGCAGACGGAAATATGACACACATCAAAACAATAAGTCTCCAACCAGCCCCTGGTGGCCGAGCTGGGGTTAAGGCATAAGAAATCCACATTTATCAAAATGAGTCTTTGAGCTCAGAGATTCCGGTTGTCTTTACATTCAGACATTCAGCAATTTTTATGTCATTTTATTTCAAATGAGGGGCAGACAAACAACAAAGATAGAAATTTTGACATTGGTAGAAAGGATGACTGTATGCTCGTATATATTCCTGGGGTAAGGTGAACAAACGTTTAATCATAGCAGATAGCGTTTCTCTACTTCCAGAATTACCAGTAAGTTTAAACTATATTCATTCCTTTAACCGCAGATTTTCACGGCGTAATCTTTTTTCTCAGAAATTTCTGCATCTATATAGCCATACCGTTAGGGTCGATAACTCTTTGAAGCAACGGTTTGACGGTATATGCCAGCTACGGCTCCTCCAATTATTTTGACTACTTTCACCAAGATAGTCCAAGCAATAAAGAAACCAGATCCCAACGTTTGGGCCAGTTAAGCGCTTTTCACAAAGTTCATGAACCGGGCCTCGACATATTCACAACGAGAAGCTTAGGAATCTGCCTAGTCGGGCATCTTCGTTGTTAAAATAAACTGTCATTGCCCAAACATGGAGGCTGCACATGCAATAAGGTTCAACTCATCCAAGCGGCTTCGGATGAATACATATTTAAAAACTTTTAAGCACGAAAATATTTCCTTGCAGAAGAAGATATTCGGGTGAGATAACCCTCTGATTATATACTAGAAATATTCTTTTACTTTGATTATATGTATTAAGTTTCCTCAAGATAATTAATTAAAAGAACTCTAAACTAAAATGGACTTTGGAAGACTTTGAGACAGTTTCACAGACTGGGCTGATGTCTAGGTTGACCGTAGTCTGCACTGGGCGCACATGCCACTTTGTTGGTTTTCTCGTGTCGCGGCTCATAGTTATGGTTTATCTGAACACAATTGATCCTGAGGCCAAAGGGTCGTGGTCGGCCAATGGTGCTGGGTTATTCTCAGTGTCGGTTGGTTGGTTGGTTGATTTGATGCTTAACGTCCACGGTAAACAACTATGGTCATGTCGGGACGGTCAGTTAACCTAACCACACTATTCCTGGGCAGGCTTAGACCTCCTAAGCGGTTAACCAGTACTAAGTGCACATACTTTCGCCAGTAACTGACTATTGCCCTTCTTGAATCAGCGGAAGGAGAAACGAGACCGGGATTCGAACCCAGGACCTCTGACTTACGAGTCAAGTGCCCTACCGATTGCGCTACCCGGCCCGGCTCTCAGTGTCGGGGTTTCCAACTAATTTGCATAATAGTAGGTCAAGGGCTTACTAAGCTTGCAGTAGATGCGGGCATTTTTTCTATCATATTTCTTTTCTGTCATCCCCTCTTTGGAAGACGGCTCGTTATAGACTGAAATACTGTCTCAAAGAGCCGTTAAACCCAAACCAAAAATATTTCCCAGGTAATATTTTCCACAAAAGCAGCCAATCAGGTAAGTTACGTACTGGATCTGTTTGCTCTCTGGTGACCACAGAAATACTTACACACTCCAACTAATTCTTCTTTTTGTAGAACATTCAGTCCTTGGAACAAATTTTAGTTTCACGTGTCCCTGGAGGCTACATAATGAAATTTGGTTCCAATCAGTCCTGATGTTTCGATTGAGGAAATATTTGAACTTGTCGAGGATGATCCAAAACCTATCGGCTAGGTGAGCTAAAATCAGGCGTAAAAACCCATTGTTCAGCTAAAGTCCAAAAAACTGACACAAAACTGCATGCGAGCATGAATAAGTTATAAGTGTAGTATGATAAGTTGCTAAACGTAGCCAACTATTGGAAATACTGAAAATGTCAAATGCAAACTAACGCTTTTAAGGTTTTAATGATAGAAGACTGCTGTATACGGATGCTTATCTTGTAGACAAAACTCTGACTATATTTCGCTCGACAGCTTTAGTAAAATCGAGTTACTTTTATTAAAGATTTACTCCCTTTATAATAATAACAAAAATGATTTGATGAAATATTTCATGCAATACCTCCAACATGGTCTAACTATACATTTGGATTAGAGTTTAGATAATGATATTTGATAAAAGTGACTTTAAATGAAAAATAAGATAAATTTTATACAATCGCGGACCGCGGTTGAAATCGCATTATTGAACAAAAATAATTTATTCATACGTCACAATCACGTGCACGAATAATAAAAATACCTCTACAAGATCACATGACACACGTGGTCAAAATCGATATTCTTACAGACCGTGAGGAACTAGGTAATTTGCATTTTAATTTGAAGATTATTTTTCACTCCACATTTATCGAATAAGCATGCATTTTTTCAAAACTTGTACGGTTAATTATGAGACTATTACATATTGTCTAACGAAATTTTGTTAAAATATTCGTTTCTGAAAACATGAAATAAACGAGGGAGACAATCTTTAATGAAGCATGAAAAGAACAGGCTTCGTTAACAGACTGTTCTATCTTACTCATCGTTCGGATAAAACCTGATGTTCACCATTGCCGTATGGCTATATACGTAAATTAAGTATCAGTTTCATAAAATTGAAACATAAGGCCTTGAAAGGAAACAGAATTACAGAAAGTGATGGACGAAAGGACAGACTGACAGTTGTAAACCAGTATTAACCCGTTTTTTTTTTTTCATTAAAGAGGGGTACAATGCATACCGATATCAAACGTTCAAGCGCTTCATTATCTAATAATAAAAATTCTGAAGGCAGAGTCAGGAAAGCTTAACAAATGCTTTTTCAGTTTGTGATGCTCGTTAATCTGCGTATTACCATTGTAACGTCAAGCTTATGACAAGTATTCTGTAGAAAGTGGTGTCTCGCCTGTCAGCCAATTGTCACAATACAGAGCTAAGATGATACACATTTATAACCAATGTTAATTGGCTCTTCAATGGACAAGCATTCCACTTCAGAAAAGGTCATTATTTACTAGCGCGCAGTGTGTGTGTTGTGGGGTGGAGGGGGGATCTGGTACTTAAACCCTGCTCTGTTGTGGAATCAATATGCTTTTCGGACTGACGTTTGGGCCATGTAATAACACGCTTTTTGTGCATTTGACTGCAATATGTTCAGGCTTTTTGGTATTTTGCTCCCCCTCCCCATATCCTCTCCCTTTCTACAATATCAGAATCACATTTCGGTCATATATACTTTAGCCTTTAATTGTTTATCTAATATACAGATCTTAGCCGCTGCAGTTCTTCTGATAGGACTCCTATATAAAATGCCTAGGGTGTACAATGGCACAATTACATCTAATATTTATAGAATATGCTGAGAAGTTAATCAGGTCATCTATACCTTAGTCCACTGTCATTCTATGTCATATCAGAGCTCCAGATAAAGTTTGGTTTTGATGATAATTATGAGATAATGTTTTTTTATTTCTCAACAAAACATACAGGATCGTCGAAACGGTTCCAGTGATGGGTCACAAAATATGAGTTTATGAAAAAATGTTTAAAAAAAAACAAATAACCAATAAACTGTCTCTGTTACGATTGTCAAATATACAGATACTGCCATGATTGATGCCTGTGTTAAACGTCTAATACAGATAAGGGTCATACTTTAAACACGTCTTTTCGTAATTTGCAAAGTGAATAATGTTATCAACACCTCAGTCTGGTGTTTTCTATTCTTTGGTGTGTTCCTTGCTTCCAAAGGATGATACCTTTTAGAACATATTTATCTTCAATGCAGCTGGTATTTGTGCCGTGTGGCGGCCGTAAAACGTCTCCCCGTACATCATCGTTGTGCAGATTATATTTTCTGGTCCTTTGGGATCATTGAGTTCATTTGAGTAATTTTGAAAATAGAGTTCCGCTTTAGCCGAAACTAGAGGGCGTGGTTGGTGTCGCACATTTCATTACTAGTCATGAACAGACTCAATTAAACCGAGTCTGCTATTTTCTATTCTTTCGTGTGTTCCTTGCTTCCAAAGGATCTTACTTGTCAGAACATATTTATATGCTTACCAAATATCAGAAGCCAAACTCTTGCTGTTTGGTTTTTGGTGGCATGATATACCCTAGTAAATGCATACGTTTGAAAAAGACATAATTTGACAGAAACTTTATAGAATTCGTTCAAAATGTAATCAGGTCATCTGCACCGGGTAAAAAAGAACTGTGCCAATTAACATGACCCTATCTTAGACCGGTTTTACATGTATTTCGTTGATAAGGCTTCGTTCTTTATTGAAAAAACAATGGGCAGAAATATACAGAAACAAATCGAGATCAGAAAGACGCAAAAGAATATTTGGCCGCTTCTTTCTCATGAGCATTCCATATACAAAATTTCAAAATCCTTGTATAGACCATTCTTGATTTTCACAAGTGCCAAAAAAGTTAAACGACCGATCTACAGATACAAGAAAGACCCAAACCAGTTGGATTGATTGATATATGACCTTCAACTTCAAAGAAGAAATTTAGAGTCCTGTAACGGCCGTGAGAGTGAAGTCTAGGCTGCATATTTTTCAATAAATATGGCTAAAATGGCTAATACTTCCATCCCAAACATTTAGTCAATTTTGAAGGAGTTATATAAGGAATATCTACAAAGATTCCAATTCAAGAATGCAAAATGTAAATCGTTATCGTTTTCCACACCGCCCCTTTTTCGCGGAACATAAATATCTTAATAGTTCTTCACTTTGCCAATGGAAGCCAGCTGGGTATTGCAACAGACTGTAAATAATATCGGTCAACTTGGATTTGACAAAAAAAAAAAACATGCTCTTTCGCGTAATTTTGCAAAGGTTAACAAATTTTTAACCCAAAACAATATAAGAAGCAAAGTCGTGAAAGCCAGAATCTTCCCCTTTATACGATTTTCTTTTTCTCTTCACCAACTAAAGATCCTGCCTGTAATTTAACTGAGAACCCCGAGTAGCTCATTAGGTTAAACGCTGGCCTGCTACACTAGCGGTTTCGGTCCCGCTGGCGGAAGTTTTGCCAACCGTATACGGGGTTTCACTGCACACAGCTATTTCTTATCATTCTCCCATATTCTGAGATGACTGAAATACTGCTGGAAGTGACGTATAATCGTTCCATTAAAATAGAAACCTCTCAAATGCTGGAAGTATGCATTTCAACAAGTTCTACGAATAAAATCAAATACTATTTATCAAATGGTATTCAAGAACAAGTATCTTTCATGGGTGTGAGGTACACAAACATCGTCTCTTGGGATCATTGTTCTACATCACTCGGCAAGCCTCGCGATGCAGAACAATGACCCTACTGAAGGATTTTTCTATCCACACCTCATACAAATGAAATATACTTCTAACCTCATACAAATGAAAGATACTTCTAGCCTCATACAAATGAAAGATACTTCAAATCTGTGTTAAAATAAGTGTTGTTGCGCTCTGTTGGTATTATTTTCTCATTTCATGTTGAAAGTGGGGTGAGCATTTCGACCGTCGTATCCTGAGCATTTCCATATTCGGTTTCACTGAGTCGATACTAGACGACGTGGTATAGTTTAACGGTCACATCACTGCTCATAAAAAGACTGAATAAAGCCGAGTCTTTTACTGTTATTTTTATTATTATTATTATTATTATTTGTGTGTGATTCTTGCTTCCAACAAATCCAGATTTTTTTTCACCGAATTTATCATGAAGCGGAGAATATCTAAACAGTCACCATGACACCTTTGATATCGGTCCTCTGAGTCTCTTGCAAATCTATATTCGTTCAAAATATCTCTTCTTGATAACTAACTTCAATGTGTCAGGACTCTAGTCATTTACATTAAAAATATTCTATACCTGTCATAGATGTAGTAATTGAAATGCATGTTTCCTTGCTACCTGATACAGAAAGGCGAATTTTGTGTACAAGAAGAGCGTCGGGTGCGTTTTTTTTTTAATATTGTATATTGCAGATGTAGGATCCTAACAAACGAACTAATGATGTAAAGAAAATGATGAAAAGAAAAGAGAGTCACAATCAAAAATCTAGTCCTCTTCTGGGCAAATAAACAAGAGAGCGCAGTCCTATTCTGGACAAATAAACAATCAGAGATCGGTATCCTCTACTGGACAAATAAACCATCAAAGATCACAGTCCTCTTCTGGACAAATAAACAACTTGTTTATTAATCCAGAAGAGGACTGCAATCTCTCACTGTGGCACTCTTTCCATTTAATTCTTTACAATTTTAGTTTCAAGGACAACATGTTTTGAATAATTCTCTATTTAGATACGAGGGGCGTTCGGAAAGTTATGCAAATGACGTAGTTTCTTGGTAACCGCCATATAGACAGAACTTCTGATAGCAAGAACACATATCATTGTAAACACAATATGTAGTGCTTTCAGCATATACATAGCATTTGTACCCAGTATGCCGAACGCCCCTCATATGTTACACCGAATCTTTTTTTGAAACAAGGAGTACACGGTGTAGCAATAAGTATCCGCAGAAGTAGGAATTATGTTTTACTGTAAGCTTATAATTTAGATATTACATTGTTATCATGGTGTCAAATGCCTTATCATAAAGTTGTTAACATTCCATGATATTTGATAATTTTGTGTGTTTGTGCTGAATAAAATTTGTCATTTGTCATTTCTTCTTCCAGGTGTGCTTAGTAACCTACAGGAATGACACTAATCCGTTACGACAGTGTGTCGATGCTTCCACAACGAACTGGCAGCTACCAGTATCAATTGGCAGTAGTATCGGTGCAATACTCGCACTGTCAATTATTGTGCTCATTGTGTTGTTATCAAGGTGTCAAATTCCATACCGGTACAGGAAGAAAATTAAAACTGAACCAGGTAGATATGATGCAATGTCATCTAATTATCATGATGAACATTATGACTTCAGTGAAACGGTAACTCAAGGCAACGAGGATGACTATACGTCAGAAATGGACCCAGATGACAGTGGATTATATGAATTAAGTCACAACGATCAAAAGTATCCACGAAGGCCTGGTGAACGTTACAGTTGTGCCAATGGAAATGTCAGGACTCCTATAACACCGCATGCTCATTTACTGAATCAAAAAAGACATTCTCTTGGTAGAATACACATTCATGGACATTCCGGTCATCATAACAAGCCAGTTAGAGCTTTTTCAATTCAAACAGAACATCCGTGTTCACCACTTGCAAAGGAATCTCCTCGCAGACATTCCACAGACAAAGAATGGCGCCAAACTGATGACGAAATATCGCAAACAACGTTAAAGGCTTCCCCGAATCCGACAATGACTGAATCGCTAGGACAGTTTCACAAACCTAAATGTTTATATCAAAAGGAAATAAGTCCTTCGAAGCGAGATAAAGTTTTACAAAAACAAAGATCGATTGTTGAACATGACGACCCTTTATTAAGCTCACAGCAAGCTCAGGAATTTCTTTACATCGACGAAGTTCCAGAAGCTTCAAAAACGCTTGCATCAAACTCAAACGAAATGTCACAATCGATTAAAGGTACGCTACAACTGAACGATGTTTCTTTTGATGATCTAAGTGACTTTGGTGCTGCTGCAAGTCAAAGGGACCCACCATGTATAAAACTGCCAAAATCTGTTGAAATGGCATCGAAAGGTAGACTGAAATTGCTTCATGGCCACAGATCAATAGAAGAGCACGCGGTCTAGTACTACTTCTTCCAGACACAAATCGTGAAATGCAAATGAAGTATGCAAACTATTGCATGTATATATATTTATATATGGTTGCCGTGCCTCGAGAAACTGTGTTTTATGGCATGATGGAAATAGAAACTCAGATCAGCATGTGCATGTGTACATATCAGCTTTCGCGGAATAGATTCCTTAAGATCCCGAGTTATTGAATCCAATAATGAAAACTCCATTCAGCTTTGCAGATGCATTGCCTGGTTTGAGACTAAGCTATTTGCGCATTTGAACATGCCATAAGTCACCACTGTTCGCGGTGTGGCGCATACAAACTTGTGTATATATAGATTACTACCAACATTTGGTGATAAAGCTCAAATATTTATATTTTCTATCGATAACAAGTAATCCATATAAATTATTTGTTTGCTGCGTTCCTAGCGAACCAAACTTTTGACCCCATTCATAAAGTACATGTAGAGAAGAATAAAGCAAGCTTGTTTTTCTGTTGACCATGCAGGAGAAACGATTTCATCTTTGTCAAATTTACTTCAAAATAAAATTAAGGTCAACATAGGTTTCTGCATTATTCTCCGGAATGAATTAACAAGAGGCCCACGGGCCACAAAGCTCACCAGATCTCTAGCTCAAAATTGCTAACAAATTTGTATACACTCAAAATTGTTGTCAATTCGTACAGGCTAATACAACTACAAAGTCTCAGTCTGACAGTCTGTTGAGTTGATAACAAAATATATAACTATTTTCCATATATTGATTGCAGTAAATGCCATTTTTTAATTTTCCCCATTGCAAGTCAATGCAACCCTAAGCTGCTATAGCAACCAAACTAAAGAGCCGATTTAAAAAAAAAAAAAAAAAAAAAACTAAATAAATAAATTTTCAATCATCCTGCTTAAGGCTACTACATATGAAATCTGGGCCTTATTGGCCAGTGGCTTCTGCGGAGATAAATTTTTTTAAGTATTTTTTTTTCCCATTTTTTTTTTGCATTTTGGTTTCCATGGCAACCAATAAAAGGAGCAGTGGGCAAAAAAAACAACACATAGCTAATAAGAGACTCCTCAAGGAACAACCTATAAAAGTTTTGTCAACATATATGCAATGGCTTGGCAGTAAATGCCATTTTTCTAGTTTCCCCATTATAAGTCAATGCAACTCTAAGTTGCTATAGCAACCAAACTAAAGGGCAGATTTTCATAAAAAACATAAACTTTCAATCCCCCGGCCCAAGGATGCCACAAATGAAATCCGGCCTTATAGCCCCAGCGGCTTAAGAGAAGATAATTTTTAAAATATTTTTTTTTCCTTTTTTTACATTTCGATTTCCATGGCAACCAATAAAAGTAGCAGTGGGCAAAAAAACATGTAGCTGATAGAAGACATCTCAAGGAACATTTCTATAAAAGTTTTATCAACATATCTGCAATGGCTTGGCAGAAAAAGATATTTTTCAATTTTCCCCATTATAAGTCAATGGGAACTCTAAGTTGCCATAGCAACCAAACTAAAGGGCCCATGATCATAAACTACACAAACTTTCAATCCCCAAGCCTGAGGATGCCACAGATGAAATCTGGGCCTTATCGGCCCAGTGGCTTCAGAGGAGATAATCTTTTAAATATTTTTTCCATTTTTTTTGGCATTTCGGTTTCCATGGCAACCAATAAAAGAAGCAGTGGGCCAAAAAACATATAGCTGATAGAAGACATCTCAAGGAATATTTCTATAAAAGTTTTATCAACATATCTTCAATGGCTTGGCAGAAAATGCCATTTTTCAATTTTCCCCATTATAAGTCTATGGGAACTCTAAGTTGCCATAGCAACCAAACTAAAAGGCCAATTTTCATAAAAAACATAAACTTTCAATCCCCCATCCCAAGGATGCCACAGATGAAATTTGGGCCCAATCGGCCAAGTGGCTTCAGAGGAGATGTCGTTTAAAAGTGTTGACGGACGACGCCAGACAGACGACATACGACGACGACAGACGACGACGACGGACCACTGCATATCCTATAAGCTCCCCCGGAGCCTTCGGCTCTGGTGAGCTAAAAACGTCAATGTAGGATGACATGAAATGTAGATCTGGGTATTCATTGTCTGCAAATGCAATTCTGTCGCCTAAAAATAAAATTCCTAACTAAACACCCCCTGAAAAATTTTGAGTAGGAGCACAACAAACATTAGTCATTGAAAACAGCCTTACATATTTATGGAAATAAATTATACCTTGTCACTCTTTTAAACCTTATCTCCATGGAGTGCCGCAAGCAAAGACCGCAGGCCTTCTATGGAACCAAGAAAGAGAGTAGTTAAACGTGAAATTACAAGATACAAGTATCCTAATGTCCTTAAATATTGGAACACCTGAAGCCATTAATTTTCCATGAAAAATGAATGGTTTTAAGGTGTCCTAATATTCAAGCACATAAGGTAATACTGTCAGCAAAACAAACAGCTTCGTCTTCCCCTCGTGAGGCGATCATACTGCTAGATAGAAAGAAATAAACAAAACAACATAGTAACCAAACTGTGAAATACGAGAAAAGGTTATGCGGCCTGTCGCTACAAATGAAAAAATAAACTATATAGTTATTATAAAAATGGTTTTAATAAGCTGAATAAAGTAGTGTACAAAGCATGGGGGCTGGTCAGAAAATTCGAAGACCGGTGTGCTGAAGATATTCAAAATAAACAAGTTGAGCTATATGATTATCTTTCCCTTCAGAAAGGAATTTACAATTACAGTAAAGTCATCCTTTCCCTTCAGAAAGGAATTTACAATTACAGTAAAGTCATCCAACAGTTAAACACGGCAGCCATGCCAAATAAAGACAATCCTGTTTCTGACTTTTATAGGCAAACTTTGTAAACTTTTATCATACAGTTGCATAAATTCCTTCCACACTGTTATTGATAAGTAACAATACTCTGACATATACGAAATATATTGTATTTTAAAACATCTATCGGAGCCACACCTGGGTATGTCACTAAAAAGTCACCTGATGGTGCAAAACTTGCCAATGCAATGACAACTTGACGTGACATAGCCCCATAAACAAGATCGCATGTAGTGAATGTTCACAGTAAGTCCGTGATTTTACCTTACAATTAATGGAGGGACGCACACCTGGAGCCGTATTCATAAAACGACTTAAGTCGTTGCTATGCTGTTGCTAAGGGTAAATTTTTATGTTGGAGATTCCCTACAACTATGAAATTTGCTCTGGAGGAACAGTCTTACAAAGACTGTTCCTCCAGAGCAAATTTCGTAGTTGTAGGGAATCTCCTTTTTAGAAATTCAGCCTTAGCAACATCATAGCAACGGCTTAAGTCGTTTTATGAATACGGCCCCTGTTTAAAGCAGGTGTGGTTTCGGGAAGGTTAATTCCTGAATGCAACGCATTTTGAACAACGCCTATACGAGAAGATGTTTGTTAATATCTGTATGTTTGTTTAACATTTGTACGTTTGTTTTTACCCTTTTACCGAATGGATGCATTTATCAATGTATAGACCGATCTCTTTTTCTTATCATAATACGCTAATTTATTTTTCTTACTTGCAATAAAGACCTAATATAGTAACAGAACTGTGTTGCATTATTGTCTTTTGATCGCAAAGATCTGCCTTATTTTATTCATCAAACATCCTTACAGCATGAAGGCAAATAGACTCGTACGACAGTCCACGTATCCTTGTTATTAAGCAGAAGCATTTCTTTTCGCCCTGAGGTTTCTCGGAATTCATATTGTGATGAAAAATATTTTTGAGAAAATTTCTTTTCTACTGTATGAATTTAAGGTATGTCTCCGAATTTTCAGTGATGCCTTGTTGACATCACTTTGACACCAATATGAATTTATATACAGGTGCGCTGCATTAATTTTATACGTAATGCAAAGTTTTCATAAGTCTTAGCATACCCCTAAGTGCATTCTGACTTCGGCTGAAAGTCTCTGTTGCCAAAAAATCTTACTCTTACCATGGAAATAATTAAAGGGACTCTGCTTAGGATTCCAGAAAAGTTCGCTTTACAGAATATTGGGGAGAAGCGATTTTGCAACCTATCAAAGTTATCTTAACTATATTGACAAGTGCTGAAACGCTTCAACGTAGTTTAAGTCGTTTTTGCGGTGTACAGGATTATGGTTTTGAAAATCCGAGATCGACATTTCAATAACAAATATTCCAACAGGTTATATTTAATGAATACCCGTATAAATTTCTTTACTACAAGAAAAGATTTACCCCTAAAAAGGGCAAGTCGGGACCGTCTTTAAGAAAATTAGCATAGGTCCAGTGCTAGAAACAGTTAAGCTTGCTAATATAATACCTCTACTATCCTATCTGCGAGCTATTTTGCAAAAATAGTTCCAATGCCATAACGCTTGCGGTTAAGCACTGATAACTGGAAATTTAACATGACAGCAAAGAGGGATGGGGTAATTTACCTTTGCTTAAGAAAGTTTAAATGTTGATTTGTTTGTTGTTATTGTTTTTGATTTTTATATCTCCTGTCTCAACCATTTAACATCACTGAACAGCTGATTTCATTTATCCGTTTTAGTTACTGCGAAAAGGTGTAGACAATGCTTGCTGGTAGGTACACTGCTTGGATAAAGGACAGGAAAAACTACACGATTCATATATTTCTATGCGAGGTCGCTACATTTCTATAAACTCATTTCTGTGCTTTGCTAAAGTATTAACAAGCAGAAAAAATGATAATTTTAAGAAAGAATAAAAGACAGCACCTCTGTTTTAAAGCCTGTAATGCAACAAAGAGAGATAAAATAAGGCGTATGGAACACCTGCATAGGCAAAGTGTGTCCATCCCTCTCTTTTGTCCTGTCTGCCAGTAACTGTTGTCAGTGTCAAAATACCGTACAAAGTATTCTTTCAATAGCTCACATATAGGATAAAACAGGCATTCCCTTAACTAAATGTGTATAGCAAGACTAACGATTTTAAGCCCCAGTCACACATTCACGGTTCAGGCCACGGTTCACCACGGTTTCACAAACCGTAGCAAACCGTCGTGATTCGTAGTAGCACCGTAGATGCATCCGTCGTGTTCCGTAATGATCCCCGAAGAACCGTGGTGATCCGGGAGTTGCTACGGAAGTTTTAAACTGTTTAAAACTTCCGTGGTGAGCCGTGGTGGCTTGTGGGTGTGACCTAAACCGTAGCGCAACCGTAACAGAATCGTGCCCGTTCGTAGCGCTACCGTAGGTTTATCCGTGGCTTTCCGTCGGGGTTCGTGGACAACAGTGGTAATTTTGTCACTACGAAAACTTACTTTTTATTCAAGAGAAATAAGTTCCCAGACTCGAAAGTTTATGACCTTGGATTACTTTCCTTTTCAATGCAAAATGCCTACTCACAATTAATTTTTAGAATAAAATTTTAATTTGAGAACCGAATTTCAAAATTTTTGCTGCACATTTTACGAAAAATTTAGTTTTATATAATGTGATAAAATACTTTCCTTGCCTACAAATAAATTAAACATCATCAACAAAAATCATTATCATGACCACCGTTAAACCGTAGACAATCGTATGAGCCCGTGGCGCTACCGGCTGGAGTCGTACTAGCACCGTATCGAACCGTAGTAGCATCGTCAGCTTCCGTAATGCGACCGTGGGATACCCTTCTTGTCCGTAGTGCTGCCGCCTTGCACCGTCGTGAATTCGTAGATGATCCGTACAGACACCGTACAAACGCCGTGAGAAACCCTAATGGAACCCTGGCAAACCGTAGTGATGCTGGATTTTTCTACGGTTCACCCCGGTTTGCCGTCTAGGTCAAACCGCGGTGAATCGTGGTACACCGTAGCCTGAACTGTGAATGTGTGAATGGGGCTTTAGCATCAGGACCTATACTAATTGGCTCCAAAGGTCACGTCTGGCTCTTTTTAAGGGTAAAAATTTTCATGCAGGAAAGAAATTCATTCGAGGTTTCATTAAATATAACATGTTTAAAATTTGTTTTTGAAATATCGATCTCGGTTTTTCATTACGATATTCCTGTGCACCGCAAAAACGACTTAAACTGCGTGGAAGCGTTTCAGCACTTGTCAATATAGTTAAGATAACTTTGATAGGTTGCAAAATCGCTTCTCCCCAATATTCTGTAAAGCGAACTTTTCTGGAATCCTAAGCAGAGTCCCTTTAATTATTTCCATGGTAAGAGTAAGATTTTATGGCAACAGAGACTTTCAGCCGAAGTCAGAATGCACTAAGGGGTATGCTACGACTTATGAAAAAATTGCATACGTATAAAATTATCTTATCTTCAATCCTAGGCAGTGTCCCTTTATTTATTACCATGGTAAGAGTAAGATTTTGACAACAAAGACTTCAGCCGAAGCTAGAATGCACTATGCTAAGACTTATGAAAAATTAGCATAGGTATAAAATTAATGCAACGCACCTGTACATACAGTGTTTGCCATGCCCTGCCATTTTTTTTTCAAATCATTACCTGCTGAAGCTTTTCGATAGAAACTTCAGATTTTCTCAAACAAATAATAACCCTCAAATCATTTAATTCCGTAGTGGTTGATGGTCGTATGCACTTAATGCTTGTCATTGCTACCGAAAGGATCCTACGAATTTGGACATATAGGTTTGAGCAAAGAATGCAGATAGAACAGTCTAATCTAATCAAGACCACACTGTCTGCTATGCCACCTACTGGGAAAAAAGACTTTGCCGTATTAATCCTATTAAACGCCCTAAGGTTTTGAATTCGACGACAGAAGGGGGGGGGGGGGGGTACACCAGCAACTGCCAAATACCTCTAATAAACAGTATGAATGTGAATAGGTATACGTGCTGCCGAGGAAGCACTCCGCTAATTTGCCTCCCTTTTCAGTAGGGGTCAACTCTCGAAGGAAAGCATTTGCTCATCTAGGACCAAATTCTCGCTTTTAAGAGTAGACCCCGGGTCAAATAGCCACCTCATCCATAGAAGCAAACAGAAATTCATGCACTACAAGTTAATATAACATTATTTTCGGAAAAGTGCAGGTGGCGTTTATAGGAGCAGGGGCGTTTATCAGGATTTATACGGTAGTTTCTTTTCCCGACGGTGTACCCATTCACCTAACGGATATCAGTTCAAACACTTCGTCACCACAGAAAGCAGATCATGAAATTAACATTTCAATATGTCAACATAATTACAGTACCAACTCTGACAAGGCGTTTGCACAGTGGCAATCACATCTTAATAACCTGCTTTCCGCTAATTTCTTGGCAGAAATAATCAGCATTTCACACAGGAAAGATATTGTAGGATCCATAACCCAATGCGGAATTAAGGCTCAATCAGATAAAACAAAACTGGAACAATCCACTTTCGCACCTATCTGATAAAATTACATGTATCACCTAGGGTACCAGACAATTTGGCAATAATTCTGGTGTGTGTTTTTTCTCTTATTTCTTCATTAAAACATGCCATGGACCATTATGAGAGAGGCACAGCGAAAATGCCTAGGAACTACAACATTCAGAAGACACAGCCTACCCATGACACATAGAGATTATAGAAACACTTAAGATGTAAACAGTAACTACAACTTCGGAGGATTTGACTACAAAATCAAAAGACCAGCAATGCTCAGGAACAAATATAATCAGGGTCCGAGGTTATAAAACTTGAGTATAACCTCAAACTCAAAATAAAGCACAGTGATTGACTGCTTCCGAGCATGTGCTCGGAAGCAGCCAATCAGTGTGCTTTGAGTTTGAGAATGTACTCAAGTTTTATAACCTCCGGGCCAGATCCCATTTCCTGACCTCAATCCAAAAGGGAAAAAAGTATAAGGAGAGACAGAGAATAGATCAGCTTACTGCAATTTTTCAGCACTTTTACAGTAAACTTCTTTTAATAAAATCAAACAAAATGGCATGTCAGATCCATCATCCAAGTCGAATAACTGAACGCAGAGTCTGCCATACTCTCTTCATAAAAATAAGCTCCTCACCTCTACTAAAATAAATAATTCAAAATTTAAATGAAATACTTTATGCGATTTCAGAATGCACTCAATTTAAACTTAAATGTCTCCCACACCTGCAATTCTGACGTGCCTTAATCGGTTATGTCAAACACTAAACTACTCATATAAACTACATTAGAAGATGTTGCGTTTTTTTTTTGTTTTTGTTTTTTTGTTTGTTTGTTTTTTTGTGGGGGGTCGTTTTTTTCTTCTACCATTTGCAAATTTGTACATCAATAATATGAATTTGCATGCATAGATTTTTGTAAATTCCATCTTAAATCAGATTGTAGCCAACTGACGCGACTCCATAAATAGCTGAAAATCGAATCCAATTTCCATGCAAGATAGACTGTTATCTGGCACATCAACGGACTCAAGAAAAAGTAATGTTGAGATATTTGAATTAGGTATAAAACATAGTGAAATCTGGTCACAGTATGTAAGCAACTACGTGCTGCGGTGTGGTATTACATTGATTATGCCGCTATAACAATGAACAGCTGTCGTAAGTATACAGGCCCAAAGCTATGATAATAATATTTCTTTAGACAATAATTTTGCGGCAAACATGCTAACTCATAAACTTTTGTCGCATATCACACGAATCCTAAGAATATAAAAGTTGCCCTTGTAGATTTCGATCGTAAGGAAAGTGCTACGTGCATTTTGCCTTCACAATGCTACCAGTGGAGGAAACGCACAAGACCACTGTCATTTGCACAGTCTTTGTTTGAAGAAATGTTCTGAATCATTACACTAATACTACTAATACTATGTGGAATGACATGAAAAAAATCGCTCTCTTATTCAATGAACTTATATTACAATTTAAGAACAGTCGTAAAGTTATGCAAGGCACAAAAGTAATAAAATCAACACCAATAAAACGAATAAGGAAACATGAGGCACGGTGCCGTAAAAAGTGATTAACCGCATATGTAAATAGTTAAGCCGCAAACAAGCTGGTGCAGTCTGAGCAGTGTCATAACCAACCTATAGAGCCACATCGTATTTGTTAACAAGAAAGACTGTAACTGGCATCTTCATGCCAGTTTAAGTCTTTGCTGTTGTCAAGCGCGATGAGGTTCCTATTCTAGTGACAAGACTGATGAAAACGGAGGCAGTCAAAGAAAGACATAAATTACCCTCTAGAGGCAGACAAATACCGGTACCGGTATCATTTCTCACAGCCTGAGTTACTGAGCGGCGTTGCGTAAAAAGAGACATACAGCATGCATGCAATGGAGACTAATATCGGCATTCGATTCCGTAAAGCCAGGTTCCTCACGGATCATACACTGAATATAAACCTTAGATCAGACTGCGCAGATACCAAGTCAAACCTGAATCTTCCATGTTAGGACATGTCGTAAGATACTTTTCCTGAGATGCCTTTCACTGACTAGTGCGAGGTTCAGCTGTATTCAGCTCTATTTTCGGCTTTATTACAATTCCTGCGAGAAATATTTCTAACATCGGTACTCCATTAGCTCAATGACGCTCTGCGAAGAATATTCGCCTTTTATGGTGTTCTTCAAGAAAATTTAACAGCATTAGATTCAATAGCCTCTCGACCTATCCAGTAATTTCTTCCGTGCTTTTAAATGTAATTTAGAACACGTTTTAAAGGGAATCTAATGATTAAGTAACACTATTATCATGAAAAACACAACATTGTTCCTCAGCTCTGCCAGCCGGGCCGGGTAGCGCAATCGGTAGGGCACCTGACTCGTAAGTCAGAGGTCCTGGGTTCGAATCCCGGTCTGGCCACATACTTTTGTTTCTCCTTCCGCTGGTTCAAGAAGGGCAGTTGTCAGTTACTGGCGAAAGTATATGCACTTAGTACTGGTTAACCGCTTAGGAGGTCTAAGCCTGCCCAGGAATAGTGTGGTTAGGTTAACTGACCGTCCCGACATGACCTTAGTTGTTTACCGTGGACGTTAAGCATTAAATCAACCAAATCAATCAACTCTGCCAAATTATAGATTCAGCAACATTACACAGTCAAGTAACAAGAGCTGGTGCAGGTTCCGTTTCTAAATGTTCTCATCTTTGTTTATAGAGATATGTATAATACCGAGTCCCTGGAGATGTGCAAATAATTTTGTGAAATAAAAAAGAAGCGGTCATTCATAGCAATCATTCATGTATTTAAACTGTTTTGGCTCGCTTATAATCTGTTATATCTCACAGTTTATGTTGAAGCCTACTTGGCGTAGTGTCTGAGCTTTCAATGCGTTTCTTAAACAGTCCCTGCTGGCTAACGGTCATTTTGTGGAAGTCCCAGTCAGTCCAGTCATTTCCACACAGAGACAGGAATTATGTATTGGTTACTTTAGAACTAAGAATAAAATAGAATGTTTATTTCTCCAATTAAGGACCCTTTCGGGTAAACATACAATCACATAAAAAAACATTTAAGAGATGATTTGGCGCATAAAATTAAAAAAAGAACAATAATAATGTTTCAACAACTATAAATATATAAATATATACATATATATGAATGTTCACACATATGTATCTATATACATATACATGTATATGCATACACAAAAACATACACAGATAAGTCTATTCTATTCTATTCTATTGGTTACTTTAGAATTAAGAGAATGTGATCAACATGAAACTAACAGATTTCAAACGATAATTAAACTGAATGCATGAATGCCAACAATTTGAGAACGAAAACAATAAAAAAAAATAGCATAAATGCTAAATTCGACGTAAATGTGAATGGACAGACGGACGGAAGAACGGAATACCGGACACCAATATGGCACCTTGCGAAAGCGAGTGCGACAAAAATTGGTTTTCCATCCACACTCTGCTGATAGCCTATAAGGCTGATAAACTTACAGAAAACTATGATATTTGCTTGCTTTACTCTTTTTGTATAGCCTATTTTAGGCGGTTACCCTAAAGTGCGAAAATGACTCCTTTTCGCGAAAAGGAGTCCTTTTCGCGAAAAGGACCTAAATTTCACGAAAAGGAGTTCCTTTGTTATCAGTATGGGGAATGCTGATATAATTTAACTCAAATGGTTAGAAGAATATTCATAAAAGATTGTTTACGATGTTGTTATTGATTTATTTCAAGGATAAAAAGGATATATGTTTTCTTGTTCTTGTTCTTTTTCTTTTCCTTAATATAAAAGATTTTTCTGATTGATTTATGCGCTCATTTACTTACATGACACATTTTTTTTTAATTTTGTCTTACCAACAAGCTCAAAGTCAAAATACTTAATTTTAGCATATTTGTTCAAAGTATTAGAAGCCGGTACGAAAATTGCCTGAGAAGTCGTTTTCGCTAAATGCCTGACAAACGAAAAAATATTTTTTTCTTCAACTGACTGTTTTCTGCTGTAATATGCTTACGTTGGACAAAGTGGTTTCCGTAATATGAATCACAAAATAAAATTAAATTTGAGCATATTTGCTTGTAGTATTAGTAACCTGTATAGAACCATTGAGAAGTCCTTTTCGCTTTAAATGCCTCAGAAACGAAAAGGACTCATAAACTTTTTGTTATATATTATTTTATGAATATTTATGTTTTAACTGATTGGTTTGTGCTCTAATATGCTTACCATTCATTACATAAAATTGTTTCCTTAATAAGAAGCACAAAATTAAGTGAAATCATAGTAAGCGTATTTGCTTCAAGTTTTAGTAACCCGCACGAAAGGCTAGAAGTCCTTTTCGATTAACGCCTCAGAAACGAAACAGACTCGAACTGCTTTAATTTCTCAATTTTTATTTATATTTTCTACTATATCGGAAGTATGTAAAATAGTGTTTTCTTTTATTAAGCTACAAGAGTGTGGATTTCACTCAAAATTTAGGCTCTTTTGTGGAAAAGGAATTCTTTTGACGAAAAAAGCTCGGAATAAACAAGTAATTTATTTTATTTCATTTATTTTTTATAATATTCTTTTATTTTTATGTTAAACTGATGATATGTCATTTGGTCCTAGTATCGAAACCAAAGATTGTCATATCAATATACTATACAAATACCTTCGTGCATTCGGAAGATATGAAAAAAATATCGATAAATAAACGAATAATTCCATGCAATCTACATCCTAGCCGCAAAGTGGCTTACTTGAAATGGAGTAGTTAAGTCACTAAAAATAAACTTTTCCCAAATACATGTTCAAATCTTGAACAAATTAAGATTATTGGAGCAAATATATGAGATTCGAATTCGTCACTATAAGACCACCCATTTAAAGAAATATACATTTTTAAAAAATGGTATTCTGCTTTATCAACACTCACGCTGATTACTATATGGTCTGTGTTAGTTATCACATTTATATTATATTTTAATTCATCAAATTTTCAAGTCAAATCGTTTGAAAATACACACACACACACACACACACACACACACACACACACAAAAAAAGACATTTAATTTCATGTCAAAATCATATGATTATCTAGTCTGTATTATCAAGCTGTTGATTGAATTATCGGCACACTTTTATGGAGCGATTAAGGTACATGGGTAGCTGGCATTAATTGGATTATCACGCCTTCACTCATCGCTTTACAGGCGTCATTAACAGCAATTCAATAGACATGTATACATAGGCTTACCGTTTCAATTGTAAGTATTGGTGTAATGATAAAATTTTCTGCGGAAATATACACGTCTCCCAGAATCTCATCATTTCAGAACAGAAAAAGAATCTGAATAATATTAGTATCTTGACATCGGCCATTTTCAGTCAGAAAACAAACGCGTTAACTATTAATTTTAGCAATTTTCTTTTTACAATCAGATTTACACCTACCCCCACCCCCACCCCTCCCCACCACTGAGCCGCAACCAGATTCACAAAAAAAAAAAAAAAAAAAAAAAAAACAACAACAAAAAAATAAAAAAATAAAATAAATAAATAAAACCTCGTCTGCACCCCTACCCTCCCCCGCCCCAACCACTGCATTAAACTTCATGTTTTTCTGAATTATCTCTGCAAACAATATAGCTCCAAGGTAATTAACTGGAATCAAAATACTTTTTCAGCTTAAACACAATAGAGTAATAATAATTAAAGCGAAAAAGTAATAAATACCAGCCCAATACCTGTTTTCTGAGTCCTTTTCGTGAAATCTAGGTCCTTTTCGCGAAAAGGAGTCCTTTTCGCATTTTAGGGTAACCCTATTTTAGGTGCTATTTCTCTCCTAAATAGATGAAAACTAAATTCAGATTTCTGCCACATCTGCTAACCTAGCTGATTCATTTTCAAATAAAGTAGAACTGGTCAAAGTACTCAAGTCATAGGGGAGAGTCGGGTAACTTCGGACAGGCGGGTAAATTCGGACATACCACTGTAAACAGTGAGAATCCAGATGAGCTTGGCCAGTTATTTTTGTTTCAGTTTCAAACAACTGACATATAAAGGAAACAATGTTACTGTCCGAATTTACCCGCTGTCCGAAGTTACCCGACTCTCCCCTAAGCTCGAACTCGTAAACAATAGAAACATTGCCAAATCTGAAATATCTATTTAGATACACAGACATGGACTCCGAAACAGAGGTTTGATCAGGTGCTCACAGCACTGAGCATCACCTGCCTATTATAATGCATCCGCCACATCTGTGTATCAGTGGTGTAAGTCAGTGAAAATGAAAGTCCAGTAAACGAAAGCAATACTATGCTTCAGATATGGCTATCAAATCGGAAATGCGGTTTACAAAATATCCAATACGGAAATGCAAGACCATGGAAAAGTAAAGTACGCAACTTTAAAACATCATGAAATCAGCTTTAATAATCGTAAATGTAGACTCACGCTTCAATGTTGTAGCGTTGAAACTGACTCTTCAGGAGGAACGAAATTGGTTGTTACTGGAAGTATGAAGCAACAACAAAGTTACTAGCTTCTTTTACTTCTCTGGGACATACTGGGTCAGATACATGAAGGAGCTTATATATCATAATGTGTCAAAACTGCCTCGCAGTCGGCTAAGTGCTGGCTAATGTGATTGTGGTACCCCGTTCTAATCCAAGCGCTGGTTAAATTCTTCACACAGTAAACAGGGTCCATTGCATACAGACTTTCATTATCATCATCCTACCATTGTCTCTTTTATGACAAAAATATTGTTGACATGGAAAGAAATCTCAAGTTCATACATCATCCCTTGCATGTGTCAAAAACTGTAGGTTCATCAGTCTAAGCATCTGGGAAACACAACTACAGCAATGAGTTGATACAAAAACTGATATTGCCATGAGCACAAAATGAAGGCTGATGACATTAACTGAGCAGCAACACGAGAAAACAAATTAATTGGTTGTGCGCACAGCACAGACTCAGATCAACCTGGGCATTCACAAACTCTGATCAGACCTTTCGCTAATCGCTAAGGGACTAAGCTACCTCCATGCGGACAGCCAAGACTCTGATCAGACTGGGCAGATGCCCAGGCTGATCTGAGTCTGCGCTGGGTGCACAGCCATTTTGCTGGTTTTGTCGTGTCACGGCTCAATTTACTGATGCTAGTATTATGGATTTTATTCTGACACAAAAAATTGTTGATCTGCGGTACGATAAAACAGCAAAATAACAGCAGGCTGACAATAATGCCGTATAAAGACCAGCGTATCACCTCTCTCTCTCTCTGTCAAAACTGATATTAATATTGCTTTTTAAACAAGCCCCAGCAGACCATACCAATATCAGACTTGTATCGACCCATCACACATACTGTGCATTAGAATGCACGATAAAGTTCATTTGAAGACACGATCATCACACTGGTCTGGCATTCAACACAGGTAACGAAGACAACGTCCAGGTTTCGTAATTCCTACGTCTAGCCAACGACGAAAATGGCGGATTTTAATGGGGGCGAATCGGTTATAATACATTCACTTATTAATTTCTACGTATTGTAAAGGGTGTCAATTATGCCAATACTCTTACGGACCCCGGAAATTATGCTCGATTTTATTGAGAAGATCCAAAAACGGCCACAAAGATGCACGAGGGAGAAATGCAAGATCCCGTGAGACAGCTACTACTGATATCACTGGGGAAAGTATGATTCGTAGATTATAGCTCTGTTTAACTGCCTTTTTCACTATATTCAGCTGCTGATTTTTTTATGCGAACTTGGGGCAGTGTGAGTAGTTGCCTGTTATGTACATTTATTTGCATGCCATTGTCTCTGTATGCAGATATTGCTATTTTTCCATTACAACGCCCATGCCAACGTAGTTAATACAACGCAAATATAACGAAGTTAACTTTTATTTCACATTTAAAGTGATTAAACTGCAAAAATGTTTACGTATGGCGGGTTCAAAAGTGACACGTGTAATTAACGCGGCACTATAAACCATAAACATGAAATGTTTCTAAGTCATTCGATGGATATCAGCTGTAAAAGTTCACTTCAGATGGGACCTTGCTTTATAGTGAAACACTAGCGACTCTAAAACGAGACTGCTTGTCAACTGCGCCGCAGAGGCTTGAATTATATTGTTTCTGTATAGCAAACGAAGACCTAGCCACTAGTTACAATGATTTCCTCGTCAGACTAATATTAAAATGAGATACCTCAAATATTTTAACCAAGGGTTCCTCCCATTGTATATATGTAAATACAATCGGTATCCTTTTAGCCATACCAATTCTGATTCTGGCCTCTATGGCGGCGCACACCAGTAAGGAATTTGATTGCTTGGTAATTTATGCAGTATGAGTCCTTCACGTGGAGTCCTTACAGCAAACATAGCTGAAACTTTATCCATCTTACCATGACAAACAAGTGCAGCGTGAATGAATTATAGCTGGTAAAAACTGTCATCAGTTGTAAAATTATTTTTCAAGTCAGACACGTTTCCTTAAACGGTTATGGACGGACGCATGGTGCCTCATACTGCGGACATGAGAACGTACATCATAGGTGCGGGGAAGGGATGGGGGTGGGAGAGGAACATCGAACGAGAACTGAAATACACACACACACTACTTACATTCTGTATGTATGCAGCATTGAGAATTTTACAACAACTCTACAACTCATGACAACTATGTTTCTCGATTTATACTCTAATGAGTTCTGAATAGTTAGATCCTTTGGAAGCTAAGAACACATCAAAGAAACGAAAATAGCAGAATCATTCGAGTCTGTTCATGATCAGTAATGAAATGTGCCACACCGGCAACGCCCCCGCTCTCTTTCACGATTACTCTAATAAGTTCTGAATAGTTAGATCCTTTATAAGCTAGGAATACATCAAAGAAATGAAAATAGCAGAATCAGTTAGATGGGTCGGTTTATGGCCAGTAATGAAACGTGTCACATCAGCAACGTCCCCCCGCCACTTCCTTCTTCCAGCCCCCGCCCCCACCCCAACGCCATTCCCTAGCACCGGCTTGAGCAGATAGACCCCCCCCCTCAAAAAAATCTAAATGAACTCAATGATCCTAAAGGACCAGAAAATATAATCTGACCTAGTATAGTCAGTCTTTCCACAAAACAGCTTGCGGCTTGCACTATCGGTTTCCCTCTGTAATATAAATATCGGTTGTAGCTTCATTGTGATGTTGAATCTTTAAAGTGTGACACCAAAACCTGTTGGATTGCGACCATTTTTTTGTAACAATTTACTACCCTGATACTATTTCTGGCATTGGTTAGTCTATATTTTAATTAAATTTACTTGGAGTAACCGTAGTTATTATTCCGATTTATTGTTTTGATGTAGACATGTTGCCATGTGCTTGAGACAGGTCTTCGAAATGAGTCACGAACAAGCAGTGAGACACGCATGCACTGTACCAGTGGCGGCCCTTAACGTTGCCATGCGCTGATTGATGCATTTTTCAAACCCTTTTCGTGAATTTAAACTATAAGTAAATGATCAATCGCCGTTCTGATACTGTGGTCTGTGTTATATTTTGTCCGGTATACATAAGTCCAAGTGATTCCACTATGTAAGGGAAATGGTGTGCTGAGGGTGCCTATCAGACTACGCGGACTAGGCCCTATAAATGTTTGGTAGAGGACTGCGGAGGTACTGTAACTATAAAAGAGAAAATATTGCATTCATCTTCATCCTTTTATCTTAGCAGCCCCAATTTTATAAAGTTATCCAGGACCGAAAGTAAGGTAGGCTTATTACTTTTGACTCGCCCTTTTATTTGTCAGACAATCTCACCAGGGATGCGTCAGTTCTCGAAAAACTGAGTAAAACCTGACTTATATGTTCACAAAAATCATTGAAAGAAGGTAAAAGACTTCACATGATTCGTAATCCCTTGTGTAAATACAGGGCCAACGTCAAAAATAGCCAGTCCCCATTTCTTCTGATTCTGTTCATTATTAAATCTGGACACCTTGGAGATAGATCTGCAGACTCTAAGGTAAGGACATATTTTTAAACATTAAACGATGCTTCAAGGGTTCCACTGAGTTAAATAACGTATAATTTTTATCTATTAATGCTTATATTTTTGCTTTAAAGTATTGAAATATTGATCACCGACTGGTGAACTGAAATGGTCAAATTTTGCACACGTCTTAAAAGATTTGACGATGTACTGTCCATGTAAACGCCAGTATTCCGCTTTCTGGCAAAAAGTGCAAAACAGCTTGTCGCCTTGAGCATCACTCCCCTCCCCCGCTCGCCCTTGTCATTGGTAATTTGCACATTGAGCAGCACTCCTCCGCCCCCCACCCCCGCCCGCCCTTGTCATTGTTAATTTGCACGATGTATCTGGCATTATTATCAACTAGTATCAATATTGTTACCTATGCTATCGACCGGAACGATACGATACAAACTAGCTTTCGAGAATTATGTATTGACCGAGCAATATCCCAGTGGGGACATGGCGTCGTAGTGACGTCGATGCGACGATATCACGTCGCATCGACGTCAGCGCGACACCATGTGCCTGCTGGAATGGTTTTCGCCAGTATTTTTGTTGGGGTCACTGTTTGGTCATCTACATGAATGCATGTTTCGACTTTTTCTTCGGAAAAAGTGGAGTTGTAACAATTTAGCATACATATACACGGTGGTAATACCGTTTTAGCTACCTATGCTGTTGACCGAGACGGTACTATACATGGTGGCTGTCGACCGAGCTGATACTACTGTCGTTTGTCACGGTCGACAGCCTTTTTTGCACGTTTGGTAAATGAACGGCTCGGTCGACAGCACAGGCAGGGAAATTGGTATTACCACCGTGGTATAGCATGAAATACAGGATCAGAAGATGCCGGGATCTAGGAAACAATGAATACCAAAAGAATAGAAACGCTGCGCGTTTTCAACGACGATTACATGGTAAACTATTTGAGGTACTAGAGACAAGAAAAGCTTAAAGACCCAACAGAATGTTCTTAAGAATGATTACCAATTAAAATTCAGATGGATGGATGACTTGCAATTTTACACACTTTTCAACAGTAATTAGGTCTTGACGATGACAAGGTGATTATCAAAGGCGGTATGCAACAGCTTCGTTTACGTTTGAAAAGATTCTAGCAAGATTGAACCAGCTAGGTCAGCAGGCTAGCGCTGAACCAACCGAACCACCGTGCCTCATATGCCTGAAAGAATATCGTCAGTCCGGCTTAATTTAGTGTCAATTACTTTCTACGTTTCCAGAGTTTTTAAACGTAATAACGTTGTGCTTTTATCATAAGATAACGAGGCAAATTATTTTTGATTTGACTTAGGACCGCCAGGTCATCAGACCAGCGCCACCGTGGCTTTTCAGTCGTGTTATGGGCTCACCGTATACTGGCATAGCGTTCATAATCCATCCCTCACCCTTTGCTGTCTTTAATCATCTCTCGTTCGAAAAGGTATGCCTTTACTGCTTGGTTGTTGATTGCTGGCCCATATTAGGGATTCAAACCCGCCCCCTTTAGCGCCATAACTAAGAGTTGAAAGAAACAAGAGTCATAGATATTGTTGATCGTGGTCGGTAGACTCGACCGTCACCGTTGAGGGTATATACTTCGCAAATCACGACTTCAATTGAAATGTTGAACTTGTATATGACAAGAGTAAATTAATGATCCCGTAATGATTTAGTACATTGAATTTAAGCAGTATTTGTAACAAGACCAAATGTGACCAATAAAAGATGCAATTTCTGACAGTTTGAATTAGGACTTAATAGTTGGATCATTCAATCAGACTATTATGTTTTCCTAGGTTATCGAAGTTTCATCGTGACAGCATATGCTATTCAAGAGTTCTCCTCAAACAAATTATGATAACAGATCATCCATAAATAAACGGTTCATCAATGAGCTGACTGTTATATACGAACGAAAGCCTAAAACCTGTAAAACGACAGCCAAGAGAAAAAACTGAGCCGCGACACGACAAAACCAACAATGTGGTTGTGCGCCCAGCGCAGACTCAGATCAGCCTGGGACGATCAGCATGGGCATCCGCCCAGTCTCATCAGAGTCTTCGCTGTCCGCGTGGAGGTAGCTTAGATCTTTCGCTACCATTTGAGCACTTAACGAAGAGTCTGATTAAACTGGATTGATGCCCAGGCTGATCTGAGTCTGTGCTGGGCGCACAACCACATAGTTGGTTTTGTCCTGTCGCGGCTCATATTTAATTAGGTATCGTCCTTATGCGCAGTTGCATCACGACAAAACCAACAAAGTGGCATGTCCAGCGAAGACTTAGATCAGCCTGGGCACCCGCCCAGTCTGATCAGAGCATTTGCTGTGCACTAAAAGGGGAGCCAAGGGTCTAAGCTAGCTTCATGCGGGTAGCACAGACTCTCATCAGTCTTGGCGAATACACAGGCTGATCTGAGTCTTCGCTTGGTACACATGCTACTTTGTTGGGTTTGTCGAGTCGTGGCATATATGCTTTCGTATAGTGTGCTTAGAAGCACCAGCGATGTTTGTGTACTTGAAAAAAAAATCCGACCAGCTTGCGCATCTGCTCGATTTCGTAAGAGATGGCGCTATTTGCTTTTATGATGTTAAAACAAGAAAACTTTGTCCTTATTCATTTTACTGGTCTGTCATTGACTTGGCCCTGATGACCTAAACCACTGGGACAGGAATCCCGAACAAACAAACCAGACAAAGATCAATCTGCTCCGAATGCATGGGGGTAGTATGACCAGGATCTGCGGTGGTTTCATACTGAGTGACGCGGATTTTACGTCCCATCTACACACACACATCATCTGGCAATGGGACTTTGGTTTAGAGTCTTAGTCGAAAGACCGGTGACGCGAGGAATCAAACCTGCGACCCGTGTATCGGTAGTCGAGCGCGTAAATCACTACAGTGCCATCGCTACTTTCTCCTAGCAGTGAACTTTTACTCTGCTTATACATGTAATAACTAGTTATATAGCGTTTCAATATCGTATATATTCGAATATTTTCAATCTTCACCAGTCATGAAACAATTACGCGATTTTTCTTTCCTTTTGCGTTTGTCAAACCTTTGTTTATCCCGTACAGTTTGTTTCTGACGGTATTTTGACTTGGGTGTCTACCTTTCATTGTCACCTTTTGCCAAGCACAGGCCACTCCGGATGGTTGTCACAACCAATTTTAGAACCTCCGTCGGAGGTACCTGTGAAAGTTTACTAGGCGTGGTTAAGCAGGCGTATGAAAAGACGTTAGTCTGTACAGAAAAAATAGTATCCATCATTATTATTTCAAAAATATATATACAACTATATGTTTTAGTTTAAATTCTTAAAAGGTTTAAATTCATATAGCATAAAAGTAACTGCCGAAATTAATTACGTGCGTTGCGAAAGACTGGCGAAGCGGGGGATCGAACCTACGATCTCTGTATTGGTAGTCTTCCGCCTTATCCTCTATTCTACTGCTGCTTCTACACGAGAGAGAGAGAGAGAGAAAAAAGACAGAGACGGAAGACGTCGAAATGACGTCGACGTGACGTCATTTCGATGCCCTGCAGGTATTGCAGCACATGACGTCGAGATGACGTCACGTCGACGTCGATTCGACGTAATCACGTCGCATCGGCGTCATGTACCTGCTGGAACTGGCCAAACTTCACAGAGAGAGAGAGCGAGAGAGAGAGAGAGAGAGAGAGAGAGAGAGAGAGAGAGAAGCACTTTCATATATACATAATAGGGCTGGTCGCAAAAGATGTTCCTTCCAATAAGGGTTCAAAGGACTTTTCAAAAATACACGAATTTCATACAACAAGGGGGAGAAATACAGTATCACTTGTGTTCATGATCAGAATGAAATTTCGATGTCCAGGTGGGCTATGGCTTTTGAATCAGAGAAGGATATGGCAGCGAAATGAGAGGGATGGGCTCCGCCTTTCCTATGCTTTACCCAAGAAACAGTGGGTCTCTGACCCCGGTTGCCCCTACGCAGACGACGAGAAGCATTACCTTTATCCAGCAGGCACACACCATTGAATCAACATTGAATCAACCTTGATTCAACATAATGACGTTGAATTAAGGTTGAATCAAAGTTTATTTAATGTTATTTGCCTAACGGGTTTCTATCCCGCCGTCGATGGAATTCAGGCTTCCACTGCACACAGCCTTTCATCTCGATATGACTGAAATCCGATTGAAAGGGTCTCTGACTGACTGATTGACTGATTTGTTGCTTTACGTCCACGGTAAACAGTTATGGTCATGTCGGGACGGTCAGTTAACCTAACCACACTATTCCTGGGCAGGCTTAGACCTCCTAAGCGGTTAACCAGTACTAAGTGCACACATTTTTGCCAGTAGCTGACAACTAACTGCCCTTCTTGAATCAGCGGAAGGAGAAGCGAATGTATGTGGCCAGACCGGGTATCGGACCCAGGACCTCTGATTTATAAGTCAGTTACAATATCGATGCCATCTGACTATCAAGAGCAGAACGGGAAAAACATGAGTCTACCAAATTAACCTGCGCATACGCGCAGTTTCATAACGATCTTCACTGTCTGCTTACACAGTTATTGTGCCAGAAAATAACAAAAGTTGTGATCAGGCTGCGTAGGTGCGCAGGCTGATCAGAACTTTCGCTGACCGCACATGCTCCAAAATACCATTTTTTCTCATGGCACGGCGCATTTTATGATTTGATATTACCATGTTAGCGTAAGGAAGTCTAACCCCAACTAGCCATACGGCCAATAGGCTATGGAAAACTTTTAGCCTTTTTTACCCATTTGTCTTATGCTGCGTCTGATCTGGTTCTGTACTGCTGATTTATGCCCCGTGTGTGGTTTGCTGGGCTTTTAATTGGGGCAATTTGGAAATAGGTGTCGTAGCAGAGGTAGAGGCGTACAGGTTTGACAGCACAGTTGGAGAAAAGAACACAGACCTTTGAGATGAGATGCCACCGAAGACTAATGAACAAGGATCGCGTAACCAATGAGGAGGTTCGCAGAAAGATCCAAGCCGCCATTGGAGAATATGATGAATTCCTGGCCATGGTCAAGAAACGGAAACTAGGTGGTCTGGCCACGTCTCCATGTTTTCATGTTTTCTGGCTTAAGTAAGGCGATTCAAAGGGACACAGTGAAAGAAAAAAGAAGGAGATCTAGACAGAAAACAGAGGTGGGAAGACAATATAAAAGAGTTGACGGGGATGAACATTGCCAGCTTAACCAGAGCAGCTGATAACAGGACAAATTGAAAATGGATTGTTGCGAAGTCCACTGTGGTGCCCCAACCACCTCGCTAGGTTATGGTGGGTAGAATAGAAATAGAACAGGTTTTGTTGCCCCAGAAATCTCCTTCCTCCCTCCCTTCCTGAAGCCCTTGTCTGTCGCCTTTTTTCAGGACGCGGGGGCGGAGAGGAGGGGCTGGGGAAGGAGGCGGAAGAGGTGCGCTGGCGAGTTAATACGTAGGCGGTACTTATCAGATGTCTGCAACTACCATATCCCGCGAAATGGTTCAGAGCCCTGCCCATCACCTTTTCCTTTCGAGTTTTGGGGTTTGGTGGCAGTGAAGAAATTAAATATAGAAATGCGCGACTGTTGCACTAAATTTGATAAAGGTAGGTACATATATATTATGCAATGTCTAAGACGTTTGGACAACGTTGGGTAGACGTTCTTCCATCATCGGATGCTCACTGTGGATCAGGCTGCTACAAGTTTGATAAAATGGCTGGCATCGCATAATTCTATCATATACAGTCAAAAAATATTGCAAATCTACATAATGCCGCCAAACTGACTGACTACATAATAGCGATTCATAGAGCAATAAACGGCATAAACGTTTCATTGTCACATGCGACAGTTATTAAATACTATAGTTAACGGTAAAATGATGTAAAATATCTGTAGTGGGCTCTAGAAACTGCTCATTTAACCTTTTTATTAAAGACTCCGTTGTTTTTCCGCTGTTCTGGACTCGTTGCTAGGGGTGTTGTAATGAAAATTCCTTAATTACAGCGCTATTACCGACTCCAAATACAAAAATGGTATTCTATTCATTTTAAGTATTCAGTATCTTCGTTCTCACAGCAAAACAATTTCCCAAAACATCTCATTTTATCAGTTAGGCGTCATTTTCTTTCTGTTCATGTAGAAAAGACACTGTAAAGCAAACACCTCTCAACGGAGATTCAGCACTACCATTAAACGTGCGTGCAAAAGCAGAAAATACCAATACACACCAAACGCATGATAATTTTAGCGGTCCGTAAGGCATTTATTATAGGGTAAAGCTGAAGCATTTCATTACAATGAGTAAACAAAGTTTACTTTCCGATTCGCCCCCTCGCGATAGTCGCCATTTTCGTCGTTGGCTAGACGTAGGAATTACGAAACCTGGACGTTGTCTTCGTTACCTGTGTTGAATGCCAGACCAGTGTGATCATCACTACAAACGATGATCAACTGTATTGTTGCTCATTCTGCCTTGTGTTTTGTTTTGTTTTGTAATTAAAATATAAAATAAGTAAAAATAGATGTTGATACTGTTATTGATGTAGCTGAATGACCATCTGTTTGGGAAAGAGCTGCTCATTCTGTTTACTGTGCGTGTCTTTCGTAAAGTTGTGCCAATTTCTGTGTGTATATGCTTCTTTCCCCATTGGGTTTCAGAGCAGAATGTGGGATTTGATTGTATTAATTCCTGATCATTGCCTATCCTTTTACTTTCCATGAATATTTAACCTACTCAGCCGGGATATGTTACTCCATCAAAGAGACATGGAGCCCTGAAAATACATAGGTTACCAACGACGAACTTTATCTACATGTAACTTGGCATAGAATTCAGAAGCTTTCAAACAAAAGTGCAATATATTAACTATCTGTCTCACATATGGCTATGCTGAAGTGTCTGACTAAAAACTTACATAAATTTTTAGAAAACTACATATGAGCCGCGACATGACAAAACCAACAAAGTGGTTGTGCGCTCAGCGCAGACTCAGATCAGCCTGGGCATCCGCCCAGTCTGATCAGAGTCTTCGCTGTCCGCATGGAGGTAGCTTAGACCCTGAGCTACCCTTTAAGCGCTTAGCGACTAGTATGGGCAGACTGGGCGCATGCCCAGTCTGATCTGAGCATTTGCTGGTTGCTCAACCATATTGTTAGTTTTCTCGTGTCGCGGCTCATATGAATTAAAGCTGATACCACAACTGCAATCCGAAGAAAGAGTAAACAAGGTCCAGAAAGTATGGTCATGGTGAGTACGACCACAAATGGCATTGGCTGTTATGCATCGGCCTTCCAAAACAGATTTAGCCTTGGGACAATATGGTTACTGATGTATGCGAGCAATAAAGAACTTGAATAAAACAATACAAATATGATTATCATTCCTTTGCCATAAGCGCCATACACGAACCAAGCCCTAGACCAATTCACTTTAAACACAACAGTTACTGTCTAATTGTAAGGGCAAAATTATTACTTATTAAATGGGCATTTCATTAAATAGGCACCATAAGCGCCATACACGTATCAAGCCCTACATCAATACACTTTAAATACAACAGTTACTGTCTAATTGTAAGGGCAAAATTATTACTTATTAAATGGGCATTTCATTAAATAGGGTAAGGGGTCACATGTTTTACATCACACAAAATGAGGAAATCCCAATAAATCAACCAGCTTCATGATATAAGATTTTTTTCTGGACCATTTGTTAAACAAGAGGGCCATGGTGGCCCTGAATCGCTCACCTGAGCATTAATCAGTTCACTGGCTCTGGTGAAGATATATAATTATATAAGTTTTTACCATACATGGGAATGGCGGCCACCTTGGTCATGTGACCAAGATCATTTGAAAAACTTTCAATCCTTTGACCCATGTGCAGGCTCCATATGAAATTTGAGTTTAGTCTGCCCAGTGGTTTCAGAGATGTTTGAAAATGTTTATGGATGGATGACAGAGGCAGCTAACACCAATACTGTAAGGCTCAGGTGAGCTGAAAATGGCAGAGTCGCTTCTCCGAAAAGCTCCTGTTCATGTAGAGTTCCTTTGATGGATTTGAACTAGACTGAACTAGGCAAACTGTGACAGATGATAGAATGGTAGCATCATTATCTCAATGTGGTGAAACTAATGTATTCCAAGGAGTTTGTAGCTGGCATCATTGCAATGTTAGTTCAGATTCTTGCAGCATAACTTAATTTAGATTTGACCTAGTGACCTAGCTTTTGATCCGACATGACCCAGTTTCAAACTTGACCTAGATTTTATACAGATAAACATTCTCACAAAGTTTCATGAACTTTGGATCAAAACTGTGCCCTCTAGGGTGTGTACAAAGTTTTTCTAAGATTTGACCTAGTGACCTAGTTTTCGACCTGACATGACCATGTTTCAAACTTGGCCTGGATATTGTGAGAATAAACATTCTGACAAAGGTTCATGAAGATTGGATCAAAAATGTGCCCTCTAGAGTGTACACAAGGTCGTTCTTATATCTAACTTTGTGACCTAGTTTTTGACCCGACATGATCTACTTTCAAACTTGGCCTAAATATTGTGATGATAAACATTCTGACAAAGTTTCAAAAAGATTGGATAAAAACTGTGTCCTCTAGAGCGTACACAAGGTTTTTCTAAGATCTGACCTAGTTTTTGACCCGACATGACCCAGTTTCAAACTTGGCCTAGATATTGTGAGGATAAACATTCTGACAAAGTTTCATGTACTTTGGATTTCATTAGGTTTGGATAAAAACCGTGACCTCTAGAGCGTACACAAGGTTTTCCTAATATTTGACCTAGTTTTTGACCCGACATGACCCAGTTTTGAACTTGGCCTAGATTTTATAGAGATAAACATTCTGACAAAGTTTCAGAAAGATTGGATCAAAACTGTGCCCGCTAAAGTGTACACAAGCAAAAGTTGACGTACGGACCGTCCGGACGGACGTCCACACGTACGACGGACGACGGACATCACGGTATCCCAAAAGCTCACCCTGAGCACTTCGTGCTCAGGTGAGCTAAAAATGCATTCTATAGAGTATTTAGCACAGATAATGCGAACTTGTGAGTACTTGTAGCACTATTTTTAATGCGAGTTGAGAAGATTTTCTGTTTAACCCCCTCCTACCCACCCACCCAAACATTTAAATCAACAATTTTCATGGATGTCTAGAATAATATACATATTAAGCACATCTGAGATTCAACAAGCTTCCTTATCAAAGGGCAAAAACTGTTTGTTCCTGGTAAGTATACCACCGAACAGATTACTATTTCTTGAAAGTAAAACAATATTGTTCATTGACTATGCTTTAACCTAAAATGGGATGTCATGGCCGTGAAGATTGCTATTTGTCTAACAGCAACCAAAAATGCCTACTAGTTTTCTGAGCATCCATTCAAATATAAAGATTCTAAAGTACTAGCAAGATAAGCATAGGTCCCACAATCCGCTCTAGAAAAGTGGTTAATTCCCCATCCAAGGGGTGCTGCATGTGGAATTCGGTTAAGGCCTATCCATCCTATAAGCTCGCCAGGAGCCTTCTACTCAGTTGCGCTAGTATCCCCTATGGCCAATTCAGTATTACGACTAGGGCCTTCACAGGCCAATATAAACACTCCTCTCTCTCCTGCAGCACTTAGATTTTGGCTCATGCTACTTGTGAACAATGAAATATTTGGCCTTCACTGTCTGGTTCATTTTATATCAATTCTGTACAATTTTCATATACAGTCAACTCTCGATATCTCAAAGTCAAAATTCATCCCAAACTACTGATATCTCAAAGAAAATTTTCTGGTCCCAGAAAATTTTCTTTGAGATATCGGTAGTTTGAGATATTCAGAGTTGAAATTTACATAATAACAGGAAATGTGTCCGATCTTTGATATGAGAGGGACTTTGAGATATCAGTGTTCGCGATATCGAGAGTTGACTGTATATATATATATATATATATATATATATATATATATTACTCACCGACTTCAAGAATTTTAACTCAGCCAAGCATTTCCTTTCCAGCTTCTGTGCGCCCTTTATGTGATGCAAAGATCGGCACTTGTCTATCAAGTATTCTGCACATTCAATATATCTGCAACCAAAAATAACGGTGGCAATCAGACCTGAAGAGTATTCGATGACACCCCCAGAGCTCCAGATAAGGTGAGCTTTTAAGATAATTCTGAGAATCTCTCTTATTTCTCAATGATAACATATGTTGTGAGCCCTTATCAAAATCCCCGGTGAGATGGTTCTCATGAGGGTTCACAACATGCTTTTTATAAAGAAACGTGGAAAATTTCCCTAACTTATCCCTGTCACCCCTTCATATTTGGAGTTCTGCACCCGTGAACAGTTTGTTTACTTCTCCATTAAAACATAGCCCAGACAAAAGTATAAATGCTGACATATCAATTAGAATCACACCCTCATGGCAATTCTGATGCAATGGCGAAGCCATGCAGAACATTTGATTTTAAGAGAAGAAATAAATATTGTCTCAGAAGCAACTTCAAATATAATCTCTATAAAATGTGGTTAAATTAGGAATACAATCATGACAATGGAAATATCAAACTGTCTATTAATCTTGTTTCCCTGCTTTCCTACAGCATCACATTAATTACATTTTGTAGTTCCACATGAAAAGTAAATGAATCTGCATTTCTACATAGTAGTCAGGCCCGGACCCAGACCAACATGCACTGGTGGGGTTCTTGATAACTGGTGGGGTTGGTATGTGCCGCAATATGTGTGTGTGTATGGGCGGAGGGGGGGGGGGGGATTGGAGCTTGAAAATATTTGACATAATCAGGGATGAATTGGATGAGAAAATTTTGCTGATGTATTTTTTTGCCTTGAAATGTATGTTGTGATATCTCATTAGAATCGCCTTGCGATTCTAATGCGATGTCACAACATATATTTTAATCTAATCAGGCCCAGGTTGCGGGGCTCAACCCCCAAAGCCCACCCCCTTGATCCGGGGCCGGTAGTCTTCTAAACTAATTAAAGGGGGGTGAATCGAAATCAAGTCTTTTCAGTTCAAACTTTAAGCCAGTGGGCACACAATGTTGACACAACATAAATCAGCAAGGATTCAATGTCATTGAATCGAAGTTGATTTAATGTCCTTTCAACCTTGTGTACCCGCTTAGTGTCTTACTGAAGTTGGCAAAGTAGATTGTTTTCTAGTTCTTAGTTCTTCTGAACAGAGATGAGTCTGAATATTACTTCATTTCAAGGTTGGGCAGTAAATTCCACCCCGGTATTTACCAGTGGAACTTACCAGTATTTACCGGTCTGGAAAATACTCTCAAAGTGGAAAATACTGGCAAATACTGGTCAATTGAACTTTTTCACCTTTGAATCTTGCTAAAACCAAAACCAAGTTAACTTAAAATAATATATATTCAAACTAAATAACTTAAAGATGTTTTATTTAATTTTTATATTAAATATGAAGTTTATCATCATAAAGAATAAAATGTTTCACAAAGCAGGTTGAAACAGCCAAAACTGGATCTAAGACAAAAAATTTGACAATTTCACAAGTATGAACAGTATCTTGATTCAACTACATATATTTGTCCTTAACTCAACAGCATAAAAATACAGGTACGAAATTACAGGTAAATTCACTTGAGCACCTGGCCAGTCATCTGTGACATCCAATTTGCAAGACAATGTCTAAATTGTTAAAACAACAAGTTTCAATACAATGTTTATTTAAGGGGGCAGAGTATTGCTTGGGGCAAGGATAGAAACAATAAGTTGTAAGAATGGTTATCTGTTTTATACAAAGGTTAGACAATTAGTCAGGTTGAAGTACAAGGAGGTGCTAGCTATAGTATGGCTTCAACTCTTGAATACATTTATAGCAATAATTTGTCATAATCAGTCCTGAAGCTGAACCCTTACACATCATTACCAAACTACTATTCACCATAAGCCTAAAGATCCTATGCTATTGTTGACCAAGACAACAAGACCAGTGCCAGATGTATTGACTGCAAAACAGTAGTTAGTGCCAAAGCTCCACGACTCCGTGCCCACAGAGAGAAATGTCCAGCTGCGAAACAGGCTATTTTTTCCCCTAAAACAAAGTTCAAAATTTCACTGACTAGATAAACTATTAAATAAATAAGTAGATACAATTGTTAAACATCAGTATCAATATTAAGTCAGTTGATCAGTATAACTGAAATACTGAATGGAGTTTGAGTGTAGGTTATTGTATAAGTTCCAGGCTGGTCAATTCAATCAACCAGTATTTGCCCGTATTTTCCAGTATTTGCCGGTATTTACCGGTAAATACCGCTGGCATGGAAAATACTCAGATTTGCCGGCATTTTGCCAACCTTGCTTCATTTAGCAGAAGATCTATTACAAGCATGTAAGTAAAACATGTAATGTGAAATGTGACAAGGATCCTTAGTTCAACCTTAGGTATATTGCACTGTAATTTTATGAATCCATTTGTAGTGACTAATTATAAACTGAGAAAACTGCAACTATAGAGTGTAGTTTATCAGTTGACAATATGCATGGAAAAAAGTTTCCATACGAATATATCTATGTTGTAGATATGTATATTAACATACATTATGTTTGATCTAATATAGATTTTACTAGAATCCATTTTCTTAACGCTTTTATAAACTCCATCTTATAATCAGTCACTTCAGAAAATGATAATCAACAAAACAAATAATCTGATTTGTACTTTTAGAGCTCGAGATGCGAGGGAGTGTTTGATGAGAGAGATAATTTTTCTTATTTCTCATTGAAACCATATGTTGTGACCCCTCATCTAAACCATCTCATTGAGACGGTTCAGATAAAGGGTCACAACATATGTTTTTTTATGCAGAATTATCACCAAATACTCCTTCTTAACTTGAGCTCTTTACCTTGCTAGCAGCCCCTGTATGTACTCCTTATCTGGATCTCTGTTAGCACTGCATGAGGCCATCTTCTGAAAAATCAATAAAATCAACATAGAACTGGTGACACATGTGTAATTACCAATTTTACAATGGAATTGTACTAAGACCTTAAATAAAAACCTGGGTGTTTCAGGATACCCAACGTGCCCTTTTTTTTTGCATCCAACCCTAAAAATTTTCAGCATTTTAGGGGATTTCCAAGGGATTTCCCAGTTCGCCTATACTGTTTCCCTATCATTCCCATGTAAAAACTTTAAACAAAGTAAAAAATATATTATGACCTACCATTCCTATTTTAAAATTTCATGTAACCAGAAACGCACATATTTTTTGGCCTAAGTGCAACATTTATGCTAAGACTGATGCTAATGTGTGGTTACTGCAAACAACGCTTCATACAGGCTAATAAAACCACTTAAAATGCCCTTTAAATCAGACAGAGAGAGGGGGGAATCACTATAATGAATAAAGCATCCAGTCCATGGTACCCTTGCGAAAATTAAACGCAGCTCTGTATAAAAGCTGCGCAAAAGCCGGCTTTTCTGCAGCTTTTCTGCGTATTTTTTAAAAAGCTGTAGAAAAGCTGCGTTTCTTTTCAGACCTGCGGAAAAGCTGTACATTTTTTTCAAATAGCTGCGCAAAAGCTGTACTTTTTTGTGTGAGTTGCGCAGAAGCTGGATATCTAATTTGGTTAATTATAGAAAGCTGAGTCTTTAAGTCTAAAAGCTGTAGAAAAGCTGAATATTCTTTTTTATTCAAGAAATAAATCATAAAGATAAAATCTGCAGCTCCTGAGAGGTGTAGAAAAGCTGCGTATTACTTAAATTTAAGTCCAAACCATCTTAAACATAAAGACGCAGCTATTCTACAGCTTTATAAAGCTGCGTATTTAATGTTCAACAATTGCCTCACCTAAAACTGAGATTTTGTTTTGCCATCTTGGACTATATACAATATCTAGGGTTGTGGCATGTCGGTTTGGTACGGTATATCTTTGTTAATTTTCTATCTTTTGTTTCTAATGATTTTGAGCAAAAAGGGAAAATTTGTTCTACAAATTAGAATTGCATGAAGATCAACATGTTTGGTTTAAATTACGGAAAAATGAATATCTAAACATTAGCGTCACACATGGACACAGGGGCCTAGCTACATTTGTTTGCTTAATAATTTGAATTGATTGGGTGCATATTTTATAAAGAAAATAAAGAAACGCAGCTTTTACGCAGCTCTGCAGAGCTGCGTAAATTCATCAACATTAATCTGGTATTATGTAACATTAAGCAATATTACCTTGTTGCTATGGCAATTTTCCCTGAGGGGGGGCCATGTGGCATAAAAATCTTTCCAAAAAACTTTTTAAGCCATCATTTATAAAGAGTCAGGTAAAAAGAAAACAGTGACTTTAAGGCTAAACATGAGGAGATAATGTTTGTAACTTATTCATTTTCACTGGATTTGGATTCTGGTAAGATTTATTTTTTCTAGAACTTCATTTTGTTCTTAATCTTATAAATTTTGCATTATTTAAGACCACAGACAGATAGATAAACTGACATACAAGCAGACAGACATAAGACAGGCAGGCATGCATGAAGCCCCCCCCCCCCCCCGTGACCTCCCATACACACACACAAAATGGGAAAGACTTGAATTGGAATTCCTTTTGATTGTTTTCCCCCTAAATTCATCATTATCTTTGAGTAAAAGTCAAGGGAATGGGATAAGCACTGAAATTTAATAGTTTTATGCTCAGTTTGTATTTTTGTTACTGCATGATTTCTGATAATTTACCATATCACTGTTGTTAGCTTTGAAAGGTTTTTGTATAGCACTGTTTTATTATATTAAATTCTATTTGTTTTTATTTTTGACCTTTCTGTTTTTCTGTCCTCATCCAGAACTTTTAAAGACGCAGGTTTCTGACAGATACGCAGCTTTTACGCAGGTTTGCTTTTCAAGCAGTAGAAACCCAGCTCTGACCTAAAGCTGCGTTGAAGCTGCGGAAATGCAGCTTTGACGCAGCTTTGACCTGAAGCTGCGTTTCCGCAGCCTTAACGCGGCTATAACGCAGCTTTATCATAAAGCTGCGTTTTAGCTGCGGAAACGCAGCTTTTACACAGGTCTGAATCAGAGCTGTAGTAAAGCTGCGCAGAAGCTTCGCAAAAGCCGGCGGTATTGGCACCTGCGGAAAAGCTGCATTTCTGCAGCTTAAACGCAGCTTTTGAGTTTGACGCAGCTTTTATGTGCCTCTGCATTAAAGCTGCGTTAGAGCTTTGCTAAAGCTGCGTAAAAGCCGGCTTTTCTGCAGGTTTGTATAAAGCTGCATTAAAGCTGGCTTTTCTGCAGCTCTGTGGAAAAGCTAGCTTTTCTACAGCTTAAATACGCAGGTGCCAATACCGCCGGCTTTTGCAAAGCTTCTGCGCAGCTTTCAAAGCTGCGCTAAAGCTGTAGAAAAGCTGGGGGGGGTTTTCGCAAGGGCACCAACTTAACCTATCTGCACTTTAAAAAACATGATTTTTTTTCATAAACTGCTATCACTACTACCAACATCTTTTGACAAAAATTTGTCACCTTTACCTGAATTTCACTCAAAGGGTTGGACTGATGTCATGTAAAATTCTGAACAAATACGTAACATCAATCACTGGACCAACTGCATGTATTCTCTAAATAGAGGATCTTACACTCGTGATCATTTCATATGAAATTTATTAAACTCGCCGAGGCTCGCTTCGGCGAGTTTTATAAATTTCATAAGAAATGACCACGAGTGTAAGATTCTCTTTATCATATGACCCTTTAATCTGGCATTCTGTCGCCTTCAAACTGAACATTATTTCAATAAGAAAACGCATTGTTGACAAGGACGTTGTCAATGACGTTACGTGTACGTGTCAAAGTGTTATTACACGTGTGGGCATACGATTTTTATGTCACGTCGTTATCAACTGAATAACAGCGACGTCGTATGATAAATTATTCTCTTGTACAATGTAAATCCATCCAGATATTATTATGAAACAATAAGTTTGTAGAATATTCTTATTTACAGTAAAATATTATTTCAAGACCAAATGGCCTTAGGTCAATGCTTGGGCTGTAATGGTAGAGCGATTAATTGAATATAATCCATGATCAGTCATTTTGGGTAAAATTTTGGATAATTGTTTTCATTTTTCAGACTGGATTTTAAATCGAGAATATAGAAACAACACAAACAAAAGACTATCACATTTGAGCCTCGACATGAGAAAACCAACAATGTGGTTGTGCGCCCAGCGCAGACTCAGATCAGCCTGGGCATCCGCCCAGTCTGATCAGAGTCTTCGCTGTCCGCATGAAGGTAGCTTAGTTCTTTGGCTACCCTTTAAGCCCTTAGTGAAGAGTCTCAGCAGACTGGGTAGATGTCCAGGCTGATCTGAGTCTGCGCTGGGCGGACAACCACTTTGTTGGTTTTCTCGTGTCGCGGCTCATTTTATTAAAGGAAAAGCATTTTTCTTTCTTTATATTTCTATTTTGCAGTGTGGAAAAACTGAAATCTAATAGAGTTCTAACAACATTTTGTATGCATTGAATTGAATTTGTAGCTTTATACAGCAAAAATTAGCAGCAATTAATAATCGATAATCTGTCGATGTCTGCAAACTGATAATAGCTTGTGAAATTTCTGCCGATTCCTAACACTTGTGGGCAGTGTGATAACGTGAAAGTATAGGCCAATAACTTAATTTATCATATGACGTTGTATCTGAGAGTGTAATAAAGCCATGCATTAAAAAAGATAATCAACTAGTGGATTAAATATGCAAAGTACGTCGTAACGTTATGCGTTGGCGTCCATATTTTAACATCAGGCTTTCTAATGGCGAAATCCTGATGTTGTAAAGCAGGATTTGCTAATAAAATGCGATTTTAGTGTCATATGATAAAAGGAATCTTGCATTCGTGCTCCTGTATTATTGAATTTATTAAACTCGTTGGGGAAAACCAATAAGATGCTCGGCATAGCCTCGCTTCCAAGGTTGGCAAATGACCGGTCAATATGAGTATTGACCAGACCAGTGGTCATTACTGGTTATGACCAGTTATTAGTGGTCGATTGGTGGTCGATTGGTTGACTGAAACAGCCATGGTCAGTTGAAGATACTTAGCATTTGTTATCCCATTTGTACTGGAGTCTATAAACAGAGTTAAGATAGTCCAATACAAGATAATACAGAAAATGTGTTTTATGAGTTGATGTTGCTCAGAACTGTATTTAAGAGGTCGTAAAACATACAAAATCTGAATGTTAACAGTTTCAGATCTTCAGTCTCAATCAGGCTGGATCATTACCACCCAACTTTACCACCCAACATCAGTTCAGACTAGAGACCTCTAACTTATTTGCTGTAACCATTAATAAAAATAAATAGGAAAGCAAATGCAGGTAATAAAAATTTATAAATTTTAAAAGTAGCTTTTTCATAATCATTAAAAATATTTAACTCAGTTACTAATTTAACTGAAGCAGTTAACTGAATGAAAGTACAAAAAAATGAAACAATACTTCAAAAAGATCATCTTCTTCAAATTATTGATGCTCTATTAGCTAAAATGCAAATTGGTCTGGCTTCTTACATAAGAAGACAAAAGTGTGAAAACTGTAATGAAAACACTAACATCATACAAAGAGGTAATTCTAACTTTAAAAGCCACAGAACAAACAAAACTGTCAAAATACTGGGTCTGTCGCTCAAACTGAAGAAGGTGTGTCCAGTTTACAAGAACTATCCAATCACTGGGCTTAAAATGCACAGGGTAATTCTGTGACACCTGTGTTTGTTTAGATGTGGTGTGAAAGAGTGGTCATTCTGTTATCTGCTGTTATCAGTGAAATTAATAATTAAAGTTAATCAAAGTGTCATAATAGTGTCAAAATGAAGCCAAAAGACCCTATATGGAACTTCTATTCTGCCCTTGATGATGAAAAAAAGACTATTGTTAGGTGCCTGGACTGTAATGCAGAAGTCAGTGCTGAAGTCAGAAGTCAGTGCTAAGGACCTGAGATTGAAATCACACAGTGGTAGGGACGAGCCTGTTCTTTTTTTTTTTTTGTCAATATATATAACTTATTAAAACCTGATCAAATATTTCAGTCCACCATTAAAACACAAAGAACCACTTAAATTTTCCAATCGACCATTCTGACTATATATATATATATATCAGTGTATTGACCAGTATTGACCACTTTGGGGAGTATTAACCAGGGCGGTTAAAACCACTGGTGAAAACCGGGGATGGTTTCGACCGCCCAACCTTGCTCGCATCTAATCTTTTTCCCCAACTCGTTTAATAGTACAGCAGATAGGCAGCCTGTGAGGAGGTGCTACTGGTAAGGTTCTGCAAACATCTAGAATTATATATCAGATTAATCGTTGGAATCTCTTGTTTACAAAACCGGCTGATGACACCTCTGGTTTTGAGTCCTAAGCGAGTTATCTCCCCTTGAATTACCCCACCCATTTAATTGGGTAAAATGATACTTAAATTGAAAAGAGTGAAAAAATCATTTATGAGATGGTACTTTGTACGTTTTTTATTTGTGTTCAATTTTTAGCTTATTTGCCGTATATGCGGTACTTAATTTTTATTTTAGTTTTCATTCTGTGGCATTGTGATATCGCATTTACGTTGGCATTTGTTTTAAAAATAACTTTTTAAATTTGAGGTTTAAAACTTTTAATGTTGACTCCATCAGTCAAGATTTTCAAACAATATTCGCAATAAAATAGCAAGTCCAGAGCCTTTGCTTTATGTATAGATTATCAGAACTCAAGATTTCAGTACAGAGACAAAGAAACTCTGAGAAACATGAGTAAATACCCCACCCATCTAAATATGCATTGCAAAACTGGAAATCTTTTAGGCTGCTAAGGTTAAAAAAGTAAGGTTATGTCATATTGTAACATAATAAACGTGACACTATCGGGCTGCACATCTATGCTAGTGCAAGTAAAATTACTTCTAGAAAACCTTCACGCTTCAGTGAGCAAGGATTGATTTACTTGAAACAGTATTATACAGACAGTACTTCCATTAACCTGCTTACACACAGGACATGTTCACAATATTTTATCACTTACCATTTTTTCGCAATACTTCTGACTAGTAATAGAAATGCAAAATATATCTCCAGCTGATGTAAATAAGTGATTGTTTAGCTTATAGCTTATTTACTTGTTATTTACATTTCAAGTGACCATACTGTATGCAACACTTTGTTACTTTGTCATTCTTTCTTTGCAAGCGTATACATATCACTGTTGTTTTGGTGAACCACTGGCATAGTTTTGACATCTTTAAGATTCAAGACATTGCAAAAGAACAGTTTGTCTTAAAACAGAAAAAAAAAAAAAAAAATTACCCACTCACTAAAATGCATTAGAACCTTTATCTGAGTTATACCAGCTGCTAAATAAATGTAGGCCAGGCCCATAGGATGTTGCCCGGCCACCGGTCGAAATTGTGTAGACCTCATTTTTCTAAGTGTCCTATGTATGCAGAATATTTGCCCTTTTCTTGCTGCCTACTTAATGGGGCGATTGAGAGTTTCATACGGTTACATACGTTACCAATAGAAATTCTACAAACATTACTATGTTTTAAAATGATGAAAGTCAGTAATCTATAAATCGATAGAAATTATAAGTGATGTAAAAAACATTTTCAAATTTTAAACTGTTATTTTTAAGTTTAATTATTCTACAGTTTATAAGGCTGTAATCTATGTTACCATTTGGCACGAATTTAAGACAAATAAAACTATACAAGACACAATTAAAATTTAGAAATTGCATTAGTATTAGTATATTAAAACTTCTATGTTTAGTTTGTTCCATTTGTTTGCCGTACGTACTATTGGAAAATGACAAACACTTGCCTTTAGTTGAAATAAAAGGACATTTCTGATGTACACTAACAAAAATTGTGTAACTTTGCTGTTTATGGGTACATAAGTTTCAAGGGCCATAACTTTGTTAGTACTCAGCTGCGGTGATGTCATCAGCCGGATTCATACACTAGACATGCTGACAAACAATTTGGTATATAACACTTGATGTTTGCAGAACCTTACCAGTAAAGTCCTTAAGGAGAGCACTTTTGGAGCTCCGTCTGCTCTACTATAATCAATTCAATAATACATGAGCACTCATTTAAGATCCTCTATCAGTGCTGTATCATTTTGAAAAATAAATTCTGAAGGAAGATCCTCTGGAAGCAAGGAACACATCAAAGCAGAGCTCTAGATAAGAGGGGTATTTGATGATAATTGAGGGATAATTTTTTTTATTTCTCATTAAAACCATATGTTGTGACCCCTCATCTGAACCGTCTCATCAAGACGGTTCAGATGAGGGGTCACAACATATGGTTTTATGCAGAATTAACAAAAATTATCCCTAATTATCACTAAATACTCCCTCTTATCTAGAGCTCTGCATAAAAGTTACAAAAAAAGCAGACTCAGTTTAACTAAGTCTGTTAATGTGCAGTAATTTAAATTTTAATATCGCAACACTGCTCACACCTCCTAGCACAGTGCATTATTGGACTCATTTTGAGTCAGTTTGAAAATAGAGGTCCACTCAAGCCAGTGCTGCACTGGCTTGAGTGGATCGACCTCTATTTTCAAACTGACTCAAAATGAGTCCAATGATCCCAAAGGACCAGAAAATATACAATTGCAGTATAGTGATGTAAGGGGAGACTTTTTACGGCCGCTGCATGGCGAAACTCCAGCTGCACTGACATTGTATGTAAACAATCATTTTAACGTAACCTTTCTGAGACAAAGACTGTGACCTGAAGATTGTTAAATATTTCAGTCCTACAGGCCCTATCATCTTCACTAGCCAAGGGTACTGTATTCACTTTGTTCCTTACATACCCATGGCCAACAGCCTATTCACAAATCAGATTTCCCACAGCGCTGCCTCTTGGCTGCAGTGAACTGTTCCCCTTGGCATGTGTTATTTTTAGCCAAATCAGAAGATCCATTGCAAAACACAGTTGTCCCACAACTTTGCATATTGATCAAAAACACTGATGAATTATATGAATTTTGACCATCTACCCTTTAGTGGTAATTATCCAGGGTAAACACAACATTTTTCGACCCACAAGGGCACCTATTATATGGAAAATGTTTTGTCATGGATAATTTGATTAGATACGATGGAAGTGAGAAATTCAATTTAGGAATAGGCTGTCGGCAAAGGGTACATAAGGAACAAAGTGGACCTACTACCCTATGGGCAAGAAGGACTGATGAAGGGAGTGGTACTGTGTAAACATTGGGCAGTACCTTATCATCCTGAAAGACCATCTGACAGATTTATGAAAGTGACACATCACCTAAGTGCTTCCTCTATCATACAGATACAACTACAACAAACATATATTAAATAATCATACTAGCGCAAGTTTAGTTTTTATTTTAGCCTCCATCCTCAATGGGGGTCAAATCTTCAAGGAAAAAATGCATGTTCCTCTAAGAAAAAAAATCATTCCTTTAAGAGCAGAACCCTTTTTCTTCTATGCGCACATTCTTTTTTTTCAGAGCAGAGCCTTTTTGGAAGGGGCAGAAAGTCACAAAAGTCGTCTGCCTTGAAAAAGTGGAAAGAAAACATAGTGATGTACCCATGATACCCATAAATCTTATGTAAACATTCTTATAACATGTAAAATAAACTGACAAATTTTTTTAAAAGCACAATTTACGACTAAATAATATGTAATTTCAATCCTTACTGGTCTCTTTTAATTCCTTTCCAATAAATCCCCAGTATAAATGAGTCCTTCAGTCTTTCAGTATCTTAAAATAATATACAACAAAATATCTTTCAATCCAGTATGTTTTCAAACTTGAACAAGAACAACAACAAACACACAGATGCCGATGTGCCTAAATACAGTAATGATGTGTAATGCAGCGTAATGATGCGTAATGTAGCGGAATGATGTGTAATGTATTGTTGTTTTTTTATTATACTTGTATATTTATAAATAATCTGAATACTAGTATATGTAGTATATGTAGTACGAGCTATATGTAAATATAAAACAGTTTGACTGTACAAATACCTGCATATGATTTGAGGAATGTTTCTACGCATTAATATCAACAAGTCCTAGTCACACCTCCACGAGTCACAGGTGGAGCTTTAATATTTAGGAGCTCTCCCGTAAGGTACCAGCTGGAAACTATATACAAGGATAAAATTTTATCCTTAACAGAGATTGAATTTGGTAATTATTCCAGCAGACATTTACAACTTTATGACCCAGTTCAAATAATACATTCCATCACTGGCTTCACACTCCTTAACATATAAAGGCATTACATTTTACAGGACAGATTTCCCTACCCCCCGTCTTTAGATTAAAATCCTGGTCAGTAAAATGCACCTTGTCCACTTCTTAGGCAAATTTATTCTTTTAAATTTATTAAGTTATACTTTGAAGGGACCGTACATATGCCAAACGGTTGCACTTAGTTAAGATGATTGTGCAACATTATGCATCAGGCGGCCACATGAACACTTCTGTACGCTACATCCAAGCGCCTTTACTATCTAATAACAGGTTGTCTGAACTTTCTCTGTAGAAGATGATATCCGAATTAAAATTACCAGACGGTAACAAAGATACATGGTCAGTGTTGGGCAATATTCACCTCCATCTTTACCCTACATTACGCATCATTACGCTACATTACGCATCATTACTGTTTTTAGGCAGATCCCACAGATGCCCCCATTTCTATAATGCCAAGGAACATAATCTGGAATAACGAACACAATCAGGATTCTTGAATGTTCAAAACACTCTAGTATTTTCCAAACTCAAAATTAACTAAAAATGACATAACATCTCTTCAAGGTCAGTTAACATGTTTTATAAATATCTGATAGTCCAATGCAATAATGATGTAATAAAACATGGTTTAAACCAAGGCAGTATATACTATACTGAAAGGATTTAAAAACTTCCACTCATTAATTTTGAATATCTCAAAAATGAATGCAGCTACGTCCACCAAAATATTAGAACATATATATTCTCTTATACCTGATTATATCAATATCTCGAATCTGAAATCGTTCAACCGAATCGGACAGGAAAAAGCACGTGCTCCTCGTGTTCTTAGTACCGTTTGCATAAGGATGAATAGCTTCATGTATACAGTTTTATGATGAAACATCTCTTACAATATCAAATTGAATTATAAAAGTTTGAACTCGGTCTGTGGCTTTATTTAGCCTACCACGCCTAAATATCAGAAACAGACGCAGATTTTTGGGCCAGATAAATGCTGAAATTTCAAAAAATGACGTCGCGTGACAATTTTATGTGTTAATTTCGGAAATCTAAAATCTCAGACGACGTGCACTGTCTAGACCGTCAGAAAAGCACCTAACCGAGATTAAAAATCAGAGGTCATGACGTTGACTAACGTTGACGCCGTCTCCGTTGTAGGCTTTGCGCGTCAGCATCATCCACAATGAAACCTGCAAATCAACGTGGATGACGTCACAATATTAAGACAGTAAGAAATGGTCGAAAAGAGTGTTGTATAAGATAACGCCGGCATCGCCTCATGCATTTCAGTGACGTAACGCTCTTTTGCTGACGTCATTTAAGTAAATGATACCAATAAACTGCGTAATCTTTAATTTTGATAAGCTTCAAGCATTTTGTCGTTAAATGTTCAACATCGTCATGAGTGAACAGATCAGCAGCCAGCAATAAAAAGTGGAAGTTTTTAAATCCTTTCAGTATAGTATTACAAATGTGTATAATAAGGAAATAAATGTGTTCAAATTGTCATTTGGGGAGGTTCATTAGTGCTATGGTAGCGAATTTTGTTTTATGGTGATGTGTAAGCCAATCAAGCAAAAAAAACAACTAATTTGCAACCATAAAACCAAGGATTCATCAGTCATCACCCCTGATGATAATTTTCAGTTCATTTGTAAATCCCCATGCTAATGCACCTTTTCACCTTTCAAAGTGTGCATGTAGAACACTGGTGTACATAACCTGCCTCAAGTCTTTGAAACATAGGTGTCATAAGCTGCACATAAAGTAATCATCAGCTTATCAGGAAAGGGTGTCCGAATTTTAGGTCTGACGAAAATACGTTCACTACCAATTAACTGGCATTCAGTTATAATCACTTCTTTAGACGGGCTAGGGATAATTTCAATGGCCAGATGAGGTTTTGTTGTACACCTTCATTAACTGCAATGAATTGTTTTACCTGACACTTTTGTTTTAACCACGAAAGACTGACAAATATTATGCAATAATAAACTATCAGCAAAACGCTTTCCAAGCATCTTCCCTGTCCACAGATGATGATGGGTAAAAACCATTCCTTACACCGTATAGAATTTCTAACAGGAGTATGGTGTACATGGACTCTTTCGCTAGTGCTATAGTTCTTTCACTGCCATATCTGTATAACACACACATTTATATTGTAAATGCGCCCCTCCGACGGAGATATCTGAGACATGGAAATACTTGCCTCCCTCCTCATAGGGGCTACTATAAAAAGACCTTGAGCTGACCATCGGGCTCCCCCCCTCCAGGGGGAGTTTTGTACCCTATAATTTTCTGAAACTATATGTATAAGAAACAAAATGACACATGTTAGCCCTCTGTACGTTGGGGCGTTAACTTATAACGTCAACGTCAACTACACTACCCAAATTTAAATATGAATTCACGTTATAATAGAAAAATATACATTGTGATACACATGTTTCGCCCTAATTAATGTTGGGTTTGGTCTGCTAGTACATAAATCGCTGTTTCAAGATAATTGACATTGTCAGGGATAAGTTGACTAACCTGTATAACATAGCTTAGGGGAGACCGGGGATAGTTGATGCACGGGGCAAGTTGATGCAGTGCATAGTGAAGAAACTGCGTACTAGCACTTCTACAGGTGTGAGCCAATTTGACATATACGAGTAATAAGGGAAAGTTTCATTATCACTTAATAACTTCTTTTTTTCATAACATATTTTTACATCACAAACGGTATCAGAAAGTAAAATTCTTCATCTTAAATACTGTGTTTTAATTTTGATTCTAGCACAAGTACAAAATGGTCTTTTTTGGGGTGATTTTCTAGAGGTACATAATTAATTAAAACAAATAACAAAATCTCCGTAAAACCAGCAGGGCACATGAATTCAACGACTTATTTCGAATCAAATTAATACAAAATGTTATGCATCACAAATAGATCAGATTAGAGGAAAGAGTATATTTTCATCTGGTATAAATTTTATTTGTCTAGCTAAATGATAAAATGGTCTTTTTTCAGTATTTGTTAAAATTTTAGTTGATTAATTTTTTGCCGGTTGTTTCCGTGCGTTTCCGTAAAATGCGACGCTAGGACACGACTGCGGCTTTCAGGTAATAGCTCCAGGCGGAGATTACCACTATAGTTGTAGAAATGAATTTTAAAGTGAATGAATTATTCAAAATGTAGATTTATCCATTGCTGTGTCTAAATTTTGCTTGAACTGAAAGATAAAAGTAAATTTATATACTTTTTATTTTATTTTTCTGGTCCAGAGCTGCACTAGAGAACGTTTTTGGTTTCTGGTGTTAGAATAGAAACGAAACCGTGCTAGTGAAAAACAATTATAATTGATGCCGATATTCTTTGGTCTTATTAGCAATTATATGAAGAGCATAGTTCGGCTAACTTCTTTAAACTGGCGAAATAATTGGTATCACTGGTGCCGAATTGAAAGACACGATATAAATTATCTTATGATTGTATAATGCCAATTAGTAAAGTCGGTATGTTTAGAAATTAAGCGTTTGCTCACTTGTTGCTCATTTATGTAATTATTAATATGAGGCAAACAAAAACTCACACTATCTGCATAATCGTTATGCAGTTGACTCTAGGACCCAAACAAAAACTAGATTACAAATTGCTAAATGAGGGTGAATTCCGGACACTAAAGAAGAAAATTCTATCTGCCAAGGATGGAAGGACGATAATGACAGGTTGTGTAATGGAACCCGTTTACGTCTGAGAAGGTTTCCGCCTTCGGAAATCGAACTTTGGACCGCTAGATCAGCGGGTCAGAGTTTCGCCTACTGAGCTACAGGGTCTCCTCGTAGATAAAACTTTGGCGGTCTCTAGCGATTTAATATAATTTTGTTAGTCGGAAACAGAACACTTTATTTTTCTACAGCATTTAAGTTATGTTTATTTGTTGATTTTTTTTATATCTTAAAGAAAGTAAATTACTTAATTTACAAAGAAGGTCTATATGCATGTTTTTTTATTCATTTGTGTCATTCTTCTATTTAATGCATAATGTATTTAATACAAATCCGTAATTCCAAGGAAAATGTTATTAATGTATCAAGTTTGATCTCTCATGTTTATTATTATTTTAAAATTTATAATCTTATTTTGATCCACGTTCGTTCTTCAGGTTAGTCGTATCGGATGTTGGTCCCCAGGGCCAACAGCCACTAGAGCATCATATCCACCCTGGGGCATCCGGAGTCCGTCCAGGTCTTGCGTCTGTCGTTGATGTGGTGCTGGTGATGTTTTCTGTCTTTGCGTGTTCTTGTTCTGTCTGTGAGGCTGTGATGTCGCTGTAGTGTCATTGCTTTCCTTTAGGGCCGCGTGTCGGTGTTGGCAAAGAAGTAGGTCAGTAGGTCGGAAGCGGCCCTGGCTGTCGATGATGCTTTCTCCCAGGGCCGCGTTGATTGCTGCGATGTGGCAGCAAAGAAGTTTCTTGTGACTAGGGCTTGTCTGGATCCATCGGGCTGGTGTACGTCAGCTTCTTGTCCCTGACGATCTCTACTGCCTCCCTGATGGCTGTGAGCTGGCATTCCGGCTTTGGTGCTGACCTGTACTTTTCGTGCCAGAAATCCCAGTGGGCAGCATGATGGATTTTGCTGCCCGGTCCCTTCGTCACTTTGACTTTCTCCCAGCTCCTGCTTGTCACACCAATGCAGTCCTTTGGTTTTCCCTTCCTTCGGAGCTTCATGATGGTAACGTCAGTGTGTTCCATGAATGTTGCCGCTTCCACACTGTACTTGGATAGCGGCTTCTCCTCGGAAAAGGACTCGTTGTGGAACATGTGTCGGTGTGTCTCTGGCAGTTGGGCGTTGTCTGCGGCCGGTTGTGGCTGTGACCTTCGCTTCGGAGCTGGTGGTGAAGTCATCTCCACGTCCTTTGGTGGCGTCTTCGGTGGCGGTGGTGGTGTGGAGGCCGTCTTCTCAGGAGCTGGCTTGGCTGGCGTTGATGGCGCTGGAGCTGCTGGTTTCGGCTTTGGTTTCTGTGCTGCTTTCTGTGTTGTCTTCTTGGCAGCAGGCTTAGGAGCAGACTGCTCCTTTGTCCTCGAAGGAGTAGGCTTGGCCGGCCTATCCTTCTTCTGTCCAGGCTGGCAAGAGCGCTTGCCAGCTGAGCTTAGAGGGGGCAGACTTGCAACGATCTCCCCCTCTCCTGCTTTCGGCCCTCTCGCTAACTTGACTAACCTCTGGGTTGATCGCCCATGTCAAAGTTAGCTGGACAGTATTTGATCCGTGATGCATATCAAACACAGGGAAGCCACTGAGGCGGGCTCCCTTCAAGAATCGGACTGCGAGTGCTGGAATCTTGTAGTTTTCCATCTCTGAAGAAGCGATGTTGTCTGTTCGACGTCCAAAGCAAGAATCATGTGTGTATTTTGATCCAATTTCATCAATTTCATTTTATTTCAATTCAAATATTACTCAGTGTCAATTTAATCCATGTGTGAATATACACTATTACTGACACGGCACGCGTATAACTGTGTGGCAATATTTAATTGAGTCGCAACACGAAAAAAGTCAAGAAAGCGGCATGTGCGCCTAGCAATGACTAAGATCAGCCTAGGCGTTCGCCAAGTCTGATCAAAGTCTTTGAGGGTGGCATGGAGATAGCTTAGCTACTCTTAAAGTATACAGCGAAGACTCTGATCAGACTTGCCATATGCCCAGGCTGATCTGAGTCTTCACGTAGTACATATGACACTTTGTGGGTTTTGTTGTTCGCGGTTCGACTGGATTAACCAAACGTAATATATGCCGCGACTCGCCAAAACTAACAAGATGGCATGTGCGCTTCGCGTAGATTCAGCAGTCCGAGCAGAGTCTTCCCTTTTCACGTTAAGGGAGCTGGGAGTCTAAGTCCTCTCCATGCTGACTGCGAAGACTAAGATCAGCCTGGACATCCGCCCTGGACATGCGCTTACAATATAGCATTGGTCTTAACTATCCCTTTGCGGACAGCGAAGACTGGTTAGATTGGGTGGATGCCGAGGCTGATCTGAGTCTTTGCTGGGCGTACATTCGGCTTTGTTCTTTGTGTCGTGTCGTGGAAAAAATCTGTTCTCTTTCACGATAAAATAAATGCATAATGTTTACTCACTCATTAAATTCTAGGTTTTTATCATCATGAAATTTTAACTAAACTTATTTTCACAAGACTTTTTTATTATTAATATTATTTTTGAATCAAAATTTTGTGCAATCAATCATATTTTTGCTTGACTGTTCTAACAAAACCGTCAGTTATACAATTGTGTGACATACAATTTATTTATTTATTGTTCTTGATAATGTTGAACTTAAATTCTTTGTTTGAATCAAACATACATTGTGTCTTATATAATGTTTGAGAGAGAGAGAGAGAGAGAGAGAGAGAGAGAGGGAGAGAGAGAGAGAGAGAATTTAGTCACGTAATTGCATTATGAGACTAAATGACATGAACTGTTGGTAAATAACCAATATAGCACCTCTTTTTCCCCCTTATTGGCTGCAAAAATCATTTTGGATTTCTGGAGCATGACAATTCCTTTTAAGAACCAAATATCTTTGAAAAATAATAATAATAACAATTATTATTATTATTATTATAAAATATCATTATCATGTGTTCTGACAGCATAATGCAAAGGAAATCCAAAAGGTTTAATTACATTACCATGATTATTTTATGCATGAGTCTGACTATTCTAAGAGACTCATGAAATGTGATCAATATTCAATTAAATTCATTAAGATCGATATCTTATCATGATCGAGATAAGAATATTAGCCTCAGGAAATACCTTGACACCTGCGATTATCGCATACTGTCGTTAAGTTTCGGAGAGCAACCGAAAGATCTCTGGAGATCTACCTGTTTAAGGTGAAACTCAATAACCTAGATGACGAAGTACGAGTATTCTGCCAGATGGGGTATAAAAGGACAATGACGTCATTGTGGGCGTCCGAAATGACGAATTATAGTTGTCATTGACAGACGCCATCTTTTCCTGAAGTTTTGCGGAATTTCGACAGCAAGTGAGAATTTGGTGAAGAAAAGTTCAGTTTTGACACATCTAAGTAAATTAATGGTATTTTGCAATTTTTCGTTTAGCTCCCATTTGTTTCTGGTTGTTCATAATTCTTTTATGCACACAGGTAAAGAAATCTTTCACCTTCAAAAACAAAATTCTCTTCTGAAGGAAAACATTGTATGTTAGTTGCCCAACTTGCTGAATGTCACGTTGGGCATGGTTGGGGCAAGTTGATGCAATGAGCATGGGGCATGTTGATACACCATAGAATCCTACTGTACAGCATGAGCTGTTCACAATATTTGGATGGACTTGATCTCTAACTGATGTAGAACTACATTATGTACAAAAGTTTTAGCATTTAGGATTTGTATCATTTTAGAATACGATGTAATTTATTATATTCAAACAAATATACATTTGGCATTCGAGCCATGTCACAGCAATTCCTACAATTTACATGTGCGCCTAGCGAAGACTCGATACATCCGTGCAGTCGGATCAGAGTCTTTGCTATGCGCTTTGGATAGCTAATGACTCATACCTTTTCGTGTGGCCAGTTAAGCCTCTGACCCGAATGTATTGATGCACAGGCTGGACTGAGTCTTCGCTGTGCGCATATGTAAATTGTACGAAGTGCTGGGCCCCGGCTTAAACAATATAGCATCTATGACAATGAAATGATATTTTCCTGTCTAAAATGTTCTAAAGTTTCAGAAATAAAAGAATAAAAATGTTTAGATCATTTTATCGTACAATTATTAATATACAAACATCCCTTCTAGAGATCTTTACTGGAGATACATGTAACTTCAATGGCTAAAATAATTTTGATAAATGCATCTAACTAGAAAGCAAGGAAATCCCCATTTGTCCATAAAAGTGGTCAATTTACTGTAGTATTCGTTGCATGGACTTGTAAAGCCAAGAAAAAAAAATCTGTATCAACTTGCCCCAAGCGTTGCATCAACATGCCCCACTACTGGGGCAAGTTGATGCATTCGACCTCCTAAAGAAATCTACTTACACGGAAGGAAAATATACCAAAATTCAAGGATTGCTATTTGATTTTAAATGCAGAAAAGACAGAGCTTTTAGTACAATACTGGGCAGTCCGGGCACGAGATATATCAAAAAGTCTAAAAAGTGCATCAACTATCCCCGGTCTCCCCTACATTGTATTTGACGTTTTCCCCCTTCAGTGTCTAAATGCATGTAATATAAGGAACAATTAAGTTGTAAGAACTGAAGTGTAGAGAAAAGTTAGTGTCATATATATGACTGTTTTAATATTCTAGTATGAAAAACAAACAAACTAAAGTCTTACAAAACTCGTCAACTCGTCAGCAGTCACGATTAATATGTAACGTATATAACCACAAGAAAAATACGTAAAAGCACAACTAGAATCAGACTTAATCGCTGAATTAGCAGTAGCAGTTAGCAGTAGATATATTATATGGGGGGGCAGAAACTATCTTATTTTGAAGAATTTAACCTACAAAATGTCGAGAAAAGCTAAGAAAGACAACATCAGCTGCATTTTATCTTTCAATGTTATCTGTATTATGTCTTAAGTAGACACTGTTGTATATGTAAATATGAAGAAACTCCAATGTTATGTGTGCTGAAACCATAAAAAAACATCGGATAGTGTATATTTGAAAAAGAATCTAACAGTTACGTTACGTCACATAATTGTAATATGTCTGGGGATAATATTTGTGAGTCATCTGTTATCAAAATTGTAGTTCCCAGGCGGCATGAATTATTCACTGCTGTAGTATTAGCTTACCGCTGGTAGTCAGATGGCAAATTTAGCTCTTTAAAATACACAACCCAGCAAGACTCATATAGCTGTTACAGCTGAAGCAGTTTGACCTTGCTTTCAATTCAGTCTCACTTAAAAGTGACTTCTTAAAATGATTTTTTGTTTGAATTTTATGCTTAGAATGAAGTAAGTATAAGTTGAAATATGTTGCAACTGGTTAATGTTTAGGTTCAGAGTCATGATGGGGATAAAACCAATTTCGCTACCTGTGCTGTTGGCTGAGCCATTCAATTACCCTACATACAAATATGCAACTGTGACTGCCAGCCGAGGCAATTGATTGATTGATTGATTTGATGCTTAACGTCCACGGTAAACAACTATGGTCATGTCGGGACGGTCAGTTAACCTAACCACACTATTCCTGGGCAGGCAGACCTCCTAAGCGGTTAACCAGTACTAAGTGCACATTCTTTCGCCAGTAACTGACCTTCTTGAATCAGCGGAAAGAGAAACGAAAGTATGTGGCCAGACCGGGTTTCGAACCCAGGACCTCTGACTTATGAGTCAGGTGCCCTACCGATTGCGCTACGCGGCCCGGCGCCAGCCGAGGCAATCAAAAGCAGTACTAACTCTGCCGACAAGCATTAACACCATTTTTGCTATGTTGTCAGTCATATCGTCAGCCGAGAGCCTCTTTGCACAGTTACTGCTTTACATCGGTTAGCAAATATGTGTGGCTCCCGTGATCATAACTTACGTGTTAATTTGTGATCTACGTGATCTGTATATGCAGTTCCCATCAAATACATTACAAAATATTAACAATGTGAAAATTAAAGGACTATATGAAGTGAAATACTTTATAACGCATACAACATTCTGTTCAGGAGTTCTATTTTTCATTCTGTTGTTACAAATAGTTAACTGGTCAGGTAATTTTGCAAACCCCATGGTTCTGTTCCCATTTGTTGTAACTGTCAAGGACTAAAGGTGTTACGAAATACAAATTTCAGTCAGACAATTTTCAATAAAAATGCAACTAAAATGTTTGGAAATTTCCAAAATGCTGTATTCTCTCACAGTATTTAACATATTCAGTGGACAAGGGTGATTTGATAAGCAGTAAAATTCATAAGTAAGCAGTTTACAACCATATTTATTGCTACAAAGTGAAAAATATGGTAACACAAGGTCACGGAGATCAAATGCAGTAAGTTATTTAGGTTTATCCTTCCTTCGCATATATACTTAGCAAAAATAAAAACTTGACAGTCGCTATTTTTCATCCTACGGTAGTCGGGAAATAATGAGACATAAAAATTCTTTTAGTTTAAGAAAATGTAATTATTCTGTCATATCATAATCACACAAATTTCAAGATTCCATAGATACAGCAAAATTGAGGCTATTGTAAACGTCACAAGGGTACTTCTCTGTTTTCTATGCTCAAAACCAAAAAAATACCAAATTTAAAATCGTCGAAGTCTGCTTAAATGAAAAAAAAAATCTGTTGGCAAGGCTTTGCCGTTATTAAATCCAATCTGTATTGACTCATAAGCTAAAATTATGCCGATGCACGGTCGACTAGGAGGCCGTAAGGACCAGACGAAAAACCTCAGTTCACGCCATTATGAAGTCAGAAATTCAGTTTCAATGGAATCCCCGTTACACATTTGAGTCTTTATGGCAGTTTTAGAAATGGCTTTCAAATAAATTTAGTAATAAACACATTGAGTTTGCAAGACAAGCAAACTAATATCGAAGAAAATAACGGAGAAGACGCATTGGTATAGAAGATACGGCATTTCATAAATCTCTATATGTTTAATTCAAAGGGAGGTAATCTGAAAGTTTTGAAACTTTAAACGTTATTTTCAGGTTGTGGTTACAAATACCATAAGCGTTTAAAGTGTTTTCTATGCATACTGGAACTACTGTTTATTGCGTACAAAAGAACTTTCTTCTGCGCATGCGCAAATTAAAGTTATTTTCTGAATTAATAAAATAGGAATAAGTTAGATAACTCCGGACAGGACAAACATTTACCAATAATTTTTCATGATTTAAGTAATCAGATGTCTGTCCAACTCGAAAACATCCATATATACATTACAAGTTTGCTAGGTTGGCCGGAATTGAGAAATAAAAACCGTCAAGTTTTTATTTTTGTTCAGTATATAAGTATGCACTATTTCTATTGTTTGATTATTACTGTATTACTAGTTAAGGATATCGGAAATGAAGAATTTATAAACTCTCAATGAATACGTTGTATCGTTACTTGTTCGGTCTTTCTTTCTTTTCTTTTCTTTTTTCACAATGTTATGCTGCAAAACATAAGTACAGTGTAGGGGAATACATTCTGAAGGAGAACAACTAAGATTTGCTGAATTTTGCTCATAAATATCTGAACAGCGATGACCAACATTAATATATTCTGTCACTTTCATTTGCTATTTCGTCATGAGGGCAGAGCTTACTGGAACACTGTCCCTGAAAAAAAAAAACAACACATTTTTGTCCAACTAAACGTATCTTTATGTTCTTTGGTGAATCAATTCTTTAAGAGATGATTGAATGTAGTTAGGTTCTTTAAGAGCTAATTGAATGTAGTTAGACTTGAAAGAGTAAGAAACAAAAGCATAGAAATATAGACCATCTTATAGATTGCTACAGTATCACCAGTAAACTGCCAGTGTCTCTTTCCTGTATTAAACATTTCTGATACTATTCTCACAACCCCATATTTCTGATACTATTCTCCCAACCCCCTGGTTGACACATTATTGTTAGTTACATAAACGAACTAAATAGAGCAACGTTTTGATCCTACCATTAAACATTTCAAAGTTTGTTTGTTTCTTGACTGTAACTCAGCAATGTTGTTTCCCTTGGTAACGTAAAATATACAATAGTCCAACAAAAGTAAGTATACGATGCCAGCTAATATCTACGTTAGCTTTGATGCAGAACTGTATTTGGCTGAAGTATTCAAACTTCTGCGTTATAGTTTTTCAGTGTGCACATAAAAACTATATCAAATGCTGTCAATTAACAAGGTTGACTCCATTTTGTATAGTTGATTACTGATTATTTTAAAGTTTTATACTAAACATGCCAAAATCGCTTAGCTTTTACTGTAAGTTATCAAACTGATTGTCAGACTGATTGTATATCATTTCATTCGAGGCCTATATGCATAATCAATGCTGGATTTAATAGCTGCGGTTTTATCTTTTCTGACGTTATTGTTTTGGTTTTTTGTTGTTGTTTTTGTTTTGCTTTTATTTTTTTCAGCTGTATATAACAAAATTTCACGTATGTTACTGTCTCTAGAACTCAAATGTACAAATTGTAAATGAAACAAACTGGGCAATGCCAATATGAAATACTTTGATTTTGATATAAGAACAAAGTAAACAATAAAACCGTTTTACACGTGCAGAATATGCCAATGCCCTTAACATTGCAATTTGAAGTATACTGTGTTTAATCACGTATAAAACACACCCTTAAAGTAATATATGAGAGAACTGTTGATAGGTCCAAGTACACAATATATCATAAGAACTCAAAGACTTATGTATGTTATTGTTTTTTATGTGACAGTAGAAAAAGCCTGATTAAAGGTATTATAATGAAATATTTTAAACGTTAATGTTATTTACGTTACTACTAGTGATAGCTTATGATAAAAAAATAAACAAGAATGTATTTTTTCTCTTATATTTAAAGATTCTTTTATGAAGAAACTGCTACCAAAGAAAACAAAATAATTCTATTTTCAAATTATGTGATTTTAACAAAAAATAGCCCTAGGTAACGTATATAATCGATCATTGTGGCCGACTGAAATGCATGCAAAGTATTTTGGAACTGTACCTTGCTGTTTAAATAAGCTGGTATATTCATTATTGCCTTTTTTCTGTTGTTTTCAATTCCAAAAGTGTAGTTTAAGCATTTGAATTATACGGAAAGTGATAACTGTAATATGGAACATTTATACGGGGTTACTGTGTTCAACATCCTATTTCTACTAAAGTGTACAAGATCAGGTAAATTATTTTGCAGATCTAAAATGATCAAAGATCAATAAATTGTCTTAAATACAGAAGCAAACATATGGTCTAAAATTAAAGGAATAGCTTACAAAAAGAAAAGTAGTTTGGATGGAAAAAGCAATTTTAATGGAGTGTAAAGACAAATGTCACGTACATTACACCATGTGGGCAAAAGCGACCTTTCAAACATTACAACTTTTAGCTACTGGATTGTTCTATTGGACTCTATTATAATTTTAAACATAGGAAAGTGACTTCTATTTTTTATAGGTTTTGATAATTTTTTATGCTATGTTTATTTTTTTAATGGGTCATGTTTGTAACAGGCTGTTACAGCTTAACGCCCCACTCGCCAGGGGGGCTCACATGTTGCAAAATACTTCTAAGATGCTGAATTTTGCTGAATTTTAAGAAAAGTACAGTCTTCAAAACTGGGGGGGGGGAGGGGTGTAAGCCATATTTGGCTCATGGCCAAAGGGTAGAATAGGAAGGAGTGCCTTAAAGGGGTATAGTATACATGGACTCTTTCAATAGTTCTAGAGACGGAACTCAATTATCAGGGGAAAAATTTAATTCCGCTTAAGTTGTCTCACTTGTACACCAACAAGAATTAAGGCTTATTGGGTTCTTAAAAGTCAGCAGTATATACCGGTTGTAACACTTCAATGGAACGTTACGAATTGTGTAACTTGAGTATGGCAAGCAGAGAATCCATATCGCTGGCGCTTGGTCAGTGGTGTGTTTCAAGGAAAATATTACTATATCATGAACAGTGATCTACACAAATAAAAAAATATAATCATAATTACTGTTATTGCATATTTGTTTAGCAGGAAGTTGCATTTTTAACTAAAAACTATGAGAGATAAAATGTAATAAGATCCTGGGGCTGGGCACAGAACTACTACAACTCAAACTCTGGACTACTATCTAAAATAGCTGACATCAGCCAAAGTATCAACTGAAAGCAACATGTCATTGTAGAATTGTCGATCTTTAGAAAACTTTTACCAGAGACGTTTTCTAAAATAAAGCTCTAAGTCCATGACCTTGTTTTTCAAGATCACCGGGTGGAGCGAGGGGGGGGGGGGGGGGGAGTATAGGTCCTTTTCCGAAAAAGCGGAAGTAGAAAAATCGATTTAAATCCATTTCTATTGAAATAATTTTTCATGAAGCTTTGTCTACCTTAATCTGTTCCCTCTACGAACTCATGCAGGGGAATTCAGAAATATTTTACCCTGAAATAAAGTTTCTTTATCAATTATTGCCATTTTTCTTCTCTATTTTACGTAATTCTTACATAGACAGTTGCTATAAAGGCACAACTGCCACTGTTGCTTATATAGTTACTATAAAATAATACTACTGTTCATTCGCAAATCACCTTGTGGCCTGACATGTGTTCACTAACTACTTGTTTAGTAATATGGGCCAATCGCTTAAAAGAATTTCCAATATGTTTCTTCTTAGTAGGGAGTAAATGCCCGTAGAAAGGATGCTCATTACTAGTCTGTAGAACACTGGCTGTCCAAAACTGCACAAATCAAGCGCAAGACTAGAGGCATGTTTAACATACAGTTGATCTGACAGTTTTTTTCTTAATAATAATAAAAAATCCGAATTTCCTTGCACATGTTCCATGAGTTCGTATGGGTAATAGATTAATGTATGCAAAGTTTCATGAAAATTTATTCAGTGGTAATGAAATTATATATGTATATATATATATTGTCCTCCGCCGTTTTTCGCAAACGAACTTTTGCATTTTGTAAAAACTCAAACCAGTATCTAACATCAGTTCAACTTTACACTAGAGCCATCCAGGCCTTATCAAACAAAAAATATAGCCTATGAAAATTTGGTCACACCACAAATTTCTATATTCAGGCCTTGACTCAATGGTAATTCAATGGAGAGTATAAAACTTCGGACCAATGTCCAACTATACTCCAAATATCAACTAAGTCCATATACAACTGAACCATGCAGAACATCCAATGTGGACGTTGACGCTGACACTGGCGTGCGGAACTGATACCGACGCCGATGTAAGTACAATAGTTCTTCTTGTATTTTGTACGGTCGAGCTAAAACCACCAAATCACATTAATGCTGAATGATTTACGATAAATTTTAGGCAGACACAAGCAGTCTTTCCTTTCGAAAGTTCAATGAACTTTGCCGTTATCGTATGTTTCTTTGAATTTTACTTAATTGCTACAGTTATTAAGATTAAGATTTATTCCGGAATGAAGACCATTTAACAAAGTAACATATAGTACTATCTATGAGCGATTAGTCAACAAGTGAAGTATTTAAGAGCACGCTTAAATAATATACTAGCCAAAAGTTCTAACCGGCCACTTACATTTTATCAATTTTCTTCAAAGCCCCAAACAATCTTGCAATTTATTTACATCCCCAAATAGGCAGATGTGTCAGTCAACTTTGCCTATAAAAGATTTGACAAAATTCTTAACTTTACATCCTGGGTGCGCCGATGAACACACATAGCCCCATTTTTAAAATTCACAAAATCCAGCATTTCGTCACAATTTGTGAAAAGTCACTTTTTGAAATATCCAATTTACCTGAGCAAAACCACTTCATTACCAAAGCAAATGACTAAAGAAACAGATTAAGGCTGAAATGAACAATCTTCCTGCATGACGGTGGGCTCTTTGGGTCAAAATGTTAAAACTTACCCCACCACTCAATGCAAATTCTTGTTAATTTTGAAAATGGGGGTACCCGTATTCATCTGTGCCTCCTGGATACAATGTACTGAATATTGCTAAACCTTTTAGTGGCATGGTTTACCGACACATTGCCTATCTGTGGCTGTAAACTGAATTGTGAGATTGCTAATAGCATTGAGGAGAAATGACAAAAACTAAGTGGCCGGTTAGATCTTTTGACTAGTATATATTTATGAATATATCTATGTAAATTTAAATCAAGAAAAATAAAAATTATCACAGTGAATTTGACTAGAACTTAAAGAGTTTTGGATTGGGTTAGGCTGCTAGAAGTAAAAACTAACACCAACACCCATTTTCACTGCTTCGAAAGATTCGATCTTAATACCCATGGATATCCCGTAAAGCCTAAATGGCTTATTTCCAATGGGGTCCATCTAGGTACGAACAAGACTTTGGTACGGAAAAGTATAAAATATTGCACAGGTTAACACTGAAAGCTCTATAAAAGGAACGATTTTTATCACCGAAGAGTGTTCGAAAAGGAAAGACAAAACCAACGGTCACAATTGTCACACACACAAGTGGACCACGGAAGTGAACCCGCAGGCTATCACATACTGACCCGTCAAAGAACTGGAACCGGAGTGTCACTTTAAGCTTCTCCACGAACCACCCCCGTATCTCGAGGAACGGTGTGCCCGGAGCATACGGTGGGCCAAGTGTGTGTGCTACATGCATCATAGCACTATGAGTGATTAACTCGGCTGTTAGCACTGTTATCACAGACAAACAAGAAATGTTATATGCTCAATAATATAAGAACATCTCTTGCTCAGTTGCACAACAATACTCAATCAGATATTTCTTGATGGCTAGTTTAAATTTCTGTGGGCTTTCCAATTGTTTTATCCACTCAGGAAGACAATTCCAATCTTTGATTCCAGTATAATAAAAGGTTGAGTCCTTTTTTTTTTTGACGCCTTTATAATTTGGAACTAAGAAGTTGTACCCACTAGACCTAGTCGTCTCTCAAAGGTACAAAGTTTTCTTGAAGGTTGAAGGATATAAGTTGTTGAAGATCTTATGCACATGATTTAATCTTAATTGTTTTACCCTAGTTTCAACACTGAGTAAGTTCAAGTTCATCAGAATATCCGAAGTGATCCTTGTTCTAGGTCCTAGTTGATTAATGAATCTAATGACTTTCTGAGCTATTTGAAGCTTCTTTTTCAAACCTTTGTTGAGGCCGGCATACCAAGATGAGCATCAATAATCAAAGTGGCACAGTATCAAAGCCGAACATAAGTTTTTCCTAGTTTTTGCTAACAGACTATTACTTTGTCTATACAAAAATTTCAGACAAGCGTTAACTTTTGAAATAATGCTGTTCACAACGATTTCACCAGATAGTAGACTATCTATGTTAAGACCAAGGCATTTTACAAAAGTTGTAGGATCAATTGTTTGGTCATTGCAGACAATATGGAAATCCTTCAGTTTCCTAAGTTTCCTTTTTGATCCAAACAGTATGCATTCTGTTTTTCCAAGGTGAAGAGACACATTGTTATCGACAAGCCATTCTGAGCATGATTCAAGAACTTTTCCGAGTTTATTTGCAATTAGATCTGGATCTTTGTGAGAAAAGAGTATCGTACTGTCGTCAGCATACGGCAAAAGTTATAATAGTTATACGTGCAATTCCAGACTGTCTATGACACAGTCGCAAAAGGGCCCAAGTTAGCTCTAGTAACCTGAGCAATGAGCAATACTCTCAGGGGCCGGAGTAACTCTGCCATTTTTCATTTTGCATCTCCTCTCAATGGGAGATAACTCTTAAATGAAATAATTTGTTCCTCTTGGAGCAAATTTCTTCTTTTAAGAATAGATGCCCTTTAGAAAGTGCTTCGTCATCCAGGGAAACAAACAGGAAGTCCCGAAAGTTGTTTCCCTTTGCCAAAATGGCGAAAAACATGGAAGTATACCCATACACCTTAGATTGTATGGTACAACAAAGGAGAGGTGTGGTGACTAACGTCTGGCTAGATTTTGTATGCTATTGCTTCCTGCTGTTGGACGTCTGGTCATACTACGAGGGTCATCCAATAAGTCCTGCAAACGGTCGAGTTTCAGGCAAACGATAATTAAAAACGAATCAAGCAATCCACATTCCTACATTGCATCTTTCCTTCATTCCAGTCAACAATTTCCAGAAACGTCATGATCTTGCAAATGGCGTTGCTAGGCAACTGAAGAATACTACCATTATGGGTGCGGCGGTGGCTTCTAGTTGTCTGTTTAAGATCCCCTAGCTTAGTTCAGAACCCTTTTAAATATCTGAAAATTGCTGGGAGATACGGAAAATACTACTAAAGTATGTACACGGTACCAATGTTAAGACATTGCCGTCAGTCAAGTAATAATTATTGTTCAAAGGAAGATCACCATGTTTTTCAGGCAGCTAAAATATCATATAAAATGAGTATATGAAGAAGAGGCTTTCACAGCAGATGAAGTGTTTCCTAATCTGCCATTAATTTGTTATCAAAGAATAGTCCCGAGATGCTGAAATGTAGATATTAGAGAAAATATAAGCTTCGAGCCTTGTTTAATATCGTTTGCAGCCTTAAGAAACCAGAGGTAAACGTCAAAAACTAAAATTTGCTAAAATTCTGTAATATTCTCTTGTTGCCTAGCAACCACATTTGTTTGGTAATGTGAAAAGATAATTGTCTCTTATTTGGATTCTTAAATATAAGGCGATTACTTTAGAACACGAATTCTTGTAATTTGAAAGAATAATAAACATATATGAAGGAATTTTCTTCCCCTAACCTCTTGTCAAAGACGTCAAGTTAGTGCAATTTCGCCGCCAGTATCGCTTACACCTTTGCATTCAAAACCCTCCCATATCTGAGAAAGGAATGGCACATGTATGATTTTTTGCACATGTGTGTATTATATAAGTAAGCAGTTAATGGTGTAATTTGATAACCCTACCTCAATTAATAAAGCAGTAATGACGGCGTTTGCAAGACTTATTGGATGACCCTCGTAATATTGCACAGAGAGAGAGAGAGCGATAGACAGACAGACAGACAGACAGACAGACTTTGAATTGCCGCCAGTATACATGAAGGCAAGACTTCTATTTTAGCTATTTATTAAGGTCTTATGTACAATGTAAAACCTCATTATTTTCAAATTAACTCCAGCAGCTTGTTTTCGTACAAGAGCCACTTTCGCCTTTCAAGATCTTCATTCCCACCTGTAAGTAGAAAAGAACAGACATTTAAAGAAGTGAAAATCTGTGCATGGCGCCACGAGTATACAAAGGCGTCTGTCATCATTTTCGCGAGAGGTGAACCACAAGGTATAAACCAGTCCGCCAATTTTCGCTTCCTGCAGAGACTGTCCGTCATATTTGGCTTCCGCCGAGACTGTCCGTGATCTTTTGCTTCCTGCCGACAGTTCTGTACAAAATAAATGGCTTCCTGCAGAGACTGTCCGCGTGATTCTGCTTCCTGCCGAGAGCCTCGGCAGGAAGCAGAGTCACGCGGACAGTCTAGGCAGGAAGCCATTTTTCGAGGACAGTAGTCCCTGCAGGAAGCAAAAGATTGCTGACAGTCTCAGCGGAAGCCAAATATGACGGACAATCTCTGCAGGAAGCGAAAACTGGCGGACTGGTTTATACCCTGTGTAAACCGTGGCCCGTTAATACGACCTGTCGTATTTGGCGCATGGCCTTTTGGTTTCAGTTTGGCCACTTTCAGGGGTGTAGTGAAACTCCACCACTTTCTTCACTTTCAAAGCAAAAACAGTACACAAATGAGCCACATCACTTGATTTCCAAGAATGTGTCAGTTTTGTCATGTGATATTCAAGTACATAGGGTAACCAGAGACCTCGCTATTGGTTGGGTCACTCCCACAGATGGCTGATATGACAAACGAAGGCTCTGATCAGACTGCACTTATTCTGATCAGAGCCTTTGCTTGTCACCAAGGCCACATTGTTGGAAATCACATGATGTGGCTCAAATATGCTTTGCACACATGCGAGTAGACTGGCATTGTTATGTTTTGGCTAACATTTTATCGAAGCTTAACTGTTTTATTTCCTGATAGAAATAGGATCGCGCGTTTACCGGGCGTGTTTTGAAGATCTTCTCTTTAGATTGGTGAGTCTGATTATAAGAGACTTTGCTGTTCATGCCTGTTGTTTTTCATGGCTCATGTTTTCTTTTTCATAAAATATGTACAGTGAGAAATAGAGGGATTTTGACTTTTTAGTGTAAAATCGATTTTTATTTCAGCGAATGAATTTTCACGAGTGGCTTCTTCAGTGTAAGATCGATTTTTATTTCACCGAATGAACACCAAAAGCAGCGAAGCCACGAGTGGAAATACCACTTTTGTCGTTCATTCGGTGAATAAAAGATCGATCTTACACTGAAGTAGTCAAATTTTCTGTTTCTTTTATGCTTTAAAATGGCAATTATTCAATTTATTTCCTTGCATCAACCACGACAGACACTCATCTTATTATTTTCTAGCCATTTTGCGTCAAATCTGGCTATGATATTGGTTGTTAACGAGTTTGCAACTGAAATATAGCTTGGAATTCAATTTTGTCTCAAGAAATTTGCTAACAAAATGCCAACAGGAGACTTAGGCGACCTGACGCCGCATGCAATAACAATTTTACGTCGACGCTTTTGTCGTAATGACGTGCAAACATGCGTTACATAATTTATGTCAAGCTGGATAAGGTTTAGCCAACTAATCAACAATTAAATGAGACTATTTCATGAAAACTGTATAAGTTTTGTGAAACAGCGAAGTCTACAATGATAGTTTCATTGAATGAAACAGTGAAATTAGCAGTTTCGACTTTACCGAATATCTCTGTACATGTAATTCATTGAAAAGTATATAAAAAAATAATTAAACTTCCTTCGGTGATGAGATTCTAATCAGATCCCGCAACATATTACTAGAAGAAGAAGAAGAAGATCATCTTCAGAATGTTGGTTTATCTGAGGAAGGAAATGAAGAAAAAAAAAAACAGTCTTATCTCACTGAAGGGGTCGGAATGGGAAGGAAGAATAAAAAAAAAAAAACGAAAAAAAAAAAAATAATAAGAATGAAAAAGAAAAAACACACGATCATCCTCATATTGTTTATTATTTCAAAACGGTTAAAAATGTTGACCTACCTGTAAAAAAGGAGAAAGAAAAAAACTGAAAAGTCAGTCTCAGAATACCATCTGATCTCAAGAAGAACAAGAAGAAAAACAATATGATGGAAACTAGAAAAAGCAAAACTGTCAAATTTATGTGAAAAAGAAAATAATGGCGATGATGAAAATGATGAGAAGAAGAAGACTGGAAAGAAGAATGTAAAGAAGAACAAGAAAAAAAATCATCTTTAAAACTGTTGAAGCAGAAGACAAGATGAGAAAACAGAAGAATTAGAAACTTTTATCCACAAAATGTTTTAATTTGAAAAAGGAGGAGGAGGAGAAGTAGAAACCAATTATGGAACTAATAACAGAAAGAAGACATAATGATCCACAGAGCGTTAGCTTATCGGACTAAGAAGGAAAAGAAGAAGAAAAGGGGGAAGAAAATGAATTATTCATCCTCAAAATATTGAAGAAAAATGAAAAGGTAAAACATGGCGACCCATACGTCAAAACACAACGTATTTTCAACTAGACAAACTTCCCGACAGTGGCGACTCTACGGGCCTGTATATCTCTGTCGGTCTTTTAGTAAAGGCCAGTACCGAAGTCGCTAGTAGCTTGACTGAGCAAGGGACGTACCTGAAGAGTCCGGGCTATCCTCGTCGTTTTGGACAACAGAGACATGGGTATCTAGGGTTAAAGCAGTTGCAGTGCAGTGTTATTTCAGTCCTTCTGTTACATCGTCTCTTACAACGACATCCTGCAATAAAGAATCGACAAATGGAACTGTGCCCAGCAGGTACACAGCTTGAATCGATAATATCAAAACTCGCCACTGACTTCAACCTTTTAGAGCAATTAGCTTCATACACCGATGAACGATCATTGATCATGTGACGGTGTCGTCAAACGACATGTAAGGTAAACGAACGTCTTGATTGGTATGTGTAACGTTCGATTTACGCCAACTGATGGCAACGGATGTTAGACGTAATGGCAGAACACGACGTTACTAACTTTTCTTCAACCCATATTTTGCATCTTTTACATTAAATTACCACGAAACGGCACAGAGAGGGTCTAAACATAAGTGTAAATAAATAGAAGAATGAAAATTTGATTTTTCAGCGATCATCGTGTGAATACGGAACCCCGGAAAGGACATATGCAAAAAAAAAAATTGATTCGTGGCCACGACGAATTGAGTCATTGAGTCGTTTCTGATTTATTGTGTCGTTCCCTCGACTTATTAAGTCGTGGCCACGACTTAATAAGTCGTTCCCACAGTTATTATGTTCCCACGACCAACTAAGTCGTTCCTTCGACTATTAAGAAGCCAGTGGTCGTCGCTAAAATTCTATGAGTGAATAAAAGTTGGTTCAGTGTTGAGTTAACGCTATGTGCCCAGTGGGTGACAAGACCCGTAACCCAGTTATATGAAAGGTAAGGTGAAAGGATACATTTTCAGGGGAAGCAACTCTGTCATTTTCATTCTTTTGCCTTCTCAATAAGGCTCTACTCTAAAAAGGAAAGCATTTGCCCCCCTTAGGAGCCAACTCTTTCCTTTAAGAGTTGATCCTCTTTCTTTGAAAGGGCTTCGTCGTCCAGTAGCCTAAAGCTAACAGAAAGTCACAAATGTCGCCCCCCTTTGTAAAATTGGCAAGAAAAACATGGAAGATGTACGCGTACACCTCAGTTCAAACTCTGTCACTAGATAACAGTGTATTTAGATGCGGTAAATATCATTTCTATCAGTCCACATAACAGTATTTACCTCAGCAATTTACCTTTAGTAAGGCGGCTGTTTTTGCCTTAACAGTTCTCAGATCTATAGTAGCAAAAACAGCCGCCTTACTAAAGGTAAATTGTTGAGTTAAATACTGTTATGTGGACTGATAGAAATGATATTTATCGCATCTAAATACACTGTTATCTAGTGACAGAGTACGAACTGAAGTGAGAAAAACTAGCACAAATTCACATAACATTTTCATTTAATAATGAAAATTTTATGTGAATTTGTGCTAGATATATCTTGACCGCAAAATATATAAATAGCCATGATATATAAATATAAAATAAATATAAAATATAAAAATATAAAATATAAAATATAAAATATAAAATATAAATATAAAATATAAATAGCCATGATATATCTTGACCGCAAAAAATCGCCAAAATGTCATTTTCATTGAACCGCGAAATTTTGATACCGCAAATATTGAGTGTTTTACAGTATCTTATTAATTATAAATAAGTAATTACCTTCAACGGCTGACGGGGCAATGAGGGCCCCAATACAACAAACAATCAGTAAAATCACCACCTTGTCCATTTTCAGAGTGCAAAAGAATATTGGAAATAAACAAAAGCCTGGTTCTTTTATACTATCTTGAGGGGAATATAATACGGTCAAACAGGATTTATTTTATTTCATCATCCGGATTCGGTGGTTGTGATTTCTGCCAAACCACGTACCTGTGATTGACAGAGGCGGATGAGTTAATTAATTATTACACAGTGTGAACGTGAAAGTGCCATGTTGTTTATATGATGTTTATACGAGTAATGGTCAGAAGCATCCATATCATATTATGGTCTACCAAACCATCAGCGCCAAAAAAGCAGAATACAAAAGTTGCAAAGTTTCAATAAATATTTCGTCCAAATTGTATCGTAATGAGAATTCAGTGACAAGAGGGCGAACGGTGTAGATCAAGTTATGAGCCGCCTCATCTGGATCTTCGATGTTTGCGAATTGAACTTTTTTCATTTTTTTTTTTTTTACCTGCAAGAACTTCAGTTTGGTCTGAATTGCTAAAATTCAGATACGTGCTTTGCTAGAAAGAGAAAAAAAGCTTAATTTCTTCCGAAAATGGATTTCAGGCAGGGAAACCAGGTGTGTTAAAATCGAACTGTGGAAAAAGAAGACATCAAACATGACGACAGTCAGTAAGGTTATTTATTTATTAAGGTGTAACAGGCCAAAACCAAACTTTTTTAACTTTTTAGCTTTCTAGTAAATCAATATATCATCAAAATCTTCGGTCATTAGGGACTCACTAATGACTTTCTTTTGAGCATGAAACAAACAATTTCCATTTCAATGACGTCGTGAAAACATGATAGTATGACGATTTTTACTCAAAACTTATATACATGTATAGCTTTCATCGACATTGCTCTGCAGTCCGTTGAGGTATTGAAATAAATTCCATAGCAAAGTACGTGAAAACATGATAGTATGACGATTTTTACTCAAAACTTATATACATGTATAGCTTTCATCGACATTGCTCTGCAGTCCGTTGAGGTATTGAAATAAATTCCATAGCAAAGTACGTGAGTACGTGCCATCAAGGGGTGCATAAAGCTGTGCTGTACTTTCTGCCCGATCTCCACACATTGCGAGTGAATTGACGCAAGCATTAATTTTTATCAGCTATTGATTTGTTTTATAACGTATCCGAAATATTGATATTTTTAATGTAATATGAAGCTGAAATACTGATGAAATAATATTAAAACTTTGCAGTGTAAATATTTCTCAAAGTAAATTCGTATATTCTTGGAGGAGATCATATATAAATGTTTTACTAGAAACTAAAAATTTACTGGAAAACATTTATAAGAATAATCCCTCCTTGGCGTTGAAAGAAACGACATCATCGGAACAGGTGGGATAGAAAAACAAAATCTTATTTGTGAAAAATTTACACGGTCATTACAAAATTATTTCAAAAATTACATGTACACGGAGGCCTATTTCATTAAACCATATTAAAACTTCAGATACATTTTACGGAGACCTATCGAGCAATCCAAGTATGTTAATAGATAAGGCTAAAAAAATTAAAAGCCTGGCAGTGAGTGAAAAAGTATGATGGTGAGGGGATGAAAGATGATAGGTTAAACTAATTAAGAATAGCTAAAAGCAGGATAAAAACAAACTATTGTCATTTTCATTCCTCTTTGTGTCGATGTGATACGGGATATTATATGAATAATGCTACATAATAATCCCTTTTTCATAGCTAATGTTGTATTGTTATAAGCCTGATACCGACTCGAAATAAATTGAGCCGCGACGCGAGAAAACCAACATAATGGTTGTGTGCCCAGCGCAGACTCAGATCAGCCTGGGCATCTGCCCAGTCTGATCAGAGCCTTCGCTGTCCGCATGGAGGTAGCTTAGACCCTCAGCTACCCTTTAAGCGCTTAGCGAAGACTCTGATCGGACTAGGGGGTGCTTAGACTGCTCTAAGTCTGGGCTGGACGCACAACTACTTTGTTGGTTTTCTCGTGTCTCGGCTCAGTTGGTATCGGACAGTTGTAGGTAGGCCTATCATGTATTGCTTTGTAAAATTACGGTTGCAGATATCAATCCTTACAGTTGCAGTTGTAGCTATCTCGCAGGTACAGAGTTACGTCTTCCATACAGAGAACGGTTACATTTCTAATCAGCTAATTTAATTTTCGTTGCAGTGTGATGCTAGTTTTTGGTAAGTGAAGATAAGATTTTAACACAGAATTTTGTTAGTTGGTTACATAGCAGATGAATTTTACTTTTCTGCTACTTTCACATAATTAAGATAGGCTTTTCGCTCATGTAAGATCTATCTTTCTTGTAATGCACCAGTCATTTGCAACCACGGCCCCCCTGGGGCCGGGGAATAGCGGGGATATTGACTTTTCATTCTGCAAAGCCCTGGTATATGCCCTGCACTGTGGGGACATTTTTTATGTCAAATCCCTGGTAAATGTCTCCCCACCCCCAGGGGATCATATAAATATAAAAATCCATATTCTGACGTGTCGCGGTGAATTTCATTAAACTCACTCCACTATTTGCTCCGCTGTTTTGGCGGGAATCAAAAGCCCGGCGTATCCACGGCACTGCCGGGACACCTCTTAGGTAAAAACACAGTACTTAAGCCCTGCTATGCCCCCGCTATCCCCGGCCCCATGTGGGCCGTGGTTGCAAATGACTGGTGCATAATAGTGAAACAGAGAAAGATTTGGGAATAACTTTTGATACAGACCTGAAATTCCGAAGACACATAAGTGATTGTATAAACAAAGGTAACAGAGTGACAGGATTAATCAGACGTTCATTTCTACATATTACTAGTAAATCATTTAGTAAACTGTACAAAACGCTGATTCGGCCACACCTAGAATATGGAAATATAAAATGGAGTCCGCGGTATAAGAAAGATATTGAAGCCATTGAAATGGTCCAAAAACGTGCCACAAAGCTAGTATACAGTGTCAGGAATATGAGTTACTGTGATAGGCTTAAAGCATTGAGACTTCCGTCACTAACATACAGAAGATTTCGAGGTGACATGATCCAAGTATACAAACTTTTACACAACTTAGAAGACATTGATTACAACAGGTTCTTTCAGCTGAGTGACAATCATACTCGTGGCCATGCACTCAAACTAAAGAAAAATTCATGTAAGAAAGAAATTCACAGGAACTTCTTCTCAACAAGAGTTATTTCTCCATGGAACGCATTGCCAGAACAAGTTGTTACAGCACCGACCTTAAACACATTCAAGAATCGTCTGGACAACTTTATTGGAGACAAGCAGTTCACAGTATTTCCGGATAATTCCTGGGTGTCCAACCGAGAGGGGGATATATAAGTTGAACCAACTTGCGTCCCCTACAAGATAATGTAATGTAAATTATGTAATGTAATCCCGATCCTCTGACATTCTATTCTATTCTATCCCATAACCTTTCTAGGTCGTAGGGGCACCACAGATGACTTCAAAACAATCCCTTTCCACCTTGTCCTGTCTTCAGCTGCCCTAGTTGAGCTGGCACAATCCATTCCTGTCCACTCTGACGTTAGGTTTCGCTTTACAAGCCTGGTGATGCCGAAACACACACTGGTCTGGCATTCATCACAGGCAACGAAGGCGTTGTACTATAAAACTTGATCTCTTAGATTAATTTAAAACTATTATTCTTACGGACCCGGCAGTTTGTTATACCGCTTAGTCAGACCAGATTTTTGAAGAAATTCCGTCTAGTATATATTCAGTGCTTGAATAAGTTTCTATACCGATTCGTTGCATAGACGTTGTAGTCCAAAAATTGTTTTCAAGCATTTCTTGAATATGCATATGAATTCAGTAAAACTTTTGGTTCCTATTTCAAGAGCCGGGGATCGGATGGTCCGTGAGACTATACTTCTGAAACAAACTTATCCTGATAAGCGGAACAAGCAAGATTCATGTATGTTGTCTTCGTTACCTGTGTTGAATTCAAGACCAGTGTGGAACAGTGACCCTCGTGACAGAGTTTTCTATCCACACCTCACACCCATGATAGATCCTTATAATCCATTGTCTATATGTCATTGGTCAAGGTGACGCCAGTTTAGGTTCTTCAGCATAGCAGTGACACTGGAAGTGAAGTTATGATCTCTATACACCCACCTGGCAGCCCGTCTTTGGACTGCTTCCACTTTCTGTATATCAGTGGCAGTGTGGGGGCCATACTGTTGAAGCGTACTCCAACTGCAGCCTAACCAGATACAGATTTCAGGTCATTATTATGGACCCAAATATTTCTTTTAAGGAAACCAAGAGTTTGATTAACGCTCTTGGTTACATTAGCCAAAGCAATTATTCCTTGTATGACAAATATTTCCAGTTTGACTGAAGAAAGTGGATATATGCAAGAACTTGGCTTACGCTCAAATTGACAGCAGATCAAAGATTTTTGACGTCATTATTAATTTCTGGGAGTGGCTAGCCATACAGGTAGCCTTTGGTCTACCCTTATGGACCTGTATGGGTAGCATCAAGCTACCGATATGTACTTGTACAGCTAGCCAAAAGACAACAAAATTTAAGTCTGCAAATTTTCGAAAACATTGTTTTATCATGAGCAGCCTCATCTGCTGTTTGCAAATTCAGCTGGATGTATTTTCATTTTCGGATGCAGTTTCAAGAGCCACTGTATGCCCTGCTGCAAAAGCTGAGACCTAGAGATATCTGAAGATGTCCTCTAAAGGACGGAGAAGAAACAAGGGAGATAATCAGTGTGTATTTGTTACTGTTGGGACAACACAGTTTGACAAGCTAATAGAAACGGTGGCATCAAAGCAAGTACTTCAGGTATTAGTATTTGTTTTATTTGTTCTAAAGCCGCGTTCACATGATCAAAGTTTCTATGTCACAGAAACTTTAACAAAGAAAGTATGACAAACATTTTGTATTTACAAGGAGCAAATTATTTGTTAATAAAAAATGTGACAGAATCTTTGTCAAATAAATTTTGGCAATGATATATTTGCTGCAGTGTTCACACAACCAAATATTATTTGTCAAAGTTACATGCAGCAATGAAACAAAATCTTTGTCACATTTTCCATGCTTATAGCAAAGTTCTTTGTTACATAATCTTTAGCAAAGTTCTCCATTTACACAGACAAATTTAAGTTATCGAAGTAACTTTACCATACATATTTGTCAAAGAAACATTGTCATATTTTGGAAATTTACACGAGCACATTTTTCTGTGGCAAACCGTCTTTGTCACAGAAACTTTGTCCGTGTGATCGCACCTTAAGACAAGATTTTCCCTCTCCAAAATGACCCTAACATAATATGAGCCGCGACACGAGAAAACCAACAATGCCGCCCAGTTTGACCAAACTATTCGTCTAGTGCTCAAAGGGTAGCTAAGGGTCTAAGCTACCTCTGTGCGGACAGCGAAGATTCTGATCAGACTGGGCGGATGCCCAGGCTGATCTGAGTCCGCACTGGGCGCACAACCACATTGTTGGTTTTGTCATGTCGCGGCTCATATCTTAAATTATTCTTGTGTAATTATGCTTTGAGCACAAGTGTAAAAGTAAACTGAGGTCTAATATTTTGGTTTGACCACTTTCAGGTGTACTGTGAGAACTCCACTTGTCCTTTTACTGCAAACCAAAAAATGTGCACAAATATGCTAAATACATCCATATGAGTCAAATACAGTCAGCTCCTGATATCTCGAACACTGATATCTCAAAGTATCTTCTTATATTAAAGAATGTATTTCCTATTATTATTTACATTTCAACTCCTGTTATCTCAAACTACTAATATCTCAAAGTAAATTTTCTGGTACCAGAAAATTTACATTGAGATATCAGAAGTTTGGGCTGAAGTTCGACTTCGAGATATCAAGAGTTGACTGTATCATTATTATATAGGGGTAGGGGATATTAAGATATTAAAAATTGTGTAAATTAGAAAACATATCAAATCCATCTGAAACGGCAAGTGTCAATCAGAAAAATATTCGATTAAACATTTTGCATTACAATTTTGATGATATATCCTGTCATGTGATCTGCGTATAATTCGTTTTAGACAGGGGGTCGACACCCAATTTTCACACGAATCTGCTACAAAAACAGATCCTTTTCAGATTACAAAATTTACACAAAAACACTCGTTTTGATTCATATAACGAGCTGAAAATTGCTTTCACACGCTGTTGCATCAAAATAGAGAGTGCAAGCCATAAACATGTGAATTTTTAGGTGACTCGATGTACCAGTACGATTTTTTTTGTCTGGTTTTCTTCCCAAAATGACCGTTTTGAAGAAGAAAAAAAATCTTTTAGCATTGAACAGTTAGCCTAGTTGAAAAATTTGAATAAATTTTTGTTCGAATTTAACACATTTTTGTCCTGACCCCCTGTCTGAAACTAACTGCATGCAGATCACGTGACAGGAAATATCGTCCAAACTTTCATGAAAAGTGTCTTAACGGATGTTTATCTTATCGATACTATGCGTTTCATATGGATATCACATTAGTTGTATATGCTACAATTTTTCAAACCTGAATATCCCCTACTTTTTGTGAACCGTATAGTTTGGTTAAATATTTGTTGAAGCCCGGGTTTTTAATTTGCAGGTAGAAATGGAATTGACTGTTTACAATCTGTGAATTGCTTTAACCCTTAATGAGCCAAAAAGCAGACGACAAAATTCACGTCTGCAGAATTTCAAAAAATGTTTCGTCTAAGCGATATCATATTGAGAATTCAAACACTAGAGGGCAAACAGTGTAGATTCAATCATTCAGATGAGGTGGCTCATTGTGAGCCACCTCATCTGGATTTACACTGTATGCCAATTCAACAATTTTAATTTTTGGTGCTTTAAGGGTTAATGAATCTTTAAGATTAATCAATTTGATTAAAAGGAAAGACAAACCAGTTTGAATGTTATTGTAAGAAAACTTGTAAAAATGTGTCAAATACAGATTTATAAGCTTTACAGGGACTTTTCTGGGGGAGCAGCATGTCTGCCCAACTATATCTGAAAATGTCCTATGTTTGCGCAACTTTTTATAGCATACATGTACGTTTGCATGACTTTTACTTGTACCTAGGTTTGTGGTCAAAGTTTCCTCTAGATCTGTCAAAGCCAATACTTTGCTCAAACTGATTACGATTCTCTTTAGTTTTATTGTGTAATAACATCTCACTCTAATCTTATTTTAAATGGCACCTTTTAATATTAACTTTGAAACATTTATAACCAACAAGGGCAAACCTGGACCTTTTATTGATAACTTTAAATTCATAAAGGAGAAGGATACAAAGTCGTGCAAATGAAAATTTCAGAAAAGGGATTCAATTGTACTGTGTCCATTTCTGGCTGACAGACGTGAGTGGCCTTTTACAAAAAAAACATGAGAAATTTTGGGCCATAGCAATAACTCTGTATACCTTTACATTATAAAAATGGCCCATACTTTCAGAAGAGGGGGTCTTAAAAGGTCCTTTTTGAAAAATTATGGTCTTTTTTGCACAGGGTCTCTTCCAGAATTATCCCTGCTTTATATAAGGACTGGCCCAATACAAGTATAACAATGCATCAGAATGCTAATCCTTGAATTTTGTGAAATGGGTTTGAGTAATTAAGTGAGACCAGAGTACACAGATCGGCAGACTACTTTTTCTTCTTCTAATTGCCTGGCTTATTTCAAAAGTTCCAAGTGTTGACCTTACAAATTAACTAAATTTGAGATCATACTTATAGTTTCAGTCAAGAATTTTTCTGTATTTCAGAAATTGAAGCAGCTGGGATACAGTAAAGTGACTCTTCAGACTGGAGGAGGAGACTGTGTCCCTGTTGTTTCTGAAGAGATTCCTGGACTGGTTCTAGAGCATTTTCAGTATAAACCATCTATAAAAGAGGACATAGCAGCTGCTGATCTTGTTATCAGTCATGCAGGTAAAATATATGGAGGATATTTACATTATTTAGGTGAATACCAAATACATTTTATCAATGTGTTGAAATTGCTGGTATTTTCAACACATGAGATGAAATATTTTTGGTATTTACAGAAAAAAGGTAAATGTTCTTTTTATTTTTCAAACAGACCATTTCACAAATAACTTTTTTCCAAGTCATTTCTCGTTAACATTGCTTGTCTCAGCGCGTTTAGTGGGTATGATATTATAATAGTGGGTAAATAGTTTCTGAATGACTAAAGAGAACCTGCGATTTAAAAAAGCCGCTTGCTGTCGCGTGCAAATTAGCAGTAGTCCAGCTCAAAAGTGACGTCAGAGTGTGATGTCAATTGCATGATTTGGCGTGCTACCATCCGAAACATAATGTCAGACAAGAACGCCACATTTCAGACCTTTTCGGAAAGAACTTAGCCCCAAAGGTGTCAATAACAGCCGTTGTGGAAAAATATAAATCGTATCAGTAACCAGTGAATTGATACGATATTTTTTCACTGTAGACAGTATCACTTTTATTCATTCTAGATATGCATTGAATTCACTGCTAAGTATAAAATAAAAGTAAATAGTATTTTTATGAAGCAATGCTGTATATAGCCAGTTATTTCTGTGGTTGTAAATATTTTTGGTTTTTAACTCATGCCTACCAAATATTTTTGCTATATTCATTCCTGCTTTCCTTTCAAATATAAAAATAAATAAATAATAATAATAATAATAATTTCATGAAACTTTATAAATGCAATGGCAAACAAATTTTTTCTGAACTGATTAGACTACGGAGGTTATTATCTAAAGAGACCAATATTAAACATTTTCTGGTTTTAATTATCCAGTTAAGTGTGGTTACATCAGCTCACTCATGGCATTATCTCTACATGCATCTAGCATGCATGCATGCTCATGCGTACGTTAGCTCCATACGGTATGCGCTTAAAAATACAGTGTGTATGTCCACACAGAGTGTATTTAATGCATATATTTAAGCCCGTCGGCTATTACTCATAGTGGTTTTACATACTTGTTGACAGTATATATTAGCGTATACCTCATACCCTTTTTTTTAATTCGTAACTTCAAATATTCTGCATTATTTATTTTTTTTTGTGGCTTCCACACATAGACCTATAGATGTTATCCTTTTCACCGGGACATACATAACATACATAACATACATAACATACACACACACACACACATACACACACACTGTAATGATATTAAATATATAGCTGCTTGCATCCTTGTCATCAGTGCGCGTCTGCCACACATAAACTGTATTGCCATATTTTGGATACATACATACAAACATACATACCATACATACATACATACATGTAAATAATGTAAATACTATTAGCCTATATTGTTATGCAAGGTTGGCTGGGAAATACCGGTGGCGGGAATTCCCAGCGGTAATTACCGGTAATTCCCATCCTGGGAAATACTCCAAATTTGGCCAAAGTGGGAAATACTGGGAAATACGGAATTTTAGAGCTGTTTTTCCTAAACTATTCCAACATATTTCCATACATGTGATGTCTCCCGGATCATCCGGGAGTCTCCCTGAAATGGAGCCCATCTCCCGCGCTCCCGGAAAGTATTCAGAATCTCCCGGATGCTGAATTTTCCTGTCATAATTTTTTCTGACCGTCCATTTTGCGGTAACTAGAGCAACAGAAGGTATTATTGACACCTTAAGCTACTATTTGGTTTTAAAACAGATACTTTTGTAAGATTCATATTGGATTGACCTGTTTTCATTAACACAATTATCTACCAAGATGACGAGAAGGAACTCTTTAGATTATTGTTTATATTTCAAAAATAACTTTTGTCTCACGCCATGTACCTGAGGGTAGCAGTTATCAACACCCGGTAGCAGTTATCAACACCCCATTTACCCCTAAATGATAATGATAAAAATAATGATGATTTAATACAATGTCTCTTAAAATTATGCTATGATCATTTAGTGTAGATAATGATTGTAACATCTGCTTTAAATTCAAACATAAAATCCCAAGATTTCTGATTTTTACACTCTCAGCCAGAAAATATGCAAAAAATGAAAAAGTAGCTGTAAAAATTGTGGATTTTTCTCCAATTTTTACCCTTAAAATAAAAAAAAATCTTACAAAGATAAAATTAAACATTGTACATTTGATGATGTTTTGTTCTCTTTTCGAGATAATTTTACTTGAAAATAAACTACTTTTCTGATCTATTTTTTTAGAAACTGTGCATTTTTGAGACATTTAATTTTGGGGTGTTGATAATTACTGCCATGCTGCATTTAGGGAAGTAGTTATCGACACCCTGGAGGCCACAGTACCATAACTGGTTTTGAAGAGAGTAACCATTTCTGCTCTTATTATTCTCAATGGTGATCTAGTTTATGGAATAAAACCACATGAAAGCCCTTTATGTGAGTGAAAATAACCATGTGTCTGAGTGACCTCCCCTTACAGCCATGCATAAGAGGCACAGTATTTCATTAGTACATCAACAAATATGTCTATTTTTTCTCCAAACACCTAACTTTCTAGCATTTTTTCGGTTATACATTAAGCTAAATGAAATTGCAATACTATAATGCCTTATTTACAAAAAGATGTCAAGAAATGGAAAAGTTCACAAGGGGTGTCGATAACTGTTACCTGTCGATAATACCTTCCGTTGCTCTACTTAGCCGGCGGCTGTCAAAAGGATTAACTGTCCGTGACCTAATTACCTACAGTAGGCCTGAATAGTGGCCCAGCGCAGGAAATCTAAAAACATTTTTCTCGAGAAAACGTTCTAACGCACTACTTTTTCAAATGGCTAGCAACCGCCACTACCCATCTTTGCACTCTATTTCTGCCGTTATTTGATGGAGAAAATGTCAAATACTGCATAAAAATCAAAGATCATAAAGATTTCTGTCAAAAATACTGCAGACAAACAGCGAACGGCGCAACGGCGGATCGTATCTGCATGCTAAAGATAGCGAAAATTTAACAACTTGAGAGGGTTCAGAAAACTACAAAATACATAAAATAAGCGACAAGGTCACTTTTTCTCACTAGTTCCATCAAATCCGCATAGATTTTTCTTTCGCTATGTCAATTTTGGGCAAAATCTGTTTATGGCCATTTTTTTGTGCCAAAATTAACTAACTACTTCGGTTGCAGTTTCTCTCGGAGATCAAAGATGGCAGTGTTTTCTGAGTCATCAAACTGCAGTGTCTTACAGTGGGAACGCAGACTCATCACATTTGAGTAATTCATTTTCTGAGCGGTCGTCTACGCACAAAGAAATAATCCCTTTTTTCGCCGGAAAAAATGGCGGGAAATTTTGAACAGAAACAGTCCAAAATAATGCTCGTTTGATAAGATATGCAGTCATAATTTTTCCAACGGACCAGATCAGAATGAAATTTGATGTTTTGTTATTGAAATCAGACGCATATCGGTACCTCAATGCAGTTTGCGCACCCAAACAACGATCACAGTTTGACAACCGTTTTTCAGAAAAGTAAAACCCTACGACAGTACCCCAAAGTTATTTTGCAAAGAAAATTGTCCCAAAAACCAAATTAGATGCCATTATAACTGAACCGTAGTTCATACATTCGACCGTCTTTTAGCGTGGTATATCTTCGGGAGAAAGTCTATTTAGTTGAAAATCGATAATGAAGTTGGCCATTTTTACGTATACATGGCACGTGCGTTCGTCAACACACAGACATTTTTTTCAGCTGGATCGACTTGAGGAGACCAACTGTTTCTTCATTTATGGTATAGTAAAGCTTGTAATCATTTAGCATACTGTGAATTTATTAAGATTTTGCGTTAGTCTGTCTGCCTAGGATTTTTTGGGGCTTCTGGATTTAGGCTACACGCGAGAACGAGAGAAAGCAAAACAAACACACTGGTCAACCATAAAGTCTGACAAACGAAAAAGCCACAAAGACATGTCGCCCCATCTTCAGGTAGGGACTTGTACTTAAAAATAGGATGCAAAATTTCCTACAAAATATAAATAGAAATGATATCACATGACCATAGAAAGCACATAATTACCACTGAGCACCTCATTGGATCCTTTCAAATGTCCTTTTTGGGCCCTTGGAAACCCTTAGATAAAAGTAAACACTCCAAAAACTGGCAGAAAACAGGGGGAGTAATATCAGCACAAAACTCACTTTTCTGGTTATATCCTGTTATAAATTCATATTGCTCCCAAACATGGTCTATGAGAAAATCATGCACAGTATGCATAGTAAGGTCATCCACTCTGTGAATTTACCTGTCCACTTTGTCCACTTTGACCAAATTCAATGACACCAAAACGTAAGTAATGGCTGTTGTCCTTCTCTTGAGGGAGAAAATTCCAGAAACACAAGTATTAACGCGCTAAAAACGGCGAAATTAGAAAAATAGTTTCAAGTTTCAAACATACCTAACATATGAAAGGGACGTAATCCAATTTCCGGAACGGTTCGGAATCCTGGAACCGGGAAATTAACACAGTTAAAATCACGAAATTATGTGTCATCGAATGTAGAACTTACACAACACAAAAACAGGCATACACTAACAAGATCTTTAGCGAAAATAATTACCGATCTTCAGATTAACAACCTGTTTTATACCTACTTTCGGTTTGAAAAAATTCTGCCAAGAAACGACTGGAGTTACCTACCTTGACGCAGCGCCCCCTGCGACTATCATTTCCGCTACTTCAGGTGACAACTCGCCCCAGATTCTAAGAAAACTCCCCAGACAACTTCCCCCAAAGATAACGCGCCCCACATTCTGAGACCACTCGCTCTTCTAAAGAATTCTGTCCCGAACGAACGCCCAACCCCCCCCCCCCCCCCACCCCCCCCTCAACACACTCGTACCATTTCAGAAGTCATCCAACAAAAAGTACAAGAGACAGCTTGTCCTTCCTCATAAATCTGCCAAAACCCTGTCCCGCTAGGCGCTAAGGGACCGACCATTTGATATTGTTGGGGGGGGGAGGGGGGGGGGGGGGGTGGGGGGGGGGGGAGAGGTGGGGGATTTGGGGGGGGGGGCTGGTATATTTTTTCGAAAAAATCCCTGTCTTTGGAAGAAAAAAATATGCAAGTTAAAAATAAATCAGCTCATAAGGGGATTTCAAATAATAATCTGGCCTCAAAAATCAGTGAAAAAAAAATAACCTGGCTCCACCCAAAATTTCCAAAAAAAGAGTCTGGGCCCTGCACTTTTGGTGGAAGATAGCAACTGCCTACCTACCCACCAAAATTCACCTTACCCCTGAGTCTGGACCCTGCACTTTTGGTGGGTAGATAGCAACTGCTTACCTACACACCAAAATTCACCTTACCCCTCCCTCCCCCGCCCCCCTCCCCCCCCCCCCCCCCCACCCCCCCCCAAAAACAAAAAAAAAAAAAAAGATGGCCACTTGGGACACCCTAGATCTATTTTTTTTTTATTTAACGGCACATTTACCGTGATCAACCTGCATAGTAAGACAAACAGGTCTGAGCAAGCAGTGTAGACCCAGGAGCAGTCTGATCTGGGTCAGCAATTTTTCCTTAATACCTGCACATTTTGGGTACACCATTTGTGGGTGACATAGATATGTTCAAAATGTAGGATGCTGTTATCTTAGTATTATGGGTAATTACTGTAACTGTGTGTGACATTTTATGTGGAATTATTATTTGTTGTTTTCATAGTTTGCAGGGATTAAAAAGAAAGCCTACTACCTGCTCTCCAAAAAATCCTAGTTAATAGGCAAACAAAATACTTTTTATGCTTGGCCTGTGGCTGAGATGGAAGGGGCATGAAGAAATATATATTCTATAGAATTAAATGCAAAAAAGTTATGTTTTAGCTTAAATCTCATAAAGAACATTAAAAGGCTCATATTGAAGTTATATCAATAGAAATGATACCATAAACTGAAAAATAAAAAACATTTTTATATTTCCTGATTAATTTAATCCAACTTAAATGTTTGCAGCTTCTGACCAAAGCAAAGAAACTTGTAATTACTAATCAGTTATTAAGGTACTAGAGAGAAGAGCTTGGTGACAGACATTAAATGATGAGTCATGACTGTAAAGGGGTTCAGTTGAATGAGTGAATGAGAGGTAGCCCCTTCCTGTCTATCCCCCCCCCACACACACACATACACACACAATTTCCAGTTTAAACATGAAGGATTTTTGTCCCAAAATCGTTGGTGATTTTTTATGGTTCTTGTTCTCAGCACATCATCTGATGATGCTTAATAATTGTAGTAAAGTTTGATAACTTGTCTGCAACGGTATTAACATTTAAAAAATTACACGAGTTCCACACTAAAAATTCCAAAGAATGTAGATGAATTGTGATTATTTTTTTTCTGCAAATTATCTGATGATGCTTAATTTTAAGAATTGAAATTTGATTTTTCAGCATTCCGTGCATGACGAACCAGTGGTCGTACCTAAACTTTTATAAAGCCCAGAGTGCTTCTAGAATTCTAGTGACGTCTTCTGTTTTGGGTTTTTTAACACAAATTTTAGTTATTGTATAATTTACACTTTATTTTAAACCCTGTTTGTGCCATTTTCGTGCTAATTTAGCATAGACTACTATAATGTGCTTAAGTATTGGGACACTTAAAACCATTAACTTTCAGTTAGTCCAGAAAGGAAAATTAATGTTTTTAGGTGTCCCAATATTTAGGATATTAGAGGTGCCATAGTCGAGTAGTTACAAGAGAGGCGCCGTGGTCGAGTGGTTAGAGTGACTCAGTTATGGTGCAGAAAGCCGCCTGAAGGCCATGAGATCACACCCGGGTTTTGCCATCCGACGACTGGAAAACTCTTTCAACCCAACAGTAAATGGGTACTTTTTTCAAACAAGGGAAAGATAAGGCAGCGAAAAAAGAGTGATGGGCTCGTTCTTTCATCTGCTGTGCCCAAGATACAGTAGGCCTCTAACCCCACTGCCCCTACGGCTATTATGGAAAACCTTTGCCCTTTTTTTTATTTATATTTAAGCACAGTAGGATTTGCAAAACATGGGTCAGCAAGATACCGCAAAAAGTGTTTGAGATGGGGACATAGGACGTCAAGTTAGTAACGACGTGTTGGGACATATTGTTAAAAAGCCGTGGTCGTGAAGCGGCATCAGTTGAACGTTACATGGAACCATCAAGGAGTTTGTTTATCGTAGATGTACCTTGATGAAAGCGTCACATGATCAATTGTCGTTCATTGATGCATAAAGCTAAAATTTTGCTCTAACAGGTTTACCCAAGGGAAGTCAGTTTCTGTGCACAAGGCAGTAACTATCTGCCATATTTTTGAATAAGTGGGTCAAATTTTACCAAACTTCCATAGATATATCGTTGGGACAAGCCAAATAGCATCTTTGCAAGTCAAGGGTACTAAGGCCACTTTGTTTCTTATGTATGTAAGGAACAAAGTGGTTTTAGTACCCTTGGATGGCATAGTGGTCTTAGTACCCTTGATTTGTAAAGATGTCTGAAAAGTTGATTAGGTTCTGGTGACTTTGACCCCATTTTCAAGGTCACAAGAGGCCTTAGACTTGACCTTCTGTGGTCTGCGTCAGCATGACAATTTCTTGTACCCACAATATTTCTTGAACCAATTTCACCAAACTTGCATGGATATATCATTAGGACAAACATAAGAGCATAATAGATTTTGATCACGTTGACCTTATTTTCAAGGTCTTAGGAGGATTTAGTCTACATATGTGAAAATTTCACTTATACAGTATGCTGTATATCTCTTCAGCCCCCACTTTCAATCTCTTCAGTAAGGGAAAAAGGGGACCTTGTTTGGCAACACATGGGAAGAAACTCGTGCAGAAAGAATTATAATAGTGATTTGAGAAGTAACTTCCCTTATATTGAACTGGCTGACGTACCATAAAGTCTCTAAAGATTGGAGTGAGTGAACTCGGGTTGAACGTCCCACCAACAACGAGGTCATATGGAGACGGGACCTCGGTTTAAAGTATACGAAAGACCGGAGAAGCGGGGGATCGATCTTGCGACCCCTGGATGGGTAGTCCGAAGTCTAAAGATTGGAATTAAGCATAGCTGTCTTAGAACTGATGTTTGGTTTTTCACTGCAGTAATGCGTCTAAAGATGCAGATGGAATGACAAACAGCGTAGATCCTGCTTTGGGATCAGTCCGACGAAGATCTGAAGTGTTTGTCTCTATATTATATTACTTTGTATCGAACTGCCAAAATGTACTCACGAAAACGCTAGAAATAGGCTAAAACTTTTGCGAATTTGTTAATGGAGTATTGAGGCTTCAGTTCAATTCAATGTATAATTCAACATTGATTCAACACTGACTCCCAACATTGATTCAGCATTGAATGTCTGCTGGGCCTTTAATACTTCTGTATTCCATGTCAGTCCATCGGCTATCACCCCATGAATGCTATAGGGCCTAACCTATTTTATGTCGACATTTATTAAAGAGAAAGTCGACTGATCAAGTAAATTTTACGGGCGAGACTCCACTTGGCAGCTGCGCTACCGAGACTCTTTGGACTGTGGGAGTCGGTATGAGCCGAACAAGAGTTGCAAACAATGTTTGGTTTGTAGATTCAGACTAGAGAATGGGTTGAGTTTTCATACGATTTCTAGAATGAGGAAATTACAAATTTGTAGACCTTTGTAATCGTGTCTGTTCCGCGTGTTGTCGCTGATGACATCACACCAAAAACACACATACACATACGTTTCGATATTTGTTTTATATTTGACCTGAGAAAAGGTGCAGACTTGTCAAAGCTGCCAGGCGACAGAGTCGATTCCCCCTACCCCCCCCCCCCCGCTCCTCCCGGCCCTCTCACCAACCAGCACACCGGGCCTGTACGACGGAGAGCGGAGGGTGCACCTCCCATAACCGAGCAAATTACATAAAAAACATGCAGTTTTCTGCCAGAAAGCGAGTTTACACCCCTAAACTAAAGCTCTAAAAGTGTCCTTAAAATCTGGATTTTCTTAACTTTTTTACCCCCTTCAACTCACCCCAACCCCCCACCACCCTAGGGCACCCCTCCCCTCCCGCCACCTCCTCACTCACACTGAAATTCGTTCCAGCCGCACCTTCTTACCCTCCGCCCCTACCCCATTGGCAAAAGTATGTGTACGGGCCTGCACAACCATTCCATTTGATCCTTCAGATGTAGGACCCATTAAGTTTTCTCTCCCAAAGTGAAATTTCACGTGCTGTCTTAATTGAATAGTTGTTTAGTGGTGTAGCGATATTTGTCTTGCTTTAATTTTTCAAACAGGGTCGCGATAGAGCATTTGAAATACTGACACACTGGCTGTCAGCCGACTCACAAGTTAATATCAGTAATACAATCAATTTACTGTTTACGTCATAATTTCATGACGTACCCAGCACTACTGAGCTAGCTTCCTTGTTTACAAACTCTGCGGGTGGGTATGGAATTGTGGTTATTTGTGAATAAAATATAAAGATAGACTTCTGTCATGCATTGTATTTTTAATAAACATATCTAATTTAATCGCGCTTGGTATTCTAGCAATACATGGAATAATGATTCTCTCGATTTTGTCGCAAACGTTGAAATGCATAGCCGGGCCAGTGATGTAAACACTGTTGTCCGCCATTTTGTTGAAAACAACAACAACAAATTGCGTAGAGTACCCGAAGATTATTTTGCAAAGAAAATTGTCCCAAACACCGAATTACTTGATTTTTGTCACAGGGAAAGGGCGAATACCATGGTTTCTCATGGCATATGTCCGCCGGCGGGAGAAAGTCGAATTGTTTTGAAAATTGCTTTTGAAGTTGACTGAAAAAGTCGTCTTTCGACGATCGTGTCAACTGCTCGAATGCCGAGTATCTCGGTGTTCAGTTCGGATCTCAGAGAACTAGGAAATTAAACTAAGATGTAAGGAATATAACCGTGTATTATTTTCGGCTGTGTGTAGTTTGATTCGCCGACAAAGCGGCACTGAAATTGCGACCCGTTCGTCGATTGAATCTGAATCTGAGGAATTTCGAACGTTTTTTCGTTGCTATCTGTATAAAAATATCACTCCGCCATGGATACGCGTTCCCACTGTTACCCGTTTCGCCTTCAGTTCTCAGTATCTGCTGTTATACCACTCAAACCTCGTGTGAAACAACCATAGATCAACCATAGAAGCGGATGATAAAAGTTTTTATTTATTTTATCATGCTAAAAAGCATCTAATGTGAACTAGAATGAACGCAAATTCTCCAGGCAAAATCCTTCACAGCTGACCTTTTGTGTATTACACATTTCAACATAAACATAAAATTAAATGACGTCAAAATATGCTGACACGATTTAAATAGTTAAAGTCTGTTTCACATACTGAAGTTATTGCGGATAAAATCGATATTTAAGTTGTAAGGCCTACTTAATTTTCAACGAAAGTTCAGTTAGGGCGCGTGCCAAAGTTCACGGCATAATTGCAGTTTTCACTTAAAGTCGACTCTGCAAAGTTTACCGGTTACATTTATTCACGAATCTACGACACCCCACCAACTTTTAGCGACCCCCAACTCCCTCCGTCCCGAGGTGCCGGCTGTCAATGTTAGAGTCCCATATCCGTAAGGATGGTACTAATTCTAAATTTTAGCACGTGCTGAAGTGCATGCAATTAAAAAAGCAAACAAGGTTGTTTGTTTTTTTTTGACAAAAAAAAAAAAATGCGCTGGATCTATCACTGCCCTCTGCTTAGAACTAGAGCTCCCTCTCTGTAATCGGTGGTTGTTGCGAGAACTTTCGGTGACATCATTGGATTGTTGGTTTGCCTTTTCAAAATCAAAACGGGCACCTGCTGGAAAACTTTGTAACAAATTCGTTAAAATTTCGGCTATTTTTTCGACTGACAGAGTTTAAGATATTTCCCTGCCAGTAAACATGTCAAGAGAGAGAAAACTAACGATGCCTATATAAGGGGCAAGTGCCACGAAAAAAAGAGAGGAAAAACACGATTCTCACATAGGCTGACTTCCTTTTTACTATATGACTGCATATTTTCAGCAATCGCTCTCTCTCTCACCTCTCCTCAGGAGAATGGACTTGATCACCAACCCGGGTGCTGCAGGTTCCATTCCACGCTTCTCCGTCTTTTGAAGGAGACTTTATGTTGTTGGGTTATGATACAAAAAAGGAAAGAAAACACAAAAAATCGCACTCTACTTCCGCCCCCCCACCCCCCCCCCCCCCCCTGTATTTTCATGTCTTACGCCATTTTTCCTTCTCACACCTGCTCCAATAGGCTAACTTCAAGTGTCAACCCCATCCTCCCCAACCCCCACCTTTTGCCATATGTTGCAATAAGCTAAACTTCCAGTTGTTGTTATGATTTAAAGTGTGAGAAAGTGGTCACCCTTGTTTTAAGAAAAATCCTGACACTGCTGATCCGCATCAGTCTGCTCCTTTTACAGGAGAAGTATCATCTCATCAGTGTCTGCGCTGTTTGTCGGTTCTGTATTGTAATATACAGGCGTTCCGACCTTGTGGACACATAACGTTGAATCGACGATGACTCAGCGTCGTTTCAACGTTGTATGGCGTTAATTCAACGTCGATTGAACATTATGTGGCCTCGTTTAATCACGCCGATCGTTCGAGTAATTGATGAGCCGTTAAGTAAGCGGAGTAGCGGCTTCAAATTATACCGGAAACTGAAAATATAAATCAGAAATATATCACTTTTCACGTGCGTATGGATAGATACGTACACTGTAAAAAAAATACAGTAGATTTTACGGTAGAATAACTGGAAACCGGCTGCCAGTCCTTTCCCCGTTATTTTTACGGGTTTTTGCCTGTAAGACATTGTTGGAAGTCACGAAATGGAAGTTTTATGTTAACTTGGCGCACTCGAATTGTTGAGGGGCTATATAACCAAAACGCCATCCGCTCTTTTCTGTCCCGCTCTGCTTGATGATTCCTGCAGTTTTTACGGGCGCCCGTAAAAATAACGGTAAAAGGACTGGCAGCTGGTTGCCAGTTATTTCACCGTAAAATCTACCGTTTATTTTTGCAGTGTAAACACGTGAAAGTGAGTGAGATAGCGGTTATAGATGGATGCATTGCGATTTTACGTCCTTTTCAACGGTATTTCAGTCATATCAGGACGATGTTAGGATGATAACGAAAGGCTGTATGCAATAGAACCCCGTTTACGGTAGGGAAGATTCTCGCCTCAACCGGGGCTCGAACCCGGTCCGCTAAAACAGTAACCCCACTCAATCTCTTTATGTCTTTCCAATTGGTGTTTATTGCAAAATGATTCCTTGATATATCTGAATTGATTCTTGGCCAAGACGGGTACACTGTAAAGAAAGATTTTACGGTAAAATACCTGGCAACCAGCTGCCAGTCCATTTCCCGTTATTATTACGGACGCCAGTAAACATTGGCGGAATCGTCATGCAGAGTAGAGTAGAATAAGACAGGTATTGTTTTGATCATGCAGCCCTTCAACAGTATAAATGTTATTTCGAGTGTGGTCAGTTAGCATAATTCTAACATATCGGGATTTCAAAAAAAATGTTTTACAGGCAAACGCCCGTAAAAATAACGGAAAATGGACTGACAGCTGGTTTTCAGGTATTCTACCGTAAAATCTACGGAATTTTTACATTGTACCTGTCAGAAAAGATTTTGCACCAATTTGTTAATATAAAACAGTCACATGCTCACATTCCGGCCAGTTTTCGTGTAGTAGAAATAGAAATACTTCTTCTCCATTTCCAATTGGCCTGATTGTCTACACACACTCCCACATCCCCCGCAGCCTTGGTCTTGTAAATTTTAAAATGGAAAAAAATAACCGCAATACACCGTACCTAATAACAAACAACACGGTTCCTAAACAACTACCAGTTTTAACGGTTTAACACACGACAAACTCTCCCTTCTTCTTTGGCCATTGAGTGTGATAAAGAAAGGCTGTGTGCATTTGCTCTCCGTTTACGGGAATCGAACCCCGGGAGCTCTACATCAACAGAGGCCAGTGCTCAACACTGCGCTACCAGGTTTTTTTTACCCCCCCCCCCCCTCCTCTTGTAAATTCCCTTAACACGCACACACACACACACACACACACACACACACAATGCCCGCCCTCCCCAAAGAACTTTACTTATTAATCTCTCCCTGCTAATATCTCATTCGAGTTTATAATCCAACATATGCAACTGGTACCCATTTGTCATTTGAGCCGCGACGCGAGAAAACCAACAATGTGGTTGTGCGCCAAGAGCACTTACATCAGCCTGGGCAACCGCCCAGTCTTATCAGCGACTTCGCTGTCCGCATGGAGATAGCTTAGACACTTAGCCACCCTTTAAACGTACTGCAACTCTTATCAGACTGGGCGGATGCCCAGGCTGATCTGAGTCTGCGCTGGGCGCGCAACCACTTTGTTTTCTCGTGTCGCGGCTCATTTATATACGTCTTCACTAACTTACAGTGGCTCTCGGAGCTCCAAAATTTTCATTAGCATAAGGCAGAATCTTAGATGGGAAATAAACCTTTCTTATACATTTAAACTGCACAGGGGTAGTCACCCTTGTTTTGAGAGAGAAAAAAGCGTTTGCAGATGCGTCCCTACACTGTGGTCAATACCATACACCGTTGAATCTCGATACACACCGTTGAATCACCGTTGTTCCAATCTTGTCTGGCATTGATTCAACGTCGCGTGTCCAAAGTAAGGTACATTCCTGTTTTCCTGTATCACGCGGATCATCCGAGTTTTGAACTCGAACATTTACGAAGCAGCAGCTCCAATTTTTTTTTATGCTCACGTGACCATTAAAATTTGCCCGTCTGTCTCTCTGTATGTTCGTCACATTTTACGGTGCAGGATTTGTGTAATCAATAACTCCACCAGTTTTTCATGGATTTTTCTTCAAACCCTGAATAATTTTTGTTGACCTAATGAAGAAGTGAATGTGAATTTCTGATGGAAATAAATTTTGACAGAATTACGGCTTTTAGAACTCAGTTATAGTGGGCAACTTTTCAAATTAAATGCAATCAACTCCTCTACGTTCTAAATGGATCTGTTTCAGATATTGCACACTTGTTATGATGAAGCAGAAAACACCAGTCCGCTAATGTTCGCTTCCTGCAGAGACTGTTCGTCATATTTGGCTTCCGACGAGACTGTCCGTGATCTATTGCTTCCTGCAGGGACTACCGTCCTCGATAAATGGCTTCCTGCCGAGGCTGTCCGCGTGACTGATTCCTGCCGAGAGCCTCAGCAGGAAGCAGAATCACGCGGACAGTCTCTGCAGAAGCCATTTTATCATTTACAAGTCTCAACAAGAAGCAAGAGATCGCGAACAGTCTCGGTGGAAGCCAAATATAACGGACGGTCTCTGCAAGAAGCGAAAATTGGCTGACTGGTTTTTACCCTGTGATAATTCTGACGGAACTATGGTCTTTTTATTGGATTCTTTTTCACACTTAGCACACATGTTTGGTGCGTGATGAAGATGTGCATATGGCATTTCGATGTGTAACCGAAGCACGAGCGTTTGAAGTTGGGTCTTTTTTTTCGAATTATAGGATAATATGGAGTTTTAAACTTTGTACACATGTTGGGAAAATAATGAAGATGCGCGTGTGGCTTTTGGTAAATAATTTTGACAGAATTGCAGATTTTTTAACCTACTTGATTTAACTTCACACAAATGTAATGTACAAGAGTATCTTGGGCAAGTACGCGTTTCAGTATTCTAGGGCTGCGGTCAAGGGCGCAACTGCAATTTAAAAAAAAAAAAAAAAACTTGAGATTGCTCTGACCCTCTCTTCTGTAGACTAACTTATATATAACTTAACACAAATATTAAGTATGAAGGTATATTGGACAAGCTCACGTTTTAATGGTCTGTGTTGAAGGTCAAGGTCACAGTTGCTAGTTTTTGAGATGTTAAATTGTACACTAACTTGGGACATAATAATCAGCAAATGAGTACCCTTCCAGCTATGAAACCAGTATGATGAATGGTCCAGTGCGAGGGGATTGAATCACTTGTGATGCCTTGTTTTTTTAATGATTCAACTTGTTGCTTTTAAAGTGATCCATACACAATAACTCGTGCATAACTCGAGTGATTCCAGCCAAACTGGCCAATTACCGTACATTGGTGATACATATTTATTTAAGTTTCACAGAATTCCATTATGGCTGAACTTGTCAATTTTACACCGATTCAAGGGCTATAAGTCACACCACTGGTACCATTCTGATGAAACTTCAAATGCACAGCTGTTAGGGTTGTACATGTTCATTTTAAGTTTCATGAAATTCCAAGCTCATTTCTGTCCGTCCGTCAGTCATTCCGTCCGTCCATAATTACCTTGATCCTAGTGTTTTAAGTCCATTTCTCTCAAACTATGATGCCTACAATCATCAAACCTAGTGTAAAGTTTCTTCTTAGAATGTTCTCGAGGTATGTTGCACTTATTATTCTACTCTTGACCGGCTGAATTCGTAAAATTTAATGTCCTGAATAACCTCGACCCTAGTATTAAAGTCCTTTTTTCTCAAACTATGACACCTTCAGTCATTAAACCTGGTATCAAGGTTTTTCATAGACTGTTCTCAAGGTCTGTTGCACTTTTTTCTACCATTAACCTATTTGACATGCTGTGCTGACTTCGTAAAATTTCATTTCCAAAATTACCTAGACCCTAGTGTTTGAGTCCATTTCTCTCAAACTATGACACCTACAATCATTAAACCTGGCATTTTCCTAGAATGCTCCCGAGCCATGTTGCACTTTTTCTACCTTTGGCGTATATTTAACCCTCACCTGAATTCGTAAAAGATCGTCAAAAATTACATTGACCCTAGCTGCCAAGTCCATTTCTCTGAAAGTATGATACCTACCCAGCGGACACATCACGTCGAAATAACGTCGTACTGACGTCGATGCGACGTCATAACGTCAGTACGACGTCATTTCAACGCCATGTGCCTGCTGGGTAGAGTCATCAGACCCGACAAAATATGTCTTCATAGTAAGGCCTTAAATTGTGACGCCAACGCCGACGTCCAACTGACAACAAAAGCTCTGTACTTTCGTACACAGTGGAGCTAAAAAGGTCTCAAAGGATGTTGCACTTCCTTCTGCGCTTGAACTTTATTTCAAGGGCTGCTGACTTTGTAACATTTTATGTCCAAGTCCATTTCTCTTTAATCACAATGGTATAAGCATCAAACCTTATGCTTGATGTGTATGTCAAGCGCTGTTGGCTTAGGAAAATTGTAGTTCAATCTAAGACAATCTTGCATCCACATTAATATATGTACTTGAGCATGAATTCATGCATATGAAACCTAATCTACCCATGATCTCTGCTACTGTGGAAGAGCAAGGCAGGTGCGATATATGGTTAGACCATGGTAAAAGTGCAGTCAGATCATTTTCAGAACAGGGTCAGTTATGTTATGGCCAGGGTGCCATTTAAATGTCTATGTTCAAACCATATATCAAACATGGTCTTAATGCTCTCAATACTGTGCGGATTATGGCCAGAAAACATTATTCAGCCATGTTTTGTACTTTGTAATACATGTTCAAATCATATTTCAAGCATGGTCATAATGCTGTCATAATGCTGTCAGTACTATGTAGATCTTGACCAGAAATCACTATTCAGCCATGTTTTGTACTTGGTAATACAAGGGAAGGTGTAGGCATGAAACCATAGTCAAGCCACATTTTAGTACTGCATGTCAGTTGTAGTCAAACCTGTTTTAATGTAAGTTTAAGAAACACTTTGTTCCGCCATTCATTAAGATCAAATTTGGCTGGAAAAGGCCAATTACTGTTGTTTGAAATTGTATGTGCAAATGGTGCATCCTCCGGGCCTATCGCTCAGGTGAGCTACAAAGATTTTTTCCCCGCTTTGTGGTTGACAACCCTTTTCAATGTACTGAAATGAACAAATAGAGGATATTTGACGTTTTCAGTGCAAATCAATTTTTATTTCACCGAATAACACCAAAACAAGTATTTTCACGTGTGGCGAATACCACTTTTGGTGTTCATTAGTGAAATAAAAACGATCTTGCATTGAAACAGTCAAATTTTTTGTTTCTTTTATACTTTGAAATTGCACAAAATCACCTATTCCAATGTGTCGGTCATCAAGACAGACACAACTTTTTTTCTACCCGTTTTGCGTCAAATTTGATGCTTCCAGTGCGTTTACTGGGTATGAAATGGGTCGGCAACATAGTTTGCAACTGAAAAATAGCTTGAAATCTCATCTAGACAAACAAATCTCAAGAAATTTGCTAAGAAAGAAAGCAAATAGGAGACTTAGGCAGCCTGACCTCGCGTGCATTAACAATGTCACGTTGGCGCTTTTAGTGATGTCATTAACGCCGTAAAGACGCAGCTTTAACGCAGATGCACATGGGCGATGTCAGGTACAACATCCCACATCGCCCTCTGACTTATTTCCTGCAAGATGAAGTCAGTCACCATTTTCTTTGCTATCATGGACATCAACCTATACTCACAGCAGAGGGCCACCATTATAACCCTTTGTCTTTGGGCACTATTATTAATTTGTTCATTTCTGTAATAGATTCATCCATTTACAAAGATCGTTTATTCATAAATAGGTACTTTGTTATATGATTAAGGATGACTGAATGACAAAACTTTTAGGCCCTGATAAGTCAGCTCCATGTCTGAACTGCCTGCATAGGCCGCTTGACTGCCCAAATACTTAAAGGTTTATGGTACTTTTATAAAAGAAACTAAAGCCTTCTGGAAAATTAGGGTATTTATTTTTTTCATTCTCAAATTCACATTGAATAACAAACTATGACCAAATCTGGTTATTTATATTCGTCTGATTCCACTGTTTCACCATAGCCCACGCTGAAAAAGAAGAAATCAAGCTCAGCTAAGGTATGTGTATAGAAACAGATAAAATATTTGGTTTAATAAACACTAAATTTTATTCGTATAATAATCATATACAGTACAACAAACACAGTACAAAGAATACCAAATTTATACAAATGGAAGTGAGAAGACAGTCCAGGGTCTTATTTAAATCAGTATCCCAAACTGCAATAACATAAATTTTCTACATAAACGTGATTCACACTGAGGAATCGATGGTCGCCCAGAATTCAGTGAACGCGCAGCCAATCAGTGAACGCGCAGTAAAAGTGTTTTAATTTTACGTGTGTGGTCAGCTTCTGTGCGGTTTTTTTGTGTTTATATAAGATGTTCTGAAAATAAATCTGCACATACATTACTTGGCTGTAATGGTATGTTTCATATTATGATAATAAGCCTTTGCGAATATCTCATGGAGTCGGATAAAACCCGTTTTATTATGTTCATTATCTTAAAAACGTAGAAAATAACAATGTTTTCTTCTTTTTACCACAGCACGCTATAATCTGTTTGATGTTTTCTGCAAGCAGAAGTAGAATCAAGTATATTGCTACAAATACATTAAATTTCGTCATTGTCTGTCGTTTAGTTTTTAAGATATTCTGTATTATATGATTGTCCCTGAAAATCAATGAACGAGTAATTTGTATCAGTGAACGCGACACTGTGAACGAAGTAAACGTGTAAGCCACCAATTGTAGTGTACCCAGTGAACGCTAATATTGCACCCAGTAAATGCGTAATATGTTGACAGTGAATGCGCAAGTTTTGTATTATCTGCCTGGAAGTCCACAAAATTTGTCAGTGGGTTTACCACTTGGTGTTAGTTATGCGTGACTTTAGTTTAAGTACTCTTCTGTGTTTTACAGAGGTACGAGATGGTGAATACCCCTGAGTACAGTTGCTATAGCTGTTCGTTTTATGGAGACTTTCAAAATGTCATGAAACACTTTGTTTACTCTCACCCTGACAATGTACTAAAATGCCGAAGACGCTTGATTCACCCTGACTAACCCACATTTCTATATCAAACAAAAGATTTTCGGATAATACCCAAAAAAGTTTTTATGCCCCCGCCATTAAAAATGGGGGGAGGGCATATTGTATCACCGCTGTCCGTACGTACGCCCTGTACGTCCGTCCGTACGTACGTCCCGTACGTACGTCCCTTACGAAATGGTTTCCGTTCGATACCTTTTGAAACATTGGTGTATTGAATTCATGTTCTATACACAGGTATATATAATCATAAAATACAGGTCAAGTTCGATGTTGGGTAAAATCCGTATATTATTGTTGGAGATGGCCCTTTTTCGACTTCATTTTGAGTGACAAAAAAAAAAAAATGGTTTCCGTTCGAAATCTTTTGAAAACATTAGTATATTGAATTCATATTTTATACACAGGTATGTAATCATAAAATACATGTCAAAGTCGATGTTAGGTAAAATCCGTCATTTATTGTAGGAGTTATGGCCCTTTTTCGACTTCATTTTGTATGAAAAAATGGTTTCCATTCACTATCTTTTGAAAAGATTAATGTATTGGATTCATATTTTATACACACAGGTATGTAATTAAAAAATACAGGTCAGGCTCAATTTAGGGTAGAATCCGCGAACAATTACTGTTGGAGTTATGGTCCTTTTTCAACTTCATTTCATACAATAATTGTTTCCGTTTGTTAGGTTTTGAAAAGTTACTTGTTTCCTGGCTATTTCTTTCGGAAAGTTGCATGGCATCCATTTCTGTGATAAGATACAGAATGTTATCACATATCACAGCCATGACCCCCCCACCCCCACCCACACATACTCTTCTTGGTCCGAGAAGCACAGTACATCTGCCTAAGGAAAACACTAAAACATGTACCACAGAAGTCTGCCTTTGTGAACCTAGTTATCCTACAAGTGCCAGTACCTTAAACAAGGTGCCATCTTACTTAGGGCACAAGGTGGGAGCATCCGTGGCCTATAGACACATTATAGTTAAATCTAGAAGAAAAAGTTGTTATTAAAGCGGATCCGGACTGTGGTGCACTATAAGCATCTCAAAGAAAAGGCTACAATTTTGTCATGAATCAAACAAAATAGTTTTGGGATCCTGTCTTAATAGTATAGACAGCTACTTTGTTCTTGACCTGAAGGTTAAACGATTGTAATCTCCAGCATATGAAAACTAACCAAATATTGAGTCTCAATTTACTGCTGAATTTATTTTGCTTGATACAAATTTTAAACAAACTGTTTACAACTGACAAAATAGTGCAGTCTAAATCTGCTCATTTAGCTGCCTAATCTGGGTCTGTACTGTTTGCCATTAAATATTTAGGGTCTGTATGGTAGAATTGCTGCAATAAGAGCAATTGCCTCTTTACCGGACGAATCTTCTATTATCAGGTGTGTGAAGTATATGAAAACACACACATACACCTGATGATAAATGACTGGTCCCTAATCTGAGACGGTCTTACTCTTTCATCGAATGAAATTAAACAAAGCTTCGACCAACACCATGGATCCTCAGTCAAGTGCGAACTGTGAAAGCTTGGCTCAGTCTGCAGCCTGATAAGAGTCTTTGATGTTCGCAATACTGATTCCTGAGATTCCATACATTGTTTATGTGACACTACTCAGACTTAGCGAGTGCGCAAGCTGATCTGAATGTATGTTGTTTGCATACGCACTAAGACCCTTTTCGTCAATCAAATTGGCAGATGTGTGCAGTGTACACATGTACAACTAAGATATCCGCACATATATTCCGGGTTATTCTTTCTAAGAAATCACGAAAAAAATTTTTTTTTTTTATTATTTAAATATTTAAATTAGCGCCACTTAAGAAGACTCCCCCTTCTAGTAGCGCAGCGGCATCAGCGCCACTTAGGAAGACTTCACCTTCTAGTAGCGCAGCGGCATTAGCGCCACTTCGGGAGACTTCACCCTTTAGTAGCACAGCGCCATTAGCGCCACTTCAGGAGATTTCCCCCCTGTAGTAGCGCAGCGGCATCAGCACCTCTTCAGGAGACTTCGCCCTCTAGTAGCGCAGCGGCATAAACGCCCTTGAAGACTTCACCCTTTAGAAGCGCAGCGGCATCAGCGCCACTTCAGGACACTTCCCCCTCTAAAAGCTAAGCGGCATTAGCGCAACTTCAGGAGACTTCACCCTGTAGTACCGCAGCGGCATTAGCGCCAATTCAGGAGACTTCACCCTCTAGTAGCGAAGCGGCATTAGCACCCTTTAAGAAGACTTCCCCCTGTAGTAGCGCAGCGGCATTAGCACCCTTTCAGAAGATTTCCCCCTGTAGTAGCGCAGCGGCATTAGCGCCACTTAAGAGGATTTCACCCTGTTGAAGGGTAGTGGCATTAGGGCCCTTTCAGGAGACTTCACCTTGTAGAAGCGCAGCGACAACAGCGCCACTTCAGGAGACTTCAACCTCTAGTAGCGCAGTGGCATTAATGCCATTTCAGGAGACGTCACCCTCTAGTAGCGCAGCGGCATTAGCGCCACTTCAGGAGACTTCACCCTCTAGTAGCGCAGCGGCATAAACGCCATTTCAGGAGACACCACCCTCTTGTAGCACAGCGGCATTAGCGGCACTTAAGCCGACTTCACCCTCTAGTAGCGCAGCGGCATAAGCGCCACTAAGGAAGACTTCACCCTCTCGTAGAACAGCGGTATTAGCGCCACTTCAGGAGACTCCCCCCCCCCCTGTAGTAGCGCAGCAGCATCAGCGCCACTTCAGGAGACTTCCCCTGTAAAAGCGCAGCGGCATTAGCGCCACTTCAGGAGTAGCGCAGCGGCATTAATGCCACTTCAGGAGACGTCACCCTCTAGTAGCGCAGCGGCATTAGCGCCAATTCAGGAGACTTCATCCTCTAGTAGCGCAGCGGCATAAACGCCACTTCCGGAGACAACACCCTCTGGTAGCGCAACGGCATTAGCGCCACTTAAGAAGAGTTCACCCTTTAGTAGAGCAGCTCAATCTGGGCATTGTTTGTGACCCTCAGCAGTTCCCAGGATCAACTTGACTTCGTCTGGTACACTGACCCTGTAGGGAGCTTTGTCCCAGCGGCCTTCGGCCTAGTATCCGGTGTCATCAGTAAAGAGCTAATTCGATCATACTTGATAGTAAGCAGTGCTACAATTGAAAAGAATCCGAGTAGGGCCCACCGCCAAGATTGATTCGATCATACCTGATAGTAAGCAGTGCTACAATTGAAAAGAATCCGAGTAGGGCCCACCGCCAAGATGGCCCAGTAATGAACATCACCGCCAAGATAGCCTTGACCCAGGGTATTCGGCCCTGCAATCCCGGACCCTTCGGGCCCATGCATAAGGATCTTGTTGTAAATGGTTGTCATGTGTCAGGTAGATTTGGATTCATTGCTTCCAGAAATTAAGGTGCAGTAACACTGAATAAGCATTGTTGTGACATTCTCAGGCCATTTATTAAGGTGACAATATGCCTGGTTCAGCTCAACCTGGGCATTGCTTGTTACCCTTTCCAGTTCCCAGGATCAACTTGGTTCCACCTGGTTGCACTGACCCCGTATGGAGTTGGTCTGATAATGTCTGATAAAAAAAAGTCTAAAGTATTACCATAAAGATAACACAAATTTTGAATTTTGGCAACTGAGTAATGACTGAAGACTCAGGGATGAATAAAATGCTGAGCTACCGAAAGGTGACGACTTCTTAAGTTGCACAGTTCCACTGTGATGTCTTCTGTACTAGCGCTAGATCCGCTGCGCTACTAAAAGGGGCTGTCTCCTGTAGTAGTGCTAATGCCGATGCGCTACTATAAGTGAATGTCTTCTGAAGTAGCCCTAATGCCGCTGCGCTACTATAAGGGAATGTCTTTTGAAGTTGCGTTATTGCCGCTGCGCTACTATAAGGGGATGTCTTCTGAAGTAGCGCTATTGCCGCTGCGTTGTTACAAGGGAAAGTCTTTTGAAGTAGCGCTATTGCCGCTACGCTAGTATCAGGGGCTGTCTTCTGAAGTAGCGCTATTGCCGTTGTGCTAGTATCAGGGGCTGTCTTCTGAAGTAATGCTAACGCCGCTACGCTACTATCAGAAGCTATCTTGTGAAGTAGCGCTATTGCCGCTGCGCTACTGAGAGATGTCTTGTGAAGCAGTGCTTATAAAGGGGCACTCTTTTTAATTATGTAGTAGATCTATCTGTACATTGCCCACCCACCAAACCTCTTTTTGTGATGGTCTTACATGAAAGATGGACCAAATTTCGGCACATTTCATTGTAAAATGAAAGTAGAGTTTAGCTCCGACTAGAGCTCTTCCTCAGTATTTTCTAACAGTGCAAATTAAAAAAAATGTTGCTAAACAGGATACTTCAAAGGAAAATAAAGTAGGCCATGATACAAGACGGGATTATGGGTACGCAATTTAGATGAGTTCAGGTTGTAATTTAAAGCTAAATGTAGCTCTGGCTTTAATGGTGACCTTTCCGACGCGTTCCATGCGTACACTTTTTCCCTTTCACTTCGTACAACGCAGCGCGTTTGCTTCGTACACACAGATTATTGTGCTACTCGTTCACTGATACAGTTTGCGCGTTCACTGATTTAGAGCGTACATTGCTAAAATGGGTTGTATCTCCTAAATTCCTGCATCTTATGGCACGAAACTTTTATAGGTTCAGGATTACCTTCCGTCGTAACCATTAACAACAGCAAATTTACATCATGAGCTTTGTTTTATGGGAAAAAACCGGCGTTTAGAAGATTTCTGACACGAAAATCACCTTGCAGGCCAATCGGTTCCTTATAATTTTTCTAATAACTTGTGTTTACAAAATTAATTTCAAAATAGCAGCAGATTATTATAATTAGCTTTAGATAAAGGGCAATAGAAGTGGTTATAACGCAAATAATAACACCACCTACCACTTTAAGTAGCAGTACCCCGCTCTAAAAAACTAGAATAAACTGCGCGTTCACTGATTTGCTGCGCGTTCACTGAATTCTGGGCGACCATCGATTCTTCAGTGTGGTGATTGTCGTATATGATTTATATACCGTGATAACAAAAACAGAAGGTAATGAAAACAAGAGGGCCATGATGGTCCTGGATCGCTCACCTGAGTATCCTATGAACTTAACCTCAGAGATATCCATACATACGACAGACAGAGTTTCACTAAGAATCAATGGAAAATGAAACCTTTATTGTGTACCTAAGGTTTTTCTAAGATTTAACCTAATTACCTGGTTTTTGACCCCACATGTCATAGTTTCTAACCTGGTCTAGATTTCTTGGATATAAACATTCTGACAAAGTTTCATGAATATCAGATCAAAACTGTGCCCTCTATAGTATACATAATGTTTTTCTAAGGTTTGACCTGCTGATCGAGTTTTTGATCCAACATGACCAAGTTGCACCCTTGGTCTAGATTTGTTGGCGATAAATATTTTGACAAAGTTTCATGAAGATTGGAACAAAGCTGTGCCCTCTAGATTGTTCACATGTTTTTTCTAAGATCTGACCTCGTGACCTAGTTTTTGACTTCACATGGCCCAGTTTCAAATTTGGTCAAGATTGTATAAAAATAAACATTTTGACAAAGTTTCATGAAGATTGGATCATAACTGTGCCCTCTAGAGTGTACACAAGGTTTTTACAAGATTCGACCTAGTGACCTACTTTTTGACCCCACATAACTCAGGTTCCATCTTGGCCTAGATTGTATAAGGATAAACATTCCGACAAAATTTCATGAAGATTGGATCATAACTGTGTCCTCTAGAGTGTACACAAGGTTTTTCTAAGATCTGACCTAGTGACCTTGTTTTGACCCCACATGACCCAGTTTCATACTTGGTCTAGATTTTAAGATATACATTCTGACAAAGTTTCATGATGATTAGATCAAAACTGTGCCCTCTGTGTCATTCTAAGATTTATTTCTATTTTTAGCTCTTGTGGCCATTTTGTTCAGCAGAGTGGAACCGTTTTAGCAATGTTGGTTTAGAACCATGAGCCAAACATTTCTGTGAAATTATTTTGAAATCGAGCTATTGGCTTCAGAGGAGATGTCGTTTAAAAGTTTTTCTATTTTTGGATTTCTACTTTTAGCTCTGGCAGCCAATTTGTTCAGCGGAGTGAAACCGTTTTAACAATTTTGGTTCAGGGCCATGAGTCAAACATTTCTGTGGAATTATTTTGAAATTGAGCCATTGGTTTCAGAGGAGATGTCGTTCAAAGGTTTTTTTCTATTTTTAGCTCTGGCAGCCATTTTGTTCAGCGGAGCAGAACCATTTAGCAAGTTTGGTTCAGGGCTATAACAGAAACATCTGTGTGAAATTATTTTGAAATTGGCTTACTGGTCTAGGAGGAGATGTCGTTTGAAGACATTGTTGACGACGGACAAATATCTAGCACAATAGCTCACCATGAGCACTTCGTGCTCAGTTGAGCTAACAAGAGGGCCATGAGGCCCTGAATCGCTCACCTGAGCAATTGGCAAAGTGGCCTTTTCTTATGTCTGATATTGTCAAAATATGAGTCTTGGTCAAACATCAAAGAATGACCATGACCTTTTGTACTCATAAATCTTCATGTACTCATTAAGACAACCATATATACCATTTTTAGGCCAAAATCTTCAAAACTTTCCATGAAATCTTATGTCCTAGCATTTATCCATATTTGACAATGCCGCAAAAAAGGTCAAGGCAAACCCAAGGTCATCATTTGAACAGTCTTGGTAGTACTCTAGTACTCCATAGTCCATGCTACTCACCAAGTTTCAAGGCCATGGGTTTATTAGTTCTGGAGAAGAAAAATATTAAAGGTTTATACCATAAATAGGTATGGCGGCCATGCTGGTCATGTGATCTGAACAGGCTGAACAAATTTTTGTTCAATCATCCCCTGGAGGCCCTATATGAAATATTTACAATTTGCTCTTTGGCTTTTGAGGAAACGTTTGAAAATGTCAAAATATGAGAGATCTGGGTCAAAGGTCGAAGACTGACCTTGACCTCTTGTACTTATAATTCTTCATGACCTCATTAAGACGACTGTGTATATACCAATTTTTAGGCCAAAATCTTCAAAACTTCCCATAAATATTATGTTCTAGCATTTTCCCATATTTGACCTTACCATAAAAACGGTCAAGGTCAACCCAAGGCCTTAATTTGAACAATCTTAATAGTACCCGAGTACCCAATGCTTCATACCAAGTTTCAAGGCCATTAGTCAACTGGTTCTGGAGAAGAAGATTTTTAAAGGTGTTTGACATAATAAGAGCATGGCGGCCATGTTGATCATGTGAACCAGACCATTTGAAGAAATTTTTGTTTTCACAATCTCTGAAGGCTTTATATGATATTTGGTTACAATTGGCTCAGTGGCTTTTAAGAAGAAGTTTGAAATTGTCAATCTATGAAAATTCAGGGTCAAAGGTCAAAGAACAACCTTGACCTCTTGTACTCATGAATCTTCATCATGTTCATGTACTCATTCAGATGACTCTATTCATCAGTTTTAGGCTTAAATCTTCAAAACTTTCCATGAAATCTTATGTTCTAGCCTTTTCCCATATTTGACCTTGCTGTAAAATGGTCAAGGTCACCCCAAGGTCATCAGTTAGAACATTCTTTATAGTAATGGAGTACCCAATGCTACATACCAATTAAGTTCCATCGGTCAATTGGTACTGGAGAAGATTTTTAAAGTTTTTTACCATATATAGGCATGGCGGCCATGTTGGTCATGTGACCTGGACCGTTTGAACAAATTTTCATTCCCTCAACCCCTGGAGGTTCTATATGAAATTTTGTTACAATTTGGCCCAGTGTTTTTTTAGAAGATTGTTTGAAATAATTATTGTCAAAATATTAGAGTTCTGGGTCAAATGTCAAAGAATGACCTTGACCTCTTGTATTCATAAATCTTCATGTACTAATTAAGATGACTGCATATGCCAATTTTAGGCCTTAATCTTCCAAACTTTCAAAGAAATCTTATGTTCTAGCATTTTCCCATATTTGACCTTGCCATAAAAAAATCAAGGCCAACCCAAGATCATAATTTGAACAATCTTGATAGTAATCGAGTACCCAATGCTACATACCAAATTTCAAGGCCATTGGTCAATTGGTTCTGGAGAAGATAATTTTTAAAGGTTTTTACCATATATAGGCATGGCGGCCATGTTGGTGATGTTACCTGGACTGTATGAATAAATTTTTGTTCCCTCAACCCCAAGAGGCTTTATATGAAATTTGGTTTCAGTTGCCCCCCTCATGAACTTCATTTTCTGAATATCTTCTGAACTTGGCTGACTTTGTCTGAATCAGGACTGAATCTGATCTTAACACTAAATTGGTGTCTGAATCCCTCTGAACACAAAATCCCTTTTCTGAATTTTTCTGAACACTTTCTGAAACATTACTGGGCACAGGCTGAACAATTCAGACAGAATTTTTGGTTCAGAAAGATTCAGAAATTCTGAAATTATCTGAAGTGTCTGAACCTCATATATAGTCTGAACCATTCTGAACTCATAATAGTCTGAATCTTTCTGAACCAAATTTGTCTGATTTTTTTCTGAACCAAATTTTTCTGAATCTTTCTGAACTATTCAGTGGGAAGTCATGTGACTTCTGGGCATGCTCAGTGGGCATTTCCTCAGATCGTCTGCAGAAGAAATTTCAAACAACACAGAAATATCTCTTTGGTTTAGTAAGTTTAAACTTTGTGTTTAAGAAATGATTTGTGAAGAAAGATGGCAGAAACATGTAAAGATATGATACAGAATTTGTAGTGGATGTTTGTAAAGATATTTTATTCATGTGTTGCCCTTGATGGCCTTGAAATTCATCTTTAAACTACATATCCTTATCCCACCCACTTCAAAATACTTGTATATAATGTTTGCTTTGAGAGACTGGTTAATCAAGGATTAAACTGAAAAAAAAAAACTTTTGATATTGTGTAGAGAATCTATGTCTTGAAGTGGATTCTGGCTGATTTGAATATAATCAATATCAAGTATATGGTAAGTGGGGGCAGGGGAGGCAGGGTGGGGTGGATAGCTGAAAACATTCTGAATATTGTCTTAACTGTTTCTGAATCCTGGCTTAACTTTGTCTGAAAAACAGCTGAACCATAGCTGAAAACATTCTGAATTTTGTCTGAAATGTTTCTGAATTCACGCTTAATTTTGTCTGAAATACAACTGACCCTTATCTGAAAACATTCTGAATCTTATCTCAACAGTGTCTGAAATTGCTCTGAATCAAATGTCTGAACTTTTGATAACAGTGTCTGAATATGGTCTGGAAAGTCCGAATTTCAGACCAAATTCAGAAACTAATGTTCAGCTCAAGTTCAGTCAAAGGTCAGACTGCTTTTCAGCCAACATTCAGACACTAATTTTCCATGAGGGCCCCGTGGCTTTTGAGGAGATTGTTTGAAATTGTCAAAATATGAGAGTTCTGGGTCAAAGGTAAAAGAATGACCTTGACCTCTTGTACTCATAAATCTTCATGTTCACATTAAGATCACTGTAGATATTAGGCATTATTTTCCATATTTCTCTATAAAAACATATCTTGTTACCCCTCATTAGAACCGTCTCAATGAGGGGTCACAACATATGTTTTTGCTGAGAAATAAGACAAATTATCTTTGAATTATTCTCAATACCTCCTCTTATCTGGAGCTCTGCGGCGACAATTAAAATAAATTCTGCAGTGAGATCCTCTACATGCAAGCAACACATCAAAGACACAAAAATAGCAGACTTGGTTTAATTGAGTCTGTTCTAAAAAATATAATAAAAAGTATTTTTGATGAAATAAAAATCCAATTCCTGATCATAAAATGAAAAGAAAAGAAAGTGACTTCATTATAAAAATAAAATTTTGAGCCACGACACGATAAAAGCAACAAAGTGGTTGTGCGGGTGAATAAACTTGGTAATGGCCCACTAGGCAATGCTACATACCAAATTTCAAGCATCTGAGCCTAGCAGTTCTGGAGAAGAAGATTTTTAAGTATTTTTTAGTTTCAAACCCAAGACCCCCTGCCACAAGGCCATTTTGGATCCCGGGGCCACCATTTGAACAAATTTGGTAGAGGACCACTAGGCAATGCTTCATACCAAATTTCAAGCATCTGAGCCAAGCAGTTCTGGAGAAGAAGATTTTTAAGTATTTTTAGTTTCGAAACCCAAAGACCCCCTGCCCCAGGGCAAAGTTCTGGGTTAAACCTTTTTGTACACATCAGATTCTTTTCATATTTGGTTTATGACATCTCTAGAGCATTGCCTTTGGTGTAAACTGTTTTAGCCCGCCTTAGGTGTAAACTGTTTTAGCCCCTGGGTCAGGCCCCGGGTAGGGGCCAAGGGTCAGTAATTAGGTTTTAGGCATTTTCATTATGTAAAAGTTTTGCCTTAAACCTTTTTGATTGCTCATATCTCTGTAACTGCATTGAAGATTTCTTCCATATTTGTTCATGATATCTCTATAGCATTCTATCTACATTGCAGAGTCAGGCTCATTGGTGGGAGCATCTAGCTGTTTCGCTCTCTTCTTTTTAGCATCTTTGATCAGCGTTGAATGTTTTTTCCTGACATTTATACAGTAATAAATGTCTGGTGGGTTCTTTTCTATAAAAAAGCACACCCAAGTTGCCAACAGCCAGCCTGAAAACAGAGTGTATGATTGGTTAAAACAAGCCTGTGGAAACAGCAAAAAATTTACTTGCACAGGGACAAGTAAAAAGTCAAACTCAAATTGTCCAGCAAAAAAATACTTGTCCGAAACCACAAATTATGATGTTTTCATTATTTTAAGATTGATATTCAGTCATAAATATTCATCTCAAATAATTAGTATTTTGACAATCTCATCTCTCATTCTAAATAGCCTCAAAGCCTTAAAATTGAATAAAGGCATCTTTTCTATGATTAATGTCCCAAAAACTCAAGCATCTTTTCCCTTACTTTTCACATATAAAACTTTTTCCAGGTAACTGTATAAATTGGAATGGCAAACACTGTGGACCCTGATCAGACTGCTGCTGCAGTCTAATCTGGGTCCATATTGTTTGCATTAGTATTTTTCTAAAACAAAAATTTTGTTGTTATAACTGAAATAAGTTGTCCCAGTGATGGTAAATTAAAATTTTTCACTTGTCCTGAGTTAAATGGGACAAGTAGGACAAGTCAGGCATGGCATTTCCACAGCACATGGTTAAAAGAAACATTCTCAGTGATGGGCTGCACATGTACTGATGTACTATCTATATGAAGCACAAGTGCCACCTTAAGTTTTGTGCATTTATACCCCGCCACACATTACTGATGGGATAATATGTTTTTCTGCTAGCTGTTTGAGTGTTTTTATCTTCATCACATATATCTATCATTGTCCATCTGTCTGTCCATCCATGAGCACTTGATAAGTATTCTTCACACTCAAAATTGTGTGTGTATTGGTCTGGGGAAGATCTTGCTTGCAATGATATTGTTAATGGGCTTATTTCAGTATCTTCTGACTGATTTATAGCCCTTTTTAATTTCTTAAGGTGAAGTTTGTCAGTAATTCCTTAACACTTTGACATATCTGGATGAAAAATTGAAATAATATAAGCTTTGTGTTGCAAGCAGAATTTTGCCCCCAGTGTCATATGTGCCCCTGCCTCAGCAATATCTATATGCATGAATAATATTATGTTTAAAAACCTATATAAAAGAGTTCAGACTGATTTTCCTGAAACCTGCAACAAATTATTAGATCAATATTTGTTCCACTTGTTTATTTGCCCCTGACATATGGTTAACATATACATGTATAAAATCTGGGGGAAAATCTATATAAAATAAGAGCTTTAATTAATCGAGATGAAATTTTACAGAAATAATAAAAATATTAATAAAAAAATTAATTACCCATATTATGTATACCAAAATAACAGTAACCTACAGATAAACAAACCTTATTTACCCACCAATGGAGTACATATGATGTGCTAGTGGAAAGGCATCCAGTGTAGACCAAGATAGGAGCAGTCTGATCTTGGTCTGCAATGTTTTCCCAGGCCTATTTGTCTTACCCTTTATCTTCATTACAGTAAATTTCCCATTTTCAAAAAAAAAAAAATATGCTGCCTCAAATGGCCAAAGTATGTTTTTGGGTAGGGAGGTTTTAGGTAGGTAGGTAGGCAATTGCAAACAAACAAAATTTTACTTTTGACCTAAGATCAAGTTTTGGTTTATCTTGAAGACATTTGAGGAAATGAAAATTAGCAAAATCCTCACTCTGAGACAATAGGATTTTTTTGGGGGTTGGGGGTAAATAATTTGGTACAATCTAGGAAATGGCAAACCTAATTTTTATAATTTTAGGCCAAGTTTCTCACTTTCTAGGTTAGTAAATTTACTGAATTATAAACTTTTCAAAATGGGATTCATCATGATGATGGAAGGGTTGGCTGTAAGTGGGAGTTCATAATAATTATGTTTTGGGGAGGGTAGGGCATGATAACTTCAATAACAATTAAACCAATAGCTAGCCTATATAATGTGTATAACCCATAAACAATAAAATGAAGAAAGAAATAAACACAACAATGAAAAGAAAAAAAATCTTAATGCAGTATATTTCTGCTATTGAAATAAAAAGACTCCCAAATGCCATTGGCAAAAATAATACAAAATAAAATAAATGAAAAAGCCATTACATGTCAGTGATTTTTTTCTCTATAAAAGTGGTGCCCATAAAAGGCACCAGTCCCAATCCAAAATAGTATCTTTTTTTCCCAAATGCAAGTTGAAAAATTTCCAGTTGCAGGAATAATTTTTCTAGAGACAATCTTACAAGCATAAATTTGCTTGCTTTCTTAGAGAACTGGCAGTTTTATACCTACAGGGCTCTCGATCATCGAAATTTGGGGCCGAAATTCGGCCCCATTCCCAATGCCAAAAAGTATGTTTTTTTCCCAATTCGGGAAACCGCCGTGACGTCACAGTAATGGCGGCTCCTTAGAGACGGTGAAACCAATCCATAGCAACGCATTGTCAGCCTTCCGTGATTTTGGTGTATTTGAATTTTTAGACCTATTTACGCTTATTTTTCATTAAATATACATGTATTTAAGAAAATAAAAATGTTAACTGGTTTTATCAAGCTTATTCAGCGAATTTTACGCACGAAAGCAGCTAAAATACATTTTTATGGACCTTTCAAATCACGTCATAGGCTATTCAATTCACGCACGAACTTTACATATTCATGTATCTGTCATGCTAGGCTAAGACCACAACACATTATTATTATCATTATTATTATTAAAAAAATATCATTTGAAAAAATAGTATTGAAAAGAAATATAAAATAAAACAAACAAATATCTATAATGCTATAAATTGCGTGGCAGAACCGTGAAAATACCGATCATGTCCAACGTAATTAATCTTGTTAAAGAGTTATGATAACTGATAATAATGAAGTAGCACTAATAATTATAATAATAAGATAGGGAATAATAATAATAATAATAATAATAATAATAAAGGAGGTAAAACAAAGCAAGTGTTTGGAAATATATGAAACTACTGTGCATGCAAAAATTCCAATAATTTGCGGTGATGTATGAAGTTAGGGGATAAGCATAGGTCGGGAGACTCTAGAGACAAGGATTATTCTTTTCAGGTTTAGCCTTGAGTAAAAACTCATGGTGTGTCAAGCAGTTGTAACTAGATATGTATATCACTCGCGCTCCCCGCTCTTGCTGATGTGATCCCCTTTACAAATGATCTCCAAAACTGTGAAGTTTTACTCACCAATTGATTGCTAGGGCTGATCAATTTCTGAAATAAATAAGTGTTATCACTCCTTACTTTACATGGATTATTAGTCATTAGCGTCTTCTCTGCGTTTTTTTTTTTTTTAAATTCGCGGTAGTAGTAGTATTTCAGTTCTCATATCGACGCTGCCCCCGCACCTCAGCGGAAAGAATCCATAGCCGCAGTAACGGGGCGCCGAGCGTCCGTCCATTTTTAATTTTGCTGTGTGAGTGTGTGTTTTTATATGCACGGGGGGGGGGTTATTACGGTAGTGGAGTGGGGCAATGGAGATGTTCCTCAAAAGAATACCTGGTTTTCTTAATAGTGTTCATAGTTCAGGAAACATTCAAAAATATTTTTTTTCTTGTGAGCTTTGACCATTGTAAATTACTGTAATGAGCAAGCTTGCAACAAATGAAACATACTTGAATTTCATATAAAAGTTTTGTAACTAATTTTATTTGGCAACTAAAATGATCTACTTTCAATATCATAACCATAAATAAGCCGGTAAAGACATAATGTACAGATATGGGTCCCAATCACTGTCCCACTTTTGTTTATATGGCATCGCTTGACGGGCGACAGAAAAGGAAAATCGCATTTTAGGGAGCGATTTGTCATTTTTCAAAAACATATTCCCCCTACCTTTTACCAGTAATGTGACACAATATATGAACATAACCAACATTTTATTATCAAACGTGAATTTTCTGTGTTTAGACTTTTTTTTACCACTGGTAGGACAATACAGACTTTAAAATGCCTTTCAGTATCATATGTTCTTTTGAGTCCAGAAATAAATGACATGTCCTCAGGAAAGTCAGTTATTTCGTTTTTTTTTTCTTTTTCTTTTCGTTTTCAAAAACAGATTGGAACCTGGGTAGGTTGTGGTGAAGGGAGGAAAGGGTTGTGATGGGGGCTTTCGATTGTTAGTTCTTCATCATCATATTGTTATCATTATCATTACCGTCTTTTGATGTTTAAAAAGTTTAAAAGTAAACATTTGTCTTTGGTGTATGTAGTGTTTGCGAAGGGAGGCGGTGGAGTGGGGGTGTGGGAGAGAGAGAGAGAGAGAAGGGTGCCAGCGGGATTTATTCTCTTGATTAAAATGTCAGCCGGTCTTCTTAATATCTGACCCCTACAATTAAACATATTTTTAGGGTTTTTTATTCCATTAATGAATTATAAAATTTAACGCTAAAGTAAATATTTGGTTTCCTGGACTGAACGAAACGGGGTGGTTAGTGAATGGGGTGGGATCTGGTAGCCTATAGACTACTACTGTTGCGTTTTTTTTTTTATTTCTTCATACTATTATTATTATGTACTTATGCTATATCGCATCTATAAGATCTACTATTCAAATAACTGACTAAATGTATCAGTATTAAAAGTATGTCCCGTTCAATGTATCGTGTGCTTTAATTCCGTTATAAATGATTATTTTCTTCTTTTTGACGATCGGCAGCTTTCTGTTTGCTTATGGAGATTAAGTTTGTTTAATATAGAGTGTTTGAGGCTTGCCCAGGCAATATATGCGTCTTAAAAGTAAAATTTTTACAACTATTTATATTATAACGCATATAGCGTAACGGTGTGTTGTCACCGTCGCCATGCGTATCCAAGCAAACCACGTGACCGTAAAACCGGAAGCGCGGTTTCCCGAATTCCAGACGAAAAATTCCCAATCTGACTAAGCCTGTTTGGTCCAAGAATACTGCAGTTGCATCAATGCAAAATGTATTAAAAACCACCTAAAACTCATAATGTAACCATAATTTATAACTTTAAAAATCGGGAAGCGATTACATTTTCAATCACGATCGTCATGTTTTGTTACTGGAAAGTGGTACCGGGTTTTATCGTACTCTTAGAGTTACTTCCCTTTCATTTGAGGGGGAATAGCCTAGCGATTTCGGCTGCAATATTTTAATATTTTCTTTGCTTCAAGGGCCAATATTGTGGTGGTGAACAATATTTTGACTTATTCTTTAATTTAAAGCCTTCCAATGCTAAAATTCGATCAGAGTTTTCACCTATTGTGGATGATTCTGCTGTATTTGAGTTTCGTACCTGAATCGATTTTTACAAACATTTTCGGCCATATCCAAAATCATAAACAGGATTACCGGGACATCCAAGAGTTAGTATAGTGATAGTGACATACCATGGGTGTTTTGTACTTGCAGGACTGAAAGTTTTGTCATGTTCTGCATTGTGACAGTCCACTTTCTCTCAACTTCACACTATGCTTAAGTTCACAGATGCTTCAAACCTAGAGTGTTATACTGTTGTTATATTGAAACATTTTTTTGCTAGGTCCCAGTCTTGTCTCCAGTTTGAGAGTGGCAAGATAGGGAAGTTGCAAGTTCAAAGGAAAGAAAGAAAAACTCAAAACACAAAATCTAATATCCCAATCATTTAATATTTATTATGATTCACTATCTGCTAGATCTATGTCTGCTTATACTTACTGGATTCCTCTGAAAATATAACAATACCATATGTAAGTTGTGTTGGTCTGACAATGAAAACCTCACGCATAAAACAATGAAAATTTTCCCAATTTTAGACAATACAACGCTATTTTTCCCAATTCTAAAGGCCCCGGCCCCATTCCCAAAAAGGGGTGTGAGAACCCTGACCTATAAATGAATGTAAATATTATATATTCAGTTTCATGTCCCCTATCCCACCACTTGGGACTAAATAAAGGTGTTTCTGAAATTCCAAAATTTAGAATACGATGCGATTTTTCCCGATTCTGTGGGCACCGGCTCCATTCCCAAAGTAGTAAAAAAAAATCACTGCATGTGCACAGGCATGATAGGAACATGGGGACTTCATTATGATATTAAAAGAAATACTGCTACAAGCACTTTGAATAGGAGTTTTTAAACATGTAAAATTTAAATAAAAAGTAAACAAACATAAAAAGGTTCTACAGACCTTTGGCATGCCCCCCTTCTCCCACCCCCAACAAGGTCCTACATACCTTCAGCATTCCCCCCCCCCCCTCCCCCGGCTTTTAAATCATCCAAGGTTCACAGACAAACTCTAAGCCTTTCAGTTTGAGATAGAGGAGGGGAGAAACAGAGATGTAAAAATAAGATACAGGACGTGCGCGTGTGTGTGTTGGGTTGAGCGGGGGGGGGGGGGTCCTGGAGGGCGACAAACAGACATCAATAGATCATCCAGTTATGAGACAATGATCTGACTCACAGCCTACAGGCACTAAAAGTAAGTAAACTCAAAACAGAACATATACTTTTCTTTGCAATTTGATCAATCTGAACGTAAATAATATCCAGTATGGGTACGATAACGCATCTCTGTCTGGCCTATTCACAGGGCCTGGTGAATGATTCACCAGTGGACATATCTGTTTCTGATTCGCTTCTTCGTATGCTTACGCAAATAAATAAGGTTTACATACCGTAAATGTTGTGTCCACATTTATAAACTTTCACACAGGTTTACAACATTTTGCATAAATCTCTACACAACTGATTGTATACGTCACTCGAGACTGATCAACGTAGGTGTTACGCACAGGCACCTGACGCGTTGTTTGGATCGAAAACAGTAGAATTTAGGTTAATATTCCAAATATGAGACAAAAAATAAAAAATAATTCAAAAAAAAAATCTGGTAATATTATTGTAATATTACCAGATTTTTTTTTTTGAATTATTTTTTAGACAAAAAATAAAAAATAATTCAAAAAAAAAAATCTGGTAATATAAAAAAAAATCTGGTAATATTATTGTAATATTACCAGATTTTTTTTTTTGAATTATTTTTTATTTTTTGTCTCATATTTGGAATATTAACCTAAATTCTAATGTTTTCGATCCAAACAACGCGTCAGGTGCCTGTGGTGTTACGTAGTAGGGTATAGTCTGTTTCACGGCTAACAACTCTACACGCCGGACATCCCATTATCTTTAAACGGTCCATATCGACAGCCCAATCGTAGTTCGAAGCCTAAAGTATGAGGCGCCGTAGTGGACAAAAGGTTGTTCGTTTTTATCACAGGCACCTGACGCGTTGTTTGGATCGAAAACAGTAGAATTTAGGTTAATATTCCAAATATGAGACAAAAAATAAAAAATAATTCAAAAAAAAAAAATCTGGTAATATTATTGTTATTTTTTTTTTTGAATTATTTTTTATTTTTTGTCTCATATTTGGAATATTAACCTAAATTCTAATGTTTTCGATCCAAACAACGCGTCAGGTGCCTGTGGTTTTTATATGAAGTATGGTGAAAAAGCGGATACTTGTTCATTTTTCGCAGCTATATGTCGAAATAACTTTGAAACTTGTTCAAAAAAATAAGTATTTGGTTGAAAATATTTAAACGTTGTTCAAAGTTCGCGTATCTCCGTCGAAATTTCGCGGACGATTTTAATATCATAGACACCTGTTGAATTGTTGCGAAGAGGAGTTGAGATTTAACCCGCACTACTTTCCAGCTGATTCATACACTGGTTGAAACTTCGCGAAGACGGGGTCGAGATTTATCCCGCAGTGTTGCTCAATTTACATAGACACCGGGTGAATTGTTTCATACACTGGTTGAAATTTCGCGAAGACAGGTCGAGATTTACCCCGCAGTGTTGTTCAATTTACGTACACACCGGGTGGCATGATTTGCTATGACGTCATTTGTATTAAGCGCGCGGTGAAGTCTCACTATACTATGTCTAAATCGGTCAGCATATTTTTTAAAATCGGCAACTTATACGGTAGTTTGTTAAACTGTTCTTATGCCAACAACACTTTATGAAAATCTACCTAGGATCCACCCGAATTCGGACTCAGAAGCAACGAAACAAATGGATCCCGGGAGTGCAGGGAAGTCCCATGTTTATTAAGCTAGGTCTATGTATCGGCAAGTTATCAGCAAGTTATGTTATGTTGCTTGTAACGGAAAAGCCTATAGGCTTACCTTGTTTTTTCGGTCATCCCCCCACCCCTACAACACACACACACACTCTCCCCCTCTCATACCCCCACCCCTCTCAATGACCGGCGGCAAATATGGTGTGTAACCCCTCTCCCCCCTTGAATACTGAATACCGCTTAATTATGAGCTTGAATACTGAGTACTCTTTAAATCAAAGTCTGAATACCGAATACTCTTTAAGTAGTAGTGAAATACAAAATCCTATTAAATATCAAGAAAACAATTGAGCCGCGACACAAAAAAAAACCCAAAAAAAGTGCAAATGCGCCCAGTGAAAACTTAGATCAGCCTCGGCAGCCGCCCAGTCTGATCTAAATCTTTGCTGTTCGAATGGAGGTTATGGAGGACCCTTAGCTACCCTTAAAACGCACCGCGGAGACTTTGATCAGACTGGGCGGATGCTCACGCTGACCTGAGTGTGTGCTTGGCACACATGCCACTTTGTTGGTTTTTTCATGTCGCCCTTGGCTACCCATAAAACGCACCGCGGAGACTTTGATCAGACCGGGCGGATGCTCAGGCTGACCTGAGTGTGCGCTTGGCGCACATGCCACTTTGTTGGTTTTGTCATGTCGCGGCTCAGTTAAGCAAATTGCAATATCCTAAAAAGGGCTGATTTAACACCATAATTCAGTCTGTTTCGTTTATCGTTTGTTTCCATGTCAAATATGTACCCTCTGACTTCCAAGCTTGTTATCATTTTTAGTATACCGCATTCTCGCGACAACGGCGTCTTCAGCAGTGACAAGCCACTGGCGTTTTCTTTAGAAGAGCCTCATGTCTGTGGCCGTCCCGACACCGGTGGTAGTGGATGTGTGAGGGGAGGGCAGGCTTATGCACTGTGCTTCCTTTCTCCCTGAAAATAATGCCTATATGCCCCAGGTTTGTAAAAAAAATAATCCCATACACCATACCATTATTAAGCCCTTGTTTCTCAACTCCCAAAAATAACATGAATGTACTACAGCTCATATAGGCTAAACAGTTTCAGGCTTGACAGAAGTGCCCACAAAAGGTTTAATAAGTAGCTTGCAGCGATACCTCACGATTTAATATTTTATGCTGATACAGCAATGGGGCCTCTAATCATTTGGTGCCGCAGATCGCATATTAACCTTGTTTGAACATTCCACACATAAGCTACATGTAGTTATTTTTACATTTTCATTTCGCTGATATCAAGTTTTCATTATGCGAACTTTATTCCATTACCTATGTTGTCCAAAATCAGGAAAAAAAATAAAAAAAAAAAAAACAAGAAAAATCTTTTAAGAAAAAAAAGATAATCGACGCAGATTAAATGGAGGTGTTTTTTTTTTGTAATATGTCTCTAGGTGAAGAGTCGACAATAGCTGTCATGAATATTAACTCAAGTGAGCTATGTCCATGATGTCGGTAGGCACCCGCCACCATAATTTTGACACTAGGTAGCGACAATGACCTATCTCAAGACTGAGCTGTCCATTTTGGAATTCCAAAATGGACCGCGGCCAATCTTGAGATTGACCTGATTCCAAAACAGCTACCAACATGATACAATGTGTGTTTGTGTGTATTAAACCGAAAGTAGAACTCGAAAGTAGATCTACACTGAAAAAAAGAAAGTTTTGAATATCTGCATCTCTTTTCGATAAAATTTTCATTGTAAATTTACAAATAAGAGAAACTTTTTGAATTAACATCTGACAGAGTTCTAGTATTCACGCAGTGCAGTATACAACGGGGGAAACGAAGATTAAATATTCATTTACCTTTGATATTATTGGCTAAATTTTGACATTCGCGATATTTAACCAATGAAATCTTGTTAAATGTGGAGCAAAAGTGAAATTATACTCGGCTGCGCAGAGAAAAAAATCTCTTGCATGTATTGTGGGGGCGCTTTTGGGTAATTATCTAGAATCATATTAATTTTCAACTGTTTGAACAAAGACAGTATAGCATTTAGCACCAGAATCAGCTTATGCCAGTGTTCCGTCCACACGGGAGGAGCAAGTGGGGCGGGGAGACTTTATCCCCTGAAATCCCTACTAGAGACTTCGAACCGGGACGCGTAGCGCAGACGGTCGCGCGTCAGACCAAAGAGGCAGATGTCCAGGGTTCGATACCCGGTCCGGCCACTTTCGTTTCTTCTCCGCTGATTCAAGAAGGGCAGTTGTCAGTTACTGGCGAAAGTATGTGCACTTTGTACTGGTTAACCGCTTAGGAGGTTTAAGCCTGCCCAGGAATAGTTTGGTTAGATTAACTGACCGTCCCGACATGACCATAGCTGTTTACCGTAGACGCAAAGCAACAAAACAACAAGCAACTTCGAACCTTGAATCCCTAGTAATTTGAATGGCCCCTACTCCCCTCTCCCCACCGCCCTTCCACTGCAGAAGCCGAATACGGGTCGAGAAGTCCAACAAGGGTGTCTGAGTCCCCTGCTCGGGTCCCGTTGCAGCCCATCTATATATAGACTGGCCGTGGATATGCAGTTGCAAAAACGAAACCTTATTTAAGGGTTATATCGTCCAGAGAGGCGCCGTGGTCGAGTGGTTAGAGACGCTCGCTTATGGTGCAGAAAGTCGCCGTTAGGTAGTGAGATCGAACCCGGGCTTCGCCATCCGACGACTGGAATACTCTGTCAAACAAGCGGTAAATGGGTACCTGCTTCAAATCAAGAAAGGATAAGGCAGCGAATGGAGAGGGATGGGTTCCGCCTTTCATATGTTGTTCCCAAGACACAGTGGGTCTCTATCCCCCGCTACTAGGGTATGGGAAACATTTACCTTTTTTATCGTCCGTCTGGCGACAAAATGGAACACTGCCTTTTCATAATTGACAGCATATACAGAACGAACATGTATATACGGTAAGAAATTTTAAAATAACAGCCCCAGCAGGCACATGAAGTCGTAATGACGTCGTACTGACGTCGCTGCAACGTAATAAAGTTGCATCGACTTCAGTGCGACATCATTTCGACGTCATGTGCCCGCTTGGTCCTCACATTTCAGATTTAGCCACGCATGCAGTGCTAGGCACATTACATTGAAATTATGTCATACTGACGTCGAAGGGACGTCATCACGTCGCATCGGCGTCAGTACGATGACATTTCGAAGTCTTGTGCCCGCTTTTAAGCCTGTTCAAGAACTTGATCACTCGTATTTTTTTTTTGGGTTTGCTTATGTATTTAGCGGTAAACATTGTCGTACTTATGAGATAATCCCCCCCCCCTCCCTCACCCCTCCTCCACCGCCCGCCGCCCCGCCCCGCTACAAAAAAACTCATTGTTTTGTGCCCAGGTTTGGTGCATATTCCCCATATACAGAATACGTATCCGAAAAGGAATTGTCGACGACAAGACATTGGCTTTGTAACCGGGATATCTATGATCTATAGTTATGGTCTAGTGAGACATCACTCCAACCGGTGTCTAGGTAAATTGAAAACTACTGCCGGACAAATCTCGACCCCTCTCCGCGAAATTTCAACCAATGTATATACAAATTGGAAGACAGTGCCCTGATAAATCTCAACTCCTCTTCGCAAGTTTTCAACAGGTGTTATCAAAAAATCTCGACCTTCTAGCTCGTAAAATTTCGAAGAAGATTTGAGAACTTTTCACAAGGTTTAAATGTTTTCAACCATATACATTTCTGTCTGGACACATTTCAAAACTATTTGGACATATAGTCGCAAAAAATGAAGTAGTATCTGCTTTTTCGCCATACTTCATTAAATATTTTCAACCATATACATCTCTATTTGGACACATTTCAAAACTATTTGGACATATAATCGCAAAAAATGAACCAGTATCCGCTTTTTCACCATACTTCATATAAAAACGAACAACCTTTTGTCCACTACGGCGCCTCATACTAAAGCTTCTTTTTTACTGAATGAGCCGATGAAAGGAAATGCTGTTCGTTGAAAACAGCTTGGCATTTCTTCGGACACATGCCGCTCGCACATGTGGCAAATCTTCAACTGCGCAAGCGCAAATGCACATCAGCGTCTAAAATACATGCCATTTCAAATTTGATTTTCTTCATAAATAGATTTGGTCACCTTTCGCTATTCAGCCGTAAGATAGACTGATATTTAATTGTTAAATTAGTGAATTATTGGCGGTTATTTTTAATGGCCATTTTTTGTGCCAAAATTAACGAAACAAGGGTTCACCGGAAGAGGAAAAGAAACTGTGACGCGTTCTTTTGACAGAGTCGATAAGAGTTTATTTTCAGTTTATAGCCCCATTTATACAGCTTGTTTCGTACAGAAAAGGCTGCTCTCTATCTCTAAATCTTTAAATTTGCCCGTAGTGTAAGCAGAAAGCAGAACTACTGCGGTTAAAATGCCGGAAGTGGTGACATTTTTTTTCGAAAAATTTTTAACAAAAAATAATCCCTTCGGCGGATGCTTACTGTTTTTAAAACTAACTGGAAAGCCTTAGTTACCGACCTACTGCTAACAGGGTGCAGTATACGACGTGTCATTCCGAAGGGTATTCGCTGATCAGACGCAGCGAGGTGTTAAAATTGGCTAGCGCACCAGTAAAGGTACCTGTTCTAAATGTAATAGCAGGTAACTTTTACCGAGAGCAAATAACTGTATAAACAGATTTTGAGTTTGTAACAAGTATCAGCTTTCATCAAAATAACTGGAGCAAATCGGACCCATCATCCAAGATGCAATTTTGGACTTTTATATTGAGGGAGGGTTAGGAAAAAGTGGGGAGGCGTGATGGTTTGAGAATGCCAGATAATCAGATTGGTTCTTAGCAATGGAATGGTCAGCACTAACACTATGAACAGTACTGTTGAATTACACTGTAAATTAAACTTAGGATGGTAGTGTTACTGCACTGAAATGGCATACTTTTGAGGTTATATTTGAAGTATTGGGTAACTCAAAAGTAAAGAAGTTAAATAAACTATACAACTGTACTTTAGTTCATGTTGTTTAATTTAAAAGCAAGAAGCCCCCCCCCCCTGCCCCCACCACCACCAAAAAAAACAAAACAAAAAACAAAACAACGTGTCAAAGTTGCCGTCAAAAAGTCTCCCTGATGAGGAACTCAATCTCCCTGAAATGAAATCCAGATCTCCCACATGGTCCTCAAGAGTTCATCACATGTATGTATTTCTTGAAATTTAAGTTGATAGCACAATATTTGTCATCATTTATATGCATATCATTCAAATAAGGTTATAAATTCCAGGACTGGTTCATGCAAGAGGACACAGCAGAGGAATCTTGGTTGTTTCAAAGGCATTACTTTCAAAGAGAAAATGCCTTTAAAATTCTTACTTACAAAAAAAAAAAAAAAACAGACTGTAAAATCCCACACAAGATCTTTAATCATTTTGTTCTCATACAAAGGTATATACTAAACTGAGCTGCAGTTTCACTATAACCTTTTTTTCATGGTTTATCACCACTAAAGACCATAGCTTTCTGCAGGCTAGATAATCTGTTTTAAGTACAATATGAAAGAACCCTGTGAAAGTCTTCAAAGCTGGGCATAGATTCACAACTATTTCACAAAAACAGAGTGTGTTCCTTACTCCAGTTTCTTGCATGTATCTCTGAGTTGTCAGCTGATTAATTAAACAATAATGTGTGGACATTGTGATCCAAAGGTTACCTGATGATGTCCTGTAATGTCTTTTTTCCCCAATGGCTCCTCAAGAGAATATCTATCTTATTGATTAGGTAACTATACTTCCTATTGTAAATAATGACCAAACACCACTGAAGGTGTGAAAAATAATTATTTTGATTCAACAGACAGGTGACAATTACTGTAGGTACTTTTAATCTCAGTGTGTTATAACAACTTATCATCAGACAGAGACAACTGTGCATGCAGACTCATCTTCAGACAGTTTGTACAAGAAAATAATTTGATAGCATATGCAGATCTACACAATATTGTATCTGTATCTTTGTTTAATGATTAAATAAAGGGATGATAAATTATTCTTTGCTTTGCATATATATAGTTGTATGGCTGTTATAAAATATATTTAAAAATTCCTAGATGGTGAGGGACCAATTTCCCAGTAATTCCCGGGAATTACCAGTATTTCCCGGGAATTACCAGTATTTCCCACCGTCCTGGGAAATATGAGTATTTCCCGCCTTTTTGCCAACCTTATTGTTATGAACTGTAAAAATTACACGATATGTGAAAAATATGGTGTCGGTGTAGGGGAGGAGGAGCCGACAAAAAAAAATCTCTACATGCATCTATGACAATAGCTTTCTAAGTATTGATATCAAGTATGGGGCTGTGTGATATATGAGCTGCGACACGAGAAAACCAACAAAGTGGCATGTGTGCCCAGTGAAGATTCAGATCAGTCTGAGCATCTGCCCAGTCTGATCAGAGTCTTCACTGTACACAGGCTGGCTAAGAGCCTAAGCTCTGTGTACAGTGAAGACTCTGATCAGACTGGGCAGATGCCCAGGCTGATCTGAGTCTTCACTAGGTGCAAGTGCAACCTTGTTGCTTTTGTCGTGTCGCAGCCCATATATTTACGGCCAAAATATTTAGTGTTTTTAGCTCGCCTGTACGAAAGTACAGGGAGAGCTATTGATGTCACGTGGGGCGTCGGCATTGGTGTCACACTTTAAAGTTTTATGTTTAAGTTTTTTTATGTGATGGGCAAGGCACTGCAGGCGAGCTATCCTGTACGGGGACAGGTCTTGTTTATTTCTGCAGTTTTCTAAAACAAAAAATGCTCAGCTACAAAAAAGTGATCATTTCTGAATTTGTTTCCAGGAGCAGGCAGTGTGCTAGAGTCATTAGGAGCAGGCAAACCATTGTTGGTGGTCATTAATGATGAATTGATGGGTAACCACCAGACAGAGCTAGCCGATCAGCTGTTTCAGGATTGCCATTTGTATTTCTGCAACTGCAGGTATGGCTACGATAAATTAGGGGATAACTGTACTCAAAATTGTCATTTGGGGAGGTAAATCGTCTGTTTCATGGTCGGAAATTTCGTTTTACGGTGATGCGCCAGCGGAGCCGTAAAACGCAATTTGTGACCATAAAACGGACGATTTACCTCCCGAAATGACAATTTTCAATACAGTTAATGCCATTCTAATGCACGTTTTCATATTTTTACCTTTCAAAATGTACTAATTTGCATCCAAAACAAGCGCTTTAAGTAATGTAAAACCAAATGTCAGCCAATGAGAAGCGACATTTCATAATGACGTCTGGTTTGCGACAGTATATCACAGGATATACTGTCGCAAAATTTTGGCGTTATCCAATCAGACATCGCATTACATTCCTAAGTGCAATAGAATGGATACTTAACTAAGGGAAATCACTTTGCCTTAAAACTTGCCATCTTATATCTGAAGAAATGCTGTACTTTAAAAATCGATGGAGGTAAAGTATACAGTTAAGGCGTAGTAAGGCACTTTTGTCTTGATAGTAAGGTTAAATCCAATATATTATATGCATTAGGGGTGTAACAATACATAGAGGATCTTACTCGAGTGGTCATTTCATATGAAATTTATGAAGTGAGCCTTCTGGCGAGTTACATAAATTTCATATGAAATGACCACAAGTGTAAGATTCTGTTTATTATATGACTCTTTAACATGGGATTTAATGCTTCAAACTGAACATTATTTCAGTAAGAAAACCCATTGTTGACATGGACGTTGTCAATGACGTTATGTATATGCGCCAAAGTGTTATTACACATGTGGTCATACGATTTTTATGACACGACATTATCCACTGAATAACAGCGATGTCATATGATAAATTGATTTATCATGATAGTAGTTGTCTTGATAGTGCTATTGTGATAGTCAGACTTAATGTGCATATGGGCCAGCAAGCTGTAGCACAAGTACAGTATTTCTTAGCTTATAAGACAGGGGTTTCTTGCACACTTGATAGAAAATGCCATTCTTTTCATCTGGGATAGAAAATCTTATCTTACCCATGTTATCTCATCCAGGACTGGATAAAATTCACGAGCTGTCAATGCATTGGTTGTATAGTAGCTCACGTACCTATGTCTTCAAGTGATGTTGGCATTTTAGATGTTGACGTCATGAAGACGGCAAAAATGACGTCAGTTTATGTATGCCAGAAGTTGACGTAAAGAGCCAAATGGCAGTCATTGAAAGCGGCACCTTCTTTCAAACTCAAATTGAAACCTCTCATGCACTAGAATTACGCATTTTAACAAGTTCTGAAGTTAAAACAAAACGTGGTGTGCAAGAAAAAGTATCTATTAGGGGTGGAAGGTGTGGATAGAAAAATCTGTCACTCAGGATCACTGTTGGGCATCACTTGGCAAGCCTCGTGACGGCTTTTTCTATCCACATTTCACACCCATGATAGATACTTATATTATCCTTCCAAAATTACTGCAGATATGTAAATCAGTCTTGTGTAATTCAGCTATAAAATGGGGTTTTCTCTTCCAAAACAGTCCCAAAAATCTAAATCCATTTACAAGATGGATCTTGATTTTTATACGCCCGTTTTGAAAAAACGGACGTATTATGTCGTGGCGCTGTCCGTCCGTCCGTCCATCAACATTCTTGTACACGCCATAACTCAGTAGGGCATGTTCAAAAAAAATGTGACCAAAGTGTGACATTGGAGGTCAAAATTAAACACTCTGCCATAGGTTTAATTTTTATTCCAGACTTATCTACAGTGCTTCCAGTTTACAAAACTGTATAAATTTAAATAATAGCATTACTAATAAAAATTTTATGACAGTTTTTGTGAAGAAATTTACACCCAAAATCTGTTAAAATGACCAAATTTTATGAAAGCTTTGAAAGGCTAAAATCATGATCCTATCACTTTAAGTTTCTATTATTTGATGCACGGCATTTCCAAATTGTGTAAATAAGTGCTGTTTTCTGTCAGAAACTGCTAAATGATATAAAAACTCAAATTTTAACTTCATTTTGATACATTGTTTTAGATGTATAGTTCTAAAAACTTTCATATCTTTTATTTACTTGACTGTATCTCAATAAAATGTGCATTGTAGTGATGCCATATGAGTAGAGAACTATTCTAGAAAATGATCATTGATATAAAAAGTTATAGGTAGTGGTGATGCCATGTCAAAAATGTGCAAAAAGTTTCAAGAAATGTGTTACACTCCTGAGTATTATTTCAAAACTGCTCTAATTTGCATTACAAGAGCTTTAAGTCAATGATTAAGTGTTCCATGTAATAAAGCAACACCAACTGCATGTTGTTAATCTCATTTTTTCCAAGTTTATTGGCCTCTTTAACAAGAAACATTGTTCTGATGCTCAGGAGTGTAACACTTTACAACCATTTGTTGTATTATAAAAAAAGATAAATTTTCTGAATTTGAATTTCATTATTTTGTTGTCTTCTCTTTAAAAGCAACTTGCACTCATTGCCTTAGCAAAAACCAAAACCATATCTCTTAACTCACGCTTTGGTGTACCACAATATACATGCTATTCCGGCTATCTAAATGCACAACAATCAAACAGATGTATACTGAATTTAATTTTCTTCTTCACTCTTTCTTTTGGTAATTGAACAGTTTTCTTTACCTGACTATCAGTACCTGTTTACAAAATACATTACAGAAGTGAAGTTCCATACCAGTTTCAGAAGTTGATGGTCACATTATAAATCAGTAGAAAATGACCCTTTCTAAAATATCATTAACCTCAAAATCTTATCAAAACAGATGACACTGCATCAAGAAACATTTTCAGATGTTGGAAACATATATTTAGCTTGAATTAATCCAAATATGATGATGTAGGGGAAGAAAAAGTGTCCAAAATGGCATTAAACTTAAACAAGAGGGCCAGGTGGCCCTGAATCGCTCACCTGAACAAAAAGGTTAAAGGTCAAACTAGGGTCATAATTTGAACAAACCTGATAGTTTGCAACCATTTCAAAATGGTTCTGAAGAAGAAGATTTTTGAATGTTTTTCTACATGTATGTATTGCTATGGTTCAAACCCTGGAGCCCCTGGGGCAGGGCCATTTTGGACCCTGGGGCCATCATTTGAATAATCTTGGTAAAGGACCACTAGGCAATGCTAAAAGCTAAATTTCAAGCCTCTGAGCCAAGTGGTTCTGAAGCAGAAGATTTCTGAATATTTTTCTATGTATTTCTATGGTTCAAACCCAGGACCCCTGGGGCGGGGCCATTTTTGACCCTGGCACCATCATTTGAACAAACTTGGAAAGGGACCACTAGGAAATGCACCATACAAAATTTCAAGCATCTGCACTAGGGGGTTCTGGAGAAGAAGGTTTTTTAGTACATTTCAATTTCGAACCCAAGACTGCCTGCCCCAGGGCCATTTTGGATCCCAGGGCCACCATTTACACAAACTTTGTAGGAGTCCACCAGGAAATGCATCATACCAAATTTCAAGCATCTGAGCCAAGTGGTTCTGAAGAAGAAGATTTTTTAATAGTTTCCTATGTATTTCAATGGCTCAAACTCAGGACTCCCTGCCGCAGGGCCATTTTGGACCATGGGGCTACATTTGAACAAACTTGATAAGGGACAACAAGGCAATGCATCATACCAATCTTCAAGCATCTGAGCCAAGTGGTTCTGAAGAAGAAGATTTTTGAATATTTTTCTATGTAGTTCTATGGTTCAAACCCAAGACCCCCTGGGGCGGGGCCATTTTAGACCCTGGGGTCATCATTTGAACAACTTGGTAAAAGACTACTAGGCAAAGCTACATACCGAATTTCAAGCATCTGAGCCAAGTGGTTCTGAAGAAGATTTTTTAAATATTTTCTATATATTTCTATGGTTCAAACCTAGGACTCCCAGTCGCAGGGCCATTTTGGAACCTGGGGCCACCATTTAAACAAACTTGGTAAAGGACTACTAGGCAATGCTACATACCAAATTTCAAGCATATGAACCTTGCGGTTCTAAAGTAGAAGATTTTTTAATATTTTTCTATGTATTTCTATGGTTCAAACCTGGGACTTCCTGCCCCGGGGCCATTTTGGACCCTCGGGCACCCATTTGAACAAACTTAGTAGAGGACCACTAGGCAATGTTACATACCAAATTTCAAGCATCTGAGGCAAGCAGTTCTGGTGAAGAAGATATTTAAGTATTTTTTAGTTTCGAACCCAAGACCCCCTGCCCCAGGGCCATTTTGGAACCTGGGGCGCCCATTTGAACAAACTTGGTAGAGGACCACTAGGCAATGTTACATAACAAATTTCAAGCATCTGAGGCAAGCAGTTCTGGTGAAGAAGATTTTTAAGTATTTTTTAGTTTCGAACCCAAGACCCCCTGCCCCAGGGCCATTTTGGACCCTGGGGCCACCATTTGAACAAACTTGGTAGAGGACCACTAGGCAATGCTACATACCAAATTTCAAGCATCTGAGCCAACCAGTTCTGGAGAAGAAGATTTTTAAGTAATTTTTAGTTTCGAACCCAAGACCCCCTGCCCCAGGGCCATTTTGGACCCTGGGGCCACCATTTGAACAAACTTGGTAGAGGACCACTAGGCAATGCTACATACCAAATTTCAAGCATCTGAGCCAAGCAGTTCTGGAGAAGAAGATTTTTAAGTATTTTTTTAGTTTCGAACCCAAGACCCCCTGCCCCAGGGCCATTTTGGACCCTGGGGCCACCATTTGAACAAACTTGGTAGAGGACCACTAGACAATGCTTCATACCAAATACCAAAGCTCTAGGCCTAGCGGTTTCAGAGAAGATGCCATTTAAAGCAAATTGTTGACGACGCACGACGCACGACGGACGACGCACGACGCACGACGCACGACGGACGACGGACACTGGGTGATCACAATAGCTCACCCTGAGCCTATGGCTCAGGTGAGCTAAAAACTCAGGAGTGTAACACCTTGCACTAAACATGCCATAGCAAAACCCGAAGTTAGTCACAAAATATCATTATCTTGGTCATTCTTATCTACTTATTTCTCACATAACACTTGATAGCCATGTATAGTTATTATTTAGAATGCCTCATAGTGGTAGATATGAAGAAAATGGAATCTCAAAAATCTTCAACTTTTGGTCGATTTCATGGCAGTGCAGCTTTATTTACATTTAGAAGTTGACTATATGTTCCAAAATTGCTTGAGAGGGGCTTGGTCTTCATTTATGAGCACAATAAATGAAACTTATACTGCTTGTGGTAAAGAAAAAAGCTATTTTTGTCTTTTTTCAAAAAAGTGTTACACTCCTGAGTGGCTCAAATGGTACATAAGAAGAAAATAAAACCCAAGATGAAGACTGCCTGTGTACCACCTACCACGATGGGTCAAAGACTTTTCATACAAGGCATGAAAGTTTACTAAAGCTACCCCTGGAAAAAGTTATGGGGTTCCAAATGTCAAATGTTACACTCCTGAGTTCTAGGGGTACTTGAGAAGAAGTTGTTTACATTCTGAGATGGATGCCGGTAAAGCAACTGGAAAATTTGGGATACGATATTCCATCTTTAGTCAATGTTTCAGACCATGTTATAGAGATTAAAAGCATCAAATATAAAAATGACATCCATTTAGATGGGAACCTCTTCTTTTTTGGTGCACCAGAAATTCAGCATAGTGCTATTGAGTTCAGCATTACTAATTCCATAGGTGATGATGAAAGGACATTAATTTTACATTTTCATGCAGCCCAAAGGACTGGAAAGTCAAAACGATCGCTAATAGGTATGGTAACCAGCACAGTTTTGTAAAATTGCATGCTGAAAATTCAGTAATCAAAAAAATGTCACACAAAAAGCGTTACACTCCTGAGTTTTTTGGCTATATTTTTGCCCATAACTTTTTTATTACTCAAAGTATTTCAATGAAATTTGGCAGGTATCTTCAAGGCCACATGATACATCTTCAGCAACAAAAATAATGCACTAATATTGCCCTGTTTTCTTTAAAATTCTCTGAAATGCTTTGGTCACATTTTTTTTGAACATGCCCAGTAACCATTTGGGATATCTTCATGAAATTTGGTAGACACATGTATCAGGGTGGGGGAACGTGTTGCAAGAATGGTTACTCCCCCTTTCTTACTTTTGAAGTTATGCCCCTTTGATTAATTTTTTCCCTGTAAGTCTTGTACGCGCCATAACTAGATAACCGTTTGGGATATCTTTATAAAACTTCATAGCAATGTGAATGAAGTCCTAACGATGTGTCGCGTACAAAAATGGCTGCTTTCCCTTTCTTTGTTTTAGAGTTAATCCCTTTCATTAGTTCGAAAAGGCTATTTTCGTGTTTTCTTGTACAATATATTGTCAAGGGAAAAAACTAGAACTAAAAATGGTGTAACTTATGTATTTAGGTTATCTCCCTTGTCCAACCTACCTTGGAATACTAACAGTATATCAGTGTTAAATATTTAGATGATGTTGCAGTCATTATACCCCCACTTTGAAAAAGTGGGGGGTATGCTGGTTTACACCTGTCTGTCCGTCCGTCCGTCCATCTGTCCGTCCTTCCATCTGTCCTTCCATCCCCATTTGATCAAATTTTTCATCGAAAATTTCTTCACAACCATACAAGCTAGACTGGTCATATTTGGCATACAGGTTGATGACAAAAAATGTTGTATTTTGGGATTGAGAACCAGCCTTCTCCTGCTTATTCTTCCCTGTATTTGTCCGATTTTCTTTCTTTCCATACTTTGAATAATGAAATTTTTCGTCAAAGATTTCTACACAACCACGCAAGCTAGAGTAGTCATATTTGTTATGCAGGTTGATGACGACATGTTGTATCGTGGGATGGAGAACCAGCCTTCTCCTGCTTATTCTTCCCTGTATTTGTCCGATTTTCTTTCTTTCCCTACTTTGAATAATGAAATTTTTTGTCAAAGATTTCTGCACAACCATGCAAGCTAGAGTAGTCATATTTGGTATGCAGGTTGGTGACGATGTGTTGTATCTTTGGATTGAGAACCAGCCTTTTTCTCTTATTCTTCCCTGTATTTGTCCAATATTCGTTCTTTCCATACTTTGAATAATAAAATAACGTTGTACCTTCTAGAATATCGATGATCATGCTGTGATATCTTATCAGTGTTCCTAACTCTCTCTGACCCCTCCACATTCCCTCCCCGCACTCCCCTCCCCCCCCCCTCCCCCCCCCCCCCCCCCCCATGCAAAATTTTTTTTTTTTTTTTTTTCCAGATTTGGATTCTTTGTCCAAATTCACTTACTAGAGAGCTCAAAATTAGGTTTGTAGGGCTTGTACTTAAGAAGTTATTCACACATTTTGAAAGTTGAATGTATCGTATGCTATACATTTGTGTATATGGTGGAAATATCAACCTGTATGCCAAATATGACCAGTCTAGCTTGTATGGTTGTGAAGAAATTTTCGATGAAAAATTTGATCAAATGGGGACGGAAGGACAGATGGACGGACGGACGGACAGACAGATGTAAACCAGCATACTTTTTCAAAGTGGGGGTATAATGACTGCAACATCATCTAAATATTTGTGTGAAAATAACATCATTTGATTTCAGCAATTAAGCGGGGTATAGTCAGATTCGCTGACAGTTCTAGTTAATTATTATAGAGTGGTTGCCCCTGTTTGTCTGCTGTCTATCCTTTTGCAATATTGCTCATTCTGTAACTCCTTTAGGAAATTGAAACGGGCGTATTTTGCGCCGCTTGCGAAGCCCTTGTTGGGATTGTTTTGGTCATATAAGATGGATCTAGCCGGGCCCCGTAGTGCAATCGGTAGGGCACCTGACTCATAAGTCAGAGGTCCAGGGTTCGAAACCCAGTCTGGCCACATACTTTTGTTTCTCCTTCCGCTGATTCAAGAAGGGCAGTTGTCAGTTACTGGCGACAGTATGTGCACTTAGTACTGGTTAACCGCTTAGGAGGTCTAAGCCTGCCCAGGAGTAGTGTGGTTAGGTTAATTGACCGTCCCAACATGACCTTAGATGCTTACCGTGGATGTTAACAAATCAATCAATCAATCAATCAATAAGATGGATCTAGATTTTTGGGATTGTTTTGGAAGTAAAACCAGTCTTAACTGAACAAGAGGGCCAAGAGGCCCTGAATCGCTCAGCTGAGCAAAAAGGTTAACAGTCAAACTATGGTCATCCTTTGAACAAACCTGATAGTTTTCAACTGTTTCCAAATGGTTCTGAAGAAGAGGATTTTGGAATATTTTTCTATGTATTGCTATGGTTCAAATCCTGACCCCGCTGGGTTGGCCATTTTGGTTCCTGGGGCCATCATTTGAATAATCTTGGTAAAGGACCACTAGGCAATGCTACATTCTAAATTTCAAGCAGCTGAGCCTTGCAGTTCTGAAGAAGATTTTTATGCCCCCGCCATGAAATGGCGGAAGGGCATATAGATTTTACCCTGTTCGTGTGTGCATAATTATGTATGTATGTGTGTTTGTTTGTTTGTTTGTTTGTGTGTTACCGAAACACACTTTGGATTGCATGGTGGGATTCAAAAATTATTCGGCAAAAATGATCATTATATCAAGATGGTGTGTTTTGTGCAAGAACCATGTCACTGTCTCAAAGGTCAAGGTCACAGTCGACACTTAAACTTTGTACATAGGCTGTAATGAAATATGTTAGTGTCCGACCCATAACTTTTGACTGCATGAGGGATTTAAAAATTATTTGGCACAAATGATCATCATGACAAGACGACGTGTTGCGTGCAAGAACCATGTGGCTATCTCAGAGGTCAAGGTCGCAGTCCGTATTTAAACTTTATACATAGGCTATAATGAAATATGTTCGTGTCCGACTCATAACTTTGGACTGCATGGCTGGATTCAAAAATTATATAGCACAAATGATCATCATGACAAGACAATGTATCACGTGCAAGAACCATGTCACTATCTTAAAGGTCAAGGTCACAGTCGGCACTTTAACTTGGTGCATAGGCTATAATGAAATATGTTTGTGTCTGGTCCATAACTTTGTCCTGCATGGTGGGATCACAAAATTATTTAGCTTAAATAATTGTCATGACAAGACAGTGTGTCGTGTGCAAAAACCACGCTGCATGTAAACTTAATGTATAGGCTATAGTGAAAACATTTTTGTGTCCGGCCCGTAACTTAGTCCTGCATAGGTCTTTTTGATATTTCGTGTCTTTTGATTTGCTATTTATATTGTACAAGTCTGCCTCTATGAACCTAGTTATCCTACAAGTGCCACTAGCTTAATCAAGGTGCCATCTTACTCAAGGCATTAGGCGGAGGCATCCGTGTCCTATGGACACATTTCTAGTTTAATATTTTTCTATGTATTTCTATGGTTCAAACCTGGGACTCCCTGCACCAGGGCCATTTTGGACCCTGAAGCCTTTATTGAACAAACTTGATAGAAGACCACTAGGCAATGCTACATACCAAATTTCAAACATCTTAGCCAAGCAGTTCTGGAGAAGAAGATTTTTAAGTATATTATAGTTTTGGACCCAAGACCTCCTGCCCAAGGGCCATTTTGGATCCCAGGGCCACCATTTACATAAACTTTGAAGGAGACCACCAGGCAATGCATCTTACCACATTTCAAGCATTTGAGGCAATTGTTTCAGAAGAAGAAGGTTTTTGAACATTCTTCTATGGTTCAAACTCAGGACTCCCTGCTGTGGGGCCATTTTGGACTCTGGGGCAACCATTTGAACAAACTTGATAAAGGATTACAAGGCAATGCTACATACCAAATTTCAAGCATCTGAGCCAAATGGTTCTGAAGAAGAAGATTTTTGAATATTTTTCTATGTATTTCTATGGTTCTAACCCAGGACCCCCTGGGGCGGGGCCATTTTAGACCCTGGGGTCATCATTTGAACAAACGTGGTAAAAGACAACTAGGCAATGCTACATACCAAATTTCAAGTATCTGATCCAAGTGGTTCTGAAGAAGACTTTTGAATATTTTTCTATGAATTTCTATGGTTCAAACCTAGGACTCCCTGCCACGGGGCCATTTTGGACCCTTGGGCCACCATTTGAACAAAATTGGTAAAGGACCAGTAGGCAATGCTACATACCAAATTTCAAGCATATAAACCTAGGGGTTCTGAAGAAGAAGATATTTGAATATTTTTCTCTGCATTTCTATGGTTCAAACCTTGGACTCCATGCCAAGGGGCCACTAGGCAATGCTATATCTAATTTCAAGCATCTGAGCCTTGCGGTTCTGAAGAAGAAGATTTTTGAATATTTTTCTATGTATTTCTATGGTTCAAACCCAGGACCCCCTGGGGCGGGGCAATTTTGGACCCTGGGGCCATCATTTGAACAAACTTGGTAAAGGACCACTAGGCAATGCTACATACCAAATTTCAAGCATCTGAGCCTTGCAGTTCTGAAGACGAAGATGTTTTTAATATTTTTATGCCCCCGTGACGATAGTCAGGGGGCATTAAGATTTGCCCCTGTCTGTCTGTCCGTCTGTCTGTCTGTTCGTCACGCTTTATGGTATAGAGTTTGTGTAATCAACTCCTCCCACAGTTTTCAATGGATCTTTTTCAAACTTTGCATACATGTTGTGGACATATTGAAGATGTGCATGTGGATTTTTGTTGGACCTAGAATTAATTTTGACAGAATTACGGCCTTTTGAACTTAGTCATTTTAGGCAAATTTTTGCATTGTAGGGTATTGAGTTCAGGGGGCATTAAGATTTGCCCCTGTCTGTCTGTCCGTCTGTCTGTCCGTCTGTCTGTCTGTTCGTCACGCTTTATGGTATAGAGTTTGTGTAATCAACTCCTCCCACAGTTTTCAATGGATCTTTTTCAAACTTTGCATACATGTTGTGGACATATTGAAGATGTGCATGTGGATTTTTGTTGGACCTAGAATTAATTTTGACAGAATTACGGCCTTTTGAACTTAGTCATTTTAGGCAAATTTTTGCATGGTAGGGTATAGAGTTTGTGTAATCAACTCCTCCCACAGTTTTCAATGGATCTTTTTCAAACTTTGCATACATGTTGTGGACATATTGAAGATGTGCATGTGGATTTTTGTTGGACCTAGAATTAATTTTGACAGAATTACGGCCTTTTGAACTTAGTCATTTTAGGCAAATTTTTGCATTGTAGGGTATTGAGTTCAGGGGGCATTAAGATTTGCCCCTGTCTGTCTGTCCGTCTGTCTGTCCGTCTGTCTGTCTGTTCGTCACGCTTTATGGTATAGAGTTTGTGTAATCAACTCCTCCCACAGTTTTCAATGGATCTTTTTCAAACTTTGCATACATGTTGTGGACATATTGAAGATGTGCATGTGGATTTTTGTTGGACCTAGAATTAATTTTGACAGAATTACGGCCTTTTGAACTTAGTCATTTTAGGCAAATTTTTGCATGGTAGGGTATAGAGTTTGTGTAATCAACTCCTCCCACAGTTTTCAATGGATCTTTTTCAAACTTTGCATACATGTTGTGGACATATTGAAGATGTGCATGTGGATTTTTGTTGGACCTAGAATTAATTTTGACAGAATTACGGCCTTTTGAACTTAGTCATTTTAGGCAAATTTTTGCATTGTAGGGTATAGAGTTTGTGTAATCAACTCCCCCCACAGTTTTCAATGGATCTTTTTCAAACCTTGCATACATGTTGTGGACATATTGAAGATGTGCATGTGGATTTTTGTTGGACCTAGAATTAATTTTGACAGAATTACGGCCTTTTGAACTTAGTCATTTTAGGCAAATTTTTGCATGGTAGGGTATAGAGTTTGTGTAATCAACTCCTCCCACAGTTTTCAATGGATCTTTTTCAAACTTTGCATACATGTTGGGGACATATTGAAGAGGTGCATGTGGATTTTTGTTGGACCTAAAATCAATTTTGACAGAATTACGGTCTTTTGAACTTAGTCATTTTAGGCAAATTTTTGCATTGTAGGGTATAAAGTTTGTGTAATCAACTCCTCTCACAGTTTTCAATGGATCTTTTTCAAACTTTGCATACATGTTGTGAATGTATTGAAGATGTGCATGTGGGTTTTTATTGGACCTAGAATTAATTTTGACAGAATTATGGCCTTTTGATTTTAGTCATTTTAGGCAAATTTTTGCATTGTAGGGTATGGATTTTGTGTTATCAACTTGCTCCACAGTTTTCAATGGATCTTTTTCAAACCTTGTCTACATATTGTGGACATATTTGAAGATATGCATGAGGCATATTGATAGGTCTAGAATTAATTTTGACAGAATCACAGCCTTTTTAACTTAGTCATTTTGGGCAATTTTTTACATGGTACATGTAGGTTATGTTTTCCATGAATTCTTTGTAGGTGCTTTATGGATATACATATCATGTGACAGGCGCTGCACGGGGGCATCATTAGTGTCTTACAGACACAATTTTCTAGTTCTATGTGTTTCTACGGTTCAAACCTGGGACTCCCTAAGGGGCCACCATTTGAACAAACCTTTTGAACAAACTTGGTAGAGGTTCACTAGACAATGCTTCATACCAAATATCAAAGCTCTAGGCCTAGCGGTTTCAGGGAAGATGTCATTTAAAGCAAATTGTTGATGACGGACGACGGACACTGGGTGACCACAATAGCTCACCCTGAGCCTTTAGCTCAGGTGAGCTAAAAATGTACCATACAAATTCTGAAAATTTGGAAATTTATAACAATTACACTGTCCGTAAAATTTCAAAGTTTGTTTTTATCAATGCAGTTATGCATATAAAAGAGGCTGATGAAATGGCAGACAGAGTTTGGAAGCAGTCTGATCTGAGTCTGCACTGTTTGCTCAGACCTATTTGTTCCTGTACAGTTCCAGTACAGTCAACTCCCGATATCTCGAACACTGATATCTCAAAGTATCTTCTTATATCAAAGAATATATTTCCTATTTTTATTTGCATTCTAACTGCTGTTATCTCAAACTACTGATATCTCAAAGTAAATTTTCTGGTACCAGAAAATTTACTATGAGATATCAGTAGTTTGGGCTTAAGTTCGACTGCGAGATATCGAGAGTTGACTGTATTTAGAATTTTTGTGTCATTGAAGTTGTTTTTCTTTTCTTTTCTTTTTTTCAGTACCTTGTTAGAGACACTGAATACAGTTGATTTCTCAAAGTTGAAACCATTCGAGCCAGGAAAACCAGAACAGTTTGCTGAATTTCTTGATAAAATGATGGGATTTACTTAATGATAAGATAAGATTTGTCCTAAGTTTGGAAGTTGGAATTCTTTCTTACTTTTGATACTGTTTGAGCCCTTGTAGCTCATTGAGCTCATCTAAGGCAAGATCTGGCATGTCCGGGCAATGAATTTGCCCAAGTTACCCAATCATCTGAAATCAGGATCTGTTGGATGTTTCACTGTGACAATCTGAAGAGCTGATCAGATTTCGATGACATTTTCCACATGCCTGTTGAAGGTCAACATGGCTGTTGTTGTTGTTTTATTGTTTTATGTCCACAGTAAACAGCTGTCACAGTGGTCATGCCGGGACAGTCAGTTACCCTAACCACACTATTCCTGGGCAGGCTTAGACCTGTTAAGCTGTTAACCAGTACAAAGTGCTTATACTTTCACCAGTAACTGACAACTGCCCTTCTTGAATCGGCAGAAATAGAAAGGAAAGTATGTCGCTGGACCGGGTATCGAACATTGGACCTCTGGCTCTTGGGTCAGACGTGCTACGGACTGCGCTATGGAACCAGTGTGTATACTTTCCGCATATTTGCATGGAGATATATCATTGGAACAAGCCAAGAGCTTTAGTCTGTTTTCAAGGTCATCAGTGGATGACTCGGGATATAACATCCATATCAACATTATTTCAATCATATTGATCAGTAAGGTGGAAGGGTGATTATAAAAGGCTCTGTACAATGAAATGTTGACTATCAGAGCTCTAGATAAGAGGGAGTATTTAATGATAATGGAGGATAATTTTTCTTAATTCTCAGCGAAACCATATGTTGTGACCCCTCATCTGAATCGTCTCGACGAGACGGTTCAAATGGGGGGTCACAACATATGTTTTTGTGTAGAATTAACAAAAATTATCCCTAATTATCACCAAATGCTTGCTCTTATCTAGAGTTCTGTGTTGTTTAGGTTTGAATTGAATCTTGCCTCCAGCAGGACTTGAGTCTGCAACCCTGTGATATGAAGCCAGGAGCACTAACCATTTGACCACATGTGTGCATCATTTTCAAGGTCAAAGGACGACCATACTGACAAATTTTGCCCACTTTTGGGTACTTTCAGTCGCTCTGCTGTTTAGACTTTTCTTCTTGAAGTCATTCTAAATTGAAACATAATCCATTGGCCAAGATATTGTACTTGCTTTTTTATGCTACTAAAATGTGAAAATTCAGACAACCAGAATTGTGGTTAAAAATCAGATTTTATGGCTAAGACAACACTACATTCCTGCAACTAAAATTACCCTGTAAAATTTGTTTTGCACTTCACATGAGCAACAGAAAGTTCTGGAGATATCTGAAGATTTACTGGTGTTTTTCCCACCAGAAATTTGGAACCTCTATTTTTTGCGTACTCTACCACTAGACCTTTACTTCCGCAATTTGCAGTCTCTGTAAGAAACACTTCCATCTCTGAATTTAGATGTCCAGTTGCTTTACTGGGGTATTGTCTGTTGGCTAAGAATACAGATCAAGATCAGTGATTATCAGAATCTATACAGATTGTACAGATATTTTTCTAAACATTTAAACTAAATATAATGTAAAATTTGAAGGTGCATCAAAGAGGCAGGCAAGACTTGATGGCATAGACATCTCCATTTAACCCATTCCATTTGGAATACCCCTTTAGGGGTATCTGGGCAAACAGTTTGAATCCAGATCAGGCCCCACAAACGTGGGGCCTGATCTGAGATCCAAACTGTTTGCTGCCTAGACATTATTTCTACAAGAGTTAGTTAGACCAATATTGTCAAAATATTCTTGATTTTTGATTCAGACGACAATTTCAGCAGACGACAAAACCAGAGGACCATTGGTCCTGTAGCTCACCTGAGTCCTTTCAACCTCAGCACATAAGTCTAAGGCAAATTGTACAATATGTTTGAATTTCAAATGCATCTAAGATTTAATGCTTGTTGATGAACTACGGCTGAAGTTTGACTGCATTTCCATATCACAGAGCATAATAGCAACAGAAAAATACACTTTTTCAGGTTTTCCCATTCAAAAGGTTATGGGACCAAATTTGACATTGTCACAAAATAGGTCAAGATCAACCCAGGGTAATCATTTATATAAACTTTGTAGTATTAGAGTTCCAGATGCTACATACCAAGTTTCAAGGCAATCAGCCCAATGGCTCTGGAGAAAAGGATTTTTTCAAGTTTTTAACATATATGGGCATGTTGGCCATCTTGGTCATGTAACCTGGACCAAGTATATAAACTTTCTTTCCCCCCTTTGCCTGAAGGCTGTATGTGAAATTTAAATGAAATTGGCCCAGTTGTTTCAGAGGAGGAGTCTTTTAAAACTGTTGACAGAGGACCCTCGGGTGACCTTTTCCCAAGGTCACTAAATGACCTTGACCTTTAGAATTCAGAGGAGTTGAATTTTGCTGCATTTCCATGTGTCAGAGCACAATAGCAACAGAAAAATGCACTTTTTCAGCTTTTCCCATTCAAAAGCCTAAGGGACCAAGTTTGACCTTGTCATAAAATAGGTCAAGGTCAACCCCGGGTCATCATTTATATAAACTGTGTAGTACTAGAGTCCCAGATTTCTACAAACCAAGTTTCAAGGCAATCCACCCAGTAGTTCTGGAGAAGAAGATTTTTTAAGGTTTTTACCATATATGGGCATGGCAGCCATCTTGGTCATGTGACCTGGACCAAGTATATAAACTTTCTTTCCCCCTTTACCTGAAGGCTGTATGTGAAATTTAAATGAAATTGGCCCAGTAGTTTCAGAGAAGTCCTTTGAAAATGTTGACAAAGGATGGACAATTGACCTTTGGCCAAAGTCACTAAATGACCTTGACCTTTAAAATTCAGAGGAGTTGAATTTTGCTGCATTTCCATATCACAGAGTACAAAGGCAACAGAAAAATGCACTTTTTCAGCTTTTCCCATTCAAAAGCCGAAGGGACCAATTTTGACCTTGTCATAAAATAGGTCAAGGTCAACCCAGGGTCATCATTTATATAAACTTTGTAGTACTAGAGTCCCAGATGCTACATACCAAGTTTCAAGGCAATCGGCCCAATGGTTCTGGAGAAGAAGATTTTTTAAGGTTTTTACCATATATGGGCATGGCGGCCATCTTGGTCATGTGACCTGGACCAAATATATAAACTTTCGTTCCCCCATCCTGTAAATGCTCCATATGAAATTTGACTTCAATTGGCCCAGTGGTTTCTGAGAAGAAGATGTTTAAAGAGTGTGGACGACGACGACGGACGACGACGGACGACGGAGGCCTGCCTATACTATAAGCTCACCTTTGAGCCTTCGGCTCAGGTGAGCTAAAAATACCCAGAATGCAATGGGTTAATTCAGGTTCCTGCTATAAATGCTACTTAGGGTGAAAATATTTTGGCTTTAACTAGCTTTTTGCCTCACATAGGTAGCCTGTTAGACAAGTTTGGCAGTACAACAAAAGGCGAAACGACACAGAAAATGTTTGTAATATTTTTATTACCATATGATTGATTGGAAGATAAATTACAGGGATGGAAACAGACACATACATCAACAGTTTATCAAAGTAGTATAAAATAGAAATTTACATTTACTGTCCTTCACAAAAGGAAAGTTGCAAGAAAAATGATAACAACAACTTAGTTGGCTGACAAAGGAAAATTTGCAACATGTAACCTGCAAGCATCAAAGAGAAGAGGAGTTTCATTTAATGAATCATAAAATGTCTAGTTTTGTTTTTGGTGCTGCAAGTATCAACATCATTTGACTAGTAGTAGATATGCACTTTTTATCATGAATTTTTTATACTTTCAACACAATGCTATACTGGTTGTTATTTGAAGCAAATGCATGTATAGCTTGAAATAAGTATAAATTTAGCCGCAACACAACAAAAACAACAAAGTGGAAGATGCACCAGCAAAGATTCAGATCAGCCTGGAAGCTACCAAGTCTGATCAGAGTCTTTGCTCTGGGGCTTTAAAGGGTAGCTTAGGGTCTAAACTAGCTCCATGCGGACAATCAAGACTCTGATCAGACTGGGTGGATTCCCAGCCTGATGCAAGTCTTCACTGAGCACACATGCCACTTTGGTTCTGTTGTGCCACGGCTCATATATACATTGAAATTTTACTGTTTGATGCTCATCAAGCTATAAAGCTAGTGGTCATTACTATTCTTCATCATCGTTATGGAATTTTAGCTCCTCCCACTGGCTTCATCTCCTGACCGACATTGAAAAGTGGAATTTCAAATCTTAAATGTCTTTCTTCTTCAAGCTCGCCAACATACAAGTGAAATTCGGGGGGTTCCAATATAATATACCAGATCTACCCAGTGATAAGACAGGTTTATCCCTTCCAAAAAATCCCAAATATTTAGATATTTAGATATGTCTTCCAAAACATTCCAAAAATTTAGATCCATCTTACAAGATGGATCTAAATATTTGAGACTGTTTTGGACGAGATACCTATGTTAGCCAAATTACACAAGCCGATTTACACATTTGGGGTACTTTTGGAGAGAGCCCAACTTATAGCCAAGTAAATCTGGTACATTCAGAGAAACTTAGATGCCAACTCTTATTAGATTTTTCATATCTGCATAAAAAAATCTGGGCCTAGTTGTTCAAAACTAACAGTGTCGTTAGTTAACAAGACCTTAAAATTTCAAATGTTAATATCTCAAATATTGCAAAAGCTTCTGACATTTTTTCAACAAAAATGTCAGTGTATTTGGTTATAAAGTTATAAAACACTTAACGAGTTGATCTCTTACCAAGCTCGTATTTGGTTATAAAGTCATAAAACACTTAACGAGTTGATCTCTTAACAAGCTCGTTAGGCTGACGATGCTTTGAACAACTGGGCACTGATGTGACGTCTCAGAACCATCTCAGTGAGACAGTTCTAATGAGGAGTCACAACCTAGGTCTCAACAGACAAGTAACATCAGCATCTCTGAATTATCACGATTTAATCAAATTATCTTCATCTCTGTACATGACCAGATTGATGTGGATTTCTCGGTTTTATTAATGCCCATTGAACAAGATCATTTTCATAAAACATTTTTGACTTCTTCAAAAGTATAAAATGGTATGCTTTAAAAAAGAAAATCTTTGAATCCAACTGTCTTTAGTTTCTTTTTTTTTACCTACAAAATAAAACTGTAAAAGCTTCACATAATATGCTATTATAATAACTGGAAACTTACTTTGTAAGCAGCAGTGATGTTTAAAAAAGAAATGAAAGCATAATGAACAGCTTTAAATGATTGCCTTTTTTTACCCTCATAATAATGTCCTGTATGTGATAAAATTTTGTACCCTGGTACTGCCCCAAGCCTACAAGTTGTGGTAAAGCGACAGATAGACCACACACCACAATTGCCAAATTTTGGAGATATTTTTCCCTCTTATTATTCCATAAACCTTATTGAATTTACCCCCTGAATGAAGGTGTTAAAAATATGAAAATGTCAAAATTACAACAAAATTGTAGATGAGCTACAGGAAACTGTTACGTCATTGAACGTATTTGTACAGTATATAGAATATTTTATCATATGGTTGGTTGGTTGATTTGATGCTTAACGTCCACGGTAAACAACTAAGGTCATGTCGGGACGGTCAGTTAACCTAACCACACTATTCCTGGGCAGGCTTAGACCTCCTAAGCGGTTAACCAGTACTAAGTGCACATACTTTCGCCAGTAACTGACAACTGCCCTTCTTGAACCAGCGGAAGGAGAAACAAAGTATGTGGCCAGGCCGGGATTCGAACCCAGGACCTCTGACTTACGAGTCAGGTGCCCTACCGATTGCGCTACCCGGCCCGGCCTTTTATCATATGACATCACTATTATTCAGTGGATAATATTGTGTCATAAAAATCATAAAACCACACATAACAACAATGCGTTTTCTTACTTAAATAATGTTAATTTTGAAGGCCACTTGTGATCATTTCCTATGAAATTCATAAAACTAGCAGCAGCCTCGTTTCATATCTTTCATTTGAAATGACAACTCAAATAAGCTCCTCTATGTACACTCTAAAATATCCTGCAAGGGTCTTTTATACCAGAAAGAAAGGCTTTCATAAACTTGAGTAAACTCGGGATCAACCTGACTGGGCTCTGCAATGTTCGCAATTCTTTCAGGAATTTTCTCTGACATCATCTACACCGGGTAGGCGCAATCAAAAACGCTTGTGCAATCAACGAATGCGGATCAAAAACCATTAGAAACAGAGTTTTCGATTGCAAATTGGCAACAATTTGCAATCGAAAACGCTGTTTCTGACATTTTTTTTTATCCTTGTTGATTGTTAAGAGCGTTTTCAATTGCCGCCTACCTAGTGTGTCATCCAACAATTATAAATTTAGACAAATTACTCAAGGTGAATGGATACACTTCCAGGGGAAGCAACTCTGCCATTTTCATCTTTGCCTCCCTTCTCAACAGGGTCCAGTCCTCTAGATAAGAAAGGGGTGACGGGGAAAATTTAGGGATAATTTCCATATTTCAGCCTAAAAATATCTGCTGTGATCCCTCATAAGAACCATCTCATTGAGACAGTTCTAATGAGGGGTCACAACATATGCTTTTGATGAGAAACAAGAAAAATTATCTCAGAATTATCCTAAAAGTCCCATCTTATCTGGAGCTTTGGGGTCAACTCTCCTAGGAGCAAAGTTGCTCCTTTAAAATTAGACCAATTTTAAAAGGGTTATGTCGTCCTGAAAAGTGAACAACGAAGTCACAAAAGTTGCTTCCCTTTGTAAACAAATGGCAGAAAAACATGGAGATGTACCCATACTCCTTACAAAATCCAGGTATTCAGGGTTCGAGGTTATAAAACTTGAGAATAATCTCACTCAAAATACAGCAAACTGATTGGCTGCTTCTGAGCATGTGCTCGGAAGCAGCCAATCAGTGTGCTTTATTTTGAGAGTGTATTCAAGGTTTATAACCTGGGCCAGGATAATAATAGTACTCTTGGCAGCAAGTAAACACGATATAAAGTTAGGGCTAGTTTCAACAGCAATCATTACAGTGTTTTGATTTCTAGCTTATCATCACAGATGTCAAGAAATTGATATGCCGATATTAATATATGTCTGTCAATTAATGCATCATTTGATTCTGGGGCCATGATCAAGCACAAACATTCTGATAAAGTTGTTTAATCTTTTCTATTTTTGTCTTCCATGAAATGGTGTACTGACTGACCACCTGTCAATCTACCTGATTAAGGCCCGATTTCACATCAGTTATAACTCCGATTAAGTCTGTGGTCTATTTTACCGTACGGCGCAATGTAAAATTTTGGTGTTCCTAATGCTAATCTGTATACTAAGTGCGACATGAAATCGGGCCTAAGAGCTGCCCGTTTCCCAGCAAGAATCAAACTCAGAGATAACACATTGCTGACTGACTTAATCTGATAAACCAACTAGACCAAAACTTACCTTTGGAGACAACACCCTGACCAATGTCCATCAAAATATTTTTGGATACTAGGCTGTTAGTAAAGTTACAATTGAAATGAAAGGAAATCAAGTGTTTTTGAGGATTATTTGATAACAGCTTTGCATAGCAATTTTTCAGATCCAGGAAATCTTAAGTTGCATTAGCTGACAGACTTTTAGTAAAGGGTATGAGAACTAATAATACTTATATTTATATTTTATCACAAAATGCCTAACCAAGGTGGTGCTACACCTCAAAGTACCATATTTATTTTATAAATTTTGCCTTCCTATGTTCTGTTGTTTTTTCCAGAAGTCGTTGTTTGTTGACCAATCAAATTTTGTAGTAAGTTACATGTTAACCTTGAGAAATTCATGAAATTTTGAATGCTGTTTGTAATGATGACTAAGTACAGCTCTCTTATTCTTGCATAGTTAGAGCACTAACTTCAATGTGAGCACTGTTGCAAGTGGTCTATTTATCTCCCTTCTGCTCTACAAACTCTTCCCCCCCTCACCCCACCCCTGCCTTCATCAACCCTTACTGCAATGCAACATTTAATAAAATTAAAGAGTATCTCTTTGGAAATGCCTCAGTAAAGTTCTACTGTGATGTATGATGTCTTGAAAAAGGTCTGAGCAAGGTGATACTGCTACTACATAACTTTTAAATACATGTAAGACACTGTTGCATTCTTTCACCAAGAAATGAGAAAAATATCAAAATATTTATCCCAAAATTTCAGCTTATACTGTGCTCTATATCTAGTATTTATCACATATGATTTAGACAGAGCTCCAGATAAGGTGGGTTTTTAAAGATAATTCAGAAATAATTTTATTTCCCACTGAAAACGTATGTTGTGACCCCTCATTAGTGGTTCTAATGAGGGGTTGGTTGGTTGATTTGATGCTTAACGTCCACGGTAAACAACTAAGGTCATGTCGGGACGGTCAGTTAACCTAACCACACTATTCCTGGGCAGGCTTAGACCTCCTAAGCGGTTAACCAGTACTAAGTGCACATACTTTCGCCAGTAACTGACAACTGCCCTTCTTGAATTCTAATGAGGGGACACAACTTGCTTTTATGTACAAACATGGGAAATTATCCCTAAATTATACCTGTTATCCTATCTATCTATCTGTAGCACTGCCAGATTAGTGTTTGCAAATGACAAAATTCATTTGTGATCAGTTTAACTTTCTACTAAACACAATACTAATGCAATGGCATACTTATTTACAACATAAATGGAAGACACATTGCACCACAAAATATATATATTTGGTTATAAGATGGGGGCATCCCTCAAATACAACCTCAAAAAAAAAATGAAGACCCAACTTATAAGACAGACCTAGACTTTTGAGACTTTGGTAGAGAAAAGGGTAATTTGTCTTATAGCACAATTATTCAACACTGGTTCAGACTTTGGGTCATTCTGAAAAAAAAAGGGGGGGGGGGGGAGAGAACCTCCAAATAAATATGGTATTCAGTTTTTCTGTCCAGTAAAAGACTTGCACTACACAAGAACTTTTGTTTTATGAGTTTATGAGTGAGGATAGACCCAATAGTTCCCATATATATTTTTGGATAAACCCACGTGTCAAGGAATGCAAGAATTTTCCTAGCAGACTTATAATCTTGAAACAATGTCAAGAAGGCAAACATCAGCTTATCGACATAGGTACTTGATGTTGCATCAACAATGATACATAAGCCATGACAGGAGAAAACCAACAAAGTGGCATATGTGCCTAGCGAAGACTCTGATCAGCCTGGGCATCCCTCCAATCTGAGAAGTCTTCGCTGTGGAACTATGCTAGCTCCTTCAGGACAGCATAGACTGATCAGACTCGGCAGATGCCCAGGCTGATCTGAGTCTTGGCTGGGAACACATGCCACTTTGTTGGTTTTGTCGTTTTGCAGCTCACATCATCTATCAACACTGTGTGGCCACTGGAGTTATGCTAAAAACAAGGAAACACTTAAAATGCTGTGTTTCTTTTTCTGACAAGTATATGCTGAACAATGTTATGATGGTAAATGAACAACTTAAAATGTATGAAACTGAAATGAATGTGTAATACTTTTAAAATATTCCAATGGAAAGAGTATTAAAACAAATATATCTGGCTCAAATGACAAGAAATTAAAGTGTATGGGTACACCTCCCAAGTTTTTCTGCCATATTCAAAGGGGAACAACTTTGACTTCACTTTCTTGGACAACATGGCCCTTCCAAAATGATGTCAATTATCCAATGGAGCAAATTCTTTCCATTCAGATTTGATCCAAAGTGAAAAGGGAGACAAAAAATGATAAATGGCAGAGTTGCTTGCCCCAAAAGTGTATCCATTCACCATAAAATATGTTTGGCCACTACTCCTTGGTTTAGCAACCATTTTTACAAGGGCATCAGCTTTAAAACAAGTATTCAGTTCCCTGGTCTGTGACTTCTTTCTGGAACTAGGGCTGATCAGGCAGAATATAAGTATCTATCATAGATGCGAGGTGTGGATAAAAAATCTGTCATGAGGGTCACTTTTCTGCATCATGAGGCTTGCCGTGAGTGATGCCGAACTGTGATCCTGAGTGACAGAGTTTTCTATCCATACCTCCCACCCATGGTAGATACTTTTTCTTGCACACCACGTTTTGTTTTAACTTAAGAACTTGTTAAAATGTGTAATTCTAGTTTCAGTTTGATTTTGAAAGAAGGCGCCCCTTTCAACGTTGCCATTCAGCTCTTTACATTAACAACTGGCGTTCATAAACTGAAGTCATTTTTGCCGTCTTCGTGACATCTAAAATGCCAACGTCACTTGAAGATGCAGGTAAGTGAGCTCCTATATAACCAATGCATTGACAGCTCTTTATTTTTTTCCGGTCCTGGGTGAGATAACATGGGTAAAATAAGATTTTCTATCCAAGGTGAAAAGAATGCCATTTTCTTTCCAGTGTGCAAGAATAAATTCTTTCCTTCAATTGTAGCCTCAACTGGAGAAGGAAGACAAGTGATGCACTGTCTGAGTGATCTCCCTTGACGGTGTCTACATACATACAACTTAAACTGAAAGGGCACTGCGTCAGGGGAAGCAACTCTGCCATTTTTCCTTTTGCCCCTTAACTGGGGTCAGCTCTTAAGGAAAGAATTTGCTCCTGTAGGAGCAAATTCTTTTCTTAAAGAGTAGACCCAGTTTGAAAAAGTTTTGTTGTCAGAAAAGTTGTCTCCCTTTGAAAATGTGGACAAAAACATGGGAGTTTACAAATACACCTTAATTTACAGAAATAAAAAAAAGGTTGGTCAAACTGTACCCTAAACTGTTATCAATTATTATATGACCAAGATGTAGAATACAATTTCCCTGGCTGATCTGACGTCACGTGCCAGTCAATATTTTACGATATTCACTGGCCAGTCAGTGAATATTACTTTTACCCTGACGTCATTGTATTTTCGTGACGTTACGTCTGATGCATGTTAATGTTAATGGTGTTACGTCGTGAGATAAGTTAGTACCATCGTACATATCAAAGGAAACTGTATTTAGAATTATCATATAATAAAACAACTACTGACCTTTATTTCGGTGAATATGCAGTTTTATTGACCTGTGAACCTAACATATTGACCTTCGCTTCGGGTTGCTCAATATGTTGTTTGCAGGTCAATAAAACTGCATATCCACCTCAACAAAGGTCAATAATTGTATAAGGTCAAGCAAATAACTGGTTTCACTCAAATCAAGCTGAAGATAATAATGTGCTGTCTGATCATTTTGGAGAGCCTTATAGCCACATAAATTTAGTATGGTTTTCTCCAAAACAGCTCTAACTTGTAGGTTCGAGAATACTCATTTTGTGTGTGACAACCTTAGGAATCATAACAAGCTGCTGGACAAAGCCAGATTAAACTACTAGAGAAACACTCTGAGTATGGTAAAACAAGTTTCATTTTGCTAAAAAAAAAACCCTAATGTGCTTAAGTATTGGGACACCTAAAATAATAAATTTTCCATTTGTTCCAATTGGAAAATTCATCGTTTTTAGGTGTCCCAATACATACGCTCAACCTAAAATAATAAATTTTCCATTTGTCCCAAATGGAAAATTCCTTACTTTTAGGTGTCCCAATACACATATGCTCATTACGGTATGTGCTTTTTACCCAGATTTTGAAATACATATACAGAAGTTGCAGATAGACTGGCTTTATACCTCTTCTAACTCTTTTGAAGAATGTGCAAGACAGCATATTAAGGTATGTGGCTGAATATTCAGGAGGAGCAACTCTGCTGCCATCTTCATTATCTCCCCTTTCAATGGTGGTATACTCTTAATGAAAAGAATTTGCTCCTCTAGGAGCAAATTCTTTTCAAGAGTAAACCCCATTTTGGAAGGATATTTCAGCCAGGGAAGCAAACAAGAAGTCACAAAAGTTGTTTCCCTTTGTAAAAATGGCTGAAAAGCATGGAGGTGTTCCCATACATCTTTTACCATGTATACAAAAGAAATAACTTTGAAATGTTGTACCTTTGCACGCTCGGGCAGAGTCTGAATTTCTAACCAATTGGCCTAACAGTCTGAGTTTCCAAACTATTTTGATCAGAAATCGTTCAAATACAACCTTTTCCTGTTCATTCCCATAAAATATATTTTACAGTATTAAATTCATTTATAAATATATATGTAACTTTTATATATACTGATTGTATACATCGGAATATAAAGACCTATTATTTACATTGTTTTTGAGATTTCCCCTATTTCTGCAGGGAGAACAAACTTGCTCAAATTTCTTGCCACAAAAAAGCAAAGTCATAGAGGGGTTATACAAAAGTAAAGTAAAGTCACAAATGCTTCTCCCCTTAAATATGCAGATAATCAGAAAAGTGCAAAAAAGTACCTGGTTGGTGTGAGAAAATGCACCAAAATGTACTTATGGCATGTGTGAAAAGGGAGAACTCAGATCAGCATGCACATCTGCAGTCTGATCTGAGGCTTCTCTTTTCACGTATAGACTCTATGAATTCCAGGAAATCTAAAATGTTAAAATCAACAACTGATTAGTCTGAGCTAATACACAGACTGATTTTAGTATAGGGTCCCTTATGTGCCATGCCCATGTTCTGAATTTTGGCTTCATGTTTCGGAGATCCAGATAACAGTGGGTTATGAGAATAACTTTGAGATAGTTTCTGTTTATACTGCATAAAACCTATTTAGACCCTCTTTTGAATTGCTAAAACTAAGCCCTTCTGATGAGATGTCACCATAGGGATTAATCCGAGCCTTCTCTGACTGAAAAAGCCTATTTATAATTTTGATTGGCGGCTTATTGACGTCAGAGGAACGGAAGTGGTGAAAACTCTTATATTGTATTTCCCACAGATGCCCTTGGTTTCTGGTTGAATTTCTATTGCGTATTATATTGCAGTTTTATGTAAACTTTGCAATCCTATCAAAAAATACCTTTTGATGACTCAGCACAGTAATTCAATGTGATACCCCGTCTAAAAGCAGATAAATAATTTTTTTAGAGGGATTCGAGATTTGTAACATAGCTCCGCCATTATTGTTTTTGTTGACAGATCGTTTGAGGTCAATCTGGTGTTTATAAGAAAAAATACTATCGGTCACTTTATCCGTTTCGTAGGTACGGTCATTTCGGTCCTAGTCGTAACGCGCTGGTTTGTACCAAAGACATTTTACTCCTTTCAACTCTGAGAGCCAGGGACTAATTTTTAATCCAAGCCCGAAACGCAAATTGTCCAAGCGCGAAACGTCCGGATTTGTGATGTTGAAATAATGGATATTTTTACCTGTACACCGGCAAGTGCAAGAACTGTCAAATCAAAACGAGGTCATCAACAAAAAGCGATATTTTTCTTTACCTCATCAAGTTCGATCTAAGATTATTATGGTTCAAAATGGAATAAAATGTTACAAACACTGCAGAATGGTGCAAAAATGAATAAGGAATTAGCCACTGTATATCTTTTTGCGCAGGTAACTGATAAAACTAACCAAAATTAGAATTTTGCTTGGCCGATCCACCTATGGATCGGCTGAATTAGAGTTTTTAAGTGCAGTATCGCTCTGGCTGCAAGACCCAATAAGGGTTTGCAGCTAGAGAAGACTCGGGTTAAATAGGGATCAAACATGGTTTTTCATGTATTAACATTCGCCAGGTCCCGAGGGAGCTTGCTGAGAACTTAGGCCAAAGACTGAGGTTTTCAACAGCTCCAGAGGGACCTGGAAAATTTTAATACAATGAAAAACAGTGTTTGATCGGTATTATTGCATAAATTCAACCACAATGCTATAACAATAAGAAAAATGTTTAAGCACTATTTTTCGGCCTCATCGCCATTACCTGGCAGATACCTACATGCACTATATATTCATATCAAAATCAGATTTATCCTTAAAAATGGACGGACAATCGGCGCCCCGTTACTGCCCTTATGGATCCGTTCCGCTGAAGTGCGGGGGGAACTTCGATATGAGAATTGAAATACTACTACTGTTTATCCTCAAAACCCCATTTTATCGGCATCTCCTAAGTCTATATCCGGTCTAAATTATTATCATTCAAATGTCTCTTAGTTAAGAAATATTAAAAACATAAAAGAAAAGTTGAACTAACATTGTACAATGCATATTTATGTACACATAAATGAACTGGAATATTTAAGAGATGGCATTATGAATAACAGAGCTTTATATAAGAGGGGTATTTGATGATCATTTAGGGATAATTTTTTTTATTTCTCATTGAAACCATATGTTGTGACCCCTCATCTGAACCGTCACATTGTTTTGATGCAGAATTAACAAAAATTATCCCTAATTATCACCAAATACTCCCCCCTTATTTAAGAGATGGCATTATGAATAAGACAGTACAAAATAAATCTGAGAAGTATATACAAGTGAGTTATAAATTAATACATGTCACATTCAATGTCAGCTTTTGTGAGTGTTGTCAATGTGCAAATGGAAAAATATTTTATACAAAAGCATGATAATGTAGACTAGTTTTTCGTTCACTTATTTTGAGAATTCAAAGGGTGATGAAGACACTTTTGTATGATGACCTAAAACCATAAAAATTCTCGAAAGTTGGGACACACAAAATAATTACCATAACCAACCTATTAATATAACTTTTTGGTTTTAAAATGCATGAATGGCTAACAGTAACAGTGTAGACCCTGATCAGACTGCTCCCAAAAGAGCAGTCTGATCTGGATCTGCACTGTTTACTCAGACCTATCTGTCCCAATATTTAGAATTTTTACAGTATGTTAAAAGAAGAATTCTGCAAATTCAACTTCTCGGCTCATGACAATAATGACATCAACCCTGATAAACTGTACCTTACACTGTTTTTGACTGCTGTCACTCTGCGAAGCATTCTGATCAGGATATCTGACATGCACCAAGCAATTCAGAGCCCTAGATAAGAGGGGTATTTACTGATAATTGAGGGATAATTTTTTTCCTTATTTCTCATTGGAACCATATGTTGTGACCCCTCATCTGAACCGTCTCATCGAGACGGTTCAGATGGGAGGTCACAACATATATTTTTATCCAGAATTAACAAAAATTATCCCTAATTATCACCAAATACTCCTTATCTATGGCTCTGAGCATGGTGAGCAGGTAACAAGGAGAACCCTGAGCAGACTGCGCAGGCTAAGCTGGGTCAATTCTCATCATATAAATATACATTATTCATTAAATGAATATACATGTACATGGTACATGCAAATAACAATGATTTTGATCAGAAAGGTGTCCCATTTGCTTCCTTGGAATACATATCCCTTCCAAAATGGGGTCTACTCTTAAAAGAAAGAATTTGTTCCAACAGGAGCAAATTCTTTCCTTTCGGGGTTAATCCCCTTGAGTGGGGAGTAAAATGGAGCAGAGCTCTTTCTCTTGCATACATACCCACTGACCATAACACAGAATGACATAAAAAGTGTTAGCAAACAGCAAAAACCATTATCATAATGTGCTTAAGTACTGGGACACCTAAAATCATTAATTTTTCATTTGTCCCAAATGGAAAATTAATGGCTTTAGGTGTCATACTATTTGAGCACATAAGAGTAGAGTACTTGTCCACTATGGAAGATTTTAGCAGCAGTTATTCTTAAATGAATATGAACAAAATGTTTACGGATTATTTTGGACCATTAAATGCATGAGTACATCATTGTCAGTGACAGTCTACCATCCACGAGAAACACAGTTACTTCAGATTACTGAGTCTGTAGGGACTTAATTCCTCTTGTTTACCATTAGAATTGTTTACCATCACATCACGTAGTTTTTTCACCGTAGCAATGTCACCGTATTAGTCTTTTGACGAGTATCTGATGAACATCTCGTCTCTGGTTATACTTGTGAGTCCCTACAACCCATGTTACCTGTGATATCAACCAGCGGAGACATTTTGGGCCTATGCCCCAGCTTAACATTGTCTCCAACCAATCCAATAATCACGCGGAAGTTTTGCCAACAGGCTATTGCACAGAAACCTTATTTCCGTAGTCATCCAAGCTGCATCCCGATAAACATCTTGTGCCAAATGTCTATTGCAATCCACCATGATAGCAGACCAACCCCAACTAACCTGGCCATAGTGCAGTACTTGTTTTAGCAGGTTAAAACTCACTATGTGGAATAGAAGTATTGAACCAAATTGATTCTGACCACCACATGTACAGGGATGATCAGGGTTCTACACACAGAAGCATGGATGTCAATAATTTGTGGATACTTCCTCTTATCTCTTTACCTACATCATATGCCGTCAACACCTCAATAATGCAATTCTAGATAGATGGCATTTAACGTGTTGTAATAGGTAATTTCAATCACCTAAATTAATTTCAATCGCCTCAATAACACTATTCAAATGAGGTGTAGAACATTTGTTGTGACATATCATTAGAATTGTCTCGAGGAGGCAATTCTAATGATCTGCCACAACATATGTTGTAATGGAGAAACACGAAAAATTATCGACAATTTATCATAAGATACTCTCCGTCTCCACAGCTCTGCTGAAGATCCCAAATTCTTTCCGAGACATTTGGCAGTGTCTAATTTGGCAAGTCACTGTTATCATTGCAATGCAGCTCATTTGATTTGTTTAAAACATAGTGTCATTACGACCTTGTGGAGTTTGTACGAGATTCTCGACACGTCTTCTCTGGCTTCTTCTGACGGCATCTGCTCTTCTGTAGGGCTCGTTTTTCAAATCTGCAAAACAAAAGGACTCCAAGATCAAACACCAACTAAACATGGAAAAATAGGAGTATATGACCCTTAGGCTACAATATTTTAAAGTTCGTTTTCAACCTCCTGCAAAAGATTTTTAAACTAGTGCAAGTGAGCAGAAACTCATGTATACCCTAGAAATACAAAGAAATACAGTCAAAGAAGTCTAAAAGGCCACCTGTATTAAGCGAAAACCCATCATAAGAGGGGAAAATCTGGTAGCCCAAGGCAGCATTTTCAGTGTAAACTGACCTGTATTAAGCACTCATCTGCTCTAAGCCAGCAGTTTTGGTCTTCCTAAGGTGTTTGCTTAGGACAGGTCTGACAGTACAAGGCCAATGAGCATTAAATGCTCCTTTACTTAAATTTTATAATTTTCTCATGATGGGAGCCATTATGTGATAACATGTATCCAAAGCAGCATTATGTAGTGTGATAACAAGTTGCTACTGTATACAAATCAAATAACCTCGTTTCCAGAGTTTTGCTTACCTAATAAGATATCTTCTAAAGCACCATGGTAAACCTCGTCTTTGTTCATTATTTTCTTCTCTTTGATCTGACGATTTCTCATCTTGAGTTCTGACACCATAGCCTCCTGACGAAATAAAGAGACAAGGAATAGGCCACATTAAAATCACAGTCTCAGATATATGTCAAAAGTATGGGGTGTTTGGGAGACATCTGAGGATACTGCTAATCCTGAGTAAATAAAAGACTCATTAACAACACAAAATTATTGCTCAGTTTATGGGAAAAGTGGGTGGGTGGGGGAGGCATCCTCTGGTAGGTGGGGAGAAGGCATCAAAGGATACTGCAAACCAGTAAATATTTGTGCATGTTTTTAAGGTGAATGAAAACTTTCAGGGAAAACTCGTCTTCTTTATTTTTGCCTCCCTTCTCCATTGGGGTTAACCCTTAAAGGAAAGAGTTTGCTCCTCTAGGAGCAAATTCTTTCCTTTAAGAGTAGACCCCCAGCTGGAAGAGTTTCATCATCTGGAAAAGCAAACAGGAAGTCATGAAAGGTGTCTGGTTTCGAAACTAGAAAATTATGTCTGTAAGACATGAAAGATGCCCCCTTGCAGTGCCTCCCACAAGGTAGTGAACATCACTACTGTCTATAATCTATAAACAGACTATAATCAACAAATGCTATTTCAAAAATAGTTTTCTTGTTGTTTCCCGCCTTTTCGAAGAAAAGCGGAGGGACACAGTTTTCGGCTTTCCGTCCTTCCGTCTCTCTAAAGTAGTAGGTACCTTGTGTGCGCAACTCCTCCTACAGTTTTATACAGATGTTTTTGTCATGGTCTGAAGATACGCATGTGGTTTGGATATAATCCTCACATTATTTTTTGTCACTTTTTCCACAAGTTGAACTTAGTCATTTTTTATGCGTTTTTACTATCAATGTGACTAGATAGTGCGTACCTTGTGTGCGCAACTCCTCCAACAGTTTTATGCCGATGCCTTCAAAACTTCAAAGGTGTTTTGGTCATGGTCTGAAGATATGCATGTGGTTTGGATATAATCCTCACATTATTTTTTGTCACTTTTTCCACAAGTTGAACTTAGTCATTTTTTATGCGTTTTTACTATCATAGTGACTAGATAGTGGGTACCTTGTGTGCGCAACTCCACCTACAGTTTTTTGCCGATTCCTTTGAAACTTCACAGGTATTTTGGTCATGGTCTAAAGATATGCATGTGGTTTGGATATAATCCTCACATTATTTTTTATCACTTTTTCCACAAGCTGAACTTAGCCATTTTTCATACATTTTTACTATCAAAGTGAATAGATAGTGGGTACCTTGTGTGTGCCGATTCCTTTGAAACTTCTAAGGTGTTTTGATCATGGTCTGAAGATATGCATGTGGTTTGGATATAATCCTCACATTATTTTTTTATTACTTTTTTCACATCTTTAACTTAGCCACTTTTCCAGCTCAAACACCAAGTGTATATAGACGATATTCTGCTAGCGATTACACACAGCTGTTCCTCATGAATAATTAAGTGGAGGTAAAAGACTGCAAGCCTCCCTCGGTACACACAGTAAACTGATATGTTAATACTTTATTTTTGCAACAGTAGTAAATGTCGAATGCTTGGAAGTTGAAAATTTATGTTAAACAAGAATGATCATTATGATGCAATGATGCAACTCATATAACGCATGGAGATTTATAAAGGAAATAGCATTATACTCAATGCTCCTCAGGATGAAGTTCTAGATATAATATGTGGCTCCCCATTGTTTTAATTCTTATTTATTGTTGCACAAAAAATTGTTCATTGAACATCAAATGTAAAATGTGTCATCAGTTAAGCTGTCAGTTCTCTGACTGATATTTCATATCACTTTTCATCAAAAACTGATAAAAATTGAGTACTTGAAATCCAAAGACTATCATAATTCTGTAATGAAGTTAGACTGAAACCATGACATTTAGCCTACCCCAGGGCTCGGGAAATATTGAAAAAATGAATCGGTCCAGCCGATGACGTCATCACCTAACTAATTTCCATTGGAAAAAAATGATACCTGTCACGAAAACTAATGACAACAAGCGAAGTCCTATGAATTAATCCCGATTTCCGTACAATGGTCGTATATTGTTGTGTTTGGTGGAGTTCTTGGTTTCAAACATTTTAAGACGTTTAGCTACGCATGTAGAAGCAAATACAAGACTAGAATGTGTTCGTATGCAAAGCGGACGTGATAGAAGACATCACACTTGATTGACAGGTGGACAGGGGAGACAACCTGTTCAAGCCCATTGCATTGACTGTCATTCCTGTTTATTTGTGAACAATACGTAAGTCCTGAGCATTAACTCGCCCAAGTTATGATGGTTGTACTGTTTAACGTACCCAAATTGCATAATTTCCCCTCCACTGCCGCCGAATGGGCCGCGTCAGAAATGGTGACTTACGGAACGCGTGATGAGCGTATAATGACTAGCTTCCACCGAAGTATTCGGTTGTCGCTAGGTCGCCGTTCATTATTATTCATGTTAGATGCGAACAAGAAAGACCGGTCTGACTGCTTAGTTGCGCTGGCTGATACGATTGTTAGTCATCTGTGTGTGTACTTAGGTACCTTTAGCCGTCATACAGTTAGATGACACTGCGTACGTTATACTCACAGCGGCGTCTTTTATCTTTACATCAAAGACAAAACGTGCTTGACCCATAAACGAGCGGGTAATTGCATATCAACGCTATCGTTAGTATTATACCCAATATAATAATCGCGTAGACCCTGATCAAAATGCGCTATTTTTGTGCACTGATCGGCATTACTTTCGCACTGGTCTGCATGACGATATGACGATACAACTAGGAAAATCGGTGAAATGGACGTTTCCATTTTCATATTTTATAGTTCCATTATTTTTTTTACAAGATGGACACCTTTCATCCCAAAGCCCAGTCAATCGTGATTTTGATAAGTTGTTTTGTAGACTGTCGTAAGAGTGCGCGTCATTATGACACTTGTTATTGACAGGTAGGCGGTCCGAAATGTGGTTCAGTGCTCCATACTGACAATCTCGATTGGCCCGTAGGCGGTCTTTTCATCTGGCTAACACCTGCGTTAATCCGATTAGTTATGACACGTGCTAGAATTTTAAAGACTGTGGTGATATTTCATACGTCGGGACAAGATCAAACGGCCGTATGTAACAATTATCGGACGAATCGGAGAAAATTTCCTAAGTATTGGGCCAGTATGGGACCGATTTTTGGGACCTTTGGGCTGTTTCCAATCGGTCCCAATTTCTGAAATTTGGTCTGGGACCGAAAGAAATCCGGTTTTCCCGAGCCCTGGCCTACCCAGTGTACATGACTCTTTATCAGTTATCATCGCCTTAACTATGATGAAAAGAAAAAAAATAAAATTCAAGTACTTTTTGCACAGTTTATTTCTTTTGCAAATGAGAGAAATCTATGATAAAATCAAAAAGAAAGGAAAACAGAAAAAATATAGTCAGACATTCCTGTATGGGTGGTTAATAACTGATTAATACAAGTAAAAGCAAATCAGTCTGATTTAATTAGCTATATTACCGAGTATTACTATTTTATTTTATATATGTAACTGCTAAATAATGTTTGATAACCCAGTTGTCTACTGCTGTAATAATTGATTAATTGAAAAATTGGACATTAAAGTCTCCATATGCCTAGGAGTGGAAAAACATTCAAACACAAATCCTCATGAAAAGGCTTCAACCTTCACGTTTGGTGATAAAGTATGGGTCAAGTGAGTCATATAACTAGCAAAAGAATTTCGCGGAATGCTATGTCGCACCTGCATTGGGTTTCCACAGTAGTAAAGACTATATGAATTTTATGAAAAATGGACAAAAATGCTAGGGTCAACACAATTTTGGATGTAAAATTTTACTAAGTAAGAAGAGCATGAAATATAGGCAAAGGGTAGGAATAACTGCAACATCCCTCGTGAACATACTAAGAAGAAACTTTATGCCAGGTGTGATGACTACAGGTATCATACTTTCAGACGAAAGGACTAAAGCGCCAGGGCCGATATATATTTTGGGGTTTAAAATTTTTCGAAGTCAGCAGAGCATAAAATATAAGTAAAAGGTAAATTAATTGCATCAGCCCTCAAGAACATTCTAAGAAGAAACTGGATGCCAGGTTTAATGATTCTAGGTATCATAAATCGTGAGAAATGGACTTAAACACTAGGGTGGACATAATTTTGAATATAAAATTTTACTAAGTCCGCAGAGCATGAAATATAGGTCAAGGTATAAATAAGAGCAATAGCCCTCAAAAACATTCTTAGAAGAAGCTTTATGCCAGGTTTGATGATTGTAGGTATCATAATTTGCGAGATATCTACTTAAACGCTAGGGTTGACGTAATTGTTGAGGGACGGTTTTACAAAGTCAGCAGAGCATAAGATAAAGGTGAAGGTATAAATAAGAGCAACAGCCCTCAAGAACACTCTAAGAAGAAGCTTTATGCCAGGTTTGATGATTGTAGGTATCATAGTTTGCGAGAAATGGACTTAAATGCTAGGGTCGACGATAGGTTCGACATAATTGTTGGTGGCCTGTTTTACAAAGTCAGCAGAGCATAAAATACAGGGTAAGGGTAAAAATAAGAGCAACAGCCCTCAAGAACATCCTAAGAAGAAGCTTTATGCCAGGTTTGATGATTGTAGGTATCATAGTTTGCGAGAAATGGACTTAAATGCTAGAGAGCCTAGGGTCGACGTAATTTTTGACGGACGGACGTACGGACGGACGGACGGACGGACGGAATGACTGACGTACGGACGGACGGAAAAGTGAACTCCTATATTGCACCTTGCTAAAGCAGGTGCGACAAAAAATGGGGGAAAATGTTTGTGAAAAATGACAACTCACTCCAAAAAAAATACAATTTTCCTTTTCTGGTTTCCTGTCGAGCGATGGAATTGTACGTTGTATTTTTACCATTTTCAATGGTCTTGTACATTGTATTTTTACCATTTTTCATTAAAGTCTGTTAAAGCCAATAGTACTCATGGTCATTTTAGTTGCCAGCTAAAATGACCTGAATCATTTTTCGAACATTTTTTTTTTTTTTTTTGTTTTATTTGTTTAAAGGTGGCAGCATTGCCTCCTGATAAAATATTTCATGCTGATAGAAGAAAGGGACTTAAACTCCCAATTAATGTCATGGTCTGTACCAGCAAATATGAAATACTCTGTCAAATCAGGGACTTGTGTTACCAGGTTGGCTGTATGGCAAATATTGCAGATCATGAAAGGAGCAGTCCGGTATGGGTTAACACTTCTTCCTCTGGTATCCATCAGCGGTAATACTTATTAATATTTATGACTTCTAATGCCTACCAGGTGAAGAAATTAGGGTCCTTGGATGGTTAGCTGATTCAATTTATTCCAATTATTATTTTCTTTTATTCGAACAGTTTAAAATATGTGATTCAAACTTTTTTTCTGATGTTTTTGTAAAACATAAGCAAATATGGCACAAGTTCTCTTGTTTTGACAATATGAGTGTTACTCTTCAGCATAGTTGTCATAATGAAGTTGATTTTCTGTTCTGTTCTGTTCAATTCTCGTATCGACGTTACCCAAGTGGCTCAACGGTACGTAACCATAGTTGCACACACCTGGCGCCGGGTGTCCGTCCAAGAAGTTGATTTTACATCCCATTTGTCTTTAAATACTTGATTTTATTCACTGAAAATTCTACTATTTTCCCTGCAAATCCAAGCTCATTATTAATTTCTTACAAGATCCATGTATTGTATATTAAGCATGTAGGAAAATTCCATCTTCAGCCTTTATCAGTTTTGCAATCATACTTATTAAAAAGCTTTCATTGCCGTATTAAAAGCCAATTATTAATAAGAGGGTATTGAGTTCCATGTTAACTCTATAGGCTTATCAGTTGTGTTTACATTTTATTACCTCCAGCGAGCCATGTGCTGTGTTATTAGTAACTCAGAATATCCTCTATACAGTGGAGACCTAGTTTCCAAGGCAGGGGACATAAATTCGTTGAATTTGCTTGTTTGCCTGATTTTTAAAAGGGGCTACATTCAAACTACACTATTTGGAACTAAATCAATGTTATCTTCACAATAAAAACATCCCAAGCTACTGTGTGATACCCCTCCACTGCAAACCTTTTTCCCAGTTCTTATTTTTTTTTTCCTTCCAAGAGCAGATAACTGCTGTGCAGCATAGTATTAAGATAATAGGAAGCTTTCATAACTTAGATCACTTGTTGTAAGTTTCAGAAATATCCCTTTCAACTTTGATTTTCATTTTATTTTATTTTTGTTTTTTTTTCATGATTTTATACCTGAGTATAGCCCTTGGACAGGGCAGATAACCCCTGTTGGGCAATATTTTTATCACCCCATGAAACTTTAACTACATTGATTGTACAACTAACAACTGTACAATATAGCACCATACCTGAACTTTCTTACTCTCTTTCTTAGTGTTGACCATGGGCATCTCATCCTGGCCATACATAGAATTCTCCAACTTTCTTCTCCTTTCATTGTCTAGATTGGCTTGCTGAAGAATGTCAAAAAATAATTACATTCACCTCTATTAAGGGGTCACTTGTCTTTACCAGCCACCTTTGCTGGGTCCCTTGAACTAAAATACAGTGCAAATGAACCTGTATTAAGGGGTCACCTGTCTTAAGAAGCCAATTTTAGGCTTTCCTCTGGGTAACCCCTTAAGACAGGTTTGACTGTGTTGTAGATTTATACAAGACAGTTCCTTTATTATGCTTGAGCTAAGTAACTCAGTGTTTAAGAGCTGGCATACATTATGCTAGCAACTGAGGCTTGAATTGCCCTGGAAGTAGAAATCTTTTCAACTATGAGGTTTCACTGCACACCAGCTTTCATTATAACCCTCCCATCCTCTAGATATGTCTAAAGTACTTTGAAAAGGATGTAAAATCCATTTGTTGTTTCCAGTCTCATGGCGATGTTTCCTGGGAGGCTCAGCGAAAGTGTCCATAGCTGCATACTCCAATGCTTTGTATGGATGGATATCATGAGATTTTATGTTATTTCAACAGTATTTCAGTCATATCACGACAATGGGAAGGTGATTATGAAAAGCTCTGTGCAATGATGTGCACTTTAGTCTGAACAGAATCTCGCTTGCAGCAAACCTTGACCCCATGATCAAAGGTTGGGAGTGCTAACAACTTGCCCACACAGATGCATTATTATGCTATGTGTGAGGTCCATAGAAAGACACACTATTACAAGAGAAGAACATTATATTGAGACTAAGCTACTAAAGTACTGTTAGGCAAATCATTGAAATGCAACAAACACTATGACCCCTCATTTGAAACATCTAGGTAAGACTGTCTGATGGTTAAAATGAGGGGTCATAACATGTTTTGACGGAGAATTAGCAAAAACCAATCCAGAAGTACCAAAAGTAATCCCTTATCCCCAGGTCCCATAAAGCATCATCTCAGTGGGCACACAAATATGACAGGATGTTGAATCAATGTTGATTCAATGTCATACAATGAAATGAACATTTGTCTAATGAGATATGCATCAGAAAATGAGATACTGTGAAAATTAAAAATCTTGAGACAGATAGATCTGATCCAGAGTCTGATCTGGGTCTACACTCTTTGCTTTTCCATCCTCATCTTTTGGACACATTACTGCATTGTTAAACTGATTCGCTCCATTTCTTGGACAATTATAGTAATTTAGTTTTGACATCCCAATTTTTAGAAAACAAAGAAAGTTTCCAGCTGTTCTTACCTTAAAAGCATTTACAAATCTGACAAACTGTGAGAAGAAAGTTGATGGCGAAACTGAACGAGGATTTTCTCCGAAATATTCTACAACTCTCTTGTAAGCATCCTGTAATGGAAAATGAGACCATATATTGGAATAAATCTTTTTTATATTTTGGGAGAAACTTTCAATCATTCTGAAGGATGATAGGGTAGTCAGAAGAATGTGGATGGTGAAACTGAACAAGGGTTTTCTCTGAATTTCTACAACTCTTTGTAAGCATCCTGTAAGGCAAAAGGAGACAGCAGATTGCAAATATGGAAAATTATGGTTCTTGATTTATCAGAAGCTGCCATTGTATTCTCAGACCTACCTGAGCAGTTTTCACATCACTCAGCAGTTTTCTAAGCTTATCTTCGGAGTTGGCTAAGAAATCTTTAAGGATTACAAGCTGATCTCGAGATGTCCGCCGCAAATCATACTCTCTTTTGGTCATCTCCATTCCTTTCTCCAGCTCATGAATATCTGTTGTGATGTTCTCCATGGACACTGAAAGGATAAATTTAACATCTCATTTATTACTGGTAAAAGATGCTTTTCAAACCTCATAAACTTTATATCTAAAACTCTTTTTTCAAGAACAATTTTGGCATAAATCATAAAACACATATAAATTTCCATAAATTTCCATAAACAATAAAATGTCAAAATAAACTGTTTCAATGATTAATCATCCGTTCTAGTATTAAAATTTTCCAGCAACTGTAGCCTAAGACTTAATAAGCACAATCAAACTTTATTTGCATTCTATTCTGTTCTGAGGAGTCCCAATGACTCAGTGGGTTAAGTGCTGGGTTATGACCTAGTGGTCCCAGATTCTATTCCCACTGGAGGTGGATATCTTTAAACTGTAAATGAAGCTCTGTTATCACCCTGCCATAGTCCAGACACGACTGCAATACCACTGAACAGAACATAAAATTGCAAGTCATCAATCCATCTGTGTTCTGTTCTATAAATATATCCAACTTACCTAGTGCTGCCTTTTCTATAAACCTGAGTTCTGAGTCAAAGTTGATGATTTCTGGGAATTTTTCCTGTACTGTTTGAACAAGGAAATGCATCAACGTGAACTTCTTGTCTGCATTCTTAGTGTCCATTAACTGAAATGAACAATTTAGAATAAGTACAAAATACCACATTTTGAAGTTATTGCAAATGTGACCTGAATAATCATGTCTGAATTATAGTTTATCATTCTAGCTATACACACAAGCCAAAGTACACTTCCGCATGTTGTACTATTTATTTATTGACTGAATAAAGATCCACTGTATGAATGGTATCCCTAGTAAGTAGCATCATAACAACATGAATTCCAGAGAAGGTGGTGCACCTGTCTGCACATATTCACTAAACAGAGCTAACCAAATAACCTGATATAAACTTAACGCCAGCGATGCCATCACAGACACCAGAAAACAGAAAAGTAATACCCACTGTAAAAAGTCTAAGTACTGGGACAGACAGGCATGAGCAAACAGTGCAAACCCAGATCAGACTGCTCTTAAGAAGCAGTCTGATCAGGGTCTACACCATGTGCCATTCCATCTGCATCCTTAGATGTGTAACCCAGGGTGAGGACCATCTAATGATGTAATAGCTTGTGTCCGATCCCATTTTTGAATGCAATAAAATATGTTAAATCCAAAATCCAAAAGGGGGGGTGCCTATAAGGCCCTTTTTCTGCCCAAGAGCAAAACGTTTTATTTTCAGCTGATGATTAGCCTATAGTGTCCACTATACTGAATTAATAGTGGTTAAGCTCCGTAAGCCCTACTTTTGGATTTTTTGGATTAACCGGGCTATTAAAGTGGGTGGGGTAAATCAGCATGAACCAGGGGAGTCATATTATAAGATATATTTCCACTTTAAAAATCAATGGCATTCATAAATACCTTCCTTTATAAGTTGAAGTGATGTCCTTGGTGTCTCCTTTCTCAAATTCGACCTTTTAAAGTAAAATCTTATGTCTGCAGAATTTCTTTTAGAGACACAGTCAATTTTCATTAATTTTGGTACTTTGAATTCAATGTGTTCTACCATATCTCTAGAACCAATGGATGAATTCTTACCAAACTAATATGGGTTCACCGTTGGGAGAGTGCAAAGTGTTGATTAAATTTTGGTGACCTTGACCTTTGTTTCAAGGTCACATTCAAACTTATAAGGTCAATTTTAAGTCAAGTTTTGACCACTTCAACACAGTAGCTCCTGAATTGATATTAAATTGAGCCCAAAGTGGCCTAAATTGAACATTATGAGGAGTTAGAGCCCTAGTTATGATTAAATGGGCATGACATCATGATTAATTGGCCATGACATCATCTTCAAGGTCAAGGTCAAGGTTAGACTAAACAGAGTTTAATCATAGATTTTACACAATCAGTCAGCAGAAATGTACCAAATCTGAGTGTTTTCCTCTGAAAATCAATGTTTAATGTGCACAGAATGACCTTGACCTTGGTCTGAAGGTCTGTGTTGGGCAAACATAATGAAACCGAATTGGGTTAAACTTAAAGGTTATAGAAACAGGGCTCTCGATCACCGAAATTTGGGGCAGAAATTCGGCCCCATTCCCAATGCCAAAAAGTATGTTTTTTCCCAATTTCAGATGAAAAATTCCCAATCTGACTAAGCCTGTTTGGTCCAAGAATACTGCAGTTGTATCAGTGCAAAATGGATTAAAACAACCAAAAACTAAAAATGTTAACATAATTTATAACTTTAAAAATCAGGAAGCGATTACATTTTCAATCACGATCGTCATGTTTTGTTACTGGAAACCGGTACCGGGTTTTATAATGTACTGTTAGAGTTACTTCCCTTCCATTAGAGGACGATTAGCCTAGCGATTTTGGCTGCAATATGTTAATATTTTCATTGCTTCAAGGGTCAATATTGTGGTGGTGAACAATATTTTGACTTATTCTTTAATTTAAAGCCTTCCAATGCTAAGATTTGATCAGAGTTTTCACCTATGGTGGATGATTCAGCTGTTTTTGCGTTTCGTACCTGAATCGATTTTCACAGACATTTTCGGCCATATCCAAAATCATAAACGGGATTACTGGGACATCCAAGAGTTAGTACAGTGATAGTGACATACCGTGGGTGTTTTGTACTGGCAGGACTGAAAGCCTTGCCATGTTCTGCAGTGTGAAAGTCCACTTTCTCTCAACTTCACATAACTATTGTACTTTGTTCTACATAGCCAGTCATGGCAGTAGAAAAGATTCCTGTTCCATAGTAACAGCAACATAACCAAGGCTACTGAGGTGTCTGAGAGTATATTTTTTGACCTCTGATATATTGTTTTCAGGGATATAGGGAATTCAATCTGAAGGAAGAGGGATATTTTTCTAAGTACAATTGTCATACCGGTATTTTGCAACAAAAATGTTGAATAAAAATTAAACATCCAAATTGTTCTAGAAATTGCATAAAAATGACCAGTGAATGATGATATGCTTACAATGGATAAATTCTAAGTTTTAAGTCTTAATGAATTATGCTTACTTAGTTCACAGATACTTCAAACCTAAAGTGTTATAGTTGTCATATTGAAACACTTTTTTTTCTAGGTCCTAGTCTTGTCTCCAATTTGAGAGTGGCAAGATAGGGAAGTTGCCAGTTCAAAGGAAAGAAAGAAAAACTCAACACACACAAATAGTTTTGTTATTATCTAATATCCCAACTTTTTGTTCTTATCTAATATCCCAACTATTTGATAAAGTTTATTATGATTCACTATCTGCTATGTCTGCTTATTGACTGGATTCTTCTGAAAAATGTAAGTTGTGTTGGTCTGACAATTACTTCGCACATTAAACATTGTAAATTTTCCCAATTTCAGACAAAACAACACTATTTTTCCCAGTTCTAAAGGCCCTGGCCCCATTCCCAACAAGAGCTGTCGCCTGACAGCATAGCTCGCCTGAATAGGTGCTTGCCCATCACACAGTCACTATGGTTGTGTGGACTGCTATGCATAAAACTTCAGGCAAGCGTGTCCATAATGACAACACATTTATAAACAAAAGCTATCTCAAAAATGTCTTAAAATAAAATTAAAATAAGAAAAAAATTACATGAAATTTCAAAGTTCATGAGCTTGAGGTCAAAGAACTAAGGGGGTAGGGAGAGGAGTGGGGTAGGGGTGGGGGGAGGGGGAGGCTGGGATGTATCAAACCTTGAACCATTATCTAACATTAGTCCAAGTACATGTATAAGTATCAACTGAGTCCATTGTGGCACTGTGAAATTATGTCTTCATAAATATAAAACTTTAACCAAAATTCAAAGTCAATAACCTTGACTTCAAGGTCATCCAGTGGGGTAGGTATATACTGTTTTGTAAAAACTCAAAAAAGTGTCTAACATCAGTTCAAGTGTAAACTAAGTCTCTGCCAGGCATTATGAATCAGTATGCAATAAGAAAACTTTAATAAAGACCGATTTCCTAAGTCCCTGACCTTGACATCAAGGTCACTGAGCGGGGTTGGGGTAGTACTGTGTAAAACTTTGGACCAATATCTAACTACAGTGCAAATATAAAAAGAATTCATCTATGGGTTCATGAGATATGTGTCTTTAAAAAACTTTAACCAAAACATTGAAAAAATAAAAAGATAATTTTCTAAGTCCATGACCTTGACATCAAGGTCACTGAGGGGGGTGGGGGTAGTACCCTGGAAAACTTTGGACCAATATCTAACTACAGTACAAGTATCAAAGGAATCCATCCATGGGTTAAGGAGATATTGGGCTTTATAAAACTTTAACCAAAACATCCAGTTCAAAAAACTCCCAATTTTCAAAGTACATGACCTTGACATTAAGGTCACAGAGTGGGGTGGGGGTGGTACCCTGTTAAACTTTGGACCAATATCTAACTACAGTGCAAGTATCAAAAGAATCCATCCATGGGTTAAGGAAATATTGGTCTTTAAAAAACTTTAACCAAAACATCCAATCCGGACGCGGACGCGGACGCGGACGCGGACGCTGACGCGGACTCTGACGCTGACGCGGACGCTGACGCCGACGCCAGGGTGACAACAATAGCTCTTCCTGAACTTTCGTTCAGGCGAGCTAAAAAGGGGTGTGAGAGCCCTGAGAAAAGTCTGTTGTGAAAGAATGAATTTCTGAATGTATTGGTGACCTTCAGATCAAGGTCAAGGTCATTATATGCATATTAAGCATTGATTCACAAACAGAAACATACATATTCGTTAAATTTCTGCTTACTAGCTGTGTGAGGTCTTTGATTAAACTCTGTCTAGTCTAACCTTGACCTTGACCTTGAAGATGATGTCATGACCATTTGATCATAACCAGTGCTCTATCTCTTCATAATGTTTAATTTAGGCCACTTTGGTCATGATTTCATATCAGTTCAGGAGCTAATGTGTAGACAATGGCCAAAACTTGACTTAAAATTGACATTATAAGTCTTACTGTGACCTTGAAACAAAGGACAAGGTCACCAAAATTTAATCAACAGTTTGAACTCTCCCGATGGTGAACCCATATTAGTTTGGTAAGAATTCATCTATTGGTTCTAGAGATATGGTAGAATATATTGAATTCAAAGTACCAAAATTTATGAAAATTGACTGTGTCTCTAAAAGAAATTCTGCAGACATAAGATTTTACTTTAAAAGGTCGAATTTGAGAAAGGAGTCACCAAGGACATCACTTCAACTTATAAAGGAAGGTATTTATGAATGCCATTGATTTTTAAAGGGGAAATATAGCTTATAATACAGTGATTTTTTTACAAATCTCCTTCTTTGAGTCCCAGGACTCACAAGACCTAAAATCTTTGCATCCCAAGCTCAAGGGTTTGCATCTTTACTGGGATGCAAAAGCAATATTTTCTCTGCATCCCAAACTTAAAGGGCTTCAAAGGACAAGCCCTATAAGTAAAAAATAACCAACGTCAAGCTCCTGTGGTCACAGGAATAAAATAAATCACCTGTTGTCTCATTGTCAGACAGCGTATTGGATTTGGAGACATCCGTTGTCATTTCGGATTCGAAGTTTGATCGTTCGCATCATGATCTGCAACATCTGGCCTTGCGTGTTTGTCTTGCCCAAGAAGACCAAATAATGTTTGCTGCTTTGAATCAAGTTTGATCTTTTTCTTGTTTTTCAGAGGCACGATTACTTATTTGACCCGGTGTATTAATAAAAGTTTGCACTTAGGTAAAAGACATCACCGTGGTCGATAATACTATGTTCCTCCGGTACTGGACAACTACTATTGATTATTGGTATTACAGGTAGACTTCGGTATTTAGCGAGAGTAGGAAAGACTATGGTACTGTTTTTTACCAGTAATATAACAATCTGCTAATGCACCGTTGCTGTATTCTTAAAACGAAAGTAGCTTTGTAAACGAAGCCGAAATCGGAAGTTGGACTACCGATCGGCTATTTTTATGCGTCCCAGAATGCAGCCAAGGAAATATTTTGCGTCCTCTGGGAAAATTATGCGTCTAAGACGCAGGACGCAGGGGTAAAAAAATCACTGATAATATGACTCCCCTGGTTCATGCTTATTTACCCCACCCACTTTAATAGCCCCATTATTCCAATAGTAGGGCTTACGGAGCTTAACCACTATTGATTCAGTATAGCGGACACTATAGGCTAATCATCAGCTGAAAATAAATCATTTTGATCTTGGGCAGTAAAAGGGCCTTATAGGCACCCCCCTTTCCCATTTTAGGACAACTACTGTAATTTCTTTTTGATGTCCAATCATTTTTTAATTTTTATGGTACAAAATGACTAAAGGAAATACTGAATTATTTTAGTCTCAAAAATCATGTCATATACATATCCACATACATGAAACTACTGAAGTGAATAGAATCTGATCGAAAGCTATAAGCTTATGGTGTTCAATTCTTAAATACCGACTTACCATATCCAGACTCTGTAACTTGAAACCATATACAGCCCCTCTTTTAGAACTGTTCATATAATTACCAAATGCTAAAATAATCTGAAATAAATAACAATTATTTGACGATTATTTGGTATGGTGAAGTATAATCAGGCTGATGTAATATACATATAAACAATGGAATGAAAACTTATAAAACTGTGTTTTAAAAATATCAAATCACCCCTTGAAAATCATATCAGATTTGATTAAATTTTGTGGTTTACAACTTTCAAGGTGTTGTTATTTTCAAACCTAAGTTTAAAAAGTTTAACCTGTGGTTTAAGAAATAGTTTTTCGAAACTAGATTTTGAAAAATTCAAACCTAGGATTTGAAATTTAAATCCGAAACACAAGTCTGAAGTTCAAAATTTACTGTGCATTTGCCTGGACATATGAATCCATAATGCATGCTTTTATGAGGGATATTTGAATTATGTACATTTTTCCAAGGCCAATATTTCAACTTCTCTGAGTTCTGTTTAAAACAGAAGAAAAGATACTTACCTCAAGCATTTTTCGGACTTTCTGAGAATTCTTTAGAGACATAGAAGCAGCTATACATGCATTAATTTGCTGAAACAGAAAAAATAATATCTATAATCATTTGTACACCTGGAATGTATCTTTAAATACAGTGATAAATTACATGAAACGATCTCCACTTTAATCATCCTGTCTTCATTGTAATAAAAGCATCAAAAATGAAAATAGTTAAATCTGCAAACAGTGTAGGTCCAATTGAGGCAGCTCATCTGGGTCTAAACTGTTTGCCATCTAGCCTTGGAATTCTCAGCATGATATAGATTGGATGAGAATTTTCTTGCTAATTCTGTTGTCTTCTGTTTTGGTGCTGTAAGGATTACTCATTACTGTAATCCAGTTCAGTTATCCATTTGCCATAACAAGGGATGATTATATTACTGATGGCTGTCTGCAGAGCAGTCTCATCTGGGTCTATACTGCTTGCTCAGACATTTCTGTCTGAATATTCAGAGTATGATGTATTAATTATATACATATCAATAATACTCTTCAAATGCCTGTTTTCTATTCATCTGATACTGAAGCTGGATCAATGTACTGTAGTTTTCTCAGTGCCTATCACTGTCACCAAAAACTATGCAACATCTGAGTTCCAGCTTCAAATGTGTCCGTTTTTAACATGCATTGTGAAAGTGAAAACCACAGAAACGAGTTTCTAGTGACCAAACTGTGACATAACATCGCCAAACTAAACCTTAGGTATAGTTCCGGATTTTTTTTCATTTGATATCCGAATCAATACTGCACTAAATCAGACTAAAGTGCATATAATAAACATATTACCACAGTTACTCAATCTGATCCCCTGTATCATGTCTCTTAGATGTGCCCAGTTCTCTGGATCACCCTCGCTGCAAGCATCTCGTGTGATCCTCAGATCTGGCACAGCCACTGAACATGAAACAGAGGATCAGATCAAATTACTGAAGTTATAATGTGAAAGTTACTCACCGGTTGTAGATGATGGATGTCATCATGGAAGTTTGCAATAAAAGACATCACTTGAAGTCGCTGAGGTAACCGCTCTACTTTACACAACTGAAAAAGAAATATATACAAATTCACTTTAAATGGAGATAGCAGCTTACCAGTAGTATACTTATTGCCTGATATTTTTTTTTCTCTTTCTTCTTTTTTTTTTCAATCAAAAACTACGGAAGATATCATTAGTAGTTTTTGGTCAGTAAAAAAGGCAGCAAATTCTGACTTAGTGTTTGCGATGTGTCTTACAGTATTTGAAATTAGACTTGTCCTTGAAAATTAACAAGAAGCAAATAATATGGTCATATATTTGGTATTAAATTAGGATATAACTGTACTCAAAATCGTCATTTGGGGAGGTAAATCATACATTTCATGGCTGCAAATTTCATTTTATGGTCAGATCCTGACACTGGATTCTACCCACCCAAATGGGAATATAGGTTGGTAATTTGTGATTTCTCACCATGTCTTTTTGTGATTTTAGGGTGGTAATTTGTGATTTCTCACCAAGTTTTTTACCCTATCTTTCATCCAATAAAATTTTCAAACTAATATACTGTACCTAAAGAATGGTATGTTTTTTTGTATTTTCAAAGCAAAAGTAAAGTATTCATGTTTATAGCTACAAAATTGTGTCCTAGCTTGTCATCTGACATATCAATTCCAGGAAGCACATGGTACCATATTTCTTCAGTTATAAGACAGATAATACTGTAAAACACTTATATTTGGCGGCAGCAAAATTTGGCGGTCTTTATAAACGGACCTTTTGGCGGATTTTTATTTTGGCGGTTGTGCGATTTACAAAAAAAAAAAAAAAAGTGAAAGCAAAAGAAAAACAAATAAACGGAGAGAGGTGCCATAGTCTTATAGCTCATTTTAGTCCTAGTTCTAATTGGCATTCTTTAATTATGCGGCTGATTGCAGTGATTGCATTTCAGTTATATCATTATAAACAAAACTGTTTACATAATACAGGTTATTGTGTTGCTTCTGATGCAATTAAATTGGCTTGGGTACAAAGTAGCATGCCATAAACGTCGCTACACTCTGTTTCGCCTGGGTGTTTTACTTGGACTTCGTTCTACTTTGATACTATAATGGAAGGAATACATATCTCAATGATAGCATTTCCCCTTGATCAGCAGCTTAATTGGCCGCATTTTAATTTGGCGATTTTCTTCTTTTCGGCCAATATCGCCAAAATAAAGTGACCGCCAAATATAAGTGTTTTACAGTACCCCTCCCAACATTACCCCGAATATGTACATCAGTCCTGTGTTTTTCAGCTATAAGGGGGATTTTTCTCTCACATAACAATCCCAAATATCAAGATGCATCTTTTAAGATGCATCTAGATTTTTGGGATTGTTTTGGAAGGTTACAAAGTGGATCTAGATATTTACGATTGTTTTTTATAATTTGTTTTATAACCAAATAATTGTTCTAAAGGAGAAGGTGAACCAACAGCTACTTTACCTGCCACATAAACTTGTCCTCGTCTGACAACATATCTATAGGCTTCTTATCTTTTTCGTAAAGTTTATAAGCTTTATGCTGAAAACAGATAAAAAAACAGTGTTTAAAAGACATTTACATCTGGGCCCAGTTGTTCAAAGCATCGTTAGGCAAACAAGCTCGTTAAGATGTCAACTTGTTAAGTGTTTTATGACTTTATAGCCAAATACACTAATATTTTTTGTTGAAAATATGAGAAGGTTTTGCAATGCAAAAGCTTCTCACATTTTTTCAACAAAAAATATTGGCATATTTGAGCTATTAATGTTTGAAATTTTAACATCAGGTTAATTAACTACGTTGTTAGTTTTGAACAACTGGGCCCAACGTACGTAGGCATAATGCAGAAACTTTCAGGGCCCAGCTGTTCAAAGCCAACAACATCATTAGTTAACAATACATTATATTTTAAACTCAGCCAATTTTTGCCGAAAAAATGTGAGGAGCTTTTACTTTGAGGTATTATAGCATGTGACCAATATAATACTATATCTTTAGAACAAATATTTACATAATTTAATTTTTATTACAAACCTCTTTTTAGTTCTTTTAATGACAATTTCTTCAGTTTTGTGAAAATAAGCAAAGCCCAAATTGCACATGGGAGGAAACCTACTATATAAACCTTGGACAAACAAATACATGTGTGTTTTGGCAGGTTTCTTTTGAGAAATATACTCTAATTTGAAAGGTGGAGTGATAAGCACATTCATGTAAGGTTGACTGATGAGGAAGGGCGGCAGCTTGACAGATTAAGCTAGGCAGAAACCTTTTCAACTATAAACTGGGCTCCATTGCACACAGCCTTTCAGACTCAAAATGTCCTAATATGACTGAAATACTGTTGAAAAGGACGTAAATCCCAAGTCATCCATCTATCCATACCGACTGGTCACTTTCGAGGTCAAATATATGCCAGTTTAACCAGTCCAGCAACATACCTCTTGTTCATTAGGCAATATTGTTTGTAATATGTCTACAATTTCTATAGATAGCACCTTCAGGTCAATACTGAAAAAAAAAAACACACACAAAATTATGTGTGTTTAAATAAGTGTGGAAACACCTCCATGGCTTTCCGAAAATAAAAATAGCCGAAAATAAAAATAGCAGAGTTGCATTCCCTAAAACTGTACCATTCACCTTAAGCCAGGTCATTCCAGGCCCAGAGGTTATAAAACTTGAGTACATTCTAAAACTCAAAATAAAGCACACTGATTGGCTGCTTCTGAGCACATGCTCGGAAGCAGCCAATCAGTGTGCTTTATTTTGAGTTTGAGATTATTCTCAAGTTTTATAACCTCGAACCCTGGTCCATATGACCTATGTGTTGGTGGGATGTTAAACCCGAGTTCACTCACTCACCCCTATAATGCCCAAGGTAATTCTAAAGTTTCCTTGGGAAACACATAAACAGCAAAGATTCCAGTCAGTCAGCACAGTCACTAATTTTTGATACAATACAATCAACTCATGGTTTCCATTACAACTAAACTACAATGTCATTTATGGCTAAAGATCATTTAGTGCTCATCTGCCCTATATTCCTTTAGTTTATTGTCTCAGTATAACGGTAATCCCCCAACTTAAAGCTACATAAATATGGTACTAAACTTAAGTTTGTTTTCTAGCATTTTGACATATAAACATGTATCATATGATGTCACTGTTATTCAGTCGATAACGGTGTGTCATAAAAATCGTATGTCAGACCACACGTGAAAGAACACTTTGGTGCGTACATGTAACGTCATTGACATCATCCTTGTCAACATTGCGTTTTCCTATTGAAATGATCTTCATTTTGAAGGCGATACAATCCCATTTTAAAGGGTCATATGATAAATAGAACCTTACACTTGTGGTCATATGAAATGACCACTCGCTCGTGTAAGATCCTCTAAAAACAGAATCGGTAGTTTACTTACTTTGTAATAGCTCTAGTTATTTCATCATTACTTAATTCTATTTTTCTCCTAGTTATTGCTGAAAAAAAAGAGAATACAGACTTAATTGGCAATATATTTACCATCTCGGCTCAAATATTTGGACAATAAATTTACATAAGATACAATACTGGTCTTATCCTCACTCATGACTTTACTGAAGTAAAACAATTATTTCCAACCATACCTGAATAGCTTCCTTAATGTAACATTTTTCTTTAGCAAACAATTTGTTTCATGTAAACACAAAAGGGTTTGACAAACTGTTTTGCCATAGTTTCTTTTTATTTTTTGCTATAACTGTTACTCCCTATTCCTTTATCTCTATTTTTAGTATCTTCCTCGTCGTATTTCCTATTATATTATCCCAATGAGTACCAAGAGTTGAAACGACGTTGAACCAGCGTTGATTCGGCGTCATGACGCAGAACCAGCGTTGGTTGAAGGTTGTTTCTTAGATGTGTGCTCAATGGGTTAATATTGGCTGAACCACCTCTGTATTATTTTAGTAGTTACCTAATATGTCATGTTTGTATGACCTGAGTGAAATAAAAGTTCTGTCTGTCAGTCTATAAAAAAGAATCTTTGCACATATAAATGCAGTTTTAAACAAATTATTGAGCCATGACACGAGAAAACCAACAAAGTGGCTGTGCACCCAGTGAAGACCCAGATCAGCCTTGGCATCCACCAAGTCCGATCAGATGCTTCGCTAAGCGCTGAAAGGGTAGCTAAGGGTCTAAACTACCCCCCTGCCGACAGCGAAGACTGTGAGCAGACTGGGCAGATGCCCAGGCTGAGCTGAGTCTGCGCTGGGCGCACAACCACATTGTTGGTTTTGTCGTGTCACAGCTCATATAGTGTAAACAGGCCACTCACCAACATTTCTAATTCTGTTAGGTTCTAGTAATGAAATAGTCTCAGGCTTCTTGCGTTTCATTGTCTTTGGCGTCGTGTCACCACCCTTCAAGCCTAAGACACCAAGTTTGAATGTTTCTTCAAAGTTATTAAAGTCTATCACCTGCAATCAAAAACAGATCAATATTATTATCTTTTCCATCAAATGCTCAAAATGATAACAGATCAATGATTGATTGATTTGATGCTTAACGTCCACAGTAAACAACTATGGTCATGTAGGGACGGTCAGTTACCCTAACAACACTATTCCTGGGCAGGCTTAGACCTCCTAAGCGGTTAACCAGTACTATTAGTGCACATACTTACGCCAGTAACTGACAATTGCCCTTCTTGAATCAGTGGAAGGAGAAACTAAAGTATGTGGCCAGACCGGGTTTCGAACCCAGGACCTCTGACTTATGAACCAGGTGCACTACTGATTGCCCTATGCGGCCCGGCCATATAACAGACTCTCTCTTTTAATCATACAATCTTGAACATTAAAGTGAAAGGCTGTACTTCAGGGAAAGCAACTTTGCCATTTTCATTTTCCCCTCCCTTCTCAAATGGGAGTCAACTCTTAAAATAATCTGCGCCTGTAGGAACCCTTAAGATACATTTTCGAATGTATGACTACACTGCCATGTTTTAACACTTTTGCTGCCATGCTCGACTTTAGTCGAATTTACCAATCACAATTTACCTAGCCGCACGACTAATTTCGAAATTCACAATCCATTACAGTACAGTGTATTTGCTATACTGATATATGTAAAGAAGAGGAACAAGTCGTCCGGGCTTATTCTAACTTGACTTGAGATCGCAAGCTACATTTTGATATATAACGTGGAGCTTCTCTTTTATTTTCATTACGAAACCGGAAGTGAGACCGAAAACTTGTAGGGCTTATCAGAAACATGCTTGGCACTGAGCTATTGGTTTTTTGAGGGAGCTGGCAGCAAAAGTATTGTTGAGCCATTCAATCAATTCAAGGGCAATAACTCAAGCATTACTAAAGACATTCCAACAAAACTTGACCTCCACCATCAAGTTATGCTGATATACATTTACTTTAAGTTTCTAGAAATTCTGTTTACTTGTTACTTAGTCACCACTCCTGACAGATGGACATGAAAATTTTTTAAGTGTTCCAGATAAGAAGGGGTAACAGGGATAATTGAGGGATAATTTTGCATATTTCTCCATAAAAACATATTTTGTGACCCATCATTAGAACCGTCTCCCTGAGACGGTTCTAATGAGGGGTCACAACATATGTTTTCGTTGAGAAACAAGAAAAAATATCTTCAAATTATCCTCACTACCCCATTTGGTTTAAACAATATTTATTTCAACTCATTTACACACATAGCACATACAATAAATATACAGGAAAACAGGATCTGATAACAAGCGTTAACCACTTATACAATCATCTCCTGTACAATCATACAATCACAATACAGTCACTTATACAATCACTACCCCATTTATCTGGAGCTCTAAACTATATCCAAAGATAATAATAAACTAACAATGATATAAATACAAGGGAGATAAAAAACTCACATGATATAATTTTTCATCATCCAGGTCTGCAAACACTGTACCCTTCACCTGCTGAGGTTTCATGGGAGTCCAGTTTAACACAGGAAGACGATATTTGGTCTGGATTTTCTTTTTGATTGTCATTGCTGCAAATAAAATAATTTTACCATATAAATTCTAACTGTAATTGTCCTAAAAATGGAACAGTTTGGTTTTGCAATGCAGTAAGGCATCCAAATGGAAACAGTGTTTCTTGCATCCCAGATAAGGATATCCGTGTTTTTGCTAGGGATAAAAGTTCTTATCTTACCCTGGTTATCTGACCCATGGGTAGGATAAACAAAGAAAGTTTTTGCGTGACTTGGGTTTGCATTGGTTGTATTGGACGTCACATAACTTCGTCGCTAGGTGACGTCATAACCTCATAAATCACAACAGTTGCCAAAATGGTGGACGTCGCAACGCAGTGTCTAGAGGAATCTTTGATGTAATTAAAGCTTCAGCACTTAAAGATATGCAAGAAAAAGAATCTACCATGACTGTGAGGTACGGATATACAAATCTGTCCCTCGGGTCACTGTTTGGCATCACTAGGCAAGCCTTGTGATGCTAAACAGTGACCCTTGAGACAGATTTGTCTATCCGTACCTAACACTCATGGTAGATTCTTATAAAATCCTCATCAAACTGCTCCTAATCTGGGTCTGCACTTTTTGCTAAGACCTATCTATGCCATTACTTAGAATTTAGATGGTAGTTTTCAAACCTGAAAACAAAACAGAGTGAAATAGAAAGGCAAAAACTGTCTTCCATTAAAGCTCATTTTTGAAATTTAAGCTGAAACATGATGTACCAAATGTTTTACACTTCAAAATCTTCATATTATTATACACTTTAATAAGTTTCATGCAAAGTTCCTTTATCTTAAACACCTCTACAAGCAATAAGAAGCTGTTTAGAAAATTAAAACCACAGCCAACATTTTTTAAACAAGAGGGCCATGGTGGCCCTCAATCGCTCACCTGAGCATTAATCAGTTCACTGGCTCTGGTGAAGATTTATAAGAGTTTTTACCATACATGGGAATGGCGGCCACCTTGGTCATGTGACCAAGATCATTTGAAGAACTTTCAATCCTTTGACCCATGTGCAGGCTCCACATGAAATTTGAGTTTAGTCTGCCCGATGTTTGAAAATGTTTATGGATGGATGACAGAGGCAGCTAACACCAATACTGTAAGGCTCAGGTGAGCTGAAAATGGAAGAGTCGCTTCTCCGAAAAGTTCCTGTTCATGTTGAGTTCCTTCTCCGAAAAGTTCCCATTCATGTTGAGTTCCTTTGATGGGTTTGAACTAGACTGAACTAAGCAAAAACAGACGATAGAAGGGTAGCATCATTATCTCACTGTGGTGAAACTAATGTATTCCAAGGCGTTTGTGGCTGGCATCATTGCAATGTTAGTTCTGATTCTTGCAGCATAACTTAACTTAGATTTGACCTAGTGACCTAGCTTTTGACCCGACATGACCCAGTTTCGAACTTGACGTAGATTTTATGGAGATAAACATTCTGACAAAAGTTCATGAAGACTGGATCAAAAATAGCCATCAGAGGAGATGGCAAATCCCCCGACCGAAGACCCCCATGGGCCTTGGTAAAAAGGGTGCACTTCAAAACACATATTAGTAATATATTGTCGTTCTTTTATGCTTCTGATTGACATTAACTGTTAACAGATGCATGATTATCTAACACTCAGACTAAAACAGTATGCTTGACTGCTAAAAAGAGGTAATATCTCAAACAGCCACCATATACACAAATGTATAGCATACGATACATTCAACTTTCAAAATGTGTGAATAACTTCTAAAGTACAAGCCCTACAAATCTAATTTTGAGCTCTCTAGTAAGTGAATTTGGACAAAGAATCCAAATCTGGGAAAAAATTTTTTTTTTTTTGGGGGGGGGGGGGGGTCACGGGAATGTGGAGGGGTAAGAGAGAGTTAGGAACACTGGTAAGATATCACAGCATGATCATCAATATTCTAAAAGGTACACGGTTATTCAAATTCTGGAGCTGGCCAGGGTTATACAGTTATGGAGCAGAGACTCAAACAGCAGCTCAAACTACCAAAGGGAAATAATTCACTGAGTCTAAAAGCAAGAGTTATCATTCATGTATGAGACAAATTGTCATGACCTGTTCTGCATATCTGTGAAGTATCATGAAAATATTTCAAAAGGTATTCAAGCTATGGAGCGGACACCTAAAATCATCAAAGGGAAATAACTCCAAAAGTAAGAAAGCAAGAGTTGTCATTCTTATTCGCGACACATCATCATGACCTGTTCTACATATCTGTGAAGTATCATGAAAATATTCCAAAAGGTATTCAAGTTATAGAGCGGACACGAAATCAGACCTAAAACCATCAAGGGGAAATAACTCAAAAAGTAAGAAAGCAGGAGTTATCATTCTTGTTTGCGACACATGGTAATGACCTGTTCTACATATCTGTGAAGTATCATGAAAATATTCCAAAAGGTATTCAAGTTATAGAGCGGACACGAAATCATACCTAAAATGATCAAGGGGAAATAACTCAAAAAGTAAGAAAGCAAGAGTTGTCATTCTTTTTCGCGACACACCGCCATGACCTGTTCTACATATCTGTGAAGTATCATGAGAATATTCCAAAGGGTATTCTAGTTATAGAGCGGACACGAATCTGCCACAAAATCACACCTAAAACTATCAAGGGGAAATAACTCAAAAAGTAAGAAAGCAAGAGTTGTCATTCTTGTTCGCGACACATTGTCATGACCTGTTCTACATTTCTATGAAGTATCATGAAAATATTCCAAAGGGTATTCAAGTTACAGAGCGGACACGAATCTGCCAAAAAATCACCAAAGGGGAGATAATTCAAAAAGTACAATAGCAAGAGTTACCATTCTTGTACGCGACACATCGTCATGACCTGTTCTACATAACTGTGAAGTATCATGAAAATATTCCAAAGGGTATTCAAGATATAGAGCGGACAAGAAAGTGTTTACGGACGGACGGACAGACGGACGGACGGACGGACGGACGGACGGACGGACGGACGGACGCCAGGCTCATCGCTATATCCCCCGAACCTTTCGGTCGGGGGATAAAAATGTGCCCTCTAGGGTGTGCATAAAGTTTTTCTAAAATTTGACCTAGTGACCTAGTTTTTGACCTGAGATGAACCAGTTTCAAACTTGGCCTGGATATCGTGAGGATAAACATTCTGACAAAGGTCCATGAAGATTGGATCAAAACTGTGCCTTCTAGAGTGTACACAAGGTCATTCTTATATCTGACCTAGTGACGTGGTTTTTGACACGACATGAACTACTTTCAAACTTGGCCTAAATATTGTGATGATAAACATTCTGACAAAGTTTCAGAAAGATTGGATCAAAACTGTGTCCTCTAGAGTGTACACAAGATTTTTCTAAGATCTGACCTAGTTTTTGACCTTACATGACCCAGTTCCAAACTTGGCCTAGATATTGTGAGGATAAACATTCTGACAAAATTTCATTAGGTTGGGATCCAAACTGTGACCTCTAGAGCATACACAAGGTTTTCCTAATATTTGACCTAGTTTTTGACCCGACATGACCCAGTTTCAAACTTGGCCTGGATATTGTAAGAATAAACATTCTGACAAAGTTTCATTGAGATTGGGTCAAAACTGTGCCCTCTGGAGCTTATACAAGGTTTTCCTTATAATTGACCTAGTGACCTAGTTTTTGACCCGACATGACCCAGTTTCAAACTTGATTAGATTTCATAAAGATAAACATTCTGACAGAGTTTCATGAAGATTGGATCAAAACTGTGCCCTCTAGGATGTACACAAAGTTTTTCTAAGATTTGACCTAGTGACCTAGTTTTTGACCCGACCTGACTCAGTTTAATAGGGGGTTTAGATATATGGACAATAAACATTTTGACATAGTTTCATGAAGATTGGATCAAAACAATGCTTTCTAGTGTGTACGCAATGTTTTTCTAAGATTTGACCTAGTTTGACCTAGTGACCTAGTTTTTGACCGGACATGACCTCCTTTCAATCTTGGCCTAGAGTTAATGGAGATAAACATTCTGACAAAGTTTCATAAAGATTGGATCAAAACTGAGTCCTCTAGAGCGTACACAAGGTTTTTCTATGATTTCACCTAGTGACCTAGTTTTTGTTCTGACATGACCTAGTTTCTTATTAATACTACATATAATAAGGATAAACATTCTGACACAGTTTCATGATCTTTGGTTGAAAAACTGTGCCTTCTAGAGTGTACACAAAGTTTTTCTAAGATTTGACCTAGTGACCTAGTTTTTGACCCGACATGACCCAGTTTCGAACTTGGCCTAGAGTTTATGGAGATAAACATTCTGACAATGTTTCATAAAGCTTGGATCAAAACTGTGTCCTCTAGAGAGTACACAAGGTTTTTCTATGATTTGACCTAGTGGCCTAGTTTTTGACCCGACATGACCAAGTTCCAAATTTATCCTAGATAATATAAGGATAAACATTCTGACAAAGTTTCATGCACTTTGGATGAAACCTGTGCCTTCTAGAGTGTACACAATGTTTTTCTAAGATTTGACCTAGTGACCTAGTTTTTGACCCGACATGACCCAGTTTCGAACTTGGCCTAGAGTTTATGGAGATTAACATTCTGACAAAGTTTCATAAAGATTTGATCAAAACTGCGTCCTCTAGAGCGTACACAAGGTTTTTCTATGATTTGACCTAGTGACCTAGTTTTTGACCGGACGTGACCCAGTTTCAAACTTGTCCTAAATATTATGAGGATAAACATTCTGACAAAGTTTCATGAACTTTGGATGAAAACTGTGGGCTCTAGAGCGTACACAAGGTTTTTCTAAGACTTGACCTAGTGACCTAGTTTTTGACCCGACATGACCCAGTTTCGAACTTGGCCTAGATTTTATGGAGATAAACATTCTGACAAACTTTCAGAAAGATTGGATCAAAACTGTGCCCGCTAGAGTGTACACAAGCAAAAGTTGACGGAAGGACGTCCGGACGTCCGTCCACACGTACGACGGACGACGGACATCACGGTATCCCAAAAGCTCACCCTGAGCACTTCGTGCTCAGGTGAGCTAATAAAATGTACAAGTTGTGTCCAATGAAAAGAGACTTTTAGAAATTCAACTTTTCCAGTAGACACCACTCATTTATATTTCATAAACAGGCTAATGTAATAAGATAATACTTACCTCCAGCAGAGTTCATTCCCGGCCCTCCTGGTGGGGGAGGTGGTGGTGGAGCCCCTGCCCCAGGAACTGGTGGTGGTGGAGGTGGGGGTGCTGGGGCTGGAGGTGCGGGTGGTGGAGGAGGGGGTAGGGTCGCTGAAGCTGCTCCTGCTGCCGCTGATGCTGCACCACCTGGTCCTGAAATAGTAAACCATTTTTAGTTCTTATTTAAAGTGACTGTAAACACTTTCAGGGAAATGCAACTCTGTCATTTTCATTCTGCCACCCTTCCAAATCGGAGAAAACTCTAAAGGAGAGAATTTGCTCCACAAGGAGCAAATTCTTTCCTTTATGAGTTGACCCCTCTCCTTACAGGGATACCAATACTATACACAGGATTTTGACTTCTTTTGGAAAAATGGCTAAAATGCAAATGGAGGTGTGTCCATTAACCTTAGAAAGGAATTTTAACCCTGAAAGAACCCAAATGGCAGACGACAAAATTTATGCCTGCAAAATTTCAAAAAAATGTTTCGTCCCAGCTGAGTGATATTGAAAATTCAAAGACTAGAGGGCAAATGGTGTAGATCCAGAAAGCTCATTATTAGCAACCTCATCTGGATCTACGCTGATAAGATTGAAAATTCAACATTTTCATTTTTGGCACTTGAAGGATTAATGCACAATGGGACGTGGACGCAGACATAGATGCCAACAAAACTGTTTGCTTTACGAAAACCAATTGTATATATTTAGCTCAACGAAATCGTTAGTCAAAAATTTCACAAAGTTTTCCTGTAGATATACAGTTTTTTTAGGACAAAATGGCAGTGCTTTTGTGTACAATAATACAGTATGTTTGAAAATACAACATCTTCTTAACTACATTGCTAGTTTTGAATAACTGGGTCCAGATTAACCTACCATGGAAGCATATAATATGGTGTTACTACAATAATATATCCATACATTTTATAAATGCAATATATAAGGTCTATGAGAACTGATAATAAGAAAGCATGCTCTAAAGGTGAACGGGTATATTCTCAGAGGAAGCACTCTGTGATTTTCAATGTTGCCTTTCTTGTCAATGGGGTGGTCAACTCTCAGTGGAAAGAATTTGCTCCTCATGGAGCAAATTCTTTCTTTTAAGAGTAGATTCCATTCTCGAGGGACTTCATCGTCTAGTGAAGCAAACATGAATCATAGAAGTTGTCGGAAGAAGCCAATCAGTGTGCTTTATTTTGAGTTTGAGAATGCACTCAAGTTTTATAACCTCTGGGCCGGGACAACTTTGCTTACTCATGCTTCCTATTCTCGTAATTATCTTAATTTACAAAATACAATTCTTCAGACACTTTTAGGATACAAAGTCTAAACAAAACAAGTAAATTCATTGAATTTATATCCCCCGCCGAAATGGCTGGTTTGTTTATGGCTTATTTTCAGTTTGATGAAATTTTGTTCACTGGTTACTTAGTTCCGACTGAAGCTGTGGACTTTAAATCAAGGGGCAATAACCCATGTATAAGTGAGGCCATTCTAAACAACTTGCTTCAGCATCGTTTTGCTGTGATGATATATATTTATATCCAGTTTCAAGATATTTTATTCATTGGCAACTTAGTTATGGCTAATTAATGTATTTCAAATCAAATCAAGGGCAGTAACTCATGCATTACTGAGGCCATTATGATAAAACTTGACGTGCACTGTCATGTTATGATGATACATAATTGTTTTAAGTTTCGTGAAATTCCATTCATTGGTTATTTAGTTATGACTATATTTGTCTATTTTAAAGCAATTCAAGGGCATTAACTCATGCATTACTGAAGCAAGTCCAACAAAACTTAATGCATCACCCTGTTATAATAATACATATTTAGAGTAAGTTTCATAGAATTCCATTCATTGATTACTTAGTTATGGCTAAATTTGTTGATTATAAATTGATTCAAGGGCAATAACTCATGCACTACTTATGTCATTCTAACAAAACTTTATATGCACAACTGCTTAATGCTGATACACACTTATTTGAAGTTTCATGAAATTCTGATGATTGGTTACTTAGTTATGGCTCATTATATCATTCTGAAAGCAATTCAAGGGCAATATCTCAGGCACTACTGAATCCAGTGGGACAAAACTTCACGTGCATCAGCACCTTATAGTGATATACATTTATTTTAAGTTTCATGAAATTCCGTTCTACTGTTACTTAGTAATGGCTCCGGACGGAAGGACGGAAAGACGGACGGACGGACGGACAAGGACATAGACAAAACTAAAACAATTTCCTACAACTCCAAAAGTACAAAACTTTCCAATTTTATACCAATACTGTCATTTCATACAAATGGAAAGATCGTTCAGACTACATCAACTTTCATGCAGCCGTTTGTAATGAGTATATATGAGCTGTGACACAACAAAACCAACAAACTGACATTTGCACCATGCAAAGATTCAGATCAGCCTGAGCATCCACCCAGTCTGATCAGAGTCTTTGTTATGGGCTATGAGAGTAGCTAAAAGTCTAAGTCTTACCGTCAGATCCTACACTAGGAGATGACTATTATACAAGCATTGCGCTTACCATCAGATCCTACATTGATATGATTTGTATTTGTATAAATGTATGTAGTTTAACTGAATAAAATACTGTTTAAACCAAGAGTCTAAGCTACCTCCAAGCCAACAGCCAAGACTCTGATCAGACTGGGTGGATCCCCAGTCTGATCTGAATCTTTGCTTGGCACACATGCCACTTTGTTGGTTTTGTCAAGTTGCAGCTCATACAGATTTATTAAAAGCACATGCAGTTTATCAAACATGCACTTAAGGTGAATGATATACTTTCAGGGGCAGCATCTCTTCCATTTTTGCCTCCCTACTATATTGGAAATAGAATTTGCCCCCTATGAGCAAATAAGAAGCAAATTCTATCAAAGAAGTTCCTTTACAAGTAGACCACATATGCAAAGGTCTATTTTTTCCAGGGAAGCAAACAGGAAGTCATGATTATACTAATCATCAAATATTCTCTAATATTTACATTCTTTGTGTATTTACTGCAAAGTCCTATAGTAAACCACTGGAACGTAATGTAGTTTACATTCCAATAATTACATTGAGACACGCCACGTCAATGACGTCAAAATAAACAATGGTTCTCTACAACTCGATTGGACGTCAGCGACTTCATGACGTCATGCATGCTGCTCTGCTGTAAGCAGAAAAGCTGCGTGTACATGTTTTACTGCTTCAATTTTAGCACTTGTGTAAGCTTTTTCATGAAAGATTTGATTGAAATGAATGTAAATATAAGCAATGAACTTAATTTTTCTGATGTTTATTGAAGTGTAAACTACATTGGGTCACTAGCAAAGTTTACATGAACCCCTTCGGGGTTCATTCACTTTGCATGTGACCCAATGTAGTTTACACTTCGATAAACCTCAGAAAAATGAAATTCATTGCTTAAATAATTCCAACATCCTATTTTCAGCGCAGTTTCCAAACAAATGATTGGTTAACAACATATGCAGGTAAGATTTTATTCATCAATCAATCCTGTTGACACTGTATTCATATACAACTTTTTTTTTTCATACACAGCTTTTTTTTTTCCCAACTAGCTTTCTTGAAAAATCTGCACTTTTGGAACTTCTAGTAGAAAATCATTTAAAAGAACAACATTTGTAGTGAGATCACTTAAGCGAGTGTATGATGTTAGATGTGACATAATGTCAACATCATTTCAAACGTCAGTTGCTAAGGTCTTCAATAATTCAGTGCCCTCTGACAAGTGTTTATGTGAGAAACATTTACTATTTTGGAACATTTTTTTCTGACTTTAAGACATAGAAACAGATAATATTGGAATTATAAGGAATAAATTACCTTTTCGGGGAGTAAATCGATGTGTAAATGCTGGGGAATCACTCACAAACTAAACATAAAGCCCTCTGGGCTTTATTCAGTTTTGTGAGTGGTTCTCCAGTGTTTACACAGTGATAAAATCCCCAAAAAGGTAATTCACTCCTATATTATACAAAGCTACAGTAAATATATACAAAGCCATGCTGACACAGTACCAAGGTTACCAATATTTTTCTTTAAGTGCTCCAACTCCTGAAGCTTGGCGTCCAGTATCGTCAAGTTCTTCCGAGATTCCTCGTCTTTCTCGTTGATTATCTCTCGCAACTGGACTATCTCTGACTCATTTTGCCGTACGAGATTCTGAAAAGATTAAAATACACATAATCTGATGTGCGCTTACAACTACTATAAATGAAATATTGAACTACATTCAACCCTCTTTAAAATGGCACTCATTACAACAGCAAAATTCTAAATAACGTCTTTTTGAGGTGCACTGAATGGCTATATTGTTCTAAATATGTATTTATTACAACAGCAAATTCAGTTTAACAGCAAAACGTTCAGGAACAAATGCTATCATTGTAAAGAGGGTCCACTGTAAATCTAATAGAAGCCTTTTCATTTACAACAGTGATAATTTTATGACAGGGTAATATGCTCATTAAACACAGCTTCTTTGAAATTAAGGTCAATGGGTATACTTTCAGGGGACAATACCCTGCCATTTTTATTTTTGCCTTTCTTGTCAATAGGTGTCAACTCCGAAAGGAAAGAATTTGCTGCTTATCCTTTACAAGTTAGAAGGATTTCCTTGTCCAGTGGAACAAACAGGAAGTCAGAGAAGTTCTCCTGTGTAACAAAGGTAGAAAATCATGGAAGTGTACCTTTTCACCCTAAGAGAATAACTATAGAACACCCTTTTGGAAACCACTAATATTCATGTTTTTCAATCATTACATTACATTATGTCATTTGCTGTAAGAGTTCAGATAGCTAACTTATTCCATTATAAAGCATCCCAATTTTCAATCATTTGATGTCACACAACTGACACTTAATCTCAACCTGGTATCTTTGGAAACTCACTGTATTTGCTTTCAAAAATGTCTACTTCTAAATCATGAAGTTTTTGCACACTCTTCAAAAAGGTCTAACAAGGAATAACTAAATAAAATGATGGAAAATTATCTCTGAAATAGGCTCTCCTAACCTGTCAGCTCTGCTAAGCGGTTGTAAGCATGCTTGATCTTTTCATCCAAGGTATCCATAAAGGTATCTCAGCATGCTTAGAAATCATTCCTATGCTCTGCCCACTAAACCAGTACCTCCACACTTTCACAGCTAATAGATCTATGCATTATATTTACCATATGAATTGTACCACATGACATTAATGTATTGTTTAGTTGCTTAAACTTGTGTGTGTCATCTCATCGAATAAGATTTGCTCAATTCCCTGACCACTTTCCAAAATTCCCCAACTTTTCCATGACCTTAAAGAAAACTTGAATTTCCCTGACTTTTCCATGACAAAAGTCAGCCTGTATGCACACAACACTCATGCCAAAACTAGTCTGAACACATTCCTATTTTGATATTATCACATTTGAGCCGCGACACGAGAAAACCAACAATGTGGTTGTGCGCACAGCGCAGACTCAGATCAGCCTGGACATTCACCCAGTCTGATCAGACTCTTTGCTAAGCGCTTAAAGGGTAGCTGAGGGACTAAGCTACCTTCATGCGGAAAGCGAAGACTCTGATCTGACTGGGCGGATGCCCAGGCTGATCTGAGTCTGCGCTAGACGCACGACCACATTGTTGGTTTTCTCACGTCGCGGCTCATTTTATGATGTTCGCCAATCAGACAGCAATATGAGCATGTCTATCTTGCATATCAGTATGTCTCGTGTCATGGTTTGTCTATAGATTTGTCATACGTACTTGGATTTGTTCCTATCACCCAAAAAATAGACTATCCTGTTTGCCTATGTTCACAAATATGATGTTTCTACATATATGTGTGTATGTGCAATTACCATGCAACTCCGCAACCCAATGCAAATATCAAATAAAGTGTACCAATTTGGTTGCAATCTACTTTCGATAATACTTAAGTGCCAAAAATGAGGATAGTAAGTTTGCAAACAGTGTAGATCCAGATGAGCCACACCAGCTGGATCTATGCTGGTTGATTTGCAAACAGTGTAAATCCAGATGAGGCAGCTCATACTGAGCTAGCTGATCTGGACCTACGCTGTTTACCCTCTGATCTTTGAATTCTCAATGCAATGAAGCTGAGATGAAACTTTTTTTTTTAAATTTTGCAGACTTAACTTTGTCATCTGCTTTTTTGGCACTTTAAGGGATAACTTACATCTGTTAGCTTACAAAGCAATGACTGAAGTAACAAATTAAGCCATCAAATACTTAGGGGATAACTGTCTTGAAAATTGTCATTTGGGGAGGTAAATCATCGGTTTTATGGTCGGGAATTGCGTTTCATGGCGATGCGCTGTCGCCATTAAACACAATTCCAGACCATAAAACCGATGATTTACCTCCCCAAATGACAATTTTCAATACAGTTATCCCCATTCTAATGCACTTTTTTACATTTTCACCTTTCATAATGTACTAACTTGCACCCATTTCAAGCACTGTCAGCAATGTAAAATCAAAGTCAGCCAATGAGAAGCGACATTACTTGATGACGTCGGGTTTGCAACAGTATATCGCAGAATATACTGTCGCAAATTTTTGACGTTATCCAATCAGATGTCGCGTTATATTCATAAGTGCATTAGAATTAATGTCTGTTGCTAACAAATAATCTTGATTTATTAAAATCACTTAAGTAGGATATTTCTTCAGAAGAAAACATCTAGATCAGTCCATCTTAAACACTGAGCAGCCTCACAACTAACAGCCAAAACATAAACAAATGTCATCAAACATTCACCACTGGCAATTCCCCAGTCTACATCAACTGGTATAGTGGTTACTTTTGATGTTGCAATTACTTATGATATTGCTATTCAGAACTGTGCTCCTTCTTTCTTCATCTCTACATCTCTACCACCATGCAGTATAAATTTTGCATGGTTCATGTAAGTTAGTTCTTAGGGCTATTCCAGTAAAATCTATATGGGGGTGGAGGACGGCACTTCAGTTTTCACATAGCCTACGCAAAATAAAAATTTTCTACTGGTATGGCCTGGGGTTATTTTTTATTTCTTTCAGATATAACCAGCAGGGAAAAAAATTCTTAGCATTGACAACCCATGGGAAATTAAAAATAAATATTGAATCATTTATTCTAAAATAAAACTAAATGATTATTTAAAGCATTAAATGAATATACAGCATTTACATGTACTGTTTGCCAAAAAAATGAATAAACCTTCTTTATACTTAATTCCTGTTGTTTTGTTTATTTCGAAGGGAAAAAGAAAATTTCAGTGACTTTATATGGCTGTTTTAACCTTGTATGATAGATTTTCCAATCCATGAATGGTCTAATTTTTGACAATTCTGGCAGCTCTTCAAATACTAAGAATTTCAAAATCTAAAGGACAAAATCCCTATAAAATCACTGAAATTACTTTTCACTGTAATGGACAAATATCCATTAGATGGATTAATCGGTTTTACATCCCTTTCAACAGTATTTCAGCTCATTTTGACCCTATGGGAGGTATCTGTGTCCATGGAAATAGAGTTCTGGTCCGATCCGGCCCAAAACGCAAATATACTCATGTTTGATATGTTTCCAATACTTAAGGTCTATACGGTAAGCCTTTCACCGAGTTCAAAGGTACCGACGTTCTCACACCTGTTGGCTAACTGCCAGCTGTGACTGACTGACCTAAATTTAGTGGCCCCAAGTGAAACAGACTGAACAGCCGGCGCACCTGCACAGAATTTCCATTGTCAAATGAGTCTGGGCGGCTGAGCCGACTGATCGGAGATTTCATTGCCATAACACACTGTGAGGCTTTTTAATGTAGTATGGCTCATTTAACGCTTGATAGCCGTCGCGTGCAACAGATATCTTACGGTCTTGTGCATCTGCGCAGTCTGATCAGTCTACGTTATATCAACGCGTCAATATCATTTTGGGATGAACAGTCTACAACTGGCGACCAGTGCGGGTTACTCATTCTGATCAATACATACGTGATTACCGAGCGTAAAACCGGTAGTGCAATGGTTAAAGAGGGTAATCTTGTCTAATCCTGGATGTTGATTTCAGTTTCAGATCAAAGGACGCCGCCGTCTGACAAGTGCAGCTCAATGTGTCAGACTGAACCAGGGAATTGTAATCTTACAATTCCCTGACTGAATCGAGAGGCGGGAGAAGGTATCTTAACCCAGGCAAACGCTGATAGCAAAGACTCGTATCAGCCTGCGCAGTATTGATCATCTATAGTGCAGATTATATTTTCCTTTTGGTCCTTTGAGATCATGGAATATATTCTGAGAAGTCAGAAATGATCATACGTTTAGATTCATTTTCTAAACAAATTTGAAATATTTTGGTATTTTTCGACTTATATCAGTCTTTGAGACGACTGCCATGTTAAACCTGCAAATTTACTATTTTTTCCTCTGGCTCCTTGTGCCAGATTTAAAGGGTCACTGATGAGGCTTGAATAGCCGAAACCGCGGTATGGCCCAACTTCTTACTTATGAATGTTTTCTTTGCTCTTAAAGGATCTAATCTTTTATCATTATTTACTATCACTGCAGCTGGATGTTGTGCCGTGTGGCGGCCGTAAAAAGTCTCCCCGCACTCATCTATAGTGCAGATTATATTTTCCTTTTGGTCCTTTGAGATCATGGAATATATTCTGAGAAGTCAGAAATGATCATACGTTTAGATTCATTTTCTAAACAAATTTGAAATATTTTGGTATTTTTCGACTTATATCAGTCTTTGAGACGACTGCCATGTTAAACCTGCAAATTTACTGTTTTTTCCTCTGGCTCCTTGTGCCAGATTTAAAGGGTCACTGATGAGGCTTGAATAGCCGAAACCGCGGTATGGCCCAACTTCTTACTTATGAATGTTTTCTTTGCTCTTAAAGGATCTAATCTTTTATCATTATTGTAATGCGACTGACGTTTCCTTCTTGGGGTTATGATTGTCAACGTTTCCAAATAAAAGCGAATACTTCCGTGGAAGCTAATCAGGCTACGCTTGCTTCATAAGATACATTTTATGTGATGCGGCTCACCGTCCGCGGTGAGTATAAGTTGTTTCATCAATTGGTGTGCGTGAAAATCTGAAATGAAGACTAATTAGTCTCTGTTGACGAGGATTAATATACTGGGGTAGATTGTTCATCCGAACAGAGTTAACTGTCATCAGATTTTTCAAGTGCGCATACTAATCTGAGTCGTCTGTGTATAAACAAGCCGTTAGGTGCCTTTTATATAGCGCCGTCACAGCATAAATTCATGGTGAGATCGCTTCCACGCGTTTGGAATTGTGGGTGTGAAAATGTCCAAAACCCGCCTGCGCTGTCTTGTCCTTATATAGGTACCTATAGTTATGTTTTGTAAAACTTGAAGACGGCCAGATTTTGTTTTAGCATGCTACCAGTTGCCTCGGAACAAGACTGCGCTATGTAAAATTTACTGGAGAAAACCCAGGACAGGCATGGAGCTGACGAACGAAATCTCGAAGTCAGATCAAGGTTTTCCCGCGCGGAAGTTATGCAAGGAACAGAGGACCTTGAACGGACAAACAAGACTCGGATCAGCCTGCATATCATCTTGTCTTTGCGCATCAGTAATTCTATGGATTCAAAATAATAAATAGCCAAGACGTAGACTCTGAACAGTTTCTGAAGATGCGAAAGCTGTCAGAGACTTCATTGGTACATTCGGTGTCACAACATACTGATCGTAAGTGTAAACTTCAAAGACACCGCTAGACACTGACAATCGATCCGTGGCACGTGCAGTTTTGTCCAGGTGTGTCAGAAGAAAAGATACTTATTGCATATGCATAGAGAGCTGACATAGCTCAGCCTGCACATCCACGCAGTCTTATCGGAGGCTTCGAACGTACATGAAATCTGACGGAATCGAACAACGATCAGTCTGCGCTGATGTGCAACTTTGTACTTTGACGATACCCAATCGGACTGCACATGCAACATCAAACGTACCGATTTTTCCCCCAATGCGCTAATCAAGTCCGCCGTCACGACCGATCCGATCAAGGAGGCACATGAACGATAAAAAAAATTCAAAACAAACTTACCTTGATAGGCCACTGTACAAGGAAAAGTGTTAAACCAATTAGTAATTAGTGATCTAAGGATATAATTACCGGAGAGTTAAAAACAAACAAACAAACACGTTGTAAGTTTTTCTAATCTATTTTATTTCATCATTTGTATACAAATTAAGGTACCCAAGCTAATCTCTTTAATTGCGGGACGTGTTAAAATGCCTGAAGCACTGCCGACTGGAACAGATTTTGTGCTTGGATTTTCTAGAAATGGCGGGAGCATGATCGTAAAAATTGGGATACTGACAAAATCAATTAATTTACCAGCTTGTAAGTAATGGGACATCTCAGGGCTTCCACTAACTTTCAAAATTTGGAAGTCCAGATGTCCATGGTGTCAGATTTGGACGTATTGAGAAATTTTTTGGAAGTCCGAAGTTACCTCCCCCCCCCCCCCCCCCACCCGCCCCTCCCTCTCTCCCATACTGTAGCGTTCTACGAAGGGAAGCCTGGGCATTTGCGAAGTCTAATCAGAGTCATTGTTGTTCATTTGTGAACAATACGCAAGTCCTGAGCACTCTAACTACTGAATACGCGAAGTTATAATGGTTGCACTGTCTGCTATTGCATAATATTCCCTTTCATTGCCGCCGAAAGGGCCGCGTTGGAAATACGGTGACTTACGGAACGTATAATGGCACGGTTCCACCAAATAACTCGGTTGTCGCTAGGTCGATGTTCATTATTATTCATGTTAGATGCGAACAAGAAAGACCTGTCTGACTGCTTAGGCTGATACGATTGTTAGTTATCGGTGTGTGTACTAGGTACCTTTAGCCGTCTCACGGTTAAAATGACACTGTGTACGGCTCGTGTATATACTCGCAGCGGCGTCTTTGATCTTTACATCAAAGAGAAAACGTGCTTGACCCATAAACGAGCAGGAACTACCGTTAGTATTATACCGAATATATAATCGCGTGGACCCTGATCAGAATGCGCCATTTCTGTGCATTCTGTACGGCATTATTTTCGCACTGGGTTGCATGACGATATGACTAGGTGATGATAAAACTAGGAAATCGGTGAAATGGATGTTTCAGTATTCGTATTTTAATAGTAATATTAATCAACACAGTGTATATTACCAGAGCGTAGATCATAACACGTCGGAAATAGCGACTATTAATATTAACAGTGTATCTTCGCTTTGAATCAACACTTTTCGCGGAAGAAAAACTCCATTGACGACAGTATGGATCGTGACAAGACCTTCCGTTGTAAGGGCAAGCGTTAATATGAATGTGCTTGAAGCTTCAGTATTCGTGTGTTATGGATACAGTCACAAACTTTTGAAGTCGGCATAACCGCCTCACACATACAAGTCAGTTACATTCTCGCGATCGTAAAAAATTCATCCAAAAGCTAAGCCATCGTGATTTGATAAGTTGTTTTGCAGACTGCCGTACGAGGTTGAATCTACGAGTGGGCGTTATTTTAATAATCGATTTTGACAGGTAGGTGGTCCGACATGTGTGTTACCTGGATCAGTGCTCTATACAGACAATCTCAATTGGCCCGTAGGCGGTTTTTTCGTCTGGCTGACACCTGCGTTAATCCGATTAATTATGACACGTGCTAGAATTTTAAAGACAGTGGCGATATTTTATACGTCGGGACAAGATCTAACGGCCTTATGTGACAATTATCGGGCTTATGCCAGACGCCAGAGGTCCCATTTCTCGACGTACGGGAGCAAATCCTGGGCGTAATATACGGCCATACGCCCGTTAACGGAAGCCCTGGGTCACAGCTGCAAAAGTAATTAATTTTTGGCGTCCCAAAACATAGAATTATTATGGTAACCATAAAAATCTAGGATTAAACTTTTGTTTATACCTCAAAGGTCGCCACTAAAATTTCCGGTGGTGAGTTTTGAGCACTGGTGCGGGTGGTGGGTTTCATACCCGATCGGGAAATAGTGGTACCGCCGGTAACGGCTAGTGGTCCAGGTTTTAGTACCGGAAACGGAGTTTCAAAATGGCCGGTCGTTTCTAAAATGCGATGTCTTCGGTAATTTTATCGGATTTTAATGGATTTTCCTTTGTGTCTGCACAATTATCGGACTAGAAAGAGTAAAAATGATCCAACCTCTTGGTGTTTGACAACCTACGACAAATAATTATTATTTTAAAACACAGCCTATGAGAGATTACCAATTTTCAATGACCCAGCCAACAGTTATTTTTTTTCTCTCCAACACCAGCCTACGGAACATAAAAAATAGCCTTGCCGTCCGCCACCACCATATAGATTTTAATGGAATAGCCCTTATAGCTAACAACGTAAGAATCAGAATTCCGTGTTTTAGCAGGAGGCAACAAGGACTTCTGATTGTCTGTGCGAAATTGATTCTCTTTTTTAATTTATTTATTCTTTTTTTAGTTTTTGCTGTTGCTATTTTTTGCCTTTTATGGGTGCACTTCATGTACATGTATCCTTTGTTAAGTTATATATGATTTGCAAATAAACTCGAGTGGAGTTGAGCTGAGCTTACGGCATTTACTTTAAGTATTTGGAAAGCTTATCTGATTGAAGAGCTTAAATACAGATACTGCTCCTTTAAGGGAGCATTCTGATCTGAGTCTACACTGTTTGCCACCATATGCATCTTTCAGATGCATTACAGCATTGTAAAACGAACTGGTCCATTCTGAGGACAATTATGGCAATTATTTTAAATGTCCCAATTTAATTTTTACTGTACTTATGATGAAGCTAGATCTATATAATGAAACAGGTGCCACATACAGAAGCAAAGCAGAAGCAAAAGCCTAGAAAACCTGAAGTGAGAGACTGTTGGCCTAAAATGTACTATATCAATCCTAATCAATGCCCATGCCTTTCTCAGGAAAATATAAAGCGGACAATTAAGGTGAATTTGTAATGTAAACATTAACTAGAAAGTGGCTAATCCATATTGGTTCTCAAATCTGATACTACTAAAATTCCAGTGAACATAATGCCAATTTTATCATTATAAGCCACCTCATTTAGACCTACACTGTATTCCCTCTAGTCTTTAAATTCTAGATATAACAAAAATTCTGAAATTTTGAAGACGCAAATTTTGTTGTCTGTTTATCTGCGGCTTATGGATAAATAAATGTCCAAGTAGGTTATTGTTGGGCATTTATTTGGATTACTATGGTAAGTGGTGTTTCCCTTTTTGGGTCCTTCTACTCTTAGGAGTCTTTCTTACCTTCAAATCATCACACTCTGTATTGGCATCAGATAACTGCTTCTCTAACTCAACTGAAATATACAATCATAGTATCTGAAGTAAATGAAGCATGAAATTATATGAACCTGTCATCAGTGTCCATGCATGTGGGACTGTGAAACCATTCCCAAGGGATCATAATTTCAACCATGAATGTAATCCTCCCTGTCAAGCTGGGATGAGACCTGCAATGTCTCCGGATGAAATTCTGACCCCAAGGGTGAGATTTACCTATCAAATAAGGACTGGCTCATATTATTTACTTATATTACATTCTTAAAGAAGAAATCCAAGGATTTCTTGTCAATATAAATATGCTATTTTCCAATTCTGTATGAGGAGCTATTTCCACAAGGGAAGTAAATCCCAGTAGATTGATTACCTTCCCGATAACATTCGGAGACTAGTTTTTAATGTATGACTGCGTACTGGCTTTTAGAAGTACTTTTCTAAGCTCTTTCTTTCCCCTGCAGTTGTAGCTATAAAACATTGCTAGAGTTACCTTTTATGATCTTGAGATATGACAACAGATGCTAAATAAACCTATAACAAACTTTGATGTGTATCTATGGCCTGTGGACATGAATGATTTTACGAAAATGCCATTTTATGTGGAAATGCATTGCATTTATCAATACACGCTCCACAACACGCAATAAGAAACGTATCATCCAGCTCATGAAAGACTTTCATCGAGGGAGCCTTGGATCGTCCGGACCAGTAGCCTGATACAGGCATGATACAGTTTCCAATGGTCAGTAAATTATTCTTATCATAACAAATATTGGCCTGTTCAAAAAACAAAATGGCAGTCAAAGCAATTCAGTTTTCATGTATCTTTTGGCGCTATTGTGTAAAGGCTCTCAGACACACTTGAAAACATAAAAACAGATGGAAATATTCTTTAAATCTTAAGGCATATAAATGTAATATACAGTTTACTTAAGCGTCCCATTTAAGATAAGGGATTTATAAACCTTGGGAGGTTTGAAGATCTGATAAAGAAACTTGTCCTTCAGACTCGTTTCTTTATTGGATCTTCAAACATCCCTTGGTTTATAAATCCCATATCTTAAATGGGATGATTGATAAACTCTATTTAGCAAGCTGGCTTAAGCTTAAAGACTGGTAAAAGTTAAACCCTGACAGTGATCTGAAGAGTTTGGAGCTGACCAAAGAGTTTATCAGGTCTAAAAATGGCTATAAACACTGTTTGCACGTTGAAAATAGCAGGCAAAGACAACCTGTTCACTTTTCTTTCTTACAGAAGACAAAACACAATGCACCTTGGCCTCTTATGTCATAAGCATCAAGTAGCTAAAGATTTTCTCACTTGTTTTGATCATGGCTTCCTCTTCAACTTCTATTAATCTCTCATTTACCTGAAAAGAACATCTCTTATTAATATTGCAAATATGGTGAATCAGGTCAAAAATTTGCAGTCTGAGGAATTCATCCTTGAATTCCTATGAGGTGATTTATTTGCGAAGTCTTGGATAGTCAACCCTCTTTTTAAAGGCACTCATTACAACAGCAAAATTCTTTATATCATCATTTTGATATGCATTGAATAGCTATATTGCTCTAAATATGTGTTCTTTACAACAGCAAATTCAGTTTAACATCAAAATGTTTTGGAACAAATGCTGTCGTTGTAAAGAGAGTCCACTGTACAAGTATTTCCACACTATATCAGTGTTTCTTTGCTACTGTTCTTTATTCAAGAGAACTGTTAGCATCTTCATATTAAACACATATTAAAGAAACTCTAGTAGAAGTTGCAAATAATACAATCAGGGATGATGCTCATCAATTGTATCATGATGGTATCACTTGTAAATGCTTACTTCTGTTGACAACAAAATACTTTGTGAGAAAACAGTGCATATTATGGCTTTTCTCTAGTTTTCCATGTTAGAATCTAATGATTTCCAAAATCTAAATTATCAGGAATTGTTCAGTAGATGTAAAATTAACTTCACTGCTGCTTTGTTCCTTAAGGAGTAATATTTTTCTTTTCAGAATTGACTCCTATTGAGTTGTTGTGTTATTGTTTAACTTCAATGGTAAACAGCTATGGTCATGTCGGGACGGTCAGTTAACCTAACCACACTGTTCCTGGACAGGCTTAGACCTCCTAAGCGGTTCACCAGTACTAAGTGCACATATTTTCATCAGTAACTGACAACTACCCTTCTTGAATCAACAGAAGGGGAAATGAAAGTAAGTGGCCGGTCCGGGTATGGAACCCAGGACCTCTGGCTTACAAGTCAGGTGCCCTACCGACTAAGCTATGCAGGACTCCTATTGAGAAGGGAGGCTTTCAGCAATGACAATGGTGTAGATGCTTCCCCTGAAAGTGTATCCATTCACCTGAAAGACACATTTTGGATTACATAACACCCTCATGACAGATTGAGCCCTGACACAACAAAACCAACAGAGTGGCATTTGCGCCACGCAAAGGCTCAGATCAGCCTGGGCATACACCCAGTCTGATTCCAATCTTTGTCGAAATGGAGGTAGCTTAGTCTTAGCTACCTTTTAAGCACACAGCGAAGACTCTGATCAGACTGGGCAGATGCCAAGGCTGATCTGAGTCTTCACTGGGCACACATTACTTTGTTGGTTTTGTCATGTCGCGGCTCAGATTATTGGAATATGGTGATTTGAGATAAGAAATCAGTAAGGGTCCTTAAAAGAACCTCTTTTTTCATTCAGGTAGAGGCTACAGTGAAGGGATTCTATGTCAATCATACCGCTTAGACACGAGAATCCTTTGATAAAAGAAAAATTTAAAAGAGTATGTTTATTGGAGGTGATGAGGGCCACCCTTCTCATATAGGCTGAAAATTGTGTCTTAAAGATCTATCCTTATCTTATACATACTGACATCAGCTCTATTTAAACTTACTTGTGATAATTCATCTTCCAATTCAGCAGCTTTTTCTAATGCCTCTGTTTTTGTTTCTGAATCTTCTAATAATGCAGCGACATCTATCATGTTGTCCAGGTACGCATGTACTTGTACTGACAGACGATCACTCTCTGTGTGACGTAATTTCTGCAAGAAGTAACATCTTTGAGTTCTCTTATCATAATTATTTTTCCACTGCACACATATATATTACAAGTGAATAGGAACACAATTTTGATAATGTTCAAAATGAGGAAATTGCACTTACTAGTATATGAATCCATTGGAGCTGTGTCTTTCTTGTCTGCCTACAGAGCTCTAGATAAGAGGGAGTATGATGATAATTAAGGATAATTTTTCTTATTTCTCGTCGAAACGATATGTTGTGACCCCTCATCTGAACCGTCTCGTCGAGACGGTTCAGATGAGGGGTCACAACATATCTTTTTATGCAGAATTAACAAAAACTAGAAAATGTGTTTATGAAACACTATGCCCCCAACCATATGCTTGCCTCTAAAGAAGGTTCATCCAATAATGCTTGTACCTTTGTACCATAGGCTTCAATGCACTACGTCGAAAAAGGGGCTTAACTCAGTGAAATATTCACGATTTTTTTTCGAAAGTTAATCAGGTCATCTACACCTTGGGCAATATCTTCCTGCAAAAAATCATGAACCTAGCGTCAGGGGTTCTCCAGATAGTTTGTTCACAAGGTTCCATAGGCTAACAATGCATTAAGTTGAAAAAGGGGCATAACTCAATCATAAATTTTCAATTTTTTTTCAAAAGTTAACCAGGTCATCTACACCTTAGGCAGTATCTTCCTGCAAAAAAATCATGCTCCTAGCATCAGGGGTTCTTGAGATATTTTGTCCACAAGGTTCCAAAGGCTTACAATGCACTAAGTCAAAAAAGGGCATAACTCGGTCAAAAATTCACGATTTTTTTTTCAAAAGTTAATCAGGTCATCTACACCTTGGGCAATGTCTTCCTGCACAATTACATGATCCTAGCATCAGGGGTTCTCCAGATATTTTGTTCACAAGGTTCCATAGGCTAACAATGCATTAAGTTGAAAAAGGGGCATAACTCAATCATAAATTCACTATTTTTTTTCAAAAGTTAATCAGGTCATCTACACCTTAGGCAGCATCTTCCTGCAAAAAATCATGTTCCTAGCATCAGGGGTTCTTGAGATATTTTGTTCACAAGGTTCCATAGGCTTACAATGCACCTAGTTAAAAAAGGGCATAACTCGGTCAAAAATTCACGATTTTTTTTTCAAAAGTTAATCAGGTCATCTACACCTTGGGCAATGTCTTCCTGCACAATTACATGATCCTAGCATCAGGGGTTCTCCAGATATTTTGTTCACAAGGTTCCATAGGCTAACAATGCATTAAGTTGAAAAAGGGGCATAACTCAATCATAAATTCACTATTTTTTTTCAAAAGTTAATCAGGTCATCTACACCTTAGGCAGCATCTTCCTGCAAAAAATCATGCTCCTAGCATCAGGGGTTCTTGAGATATTTTGTTCACAAGGTTCCATAGGCTTACAATGCACTAAGTCAAAAAAGGGGCATAACTCGGTCAAAAATTCACGATTTTTTTCCAAAAGTTAAACAGGTCATCTACACCTTGGGCAATGTCTTCCTGCAAAATTACATGATCCTAGCATCAGGGGTTCTTGAGATATTTTGTTCACAAGGTTCCATAGACCAAGTTGAAAAAGGGGCATAACTCTGTAAATACATGACCGGGGAAAAAAAGAAAAAATACGGGTCTACTTATTTTTCATGTACATGCCACATATAAAATTTCAAGATCCTAGCATAAGCGGTTCTTGAGTTTCCCACCTGCCAAAAAGTGTTACGGACGGACAGACGGATGGACGAACGGACGGACGGACGGACGGACAGACGGACTCACGGACGGACGGACAGGCCCAAACCAATATGCCCCCTCAACTTCTCCGAAGTTGGGGGCATAATTATCCCTAATTATCATCATGTACTCCCTCTTATCTAGAGCTCTGGCCTACTGTCACAAAACAAAGCTAAACAGAAAACTTGACACAAAATTTTCACCACTGTTGACTATGCCAAGGCCAACACCAGAAAAGTAATACCAACCTCTTTAATTATGCTAGTTGCAAGCGACAAAAATAAAGAAAATGCAACAGGAATTTTAGTTTTAAAACTGTAAAACATGACTTATTTGCAAATGTAATGGAGCTGCAGAGTAAAGCAAGCTGATCCAAACTGGATTTTTTTTACATTTGCAAATATTTTCTTTGTGTGGCTTAACTTCTTGAATCTACTGTTTTTATGGGAAGACCTTATATTGACTTTCTGTACAGACTAATGAACTATTTCCTATAAATTTATCATGATTTCCATTAATAAAATTTATATAAAGATTTACAAATGAAGGATCAGCTGAGGGCCTGGCTTAGTGGACTGAGTGTTCACCTTGCACGTCTGATCAATTTCTTCAATTCAACAGACCTGAAAATCGAGTCAGTGACTACAATGTCACCAGTCATGAAAATGTGTCTGTAATTGTTTCGTATCCCGGGACTGTGACCTTGCTAAGCAAGCAGGACTGGACAAACAAAAAACAAATCAATGGTCAAAATTATCAGTTCATATACTTACAGCTAAATAGTCATCTAGGCCAATAATTGAAAACTCATGTTGTAAGTGTACCCGAAAGTTCATGTTCTCGACCGAATGTACCACAATATTAACAAACTGCATACAAGCAACCTGTGAATGTAAAGAGACATGTCCTGTAACACAATGCACCATAAAAATTCTACAACTTGGAACTGATAGATCTGAGCACACAGTGCAGACACAGATCAGCCTAATGAGGGCCTAGACTGTTTGCCATTCCATATGCATCATTTGGACATTTACAAGTCCAGATTCACTGGGTGAGCAAACTCTGGATGCACAAATAAGCCTCAACACGAGAAAACCAACAAAGTGGCTGTGCACACAGCACAGACTCAGAACAGCCTTGGCATCTGCCCAGTCTGATCAGAGTCTTTGCAGTGCACTTAAGGGTAGCTAAGGGTTTAAGCTACCTCCATGTGGACAGTGATGCCCAGGCTGATCTGAGTCTGAGAACTGGGCGCACAACCACTTCTTGGTTTTCTTGTGTCGCGGCAAAAATCTACTGGCTTACACAATAAAATATACATGTACTGCTAATATTTAACCTTAGAATCAACAAATACTTTGTCGAAAATTTTGCAACACTCTAATGATTCCTGAGATAGAAGACTTGTGAGATTTTATGGTGCCAAATGCCTATAGTATAAGCTGAAATGCACAAAAAATTCTTTATCTGATTCTTTACTCACAGTATAAATCCACTTGCCACTAGCCAAAACACTTCCATTAGACAGCATTAAATGGGTTTAGACATGTAAGAATAATAACTGCACTTTGTCATTACCAAAATAGCTGATAAGTGCATGAAGGATGGATGGACAACTTGCAATTTTACATCCTTTTCAACAGTAATTTTTCAACCATATTCGGCCAATGGGAGGGTGATAATGAAAGACTTGTGCCATGGAACCCTGTTTACAATTGAAAAGATTTCAGCCTCCAGCAGGAATCAAACCAGAGGCCACTAGATCAGCAGGATAGCGTTTAACCCTCTGAGCTACTGGTGCTCCTCGATAATTACATTAGATACCCCGTGACCTATGATAAGGTGTACTTAGCACCATATAACTACAATATATGAGGACTTTAAGCCTGGAAGTTTTTAATTTCAGCAAGTCAAAATGACACTTTTTCCAGAACAAAAAGAAGCAGATGATGTTTATAACTGCATTCATTAATACAGCCTTTTCAAACATACTTTTTACTAGTATCTCGTTTCCATGAGAAATTTGCTTTTACTGGAAAAGAAAACAATCCTTACCATGAAGTCTATATGGAATTCTTCATAGTTCTTGAAATAGTCCATCAGTGTTTCAAACCGATGTCTCTCTGCACATACCTGGTGAAATAAAAATAGTTGTTACTATTCACAAACAAAATGCCTTGCCTGTCTTATACTAAGTAGCAGTATTTTAAAAGTGAACAGTTGCACCTCCATGGGAGAGTAACCTAACATCCCAATGTCTGGTGCCCTTCTCACAGAGGTTCTTTCATTGCTTAACCCATTCCATTCAGGATACCCTTTCAGGGATATCTGGGCAAAAAGTTTGGATCAAGATCAGGCCCCACAAACAAACGTGGGGCCTGATCTGAGATCCAAACTGTTTGCTGCCTTGACATCATTTCTACAAGTGTTAGTTAGACCAATATTGTCAAAATATTCTTGATTTTTGATGCAGATGACAATTTCAGCAGACGACAAAAGATACCCAGAATGCAATGGGTTAATTCTTGTTCTGATGGAGAAGAGTAAATGTCCATTAATACAAAACATTTAATACATGGTTTATGGTCAAATATCTATCACTTACCGTAATCGCCCTAGTTAGTGCACATACCCCTATAAGCGCACATTATGGTAAATGATGAGGCATATGACTATAAGCGCACATATTCTTACTGGTTTCATCCTTTTTTGCTAGTTTATGAGAGCTGAAAAATGCTACAGAATCTCTCATTTTCATTTGTAAAGCTTTTCTATCCTTCTATGACCATAAGCAGCTTTTCTCCCATAATTAACCTTTAAATTTGTTTCCTTCGACACATAATAAAACATTGAAATGTGCGCTTATAAGAAAGAAAACTTACTACAAGTATTTGTTGCCATTTTGAAAAAGTTAAGCTCACAGGGTGGTAAAAGGGTCGATTACGGTAAGTGTATGTCAAAACTCTTTAAATTGTTTTGAAACTGTCACTGGCAAACTGTTTAATCTTAATGTAAATTGAACAGTGACAGCTACCTTATTTCCTTGGTTGTGAGATGGGATTCTTCCCCTTCCAAAACGATCACAAAAATCTAGATCCCTCTCGTAAGATGGATCTAGATCTTTGGCACTGTTTTGGAAGAGAAAAAACGAATGAATGGCTGAATGAATTGTGAATAAGTACGGCATAAGGGAGGAGCACAGTGCCGAAACACTGCCATATCAAGAAATCATCAAAGTCAATGCGACGTCATCACATTGCATCAGCACTAACACACATTTTCAATGGTGATGCTGCATGCATCAATGGTGACACAATCTTCTTTTGAAACTGAGTGCTCTGTTTTGGGGAAACTTAGAACATGCTCATAAATCCCACAAAATAAGAACGCACGAAAAATGTAATTTACAGTGCCAGAAAACAGCATTGTAAGGACTGATGCTTCAATTATATCATACAAATAAAGTAATACGCGTCATCATTGTCTCTTGTTGGTTGTATACTCTGCTTATATATGCACAATTAGTTCCTTTAATGTTAACACAGACCCTGGTGTTCATTGCTTTGAAATTCATATTTATTGCTTTATTTTACGAGAAAATAATTGATATTATCAATTATTTTCTCGTAAAATAAGGCAATAAATATGCTTAAAGCATTCTGGGCCCAGTTGTTCAAAGCACTGTTGGAAAAATAAAGTTGTTAGTCAAAGTTTCATTAAACCTATTACAAATAGAATCGAGTATATGTTTTGCTGAAAAAATATGAGGAGCTATTTTTTTCGGCAGAAAAAATGGCAGCGTTTTGGGGTATGATATATTTGAAAATGAAATGTCATTAGATTTGAACAACCGAGACCAGAGCATTAACTTCAGTTTAGCTGTAACAGCTGCAGTTTATTTGTATGAATCTTTCCAACTGGTTAGCTCAGTGGGTTAATTGCTAGCCTGATAATCTTGGGGTCCAGCTATAATACAGTCAACCTTCTTTACAACGGCACTCATTACAACAGTAAAATTCTTGTAAATGTCATTTTGGTTTGCACAAAATGGCTTTATTGTTCTAAATATGCATTCTTTATAACAGCAAATTCAGTTTAACGTCATTTTTTTTTTCGGAACAAATGTCGTCGTTGTAAAGAGGGTCCACTGTACCACCTGGAAGCAGAAATCTTTTCAAATGTAAAGGGGCTCCATTGCTCACAACCTTTCATTATCACTCTTCAATCATCCTGATATATTGCCTGAAATACTGTTGAAAGGGAAGTAAAATCTCAAGTCATCCATCCATCAAACTGAGTCTTTGCATTGTTTGCAGTTGCATTTATCAAAGAAAGAAATAAATAGCATTTGCATTGGGACTGAAGAAAATGTTTTCATGGGAATAGTGAAGACTCAGATCAACCTTGTCTGATTGGTCTCATTTTTCAGTGTATTTCACCAAATCCAGAACGATTATGTGAACAGGGACAGGTCTGATCAGACAGTGCAAATGCATATATGTACTCATAAAAGTTCCAAGTATTGGGACAGATAGGTCTGAGCTTCCAAATATTGAGACATGTAAGTCTGAGCAAACAGTGCAGACCCAAGTCAGACTGCCCCTAGAGACTGCTCCTAGGAGCAGTCTGATCAGGGTCCACACTGTTTGACATTACATCTGCATCTTTTCGACACATTATCCATTGTAAACTGTTCCATTTTTAGGACAATTATGGTAATTAGTTTAGGTGTCCCAATCTTTTTTATAAAATTTAACAGTACTGAGTGTTCACTGTTCATTCATGAAATAAGTTTCATTTTCTCATGGCATGGCTCAATTATCTGAGTAATAAGCTGAAAGATTAGCAAATATTACCAAACATGTATCTTACGTCATCTGGATACTGCGGATAGTCACGAAACTGAAACCAACACTAAGCTATATAGCCTTCATTCACCAACTTTGTCGTTTACTTTCAATATAACAGACTTCATGAGAATACTAGACCTGTCTGCATACGGGATAGCTCACCAGACAGCGCCTTGCCCATCACATAAAAAACTTTATCGTAAAACTTTAAAGTGTGACATCCACCCCAACAGCAATGCCAACGCCAGCGCCGACGTCAAGTTGACAACAATAGCTCCCTGTACTTCCATACAGGTGAGCTAACAAACTGAGATCACTGAAAACTCTATTAGACAGAACTCTAGATAAGAGGGAGTATTTGATGATAATTAAGGATAATTTTTCATATTTTTCATCAAAACCATATGTTGTGACCCCTCATCTGAACCGTCTCGTCTAGACGATTCAGATAAGGGGTCACAACATATGTTTTCATGCATAATTAACAAAAATTATCCCTAATTATCACAAAATACTCTCTCTTATCTAGAGCTCTGATTAGACACTTCAGATATACAATTAGATATATACCTTTGGTATTTATATATGCCACTTCACTCTTTGGCAAAACCGATGTAATGATACATAGGAATCTTACTGATATAAACACACAGGAGCTGTACCTAGCCAGAAGACTGGTGCAACCTGATTCACAAAGCCAATGAAATTCATGCTCTTTTAACAAACTGTATCTACATGTACCTTCAGATCTGAAAGTTATCTTGTGCACAGTAACATACCATTTTCACGGTACAGTCAATCTGCAAACTTGCCAAAACGTCATCAGACATTTCCATAACTTGTCTGAAATGTTTGGCAGTCTGACATTTTTTGGGAAGACTGGTATGCCCAATGTGCAGTCCAGTCAGAGCATGGGCTTTTTTATGATCTACATTAACCAATTCTTGTCTGCCTGGGACAAACTGTGCAAGCTTTGAAAGTCTGTAACTGTATGCACACCATTCACACTATATACAGTTTGCATGCCCCTAGGCAAGTAAGAAAAATATTTTCATGATGCAACTAGAATCGAAGGCTATGATGAACAACATTTTACCTCTTTGAAGTTGTCGAAAGCGGATAAAATAATCTCGTGACCACCACTCACTAGACAGACAGCCGCCAGCAGCTCTAGTACTAGTGCTTTTGTTCTGGAAATATCAAACAGAGATCAAACAAGTGAGTGGGTGAACTTGAGTTTACTGTCCCACCAACACATAGGTCATACAGAGATGGGACCTTGGTTTAAGGTTTCATCTGAAAGACCAGAGAAGCTGGGGATCTCATCTTAAGATTATATATTCAAAGATAATTTTTCTTTTTTCTCAAGGAAAAAACATGTTGTGACCCCTCATTAGAAGTGTCTTATCTGGACACTGCAGTATTAATCGAGACACTGATAAATCATTTTTCTACTTCCTATTTCATATGCACTGTTTAAATTCTGAAGATGTTATAAACTTAATAAAGATAAAGATAAAGCTAAAGAAGCTTTATTTAACGTTGCATATTAGAACAGACAACATAAGCTCTGTAGAGCTTTTACTGCAACAAACAAGGTATCCAGTAACAATTTATACCTACCTGATGACTTCACTATATCTTCCTAGGACTATCCTTTTATTTATAGGGCACAATCAGCCCATGGAGCTCCTAGTACCATTTTTTTTTTCCTTTGGTATGGCACGGCCGGAATTAGAACTCATGACCTCCCATTCCCGAAGTGGTTGCTCTACCACTGAGCGACCGGGGCCAGTAATACAAGAATTGCACAAAACCCTGAGTCTTGCATGTGTGTGCACAGTCACAAGCCATCCCTTATACTTGCTAACCAGAAAACTCAACAAAGTGGATGCTCCACCACCAGAAAAGCAACACCTATGTTTCCTTTCCTTCTACTCACAGGCAAGACAGTAACTGAAATGCGTAGACTTAAAGGGCCTCTGACAGTTGTAATGTAAATTTGCCTATAAAAGCGGTCAAAATTGAACTTTTAGTATACTTTACAATTTCCACTGATTTCCTCGGAACTCCCTATAATTGGCACAAAAACAATTTTTCGCTTACTTAACACATAGACTGAGATTTTTTATGTAAAAAGCAAGTTTTTATAATTAAGTGTATGGAAAATAGGAAAAGTTTTATAAAGATACTTTCCCCCCCACCCCTTGCCTCAGCTAGCCACTTTGTATGTATGTGTGTACTGTCAGTATACACATTATATGTGAGTGGCAAGCTGAGGCATGGGGGGGAAATGATAGTCTACAGCTGAAAAACTGGAAAGTGGGTGGGGTAATTAGACCCATTGCATCTTAAAATCAAGCTAGCATACTTTTTATTTATATTATTATTGCATGCTATATGCAGTTGAAGTGTTAACTTTATTTTAGCATGTGTGACAAAATGAAATTCAGTAAATAAGAAAAATCGAAAATTTTATGTATTTTGGATAACCGAAAATTCCACTTACCCCTCTTGAGACAGTCAGTGAGAGTGAGTCTGCAAATTTTTTTTTTTTTTTTTTCAAATCAATATGAAAACGTCTTAATAATGCATAAGTTTATATGTTTACGCTAAGATCATCAACATTGGCTTCCCATGGAAGCAGCAGTAATTTGTCGAAAAATAGGCAAATTTGCAATGAAACTGTCAGAGGTCTTTTGTCGATTACCCAAAGACACCAAATACGGCAAATGCATAAACACCCACAAAATATATGGTACCGTAAAAGTTCTAAGCATTGGGACAGATAGGTCGGAGCAAACAGTGCAGACCACATTATTTCAATCATAACAGGCTGATACAATGAAGTGCTGTTTATGTTCAAGCAGAATCTAGCCTTCAGAGAGACTCAAACCCGTGACCCCGCAATCCAAAGCCAGGAGCGCTAACCACTCAGCCATGCGGACCACTAACTCAGATAAACTCACCTTAAACTTCTGTGGTTCAAACTCAGGGCTATACAGTTTATAGCATGAGTATGTGCTATCACTAAGTTAAAACCATACTGAAACGAAAACAACAACCATGTCAATATACAAAGCAAAAGTATCGTTTGTGTATACTGTATAGCAGGCTATTTCTGCGTGTGATTTAAATATCTGCCTATTTCTGTGTTTTAGAAAAACCGCAGAAAATAAAATCGCAGAATATTTTTGTACCTTAAAGGATAAATAGTATCAAGATTTTTTTAATTTTGAAAACGAATAGATATGCAAAATATTAGTGGAAATTAGCAAATATTGAACACTCATGGTTCTTACAATATGCAGTATGTACAAAATCTGCTAGCACACAGTGCAGGTACAGTTCAAAAATGATCTAAAAATGTCAATTTAACCCATATACATGCATATATGTATATCTACTACCCACCAAAAAATTAATGTCATTTACCTGGTGATTCATAATAGCTCGTAGGCACATAATACACACATGTACATCGTCTCGGGCCTCACCCATGTTTAGTTTCTGTACATATCTGTTGATATTGCGGCCTGGAGACCCGATAGTATTGGAACGTTTTAAGCTTCTTGAAGACATCCGAGAAAGTCCTGTGTCTAAACTGGAACTCTTTTCTCGATTCAATAACTGCTCCCGTCTGATACAAGAAATTTCAACAGGAATTCTTATTATATAGTCAACTACATTTAAAAGCAACACTTATAGCAAATATCTTACTTCCTTTACAGATTCATATCAATGTGCTATGTTAGCCAATGAAACAATGGTTTAAGTTAATGGTTACACTTTCAGGGGAAGCAACTCTGCCATTTTCAATTTTGCCTCCCTTCTTAGGGGCATCATTTCCTAAAAGAAACGTATTTGCTCCCCTAGGAGCAAATTTTTTCCTTCAAGAGCAGATCTCATTTTGGAAACGTTTTGTCAAGGAAGCCAACAGGTAGTCATTAAAGTTGTACATGAAAATATTGCATAGATGTCTATGACTTTTGTTTTAATAAATGATAAATAGAGATGTAAAAAGAAAAATATTTTACAAGTGTGCAAGCATTGTCGAGAGCTAAGCCACTGTGTGACTGGGCATGTAGCATTGTGTGGAAAAGTGAAACAACTGATGATGGCTTCTATAAATCACAGCCATTTAGAGGGGGTGGGGGGGGGGGTATATAAAGGAGGGAAGTGGCAGGGCTTCTTGACTGTACCTTTGCTTGCATTTGTTTTCTAATACTTGGTAAATGTGTTGATTGTGGAGTTCAACTTGCAAAATATTCATGTCTCTAAAAATTTTGAATAGCTGCACTGAATGTTAATGTGATATCATTAGGTTTGAATTAATTCTTTGATTTTGGAAAATAAAAGGTGCTATGATGGTGGAGATAAGCTGTCCCTTAAAGTCAAGAAAAGTGGGAGAAGCAAAACCAAATATTGAAGACTTAACGTGCCAAAAATCGAATAAAAATAGTAGAATTAGCCAATTGCACAGATTCAGATGAGGCAGCTCATCTTGAGCTGCCTCTTTTGGATCTATGCTATTTGCCCTGTAGTCTCTGAATTCTCAAACTGATAGCCTGGATGAAAAATCATTTGAAATTTGCAGACAAAAATCTGGCCTGTCTTTTTGGCACTTTACGAGTTAATACCACTGTTTTTCCTCCTTCATGAGAGTTGAGTGTGTCCATGTAAACATAAAATTGACATGTTAAAGCATTTGGGCTAAACCCACCTCATGACAACTTGACTAAAGGAAAGATAATCGACTAGGACATCTAGACCTTGGTTTTCTTCACTCAGAAACTCTCGAACCCATCTGCAAAACAGAACGAACCATTAGAACATTTATAAGGAACACTATAGCTGGGTGTCACGTCAATCTCTGTTATTTAATAGTCTGTGGAATCAAATGTGTAACAACCAGTTTGTAGATATACATATATGACCAACCTGGGTCCATGATATTAAAACATTTAATTTGAAGATAAATGTTTCTCCACCAATTTTTCAAAGGGTGGTTTATTTTTTTCTTCCCTTGACAATGAGCTGGGGTCAGCTCTTAAAGGAGAGAATTTGCTCCAATGGGAGCAAATTCTTCCTTTACATGCTGAATTGTATTGTTAAGACAGGCAAATGTAATAGTGCATTTTCTTTCCTTTAAAGTGTACTGATTCATCTTAAAAATCTTTATAATGAATCCTGATCCTATCTTTTCCAAGTTTAAAACATTTGAATTTGCAAACAAAGCAGATGAGGTGGCTTATAACAAGCCACCTTATCCTGATCAACACTGTTTCATGCCCTCTAGTCTTGAATTCTCAATATGAAATAGCTTGGACAAAACAGTTTTTGAAACTTTGCAGACATAAATTTTATCACCTGCTGTTTTGGCACTTTAACTCTTTAAGCACCAAAAAGCAGACGACAAATTTACGTCTGCAAAAATTTGAAAAAAAATGCCTTGTCCAAGACATTTCATATTGAAAATTCAAAGACTACAGGCCAAACAGTGTAGATCTAGATGAGGCGGCTCATTATGAGGATCTACGCTGTTTGCAAATTTTGCTAATTTCGTCACTGGGGCTTAAAGAGTTGAGGATTAGGTTCCCTGTTAGCTCAAGCTTATTTGAGCATTCACAGCAGTGTGTGCAAAATGTAGTGACATAAATTTGAAGGTAAACTATTTTTCCCCAGTTTTGACTGTTTATTGTTACAGTCTCTAGGGAATTCATTCATTGCACTTACTCTATGTGATTTGTGCGTAGAGAAATCTCAAGATCTCGTAAAACTTGTGTGGAGCTGGAATCTCCCAACATTTTCCGCTTCTGAAAAACAAAAGCATAATATTTTCTATTTAAGAAATATGTATGTAGCTTACTATTGTTAAATTTATTATTATTGTCTTGTGTTGTTGGCTTTCATCAGCACCATGCACCTTTTCCATTGAAATGTGGCCGAAGATGATGAAAATTAATGGCACAGTGTAGACTCTGATCACACTGCTCCTCTAGGAGCAGACTGTGATCTGGGTTTGCAATGTTTGTTCATACCTATAAAATGTATCTGTCCCATTGTTTTTAATTTTTATAACTTTTTTCTGTAACCACTACAGTGACTGAAAGCTACAGCAACACATGCAAGACAGTATGATTCATCTTATGACACTGGACCTGTTTTGTCAATCTATCATGGCCAGTCTCTCCTACTCCCAAAGGCAACCAACTTAATTGAATTCTGACAGCTTTTGTGCAATAATGCAACCAGACAGTGCTGCCCTCATTCATTTTCTAACACAAACAGGAATAAGTTTGAAAAGCACTTTGTCATAGAATTAGACTGGGCCTAATGAAATTGTAAAATGCTTAAAACATTATCTGCATTTTTGTGTTATGGGGGATTTGTGAAAGATTGATTGATTTGTTGCCCACGGTAAACAACTATGGTCATGTCGGGACGGTCAGTTAACCTAACCACACTATTCCTGGGCAGGCTTAGACCTTCTAAGCAGTTAACCAGTACTAAGTGCACATACTTTCGCCAGTAACTGACAACTGCCCTTCTTGAATCAGCAGAAGGAGAAACGAAAGTATGGCGCCAGATCAGGTTTCGAACCCAGGACCTCTGACTTACAAGTCAGGTGCCCTACCGATTGCTCTACACAGCCTGGCTGCTTGAAAGAATTGTGCTCATTGTTCATCACTACAGTGCTGCAGCCTGAGTGTTTCAATTTTTCTAAAATGTCATGCTGTTAATACGAAATAATGAAATAATAATTTAAGTGCCTGTCTAGATTCAAGAAATACACTCTCATTTTAATATAATGTCAGCTTATGTCAATCCATATGCATTTCTTAAGGGCTCATATCCTTGCGTACACAAACTCTGCAACAAATTAACAAACAATGCCAGAGATATGGGAGTTACCAAATCAACCCTAAATATTCGGACAGACAGGTATGAGCAAACATTGTAGACCCTGATCAAACTGCTCCTCAGAGCAGTTTGATCAGGTTCTACAATGTTTACAATTCACTAAGCATCATTTGGATGCACTAGGGAGGGATGAAGGCATTTACATGTTTATTGCAGTCTCAACAGATCCCAATAACTGAGTGAGTGAGTGAACTCGAGTTTAACATCAGACCAACACATAGGTCCTACAGGGCTGGGACCTCAGTTTAAAGTCTCATTCTGAAAGACTGGAGACTGTATGAGCGGGGGATCCAACCTGTGACCTCCTGTATTGTTACTCTAGCACCCATTCAACAGAACTCTCTCATCGCAGTCATTCCTATTCTCACATGCTGAAATGTATACCTTTTCATGCAACACAAATTTTCAGCTAACAAGCTCTCGCTGCAGGATCGCAATATAGCTTAGCAGGAAAAAGCAACTCAAGTAGAAATTTTAATGAAATAAATTAGAAATCAATGGAGTACATGCCAAGAAGCATTCAGATTAATTGACTTGTTAGAGAGTGTTTTTGTGCCGATCACGAACTGTTAGACCTGACAATATTCTTAAGATCTCGCATGCCAAAGTTTCTGCAAAGTACCATGAAATTTCTAACTATTGGGACAGACAGGTCTGAGCAAACAGTGCAGACCCAGATCAGACTGCTCCTAAAAGGTCTGGGTCTACACTGTTTACCTGTTCATCTGCATCTTTAAAAAGTTTTGGACACATTACTTCTGCATTGTAAAACCAAACAGTTCCATGTTTAGGACAATTCCGGTAAATATTTTAGGTGTCCCAATTTTTTTAGAATTTTACGGTGTATTCCCAATGTGCTAATTTGCCAAAGAAAATACAAAATTTAATACATAATGAGAGAAACCATAACTAACTTTGCTACTTGTGAAAATTCAAATTTACGGTATATTATACAGACTGTACATGCTCAGCCCAGCCAGTATACATACAACGAATGGACAAACAAATCTCACTTTTGATATTTTAAGGAGTAACCTTTTCCAGGAGTCACCTTGGCCAGAAGTCACCTTGTCTTGACTAAGCTGCAGGGCTCAGGTATTTCTGCTGATCAAGACAGGTGCAGTTTTGCATATGTCCAAAAACAGATTAGCTCATATTATGCAGCTCAAATAGCTAGAAATAATTAATTTTCCATTTGTTCTAAATGGAAAATTAATTACATGTATTTTTAGGTATTTCAATATATTAAACATTTCATGAACAGTTTTCCTACCTATGCACATCCATTATTTGGCCATCATTTTAACATTAGAGAAAATTTTTACAAAATTGTATTTGCTTTCCTAAGGCCCGGTTGTTCAAAACAGCATCGTTAGGTTTACAAAGCTGTTAGTCCAGGATTCGATAAGTCTTACAGTATACTCTTAATTATTTTTTGGTATTCCAATATTTAAACACACTGCATGATTGTAATATCCTTTGTTTGGCCATCACTTTAACAAAGTAGATACTTTAACAAAATTGTATTTGCTTCTCTGGCTACTAAAGGTATAATTCCCTTGTTTGGCCATCCTTTTAACAAGGGAGACAACTTTAACAAACCTGTATTTGATTTCCTGAGCCCAGTTGTTTGAAACAAACCATGTTGTTAGTTAACCAGTAGTTGAAATTTCAAATGTATTGTACTCAAACCACTGCTATTTGTTGCCAAGAAAATGTGAGGAAAACTCCTCACATTTTCTCAGCAAAGAATAATAAGACACTTGAATTTGTGAGTTACCTAAAATACATTCTTGGCTAGCAGCTTCGTTACGCTAACAACGCTATGACCAAAATGGACCTAAATATGTCCTATTATCAGAGTGATCCCTCTTGAAAGTTGCCGTAAATGGAGTACATTAAAGGAAAACACTCACTAAAATGCATGTTGGGCTCAAATTGAAGTTTTCGTTAAAACTTAAAAATTGCCGAAAATTTCATGAAAATTGGACTTACACTAAGTAAGATACAACAGTTTATAGATATCAAAATGTTGAGCTGGGAACAAGCAAATCTGTGAGCTAATGACGTTAAAAATGAAAATCCTTAATGACTTTAGTTTGAAACAAGTTGTAGGTGAACAAAATGCATAAATCAATATTTTGCTTCATAAAGGATCAATTAAAACCAAACAAATACTGTAAAAGTAAGTAATTTATGCACTTATTCTAGATTAAAATATTTATCACGTGACAGGAACTTTTAAATTTTTAAAAGCTTCATATCTCTCTTATTCTAAATCCGATTTTCATGAAATTTTCACCAAATTTAATTGCTAATCGAGATCTACAATTTAAAGTCTATTCATATTTTAGTGAGTGTTTTCCTTTAATGTTTCACCAATACTCAAAAAAGGAAATTTCCCATGCATCCACAGCTGCATATAGTTATTCACAAAGTTATAACTTGACAGCACATTGTTTTACTGCAACTGCATGCCATTATTTTATGAAAATTAAGCAACCCTGCAAAATTTCACATATAAAATTCACAAAAAAATTTCCATTATACAGTAACAAGGAAAGCAATAATATATTTTTATTTCAACAAATATGCACACTTATACACAGCATATGAAATATTTAATTAAAGCAATAAATTAAAATAGTCAGCATAGTCAAAAGCAGCTTTAAACATCGGACAAGAATTATATGGCACACTGTGTCGACCTATCTGTGCACTAGCTGGCCGGCTGCCACAGAAACAGAGCTAAATGTCAACACTGACAATGACTTCAGAAAGTCAATGCCTATATCCCACTTTCTGCTTATCGCAGCCAAAAAAAAAAAAAATTAAAGAATTAAGCAAATTTTGCGATTTTTTTGTTCTTTTTTTGCACACAGCAAAGACATAAAATTTGAAGCTAAAGTCAGCTTCTTTGCCATTTTTCAGACAGAAAATAGAAATTTTTCACTTAATGAGCAAAATAAAATATTTCAAGCTTTCACAAAAAAATTTAAATAGCCAATGAGAGCTCCAATAAGCCTAAATTTTGGAAGCAAGAATTTTCTTTTAGCCCCTCAAAAACATCTGTTGTAAAATCTCAAAAGAATAATCTAAATCTGGAGATTCGCAGGAGATGCCAAAACAAATGTTTTACTGGACAGTTAAGAAAACTAAAACTTAAGGTGGACAGATACACTTTCAGGGGATACAGTCCGCAGCTACTTTAATTTTTGCCTCCCTTCCCAATAGGGGTTAACTCTTAATGGAAAGAATTTGCTCGGTATAGAGTAAATTCTTTCCTTGAACAGTAGACTCCTTTTAAGTAGACTCTGGCTCTTTTTCAGGGGAGCTAATAGGAAATCTCATAAGTTGTCTCCCTTTATTATAAAAACAAAAAGATGGAGGTGCATCCATTCACCTTATTCCAAAATTCTTAAGCTTATCGAGAGCTCTAAAATATATTTACAATACTTCCGCACTGGGCTAAAGGAAACATGGTGTGCATAAGGCACATTTGCTGAAATAAAAATAATAAAGTTTTGTTGAAATTTGGGTATTTGGGTGAATACACAATATTCTTGAGGTGTATGGGTACACCTCTGTGTTTTACCACATTTTTTTTCAAAGGAAGACAACAACTTCCTACTTGAAACCCAGCTTCTATGATAGGTCTACATTTAAAGGAAAGAAACTAAAAGATATAATAAAGAATCTTCAGTAAATCTGCTCCTAGAGGAGCAAATTCTATCCTTTAAGAGTTGACCCTCCTTGAGAAGTGAGGCAATTTTGAAAATGTCAGAGTTCCTTCCCCTGGATGTGCACCCATTCACCTCAAGCCATTTGTAAATACTTCCTCAACTCAAATTTGTATCACCTCACAAAAGCTATAGCTCTAGTGGATTACACAATCTGACCCCTGAAGACCCAGATCTCAGAGCTTTTCCATGCGACCTATTTCCTTTCCCCCTCCCCCACCCCACCCTCCTCTCCACAATTAAGACCTATCCCACACCTGAATCTTGCAGAGATAAACACTCACTAGAGAAATAACTTGACTGTCAAAGAAAAAAGGTGCCAAACCTGAGGAAGCATTACAAATGACAAAAGCAGCATTAAAAGAGAGACTGTTATGCTTCAGGTTTTACCCCTTAAACTGCCAAAAAGCAGATGACAAAATTATGTCTGCAAAAAATTGCAGAAGATGCTTTGTCCACGATATATAATAACGAGCACTGCGAGATGGCTGCGAAGCAGCCATCGAGCAGAGCTCGTATCTGGGTATCGCAAATACCATCAAGTATAAATCTATGGAATCGAATTTGCGACGACCACCTTACTGGGTTCTGAGTTTTGCAGTCGTGCAATTGAAATTAGTGCAAAAATGGGGAACCAGTGTCTTCTCCACAGGATTTAACGACTGGTTTACATTTAAACATTTGGGATATGCTTTTAGCTCGCAATAACTCGCGATGCAGTCTGTCATTTGCGAACGCTGATTGTCACATGAGTGATACAGCCAATCAGAGCCCTCTCAAGAAGTCGCTGGCGTGAATTGTAAACAAGGCGGCAGAAAGTTTTATTTTGAAACCAACCAACAAACCGCCTCGGAATCAAGGTATAAACCTGTATATTATATGCCCACGTTCAAGACTTGAAACGGCCACCAAATCGACCAATATCATGACACAACTAGGCCAGTTCAGTGGTTTATTGAGCGTCTGGAAACCTCAATCTTCACAACATCATGAGATTTCGCGCACAAGCAGTCCGTGTCATGGCTCATGCCATATTGCAGCTCTCTGTTCTACAATGGCCACAACCTGGCTATAGAGCAAGGTACAGCAAAATAGACGGTGAAAAAAGAAACGCAATGCATTGGTCTCTCGAAAAGAGAGAAAAAGAATCAAAGTTCTGTTAAAATTAACAGTGGCAACCCACTGGCGCTTGAGTTTCTAAGTGTGCATCACTGTCATTACATTCATAACATGGTACTAGACTACCCCTGCTCTTTCCAAGCGAATGGTCTCTGGTAAAATTAAAATCACTAATCCGATAAACCTGGTATTTTCTGATATGCGGTGAACCTTGAAAAGGCTGCGGGACGTTTCGCGCCAGAGACGTTTCGTCCCAGGACGTTTCGCCCCAGACGTTTCGTCCCATTTTCCTTCTTGGGACGTTTCGTCCCATAATTCCGGGACGATTCGTCCCATAATTTCTTGGAAGCCCCATTATACAGGGTGCCTAAAAAAACCTAAATATTTGATACTATTTGATGTGTGTAGCATCAAGAAGTAGTTACTTTTTTTCCATTTCTGACATAAATATTAGCTATCCTCAGTCCTTACTATTATTTTATCTATATTTAGTATCAAGAAGTTGTTACAAATGTGTTACGTGTAATATAAGAAAGAAAGCGCATTTAAGCATATGTTATGCTTTTTACCCATGTATAATAAAAGTCTGCAAAAAAAGATCAGTTTAACTTTTCTATGACAAAGATATTTCGAGGCTATGCAGCAATTGTGTTGCAGCAGGAAGATGCAGAAAAGAGGCAAATAGACCCATAAAACAATCGAAAGTTGCATAGACACAACAAAGAGACCCATTAAGTAAGAAAAAAACTAACCAAATTATGTTAAAGTGACGGAAAAGTGTTATAAATCAATCAAATATTTACCAATATCAGTCTTTTTTATTCTTCGTTACAGCAAAAGTATATTTCTAAAACGTTTTGATCGTTAATTATTTTTCATATCTTTAATAAAATAATAATGGGACGAAACGTCCTTGGACGAATCGTCCCGGATTTTAGGCCTGTTTGGGACGAAACGTCCTGGGACGAAACGACCCTGGCGCGAAACGTCCCGATACCCTTGAAAAGAGGGTGCAACTAGTCCTGTAACGATGACAGTGCAAATAGAAACAGAAAAATGTTGACCTGAACACATGTTGCTGCAGAATAGTTTCTATCCGTATCAGCCTTCGATGTTGGGCCTTCCAGTGCCCAGAGCCACAAAGAAAGGTAAAATCCAGCTATTCTACATACACGCTGTGACAAAACAACGCCAATCGTTGAAAATCAGGGAAATTTGCCATTGTCACTAGTTTTCACGACCTGCAAAGTTTGGGTTCCCCAGTCCCTTAAAATCAGTGTCGAGGTATTATTATTATGGCTGCCACATCGCCGTCTCTTCGCTAAAAGGAGCGGCTGTAGTGTAGTGGATAACATGCCAGACTACCAATATAGGGGCCGACAGATCGATCCCCTGCTTCTCTGGTCTTTCGGATGAGACTTTAAACCAAGGTCCAGTCTCCATATGACCTTGTTGGTGGGACGTTAAATCCGAGTTCACTCGCTCACTTTCCGCTAAAAATGGACGTGGTATACCAAATGCCGACCGTGAATCCAAGCGGCTTAAACTTGGTTTTCCTGTGATGACCAAGGAAATTACTAAACACTGACAGCATTTAAAAAGTCATACAAAAATGTGTTATGTGTTAACCACCATCATTTGACTGACAAAAAGTTCTAAAAACCTTTCTAAATCTCACTTTTTTTATATTCGTTGGCAACAGCCCGTTGCAGGTACTTAACAAGTGCTAAAGTGATCCGAATGGAATATTGGGAAACCAATTTGATGATGACACATACCAGGTGAATGTAAAATACAGATTTATTTTTGCAACTAGGCTGTATGTATTCTGGGCTAGCCGTCATACTGTTACAATGGAAAAAAAGTTTGTGTACATGTGCGTCTGTGTGTCATTTTCTTTTCTCATCTATTCTCGCCTCCTCTATCTATGCACACGACATCAAATTCTAAACAATGTCATATCGACATTGATGCACCGCCCTACTGTTGCATCAAAATCAGTCAGAAGACTTGTTTCTTCATTTTTTTTCTGGTCCCACCATACCCCCTCCACCCCAGCTCAATCATATAATCATTGGGCTGCGTCACATGAAAATGTGCATATTGACCAATGCAACCAGTAAAGCTTCAGTCTTGCTGCACCTGCATGCAGTCTCTTTGCCCAGGCTCCATACATCCATATTCACGGAAAACATGCCGATTAGACTTGATGGATGTGCAGGCTGATCTGAGTCTTCAGTAAATTTTATGCAGTTGTCTGACAGGGCATTTTCTTATGACTCGGTAGTTTTGAAAAATGAAAGTAAATAATTTTCTCAAGAAATTCTTTTTCATTTCATGAACTAAAGAAATATGTATCGTTCAGATACAGCGAAAGTCCAAAAATATCACATTTTCATTGAAAGTATCATTGAGCTGTCAAAAAAGATAGAAAAAAGAAAAAAGGCAATAATAACTAAATATGTTTGACTAATCAACGGTTACAATGGGGATTGACTAATCAACGGTTACGATGGGGATTGCGTATACCTTACTCTACAATTCAACGCTCATGTGCTTTCGAGATCAACAGGATGGCAGTATTGAAACTTCTGGATGAGTGCTTTGTTTTCACTGACTATACAGATGTGAATGGAACAATATAAATAGTCTGAATGCTGGTAGTAATTGCTGAATCGCAGTGGTAAGCATAACAGTGTAACTCCATTGTAACCACATGTAATTGATTTGCTATGCTTGATATTTTGGCATCGGTAGAACGTAATACAGCCAACTTAAAAGAAAAAAGATGTCCAATAACAACGAAAAATATGAATAGGGCCAATTATGTTCTTCATTGTAGAACTATGGGTTCCATTGATAGACCGATCCCTTCAGTGTATTGATGTCAGAAGTCTGCAGGAATTGGACTGTGATATTAAGGTGCATTACCAGAGCAGGACATAGTGTAAATGTGTTTTGGTACAGTGATTTTTTCACTATTTTGGGAATGGTGCTGGTGCCCACGGAATTGGGAAAAAGCGCATCGTATTTTCCTATAATTTGGGCCATGCTTAAAAAATATTTGGTTTGCCGCTTCCTACTGGGAGGTTTTAGAGTTGGGTAGGTAGGTAGCTATTTTTTTTTTTTTTTTTTGCATATCATGCATAATGCTAATGAACAAGCAGTATTGAATACCCAAACTACAAGCTGTTTCTAATAGTTTTTAATCAATTAGTGTCAGAAAAAGATGCAGAAATCAACATTTATACAAGAGTTAGAGATGAAACATAAAATACAGGCATTTTGCTCAGTAGGCAGAAATGAAAAGCAAAAAAAAAAGAAAAAAAAAATTCCTAATTCTAAGGCCATAAAATTTTTTGGGTAGGGGGTATATTGCTGGGTAGGTAGGAAACGGCAAACAAACAATTTTTTAATTTAGGCCTTGGAATTTTGGAAACTTTTTATTAAGTCTCAATTGGTGGGATAGGGGACATGATACTGAATATATAGTATTTAGTTACTATTTACGTTCAATTATTGCTATATATCTGCTATTTCTCTAAGCAAGCAAGTAAATGTATGTTGTAAGATGGTCCCTAGAACAATTTTTTCTGCAATTGGGAATTTTTCAACTTGCAGTTGGGAAAGAAAGATACATTTTGAATTGGGACTGGTACTTTTTATGGGCACCACTTATGTAGAGAAAAAAATCAGTGTGGTACATATATATTTTCAACTTTTACAGCCTAGCTGTAGAACCTGGCAGCATCTTTATGGAGATTCAGGTAGGGTAGTTGGCTCTTTCAAGAAATTAAGCAAAGGAGATAGCGGTTCGTACCAGAATGGGTGACCTTCTTGACTTCGAGGACAGCTGAGCAAATGCTACAATCTAAAAAATTAATTTGTCTGTATTTTCACAATTTGTAAGATGTCATTTCTGGGTCATGAAGAAGAGACATACAGAAGGGTGACGACAGGTTAGAAGCAAGGGCGTTTATTAGAGCAGGGCATTTATTAGGATTCACACGGTACAAAAAATGTCAGGAATGTCCAGAGGGTACTCAAAATTGTTTGTCAGCTGGAATGTCACATACTCAAAATTAGTTGTCAGATACCCCCCCCCCCCCCCCCCCAACCCCTCAAACTAGCTAGGAAACTTAAGGATAGTGTTTTGTAACAGAGAGACCTACTGTAGTTTAATTTGAAGTTTTATGTATTATTTATCCGGACCCAGTAATCTTATATCTTATATTTGCTCGGATTTTATTATGTTCTGCAGATGAAAAAGTGAATCACCGGCAGGAGACGGCCATGTAGTACAAGAGTTATGTAGTACAAGAGTTCTAAGGAATTACACAAAGCCATTTCAAACAGTTCTACGTACCAATATACCATATTTATCCTAGTAAATGCCCTTGCTATAATAAACTTCAAAACTGTTACAAGCATTTCTTGAATATGCATTAGATTCGGTAAAACTTTGATTCCTATTTAAAACATTGAAGGTAGGATTGTCCATGAGAGTCACTTCTGAAACAAATTTCTCTGATGTCTGAACAAGTTCATTCTTTATGACACTCAATGACAGTCTTTATTATTATATTAGTTCTATTGTGATGCAACATGAAAGTGCCATAGATAAACCTGGAGTGGAATGGTTTAGATAATCTACATTCTGTTGGCTACAATTTCATCCCAGTGCCTGAAATGGTTGTCTTACAGGAAAGAATTTGCTCCCTCAGAGGAAGCAAATTCTTTCCTGTAAGAGGTCATCACAAAGCCATGGAATGGAGTGGAGATCACGCCTGCATGTTCATTCATTAAAATGTTTTCAACTGTGTCCATGAAACTAAGTTTTCATTTTTGCAAATAAGTCAGTAATATATTCATAATTCTGCAATACTTCTTTTGCAGACAAGACAACACAGCTCATGTCGATTTTTAAACACCGGTGGCCCTCCAGTGTTTGTTGTTCCCTGGAGTATAGCAGATAAGTTAGATTAAGGGACTGTTGCTTGACGTATGAGATTCTTTGACTTACTACTTTGGCTGATGGGGGGTTGTGGTTGTGGAGATTCTGGATATAGATATATGAGCATCATGGAGGTGAGCTTTTATTTGCAATTTGTTTTGTCATTGATAAGACCTATTGCTTGTCTTAAGCACTTGCAAGTCTCAAATCTACAGGGGTGAGATGACAACTATCAAATCAGACTTTACATTATATAATTATATTAGCAAGGCCGTAATTATACCCCCAGCAAACAAAGTATGAGGAGGGGTATATATTATTTGTCCGATGTCTGTTTGTCTGTCCGTCTCTTCGTAAGTTAACATTTGCTTGAAGTTTTTGAGATCTTATATTTGCGGGTGATCATGTGATTTTCTAGGGGATCACACATTTTGGCAACAAATTTGTACAACTTATTTAGTTGAAAATGACTGAAATAATCTTGACTGGCTGTACAATCCATATGAAAAACAAGCCTATCAGTTGATTGTCGAATTTCTGACAAAAGAAAGCTAAACATACAATTTCCATCTTTAAATGATATCAAGTACATTTACAACAGTACATTCATATACTTCCAGGATTTGGTGTCACTTAGAAGGCAATGCTTTAATTTCATATCAAGTCAGAAAAACATACATACTAATACTTTTTGTCCAGTTCATGCTCAGTAAAGTTGCAACATGATGGTTCACGATCAGTCTCAATGAAAAATGCAGTTAAAGTCTGATTAAGTGGCCCAGTGTTCATACAACATGTAGTCAAATCTGTCTTGAGGGGTCATGAAGGGGCCTCACAAAAACTGGCTGCAGAGTCATGGCAGACAGGTGTACACTTAATAGAGGTTCATTGTCCTCTGGGGCACAAAAAAGTAGCTACATGTGATAGGTGACCCTTAACAGAGTTACCCTTGAGACAGGTTAGACAGCATTATTTTTTTATACAATTTCATTACAACAGCAGATATTAACAGTTACTTAAAAATTTGGAGAGGTAGGCACTGATTAAATTTGATATTCACATTTGATAATCAGGCAATCAGTCACTATCTGGGGTTTGTGTCAGTCTTATGTAACAGTCCTGCAGTTGGTGCTGTCTGTTTTTAAGATACTAGGTTCAAGTCCTAGAGGACTGCGTGTTAGTAGTGGCACATATAACACTAAACAGCAATATCCATTTACAGAATGCATTCTAAGATAAGAATGAAATAGGTTTAGAATATTCCAATCTTTAGCCATATGGTAAGATGTCTCATAGGAAAGAACATGAGAAGTAAATACTTAAGGGCTGTAAGGGAAATTACTTTTGATTTTTGATTTTGTACTAACAGTGCATCCCACTTGAAGATATTACATAAATATTTTTTTCTTCAGTTTGGTGGTTTCAAAACGTCGAAAATTGCAAGACCGCTAACATTTCTGTACTATCTGAATCGACATACCTGTAATTGCCTACATGTTAGTTATGAGAAAAAGTTGCCAGCAGTGCTCGTTTTATAGGTAGCGCCTATTTATTTCATATTATGGAAAAGTCAGACTGTGTACATCCTGATGAGGCAGCTCAAAATGAGCTACATCATCTAGATCTACGCTGTTTGCAAATTCATTTCTGGCACTTTAACTCTTTAAGCCCCAGTGACAAAATTAGCAAAATTCGCAAACAGCGTAGATCCTGATAAGGCGGCTCATTATGAGCCACCTCATCTAGATCTACACTGTTTGCCCTCTAGGCTTTGAATTCTCAATATGAAATGTCTTGGACAAGGCATTTTTTTTTAATTTTTGCAGACGTAAATTTTGTGATCTGCTTTTTTGGTGCTTAAAGAGTTAAGTGTTACTATAGTAACCATGGCCCAGAATTCCAAATATGATGAGCATCTGCTGATAATTCTGACAGACTTTCACTTGATTTTCCATGAAAAACATGTTTTGGCCCCCAGTTCAAATGAGGGGCCAAAACATGTTTTATGAGTATGAGTTATCCCAGAAATAATCACTGAATACTCACCTTGTCTTGCAATTTGTTCAAATGGGCAGTAATTAAATATTTCTTCTGACTATAGAAGAATTAAGTTCTATATAAATGTGAGGAAATTCTTATACAAGAGAGGAAATTTCTATAAAAGAGAGGAAGAGGAAATTTCTATAAAAGAGAGGAAATTTCTATAAAAGAGAGGTATATCAGGTGTGCACCTTAAATAAGGAAAATCTCATATCCCAATAATGCCCTTAAACAAGCAGAATTAAATATATCAAAATGAGTTTTATTAAACAAAAAGTTTAAAGTGTGTTAGAATGGTCTGAAAGTGCACAGAGTGAGATGTTAAACTTCATGACCAGCCAAAATACAAAAGCAATATGATATTCTATACAGGGATCTTTTTTTTTTCCGTGCATTAGCGGTAGCATTTGCCAGGTCCAATGGAAGTTGTTTGAACAGGAGACATCGCAGACAGCTGTGTGCATTACATACAGTAAATTTCTAGCCGCTAAAATATCAAGTTATACAGGTAATGGTTATGAATATGAATGACAGAGTTTATCTATAAGTCAACAAGGAACTGACCTGCAAATAACTAACCTCCAACAAGGAAAAACTGCATACTCTAAAAGGTGATGTTAATGTGTTTCTAGCTAATATGAAAGGTTTTGTTAATATGAGAAAAAGATTAAGTTAATGTTGTGTAACTATTATAAGTGAGGCAAGCTCCAAAATAAGGGCTGTTTTGATGGTTATTCTGATACGGTAAAAAAAAATGCTAAAAATTGTCCTGGGCCCAGTTGTTCAAAACGAACAACAACATTACATGTAGTTAATGTTTCGTTAAAATTTCTGTTAATATCTCAATATGCCACCATTTTTTGTTGAAAAATTGTGAGTGCAAAAGCCTCTCACATTTTTCCAACAAAAAATATCAGTGTATTTGTATATAAAGTCATAAAACAAGTTGACCTCTTAATGAGCTTGTTAGGCTAATGATGCTTTGAATAACTAGGCCCTGATAATAAAAGTAATGAGTCCAAAAATTTAAGCTAATAGTGTGGACCCTGATCAGACTGCTCCTAAGTCTGCACTGTTTGCTCAAACCTATCCATCCAAATACTTTGAATTTTTATGGTAATTTCCATTAAGTCTTCTTAAAACGTATGTTGTGCATACAGACTATTCAAGAAGAGCCAAAACATGGTGCCATAAAATGTATTTTGGCCCTTTATAAGAACTGCCTTGGTAAAAACCTCACCCAGGTGATTCTTGAGAAGGACCACAACAGATGTTTTGGCCTCTTATGGGTGTACCCTAATTTGCTTAAATTTTGGGACATCTAAAATCATTAACTTTCCGTTTGGGACAAATGGAAAATTAATGGTTTTGGGTGTCCTAATACTTAAGCACATTAGGATATCAGAAAACTTGTACCAAAATAACCATCAACCCCACCCCCTTACTAGGAGCTTTAGTGAAGGATCATAAAGGATCAAAACAAAGCTTACAAAAGACATTCTTTGTCGTGACTGCCTGCCCTAAAGAAAAGCAATGCAAAATGCAACATGGGTAATAAGCATAAAGCTCACTCAACAAGCACAAAATGTTATTTCAGTTATTCATTCATAGCATATAAACTTGTCATTTCATAAGCAATATATAAAACAGAATTAATGGCCATTCGATTTCATGTATATAATTCATATATATCTTTGCAATCAGTTTAATATAAGCAAAATGTAAATAAAAATATTCCCTAAATACCTTTATTTTGATTTATGTTTGATCAGTCCCCCCCCCCCCCCCCCCCCCCCCCCCCCCCCCCACCTCCCCCTTTGAAAATTTCACAGTTAACAGTAGAAAATGAAAATTTCACAGTTAACAGTAGAAAACAAAGTAATACATGTTGTTAGCATGTCATATTTTGGGGTATTGTTTTTGTTATCAGTATATTATCACTTTTCTTTTGTTTCGATTAATATTATTATACCAGTACATGTGCTTGTGTTAGTCACTGCAAATGCATGCATCTTAATCAATTCTCAAACTGAAAAGGTTTTGTTCTGCAAGAAAATAGCATTAACTGTCTCCCCATTATACAGAATTCATGTTCATGGGAGCTAATTCTCTGAATTATACATATCCTTCCAAAATAAGATATACTCATAGATGCAAATAGGCACAAATTCTTTACTTTAAGGGTTGACCCCTTTTAAGAAGGGAGGCAAAAAATGAACATGGTGGAGTTGTTTCTGACCATATATTTATGGAAATTATGGTAATATAATTTGTGCCATGACACGATAAAACCAAAGTGGCATGTGTGCTGAGCGAAGACTCAGATCAGCCTGAGCATCCTCCCAGTCTGATCAGAGGATTCACTGTGCGCTTAAAGGGTAGCTAAGTGTCTGACAGGCTGATCTCAGTCTTTGCTGGGTGCACATGCCACTTTGTTGGTTTTGTTGTGTCGCGGCTCAACACTTTTCTTGAAAAAGAAGGAAAAATATTACAAAACCCAACACTTTTATATAACACAACCCATTATTACAACTGTTATTTCTAAACTCCACATCCAAACTATAACATGCATTTTCCTCCCCACATCCCTCTTCTATACAGTGCTGATATATCAAGTGTGCTTTGCTAGACAGCAGATGCACGAGGTAAAATAATGGAAGGATGACTTGGGATTTTAAATCCTTTCCAACAGTATTTCAGTCATATCAAGATGATGGGAGGATGACAATGAAAGTTTGTGGGCGATGGATACAGTGCTCCAGATAAGAAAGGGTAACAGGGATAATCTATAGTTTTCCTTATTTTTTTTCCATAAAAACGTATGCTGTGAACCCTCATTAGAACCATCTCAGTGAGATGGTTCTAATGAGGGGTCACAACATATGTTTTTATTGAAAAATAAGAAAACTTACCTCTAAATTATCTTTGATACCTGTTACCCCTTCTAATCTTCAGCACTGATGGATCTCTATTAACAGTCGTATAGATTTCCGCATCCAGCCAAAATCGAACCTGGGACCGCCAGATCAGCAGGCTATTGCTACTGGAGCTCCTCACAAGACAAATACTTTCTGTCTGCTTTTCAATTAACTCTTTTGCATGTCAAAAAGCAAATGCTGCTCAAATATATGAGCTGCGCCACGACAAAACCAACTATGTGGTTGTGCACCCAGTGCAGACTCAGATCAGCCTGGGCATCCGCCCAGTCTGATCAGAGTCTTCGCTGTCCGCATGAAGGTAGCTTAGACCCTTAGCTATACTTTAAGCGCTTAGCGAAAAGCCTGATCAGACTGGGCGACTGCCCAGGCTGATCTGAGTCTGCGCAGGGCGCACAACCACATTGTTGGTTTTGTTGTGTCGCGGCTCATATCATTAATCAGCATGCACAAAAAGCATCAATCTTCACCAATCTGCTGCTGAACACTAAACAGTTCACTTTTTAAAAAAAAACGGTCCATAAATTTTAAGACTTTAAATACCTTATTTTCCCTAAGCAAAATTTCACTTTCTTCCAAGCTACATCATACTGAAAATTTAAAGACTAGAGGGGCAAACAGTATAGATTCAGATGTGCAGGCTCATTATAAGCTGACTCATCTGGCTCTACACTTTTTGCAATTGCGACTGTAATGTGCCTAAATTTTGGGACACCTAAAATAATTAATTTTCCATTTGGGACAAATGGAAAATTAATTATATTAGGGTGTCCCAATACTTATGCACATTATGGTATTTTCATTTATTGGCTCTTGAAGTGCTACAGATCATGGCATAACTGCAAAATATTTGCACAGAAACTGTATAATTTATACAGATACAATTGATTTAATTTGTTGATTTACGTCCACAGTAAACAGCTATGGTCATGTCGGGACCGTCAGTCAACCTAACCACACTATTCCTGGGCAGGCTAATAGACCTTCTACGCGGTTAACCAGTACTAAGTGCACATACTTTTGCCAGTAACTGACAACTGCCCTTCTTGAATCAGCGGAAGCAGAAACAAAAGTATGGGGCCAGACCGGGTATCGAACCCAGGACCTCTGACTTCTGAGACTGAGCTACGCGGCCCAGCCTTATACAGGTACAAATCCATTCAAAATATGGGAAGTATTAAGGTAAGGGCAAACAAACATTTATTTATTAAAGGCCTTAGTTTTTTTTATTATTATTATTATAAAACATGCATCAAACTGTTAATGAGGATACACTTGGTTAATGGTACACACTGTTTTTACCTTACGTAGAACCTACATAATTATGTACAACATTTCGTTAGAACAGTCACACATACAGGAACATTGTATAGAGCATCTTTCATAGGTAAGGTGGAATTTCGACATTCATCTCCACAAATACATATTTATAATGGCCCCTCATTTAACACACTTTGGCTCAGAATTACAATCATTCCTTTAAGTTAAAGCACCTTTTTATTTATATAATATACATTATGGAATTCTTAAAATGTGACCACAAGTTAATGAAACAGGCTCTGCACATACTGATCCATTCTACACATGTTACTACAACATTTAATCTTGCTATATTTTGGAAATGCATGCAGTTTTATTATTCTCAGGAAAAATATTATGACGATAATGAAAAAAAAAATTTAAGTAAATTTTGCTTTTACATTGTTATAAACATAAAAAATTCTAACTTTTCTACATATGCAGATGTTAACCATCTAGAAAGACAGAAACTTTTTCAGTCAAACTGCGATTTTTTTTTCTGAATGCTGGTAAGTTAACCCCTACATATTCACAATTCATCTATCATGCACAGACCTTTCAGTGTAAACTGTCAGTGAGATGGTTTGTAATGCTGTTGGCATACTGTCACAGTGCAGACCCTGATCAGATTGCTCCTTGATAAAGGTCTACACTCTTGACGCTAGGTTATTTTAAAAACATTTTTGCAAGGAAAACTATTCTGCACTGCAACATGTTAAATGCCTCTGACACTACGGTCCCAGATGCTTCTCATGCTTGGTTTTGAACCCCTCTCCCCCACCTCCCCAAGGCCCCTTTCCCCCAAAGGCAATTTGGCTTACAAAGCAGTGAAAGCACACACAGTGGGAACTTTGGCTCATTTTTTTTTAAAGGTCACTATAGCTGTTATGCTGACTTGCTTTGAAATAGCCATCAATATGGTATAATCAATATATAGCAATCCATGTGGTATAATTAAAATTCAAAACAAAGTGCACACTTCAGCCCACTCCTCTTTTTTTGAAAAGCTAGTACTTGTGGAGCAACCTATTAATGGGGAAAACAAATTGAGTTAGAGCAACAGTTTGTCAGAATCTGTCACCACCAGATGGAAGGTTTCCAGAACAGAAAGTTCACTGTTCACAGTGGCAGCTTTTTACCCTATTGCCCTAAATATTGAACCACCTTACTAACCCTTTTAAGTTTTTAATAGTGCAGGAAAGCAGGCATATGTATGACACAATTTACGTCCGCAAAATTTCAATAAATGTCTTGAAAGATATATCATATTCAGAAGTCAAAGACTAGATGGCAAACAGTGTAGATCTCTATATGAGGGGGCTTATCATGTCAGCCGCCTCATCAGGATCCACACTGTTTGCAAATTCTGTTTTTGTTTCTGGCACTCAAAGTGTTAAGCCAATAACCAAAATTATCCTGTTGACTGAACTTCAGTGTCAAACTGATGCATGTGGAATGGTAAATAGTGTAAACCAAGATCCGACTGCTCCTGAAGGAGCTGCACTTTTGTCTACACTTTTCGCTCCGGCACTTTTGTCCCAATTTTGAATGTCATTATGGTGCTTCCTATCTTTTAATCAATGATCTTTCTGCAAACATGGAACCAACAACCAACATCAAATGTCTCATCAAACATGCAGAACTAGGGGAGAGTCGGGTAACTTCGGACATGCGGGAAAATTCGGACATACCATTGCAAACAGCGAAAATCCAGATGAGACGGCTCATAATGAGCCGTCTCATCAGGATTTTCACTGTTTGGCCAGTTATTTTAGTTTTAGTTCCAAACAAATGACATACGAGGGTCATCCAATAAGTCCTGCAAACGGCCGAGTTTCAGGCAAATGATAATTAAAAACGAATCAAGCAATCCACATTCCTACATTGCATCTTTCCTTCTTTCCAGTCAACAATTTCCAGAAACGTCGTGATCTTGCAAATGGCGTTGCTAGGCAACTGAAGAATACTACCATTATGGGTGCGGTGGTGGCTTCTAGTTGTCTGTTTAAGATCCCCTAGCTTAGTTCAGAATCCTCGTAAATATCTGAAAATTGCTGGGAGATACGGAAAATAATCCTGAAGTATGTACATGGTACCAAGGTTAAGATATTGCCATCAGTCAAGATATAATTATTGTTCTAAGGAAGATCACCATCTTTTTCGGGCAGCTAAAATATCATATAAAATGAGTATATGAAGAAGAGGCTTTCACAGCAGATGAAGTGTTTCCTAAACTGCCATTAATTTGTTATCAAAGAATAGTCCCGAGATGCTGAAATGTAGATATAAGAGAAAATATAAGCTTCGAGCCTTGTTTAATATCGTTTGCAGCCTTAAGAAACCGGAGGTAGACGTCAAAAACTAAACTTTTGCTAAAATTCTGTAATATTCTCTTGTTGCCTGGCAACCACATTTGTCTGGTAATGTGAAGTGACAATTGTCTCTTATTTGAATTCTTAAATATGAGGCGATTACTTTAGAACATGAATTCTTGTAATTTGAAAGAATAATAAACATGTATGCAGGAATTTTCTTCCCCTAACCTCTTGTAAAAAGCGTCATATTTGTGCAATTTCACCGCCGGTATCGCTTACACCTTTGCGTTCAAAACCCTCCCATATCTGAGAAAGAAATAGCACATGTATGATTTTTAGCACATATGTGTATTATATACGTAAGCTGTTAATGGTGTAATTTGATAACCCTACCTCAATTGATAAAGCAGTAATGACGGCGTTTGCAAGACTTATTGGATGACCCTCGTATAAAGGAAACAATGTCACTGTCCGAATTTACCCGCTGTCTGAAGTTACCCGACTCTCCCCTAAGGGACTCAACTCCCAACAAGATTGTCAGTGAGGTTGATATAAGGATCAATGGTAACTGTTTGCAATGACCCAAAGTTGATAAAAATGACTGTTTTGTTAGAGTTGCTGTTATATTTTATTTTTTTATTATTATTTTTTTTTTGTAAATTATATGCATTTTAGAGCATTATTTTAGAAGATGGACTTGAATGGAGTGCAGTGGAATGGAATGGACTTCTAAGATTGGCTAAGGGATACCATAATCACCACTGATTTGGGATGACTCTCTAACAGAAGAATTTGCTCCCACTAATTTCTAAAGGAGCAAATTCTTTCTTATCTATGTAAGAGTACCATATCAAAGGCTGTAGTAGCAAACTGACTATGCAGATTATTCTGCCCACTCCATTCCAGGTTTAATCAAAGGGCTCTGAAGCCCTGAAATGACAGAATCTATCAGAAAGATGAAATAATAAATCTAGAAAAGTAACTCATCGGCCAGCTTGAACGACTGTTTTATCAGAGTCTCCCTTATTCCTATTTGTGGACTTTGCATCTTGAAGACAATACCCTCACCAGTTTCTGGTGCATACCTGTATCCTCTGCATCTAGAAACCTTGGTGATGTCTCTTTTATCGGTTAAGAAAGGAAGCAGACAGCATTGTAGGAGGCTATTATGCCCTGTTTAACTCTATCAAAAGCTATCGATTAAGTAACTTATCCGGTCAAAGGTCAATTAATGGTGCCATTCTGATTCAGAAACTGTAAAGGTATTGAACTTTGTAAATTCATTTTTTCAGTGGGAATAGTGAATAACTGCAAAAGATTCTTCTAGTTTTGATTTCCAATATAAAGGGTGTTTACTTTCATTTTTATTTTTCTTCAGAATTTCCTCTAATTTAAGGCCAGCAGTGTATGACCTGACTAGACGCTTTTTTCTGTGACGTCTCATATTGGTATACACGTATTCCTCAAAACTTCTGTTTGACGATATGCGTAAATGTTATGGGTGCTTGTAGCACACTAGGCACAAGTTCAGTTACCGCAATGACCCGAAATGCTGGAACAGTCGATGTAGTCCCAGATTTGAGCAGGGTGTTTTTGCCTACTGCGCACAAGTTCAGTTACCGTAATGACCCAAAATGCTGGAACAGCCGGTGAAGACCCAGGTTAAAGCCAGGTGTTTTTAACCTACTGCGCAAAAAGTCAGTTACCGTAACGACAAAGAATGATGGAACAGCCGGTGTAGACCCAGATCCGAGCAGAGTGTGCATTTGTACATTGCTTTGGCAATATATCAGTGTAGACCTTGAAGGATCAGTCTAAAAGACAGTGGAGATCCAGATCAGGTTTCATGAAATATAAACTCCAGAAGGCATTACAGTTTATCCTCTGTTGAATATTGTCTTTGGTGTATATTGAACACATGGTAGTATATATGGCATTCAGTGTTATCAATAACTGGCGTAGTGATATACGTAAATTCATGCCGTACTATATTTCATTTCGGATGTACATGCATACTTGGCGGTGAAAGCCAGTTCCAATATTTAGCCTACGACAGCTAGAAATGACAGATAGAATCTGTCATTAAAAACTGGTGTGATGCACTGCTTTGGAGAAAGTGTTCTACCTGTAATGCATCAATGTTCCCTTAAAACCCAGCAAATAGAATACACAGATCTGATAAGATGCTTCAAAAGAGCAGTTTGATATGGGTCTCAGAGCCCTAGATAAGAGGGAGTATTTGGTGCTAATTAGGGATAATTTTTGTTAATTCTGCATAAAAACATATGTTGTGACCCCTCATCTGAACCGTCTCGACGAGACGGTTCAGATGAGGGGTCACAACATATGGTTTCAATGAGAAATAAAGAAAATTATCCCTCAATTATCATCAAATACCCCTTTTATCATAATAGAGTTCTGGGTCTGCACTTTTTCCTAACCATTTTACCCAACATCCATTGACAGGTCAAGTAGATTTGTTCAAATTCAGAGGCCTCAAATACAGAAACACTGGAGTTATACCCACATTTTGGATAATACAGCAGCTGCTTATAGTAAATGCATATAAACATTGGTAAACTACTCAAAAGCCATTAAATCAGATAAAATAGTGATCAACTGATCAATGGAAGTTAACTTCTTTACAATATTTCAACAACTTTTTTTCACCAATATCGTTATGGGAATTCTACAGGCAGCAGAAGTTGAGGTATGCAGCTGAATACCAAAAACCTCATCAGTTTGTCCAAGTGGTTAGCGGCTGCTGGCCTCACCGGTCTGGCATAATAAGCACACCGTGTGGGCGGCAATCGAAACGCTCATGCAATCGACGAACGCGGATCAAAAACCATTAGAAACAGCGCTTTCGATTTGCAAATTGTCACCAATTTGCAATCGAAAACCCTGTTTCTAACTGTTTTTGATCAGCGTTAATCGATTGTTGAGAGCCTTTTTGATTGCCGCCTACCCGGTGTGATAAGGTGCATGCAATTATAAATGAAGTTTCAACTGCCTTGTCCTTACAGATGCAGAATGATGCCTCTGAACCTAACAACCGGCTGTCTTTTTTGGCAAAAAATAGGTTGCAGAATGATCTGACCTTATTCTGTGGTTTATTGTCTACATGAGCTGACCTGAAGAGCCTCAAGCAGCAAAGGCATTAAATACCCTGGTGACCCTGAACACAGGGTATAATCGATTCCGCCAATTTTCGCTTCCTGCAGAGACTGTCTGACATGTTTGGCTTCCGCCGAGACTGTCTGTGAACTCTTGCTTCCTGCAGGGACTACTGTCCTCGAAAATGGCTTCCTGCCGAGACTGTCTGTGTGATTCTGCTTCTACCGAGGCTCTCGGCAGAGACTGTCTGACATGTTTGGCTTCCGCCGAGACTGTCTGTGAACTCTTGCTTCCTGCAGGGACTACTGTCCTCGAAAAATGGCTTCCTGCCGAGACTGTCCACGTGACTCTGCTTCCTGCCAAGAGCCTCGGTAGAAGCAGAATCACGCAGACAGTCTCTGCAGGAAGCCATTTATCATGTACAGAAGTCTCGGCAGGAAGCAAGAGTTCGCGGACAGTCTTGGCAGAAGCCAAATATGATGTACAGTCTCTGCAGGAAGCAAAAATTAGCGGAATCGATTATACCCTGTGAAGTAGATCTATCACAGTGATCAGTCAAATTTTGTGTGAGCCCTGGAGTGATCTGATACATTTGAAGTGACTGAGGCCATAATAGAATATGCCTAAATCTAGTAACGGTAGACGGTTTTGACAAAAGATTATCTAATTCTTAGATCTGATTCAATGTCCACTTTAATCATTATTATTATTAATTATTAATATTATTATTATTACTATTTTTTTCATTATCATTATCTCATGGCATTTTTTTTTCTTGTGTTTACAGAATTTACTTTTCATTTTGAATAATCCTAACATTCTAAGAATTTATTTTTGCTTTTGCTTTTTTGATTTCAAGTAGTGTCAAGATTTTGATATTTTGTTGAGTAACTTACTTTATTGTGTAAACTGACGTTTCACAAAATAGACTGTTAGTGAAGAACTACAGGTTTTCAATGTCAATAGTTTTACTGCTGATTTGCATTTCATTATATGCAGTCTTAAAATTTTATTGCCTGTTCAGATATTTAGATTTGATTTTATATAAAGGAACAGATATTAACATAAAATTTTAAATGATGACTTAAAAATCTAGCTGTCTTGTTTAAAAACTTTCAAATTTCTAGTTTTAGGAACTGTTTGTTATTGTATTTGTTAACCCTTAAAACGCCCAAAAAGCAGACTATAAACTATACATCTGCTCATTTCCAAAACAATGTTTCATTTAAGCTATACCATATTGAGAATTCAAAGACTAGAGGGCAAACATTGCAGATCTAGATGAAATGCATCATTATGAACAATCTCAAAATTGCTATTTGCAAATTCAACTATTTCATTTCTTGCGCTTCAAGTTTACTACTGATTTCAAAAGTGGTTCTGGTAACCTTTAAAATTTGTTTTAATTCTCTTTGATCTCTTTAATTCTTAAGATAACATCTTGCTGTGTTCCAAAACAGATACTTTTGAAGAATTTGAAAGTAATCTATTTTGTTGAAGCTCAACTCCTTTTTTAAACTTGAACTCTTTAAGATTTTGATTGAAATAGGTTAATGTGACAACATTCAACACCATAGGCTGTAGATGACAGTACCCTCTAGCCTTGCTCCAGGCCATACATACCTTGGTGCTCCTGGTGGAACGGGGATCCAAGTATGTGCGTAGTTTAGTGAGGTAGACATCGGGAGCATCTTTGGCGTGCACTCGCTCCTGAAAATAGAAACAGAACAATAAATGATGATGATATACTACATAAATGGAAACAAGAATTCCACAAAAGATGGTGTCTCAACTGTCAAACAACAGAGCAAAGGCAGGAAACTCAATGTAAGTTAATGCAACTGCTACCACGACCAAGGCACTACCGCCTACATCTGAAAGTCAATACTTCTGCCTCACATGTGGCTCATTGACAATGTTCTCTTAATCTGTGTACAAATTCTTTAAATAAATGCACAACTGTACTTAATTTGGCACAGGTATATTTTATTACTATACCAATCCTAAAACACAACTTTATCCTGTTTCCAACCACCAAGTCTTACACTGTGGTCAAGTAGTAATGATTTGGACTGTCAATCCAGGGCTTGCAAGTTTGAACCCCTGCTGCCCCCAGGTCTTTTAAATATGCAGTTGTGTAGGTTAATGCACTTAGGTTACCCATCCAGGAGTTGCAGATTGATCTGCTGCACCTCCAGTCTTTGGATGAGACTTTAAACCGAGGTCCCATCTCCTTTAGACCTATTTGTTGGTGGAATGTTATACCCTTGTTCACTCACTCACTTTTAGATGACTTTAAAATATGGTCCACATCTCCGGGTGACATCAATCGTTCACTCACCAAATTAAGCACTGGGCACTTGCAATATACGCCGTAATTTTCGCGGATTCAAATTTTCGCGATTTAGGGTAAAAAACATAAAGATCAATTTTTGTGATTTTTACTTTTCATGGCCAGTAACATGGGCGAAAAATAAATTGCTTGTTTTTCACTTGAGCCAGTTCATTCATCAACCTGCGGCCGTGCCACAGGTTAATGAAAGAACTGGTTCAAGTGAAAAGTACCAGAATTTACCGAAGTTAACGGAGACAAATTATATGGACACTGTGTCTACTGAAAATACTTTGTAAGAAACTGGAAATTATTTCGCAATTTTAATATTCGTTGTTTCTAAGTGACAGCGAAATACCTCGAAAAATGGAACACTGCAAAAATTATCGCGTATACGGTATAAAGATTTTCATTCGACCTAACAGTAAGTTTGGTACATATGCACTCTCATCATTGACCTGCATATGCATAATTTATTCGTTATCATAAAAATTTAAAACCTAATTAAGGCAACAGCACAGCCAATATTATTGCACATTAATTCTTCAAATAAAACTTTTTGCCCCACCCAACTTGCACTAACAAATGTCTGCAACTCACAATAAATCTGTCTTGGCTTTTGTTTTACAGACAAAACTCATACCGTATTTATGCTAATATTCGTACACCTCAGCTATTTTGAAACATAGGCATCATGGTTAAAATTTATTCTTGATTTTGAATGTTTTATTGAAACATGATTTTTAAATTGTAAGGCAAACAGAGCAGATCCTGATCAGACTGCTCCTTAGAAGCAGTCTGATCTGGGTCTATGCTGTTTGCTCCTGTGCTTCCAAGTTTTTTAGAGTGATATGGTATTCATAAATTTGCTGTAATCGGACAACCTGCTGAACACATAAAACATAATACTGCTGTTCTAATAGCATATAAAGTTGCAGAGACCACACTTAAGGCAGCCGATAACCATGATATAACTTTAATCAAATTTCAGACAAGTCTATTAAATTTTATTGGCAATTAATAGTACAGACTCCATGTGAGTGAGATGCACAAAATTCTATGATAAAATTTTTGGAAATAAGGGTTTGCTAAGCACTCAAAATTGGGTAATTTTGATTATTTGTAGGCTCATAAAGGGAATGAACCCATTGCAACCTGTTGCAACCTTAAAAAGGTCGGTCAAATTATGCATTGACCAGTCAAATGCATGTGTGTTTTCTTGACAACACTATTTTAAAGGCAGAGCAATAAGTGATAATGGCATAAGATCAGTTCTATGACCAGACCTGTGACTTTGACTTGACACATGCTGTATATAAAGGAGATTGTCGAAACACTAATGACAACATGGATGATCATCCAAACACTAATGACAACATGGATGGACATACGATACCCCATACTGTGGCCATGGATATGTTCCGCTGAGGTGCAAGGAGGGGGAGGGGGGGGGGGGAACATCCAGGGTGTGGGGGGGGGGTGCGGAAACACATCCTAAACCAGAATTTAAATAGTACTACTACACTAACGACAACCATTTCCTTTTGAAAATGACACTATCCTACTGAGCGTAATCAACCATTTAAGGGCACTGACACTTTTACTTTTTGAAAATGGTGGATAATCCTGTTGGAGCAGTCTGATCTGGGACTCAACTTTTTGCTCAGACCAGTATGACATTCCTATATTTAGCAACATTTTAATAGAATATTTTTACCAGAAATATTTTTTTTTTTGTTACCTAATATAATGCCTGGAGGAGTAGAATTTTATTGTCATAAAAAAATGTGACTGAAATGCAAAATACTTGTCAAAATACTGGATAATATGTCTGAAGCTCATTTTATGGTGTTTTGGCATGAAACTCCCCCATTTAGCCCATAGAGCAACCTACACATTTTATGCCACAGCCTACAAATTCAGATTCTGAAGAACTTTTGTCAGGATAGATGGATGGATGACTTGTGATTTTATATCAGGTCAGGACAATATAGAGTGATTATGAAAGGGTAATAATGTAGGGTGATAATGAAAGGCTGTGTGCAATGGAACCCAGTTTACAGTTGAAAAGCTTTCTGCCTCCAGCGGGTCTCGAACCTGGAACCATAAGATCAGCATGAAATTGTTTATTTACAAATATGACTGATAAGCAGTTAAGTTACGATTGCTTAAGTGGCATTCCTACAATATAGTGGTCAGTTTAATGTCAATGGTGTAGAGGCTCTCAAAGAGCTTTCTGTTTTCTTATGCTATTAAAAGTTAGTTTAAAAGAACCGTCACTTATTTATCTGATCCTTGAGCCAAAGTACTTTAGCGAGCCTGTGGCATATAGTCACAGGATATAATCGATTCCGCTAATTTTCGCTTCCTGCAGAGACTGTCCATCATATTTGGCTTCTGCCGAGACTGTCTGCGAACTCTTGCTTCCTACAGGGACTACTGTCCTCGAAAAATGGCTTCCTGCCGAGACTGTCCGCGTGACCCTGCTTCCGCCGAGAGCCTCGACAGGAAGCAGAATCACGTGGACTGTCTCTGCAGGAAGCCATTTATCATGTACAGAAGTCTCGGAAGGAAGCAAGAGTTCGCGGACAGTCTCGGGGGAAGCCAAATATGATGTACAGTCTCTGCAGGAAGCAAAAATTAGCAGTATCGATTATACCCTGTGATAGTATACAATCTAAAGCTGAGACAACTGCCAACAAGGTAAGCTGACAGTGGACTCACACTGTCATGTACAGCACATGGTACAGATAATACTGTTATCATTTGGTTATAAGGCAGGGCCTGTCACCATCTAGACGGATGCCCTCAATGGCCCCTCAAGTAATTTGGCTATAAGACGACATTTGTATATCCAGTGTATATATAAAATGATCAACTTACACTCAACAAAATTTCTAATTGGTCACTTTTTGCCATAGAATTAAGCCTTAAGCAGATTAAGATTAGCCTGACTACCAACTAGGACGAACAAATGTACAGATATTCTTGTATTTTACAAGCAGCACAAGCGCTTATGGATTTGCAAAATGATTTACATCAATCCGAGGTGTCTATTAGGATTTACACAAACATTGAAAGGGAGGTAATTTGAAAACGTCAATATTAAAATTAATACAGGTGAAAAATGCATGAAGACTAAAACCATACCACATGTTTTTATGATGAAAAACTTTATTTACTTCTAAAATATCATGTTTTTGTGGAAGTTTGATGCAGCCTGTATGTGTTTTCAAAGCATTCTATGGTTTACATAGAAGGGGTCATAACTCTAATACTACGATAAAGTTTTGATTACAACATTAACTTTCAATAAGTAGATAACAGCCCAAAATTTTGATTATAATTATATTCAAAAATACGATTTAAAAATCATATTTCTGCATATTAGAAAACTGACCAATTAGAAATTTTGCTGAGTGTATATTCACGCTATGTAATCACGTGACCTAACAGTACTACGACAGATGCTGCTTTGGTAACCGTACTGCTTAATTGGGACGACTTCCGCAGAACGGCGTTTGCACCATGTGAGTATTTTGAAGAATTCCTTCTCTAATACAGCCAGAAAGGTGAAAGTTCTTGCACAAATAATTACACCATACATGTTGATTCTTGCAGCAGAGGTGTCATTTTGAATGGATGGAAAAGAAATGAGAATATCGCAATTTAACGGGTTTGAGTTAGTCGTTTACCACAATTGTTGTTCGAAAAAAGTAATTTTTTACCTAGAAATACAACGAAAAAGACAGAGAAAAGTCTGTCTATGGTGCGACAGAAAGTGCATTTTCCAAATTAAATAGAGTTTAGCTTGACTAGATTAACATTATATGAGAAAAATAGGGTTTTGCGTACGAAAAAGTGAACTGCTTTCCTAGCACGAAACAAATCCAACTGAACTGCATTTTTGGTTTCCAGGAGTCTGTTTCTGCGACTACAGAATTACCAAAAGTTATTCAAATAAAACAGAATAAACTGCAAAATACCTAAAATTTACAGATTACAGTACTAAGTATTGCTGTAAGTGTACTAGTATAAGGTGACATGCGATGATGCATGTGTTAGTGCATGTGTTCCTGTAAGTGTCAAAACTTGCTGGGAAAGTGGTGTTTTCCTTTTTTTGTCTTGCTTGTTAACATTTTAGCTTGAAATAAGGGCAAATCTGGATAGTGAAGCAACATTGTATAATGGGCGGGACACTGTCAAAGGGAGTAGGGGTCACTATAGAAGTCTATGGTAGAAACAATTATAGTTCACGCTGCCCTTTATGGGCACCCCTCATGTAAGGAGTAAAACTTTTCTTCATCTACACAAGTAACACGCGAAAATATACGTTTGCTATGGTTACGCCTACATGAAGTGACCTGGCAGGGTGGGGGCTATCGATTTGTTTCAGTTGATTATAAAACAGGTAAAGCAACATGTTCGTAACCAATCAGGGAAAGGATATTGCATGTATGTACATGTATATGCTCAACGGCTACAAAGCCTATAGCACCGAGGCCCACCCAGGGGTTTTGAGGAGCTGGGGAGAAAAGCCATTTATTTTTAGGGAGCTGGGGAGCACTTGCAATTATTTTCAGGGAGCTGGGGAGCAAGCTTTGAATTCTGGGGAGCTGGGGAGCACTGTCTGTCAGGATGTGATTTCCTAAATTATTTTGGCTTCTGGGGGCTGTGCCCCCCAAACCCCCCTTTATATGAATTATTTACATCTGTTATAGTACATTCCTATGTTCTAGCGACACAAAATGTCTAACTGGCATGCACCAGACACCTGCAAAAAACTTAACTGTAAAACAGGACCTCAATATCCATTCTAAACACATTCTCTCTTATGCGTGTGCAACACTTAGAAAGATAGGGACTCTTGACGTCGAAATGACGTCGAACTGACGTCGGTGCGACGTGATGACGTCGCAGCGGCGTCAGTTTGACGTCATTACGACGTGTGCCTGCTGGGTTCTTATTTTCATGATACGAATAACGCATAGCATGGGCAGTCTAAGGTGGCATAAATGAAATTGATAAGCAAAACAAGCAAAGTTCTGGAACAAGTTGCATAAGCAAAACAAGCAAAGTTCTGGACCAAGTTGCATAAGCAAAGCAAGCAAAGTTCTGGAACAAGTTGCATAAGCAAAGCAAGCAAAGTTCTGGACCAAGTTGCATAAGCAAAGCAAGCAAAGTTCTGGAACAAGCTGCATAAGCAAAGCAAGCAAAGTTCTGAACCAAGTTGCATAAGCAAAACAAGCAAAGTTCTAGACCAAGTTGCATAAGCAAAGCAAGCAAAGTTCTAGACCAAGTTGCATAAGCAAAGCAAGCAAAGTTCTGGAACAAGCTTCATAAGCAAAGCAAGCAAAGTTCTGGACCAAGTTGCATAAGCAAAACAAGCAAAGTTCTGGACCAAGTTGCATAAGCAAAGCAAGCAAAGTTCTGGAACAAGCTGCATAAGCAAAGCAAGCAAAGTTCTGAACCAAGTTGCATAAGCAAAACAAGCAAAGTTCTAGACCAAGTTGCATAAGCAAAGCAAGCAAAGTTCTGGACCAAATTGCGCAAGCAAAGTAAGCAGAGTTCTGGACCAAGTTGCATAGGCAAAGCAAGCAAAGTTCTAGACCAAGTTGCATAAGCAAAGCAAGCAAAGTTCTGGAACAAGCTTCATAAGCAAAGCAAGCAAAGTTCTGGACCAAGTTGCATAAGCAAAACAAGCAAAGTTCTGGACCAAGTTGCATAAGCAAAGCAAGCAAAGTTCTGGAACAAGCTGCATAAGCAAAGCAAGCAAAGTTCTGAACCAAGTTGCATAAGCAAAACAAGCAAAGTTCTAGACCAAGTTGCATAAGCAAAGCAAGCAAAGTTCTGGACCAAATTGCGCAAGCAAAGTAAGCAGAGTTCTGGACCAAGTTGCATAGGCAAAGCAAGCAAAGTTCTAGACCAAGTTGCATAAGCAAAGCAAGCAAAGTTCTGGACCAAATTGCGCAAGCAAAGTAAGCAGAGTTTTGGACCAAGTTGCATAGGCAAAGCAAGCAAAGTTCTAGACCAATTTGCATAAGCAAAGCAAGCAAAGTTCTGGACCAAATTGCGCAAGCAAAGTAAGCAGAGTTCTGGACCAAGTTGCATAGGCAAAGCAAGCAAAGTTCTGAAGCAAGTTGCACAAGCAAAGCAAGCAGAGTTCTGAACCAGGTTGCATAAGCAAAGCAAGCAAAGTTCTGGACCAAGCTGTACCAAGTCTAGTAAAAGTATGTTTGCAGAGGCTTCTACTATACTTGACATTTCTATTAAGCGTTTGCTTTTCTAGTTGTATGGCAGCAGAAGTTCAAGCAGATGGGACAAAAAGCAAATTATTGATAGGGCACTACTGAAGAAATGTTCATCTATTATTATATCCGCAGTACAAAGGCTGTAAGAGCACACAAAAAATAGTTTTAGCGTTCCCGTTAAAGCCAATGTCAACTTTTAACTGCCATAGCAACCGAAGTAACGTAGCAGTTGGAATGGGCCTCAGCACTTGAATAAACATTCTTCTTAACAATGTAGACACGAATTTAACTCCTGTAGAACTTCTTGCCTCTAGCAAATATGGAGTGAGAAAGATATGAGACCTAGCATACAAAATACTAATAGGCTGCAATATTCACACAATTCTGCCATTACAAGAAGTACTTAAATAAAGCAACGGTTGCTCATTACGGAGAGCAGTGTAGAGGCAGTACAGCATAGGCATCTTTAACCATATTTTAAGGCTCAAGTTGATGCGAATCGCTGTTACAGTCAAACTTGCTTATGTGGTCACTTCCATTAAGGGGCCACCTGTATTTAGCAGCCACCTTATCTTGGTCTCTTGACCCAAATTACAGTGCAAATGAACCCGTGTTAATGAGTCACTTGTTTTAAGCAGTCAGTTTTCATTTGGGTGACCCCTTAAGACAAGTTTGACTGTACTTTGACTTTTTTTTAATTTTCAGGATGATACGGTAGTCTGAAGTCCTAAACTGTGTGATACATCGTTTTACGAAAAGCAGTACAGTTGACGGAATGTAATACCTAAAAAGCAGTTCATCACAACAAAAAGCAGTACATTAAACAAAAACGTGCAAAACGGCCCCCTGTTCTTTTCACACAATAAATACCAGTATTTTTACAAAACATCAGTATAACTGATGTATAATACATATGTGATCATTCAAAAATAACATAATAAATCGAGAGAAAACACAAATATTTGAGATGACAACAAACTGAAGCACATGGCCGATGCATATTTCTTCAGATTGTCGCTTAAATACCGTATTCACAGATTAGTTGTCAAAGTACAAAGCAGATTATTCACTGATACCACTTGCTCGATGTAAATCATTTCAGTTTTGAAATAATTAGACAAGAAATAAACCAGCTTACCGTCACAACGAAGCGCGTGACCACCATTTTTCTTTACAATTAAGCAGTACGGTTACCAAAGCAGCATCTGCCGTAGTACAATTAGGTCACGTGATTACATAGCGTGATATTGGGACCAATTAGATATGCAACCATAACCGGTATACAGGTATATTGCAGTACAGACCACAGCAGCTCAGCTATCTTGTCGCGATACAAAATGCAATTGGCGGTAATATCGGTTTTTAGTCGGGCAATCCGTTCAGATTTGGGATGCTTCAATAAAGCGTAACCAACAACAAACACCTCCCAAGCTTGGCCGAAAAAAGCGAAGAGTTTGTTAATGTGCGAAATAAAAAGCCGAAGAGTAGCATCTGGGACCACTTTTGGCGGTGGAAAACTGATTTCAATTTTTCAATCTAGTACTTTCTTTTCAGTTTTCAGTAGAAAACTGCTTTCAATCTAGTTGTTCTTTCTTTTCTACTTTTAAATTTTTAAAGTTGAAAAATAAAAACAGCAGAGTAATCTCAGATTCCTTATGTACATGTAATTATATGTTTACTTCTGAAGCAATATATAGTGATATTATTGCAATACACTTACCCTATATTCACAGTATCCGAACGCACTGTACCCTCTCTTCCAGTTTTCATAGCGTTGAATCGAGAGTACAAAATTCACTTATAACCAGTAGCCGGAAATCATTATGTTTTGAGTTTTTATCCGGAATCTACTGCGTCATTTATAGTTATTCAGCTTCGAAAATGTAAAGAGGTAAGTTTAATATAATTTTCTCTTCGGTCTTTTACTTTATTGCCCTGTACAATGAAAAACTCCTTGCCGTCGCAGATTTTTTTTTCCGAACAGCTTAATCTAACACGAGATTGTGTCGTGCAAAACTTAGCTATCATTCTTTTATCAAAACTAACAAACTGTAGATTGATAACGCCTTCCGTTTATTCTTAAGATTTTTTATAAAACATGTAAGAAAATGCTCAAAATGGTTTAAGAATCATGCCAAGGGCGATTTGAATACTGTACCAATTACTACCCACCCATACACGACATTGTACAGGGTAATAAAGTAAAAGACCGAAGAGCAAATACACAGTTCCGAGAATAGCCGCTAAGCTCCGCCTGCTTAGTTACTGTTACTACGTCTCACAAGCTTACACAAAGATGGCGGAAAAACAAATGACAAAAGCAAGTGTCTGCTAAATGTTGGCGATCTATGGCAAAGAATCAGCCTCCTCATGATCTACACATGGCAGTTGGCGCATCATGCATTTCCGATGCATTCTGTTTTTGCAAAGCATGGTAAGTTTATTAATAGTGGTGTTAGTTTGTTTTCTTTAAACAGGTATACATCCCTCCATTGACTGTTAGGTAAAATCACGGACTTATATTGGATACTGACCACGTGCGATTTGTTTGTGAGACTATGTAACGTGCTAAGTTGTCGTTGCATTGGCCAGGTATACGCTATCATGTGATTTTGAGTGATATTCTGGGTGTGGCCCGGAACTGTGTATTACAAATGTATATTAAACTTACCTCTTTACATTTTCGAAGCTGAATAGCTATAAATGACGCAGCAGATTCCGGATAAAATCTCAAAACATGATTTCCGACTACTGGTTATAAGCGAATGTTTGTACTCTCGATTCAACGCTATGAACACCGGAAGAGATTGTACATGTAGTTCGGATACTGTGATATTGCAATATATCGCAATACACTTCTGGTGTATCGTTGCAGCTCTAGCACCAATTTTATTACCTCCAAGAAGATTTACTATTTTGGCTTATAAATGTTATAAAGGTTTGCGGTTATTTTTTTTATATTGATATTTTAATTGCTCCATGCACAATTTAAAACATATCAAACTGAAATAAAACAAGATCAAAGTGTATGGGACATATTTATTAGTCCCCCATGCTGATATGTATCAATGAAATCATTTATACAGCTGGTACACATCTCAAATATTACTGAAGATCCTTTTTTTTTTAAAATTTCAAACTTATCAATATCTGACTGAATGAGAAGTGTTTTAAGGGACACTTTCAGGAGAAGCAACTCTGATATCCCTTCTCAACTATTTTACCATTCTTGGTCCTAATACATTCCCTTGACAATATACATGTCACCATAAAGTTTTGTTTAAATGTTTCAAATAGTTAAGAAAGTACAGAGTAGTGAGTGAGTGAGTGAGTGAACTCGGGTTTAACGTCCCACCAACAACAAGGTCATATGGAGACGGGACCTTGGTTTAAAGTCTCATCCGAAAGACCGGAGAAGCGGGGGATCGAACTTGCAACCCCTGGATTGGTAGTCTGGAGTGTTACCCACTATGCTACAGCCACTCCTAAGTACAGAGTAAAATGGAAAATTGATGCAAGGGCAGATAATTCAGGAAGTAAGTAAGCCAGAGTTGTGCTTCATGCTCATGATATATTGCACCCTTATTATACACATTCCTACTAAGTTTCATTTAAATATTTCAAAGGATTAAGAAGTTGTGAAGGGAATGGGGCTAGCCTCAAAATATAATCAAAGGGAAGTTACTCCAAAATTAAGTAAGGGGGATCAACCATTCTTATGTCTCTTGATCATGCACATTGCTATAAATTGTCATCAAGATATTCCAACTGGTTACCAAGTTACGGTATGCACATGATTAGTATACACAAAGTAGCCTAAAAAATCTTCATCTTTTTTTTTTTCCTGTTTCTGTTCTTTATTGTCCCCGTCAATAGGTATGTTGTGGGTCGGGGATCCATCCCACCGCAAACCTTACATTCCTATTGCATGCTGTTTGCAATGAAACCAAAAAAAAAATCTTATTGAAAGGATGCAACTCCAAAATGAAGAAAGGGAGAGCAACCATTCTTATATGCAACACATCATCAGACCTTCATACACATTGCCAGGAAGTTTCAAGATATCCCGAACGGTTATCTACATGTAGTTATGGCGCGAACAAGACTAGTCGGGGAAAAAATAATCAAAGGGGCATAACTTCGAAACTAAGAAAGGGGGAGCAACCATTATTGTAGGCGACACTTTGCCCCAACCTACAAAATTTCTTGAAGATATCCCAAACAATTACTGAGTTATGGCGCGCACAAGAATGTTTACGAATAGACGGACAGGAGGATGGACAGCACCATGCCATAATACCTCCATTTTTTTCAAAACGGGCGTAAAAAATTCTTTGTCCAAGCTACATGGTATTGAGAATTCTAAGACTAGAGGACAGTGATGATCCAGATGATGTGGCTCATCTAGACCCACACTGTTTGCCAAGTCATTAACTATAAATCTTTTTTTTTTGGCACATACACACTTTAAACTCTAGTGACGAAAATAGCTGAATTTCAAAATAACCTAGATCCTCATTAGGATCTATGCTGTTTGCCCTCTAGTTTTTGAATTCTCAAGATAATATAGCTTGCATGAAACATGTTTTTAAAATTTGCAGACGTAAATTATGTTGTCTGCTTTTTGGCCCTTAAAGGGTTGAGAGTTAACCAGTGGCGTCTGCTACAGACTCTGTCACAAACTGCTTGATCATCATGACCAAATTTCATATGGTGACAAAATTCAGAGTTGTTTGAACTCGGATGCAATTAACAAAGAGATTTGAAAATAATACTATAATGAAAAATTCTAAATATTTGGACAGATAGGTCAGAGCAACCAGTGCAGACCAAGATCAGACTGCTCCTGAAGGAGCAGTCTGATCAGGGTCTACACTGATGTTTGCCATTCCATCTGCATCTTTTGGAGGTAAACCAAGCTGTTCAATTTTTGAACATTTACGATGATCATCTTAGGTATCCCAATTATTATAGAATTTTTACCATATTAAATGACCCTCAGTCAGTCTTATAAGGTGACTGGGTACACCGCCGTGTTTTTCGGCAATTTTCACAAAAGCCTGTTTCACATCAGCCGTGCGATTTTTTGTTCGTACGATTTTGGGCGGCATGGGTGCCGTAGACAGATCGCAGACAAATTCGCAGTGTATCTGGGCGGGTCCACCGTGGTCTTAGAGGTCGCACGGCAACCGTACGATGTTCATATGTCTGTCTCAGGGGTCGCACGAATTTGCAGCTTGAAAGTAGGAAAAAATAAACAACATTTCGTACGGCTTCCACAAGATGGCCGTGCAGCTGCCGTAAGACTGCCGCAAGACTGCTGTGAGACGGTCGTAAGAATTAGTCAATGATCTTGCGGGCACCGTACGACGCACAAGAATTCGCAAGGCTTACGATGACCGTACGTTTGTCGTACGAATTCGCCTCGAATGAGGAATAAAATGCAAGAGCACCATCCGCAACCCTCATAGTTTCACTATTGCTTGTCGAAACCACATTGGATCCTGATGGCTATCCCACCACAGCGTATTGCCCTTCTAAGAAGAAGGTTTCTTGATGAAGAGAAGCGTCACGCCACCATCCTGGCGCTGCTCATACGAGCACGGCAAGGTAAAAGAGGACGAGCGAGGCATTGGTGGGTCAAACCCTGGATCGAGCGGCGTCAATTGTATGGCCAGTTCCACACCCTCTTCCAGGAGCTAGAGAGAGTCCGAGGTATTTGAGATCGAAGATGACTTTAGATTCGCACATAACTGCGCACAGACCATGATATATCTGCCATATACTCTAACAACCTATACCACCCGGACCTACAGATAAATCGTGTCACTTTGGTTGTTGTGAAAATAGCTATGGTCATGTCGTGACGGTCAGTTAACCTGACCACACTTTTCCTGGGCAGGCATAGCCCTCATAAGCAGTTAAACAGTGCTAAGTGCACTTATTTCCACCAGTAACTGACAACTGCCTTTCTTGAATCAGCGGAAGGGTAAGTGCCCGGATCTGGTATCGAGCCCAGGACCTCTGGCTTAAGGGTCAGGCGCCCTACCGATTGCGCTACGCGGCCCTCACTTTGGTTGTTATAGTATAAAGCAGCCTATAATATAAGGAGAAAAAATATTATACACACTAGGCTCATCCAATTGCGCGTCTATCTGGGCAAGCTGCTTATCCTTATACGCCTTGTCTGCGTATCGCCGATGGACATAGAACTCTGGATGTTCACTGAACCATTGGACCAGGACGTTCCCGGTCTGGGCGGGCATTGAGAAATTCTTGCTTCGGAAGGCGCTGGTGCTCTCTTCCTCAGAGTCCGAGTTCATGGTTGAGGATATTACATGGCTACTCGTATCCTATGTTGTGGCTCTTGAGTCTCTTGAGTGTCGGCCAAAGGCTCCTTAGCAGCAGCGGCGGCAGGAACAAGGGTTCCCCCCACCCCTCTCCCTTTCGAGCTCTGCTTCTTCTCTGGAGTCTAGACTATGAGTACCGATCTACTTTTACAGGAGACGCAAGTGACGCAACAATCGTAGGACTGTCGTACGTCTGCCGTGCAGCTGCCGTGCGACTTGCGCGATTGTCTTACGATTCACAACTTCCTTGCGATAGCATTTTGTCAGGACGCACGACTGTCGTAAGCTGCTCGTGCGGCTGTCTTGCGACCGTCGCAAGACAAACGCAAGAAACGATTGACAGCAGTCCCGCCTGCAAACTTGCGAAATCCTGCAAAATCGTGAGTCAGTCGTGCGGTTGTCTCAAGACTGTCTCAAGACTATCATGCGGCAGCCTTGCGGCGTCCACAGATTGCCAAAAAATTGCAGAAATAATGTGCATGTTGAGAATGGGAAAATGGGAAGTGAATTATACACCTGCCTGTTTTCATAATTATAAGTAGTATAAACAAACTTCACACATAATTTAAGGTGTAGTACATGCAGCAACAGTGCCAAGAATCATAAGAGCTGAATCATGAGAAACATTCTGCCAGCATGGATAGCCCAAGTGCGAGGCTGTTCTAAAAATAGGGCAAGGGCCTTCTGTGCCTGTGATGGGTGCGGGCTGGGATTGTTTGGAAGTTTTTTCTCTTGTCTATCATTTATCTTTTTTTGCTCCCTCTCTCTGGGAGACCGGCCCGATATAGACTGAAATACTGACTCAATTTAGGGCCGGTAAACCCAAAACAATCAACCAACCAAATCTAATAAAGTGCAACACAATATTTATGGTATAAATGAGCCTCAACATAAGAAAACCAACAAAGTGGGAAGTGCGCCCCGTGAAGACTCAGATCAGCCTGGGCATCTGCCCAGTCTGATCAGAGCCTTTGATGTGCGCTTAAAGGTAGCTAGGGGTCTAAGCTACCTCCATGCCATCAGCAAAGACTGGGTGGATGCCAAGCCTGATCTGAGTCTTCGCTGGGTGCACATGTCACTTTGTTGTTTTTTCGTGTTGCTGTTCAAATTAACCTAAATCCACCTTTCTCGACTACAGTTAAAGAAGCTGTGCATTTTTTATTTTGCAACTTCAAAGGTTTGATGACAGACATGGCCTGCAGTAAGCAGTATCTGTACTCTGTAGAGTAAGTGAGAAAACCTGTAAAAATGTTAAAAGCTGAATTTGTAAACAAAGACATAGTTACTAGACTGCATGTGTGTGTGTGAGTTGGAGGGGGGGGGGGGGGGGGGGGTCTAGTTTTTCAGACCACTGCATATGTTACCTGAACAGGTGTGAAAATTTATTCAACCAACCAGCAGACCACAATTACCAGTAATGATATACTTAAGGACAAAAGTTCTGCACGGATTTTAATTTAGCAATCCATGCAGAACTTTTGTCCTTAAGTATAATTTTATTGGCTCCGACTGGAGGTGTTAACAGAGTGTGATCAGGAGACAGAATGACACTGTGGAAGTTAATCCTCCTTATACAGTACCATCCCTGACTTTAACATTGGTTAGCCTGATCATGGACGAGGACACTGACGCTAACACAAACTCCAGGGGTATAGCATCATTTGCAAACGCACACTAAAAATGAAATGTCCATGTTCACAGTATCCGAACGCACTGTACCATCTCTTCCGGTTTTCATAGCGTTGAATCGAGAGTACAAAATTCGCTTATAACCAGTAGTCGGAAATCATTATGTTTTGAGATTTTATCCGGAATCTGCTTGGGTACTGCGATGTTGCTTCCCTGAAAATGTACCCTTCACCTTACTACATTAAATTCTTTCTTACAATAAATGAAGATTTTCAATTTCATCTATTCATATTCAGTTTCGTCAACAATTGTATAACTGGACAGTTTGTCCCAACAGTTACTGCAGTAATGGTATGTGTTTATTTTGAAGAGTTTATACATTTTTTCGTATCTTTATTTGATAGAAACCCCATTGTATTTCATCTGAAATTGAAACAAAACAAATACTAGAGATTTTCTGAAGGTCCAAAGATCGCCAGGTGAGGTCTTTCACCTGTTAGCTGATTAACAGGTATGATGTCTGATGTTTGCTAATAAAAGTGTGTTCAAACAGAAAGGCCTGAAAAAAATAATGCAAACTTTTGGAAAGGTCTGATCAGGACCCAGTTGTTCAATGCATTGTTAGCCTAACAAGCTTGTTAAGAGGGTAACCTGTTATGTATTTTACATGTATGACTTTTTAACTAAATACACTAATATTTTTGTTGAAAAATGTGAGGAGCTTTTGCAATACAAAAGCTTCTATTACAAAAGCTTCTCACATTTTTTCAACAATAAAAAGTTGGCATATTTGAGACGTTTAACCAAATGATGTTGTTAGTTTTGAAAAACTGGGCCCAGGTCTGCAATGATGGTACATATTTTAAAGGTACATGTATACATGGGTACATCTCCATATTTTGCTTTCATTTTTAAAAAGGAACCCGGACTCTGTTACTTCCTGTTTGCATTTCAGGACAATACAGCCCTTAAAAATGGGGTCTATACTCTTAAAAGAAAAAACTTTCTCCAGAGGAAGCAAATTCTTTTTTTTTTTCTGAGTTGACATTTCTTGCAAAGGGAGTTAAAAACAAAAATGACAGAGCTGCTTCCCCTTCAGGTGTACCCATTCACCTTAAAACATCCCCTGCTCTTACAAGTGGACTTGTCCAAATTAACAGAGGGAAAAGCCCATGGAACAGTTCATTAAACAGGTGGATGAGAAAAGATGCTGAATCTTGAATACATATGGTTCTGTTTTTCGCTCAAATGCTGAATACAGGGGTAAGTTTTTAATTAAGTTTCCTAATACATAATATGCAACAGATTTTGCTCAGTCTAACCAAACCTTTAACCCTAATTATTAAAGACACAGTTTAAAACCCTGAATGGATTTGCATTGGAACAAATGGCATGGATGAGATACCCTAATGTGCTTAAGTATTGGGACACCTTAAATACTGAATTGTCCATTTGTCCCAAATGGAAAATTCATTAATTTTAGATGTCCCAATATATACGCACATTACGGTACTCTATATTCGGCTCTATAAGCCAAGACAGAGAAGCAGTGGTAGTGCAGTGGATACTGCACAAGACTACCAATCCAGGGAATGCAAGATCGATTCCCTGCTTCTCCTATTGTTTGGATGAGACTTTAAACTGAGGTCCCATCTCCGTATGACCTAGTCATTGGTGGGACATTAAACCTGTGTTCACTCACTCTCTCACTTCCGTGTTTTAAACTATGCCCTGACTTACCTCAGGCTAATGATAAAAATGTTCTGTTCAGCAATAACCCATCTACATTTGCAACTTTTGAAATGTGCTTTAACCCTCACAAGGGCTTTACAGCGTACTGTATGAATTATTGAAAACTGTTAACTCTTTCACTACCAAAAAGCAGACGACAAAATTTACGTCTGCAAAAATTAAAAAAATGCCTTGTCCAAGACTTTTTATATTGAGAATTCAAAGACTAGAGGGCAAACAGTGTAGATCTAGATGAGGCGGCTCATTATGAGCCGCCTCATCAGGATCTACGCTGTTTGCAAATTTTGCTAATTGCGTCACTGGGGCTTAAAGAGTTAATTAGCTTTGCAGCATCATTCTTGACTTGAGGATGTTTTCCGTCAAAACATTATATTTTCACTGTATTCAGCCATTTTGAACCACAGACTATGATGCCCATGGCCATATTTATTTTCAGAAAAAATTCCTAACTCCGCTCATTGGTCAAGATTATGGCACATGGCGCATTTTCTTGTGAACCGGCTACCTCAATTTACATCTGAGGATAATTTATATTAATTACTACATCAAAAAATACCTCACTGGCGAACTGAAAAGAGACATCTGATACGATTATTAAAGGTAACTGACCTATACTAACCAAAGATCTTGGTAACTTAATTAATAAGCCTATTTTCTCTCACTGTAAATGTTTACAGCTCTGTTTACTTTTGACCAAAATATATTTACACTTGCCACTATCTTGTCCCTTCCTTTAAGAGTACCGTACACCTCCTTATGGAGGAGTTTCCTTTCCAAAGGAAGCAATTCGAAAACAGTGGTAAAACGGGGTCCCATAATAACATCCGTGGCTCCAAATCTTAAATGAGCCACGACACGAGAAAAACAACAAAGTGGTTGCGCTCCCAGTGCAGACTCAGATCAGCCTGGGCATCCCCCCAGTCTGATCAGACTGTTCCCTAAAAGCTTAAATGGTACCTAAGGATCTAAGCTACCTTCATGCGGACAGCCAAGACTGTGATCAGACTGGGCGGATGCCCAGGCTGATTTGAGTCTCCGCTGAGCCCACAACCACATTATTGGTTTTCTCATGTCTCGGCTCCAATGCCTTGAAAGTGGAAATTTTAATGAGGAGCACACACAAAAGGCAAAAATGTGTCTCCAAAATGCTGCAAACAAAACATTTTTCTGAGATGTAGGTATATGAGTCTACAATACAACTTTGCTATTTTGCTGCACTGAAAGATTTATTCCAATTTAATTGGATGGCAACCATTTTTCTCCCCGAAATGATTTTACACAGCAGCTGAAGCTATAGGTTATAATTAGTCTTGTACAAATTAACTGTCTAGGGGTTGTTTATTGTCTTTCACAGTAGCAACATGTACCATAAGAACTACTAAATGGATGGTGGGTGGGAGAGGGGGGGGGGGGGGGGACTTGCAATTTTATGTCCATTTCAACAGTATTTCAGTCATATCAGGACAATGGGAGGATGATAATGAAAGGTTGTGTACAATGAAACCAGTTTATGATTGAATTAATATCCGTCTCCATTTGGAATCGAGAAAATTTGGCGATTTACTCAGCAACAACAGATTCAGATCTTATAAGAATTTTTGAAACTATGCTGAAAAAGGGGAAAATATTTTTTAATTAAACTGGTATAGACCATGCAACAAATCAGTTAATCCCATTTTGGAAGTAGGAAGGGCCATGAAATCCAGGGATGCAAATAGAAACTTCAGAAAGTCTTTTAAGGAGCAGTCTGATCTGGGTCTGCACTGTTTGCTGTAATACACTGCCCAATATTAAGCATAATTATGGTATGTTCAATGAGAAATACACAAAATACATAAAATGATGTCTTTCACAGAAAAACCCTTCATCAATAGTAGTATGTGAGTCAAGATGCACTTCCTTTTTACTCTATATTTACACTGTACTCACACTTAAACATTTGGACAGAGCAATCCCAAAGATGGTTTTGGAAGGCAAAAAAACCTGTCTCATAACCGAAGAAATACAGTACAGTCCGACCTGTCAAATGGGTAACCCAGGAACCCACAAATTGGCTGTTTAAGACAGGTGACCCCTAAATACAGGTTTATTTGCATTGTATTTTGGTTCAAGATACCCAGAAAAGGTGGCTGCTAAAGGCAGGTGACCCCATATTATAGAGGTGACCACATAAGCAGGTTTGACTTACATGTACTTTCCTAGTACTAATTTCTAAATACATGTAAGGTGGGGTTTCGAGGATAAATCTGAGATACTTTTTCTTATAAATTCTAAGTGAAAACATTTCCATATTTCTACAGTGTCTACCTATTTTGTTGTTTTTGTCCTAATATTTATAGATTTAACAGTATTTACCATAATGACTTTGACAGAAAACCAGTGTGAATCGATTTCTTAGTCAATCTGCACTAGCAGAATTTTGTAACCAGGCTGACTATATGCTGCATTTCATTTTTTTGACAAACAAAGCAAGCATTGTGAGAATACCGCATTTCATGTAACAAGTGCATCCTCTCTTATAAATGCCCCTTCAGTTTTTTTCTACGAAAAGTGGCCAAAAGCTAACCATAGTAACTGTTGTCATGTTGTAAAATAATTACCATAATTGTCTTGAAAATGAAAGATTTTTGTTTTTAAATTTATTTGCAGTAATGCTTCCAAAAGTTGCAGACAGACTGGCAAACCTTGTACGTCTTGTTCAGTTTGCTCTTGGACTGCACTGTCTGCCCAGAGGAATATGCACCAATATTTAGAATTTTAAAGTAGCTACAGACTCAACAGAGCAAAAGTTTGGGACAAGAGGATAATAGCAAGAGAAATAATTACTTATAAATATCACACGTAAAAAGTTTAATTACTTCACACTTTAAGCACCAGTGACGAAAATAGCATAATTTGCAAACAGCGCAGATCCTGATGAGGCTGCTCATAATGAGCCGCCTTATCTAGATCTACACTGTTTGCCCACTAATCTTTGAATTCTCAATATGAAATGTCTTCGACAAAGCATTTTTTATTTTTTTGCAGACGTAAGTTTTGTCGTCTGCTTTTTGGTGCTTAAAGAGTTAAAGGGCAACAAAACTACTTTCTACCCTGCACTATAAATTCCCATTACTTCAATACAATTACAGACAATTGACCGCATCCTAATCCACTTAAATTTTAAAATCTGCTACAGGACAGCAGAAAGGCTTTTTATGGCATTTTTATCTACAGAAGACCCAGATCAGCTAGCTCCAATCCTCATTATCTGACTGACTCATGCATGTACATGTATGTGTAACTTCGGTATACAAACTAGGAGACTTAGAGTGTACGCAGTGAATTGTCAATTAAATAACTGACTGCAAGCGTCTCTCTTTCCATGCCATGAGGGGCTTTCTACCATGTCCATCCACTCAAATGAAAACAAACAAAACAGTACTATTATGATTAATATTTAAGTTGTTTTGTTTCATATGGGAATGTCACGACTGGGAATGTCACTACTATAACAATCAAGACAACTACATTCAGGGTCTGCCTCCCTAGTTGTTCAAACCATGCTTTATCACAGGGTATAATCGATTCCGCCAATTTTCGCTTCCTGCAGAGACTGTCCATCATATTTGGCTTCCGCCGAGACTGTCCGCGAACTCTTGCTTCCTGCCGAGACTACTGTCCTTGAGAAATGGCTTCCTGCCGAGACTGTCCGCGTGACTCTGCTTCCTGCCGAGAGCCTCGGAATCACGCGGACAGTCTCGACAGGAAGCCATTAATCAGGTACAGAAGTCTCGGCAGGAAGCAAGAGTTCGCGGACAGTCTCAGCGGAAGCCAGATATGATGTACAGTCTCTGCAGGAAGCGAAAATTGGCGGAATCGATTATACCCTGTGTATATGCTGTGTTGTACCTAAGTTTGAAAAGCCTTGGACAGTCCCTTGACTATTAAAGATGGCAGGGGTCAACCTAGAGTTCTCAGACAGGGAGGAGTTTTGCGACATTTTCTGAGTTTCAGAGAAGTTTTATCCCAAGTACTGGGTTTTCTATATGCTTTATACATTTAGACTTCTCCCGCAGCTCAAACTAGAGCAAGTGAGCAGGGGCTCACGTATACCCCCGGCCAGCACCAACCCAATAAAAGCACATTAAATACAAAGCTTTAAAGCAAATGTTTACTAACAGACAGACAGGTGGACAATTTATAACAAACCCAGTGAAAGGCCTATAGACAAAAGCCAGAAGGTTCAATTTAAAATTTGAATAAGCAGAAAAAAACAAAGAAATTTAACACAAAGATTTAACACAAATTTACAAAAACAATTCATCTCTGTGGCCTTCACCTTAAGTCAGCAGCAGCATCTTGACAATGTCAACTGATCAGTTTCAACCTAGAAGTCATTCTAGGAGCATAATAAAAGGTTCCATTGTAAAATAAAACTTTAATGCAAAGAGTATACAAATTTCAAAGTCAGTGGCCTTGACCTTAAGTCAGCAGCAGCAGCATCTGGATGATGTCAACTGATCCGTTTTAACCTACAGGTAAACCTAGTAGCATTGTAAAAGGTTTTATTCAAGTATATTCAAAATATAAGCATAAAATATAACCGAACACAAAACTTTAACACAAATGGTATACAAATTTCTAAGTCTGTGACCCTGACCTTACGTCAGCAGCAGCATCCAGATGATGGTAACTAATATCTATTTATCCTGTACTAACACTGAGCACATATGAACAATTTACAATTAAGTCTTTCAGAAAAAACAAGAAAAAGCAAAAACTTAACGCAAAACTTTAACGCAGCTATTGTACAAATTTCAAAGTCTGTGACCTTGACCTTAGGCCAGCAGCAGCATCTAGATGATGCAATTTAATCAGTTTCCATCCTCTACTAAAATAATAAGCATGTATGAACAAGTTCTGGTAAACAGAAGCAAAATAAAAAAAACTTAACACAAAACTTTAACGCAAATGTTAACTTACGTACGGACGGACGGACGGACTAACTGACGAACAGACAGACGGACGGACGGACGAACGGACTGAAAGACGCAAACTATATACCCCTCGGCATACTTCGTATGCCGGGGGTATAACTTGGGAGAAGTCAGGAGCTTAGGGAGACTATTTCTCCCACTTCTCCCTCTAGGGTGGCCCCTGGATGACAGCGCAGACACTTGACAAATTTTTGACCTGATTAATTTATATTTTGGTGGTGTATGGGCCACAGTATGGCTCTGTGTGTGTTGGGTTTTTGTGAAAGTGGTGGCAGAGCGGTGGGTAAGGGTAACAACAACATTTTAATAGCAATCATGGTGAATGATAGTGCCTAATAAAAAATTGCTCCTTATATCAGACTTAACCTTACTCTGACCATGGCATTCTTCCTTTCTGTTTCATACAAGCCAAAAAGTAGCATGTAAAAGGACTAGAACCCATCAACATATAGTCAGTCTAGAATAGTTACAGCAGGGATCTTCCCATACCATTTAAGCATGTCGCTTGCAACATGCCTTCCTCTTCAAATCACCTTAAAGTCTTTGCAACATGCCTTAATTTCCAATGAAAATTTATTAAAGTGCTATTATTTTCATTTCTTAGCCAGTAAAGTTGTTTTAAATGCATTAAGGGTCATCAATGAATTATTTGTAATGTAAATTTAGGCTAATTTTGACAAAACATTGCTATATCAAGGATTTAAAAAATTGATCAACCAGTCAAAATCTGATTTTTGTGCTAAAAGCGACATGCCAGAGCTCCAGATTAGTGTTGTCCCGATAGTCGCTGAACATCGAAAACTAATCGTTCAGGCTCACGTCGGCGACAATCGATTGTAATTTTGTGACTATCGATTGTAAACAAAGGCATCAGGTCAAAAACGTCGCACAGATCGTTTGGTGAGTTTCGGTTCATTTCTGGTTGTTTCGTGCATTGAAAGGGAAGTAATCCAAATGTGACTGTCATGGGTAGTGTTGTCCCATGGGTAATGTTGTCAAAAAGCTAGGAGAACCCTTTATAGCTTAATGTCCTCTGGCTTGCATGGAGAAAATGGACTTGACCCAGAATCAGCTATCCATCTTATGCAGACATATGTAATACCAGTGCTGGTGTACGGCATGGAAGTGGTGTTACCAAAACGGAAATATATGGATATGCTTGAAAAATTCAATAAAAAATTCCTAAAGCTAATATTGTCATTACCAGTTAATACAGCTGATCCTGCAGTGTATGTGCTTAGTGGCACGTTACCAGTTGAGGGGATTATACATAAGCGTGTATTAATGTTTTTTGGGAATATATCTCGATTACCCAAATCATCAATTGAGCATCAACTAGCGGTTAGGCAGCTTAGCGTGAAGTTGTGCGACAGTCACAGTTGGTTCATTGCTGTGAAGGAAATCTTCTTAAAGTACGAATTGCCAGACCCATATGATCTGTTGGACATTCCACCATCTAAATTCCATTGGAAAAAAGTCGTTGGTTGGTTGGTTGATTTGATGCTTAACGTCCACGGTAAACAACTAAGGTCATGTCGGGACGGTCAGTTAACCTAACCACACTATTCCTGGGCAGGCTTAGACCTCCTAAGCGGTTAACCAGTACTAAGTGCACATACTTTCGCCAGTAACTGACAACTGCCCTTCTTGAATCAGCGGAAGGAGAAACGAAAGTATGTGGCCAGACCGGGATTCGAACCCAGGACCTCTGACTTACGAGTCAGGTGCCCTACCGATTGGGCTACCCGGCCCGGCTGAAAAAAGTCGTGAATGAGCATGTAAACAGACATTGGGAAAAACACATTAAAGAAAGTGCTGTACTCTATACAAGTCTCAAGTTCCTTAACGTCAGTGAATTTTCATGTGGCAAGAGACATCCACTGCTTAGAACATTGGGTAACATCAGGGAAGTTCCACATATTAGTACAAAACTAAAGTTAGTGACTGGTACCTATATACTACAAACGAACCGGGCAACGTTCAATCAAAATCAAGTTAATCCAGTGTGTCTTTTGTGTCACCGAGAGAATGAGACTGTTGAACATTTCCTGCTTAACTGTCCTGCTTTGGCTAGTCTTAGAAACCCTCTTATAGACACTATATTATCTCTGTGTGCTGGTGTGTACTCACCTACTAACAGTTCAGTTAGCTTCCTGCAGCTAATATTAGACCATAGTGCATTAACAACCAGTCTGAATGCTAGTGATGGTGAACAATGGCGAAGCATTGAATTCCACTGTAGACGTCTATGTCACATTTTACACTGCGAGAGGTACAAGTTGCTGTCTCTGGTACCAAGGCGCCGGAGGAAAAAATAAACAATGAACTGTTTTTTAATCGAGGCAATCCGTCCCACACATTGCGCCTACTAATATGGTTTTACAAAAGTTTTAGACTGTAAATAGAGATAGGCTAACGTGTAAATAGAGTGGTGGATGTGAAAACCATTTTAAACCTGGTGTTTTAAAACTTTGAAGTATTCTTACTCCGTGAGGAGGTGTGCCGAGACGGGCAGAATCTATGACAACAACAACATGGCATCCAAATGAGAATCAGAACCGGACATGGAGCTTTTTCCCTATACAGGGAAGAGCAAATCCCGATTTGGGCTTTATTTTTGCTTCAGAAAGATAAAAGAGGGACCAGCCACAAAATCTAACTTGGATATGACATCTGTCAAATGCATTTTATGAAAAAAAACATAACCCCCCACCCACTCTGGATTATATGAAAACGAAACAAGCGTTTTGAGACTCTGACCATTACAACCTTTGGCTAAAAGTTTGAGATTGCTGTTAATAACATATATAGACCCTGATTCCAAATAGTCCTTAGCTTTTACTGATTTTAAAAAAGTACAGATGGTTACACTTTCAATTTTTGGTCATCTATAAGCCTCTAAGAGGGGCAGGTTTAGTGACTTCTTAGTTGTCTCAATGTATACTGCATAAGGACCTATCTGAAAAGGTGAATACTCTGAGAAGAAAGATTTTGCCAACAATGGCAACTGTATCTGTTGTTATTGTCAGTCAGTGCTGGCAGAAATAAAAGAAAAATATTTATATACAGTACTGATATGGCCATCTAAGATAGCATTATAGTGCATAGCTATGTTGCCCTCATCTGTCACAATATTCAGCTGCTAGCCAAAATGATCACATTTACTGCCTTCTATCTGCCTATGAAGTATGTATGGCACAAAAATTAGTTGATGCCAAAGGAGTAATGATATCTAATGCTCTTTTCTGTGCATTATGCTCTTTATTTTGGTGGATAAGTACAGAATTAGACTTTATCGGAGCATTAGCTATTATTATATATTGGTTGACTTCGCTGACAGGATATCCGATTGTACAATCGATAATCAATCGGTTTAACTCTTCCGATAATCGATTGTGATTTTCCAGTCCGATTCCCAACACTACTCCAGATAACTTTTTTCTGCAGGCAGTTGCTGAATCCTCACTTTGTGACAAGGGAGTTTTTCTGCAATATCTGGAAGTTTTTTCACTCCCATTTTTTTTTCGGGCAGTTTTCTGTGGTTATTACAATAAAGTCAAATTTTTAAAACAGAGATCCAGATGCAACATGTCTGGGGGTTTTCTCAACAATGTCAACGCACAAGCTAAGCAGGCCTAGAATAATGGGTTTTAACAGCTCCGCTGACGATATGCCAATACTGGCCATGCACTTAAAGGTAGGTTCCTGGACTAGCGATACCAATTATGTTCACAAAATAATTTAGCCTTTTTCTGGGTAGTATTGAATTCTCTTATTTTTCTGAATCTGTTGCTACTGAGAAAATCGTCAGATGTTGAAGAAAATAGTCGTTTTCTCTTTTGGTTTATTTTCCTTCGTTGGAATTCCAGTTCTAAAAATAGATGTGTTATATGTCTATAAGTGCGCGATTTCTGATGTCATTCTCCAAAGGTAAATTTTCTCTTGCCATGAGCTCTCCTAAAGGTCCTGGCATGGTAGATGGGTAACAACTATCCCAAAATGCAATGCAGCATGACGTCAGCTAACATTATCTATTTTGGGCGTGAACTAAAAATAGCACTAACTGGTGTGCGAAGCAGGGTTAGGAAATCCCTTGCAAAACAACTTTTCTAATAATATTTTGATTTACTCTTTTAAGTGAAGCTTATTCATTCCCTTTTTATAAGTGCTTTCCAACAACTTGGATGAAAGATGATCAAAATTATGATGCATTCCAAAGTACAGGAACCTACCTTTAATTGGTAGATGTAGATATCTCTGGCGGATCAGATTGCTGGAAAAACTTAAAAAGCAACTTCTGAACTGATGCTGACTCGCGTGCCAGCAGCCATGATGAAATTGCCGGAAATAAATATCCCAGCCTGTGTCTCAATATCTTACGTGTAAAATGAAGCAGACTGTATATTTGCTCTGTAACCCTTCAATGACGCCAAAACATGGACTGGGTCACCAAATTTTTAGTCCGGTTATGTACTATTTTTTTTCAGATATGTTGTTACCCGTCTACCGGACATTGAATTACGTCACACAGCACTTTCTGCACCAAAATGTCGCATTAATTGCGGGTAAAGCTGGGAAATTTCACACGAATACATGTAAGTTCGGCAGTTTTCATTCATGCTTTTGCAGAGATACCCATATGGCCTTGCGCAAAATACATAGGGGTTTGTTGACGCTTCCGTTTTACAAACGATGCGTCAACAAGTATTTTACAGACGTTTTCCCGACGCATCAAACAGGAATGGAATGTGTTTTTAGTTTACCCTTTATTCATGCGTCAAAAACGCCCTTTATCTGCAGCTCTGGACATGCCTTCTGAAATTTCTGGGGAGAACACTGTACAGCCTTCAATATCCCCTTTTCTTGTCTTAAACCAGAGCTCCAGATATGAAAGGGTGACAGGGGTAATTTAGGGATATTTCTCAATATTTCTCCATGCAAGCATACATGTATGTTGTGACGGTGTGGCCCTCCCTGAGACGGTTCTAATAAGGGGTCACATACCGTCACAACATATATGTTTCCATTGAAAAATAAGAAAAAGTATCTCAGAATTATCCATGTTACCCCTTACCCCTTCTTATCTGGAGCACATAACATATACCCATATTCCGACAGGTGTCCTGAGAACTTGTTGTATAGTAACATCAGGACAGTCACAGAGGCAGAATCTGAAGATGCACCTGTCATTTTCAAATATGGTTGACAAGTTTAAATGTGGTTAACTCATACCATATTGACTAGGTTGATGGAAAAACAGATCTGATCAGATAGGTCCAATTTTACAAAAGAAGAGCTCTGTACATTTTTAGTATGACAGATTTGAGACCAGATCAAAACCGGGAATTATTAAAACTGGTCCATTTTCAGGGATACAGTCACCCGGTATTATTAAAAATAAAACTGGTCTATTTTCAGGGATACAGTCACCCGGTATTATTAAAAATAAAACTGGTCTATTTTCAGGGATACAGTCACCCGGTATTATTAAAAATAAGGAAGTGGCTATTGACAACCGGTTGTCACTAGCCTCACAGGCTACTGACAACCGGTTGTCAGTAGCCTGTGAGGCTAGTGACAACCAGTTGCTATGAATCCTATTATTTTCAATATTTTCAAATAAAACTCAAGATATTTTAAGCATATTAGTTTCATGGTATTACTATTATATTTGTTGATATTTGTTTTTCACTCTGGTCAAGTTTTAAGTTGATTGTAGAAAGCAAGAACCTATTAAACAAATCAGATGTATTTTTTTTTTTTTTTTTTTATCTACATTATTATTGTCTAGAAGTCGTTGAATTATTCATAGAAATAGCTAAAAGAATTTATGCATCACATGCATACAAATTTTACATTTATCTTGATGGAAAAATTATTTTACATAAATTTTCCAGTAATCATTACATGCTCTTCCCTATACATGTAGCTATATTCCTGTTGTTCAGTCAAGCAAATTTGTTTATTTACTGATTCTATACACTAGGAAAAATAAACTTCAAATTCATAATATGAATACAAGAATAACTACTATTTAATCATGGAGGCAATTGTGCAAACAGAATTAGCACATAAACTGCAAGCAGTATTTTGAGTTAGTTCCCTTACAAAGTATGATTTGAGTTACTTCCCTTGGAAAATCTATTTTTAGAAGATATCTCTTCTCCATATGTTTGCTATTTATCTGCAGATATTTTGTTGTTGTGATTCATATATAGCTTGATTTAAAGCATAATCCTATTGAGAATTATTTGTGATGTTTTTACAATGAACCAATGCTTCCTGTCCTTTAAAATGTGCATTTAATATATTAGCCGGTTGTCTCTAGCCTAACAGGCTAGTGAAAACCGGTTGTCTCTAGCCTGTGAGGCTGCTGACAGCCGGTTGTCACTAGCCGTCGCCTGAAAAATAAAACTGGTCTATTTTCAGGGATACAGACACCCGGTATTATTAAAAATAAAACTGGTCTATTTTCAGGGATACAGTCACCCGGTATTATTAAAAATAAAACTGGTCTATTTTCAGGGATACAGTCACCCGGTATTATTAAAAATAAAACTGGTCTATTTTCAGGGATACAGTCAAGCCATTCAAACCTGTCTAAGGGGGTCATCCTAGGGGACACACAAAACAAGACCTGTCAGCGGGACAGGATAGCTCGCCTGACAGTGCCTTGCCCATCACCTAACAAGAGGGCCATGAGGCCCTGAATCGCTCACCTGAACAATCGGCAAGGTGGCTTTTACTTATCATGTATGAAATTGTCAAAATATGAGATTTGTGTCAAAAGTCAAAGAATGACCATGACCACTTGTACTCATAAATCTTCATGTACTCATTAAGACATTCCATGAAATCTTATGTTCTAGCATTTTCCCATATTTGAGCATGCCACAAAAAAGGTCAAGGTAAACCCAAGGTCACCATTTGAACAGTCTTGGTGGTACTCTAGTACTCCATGCTATTTACCAAGTTTCAGGGCCATAGGTGTATTGGTTCTGGAGAAGAAAAATATTAAAGATTTATATCATAAGTGGTAATGGCAGCCAAGTTGGTCATGTGACCTGGACCGTTTGAACAAATTTTCATTCAATCAACCCCAGGAGGCTCTATATGAAATGTGTTCACAATTGGCCCTTTGGCTTTTGAGGAAATGGTTGAAAATGTCAAAATATGAGATATTTGGATCAAAGGTAAAAAAATGACTTTGACCTCTTGTACTCATAATTCTTCATGAACTCATTAAGACAACTGTATATACCAAATTTTTAGGCCAAAATCTTCAAAACTTTCTATGAAATCTTATGTTCTACCATTTACCCATATTTAAACTTGCTGTAAAAAGGTCAAGGTCAACACAAGGTCATAATTTGAATAATCTATATAGTACTCAAGTACCCAATGCCACATACAAAGTCTCAAGGCCATCGGTCAATTGGTTCTGGAGAAGAAGATTTTTAAAGGTATTTACAATATATGGGCATGGCGGCCATGTTGGTCATGTGTTCAGGACCGTTAGAAAATTTTTTCATTCCCTCAACCCCTTGAGGCTCTAAATGAAATTTGGTTTCAATTGGCCCAGTGGTTTTAGAGCAGATTGTTTGAAATTGTCAAAATTTGAGATTTCTGGGCGTGGTGGCAGCTGAAGACAGGACAAGGTGGAAAGGGATTGTTTTGAAGTCAGCTGTGGTGCCCCAACGACCTAGTAAGGTTATGGGATAGAATAGAATAGAATAGAAATAGGGCGTGGTGGCCATGTTGGTCATGTGACCTGGACTGTATGAACAAATTTTCATTCCCCAAACCCCTGGAGGATCTATATGAAATTTGGTTACAATTGGCCAAGTTGTTTTTGAGGAGATTGTTTGATATTGTCAAAATATGAGAGTTCTGGGTCAAAGGTCAAAGAATGACCTTGACCTCTTGTACTCATAAATCTTCATGTAGTCATTAAGATGACTGTATGTACCAATTTTTAGGCCAAAATCTTCAACAGTTTCCAAGATATCTTATGTTGCAGCATTTTGCCATATAAAAGCATAAGGAAGCAAATTTGATCTTACCGTAAAAAGGTCAAGGTCAACCCAAGGTCTTAATTTGAACAATCTTGGTAGTACTTGTGTACCCGATGCTAAATACCAAGTTTCAAGGCCATCAACCTATTGGTTCTGGAGAAGAAGATTTTTTCAGGTTTTTACCATATATGGGCATGGCGGCCATGTGACCAGGACCGTTTGAACAACTTTTCGTTCCTAAGGTCCCAGGAGGCTCTCTATGAAATTTGGCTACAATCGGCCCAGCGGTTTCAGAGGAGAAGTTGTTTGAAATTGTGGACGGACAGACGACGTACGACGGAGCCTTGCCATCCTATAAGCTCCCCCGGAGCCGCTGGCTCAGGTGAGCTAAAAAACTTTAACGTAAAACTTAAACATTTTGCTAATGCCACCGCCACAGGGGTAGTGCAATTGCTCTTCCTGTACATTCGTACAGGCGAGCTAAAAATTTAGACCATAATGGGCATAACCTAACATCTGTGGAAGTATTTAATAAATCTGTCTTATTGTTAAGGAGAGTTTTAAAAAACTTTAACAAAGAATATTTCAACATAAAATTTCAAAGTCCATGACCTTGACCTATAGGTCATATTCAGGGGTGGGGATGGTGCTGAATAAAATTTTGATCCAATATCTATCAACATACCAAATGTAATTCAAAACGATTAAAATATTCAGAAATTATGAGATTCTAAAAACTTTAACAAAAAACTTTAGCACAAAATTTCTAAGTCTGTGACCTTGACCTTAAGGTCATGACCAGGGGTGGGGATGGTCCTGAATAAAATTTTGGACCGATATCTATCATCATACATGTACCAAATATAATTCAAGTTAATTAAAAGGTTTAGAAACAATGAGATCTTAAAAACTTTAACGTAAAACTTTAACATAAAATTTCTAAGTCCGTGACCTTGACCTTTAAGTCATGATCAGGGGTGGGGATGGTTTGGAATAAGATTTTTGGCCAATATCTATCTGTATACCAAATATAATCCAAATTGATCAAAGGGTCTAGAAACTATGAGATCTTAAAACTTTAACGTAAAACTTTAACATTTTGCTAACACAGCCTACGCCGCCGACGCTGACGCCGGGGGTAGTACAATAGCTCTTACTGAACTTCATTCAGACGAGCAAAAATGGCTGCCTAAGACAGACAACCTCTAAGTATAGGTTCATTTGCACTGTGTTTTGGTACAAGGATCCCTAAAAAGGTGGTTGCTGAAGACAGGTGGCCCCTTAATAGAGTGACTCCTTAAGACAGGTTCAACTCACTGTACTGTAAAACACTTACATGTATATTTGGCAGTCACTTTATTTTGGCGATATTAGCAGAAAAGAAGAAAACGGCCAAATTAAAATGCCACAAAATTAAACTGTTGATTGTTAAAGAAAAAAAATCCGGTGCGCTTATGATTTATTTTGTCAGCCATGCTACCACAGCCAATACAAATCCTGTATATAAACACAAAAGAAGGTCCCAAGCAAACAATATGCAGGAGGTAACGGGCTGCGAAAATATTTATTTGTCATGCCATACTAATACTTATACAAAGTTGATTAAATCATCTATATATACAGTAAACAGTTTAATTGGGCAAAGTTTAATATGATAATAGAAATAATTGTAATCAATGAATTCACCACAATAATGTAGAACTCAGACACAAGTGGCCCATATGACGTCAGCAGAAATCTCTCTCTTTTTTCAGCAACCACAAATCCACCAAAATAAAAATCTGCAAAAAGGACCATTTATGATGAAAACCGCCAAATTTTGCCACTGCCAAATGTAAGTGCTTTACAGTATTTATGAGCTAGATGCCAATGTTTGGACTGGTCTTCAGTGGTGTGCACATCAAATCAAAACTAGTATTTTAGGCTGATACATACACATCATTGGTTGCTTGTTACAGGAAGAAAATTTAAACAATATCCTTTGAACAGCCTAACTAAGACAAGTATGCATTGTTTTGAATGAGAATGTCATTAGTGAAATCTAGGGATTTCTGACGACAATTCTGGAATATTCAAATAATCGTGTCATCGCCCCTCATTATTATTTATAACTGAATCAAAGCAATGTACGTCATTAGACTGGCATCATGGACAAACTCATTTATAACGTAAAGTTAACTGTAAGCGTTCCATGGAGATCACCCTTAGATAGTACTAAATACTCCTTACCACACCAGGTAGGCGGCAATCAAAAACGCTCTTAACAATCAATTAACGTGGATCAAAAACCTTTAGAAACAGCGTTTTCGATTGCAAATTGTCACCAATTTGCAAGCAAAAATGCTGTTTCTAACGGTTTTTGATCCTCGTTTGTCGACTGCACGAGTGTTTTCAATTGCCGCCTACCCGGTGTGATTACTGGCACTAAACCCATTATGAGCAGTAATCCGATCAATGTCAGCCATGACATGAGTTATGTCAGATGGAAAAATTTGGGCAACAAAAGTTCATATTTAGGAGATATATGGCGCCCCCAGACAGAAGTACTCAAATTAGGCACATTTGGCCACTGGCTATTTCCGACACTGGGTAGGCTATTAACAGGCTTGGAGTTTGTCTTACCTGATCACAGATAAGGTCCCACTTCTTCTCATCATCATAGTTCTTTAACACTTTAGCTTTGTCAGGAGGTAAGTCCATAGACGTCTGGAACAAAAAATAAGAGAAGGCAGGTCTAGCTACGTCTATAACAAATACTGTGTAATGTCCATGTATATTGCAAGAACAAATGTGTTTCAGCTTTAAAGGGGATGATGTTAAAACATAATTTGTGACCAGAGGTTCACAGGTTTATGACACAAGATCGTCACCCAAAAGACCAACAGGACAGAAAAATGACATGACAAAAGGAAGATACAACAGAAGAACAAAACATAGGGTAACTGGACATGACATAAGACATACAACAAAAGGAATGAATGAATGTTAGGTTATTTATAGATGCTCAACCCTGGTAAGGGCATATAGCGTCTAAACATCAACAATTTAAAATGTTTCTATACATTAGACAGATTCAAAATCGATCAAATGTTAAAAGTATTATGGATGACCTAAGTCCTATTTAACGGACGGTTGCTTGTATAATGGGGTTTCACCACCTGCTACAAGCGAAAGCATCCAACTATTTATACCCCCCGGTTGGCACGGGCCTACAACAAAAGGAAGATGCAACAAAACACCCAAAGACAACAAATTGACTTGTTGTCTCAATCTGTTGTCATACTTGGAACCATTTTTGCCTTTTTATCATAAAATCGCCAATATTCAGCATGCATTATGAGCAATGCACTGTATACTTGTTGGCATACACAGGGCTTCCGTTAACGGACGTATGGCCGTATATTACGCCCAGGATTTGCTCTCGTACGTCGAAAAATTGGTCCTCTGGCGTCGGGCATACGTCCAATAATTGTTACTTACGGCCGTCTGATCTTGCCCCGACGTATGAAATATCGCCAGTCTTTAAAATTCTAACACGTGTCATAACTAATCGGATTAACACAGGTGTTAGCAAGACGAAAAGACCGCCTACGGACCAATCGAGATTGTCCGTATGGAGCACTGAACCACATGTCGGACCGCCTACCTGCCCATAACGAGTGTCAAAATAACGCACATTAGTATATTCAACCTCTTACAGCAGTCTGCAAAACAACTTATCAAAACACGACGACTGGGCTTTGGGATGGAAGGTGTCCATCTTTTCTTTTTTACGATCGAGAGAATGTACCCGAGCTGTAGGCTATGTGCGCACTTCAAAAGTTTGTGAATGTATCCATAACAGATGAATACTGAAGAATGTATTGACAAAGTCTGTCCGAAGTTTTTACGAACACAACATGCATATTTGCATTTGCCCTTACAACGTATAGTCTTGTCATGATCCATACCGTCGGCAATGGAGTTTTTAGGAATACAATCCTATTCCGCAAAAGCGAAGATACACTGTTAATATTGATAGTCACTATTTCCAACGTGTTACGGTTGACGCTATGGTAAATTTAATAACAAGACCTGTCCGCATACAGGATAGCTCGCCTGCAGCGCATTGCCCATCACATAAAAAAACTTTAACCAAAACATCCATTTCGGACGCCGACGCCAGGGTGACAACAATAGCTCTTCCTGAACTTTCGTTCAGACGAGCTAATAATAATATACAATGTTTTGAATAATGGAACTATTAAAATACGCAAGATGGAAACGTCCACTTCATCGATTTCCTAGTTGTATCATCATATCGTCATGCAAACCAATGCGAAAATAATGCCGAACAGGGCACAAAAACAGCGCATTCTGATCAGGGTCTACGCGATTCTATATTGGTATAATACTAACAGTAGCGTTGATATGCAATTACCTGCTTGTTTATGGGTCAAGCACGTTTTGTCTTTGATGTAAAGATAAAAGACGCCGCTGTGAGTATAAACACGTGCCGGACGCTGTGTCATTTTAATCGTGCGACGGCTAAAGGTAACTCGGAAACACACAGATGACTAACAATCGTATCAGCCAGCGCAACTAAGCAGTTAGACCGTTCTTTCTTGTTCGCATCTAACATGAATAATAATGAGGGTCGACCTAGCGACAACCGGAAGCTTGTCAATATATTCTCTTCACACGTTCCGTAAGACACCGTATTTCCGACACGACCCATTCGGCGGCAGTGAAGGGAAGGGAAAATTACACAAATTGGGTACGTTAAACAGACGGTGCAACCATCATAACTTGAGCGAGTTCTCAGTTTTTAGAATGCTCAGGACTTACGTATTGTTCACAAACGCTCTTTCAAACGTTCCGTAAGGCACAGTATTTCCGACACGGCCCATTCGGCAGCAGTGAAGGGAAAATTTCGTAATGCTCACAAACAAACAGGAATGACTCTGATTAGACTGCAAGCCATTCCTAAAAACTTCAGATTTCCAATAAATTCTCTCAATACGTCCAAAATTGACACCATGGAAGTCTAGACTTCCAAATTTTGAAAGTTAGTGGAAGCCCTGCATACAATAAGTGTGTTAAAAGATGGTCATGGGATCAACGGATCAGGTCCTCTTTTTATTCATGCAAAAGCTCAAGCTTACAGTCTCATTTGTGTCTTATATTGACATGCACTTTGATTTTTGTCTATAACTTTAGCAACTCATCTTTTCTCATCAATTATGTTTTGAGGGTTATATTTACATGAAAACAAATTTTGTTGGAAGTGTGCCCGAAAATACTGCCCAAGGTGAGCAGTGACAGTTGATGAAGCAGAAGATTGGTGCTAATGCAAAGTAAATTGTTGATGCCAATATTTTTTTCAATCTGTTATCATGTTGATCTGTAGGTCTGTCTGTCTATTGTCATGTCTGTCTTGTCATGTTGAACTTTTGGCATGTTTTTCATGTGACGCGCCTATTGGTTGCCTGTTGATCTTTTATAGGTATACCAGGTGTACCATCTTTTCATTGTCACGTCGATCGTGACCACCCTCATTCATACTGATCCCTATGACACCTTTGGGCAATATATTTTTTGCGTGCAATGATACCATGTAAGCACCCCTTACATTATTTTAGATCATTTCAATTTCTAAACAATAAAAAATGCTCACCAAAACTTTTGTAAACCTCCTGTCCAGTTCACTGGGATCGGGCATTGGCAGACGGATAGGCATGCTGGTGTTCCTCAGCTCGTGATGCTTATGTGTGCTTGTCACACTTTCTGTATTTCCCATATTCTTTTTTTTAAACTTTTTAACCCCAGTCCCCCACCCAGCATCCAGTAGCTGAGGCGGACAGAGATTTTTTCTGGATAAAGGTCTTCACATGTTTCTTTATATTGACCACTCATGCGCTTACGATAGCCTGTTAAGAAATCATTTGTTTATCCAAACAACTTTGCAAAATGAAGCGAAATCGTTAAAAAAGAAGTTAGATCCACAAAAATAAAACAATTGATGAACTCAATTCTCGCCCAATCCTCGCGAGACTAAAATATGATCAAGAAACTGAATGTCTTGAAATTGACCGAAACGCATAGAAAATTATCCGGTCTATTGAAACACCGCACACACCAAAAAACACCACCAAATCAGTTCAGTTCAGTTCAATTCCTCTATCGACGTTCCCCAAGTCGTTCAGTGGTAAGTAACCATAGTTGCACACACTTGTCGCCCTGCGTCCAAAATCACCATATGGCATGTGTGTGTATATGAATTAGGGACATAACGGACTACGGACAAAACGGACCAAGAACAAAACGGACCATGCTCAGGACAAAACGGACCACGTTCCGGACGAAACGGACCACGTTTAAGGACAAAATGGACCACGTTTCAGGACATAACGGACCATGTTCCTGACCATCTTATACATGAATACATTTGAATTAAAATTACATTAAAGATCTTCCCTTCATCTTGGGATAGCATGTTTCATTTCATCTTCATCTTCCGGATTCAGGTCAGAAATCCAATACTGGAATGTAGCTTTGACCACGGTGAGGCTTAGGTTGCAACACTAACAAAAATAAAAAAAATACCCCTTTATCAACGTATTAAATCTATAATAAATCCACATTTCTTATTTCTTCTACTGTTTGAATACGTTATTTTGTTGAATAAAATTTGTTTTCTTGTTTGCTGTTATACAGAAGACATAAAAGTCACAATCTGAGCACAACTCATTATTTTAATAATTATCAAGATGCATTAACTTGGTAACTATTTTAATTGAAGTCATTGAGTTTTGGTTAGATGGTTGCGACAATCAAATATAGTTACGATCATGGACAGTAGTCAAGTAAATGTGACCATGTAACACTGTCTTTGGAATTTATATACTCTTTCATCATTTAATTGGCATCAATTAATGGTCTGGTTTATCTTCTAGCGTGGTCCGTCTGATCCTGAAACGTGGTCCGTTGTGTCCTGTAACGTGGTCCGTTTTGTCCTGACACGTGGTCCGTTTTGTCCTAACCGTGGTCCGTTTTGTCTGGCCCGTTTTGTCCATGGTCCGTTTTGTCCAAGAGAATTAGGGACATAACGGACCACGGACAAAACGGACCACGTTTAAGGACAAAAGGACCAAATTTTTAGACCTGCCGGACTATCCTATACATGTACATGAATACATTTGAATTAAAGTTACATTGAAGATCATCCCTTAATCTTGTGAAAGCATGTTCCATTTATATATATAAATTGCAACACTTACAAAGTAATTTGCATTTAAGTACGGTCAGATAAAATTTTAACCCGCTATCAACGTACTAAATCCAAAATAAATAAATCTATACATATCTATTCATACTACAATCTACCGTTTGCATTTTTCATCTTCCCAATGATAAAAAACATAGTCCGTTTTATCCGGAAACGTGGTCCGTTTTGTCCTGAAACATGGTCCGTTTTGTCAGGTCCGTTTTGTCCATGGTCCATTTTGTCCGAGTACCCCTCTACTCAGCCCTGATCCTCAGTCCACATCTTTGTTTCCAAAGTACAAAAGTGAAAAGTTACCTGTGTGGAAAGAAATTACACTCGAGACGACCCCTACATCTAAGAACATTTGAGCCGTCGAGGCTGTTGATTGAGGATTGAGGTATATGTTCCATCAAACAAACTGGAATGCCAAAGACTGACTCAAAATAGAACAGACAACATGCCTGATTCCAATCAATCTAAATAAATGGACATAGGTGTAAAAATGGACAGTGATGGGGAATTAGACAGTGATGATAGTATTTTGAATATTTCAAATTTGGCTGATTTCTGTTCAAACTGTAAAATTAAAATCTAATAGAGTTCCTTCAACAGAACATTACAGAACAGAAAGATTTCTTTATTGTCGAATATAGTTAACAAGCAACATAAGCTCTGTAGGACTTTTATTTCGACAAACAAAGGTAATATCAACAAACAGGTAAAATAAGGAGATTTAAAACAAAAATATATCACAGAGCATGCAATTATTCTGCAAGTATACAATATCTGGAAGGCTAAGAATACAATTTAAGATACAAAGCACAACACATATATATAAGCGAATAGAAGTTTCATTAATTCATACAAAGCAAAATTATCAAGAGACTAAGAAATTCAAGAGCAGAGAAGTGACAAATTTTGTGTTGTCTTTTTCCCACATGGTGTCTTGGGTGGGGTCTGGGTTTTACTTTTGTCAGTTCCCGAGAATTTTCCTACTTACTTTCAGTCAAGGAAGTGTCTCCGAGTACGGTACCATATCCCTAGACCCTGGGTCTCCAGGTACGAAACCCCGAGACTCTGGGTCTCCAAGTACGAAACCGTATCTGGAGACAGTCCTATGAGGATTGGATCCGGGTACGGCAGTAAGTTTTCAATACTATGTATTAAGTAGTTTTACCCATTTAATATATATTTAGTCCAGCAATAAAATTACTCTTTGTAAAAGTTTCATTAAGTCACCATCTTGCTAAGGGAAATTATAACGTTAGTCAGTCATTTGCGTTATTTCGACTGATGTAGATAAACTGCGAAAAGACACGACCGTTGTCTTATTTGATCATCCGCTAATTGCTCGCCGACAATGATTTCTGAAGAGTGCAAATAACTATCATCTAGTTATAATCTGTACAGACAATACACTTATTAAAAAGCATCCATCTTTAAAATAATTCTGCCTGTTAGCATCATTTGGCAATGGCCCGCTTTACCCGGAGTAGGTTCGGGATGATGGTTATTCCTCAGGTTATGAGTTCTTCCTTTTCTGCACGATACCCTGTAACTTCCGGCATTCAGCTCACCCTATCAATATTGACTTCAGGAAAGGAAAGCTGTAGAGTCGGGTAACTTCGGACAGCCAGGTAATTCGGACATAACATTACAAACAGTGAAAATCCAGATGAGACGGCTCATAATGAGCCGTCTCATCAGGATTTTCACTGTTTCCCCAGTAAGTTTTGTTTTAATTCCAAACAACTGACATATATAGGAAACAGTGTCACTGTCCGAATTTACCTGCTGTCCGGTATTACCCGACTCATTGAACAGTAGATGACAAGGCGATGATCAGGCACGGACATAGTCGATTTCCTCATCAAGACTTAAAGCCAAATGGGAAAAGAAATCAATATAGACGACAGAAGAAAAAAACAAAAACAAAACAAGACAAGACAAGCGAAAATCCAAGAGATCAGTTCTTTCCCAGCAGATGGCCTTGCGGCTATCCTAAATGGTGAACAAAAAGTCAAAGAAAGCCAACAAACACTACAAAAATAGCAAACCACAACAAAAACATTGCTTTGGAACTGTCAGTAATTCCATTAATGGGGCTTAACCCGATTTTTCACAGCAAGTGGCAAAGGAAAACAATAAGGACGGCAAACAAAGCGGAATACGAAGTGGTAAGCTCTTCCCTGGTAGATTGCTACAAGGAATTGACACCCTTTTAATCATACCAAGGAGTTAGTTTAGTTTAGTTAAATTTAAACATATTTTATTGCTCAAATATTCGCAATGTGGTCGGGCTACTAGTTCTCACAACATTAGTTACAGCCCTCCCCTACAAGATACAATAGCAAATATGCAATACAAGCAGTTAAGTTATTTGTACGTTTCTAGATCTATCTTTTGATTTCATCTCTCACTACAAATGTTCACGATTAAGAAAATAAAATGGATCATACCGGGAGCATGCTAAATCGAGGCTATATCTCCCAAAACCCTACCTCGTCAGGCCAATATTATCACGAGTAATTCACTCGTATTCAACGGCAGCTTTTTTCTGGGATTTATTTCCTTGTTTTCGAGATGCAGGGTGGTTATGGTCTTAACAGACTCGGTTGCCGGTATTCCTGCTGTAACCCCCCCCCCCCTCCCCAAGTACAGTCGACCATAATTCTGCAAAAATAACCAAAATGCAGGTTGTTTATACTGAGAATAGTTAAGGGCTGGACCAAATATCAATTTTTAGTGTAGACAGGTCATACTGAACACTGCCAGGGGGTTAAATTGCCATTTTAGTGAGTTGGACTGAAAAATGTAAGAGTTATGGCTGACCATCACAAGCGTGCGTGATGGAAAACCTTAAGTCCTTAAGATTTTTCCAAGCAAGAATTCTGCAAAAACCCGCATAAGTCTATGTATATTTCCTCATCATTAAAATAAAGTACCGAGCTAATTTACGGTAAAAGGCATTTGTTCTGTACCAAATAGAACGCACACTGTTCCCCGCTGTTCTGTGACCCTGTTATGAATACGTTTTTTTTTTTCATTCATCTAGCCAATCCAGTTATAAAAGCGTTTGCTTTGGTGGCCATACAGATTTCTGATTTATCTGGCTTTCCATGTTTTGTTGTTTCTCCGTTAGTCCGAGGAATAATGTCGAACATGCCGAGAAGGTCCATTCCCATAGTTACATCAAACTGACTGAAAATCATTACCACATAATGATGTTGTCACCACATCAGTAGAACTTCTGGCCACATGTGCTCAAGAGAAGTGACAAGTACATGCTATGATGAGATTGCATAACATAATTACAAGGTCACCACATGTATTGATTAACATCATATGAAAAAAACAAAAGCACCACAATTAATGCCGAAATGGCCACATGATTTAACAATGACGAAAGTATCACATAATAAAGCAAGAGTACTACATGATATGCTTTCAGCACGATAGAAAATTGTTCCAATCTGAAGCTTCTGATGTGGTTTTATTATTGGTTGTTGTAATGGTGCATTCTCCATAACCAGATTCTTGCCTCAGCTGATGCCACCAGACATGAGATTTCTAATAACCTAAATTTTAGTTTTCAAATAAAAAGGAATTACTTCTAATGCTAATCACACTCTCGGTTTCTTGAAAAGAAGTATTCGGAGAAAACATCAGGTGTTCGTGAGGCTGCATACAAAACTCTCGTAAGACCCCGACTCGAGTATGCTTCCACCATTTGGAGCCCTTATACCAAACAGGATATAAATAAAGTAGAGATGGTTCAAAGACGAACCATCAGATAGACTCAGAGTAAGTACTCGTCATACGATAGTGTTTCAGCGATGCAGTCAACCCAAGGCTGGCGGTCACTGGAACTGAGAAGGGCAGATGCAAGACTAACCATGCTATACACGATTATAAATGGTCTAGTGGCCATTCAGCTGCCACCATACTTTCAACAGCCTACCAGACTGACAAGGCATAGCCACCCTCTCGCCCTGCGCCAAATTCATAGATCTGCCAATTTCTATAAGTATTCCTTTTATCCATTGGCTGTTGTGCAATGGAACAGATTACCTGAAAATATTGTCACACTGCCTACACTTGATCAGTTTAGTGTAGCAGTTCGGTCACTTGACCACCCATTGCCCTAAACATGAGATACACTGTTTTAACCCGTTCTTTTTTTACTTTTTCACTCTATTTTAATCAGCTAACACTGTCACACTTTTAGTTAAAGTCTTCATCTCACTGTTTACTAACTTGCATTCGCGCGCATCCAGTCCTGCACATAATCCTTGCAAGGGGTGTTGCAGTATCATGAGATAGATAGATAGATAGATAGATAGATAGATAGATAGATAGATAGATAGATAGATAGAGGGTGGGAGGGAGGGAGGGACGGACGGACGGGCAGACAGACAGATAGATAGATACTAGTAGATAGATAGATAGATAGTAATTTTACCAGTAGCATTGCAGTCAAATGTTTAGCTTCCCGCTTTGTTTTCCATTTTAATTTAGTGTGTTAAATAAATGATGAAAGCAGGTAAAATTGGTTGTTTTATATGTTTTACATATTCAAGGTTTCGATTAAACCTGTATTTCTATAAGCCATGACGGGATCCAGAGCTAGGGTTTCAGATCCAAGTTTCAGATCTTGACTCCTTTAAATTAGGAGTCAGCAAGATCAGTCATACCCTCCCCTAAACATAAATACTGTTTTTATCCTGATTTTAAGCTCTTCTTACTAACATAACCCTATCATCTATATTTCACCTTGCTTTTTATCTTTTTATCCTGCACTATCTCACTTTTTACTTCTTTTACTAACACACCATGCGTGGTGAAATCCAAATAATCCCCGAAAAGGGGTTGTGGATCATGTCAAGATAGATAGATAGATAGATAGATAGATAGATAGGGTTGTGTGCACGTAAAATCGATTTTATCTCCTCCTCCCCCCAAACCCCCACCCCCTCCCCTTTCCACGCCCCTCCCCAGTCTCCTCGGCATGTTTTCTACTTTGCAAATTATGTACCATAGTTGCATAGCAAAGGGATAAGGGATAAACTCTCAAGCTTTTTTAAAAGGCTTAACCTCTACATTGTTTTAGAGTCGTCATGTGCTCAATCTACTGAACACCTTTGTATGTTTTGTAGTCTTATCATATATGACCTACAAGATTTGAGGTCCAATAAGCGTAGCCATTCTAGTTATAGTCTTCTTAGAGTTCCCCCGTTGATTTATCGAGGCACCACCGTTAGGTAAGCTTAGGTTAAGCTTAGAGGAGTAAACGGTACTCGGACAAAACGGACCATGGACAATACGGACCAGACAAAACGGACCACAGTTAGGACAAAACGGACCACGTTTCAGGACAAAACGGACCACGTTTCAGGACAAAACGGACCACGCTAGAAAACAAACCAGACTATTAATTGGTGTCAATTAGAAGATTAAGGAGTATATAATTACCACAGACAATGTTAAATGGTCACGGACGCCCGGCGCCCCGTTACTGTGGCTATGGATTCGTTCCGCTGAGGTGCGGGGGGCAACGTCGATATGAGAATTGAATTAAAAAAAAAAAAGGTAAAGGTTTCCCATAGCCTAATAGCCGTAGGGGCAGTGGGGGTTAGAGACCCACTGTATCTTGGGCACAGCTGATGAAAGGCGGAGCCCATCCCTGAATTACCACTACTTAAATGGTCACAATTATTTGACAACTGTTCATGATCTCAACTATTTTGGTTGTCGCAACTATCTAATTAATTTAATGGTAAGATTTTTATCTTTTAAGCATGCAAATTTCTGTATTAGTGTTCAACCTAAATAACACATGCTTTCTCAAAGTTAACGGAAGGTCTGAACATGGTCCGTTTTGACCTTAAACGTGGTCCGTTTTGTCCTGAACGTGGTCCGTTTCGTCCTGAACGTGGTCCGTTTTGTCCCAAGCGTGGTCCGTTATGTCTGTGGTCCGTTTTGTCCGTGGTCCGTTATGTCCCTAATTCTAGTAAACTACCACACTATATGTTTTGGGGTGTTTAGTCCTACCGCTTTTGGGATATTGCGGTCCAGATAGGTGACTGTAGGGACATTTCATCAGTCATGTTAAAAATCGCAGACTTTACCTTGCAGAAAATACAGTTTGTTTTCTTGTCTGTGCATAACATGTGGTAATAACAACTTAGCTCGATTCAATACCTTATGAAGATCAGTTTTGAACGATTGATGCACGAGATCTGTTATCTGTCTTTCGTCACAACTCATTTGTGTAAGTGTACCTGCCATAAGTTAGGATCATTGAAAAGTGATTCACTTTTCATACATTAAGCTATGTTACACAGAATATCTGATGAAAATTACTAAGATCTTGATGAAATTATACTAACTGAGCTATTACAGCATGGTAATTTAAGAAACCTCGGCTTTTTTTAAAACACTTTAAAAGATGCATGACGATTCATACCCCTACGTTTTTGTATCGTCCCGGTATGTGTTTCCGCGCGGTATGTGTTTTGGAGCCCTAACTTTAATCATAAACTGTACGTGGTAGAGCATTTACACTGAGGCAATTTATTGACATCTAAATTATGTAAAAGGTCTTGTTCCTTACCACAATAAAGAATGGCCCAAAATATTATCTAGGAGAAAAGAAATTATAAATCAAAACATGATATGCTTTAAATAGCCATTTTTCTTAATGCACTTTTGATATGGTTGTTGTGACCCCTAAATTTTTTAAACTAGCAAAAGTTTGTAAGAGACACAAGTTTACTGTCTGTTAATAGTCCAGGCAAACTGGCGATTTTTTCCCTAAACCCAAAACAAATTGCAACAATAGCTTTTTATGCATTTTTGTTGAGGACTAACATTCACATATGACATATCAAAAGTAGGATAAAATCGGATAATGCAAAATATATTTTTTTCTGCATTTTTACATGCGCCTATTTGCGTCTTAAATATACCAATTATTTGTAATGTTTTATATGACATAACATTATTGCTGTGAGTTTTATTTCTAAGAACCTATTCTGCATCTGCCAGAATGGAATCTATCTAGAAGCTTAAGATTGAATTTGACACATTTTGTTGTTGAATGTAGGCCATCTAGGTGTTAAAATGCTATAAATTACCCCACCCACTTTATTCTGCCTTAAAATCTGAAGTGAATTTTTGAAGGTCAGTAACTGAACTGCAACAAGAAATATATTATACTGATGACTTAGCTTAGCATAAACATGCTTCAATTTAGAATACTGATCTCTGAAGGCATGGGAAGCCCGAAACAAAGGCACAAAGAGCAGAATACTACATGCAACCACGAATAGTGCAACATACTTATGAATAGTCTTTGTAAATCTCCTCGGCAGGATTTATGAAGGGGACCGCTAAACATTGCTATGTACTAAATATGTAAGGTCTGGGCCTCAGGGTTTCAGGGAAGATGATTTTTTAAGATTTTTTCCCCATTATAAGTCTATGGGAGCTAATGACCCCTGGGGCGTGGCCAATTTGGACACAAGGCATGGTTGTAGGGCTTCTACGTTTACACGGATAAATGGTAACGGTTCGTGTATATGTGCTAAACGTTTACAAAATTCACACATCGTTTAACCGAACCTGAACACCCGGTAAACCACCGCCAAGTTATAATAGCTTATTTAGTCGCCAGCGTGGTCGCCAGTAGTCAATATTGATGTGCTTGACGGCGTCCTCGGAAACGTAGATATTTCTAACTTCTGTGTACCTTATGCAAAGCATGACATGTACACGTTTTGCCAGAAAATTGTAACGTCATAATCGGCAGCTAATTCTATAAGGTACAGATCAAAGGCAAGGTTATGTCTGCCGACAGCACGTGTTGTGCAATAAAAAAAATTAGGACTACCTCGGTACCTGTGTTTCATAGGATAAGTTTACCACGAAGGTGAGATAATTGCAGCTGACACTGACAGTAATTATCAATTAACAGGATAATTATGTCCGATGTTTTATAAATCTAATCCATATAATTCTCAAATACGGTGGAAATAATTGCTGTCATTGGAAATTGGTCAACAGTAAATAATACCGTCGGTTACAGTAAACTTCGAGTTGACCCCCGAAAATGACAGCGCTTTATTGGATATCACTGTGGTAATATAATTATAATAATTATAAGGTAGGGGGGGGGGGGGGGGAGTCTCGTAGATGTCCGATACTAATAATAAAATTTCAACGGTAATGGTTGTTTAAACGGAATCGTTTCGTTTTCTAGCGCTCGTGTAAACGTTTACAATATTTTGTAAACGTAGAAGCCCTACATGGTTGGCAGGATTTATGTACGTGACAACTAAACATTGCTAAATACTAAATATGTAAGCTTTGGGCCTCATGGTATCAGAGAAGAAGATTTTTGAAGGTTCTTTAGCCATATGGCTCTATATACGGTAAACAAATGACCCCCTGGTGTGGGGCCAGTTTGGACCCCAGGGGCTTGGTTGGCAGGAGTTATGGGACACTAAACATTGCTACATACAAAATAAATATATAAGCTCTTGACCTCATGGTTTCAGAGATGAAGTTTTTCCCATAATAAGTCTGTGGGAGCCAATGATTGATCCCGGGTTGGGGGGAGGGTGGGTGGCAAGGGGTGCAATTTGGATCCCAGGGCCATGGTTGGCAGTATTAATGTACGTGACCACTAACCATTGCTAACCATTGCTACATACTAAATAATATGTAAGCTCTGGGCCTCATGGTTTCAGAGAAAAGATTTTTGAAGGCTCTTAGCTATATAGCCCTATATTAACAAATGACCCCTGGGGTGGGGCCAGTTTGGACCACATGGGCATGGTTGACAGGATTTATGCAGGGGACCACTAAACATTGCTACATACTAAATGTTTAAGCTCTGGGCCTCATGGTTTCAGAGAAGATTTTTTAAGTGTTTCACTTCATAACACTATGGGAGCTAATGTCCCTGGGGCGTGGCCAATTTGGACCCTAAGGACATGGTTGGCAGGATTTATGTAGGTGACCCCTAACCATTGCTACATACTGAATGTGTAAGCTCTGGGCCTCGTGGTTTAGAGAGGAAACTTTTTGAAGGTTGCTGTATAGCCCTATAGATATAAACAAATGCCCCCCCTGGGATGGGGCCAGTTTGGATCCCAGGGGCATGGTTGGCAGGATTTATGTAGGGGACCACTAGACACTGCCACATGCTAGATGTATCAGCTCTGGGCCTCATGGATTCAAAACAGAAGATTTTTAAAGTTTTTCTCGTCATAACTCTTTGGGAGCTAATGACCCCTGGGGGTTGCAAATTTGGATCCCAGAGGCATGGTTGGCAGAATTTATGTACGTGACCACTAACCATTGCTACATACTAAATATGTAAGCTCTGGACCTCATGGTTTCATAATGGAAAATTTTTGAAGGTTCTTTAGCTATATAACCCTATATAAAGCAGTAGGCCCCTAGGGTGGGGCTCAGGGAATGGGTTGACAGGAGTAATGTAGGGGACCACAAAATATTGCTAAATACTATATATATAAGCTCTGGGCGTCATGGTTTCAGAGAAAAAGATTTTTAAAAGTTTTTCCAATTATAAGTCTATGGGAGCTTTATGTTGCCCTGGCAACCAGAGTTCCAATCTGATCTGCCCTTTAACCTTATCCAGTCAACCCCCCACCCAAGCAATGCTACACATAAAATTTGATCAAGATTGGGCAGATGGTTTAGGAGGTATGTTTTAAAGTGTGCAAGACGACGACAGACTACGGACCAAGGCTATACTATAAACTCACCTTGACAGATGAGATAAAACCTTAAAGAACATCCCATATTTTAACATGAAATTTCCAATTCCATGACCTTGACCTCAAGGTCACCGAGGGGGCAATGGTGTAAAACGTAAGACCATTATCTAGCAAGTGAAGTATCAACTTAGGCTATCAATGGGTTAAAGAGATATGGGTGTTTCAATATAACTTATAACACGGGTGAATCACAGTATTATGGCCACATGGGTTGCACTTAGAGGTGAAAAATGAACTTTTCAGAATTATTATGAAAACATGTATTTTCTAATGTTTAGTACCTCTAGTTTATATAACTACCAGGGTTTGTTCCTGGGAAGTCGATCAATACATTTTTTTTCAGCTTTTTTTGCCACTGGGCAAAAATGGTTACGGACACTACAAGTGATGTATAACAAACCAGAAAAATTGCAATGAGCCTATAACAATGAACAAAAAATATTTTAAACATGATAAGAAGCTTGAAGTTATTGAACAAGTGACTTTTTGTTGAAATCATAAATCTTAGAATATGAATTAAAAGAAGATACATTATCATACTCATTAAGACATAAATTTGATCGCTTAACATTTGCTGTTCTTTTATAAATTTCAAATTAGAAATAAATCAAGATCTATTTAAGCAACATTCTAGTGTCCTTCTCACCAACAGGAGAGAAATATTTGTCCATATTATAGTTTTGAGGATATTTTTTTTTTACAAAATATCATTGTTAACAGGCTGGTTACGGACTCTACAATACTATACTAAATATATAATTTTGTGAAATACCACCAATATATGCATTTTATTAGCATGACTCATGTGTAATTCTTGAATTTATCACTGAGATTGTTCCAGAGAAAAAAAAAGGCATAAAATGTTTTGTTTTAAGTTCGACAGGTATTCTTTATTCATGAGTTGTCAAATATACAAATTTGGATTAAAGCATAAAAACATCAAGCCATTAAATAGCTTAATGTAGATGGTTTTAGAATAGGATTTGTTGAGTTTTTACAACATCTTGAGGGTTTTCTATAACTGATGCAGAGATAAGGAAAAATCAATTTTGTCTTCATTCCTTAAAAAGGACAGGTTACCGACCCTACAATCACTACACCTGTTAAAATAATAGAACAATGCAAATTCTGAAACTCAGTTTTCATTCAGAAGCTCTTAGTTACAGGAGATTCAAACACTTATTCTCTGGAAGCACCATTTTTACCCCTAAAGCCGACTTACAAGTTGAAATGTTGCATAAAAAATAGCTTTCATCATTTTCTCTGGATCTGAATATCGTGTATAAGTGATAAAGTCAGTGCATCATTTGTCTGTATGCCCCTTTTAGGATTAAACTTCCCTCATTAATAACACAATGCCATTATCTGTCATTGCCATAACCATGGCTCATAGCCAAGTGTCTGCATACTCAAAGGCAATTCTAGTTTAATAATGGCCCGGCCCAAGCCCCATTGTTTATTTCAATTTCACAGAATGAGCGTTATACATTGAAGACTACTTTTGTTAGTTTAATTGTTGTCAAATATCGTTTAAAACTCAATGGTGATGCAAGGCAATCTAATGTATCCATAAACAACATCACTACTAAGATTCACCCTACAAAGAATTTTATGATCTACATGTATCTAGTAAGAAGACTCCAGGAGTCTTATCAGAAAGTATGACTTATGGATAATTTGCATATGTTGACTTTTATAGATGACTGATTTGTCTTCAACATAAAGAGTATATATTCTAGTATGGAAGCAATCAAAACTACAGCATACCTGACAGCAGCAACTTGGACTCAAACAAAATAATATGAAAAGTCATAAAACATTGATTTGTAGTGTCCGTAACCACTCTGAGGCTATGTAACTGTTTACTATTTTTTCAGGCATGACTTAAGGCATGCTGTAGGAATACCATTAGGTAGTTTAACAATTTTCATTGAAAGGTAATGCTGCCATTAATGTCCATTTTTACTCACAGGAATCTGAAAAAAAAGTCACTGCATATAAAACACATCTTTAATATCAATACATACTACAATATAGTGCATAAGAATAGATAAAGCAGTCTTTGATGCTCAGAGTATTACTTTATGATGTAATACAACTGAATCTACCAGAAAATATTTGTTTTTTGGAAGTGAAGCTTGCTAAGTCTTAAAAGCAAGGAATATGTTTATATAATCATAAAGGTTACGGACACTACATAAAACTGGTTCTCAATTCAGTTTCCAAAACCTTAACCTTCCTTCAGAACTACAACTCCAACTAGAACTACCGAATTTCTCACCATATCCTTCGGTAGAAACAGACTTGCTTGATATGTATTTTTTAAAACTCCTGTGAGTTCTTTTACATGAGGAAAATGAAACAGATTCGCTAATTATTTACCGACATTTACTCAGTTAATGTGTAGTACAGGTTATGTAGCATCACATGATTTAATCATTTTGATACAGTTCAATACCAGTCAGAGTCACTGACATGAATGTTTTATAGCTAAAAGCCAAAACAGCTGCAATATTTCACTTTAAATGAAGGTATGCATTTTCGGGTAACGGACCCTACATGTTTTTCGTAGTGTCCGTAACCACTTAACTTATGATAGAGAAGATGTTATAAAAATGTAATTAAAATTGTTGTTGTTCTTAACTTTTTGAATGCAACCACAGATGAGAAAGTTCATTTCACTGCAAAAAACACTTTTAAAAGCGAAAATAAATTGCCTGGTTACGGACACTACCAGATTTTTCAGTAGGCATTTTTTTTACTTCACTGTGCTGTCATTTCTAAGGTCGATCAGAATTGTCAGAAATCCTTACTTCTACAAACTGGACAATCCCATGGCCACTTGGTAGAAAGAAATTATGTAGAATTGATTAAGATCTTCTATGATTTTTATGAGTATAACAAGAGCCTGTTTTGTGAAAACCTCAATTGTATAACGAAGTACTACTTCCACAACTTTAGTGATATCTTGAGCAATACTTGACAGAAAATCAAAATGTACACACCAAAAAATTTTTAAAAGAATTTTCTACGTGATTTAATGCCAACATCTATTGGTTTCTTACTGCATTGTACAGAAATATTTCATAAAAAAATAGTAATTTTTAAAGTGCAACCCATAACGGTGAAAAAAGGCCACTTTTATGGTGCTTCAAGAGCTGGTAAAAATTTAATAGTGGTGTCTGCAATTTCTTGTTTTGGCTACAGGTAGTACAATTACAGATGCACATTTCAGATACAAAGTTTCAAATTTACAGCCATTTCTGGGTCTTGTATGCTGATATAACATGCTGCAGTTGGAAAAAGCCACAATACTGTGATTCACCCGAACACCCAAAAGGTGGACATGGTTGCGGGTGCAAACGCAGAGGCCGACACCTGGGTGACAACAATAGCTCTTCCTGAAGGTCGCTCAGGAGGGCTAAAACAATGATTTCTTTCCAGAGGAGTGGGCGGGGTGGGGAAGTGGCTGTTAGGTGGGAAAGAGGTATGATTTGTAAATTTTGAACCAGAAAAGTAAACATTTTACCATTTGTGAATGCAAAAATGTCATGGAGGTCATCACCTAATATCCCAAAGCATGACCAAATTATCTGCATATTTAACCCTCTAGTGGATTATCCTTTCAACACATGAAGTATTTAGCCGGGCCACATAGTACAGTCGGTAGCGCGTCTGACTCAAAGGCCAGGGGTCCTGTGTTCGATACCCGGTCCCGCTTCTTACTTCCGTTTCTCCTTTCGCTGATTCAAGAAGGACAGTTGTCAGTTACTGGTGGAAGTATGTGCACTTAGTACTGCTTAACTGCATAGGAGGTCTAAGCCGGCCTTAGAATAGTGTCGTACGGTTAACTGACTGTCCCAACATGACCATGGCCGTTACCGTAGACGTGAAGCCACAAAACAACACTCTCAGATGTCCCATCATTTGATAAATAGGAGTTACATCAAGCTGTTTTCCCTTATTGTTCAGTCACAGTCTTCATTTAAAAACATTGATTCTGTTTACTATCTTCATTACCATCCATATTGTCCATCTGAATAGAGGTTATGGTAAAAGCAAAATTTGCACTGGTGGGTGGGGTAAACCAAAAGTAATATACCACATGATCAACCGGTTATGCATAGTCAGCAAATTTAATTGTAGACAAAAGCTAAAGAACAGTATATAACTGCTTTATCAACGACTTCTATGGGTTTAACTTCTCTAGAAATGATGTTTAGAAGTGGCTTCCGACCAAAAGTAGCTGCGCGTGGTTTAAATCCTTTGTAAACAAGACATATGAAAAAAATCAAATTTCGCATTCTCCAATTTTGTCCTACTTTTAGTATGTTAAAAATGTAGGTCTTAGGAGCTTATTACTGCAAAGAAACCTTTTGTTGCAATTTGTTTTAGGTTCTCCCACAATTTGACTGGACTATAATGGTATGGTTGATATCTTTAATGTCAAGCTAAAGTTGAGGTTCACTGAATGTATGTTAGTACTTTTCAAAAATGTTTCTGACAAGAGGGTCCTTATATCCAAAAGAAGTGTTTAGCAGTACCAGTAAGTAACGGTTTGTTGTATTGTTTTTGTTTATAATCGGAGTTGTAAAGATAAAAAATATTTTTTTCTTTTGCAGTTATGTCACCAGGTCTAGTTGTAACACAGTTTGCATATCACTCTTCAACATTGAAGTTTGGAACTTAATAGAAATTTCCAAATGTGAGGCATAGGGGTTGACAAGTTTGATAAAAAAGCTGTCATTGCTCCAAGGTTGGCATGCTATCTGAAATTATTACCACCATCTCAAGAAGGATTGGTTGGTGATTGATACCTTTTATTAAATGGTGTCAGCAGGAATATTCTAACTCCTGAAATCAGTATTTTTTTCTCACCAAACCAAATAAAATTTTATTTCAAAATTTTAAAAAGGGCTCTGAAACACATACCGCACTAGAAGGATAAGTGAAAATAGGTAGTCTCCTAAAATACAAACTCCTGATTTAAATTCTTTTACAATTTTTCATGAGGATAAGGGTAATGATAGAATAAACATCACAGGGGACTTTAAATATGTTTTTGGGTCAGGCTGGCTGCATAAGCATTTGAGAAGTTGATTTTAGTCTTAAGGGCTCTGAAACTGATGTCACTGGTAATTTTCTCTTGGTAATTTGTCGTAGATGGTTAATTTTGTATAGATTTGGGATGTAAAATTTAAATTTTTGAGATCTTGTGACTTAATTCTGAGTTGAGAATCTGTTTGTTTTCTCTATGTACTGGCACACGTTCCTGATAACTGTGTCTCGCCACTCTGGGAAATTTTCTTTTTGGTCATAACCAAGGAGTACATTCATATCTAGGTGTGTTTCTCCCACTTGGGTATGCAAGTTATGAATAAGTTCCAATCTTTCTTCCTCATACAGTTCACATTCAAGAAGATAATGCTCAACTGTCTCCACTTGTCCACAAAGACACTGATTTGAAGATATCTGTCTTATTTTACTCCTGTAGTCATTCAACTGTGAGTATCCTGTTCTCAATTGTAGTAACACTGAATATAATCTATGGTTTGGGAAGTCATGTTTAGGTTTCAGATCTATCTGCGGCTTGTACTGGAAAAGTTCTCTACCTGTACTTGATATTTCCCACTTGTTCTGCCACTTCTCCAAAATGCTTGACCTTGCAGCCTTCTTTATATCTTGGTTTGTAATCACACTTGTGCCTATGTCCATTTCTTGTGCCTCTAATGCCGCCTCTTTTGCCAACTTGTGGGCTACATCGTTTCCCTGTATATCTGTATGACCAGGTGTCCATAAAATATCTATTTGCCATCCATTGGCTCTTAATTGTTGAAGATGACTATTTACTTTCCTGATAACATCACAGTAGGAATTAGAAGACCAATTTACCGTAATGTTATAATACCGACTGTAGTCTGGCTATCACTGAAGAGACGCAAATTCTTAATGTTACTTTGGACATTACTGAAATGCTCCAACACAGAAAGGATTGCCACAAGCTCTGCTAACAATATAGAACCATGTGCAGCTACTGGTTTCTTAATATGGACGTCCATTTCATTTGGAGTGTAAATTACAGCACCAGCCCCACATGGACCTGGATTTGGAATACACGAACCATCAGTGGAACAAAAGAATCTGATACACTCTTCAGGGACCTCATCCACTAATTTTTTTATAATTTCTCTTCCCTTTTCTTCTTGCTCTGAGGTTCTGTTTTTTGATGACCCAAGCTGGCTCCAGTAGGAAGGCCGTTCAATGCATCTCATGAAAGCTCCATCTCTGTATTCAGGTTCAGGCTGAATGAACTCTATACCAGTTCCTGTTCATTTCATTTATTTGACTGACAGCCAAACCCACTGGAGAAACAGACTTTTCATTCCACATACAAGAATCTTGACTGTACTGGTCCAATTTCAACTTAAGTGGATAATCTTGCTTTTTTGCTGCAATTTTGGCCATATCTCTTGTAGCTATTTCACAGAATCTAAGGTCCAGTGGAGGTATTCCCGCAGCTACTTCTAAAGCATCTAAAGCCGCTGGTAGGCTCAGACATAAAGCTAAAGCCTTCCTTTGGATTCCCTCAAGGTTTTTCAATTCTGTCTGAGAAACTGTCTGCCAAACTGTGCAACCATATTCTATGATGGGCCTCACCATAGCAACATATAATTGTATTAAATTCCTTGATGAAATTCTGCTTATACCTTTCACTTCACGGATAACATGCAATGCTCTACTAGCTTTCTTTCCAGTTGCAGACACATGAGCGGAGAAACTGAGCTGTTCATCCAAAGTGATACCAAGAATTTTGGGGGTTGGGTTATACTTAATACTTATGTCTCCTATCTTAAACATATTGTGTACTGTATTGTCAACATTGTACCACCGAAAAACTGTAACTTCCGTTTTGTTCAAACTCAACTTCATCCTCCATCTCTTACACCAGGCTTGGATCTTCATGACATCTGTACAGACTTTTTCTACTAGACTACTCAGATCCGTCCCACTGTGCCATAGCCTTCCATCATCAGCAAATTTACAACAACTACCAGTCACATCTTGAAACATGTCCCTGATGAAGATATTGAATAATAAAGGAGAAATTACACTTCCTTGGGGTAAGCCTGTCCTGGAAATTGCTGTCTGTCCTCTTGAAGTTCCTATACTACAAGTTACCTGTCTATCTGTCAGAAAAGCATAGATCCATCCCCACATCCGCCCTTTGATTCCTAGATTTGCAAGTTTAACCATTAGTCCTTCTCTCCATACTTAATCATACGCCTTTTCAAGGTCAATGAAACAAGCAGCTGTTCTTTGTTTGCTGTTGAATCCTTCCCTTATTGCTTGAACTAACTTCAGTACAGCATATGTTGTGCAATGGTAGCGTCTAAAACCTTCTTGCTCTACATCCATGAGGTTTTTACCTTCCACATAAGCCTCTAACCTGGACAGAATGATGCGCTCCATTATCTGGCAAAGAGTACTTGTCAGACTGATGGGTCTGTAGCTGGAAGGTGAATAATGATCAGATTTTCCATGTTTTCTCAGAAATTTTACAAGTGCTTCTTTCCATGCTTCTGGGAGAATACCTCTATTCCATGAAAGATTGAAAATGTAAAGTACAGCTTCTATGAGATTTGACCCGCCAAAATGAAAGAATTCTGCATAGAAAGAATCTGGGCCTGGAGATTTACCAGTTTTGGTCAGCTCTATTGCTGATTCTACTTCTGTAAGGGATATGTCATCATTAAAACCATGGGTATCTTCGCTGAAATCAAGGTTTTCAGAAATGTTTGAACACTCATCTGTAATCTGACTATAGAACTCTCTGTCAAACTGGTTATTCTTTAAATGAGAACCTTCAAAGAAAACATCCTATAAAATTTCACATTTTTCACTGTTTTCAAATGCTGCAGGTCTGTCTTCATATATCAAAGGGAGAATTGTGTTATTTGTTTGTCTGTCGTTTTATGGTATGCAGTCCATCTTTCCTGAGGAGTCTTTGCTTTTTGAAAAACATCAATTAAGTCATTTGCCCACTCTTCTTCTGCTTGCAGTTTTGTATTTTCAAAGTCAGTTTCTGCTGATATTAACTTTTCCTTGTTCTGGATTGTATTACGTAGTCTATATTGCTTTTGACAGTAATTTAAATGTGATTTTGCTTTACTGACCTCACTGTTCCACCAAAAGGGGTGATGATTTAACTTTTTTGTATTTACACTTTTTAAAGGAATAATTTCATCCATGCTTTGATTCAACAACTCACAAAAATGAGGATAATCCTCTTCTAATATTCCACTGGCATTCTGTGCAAAATTTTCAAACTTATTTTCAGTGACTTCTTTCCATTCACACCAGTCTGCTTTCTTCACTGGCCTTATCATTTTAGCACTAGGCTCTACATGCCTTACATCAAAGTCTGCCTCCAGCAATACTGCAATGTGGTCTGACCTAATTTTTTCATGAGTAAGAGTTGTACACAACAATGAATACTTTGCTAATTCTGCCGAGCTCAAGACTAAGTCAATCACACTATTAGATTCCCTTCTTGTCGGTTGTCCATCATTGTTACACACTAAATTATTCTGACTCATCATATCTTCCACAAGTAGACCACTAGAATTAACTTGCTGGCAGAAATGATAGTAAGGAATTACAACCACAAGGCCGTCGGCGGCGGTCCGGCCATGGCCGTCCCACTTTTTTCATTCGGCGGAATATGGTATTGGCCGTCCCACTTTTTTCATTCGGCTGAATATGGTATTGGCTGGACCACTTTTTTCCGATATTCCTTCTTTGCCTTGGTCTCAAAGTGCACTAAATTGCTTCTAGAGACGTCCTGAATTCAAAAATTTTCTCATGGGAGGTAAATACTCATAAAATCAACTGAGGTTCACAAGCAAAATTGGTCTCAAAATGCATTAAAATCGCCTATAGAGACGTAACTTGGGGTCGAATACTTTCAAAAGTATTCGAATACAAATACAAAAACTTTGCAATTTAAGAATACAGAATACAAATAAAAATACTTTTTTATGAATGTATTCAAATAAGAATACAAATACTTTGCAAATGTATTCGAATACTTTTGAATACTTTTCAATGAAAATTTCATTAACCAATAGTTTATGCTGAACTTTCATATCTCTAGTAGTCCAGATTCTAGAGGTTTTACTGCATAAAAATAATTTTGATTACAAGGTTCTTTCGTTTGACCTTTCCTAGATATCTTCATATCTATTTTAGGAACCTTATATTTCTATGGTACAACTGGCTATCTTTCTTTCTTTGCAAATTTGCATATTTGGTGTAAGGTGACTTTATTTCCATATTCTGATGCCAAAGCTGGATATCTTCAAATTAGTTTGAATAGCATAATTTATGCTTCTAATCTGTGATTTATCCTGGATAACTTAGAAGCCAGTTGATCTGGATCTACACTATAAATTAAGATGGGATCATAATTGTGTATTGTAATTTTTGAGAAATAAGTGTCTAAAAATTGTACAGGTATGACATGGCTTTGTTGTCAGTTCTGTGTCTTGTCCCTATTTATTACTGTCCTGGGGCAATCTATTGAAAGATGACATGCAGGTATTATATTTGCTAACTTGGAAGTTTAATTAACCTAATGGTGATGCCTAGTGCCATAAAAGAGATCTTTAACAGTGTTAACCAAGATGGGACACTGTGGAGTGCAGTTTAGAAACTAACAATTATTAAAAGGTTATAAATTGGTATGAGAGGAGCAATAGCGAATTACCAGTTTTGGGACAATTAGCCAGCCTAGAATTATAGCATTCTACTCAGTTTTTGAAGCCTATCAGTATTTGACAATATGCAGTCGAGAGATTTGAATCGTGGGTGAATCTAAAACATCACATGGTTGCATGCAATTTAATCATTGGGATCCAGGGATGGCCTCTTAAGCTTACCATTCAAAGTGAAAGAAATCTTCCCCAAATATGAAAGAGGTTTGTCTCACCACTAGCTACACACCTCTGCCATGTAGGTTTCAGTCTGGGCTGCGACACGAGAAAACCAACAATGTGGTTGTGCGCCCAGCGCAGACTCAGATCAACCTTGGCAACCGCCCAGTCCGATCAGACTCTTCGCTAAGGGCTTAAAGGGTAGCTTAGGATGTAAGCTACCTCCATGCGGACAGCAAAGACTCTGATCAGACTGGGCGGATGCCCAGGCTGATCTGAGTCTGCGCTGGGCGCACAACCACATTGTTGGTTTTCACATGTCGCTGCTCATTTGGGCTGGCAAATAAGAATGGTCGGCTGTCCCTGGCAGTGTTGCATGGTTTCACCAGTGTTTCTTTTCACTGTTTTAGAAATGGTGGCTGGGCGCTTACAATGCAGAAAAATAATGCGTAACAACCTCAAAAGTGGGAAAACCTGACAAATAATTAGTCATTGTGGCTGCCTTTTCTGTATTTTGTCAAGAAACAAGAACTAGTATTATCGTGACAATTAACTTATAGCACTCTTTACTAATTTTGAAGTTTTAGAACCAATTGTCAATAGTGAGTGTATATATACGGTAGTTCTTCTAAAATTTCACACAGAAAAAAATAGTTATTTTATTTGCTGTCCGAAATTTTAGAAATTACGATTTCGCAATTTTGTCAGTGCTCGAAATTTTAGAGTTTGTACATTACCGAGGTATTTCAGACTCAGCAGGAACAGGTTAATATGTCACAGTGCACTATGCGAGAATACATCATATCTCCCGGCAGGTCACTGTGAGAACCTTGTTAACAAATACTTATCTTCACCGCAGGTATAATCCCAAAATGAGAGAAAATCATGTCAGTCTAATGTGGCCTAATTAAATCTGACCGTTTATTTAATAATCGGCAGACCGTTACATGTCATGTTCAAGAGAAGGACAGAAGCGGTCCTGTGCCACTCACGACAGATCAGGGGGAAATTTCTTGCTCCAAACATGCATAACATAAAGGTTTTCTTTCAAAAGTGTGAGGTTGCCCTGAAAAAAGAACAGTTTGGTATGTAGCAGAACAATCTGCCGCATTTTAGAAACTTTTTTGATATATTTTTTTTTTTCAGTCTGCTTTTACGTCTTTTCCATTTAACTTGAAAGTATATAATGGCATGGCATCTCTAAGCCACCTCTCAACTTCTGATAAAGTACTTTGCCAGCAACAATATCTCTTTGGGAACATGACCAACAGTCATCATGCCCCTTTTTATTGTCTCCATGTATTTCACCATCATTCTCAGGCTCTTCTAGCACCTCTCTGACTACCGGTTCCCAGTAGACCCTTCATTTTTATCTTTTCGGCTGTTGACTTCAAATTTTGAAGTTTTAGAACCAGTTGTCAATAGTGAGTGTATATATATAGTGGCGATTGAAGGTTGTCAATAGCAACTTCCATATATATTTCTAGGTAAAAATGTCTTCACAAGACAGCTACATCTCTTTCCTGATGGACAAAATAGTAGATAACACGAAAGATTACGATTCAGCCACACAGCAGAGTGAGAGTTCCAAACCCAACACAGGACTCACTGAACAGCTCAGCGAAGTTGGTAAGAATACGGCTAAATTTCAGAGTTCCAGATAAGAAGGGGTAACAAGGATGATTTAGCATTAATTTACTCTCTTTTTTCAGTAAAACAGAGCTCTAGATGAGAGGGAGTACTTGGTGATAATGAGGGACAATTTTAGTTAATTCTGCATAAAAACATATATTGTGACCCCTCATCTGAGCCGTCTCAATGAGACGGCTCAGATGAGGGGTCATAACATACAGTTTCAATGAGAAATAAGAAAAGTTATCCTAAATTATCATTAGTTCTCCCTCTTATCTAGAGTTAAGGTAGAAATATATTTCATGACCCATCATTAGAACCATCTCATCGAGACTGTTCTAGGGCTTCCGTTAACGGACATATGGCTGTATATTACACCCAGGATTTGCTCTTGTACGTCGAAAAATTGGACCTCCGGCATCTGGCATATGTCCGATACTTGTTACATACGGCAGTTTGATCTTGTCCCGACATATTATGAAATATCCCCACTGTCTGTAAAATTCTAGCACGTGTCATAACTAATCGGATTAACGCAGGTGTTAACCAGACAAAAAGACCGCCTACCTGCCAATCGAAATTTTCTGTATGGGCATGTCGGACCGCCTACCTGTCAATAACGAGTGTCAAAATAACGCGCACTAGTACATTTAACCTCTTACGGCAGTCTGCAAAACATCTTATTGGACGGACACTCGGCGCCCCGTTACTGCGGCTATGGATTTGTTCCGCTGTGGTGCGGGGAGAACGTCGATAGGAGAATTGAAATACTACTACTACTACTACTGCAAAACATCTTATCAAACCACGATGACTGAGCTTTGGGGTGAAAGGTGTCCATCTTTTTTTTACGATCGCGAGAATGTAACTGACCTGTTTGTGTAGGGCGTATGCCGACTTCAGAAGTTTGTGAATGTATCCATAACAAATGAATACTGAAGAATGTATTGACTAAGTCTGTCCGAAGTTTTTATTAACACAACATTCATATTTGCATTTGCCCATACAACGGATAGTCTTGTCATGATCCATACTGTCGGCAATGGAGTTTTTAGGTTCTGCGAAAAGTGTAGATTCAAAGCGAAGATATATTGTACTGTTAATATTGATAGTCACTATTCCCGACGCGTTATAGTCGACAGTCACTATTTCCGACGCGTTATGGTCGACGCTATGGTAATAACATACAATATTTTGAATAAAGGAACTATTTAAATAAGAAAATGAAAACATTCCATTTCACCGATTTCCTCGTTGTATCGTCATATCGTTATGCAAACCAGCACGAAAATAATGCCGAACGGTGCATAAAAATAGCACATTCTGATCAGGGTCTACGCGATTATATATTGGGTATAATACTAGCGTTCACGTTGATATATTACCTGCTCGTTTATGGGTCAAGCACGTTTTGTCTTTGATGTAAAGATAAAAGACGCCACTGTGAGTAAATATACACGTGCTGTACGCAGTGTCATTTTAATTGTGTGACGGCTAAAGGTACCTCAATATACACACAGATGACTAACAGTCATGGCAGCCAGCGCAACTAAGCAGTCAGACTGGCCTTTCTTGTTTGCATCAAACATGAATGATAATGAACGTTGACCTAGCGACAACAGAATACTTCGGTGGAAGCCAGTTAATATACCCTCTTCACACGTTCCGTAAGTCACCGTATTTCTGACGCAGCCCATTCGGTGACAGTGAAGGGAAAATTATGCAATTTCGGTACGTCAAACAGACAGTGCAACCATCATAACTTTGGCGAGTTCTCAGTTTTTAGAAGGCTCAGGACTTTTGTATTGGTCACAAAAAAACAGGAATGACTCTGATTAGACTGCGCTTGCGCAGAACCAAAAAGTTCACTCAGTATTAGAGATGTTTGAGTGTGAAGTGGGGGAAGTGTGGGGGGGGGGGGGGTGGAGGGGATAAAAATAATCATTCATAAGTCATTCCTAAAAACTTCAGACTTCCAAAAAATTCTCTCAGTATGTCCAAAACTGACACCATGGAAGTCTAGACTTCCAAATTTTGAAAGTTAGTGGAAGCCCTGCTGTTCTTTTGATGGGTCACAACATGGATTTTTGTTGAGACATACCGGGTATCTTTGAAATGTCCTGAAGATCCTACCTTATTTGGAGCTCTGTCATATAAAGCTGTGGCTAGGTGTGTATTTTCTCTTGCCTGCAATTAGCAGAAAGTGAGAAATAAGTTTTACTTTTCCAATGATGGCATGAGTTTTCGTTGAGTTTTCTGATTTTGCTCTGTTTCTTTGACAGCTTGCAGCAAGGCGAGACACAGCATTACAGGTTTACAAATAGGCTGTCTGCCAAGGGTGCTTGCAAAGGCAATAGGCTGTCTGCAAAGATGTGGACTAAACCCATTGCATTATGGGTATTTTTTGTCGTCTGCTGAAATTGTCGTCCGCATCAAAAATCAAGAATATTTTGACAATATTGGTCTAACTTACTCTTGTAGAAATGATGTCTAGGCAGCAAACAGTTTGGATCTCAGATCAGGCCCCACATTTGTGGGGCCTGATCTGGGTCCAAACTGTTTGCCCAGAGGGTATCCCAAATGGAATGGGTTAATACCTTTGGCTTGTGAAGATTGGTCTGAGCAAACAATGCATACCCAAATCCTCAAGGAGCAGTCTGATCAGGGTCTACACTTTTTGCCATTCCATCTGCATCTTTTGGATGCATTACTGTATTTTAAAAGCAAAACCAAAGTCAGGAAAATTTTTGGTTGGTCAGGGAAATCTGGAAAATACTTGAAAAGTCAGGAAAAATTCAGGAAATTTGAAAATCAGTGGGTATTGCAGTTTTCAGAAATTTACGTATTCTGTTGAAGGGGAAAAGTTTTATTTCCTAGCTTTATCTCCCTTCTTATTTGGGTTTACATTTAAAGAGAATTCACTCCCTGCAGGGAGCAACTTCTTTCCTTAGCAGTAACACCTCGTTTTTGATGTGATACAGTTACCACTGTAAAATTTACTTTTGGATCCGTGAAAAGGATATGGAAAATTGCAAAGTGTCAAGGAAAAATCCGGGTAAAGTCATGTAATTTGGAAGTGGAGGATAAGTGGCAACCCTTTAACATTAACCTTTAATGTGCCACAAAGCAGACGACAAAATTTACGTCTGCAGAATTTCAAAAAATGTTTCGTCCAAGCGATATTACATTGAGAATCAGAACACTAGAGGGCAAACAGTGTAGATTCAGATGAGATGGCTCATTATGTGAGCTTTAAGTGTTAATATTAATTGATGTTTTTCAGTTGCAAATGCTGGAAGTCTTCGCCCCTATAAGTGTGATGTGTGTGGCAAGGCATTTAAGCTAAAACACCACCTGACAGCACATGCCTATCAACATTCCGGAGAGAAACCTTTTAAATGCTATGATTGTGGCAAACGTTTTGGACACTCGGGTTCTCTGAGTCAGCATATATCTCGAGGATCTTGCCCAGATGCTGATGGAACATCGACAGGTCACTGTATTGTAAAAAGGGCACAGCAGAAGAAAGCAGGTAAGAAATCCTCAGTGATTCTTTTTTTTACATATTTGCTTCTTTGCATTCCGGGACTCACTAGGCCAGAAATCTTTGCATCCCAAGCTCAAGGTTAAGCATCCCTTCATGGACTCACTGATTATAAAAATAGTGCATCCCAAGTCTTGCATTTTCAAGACCCATTCAAAGAAGCCAATTTGTAATAACAAAACCAGAGGTACTGAGTTTTGATACCCAGGTTTTTATACAAATTTACATCAAGTCCCAAGACCCACAAGGCCAAACATCTTTGCATCCCAATCTCAGGTTTCTTAAGCCCTTCATAGACATGCTGATAAAAAACAACTGTGCAGCCAAATCCATTGAGTGTCATATAAGCAAGATTACAGTAAGATATTAATGGAATAGCTGTTACAGGCAAACTTTTGCTTCAAAACTTTGCATCCTGTGGATGCACATCTTTCAAAATGTTGCATCTTCAGCAAATTATATGCATGCAGGATGCAGAGGTAAAAATCACTGAATCCTAGATTTAGAAGTAAGAAGAGCCTCCAAGTAGTGGTTGATGCTTGAAGGAGAGTCTACAAATTTTGAATGGGTTAACTGTTAAAGGAAGGAATTTGCTCCTCCAAGAGCAAATTCTTTTCTCAAAGAGTAGACCCCCTTTTGAGAAGATTTAATCCTGAAAGTGCCCAAATAAAAAGAAGATTGCAAAATTTAAATACGCAAAACTTCGAAACAAATGTTTCATTCATGTGATATCATATTGACAATACAAAGACAGGAGGGCAACCAGAGTAGATCCAGATGAGGTGGCTCATAATGAGTATTGATTCTATGAAACAGCCAGGGGGATGTTGCATTTTCCGAAAGGGTGAGGGGGGAGGAGAGGGGAGTTAGGAGCAAATTCTTTCCTTTAAATTTTACCCCATTTGAAAGAGATATCTTATCCAGAGAAGCAGACAGGTATTCATGCAAGTTTATACAGCATTATTTTTTGGTAAAGAGTCAGGGGGGTTTACTAGAGCACGGACGTTAAATAGGATTAATACGGTAGTTCCTTTTTGTCTCACTTTCGAATGGCAGGGGTGAGACAGGCATTAATGTTTAGGCATCATTACCTTTGTCATCATCTTCATGGGCATCAACTTTTGTTGAATTTCCTGTTTCTGTTCTGTGACAATGCTAAGACAGGCTAGAAGTAATGTTTCCCAGCTTGTTAGTCTTGTCCAACAAGACTTTTGTTAACCCTATCGCACTCCATAGAGTTTTGGTTGTTCTGAGTGCATTAGGCGTAAAGCTCGTTTTATTGCTTATTTGTTTTAGTTTATTTTTTTCATCTTTTAAGGGCCATCAACCTCAACACAGGAGAAAACTCAGCAACAGTTAACATCTTATCAACAAGCCTGTTTAATGAAAAGTGCTGGCGAAAGCCCAGCCCCAAGTCAGGTGGCAGAAGCCTTCAATTTGCCATGTAGAGTACCAGAACAGACCACCGACAACCAGCAGATAAATCCTGTTTTAGATTTTCCTCAGCCGAATGTTTTCCAACAGCAGAACAATTTTGTCAGGCAGCAGCTAGCTATGAGATTTCCGCCATATCAGGGATTCAACACACAAAGTAACAGCCATGGTTTTCCACAAAGGAATATCAGAACTTGGTTTCCACCCACCATAAACCAGGCTCAACCATCCATCAGAATGTCCCAGCAGACTTCAGATGTCTTCCCTATTGGACCCCCAATCCCCACACATGAATTGTTGAATCCAGCTCAGCCGAATACTAATCAGTCACCACCAAATATGCCAGTTGCTGTTAACAGCAGAGAACAAAATATTCAACAGTTACCATCATGTCAGTTTGAACAACCGCAAGTTGTTTCACAATCAGGCCCAAATTTAAACCCCTTCATTCACTATGATCCTTCAAATCCATTAAGTTGTGCAGGCACTGACACAACAAACTCAACAACATCACAGTTGAATCAGGATTCTACTGAAAAAGGGAATAAAATTGGAACAGATACAGGAGACAAACTAGATAATAGAGACACAACAGATGTGTCAGAGAAAGCTGGCCATGTTGATATTATTGGTGATACTATGTTTTTGCGAGCTGTGGACAATGTCATTCCTGACTCTGTTTTGGATACTCAGGATGGCTTTTCATGTCACAAATGTCCTGAAATGTGTGACACTGAAGAAGCACTAGTCTTTCATTTCCAAGATCACCATTGCAGAAAGCGGAAGACAAGCACTCTTTCTAAATGTGACATATGTGGTGGTGAATTTTTCTTTGATAGTGATCTACTTGATCACCTACAGAATGTTCATTTGCCTTTTTTGTTAGAAATGCGATCTTCAATCAGTAAATCTAAGAACTCGACAGAATATGACAAGGATAATCTTTCAAAAGCAAATGAAAAGGAGCTTTCATGCAATGGAAACCAAAATACTTGTATTGAAGGTGATGCAGAGACAGAAAAAGTACATGTTTCCTTAGAAGCAAATCAAAGAATGACATTTAATCTGTCTGCCAGCACCTCTGAAATTCAAATTACTGATGGGCAGAATGCTCAAACCATACAAACTGTTTCCCCAGCTGGTTTTGATATAGAACATGAAAATTTCTGGCTCTGTTCAATTTGCACAGATTCTTTTACTTCAGAAGTAGATTTTAACACACATATGCAGGATAAACACTTTGAAAAACAAGAAATTAGCTCTAAACAGACTTCTGATCTTAATGATTCTACTGACTTGAAAAAATGTGACATTTGTGGGGGTGAATTTTTCTTCGAGAGTGATCTTCGTGATCACCGAGAAACTGCGCATGATATAGGTGATGTTTGCAATAATAACACTTTCGAAAATAACACAGGAAGTTTGAAAAGGCTGTCAGAAATGCTTTTAAATCAAAGGTGGAAAAATTATAGTAGTAGATCGGCAGATGGTCATGCTGAAGCTGATGCTGAGGTAGGAGATACTGTAGATGGAGATATATTTACTGCTGATGGAGATAGAGAGATTGGCAGGATGGAAAGTTGGCCACGTGTTAGTAGAGGAAGAAACAGAGGTAGAGGTAGAACTGGAGATAGGCATAGAGGAGGAGCTGGAGGTATGCCTAGAAGAGGGGCCAGAGGAAGGCCTAGAGGAAGACCTAGAGGCAGAGGTCATGGTAGGGGTGTAGAGAGATACAGTATTCATCAAAGAAGTCATGAGGCTCTTGAAGAACCTTGTGAGTCAAATGAAAGTGATCTGGAAATAATAGAGCAACCAAAAGTTTTCATTGAAATAACTGATAAAGATGCAGATGTAACCAATCCTGGGAGTTCTGAGGAGAAAATAAATGAAACGTTGGAAAATGATTCTAGAACATTTTTAAATTTCTATTGTGGTCTTTGTGCTTTTAAATGCAGATCAAACAAGATGCTAGACACTCACATGGAGACACATAGTCTTAACCTAGAGATAACAAAGGAGCAAGAAGAATTAGATCGTATCAGGGAAAAAGAGCTTCTGAATAACAGATATTTAAAAGTACAGTTAAAGATGCTTTCAGAGGAAGAGTTGAAGTGTTTGACTGGAAAACATAGAAAACCAGTAGAAAAATCCAGTGACATTTGTATGACTGTAGATTCCTCTGCGGCACAAAAGAATCAAAGTTTCGATAAAAGTATTGACAGTTTGCTGCAGAAAGCAGGGCTAGGTACATCAGCATTAGCTTCAGAGAACACTGATGAAAGAAAGCTAAGGCAGAGAATGTTCCCGGCAGATAAAAAACAGTTAGAGATTTTTAGCATTAAGGAAGCTTATGTAGATTTAAGTGGTTTGAAAATTCCTGAAAACAGTAGCACCAAGAATAAAAGTGGTCAAGAAAACATGGATTGGCTAAGTGGTTTCAATAATGATGATGTTGAAAGTGATATTGACTGGGATCTTCCTGATCCTACTTTTGATGAAGAGGATGATGGATATGATGCAGATGACAACAGTGACATTGTGCAGTTGCATAAAGGAGGAAAAACAAAACTCAGTCAATCCCATTCAAATCTTGAAAATGCAGATTCAAAAAAGACCATTGATTTGTTTGAAAAATACAATATTAAAGAATCAAAAGTACTGATTACAGATATTGATGAACTAAAAGCGGATAAAATAACAAATTCAAGGAAAAGAATGCTCAGATCTGATGGATCTAGCAAACCAACAGACTTGGCAAATAAGAAGGTTAAACATTTTCATGAAAAAGTGATCAGGTCTGATAAGTTTAGCAAACCGACAGTCCCTGCCAAACAAGTAGGATTGCACAGTAAGCCACTTGCTTCAAGTTCTTTTGATATTGTGAGCAGAAATCTTTTGAAAAAATATGGAATACGAGAATCAAGAGTTTGCATTAGAAATGTGCATGGAACTAAAAATGAGACCAGGAGACATATCAGGAGAGAAAACAGTAAAATAGATATTTCAGAAGCATCATGGTGGAATGAGAGAAAAGTTAAAGACAGAATTGACTTCAGTAAAACTCCTATAGTTCCTCTTGAAAGAATTGATATAAATAAAGGCTCAATGCTAAGAGGAATCAATAGGATAAGGAAGAATCATTCAGAAATTACAGAAATTGCAAGTGCTTCTAAGAAATTACTTAAGTCTACAAAACAAAGAAGTGGTTATAAACAGAGCTCTGTTGTGGTGAAAACAGAGAACAAACATTCAAGTATATATTCACATAGGTCTACAAGAGCGATAAGTGATACTGGACACAGTTATGCTGTGATTAAAGATTTTAGTGAAAACCAAGAGAGAAAAACACGGTCTCAAGCAAAATGCAGCATTAACATTTTGAAGTCAAGAAAAGGTTCAGCGAAATTATGTGGTAAAAGCTTAAGGTTAGTAAGACACAAAAGTGGAAATGCTAAGGACGGACAAATAAAAACCATTAATAGAAATACCAGCAGCTTAAAGAAGAAATATATCATGAAAGCTACATCTAGGCTCAGAATTGAATCACCTTTGAAAAAATCAACGAGGCTTATGGATATAGAATCTGCAAGGAGAAGAAAAGCCCTAGAAAAAGCTATACAGCTAATAAAGAAGGAAAAACCTAAAACAAGTACTCCATCTCAGCATTGTAAGATAAGCTCTTTAAAAACAAAGCATAGTGCAAACAAGTCTCAGAAAAGTAACATTGTTATTGTGATAGATGAGGAGAAACCAAACAATTCAAAGCAAAAGAAGAAGAAATACAAAAATGATCAGCTGACTCCTTACTGCAAGAGTGATTGTGAAGTTAAGCTATTTAGATTAATGGCTGGCGATGTAAAAAATTGGAAACAGAAAGAAATTGAGTCAGAGAATAAAATAAAAACTCTAATGACAAAATTATTAACTCCAGAAAAAGTGAAGTCAAAAATAATAGTTGATAAAATGTCACTATCTGAGATAAGGAAATATACCAAACAGACCATTCCAGCCAACAAAGACAGTGTGAAACAAAATCTGTTTCCAGAAACTGATACTAATGGGAATAATTTGTGTGGCAGTGTGGTAAAAGTAAATCAGATTAATGATGATAATGCAGGTCAGATGGTCAATGATCTTTTGGATGAAATTATAGTTAAAGTAATTGGAACTAATGATGAACCTAAGTTAGATGTGGACAGAATTGCAAGCGAAAGTTTAATGGATTTGTCAAAGAAGGCTAGTAATGTCTCAGAGAAAAGTAATGTTGGTGCAGTGACTGATGAAACTGAATTAACTAGTTACGCAATAGCAAGTGAAATTATATTGGACATTGTTGAAACCACTGTTAATATTTCAGAGAAAAGTAATACAGCCACTGGTGTGGAGAAAACTGAAATAACCGGTGAACGCCTTGCAAGTGAAATTGTATTAGACCTGGTTGAGAAGGCTTGTAACATTTCAGAAAGAAACAGTGTTGCTAGTGTTACTGAGTTAACTGAATTAACTGATGACAGAAATTGTAACATAGTTGTAGAAAACACATGTAATAGTTCAGAATAAAACAAATTAATTGATACAACCATTAATGAGGCATCTGAATAACCACAAGTTGTAAGGGTACACCAGTATTTCCACAACTTTCTTAGCTTCCTGTTTGCTTCCTTGCAAGACAGAGAATTTTGAAATAGAGGTTTAATCTGAAAGGAAAGAATTTGCTCCTTGAGGAGCAGATTCTTTCCTATAAGAGTTGACCCCCATTGAGAAGGGTGGCAGTAAATGAAAATGGCAGAGTTGCCCCCCCAGAAAGTATATCCATTCATCATAACATAAGTACTGGGACTGAGGTAGAGAAGTCTGAACAATGTCTGTCCTATTGACCTTCCTGGAACACATTTTTGACACAGGAAAATGTTCTATGCACAATAAATATAGCAATTTTTGTCTCGCCTGCGAAGCAGAGGCGAGACATATGTATTGCTTTTCCGGTGTCGTCGGCGGCGGCAGCGTCGTCGGCGTAAACTTTTGTCGAGTTTTTGCGTTTAGGTCATTTTCTCAGAAACTATAAGGGCCAGAGCCATGAAACTTGGGTCATGCATACATCTGGAAGAGTACATCTGAAAGCCATCATCAATGTTGAGTCTTGACCTAGATTTTACGGTTGACTGACTTCGCAATTTTTTTGTCAAGTTTTTGCGTTTAGGTCATTTTCTCAGAAACTACAAGTGCTAGAGCCATGAAACTTGGGTCATGCATACATCTGGAAGAGTACAGCTGAAAGTCATCATCAATGTTGAGTCTTGACATACATTTTACGGTTGACTGCATACATCTAGGAAAGTACAGCTGAAAGCTATCATCAATGTTGTGTCTTAACCTAGATTTTACGGTTGACTGACTTCGCACTTTTTTGTCGAGTTTTTGTGTTTAGGTCATTTTCTCAGAAACTATAAGGGCTAGAGCCATGAAACTTGGGCCATGCATACATCTGAAAGAGTAACTTTCAAAGCCATCATCTGTATTAAGTCTTGACATACATTTTACGGTTGACTGACTTCGCAATTTTTTGTCAAGTTTTTGCGTTAAGGTCTGTTACTCAGAAACTAGAAGGGCTAGAGCCATGAAACTTGGGCCATGCATTCATCTGGAAGAGAAGAACTCACAGTCATCATCAATATTCAGTCTTTATCAAGATTTTACATTTGGCTGACTTTGCAATTTTTTGGCAAGTTTACGCGTTTAGTCTGTTTCTCAGAAACTGTAAGGGCTAAAAGCCATGAAACTTGGTTCATTCATACATCTTTGCTGATTTAGCTCTGTTTTGTGACAAAGCGCCAGCAGGCGAGACACCGCATTCCGCGGAATTCTTGTTTTGTATGTGCCAGATCCACCATATTAGGATTTTATTATCACTTTACTGCATAAAGATACAAAGGCCGATCATTCGAGATAGACTGGCAGGTAAAAGATTCAAGATTGCTCAATTGTAGTGTTTGAACTACCGTGACGTCAGTTTTTGAGACCATTGTATCTGAAGGACATTTTTGATCATGTACAAAATCCAAAACCATAATGAGGTGGCTGGTTTGCTGTTAAAATCAAGGAAAAAGCCCTGAAACATTTGAATATGCTACGAGTATGAGGTTTACAGAGTTCCAAAATTTGACGTTTTCCCTTCTTTTTACGTTATTGTCTTAAAAAATTGTTTCTAATCGGTATTTCTTGAGTCCCTTTCGACTGAATGATTGTTTGGTATCTACCAATATGATAACGTAAACCATTCAGAAAGAAAATTCTTCCCGGTTACTGAGAATAAGTCAAAAGGCTCAGACTAACGTCATCATTTTCTCACAGTTACGCTACACTTCAACGAAGAAACTTCACAGTTAAATTAATCATGGTGTGGCCTTTAATTTTAGCCTATTGGTTTTTCTCGGGTTTTGATTCTGCATTGAACTGAGGCACCCGTAAACCCGTGCACATTGGACCGAGTTATAACGTTTTAACGTCAATTGCGCAGGCTAAGATTCGTCAGTTGTTAAGCTTAACCCTATCTTTTACACATTCAATAGCGTTGACAAAAAAACTGGGCATAGAAATGATGAGAAAGACTGTACAAAAAATCACATGCTTGCCATTTTTATGTTGCTTTTCAATGGGTGCGAATGACCCCTTCCGCGGTTATCGCTTTTCCCCAATATCGTTTTTAAAGATGGCCTCTGTAATCCCATGGTATCTTAAGCACCAAATACGGTTCCTTTCAGTACAATTTAATTTTGCTCAAAGTTTCACTTTAGTAATGAGAAAAATTGCAGAGTATGAAAATTTGCTAAATATATTTTGCATAGTATACATTACATTGAAATTGTAGTTTTGCATAGTATACATTACATTAAAATTGTAGAATAATTGCAGTAAGAATAATTATTTGTTAGAGAAAACCTGAAGTTTCTTTTGAAAGAATTTCAGCTACATACACTGTTTGTCATGCTCCAATACCAGTTTGACGTCATTGATCTGTTACCATAGCAACAAACAGTTGACATATTGATTTCAGAGTGATGTCTCTCTTCATTGAGATGTCATTCTGCCAAGGCTCTAAGCACAACAGTTGGTAATTCCATAGTTGCTATAGCAACAGATCTGTGACATCATCTCACTTATAATTTGAGAGGAGCAGGGCATACAATGTATGCCATGCTCCTCTTGAATTATAAGTGACATGCTACTTGAAATTCATATACCTGTAATGGAAAAGTGTGAATTTTTCAAACCTTTAATTCTCAAATTATTAAATTCTCTGTTTATTATGTCCCAATATCTAGAATGATTATATACTCTAATGCACTTACGTATGTAACGCGACATCTTATTGAATGAAATCAGAAATTTGTGACAGTATATCCTGCCATATACTGTCGGAAACCCGACATCATTACGCAAGGTAGCTTCTTATTGGCTGTCGTCTGGTTTTACATCACTGAAAAGGTTTGCTGTGGGTGCACAGTACCACACTTTTAAATGTGAAAAGTGCATTAGAATGGAGATAACTATTGAAAATTGTCATTTGGGGAGGTAAATTGTAGGTTTTATGGTCGCAAATTATGTTATACAGCTCCGCTGGCGCGTCCCAGTATAACGAAATTTCCGACTAAAAACCGACGATTTAACTGCCAAAATGACAAGTTTGAATACAGTTATCCCCTTAGTAACTGTAGACACACTTGCAAGTCAAAATGCGGAGCTGGTGATCAGGATCACTTTGGAGTTTATGTCCTTTTCAACAATATTTCAGTCATATCAGGACCATAGAAGGGTGATAATTGCAGGCTGTGTGCAGTGGAACCCATTTTACGTTTGAAAAGATTTCCCCCTCCAGCCAGAATCAGCCCAGATCATTAGCTTAGCCACTGAGCTATCGGGGCTCCTTGGAAGAAAGGGGATTATCTGATGCAGAGCTCTAGATAAGAGGGAGTATTTGAGGATAATTGATGCTAATTTTTCTTATTTCTCATCGAAACCATATGTTGTGATCCTTCATCTGACCCGTCTTGGCTTTTTACGGTCATATGATAAAATAGAATCTTGCATTTGTGCTCCTGTATTATTGAATTTATTAAACTCGTTGGGGAAAATGATAAGGTGCTCGGCATAGCCTCGCAGCTTATCTTTTTCCTCAACTCATTTAATAAATTCAGTAATACATGAGCACTCTTGTAAGATCCTCTATGTATAAAAAAGGCCACTATTGGTCAAGTAGCAGTATAGTGTTAAGGATTTTGTGTGTACATATAATACTGAGGTAGAGCAGTCTGCATATAATATGCAGCTTATAACGACAGTAAATTTGTTAAGTTTTGTTACAATTGGTGCCATAGTATTGTTCATTTGTACATCCATTAATATTTTTGTGAAATTTTTAGCTCACCTGAGCCAGAGGCTCTGGGGGAGCTTATAGTATGGTCAGGCTCTGTCGTTGTCCGTCCGCCCGTCATCCGTCTGTCAACATTTTTAAACGACTTTTCCTCTGAAACCACTTGGCCAATTGTAAACAAATTTCATATGTAGCCTCCTGGGACCTTAGGAAAGAAAAGTTGTTCAAACGGTCCTGGTCACATGACCAACATGGCCGCCATGCCCATATATGGTAAAAACCTAAAAAAAAATTCTTCTGCAGAACCAGTAGGCCGATGGCCTTGAAACTTAGTTTGTAGCATCAGGTATGCGAGTACTACCAAGATTGTTCAAATTATGACCTTAGGTTGACCTTGACCTTTTTTACGGTAAGGTCAAATTTTCTTCCTTGTGCTTTTCTATGGCAAAATGCTAGAACATAAGATATCTTGGAAACTGTTGAAAATTTTGGGCTAAAAATTGGTATCTACAGTCATCTTAATTAGTACATGAAGATTTATGAGTACAAGAGGTCAAGGTCATTCTTTGACCTTTGACCCAGAACTCTCATATTTTGACAATTCCAAACAATCTCCTCATAAGCCCCTGGGCCAATTGAAACCAAATTTCATATAGAGCCTCCAGGAGTTGAGGGAACAAAAACTTATTCACATGGTCCAGGTCACATGACCAATATGGCTGCCACGCCCATATATGGTAAAAACCTTTGAAAATCTTCTTCTCCAGAACCAATTGACCGATGGCCTTGAAACTTGGTATGTAGCTTTTGGTACTCAAGTACTACCGGTATCAAGGTTGTTCAAATTTTGACCTTTGGTTGACCTTGATCTTTTTTACGGCAAGGTCAAATATGGGAAAATGCTAGAACATAAGATTTCATGGAAAGTTCTGACGATTTATGCCTAAAAATTGGTATATACAGTTATCTTAATGAGTACATGAAGATTTGTGAGTACAAGAGGTCAAGGTCATTCATTGACCTTTGACCCGGAACTCTCATATTTTGACAATATCAAACAATTTCCTCAAAAACAACTGGGCCAATTGTAACCAAATTTCATATAGAGCCTCCAGGGGTTTGAGGGAATGAAAATTAGTTCAAACGGTCCAGGTCACATGACTAACATGGCCGCCAGGCCCAATTATGGTAAAAACCTTCAAAAATCTTCTCCAGAACCAATTGACCGATGGCCTTGAAGCTTGGTATGTAGCATTGGGATCTCCAGTACTATCAAGATTGTTCAAAATGATGACCTTGGGTTGACCTTGACTATTTTACGGCAAGGTCAAATGTGGGAAAATGCTAGAACATAAGATTTCGTGGAAAGTTTTGAAGATTTATGCCGAAAAATTGATATCTACAGTCATCTTAATGAGTACATGAAGATTTATGAGTGCAAGAGATCATGGTCTTTCTTTGACTTTTGACCCAGAACTCTGTCATTTTGACAATATCAAACCATCTCCTCAAAAGCCCCTGGGCCAGTTTTGAAACCAAACTTCATATAGAGCCTCCAGGGGGTTGAGGGAAAGAAAATATTTTCAAATGTCAGGTAGCATGACCAACATGTCCTACATGCCCATATATAGTTAAAACCTTTAAAAATCTTTTTCACCAGAACCAGTTGACCGATGGCCTTAGAGTAACTTACCCTAGAGTACTGAGGCTGAATGGACTCGGGTGAGCTACAGGACCAATGGTCCTCTTGTTTGTGTTAAGTTTGTATTATTAGATGATGTGACTGGCCAGGGATTGGCCAGGGATGTATTTGAGTCCCTGCTGACTTGCTTTAGTGTGACGCTCGTCTGAGTTCAAAGTGCTCTTGATGAGCTATTGTGATCAATCACTCAGCAGTCCCATTGTGAACAAAATTAAGGTCAGATTTTTTTTTGCACACCAAACTTTAAAAAATATCTTTATAATCACAAGATCTAAGTCAGATTCCATAATAGATCTAACTTGACTTTAAACACAAGTATTTGCCCCTTATTTTGTGAAAATTGCTGTATTATTGTGAACACTATAAAGGCTTCATTTTTTGAGCGATGATAATCAAACATGCTCCATATCATTTCCGTCAAGTTCAGAATGGGCCAAATTGGACCATTAACACTAGATTTACTACTGGAAAGCACTTTATACATGTATTGTAGTGGTGAAAACAATAGAGGCTGAGGTATTGGTGCAATGTTAATCAGACACATGGCAACTACATAAGAGGCAGGGGTGTTTATTAGAGTTTGAGCGTTTATTAGCATTAAATGGTAGGTGTATCCATCCATGGTAAATATAAGATTCTGCAGACAGTAAGTTGGAACTTCAAAACCTAATGACACACAGTGTAAATATTGCAGGGTAATTGTTGTTACTTCTTCAAAGAAGAAAAAGATATGAATTATGCTGTAGAATTCAGAGCTCCAGATAAGAAAGGGTAACAGTGATAATTCAGAGATTATTGTTCTTATTTCTCAAAGAAAACAGGTTGTGATCCCTCATTAGAACTGTCTCAGCAAGATGGTTCTAATGCAAGGTATCGATGTGTTTTTTTATGGTAAAATAAGGAAAATTATAACTAAATTATCCCTGTAACCCCTTCTCTGGAGCATTGAGAATTATTTGCTGTTTAACATTTTTTAGCACCAAAAAGCAGACGACATGCAAAAAATGCCTGTCCAAGACATTTCATATTGAGAATTCAAAGACTAGAGCGCAAACAGTGTAGATCCACATGAGGCGGCTCATGATGAGCCGCCTCATCAGGATCTATGCTGTTTGCAAATTCTGCTATTTTTGTCACTGGTGCTTGAAGTGTTAGCTTTTTTTAATGCATAATTATGTTATAGATGTAAAATGATGCTTTGCGATGCTTTCCTGGTATTTTTTGTACAATCATATGATAGATCTCAAGATGTAGATTAGGATGTATTTCGAGGATAAAATCGAGCCACGTCATTTGATTTCCAACAATGTGACAATTTTTTCATGTGATATTCAGATCAACCTTTTAGTTTACAAAAGGTAATCAGAAACCTCACCACTGGCTCTGTGGCTTGTGCCACTTCCATAGAAGACTCTGATCAGACTGCACTATCAAAGCCTTTGCTTGTTACGAATGCCACATTATTGGAAATCACATGATGTGGCTCAAGTATAGAATAGTTTCTAGGTGCTGTTCCAAAGATGGTTGGTATTAGTGAGATACCTGAGAAGGAAAACATAAATGTATCCGTCATTTCCAACCATGGCTACCCTAGGATCGGGGAATAGCTGGAATATTGACCTTTCACTCTGCAAAGCCCTGGTATATGCCCTGCACTGTGGGGACCTTTTTTATGTCAAATCCTTGGTAAATGTCTCCGCCCCCCAAGGGATCATATAAATATAAAAATCCATATTCAGTCAGTGTGTCACGGTAAATTTTGTTAAAAACACTCCACTGTTTTCCCCACTGTTTTGGCAGGAATCAAAAGCCAGGCGTATCCACGACACTGGCGGGTCACCTCTTAGATAAAAACACGGTACTTAAGCCTGGCTATGCTCCTGCTATCCCCGGCCCCATGGGGGCCGGGGTTGCAAATGACTGGTGCATTACGTGAATAGAAAATCAATATAGCAACTCCCATTGGGAGTGAATAGCAACTCCCATTTTAATTTTGGCTTTCCTTCTTATTTGCTTCCCTTGGAGCAAAATCCTGCCCTGTAAGGGTAGACTCATTTTGGAAGGGCTTTACCGTCCAGGGAATCAAGCAGGAAGTCACAAATTTATTCCTTTTTGTAAAAACAGTGGAAAAACATAGGGTGTACCCATACAACTGAAAAAAATTGACGTAGCTGGAATATGTCCCAGTTGTTAGAGGTTTGTCTCAGATATATAGGTATCATTAGCTCGCCTGAACGAAAGTTCAGGAAGAGCTATTGTTGTCACCTTGGCGTCAGCGTCCGCGTCAGCGTCCGCGTCCGGATTGGATGTTTTGGTTAAAGTTTTTTAAAGACCTATGTCTCCTTAACCCATTGATGGATTCTTTTGATACTTGCACTGTAGTTAGATATTGGTCCAAAGTTTAACAGGGTACCACCCCCACCCCATTCAGTGACCTTGATGTCAAGGTCATGGACTTAGAAAATTGGGAGTTTTTTTGGACTGGATGTTTTGGTTAAAGTTTTTTAAAGCCCAATATCTCCTTAACCCATGGATGGATTCCTTTGATACTTGCACTGTAGTTAGATATTGGTCTAAAGTTTTCCAAGGTACTACCCCCAACCCCCTCAGTGACCTTGATTTCAAGGTCATGGACTTAGAAAATTGTCTTTTTATGGATTGGATGTTTTGGTTAAAGCTTTTTAAAGGCGCATGTCTCCTGAGCCCATGAATGAATTCTTTTGATATTTGCACTGTAGTTAGATATTAGTTCAAAGTTTTACAGAGTACTACCCCAACCCCGCTCAGTGACCTTGATGTCAAGGTCAGGGACTTAGGAAATTTTTGTCTTTATTAAAGTTTTCTAATTGCATACTGATTCATAATGCTTGGCAGAGATATAGTTTACACTTGAACTGATGTAAGACACTTTTTTGAGTTTTTACAAAACACTATATACTTGCCCCATTGGATGACCTTAAAGTCAAGGTCATCGACTTAGAATTTTGTCTTAAAGATTTTGGTTAAAGTTTTATGTTTACGAAGACATAATTTCACAGTGCCATGATGGACTCAGTTGATACTAATACTTGGACTGATGTTAGATAATGGTTCAGGGTTTTGATACATCCTGCCTCCCACCCCCCACCCCGTACCCCTCAGTTCTTTGACCTCTACCTCATGGACTTTGAAATTTCATGTGCATTTTTTATTTTAATTTTATTTTAACACTTGTTTAAGAGATAGCTTTTGTTTATAAATGTGTTGTCATTATGGACATGCTTGCCTGAAGTTTTATGCATAGCAGTCCACACCACCATAGTGACTGTGCGATGGGCAAGCACCAATTCAGGCGAGCTATGCTGTCAGGCGACAGCTCTTGTTTTTCTGGTGTCAGCAGTCTAAATGTTCATCCAGTTTTTGTCTCCCCTGCCACTGGCAGAAATGAGAAGTATGCCAGAGCTCTAGATAAGAGGGGTATTTGATGATAATTTCTTATTCCTCATTGAAACCATATGTTGTGACCCCTCATCTGAACCGTCTCGTTGAGACGGTTCAGATGAGGGGTCACATCATATGTTTTTATGCAGAAATAAAAATTATCCTCGATTATCACCAAATACTCCCTCTTATCTAAAACTCTGATATGTAGAACTTTTCTGGTGGCAGTGTAAATTTTTGTCTCGTTTTCGCATTTATTTCTGTTTGTGACAATGCATTGACAGATGAGATGCTGCATTCCGCAGAATTCTTGTCCTATTTAGCTATGTAAGTAGAAAGCAGCCATTTTGTGACAGTGTGCTGACAGGAGAGACACGCATTATGTTGAATTTGTGTTATTGTTATTGTTGCTTTTGTTACTTCTTACTGCTTGGTGCTTCTTTGTTATTCTTTTTGTCTGATTTTCAAAGTGATGAAATCATTGTCAGTTTCTGTATGTTCTGTATGTATCCAAAATTTAACATATACACCCAAATTTGCCATAACTTCATGTTATAATTATCCTTGAAGTGCCAAAAATGAGTTGAATTTGCAAACAGTTTAGATCCAGATGAGGCAGCTCATAAAGAGCCGCCTCATCTGGATCTACACTGTTTGTCCTTTAATCTTTGAATTCTCAGTATGATATTCCTTGGATGAAACATTTTTAGCTCTCCTGTACAGAAGTACAGGGAGCTGTTCTTGTCACCCTGATGTGGGCGTGGGTGTGGATGTCACACTTCAAAGTTTTACGGCAAAATTTTTTTATGTGATGGCCAAGGAGATATCAGGCCAGCTGTCCTGTACACTATCCTGTATGTGGACAGGTCTTGTTTGAAATTTTGCAGACATGAATTTTGTCCTCTACTTTTTTGGTGCTTCAGGGGTTAAGGACTTTCATGTTTTGTATACAATAGAACTTAATTGGCTTGAACAGGCTTGAACAGGCTTGGGACCATAAAAATTAGTTTCATCCAAAGGTAGTTCCAGCCATCCAGGGCTAGTTTTTACCTGACCTCTAGAGCTTAAAGAACAAGTTCTAGCCTGGCAGGGTAAGAGAGTCATCAGAGTTTGAGCCATCAAAGTTCTACAGTATAATAATTACAGTTCAATATTGTGTCAAGAAAGCTGCCAGTAGAGTGGGGAACAGTGCAGACCCAGATCAGACTGCTCCTGTTTAGGAACAGTCTATTCTGGATCAGCACTGTTTGCAATACCTACAGCTTCACCTTTCAACTTTGTCTGAATATATTTTACAAAAGAAACTGCCGTCACAAAAACATATGAGCATAATATTATGTTTATCTTAGGTTTTAATTTTATTTGACTGGTAGTTACGTATTTTGACTGACAGTGTGCGACAGGTCAGTGATCTGCCATTGCCAAAATTAGGTATTCAGCATTCCTGTTGTAACTCTTGTTCATGAATTGTCAAAGATGAGTATGTCTTTTCGAGTCAACATGTTATGAACAAGCAAACCAGGGTTCAAGGTTATAAAATTTGAGAATAATCTCAAACTCAAACTCAAAATAAAGCACACTGATTGGCTGCCTCCGAGCATGTGCTCGGAGGCAGCCAATCAGTGTGCTTTATTTTGAGTTTGAGAATGTACTCAAGTTTTATAACCTTGGCCAGCTCATGCTGTGAATGCATATCCAATGAACATTTTTTCTAGTCATTTTATAACGCAAGTGCATTGGCTTTTACAGTTTATGCCGTAAAAGTTCTAACTATTGGGACACCTAAAATACCCTAATGCGCTTAAGTATTGGGAGGCCTAAAATAATAAATTTTCCATTTTTCCCAAATGGAAAATTCATTATTTTTAGGTGTTCCAATATATACGCACATTACGGTAATTACATTAATTGCTACAGTTTGATCTGGGTCTGCGTTGTTTGTTCAGACCTATGTGTCCCAATGTTTAGAATTTTTACGGTATGTAACTATGTTGTTGTTTTCGGAAAATTTTCTGGAGATAACAGATGATATATTGGATAGAATTTTAAATGGTTAAGTTTTGTTTACCTGTTCCAAAGCCTAGCATGGTAGTCTTACTGTAGTGATGGATGGATGACATGCGATTTCATGTCCTTTTCAACAGTATTTGAGTCAAATCAGGATGATGGGTGGGTGATAATGAAAGGCTGGGTGCAATGGAACCCTGTTTACTAATGATTCCAGCCTCCAGCGGGTCTTGAAGCCAGGACTGCATGATCAGCAGGCCAGTGCTTAACCTACTGAGCTACCGGGGCTCTTACTGATTTGTATATTTGGGCAAAATAAACCTGTTATGTCTGCACTGTAACAATTCTGAGCAAACAGTGCAGACCCAGATCAGGGTATTATTGTCAAGGGAATGTTAGGACCAAGAATGATAACTCTAGTTTATGAATTATCTCCCTTGTTGACTTTGGCATTTCTCTGCTTCTGAGCTCCTTAGAAGCTGATTTTTGGTATACTTCTAGTATTGAATGTGTTAGATGTTTTTGTCCCCCGCCTTTTCGAAGAAAAGCGGAGGGACATAGTTTTCGGCATTCCGTCCTTCCGTCCGTCTGTCCGTCCTTCCGTCCTTCCGTCTTTCCGTCCCCCTAAAGTAGTAGGTACCTTGTGTGCGCAACTCCTCCTACAGTTTTATTCCGATTCTTTCGAAACTTTACAGATGTTTTTGTCATGGTCTGAAGATACGCATGTGGTTTGGATGTAATCCTGAGATTATTTTTTGTCACTTTTTCCACAAGTTGAACTTAGTCGTTTTTTAGGCGTTTTTACTATCAAAGTGAATAGATAGTGGGTACCTTGTGTGCGCAACTCCTCCTACAGTTTTATGCTGATGCCTTTGAAACTTCACAGGTGTTTTGGTCATGGTCTGAAGATATGCATGTGGTTTGGATATAATCCTCACATTATTTTTTGTCACTTTTTCCACAAGTTGAACTTAGTCATTTTTTTAGGCGTTTTTACTATCATAGTGACTAGATAGTGGGCACCTTGTGTGCGCAACTCCTACTACAGTTTTATGCCGATTCCTTTGAAACTTCACAGTTATTTTGGTCATGGTCTGAAGATTTGCATGTGGTTTGGATATAATCCTGAGATTATTTTTATCCCTTTTTCACAAATTGAACTTAGCAATTTTTCATACAGTTTTACTATCAAAGTGAATAGATAGTGGGTACTTTGTGTGTTCAACTCTTCCTTCTATAAAAGATCTTGTTCAGTCTGTAACTCCTATATGATGCTGAAACGGGTGTATCATGTGCCGCTTGCAAAGCTCTTGTTACAGTTATACACTATTTCCCTCTTTAGATGTGTCCATTCATTGTGATACTAAATTTATGGCTGAATTGGAAACTCATGATGCTAATCAGAATAACTGTTAGGTTAATCAGGGTTTACACTCTTTGCTCAGACACATCTGTCCAAATGATTATGATATATAGGGTGATGTACAGTGAACTCTAGATATTTCAAAGTCAAACCCAGAAAATTTACTTTGAGATATTAGTAGTTGGAGACAACAGGAGTTGAAAATGAAAAGGAAAATAGGATAAGTTCTTTGATATAAAATAGGGCACTTTTGAGATATCAGTGTTTGAGATTACAAGAGCCAGCTGTTTTTTTGAATTAGTTAGATGCCTAGCATGTAAATTCCAGTGAACAGTGATCTTGTTGATAAGTGTACAAACTTTAAAATAAAAGCATAAAGCTTATACCTTTGTCATTTGTTTTTGTATGCCCATTTGGTATGGTGTTGGCATTTGATTTTCAATTGATCTGTAAAATTTGTTTGTTTTCAGGAATTTCCTCCTTCAGCTTACATCTATTCTAGCTGAAACCTGATAAATAATTAAACAAATGGTGAGCTGTTACTAATTCCATATGGTTTGGAGTTAAACCTATAAGCACAGAAAAGCAGACAACAAAATTTACATCTGCAAAATTCTACAATTTTCGTCAAAGATATATTATATTGAGATGGATGGATGGATAACTTATGATTTTATGCCCATTTCAACAGTATTTCAGTTATATCAGTACAATGGGAGGATGATAATGAAGGGCTGTGCGCAATGGAACACCATTTACGGTTGAAAATATTTCCGCCTCCAACAGGAATCGAATCTGGAACCGTTTAATCAGCAGGCCCTTGTTTAACCATTGAGCTATGGGGGGCTCATATGTATACCATATTGAGACCAGGCAGACAGTGTAGATCTCGGTTATCTACACTATTTGCAAATTTAAATATTTTCTTTTTGGTGAGCTATCTATTGTTTAGCAGAATTACATTCCTTCAAGACCAGTGAAGCATTTCTGTGTGACTCCTACAGTGTTTCCTTTTGTCTATTCTATTCTGTTCTGTTCCATTATTTTGCAGATCGTTAGCGCACCACAGATCACTGTAAAGTGGTCCTGTTTTCAGATGCCCTAGTTGTGCTGTGTGACTCCACTTATCTACAATGTATATTGCCTCTTTCTTCTGCCTTCTTTTCTTTCACTATGCTCTGTAGAATCGTCTTGCTAAGCCATAACCTTGAGATGTGGTCAAGCCACCTTAGTTTCCATTTCTTGGCCATGCCCAAGAATTCGTCATATTCTTCAATGGCTGCCCGGATTTTCTGTGATTATCCTCATCAGTTACATGGTCCTATACGAGATGTTCAATAAACTTCGGCAGCATCTCGTCTCATGCTGCATTATTTTTCCTTTATCATATGACGTCGCGTCTGAGAGTGTAATAAAGCCATGCATTAAAAACGATAATCCAATAGTGGATTAAATATGCAAATTACGTCGTAACGTTTTGCGTTGACGTCCATATAACGTCGCGTTTTCTAATGGCGAAATCGTGACGTTTTAGTGCAAAATTTGCTAATAAAACGTGATTTTAGTGCATATGATAAACAGAATCTTGCATTCGTGCTCCTGTATTATTGAATTTATTAAACTCGGTGAAAACGATAAGATGCTCTTTTTCCCCAACTCGTTTAATAAATTCAATAATACATTAGCACTCATGTAAGATCCTCTATATCTCTACTGCCAGGGTCCACGTTTCACCTCGAGTCCTGCAGAAAGATGATGCTGTAGTATACTGCCACATTGTAAACGTTTTCTTTGGGCTCATGAAGGACAAAATCGCTTTGGCTGACAATGTCACCAGCATCAAATATTCATGCAATAAAATAACATGCAACCATGATAACCCTCCCTAATAGACAAATCCATAATACCTTTCCCCAAACCATGGAGGTACGATTTTTGTCTTTACATATATACATGTTCTCAGCAATATTGTAAAACGTAACACTTTCTGGGATAATTTGTTGAATTTCCAAGATAAACATTTGAAACCTATTGGACAATCCGTCTGCTATCTTTGGCGGGTGATAATCTCCGGTATTCCCGGTATCCATGTCCCGGTATTCACAGGGGTACATGGGTTTGACAGGGCATAGATTCAAAACTACTGCACAGAATTTCATAAATTTGGTGTCATTTAAAAGGCAATACACCAATCTATAATATGAAATAAAATTTGGTTCATATTTATTTTATTATCTTCCATTTATTTGCAACTAAAGACCCGGTATCCGGATTTTGTTGTCCCGGTATTCATGGGGTAGGCATGTTTAACTTCAAATAAAATCCAAACTACCGGACCGAAATTAGCAAATCAAATATCAGATAAAAGATAATGTTTGGGTCTAAACACTACATGTAAAATTTGTAAATTTGACTCGGCTATTTTGCAGAAATAGTATCTCAAAGTCCCGGTGTCGGTATTTTTGTCCCGGTATCCATGTGGTAGCTATCATTTGCCTTATATAAAACATAAACTACTTGACCGAATTTCAAAAGTTAAATATCAATGTACAGGCAATGTTTATATCTTAATGAAACATTAGAATTTTTTAAAATTTGCCTGTTTATTTGGTAGCAATAATGCTTCAAAGTCCCGGTATCCGCTCTTTTCATTCCCGGTATCCATTGGTATGATGTATGTAGCGTGAAATAAGATCATAATTTCCGCGTTAAAATTAATTAAAATTGCATTAATAGAAATATTTTTGTATTAAATGATGGTTAAAATAGATTCAACGTGCCTCAGCAGCCGTATACCACCAACATCCAGATATTCGGATAATGGTAGGGCACGGACCGACCGTGCTTGCAGCAGGCGCGGGATGGTGGTTGTTTAGATTTTTTTTTCTCTCATCTATCCTGTTCATTCTTTTTCTTTCTCCCTCTGTCTAGGAGACGGTATAATACAGACTGAAAATTGTCTCAAAGAGCCGTTATATCCAAAACAATTTAACGACCTCAAGGATAACATACCCCCCCCCCCACCCTCCCGCCCAAACACGAACACACACCCCACTACACACACACACACACACACACACACACACACACACACACACACACACACACAAAATCGAACAGGTATGTTTTTCCTATGAAATCATTTAATTATTGCACGCATTAAGGGTAAACATATATAGTCATCTCAGAACTGGGACATTTTTAGAAAAAAAGTTTTCAAACAAGTTTTTCGGCGTTTTTTAAAACCCAAAGTTCCGACCGTACTTGATCATTTATCTTTTTTGGTAGTTTGACCTAGGTCTGCTTAGGTCGATAGGGTGATGTGAACCTCGAAAGTTAAGCTGGAATTCTTCAATCTGGGCACACAACGCTGAATCGACATGGAGCCAACGTTGATTTAACGTCATGACGTTGGAACAATGTTGATTCAACGTTGATTCAATGTTGTGTGCCTGTTGGGTTAATAATCTTTGAAAGAAAACAAATCAGAAACATAGTAGCGTACATACTCAAGATAAAGCATAAATCATATGCAATAAAATGCTGTACAAAAAAGTTATATGGCGGGTACACCGCGTCGAAACGACAGCGCAACGACGTAGATGTGACGTCATAACGTCCGACCGACGTCGAAACGATGTCATTTTAACCTTGCGTATATACTGGATAACAGCAAGGGAGTAATCGACAGAACATTTAAATCGCCACAAGAAACGCATTGCCAATTAGTTTATTCTGCCGAATGAGACAGGCCATTGCACTTTTTATGATACCAATTTTTGTATTTTCTGCTCTCGCAGCACACCATATTATCAACAAATTCTGGTAATTTGCAGTGGCACCAAACAGAAATTTTAAAACATTTTGGATTCATGGGTCTGTATTATCGTTTTTAATAGATTTAAGGTGGAATTACCAAAATTGAGAAGATAAAGAAGAAGAAAAAAAACAACGTTTTCCCATGTCTCTTCATATTAAAGCTGCTCGTTTCACGCCTCGTTAACCATCGGCGTGCGTCGCCATGCCTCATTACATGCATAATTGAGTATTTCACAGTTTTACAACTCCATTTTAAGGCAGTGGAGAAAGAAAAATGAAGACAAATTTTGAATTAGGAAAAAAAAAATACTAAAAATTATTTTTTATAATGTTTTGAAAATAGTCAACGTTTTCGGCATCATGTATTAATGCCGCAGTTCAATATGTTATGATACTAAATTGGAATAAATAATGATACTAAAATGTGTTTTAAATAATGTTGTAAGACTCTCATACAATACTGTAGTATATACCATATTAATTCAGCATGATCGTGTCTATATCAATAATAGTATCAAATTATATTCCATTGTTCTATGATAGGCTATTCCAGAATTTTGACTTTTTTTGCTCTCAGAACGATTTTTGTCGATATATGTTTATTTATTTATTTTATTTATATATTAATTACCGTATCATTTATGTGACAAGTTTTTTTCATGAACAGCGAATGTCAAGGCGATCAACGTAAATAGTAAGACAAACAGGTCTGGGCTGAACAGTGCAGATCCAGATCAGACTGCTCTTGGAGAGCAGTCTGACCTGGGTCTACACTGCTTGCCTTTCCACTAGCACTTCATGGGTACTCCATTTGTGGGTAAATTAGGTTTGTTCATCTTGTAGGATGCTGTTATCTTCGTATGTAATATGGATAATTAATATGATATTTTAACATGTTATGTTGTATTTGGGCTACTTTTCCATTTTGCAGGAATTAAAAAAAATGCCGACCTGCCTACCCTAAGAAATTATCTTTGTTCGACAACTGTAAACATAATATTTTTTAAGCTTGACCTAACATGGATTGCATTAAGATTGGGATTCTGGTCACCTTACATATCCACTCATGCTGGTCAGTTTCTTGGCTTTTGGTTGTCTGGAAAATAGAAGGTTCTCATGAAAACGCTAGCCGATGAAGGTCTCCTGTTCGCAGTTTTCAGTCAATATATCCAATGATTACCATTCATTATACAAGTCATGCCAGTCCATTTGTTGAGTACACTTTATTTTGCAAACTGATTGTGATTCAATGTCAGGTTAGCTGCGGATATGTGTATCCTTGAGGTTGTTAAATTGTTTTGGATATAACGGCTCTTTGAGACAATAGTCAGTATATATCTCCTAGACAGAGGGAGAAAGAAAAAGAATGGACCGGATAGATGAGACTACAAAAAAAATTTAAACAACCACCATCCCGCACCTGCTGCAAGCACGGTCGGTCCGTGCCCTACCATTATCCGAATATCAGGATGTTGGTGGTATACGGCTGCTGAGGCACGTTGAATCTATTTTAACCATCATTTATTACAAAAATATTTCTATTATTGCAATTTTAATTAATTTTAACGCGGAAATTATGATCTTATTTCACGCTACATACATCATACCAATGGATACCGGGAATGAAAAGAGCGGATACCGGGACTTTGAAGCATTATTGGTACCAAATAAACTGGTAAATTTTGTAAAATACTAATGTTTCTTTAAGATATAAACATTGCCTGTACATTGATATTTAACTTTTGAAATTCGGTTCAGTAGTTTATGTTTTATATAAGGCAAATGATAGCTACCACATGGATACCGGGACAAAAAAAATCCTGATACCGGGACTTTGAAACATTATTTCTGCAAAGTAGCACAGCTAAATTTACAAACTTTAAATGTAGTGTTTAGACTAAAACATTATCTTTTATTTGATATTTAATATGCTAAATTCGGTCCAGTAGTTTGGATTTTATTTGAAGTTGAACATGCCTACCCCATGGATACCGGGACAACAAAATCCGGATACCGGGACTTTAGTTGCAAATAAATAAGAAAAATAAATAAATATGAACCAAATATTATTTCATATTATAGATTGGTGTATTGCCTTTCAAATGACACCAAATATATGAAATTCTGTGCAGTAGTTTTGAATCTATGCCCTGCCAAACCCATGTACCCCCCATGAATATCGGGACATGGATACCGGGAATACCGGAGATTATCATGCGCCGCTATCTTTTCTGCCATGTTGAGAAATTTGACAGTTTATTTGGTACACCATCAAGTTTGCGCTCATCAGTGGAGGTTTAAAGTTAAACTTCACAAGATCAAACTTGTCGTATAGCCAGCCATTCACTGTTTGTTTTTAGTCATGAACCTGTGGAATTATGCTCCAAGCCCTTTACATGAGCTGTTGCAATATTTGAAGAGGACTCAGGCACCCAAACGCCCTGTTTTTATTCATCTCAGACATACTGTGTTGGTGACCGATCTAATGGCAAAGATGGTCATTCTGGCATTATAATGCTACAATGTATTAGGCATCAAAAAGACAGTGAGGGTATTAGTTATGGAATCTCCATAATCAGAGAGGCGCCGTAGTCGAGTGGTTAGAGTGATTCGGTTATGGTGCAGAAAGTCGCCGGAAGGTCGTGAGATCGCGGTTTCGCCTTCCGACGACTGGAAAACTCTGTCAACCCAGCACTAAATGGGTACCTTTTGTCGAATCAGGGAAGGTTAAGGCAGCGAAAGGAGAGAGATGTGCTCCGCCTTTCGTCAGCTGTGCCCAAGATATAGTGGGCCTCTAACCCCCACTGCCCCTACGGCTATTAGGCTGTGGGAAACCTTTCAATCACAACGCTACGAGGGTCATCCAATAAGTCTTGCAAACGCCGTCATTGCTGCTTTATTAATTGAGGTAGGGTAATCTTACACCAATAGCAGCTTACGTATATAATACACATATGTGCTAAAACTCATACATGTGGCATCCCTTTCTCAGATATGGGAGGGTTTTGAATGCAAAGGTGTAAGCGACACCGGCGGTGAAATTGCACAAACACGACGCCTTTTACAAGAGGTGAGGGGGAGAGAATACCTGCAAAGATGTTTATAATTCTTTCAAATTACAAGAAATAATGTTCTAAAGTAATCGCCTTATATTTAAGAACTCAAATTAGAGACAGTTATCATTTCACAGTACCAAACAGATGTGGTTGCTAAGCAACAAGAGAATATTACAGAATTTTAGCCGATTTCTAGTTTTTGACGTTTACCTCTGGTTTCTTAAGGCTGCAAATGCTATTAAACAAGGCTCGAAGCTTATATTTTCTCTAATATTTACATTTCAGCATCTCGGGACTATTCTTTGATAACAAATCAATGGCAGTTTAGGAACCACTTCATCTGCTGTGAAAGCCTCTTTTTATGTACCCATTTTATATGATATTTTAGCTCCTCGAAAGACATGGTGATCTTCCTTGGAACAATAATAATATATTGACTGACCGCAATATCTTAACCTTGCTACCGTGTACATACTTCAGTATTATTTTCCCCATCTCCCAGCAATCTTCAGGTATTTACAAGCGATCTGAACTGAGCTAGGGGATCTTAAACAGACAACTAGAGGCCACCGCCGCACCCATAATGGTAGTATTCTTCAGTTGCCTAGCAACGCCATTTGCAAGATCCTGACGTTTCTGGGAATTGTTGACTGGAAAGAAGGGAAGATGCGGTGTAGGAATGTGGATTGCTTGATTCTTTTTTAGCTCACCTGTGAAGGTGAGCTTATAGTATAACCATGGTCCGTAGTCCGTCGTCCGTCGTCGTCGTCCACACTTTCAAACACCAATATATCCTAAACCAGCAGGCCAATCTTGATCAAATTTTATGTGTAGCATTTTTGGGGTGGGGGGTTGACTACATTAGGTGTAAGGGCAGATTGGGTTGAAACTCTGGTCGCCATGGCAACATATAGCTCCCATAGACTTATAATGGGAAAACTTCAAAAATCTTCTTCTCTGAAACCACGAGGCCTAGAGCTTACATATTTAGTATGTACCAATGTCTAGTGGTCCCCTACATAAATCCTGCAAACCATGCCCCTGGGGCCCAAATTGGCTACGCCCCGGGGGTCATTAGCCCCCATAGACTTACAATGGGAAAATCTTAAAAAATCTTCTTCTCTGAAACCATGAGGCCCAGAGCTTACATATTTAGTATGTACCAATGTCTAGTGGTCCCCTACAAAAATCATGCCCACCATGCCCCTGGGGCCCAAATTGGCCACGCCCCGGGGGTCATATCTCCCATAGACTTACAATGGGAAAATCCTAAAAAATCTTCTTCTCTGAAATCATGAGGCACAGAGCTTACATATTTAGTATGTACCAATGTCTAGTGGTCCCCTACATAAATCCTGCCAACTATGCCCCTGGGGCCCAAATTGGCCACGCCCCGGGGGTCATTAACTCCCATAGACTTACAATGGGAAAATCTTAAAAAATCTTCTTCTCTGAAACCATGAGGCCCAGAGCTTATATATATAGTATGTAGCAATGTCTGGTGATCTCCTACATAAATCCTGCCACCCATGCCCCTGGGGCTCAAATTGGCCATGCCCCAGGGGGTCATTTGTTTATATATAGCTATATAGCTTAAGAACTTTCAAAAATCTTCTTCTCTGAAACCATGAGGCCCCGAACTTATATATATAGTATGTGGCAATGTTTAGTGGTCCCCTACATAAATGCTCCCAACCAAGCCTTGGGGGTCCAAACTGGCCAATCCCCAGGTGTCATAAGCTCCCATAGACTTATAATGGGAATAACTTCAAATATCTTCTTCTCTGAAACCATGAGGCCCAGAGCTTTCATATTTAGTATGTACCAATGTGTAGTGGTCCCCTACATAAATCCTGCCAACCATGCCCCTGGGACCCAAATTGGCCACGCCCCCGGGGGTCATAGGATCCAGTAGACTTACAATGGGAAAATCTTAAAAAATCTTCTTCTCTGAAACCATGAGGCCCATAGCTTGTATATATAGCGAGGATCAATGTCTAGTGATCCCCTACAAAAATCCTGCCACCCATGCCCCTGGGGCTCAAATTGCCACACCCCAGGGGGTCATTTGTTTATATATAACTTTATAGCTTAAGAACCTTCAAAATCTTCTTCTGTGGAACCATGAGGAACAGAGCTTATATATATAGTATGTAGCAATGTTAAGTGGTCCCCTACATAAATCCTCACAACCAAGCCTCAGGGGTCCAAACTGGCCACTCCCCAGGTGTCATAAGCTCCCATAGACTCATAATGGGAAACACTTAAAAAAATCTTCTTCTCTGAAACCATGAGGCCCAGAGCTTATATATTTGGTATGAAGCAATGTCTAGTGGTTCCCTACATAAATCCTGCCAACCATGTCACTGGGGCCCAAATTGGCCACGCCCTGGCAGCCATTAGCTCCCATAGACTTACAAAGAGAAAATCTTTAAAAATAAAAATTAAAATCTTAGAAAGTTCCTTCAAGAGCAGAGAATACATACAGAAGTAGGAGCATGGGCCAGACTACGTAGTTTCGGCTAATAAAGCCTCGTCAGTGACCCTGACAATATCTGGTGACGAAACCAGAAAAAAGCATACTGTAATTTCTTAATTTCAATTGGGCAGTCGATCCAAAGACTGACTAGTTTCAAATTGATCCAAATAATATAAAAGACAAAGATCTAGAATAATAGTTCGAAATCGATCTCAAATTTTAGATTTCTCAGATTCTATCCTCTGATCTCAAAGGATGTAAATAAAATATAATCTGCACTATGGAAAAAATCTTCTCTGAAACCAGAGCTTATATATGTAGCATGAAGCAATGTCTAGTGGTCCCCTACGTAAATCCTGCCAACCATGCCCCTGGGGTGCAAATTGGCCACGCCCTGGGAGTCATAAGCTCCCATAGACTTACAATGAGAAAATCTTGAAAAATCTTCCTCTTTGAAACCATGAGGCCCAGAGCATATATATATGTAGCATGTAGCAATGTCTAGTGGTCCCCTACATAAATCCTGCCAACCATGACCCTGCGGTGCAAATTGGCCACGCCCAGGGGTCATAAGCTCCCATAGACTTACAATGGGAAAAATTTAAAAAATCTTCTTCTCTGTAACCATGAGGCCAAGAGCCTATATATGTAGCAAGTAGCAGTGTCTAGTGGCCCCCTACATAAGCCCTGCCAACCATGCCCCTGCGGTCTAAACTGGCCAGGCCCCGGGGGTCATTAGTTCCCATAGACTAACAATGGGAAAATCTTAAAAAATCTTCTTCTAGTAACCATGTGGCCCAGAGCAAACTTCGTTAGTACATATGTAGCAACGTTTAGTGGTCTCCAACTTAAATCCTGCCAACCATGCCCCCCTGGGGTCCAAATTGGCCATGCTGCTCCCATAGACTTATAATGGGAACGTCTTCAAAAATCTTTTTCTCTGAAACCATGAGGCCCAGAGCTTACATATTTAGTATTCAGCAATGTCTAGTGATCCCCTGCATAAATTCTGCCAGTCAAGCACCTAAGGTCCAAACTGGCCACACCCTAGGGGCTTGTTTGTTTATATAGAGCTATATAGCTAAAGAACCTTCAAAAAACTTCTTCTATGAAACCATAAGGCCAAGAGCTTATGTATTTAGTATGTTGCAGTGTATAGTGGTCCTCTACATAAATCCTGCCAATCAAAGCCCTGAGGTCCCAACTTGCCACACCCCATGGGGTCATCGAATCCTATAGAATTGCAGCCTGTTTATTAGCTTACCTGAGCTGGAGCTTACAATTTATAACTCAGGTGAGCGGTCGTTGCCCTTGGGCTACTTGTTTAATTACCATTTGCCTGAAACTTGGCCGTTTGCAGGACTTCTTGGATGACCCTCTAAACGCTGATACTGCGGCTGCATACAGCCCGTAAAGAGAAACGCATCACAAAATTTGAGAGCGTAAAAGTTTATAATTCCTTAAAACTTATTTCTCCGAATTTCTGTTCAACTTTCTGTCTGCTAGACAACTTCAGCGTTTTGTAAGCACGCGAGTTGTAATTGATGACAATGATTTACAATGTAAGCCTCGACAGGATAAAACCAACAAAGTGGAACGTGCTCCCAGTTTTAAAGGGCGGCTACGGATCTAAGATAGCTCCATGCGGACTGGGCGGATGCCCGGGCTGATCTGAGTCTTCGCTGAGCGCACATGCCACTTTGGTTGTTTCGCGGCTCATTTATCTGTCTTTATGAGTGCATTCTCTTGAGGTATATAGCCAGTCAGTAGAAAGGGATCGCTATTGGACAGTTTAGACATCCCATTAGCCCTGACACTGAGATTTAAAGAGCTATTCTTGAGGCAAAATTCGATCCAAGAAGTTCTATTTATTTGCGATTTGTCTATGATGCTGGCGTGTATTCACATGATGTCTTGAATTGTTGGCCATGAGGGTAATGCTTTAAGAGTCGCGGGTTCGATTCCAACTAAAGATCTCAATTCTTCTCTAGAGCGTCTGGATTAGTTCATTGTCATAATTTCACACATTCCCTGATAGGCTCGAAATGACAGCTGACGGCCGTAAAACCCAAAATCATACATCAGTTTCGGAGATCACCATACAACAAATGCACGTACTGCCTTGTGACTTGCATGTACCACCCACACTGTGACATACTGCCAATCTCGATTTATTTAGGCCTCACTGATTTTCAGGTGAATGGATGGCTTGATGCCGGTTTGTTCTCTGCTTCGACACCCATAAATAAACTTTTCATTCATAAAATCATTCCGAAAAATAATTTTATAGAATATACTGAACATACCCCATGTTCCGTTAACATCGTTGCTTTCGACGTCAGATGGCGACGTTTCATGATAGCCTTTCCTACATACATGTATCTTTAGTTTCTAGCAAACCATTTACGATCCGCTCTAGCGAATTTAATTACTTGAAATGAAAAAAAACTGAAATAAATGTAGCAGATTTGTCCCATGACGAATATTTTTGGGGGTAACGAAGGACCAGTCGGGTTAGAGACAAGTCATCTATTACCAGGTTTGGGGGCGGGGGTGGGGGAGGGGAGGGCAGGTACATTTTGGGGGTGGGGCGGATTTTTTTAATTTTTGGTGATCTGCGGGGGGCGGGGGTCATAATTGTTTTTAGGCATATGGTGCGTCAGAATTCTTCCATCAGCCTTCATTAAAAAATGTCTTAGTTTATTGGGGGCTATGCCCCCAGAGCCCCCATTACTCCTACATTTTCAGATTAGTTCTATTCTTTCAAACTTGTCTTCAAAACATGTACAAAAACTTGGCCGGCTTTATGTCCTGAAAACAAATTTTCAAAGATTTGCTTTAACCAGTAGGACAGCATAAATTCATCATTGAAATCATGCCAATTGGTAAATTTTAATATTAAGGTTGCGTTCGTGACATCAAATCTTCAGGACCAAACTGCTTTGGCTTCTGGAGGCGCAGTCCCCAGACCCCCTTTAATATTATAAACAGCTTCATAGAGCATTCAGAATCAGATTTCTGGGTGAGCACAGAAAATGCGAGAAAGCATCTCATGGACCATTAATCTGTACAAATAATAAACTTGTAAAAATGAGAAAATGTTCATTGTCTTTCATGGGTTTGTTTGAAATGAGTCTGACATAAAATAGGTAATATGTTCATTATCATGTGAATGTAGGGTTGTTGGGATGGGGGTGGGGTGTCATTAACTTTTTGTCACCTAACTAGGGGGGTCGAAAAACATTTCTGGTGAGACTGGGGAGGGGGGTAGGGGAAGGTCGTAAAAAATTTCTGAATCTGAAAAATGTACTCCCACAAACTAGCACACACACACACCTGATGATAAATGACCACTGAGAAAAATGAGCCCCTGACGCCACTCGAAGGCGGAATGAGATTTTTATTCAACTTTTGCGTTTTTATGCCCCCAACTTCGGAGAAGTTGAGGGGGCATATTGGTTTGGGCCTGTCCATCCGTCTGTCCGTCCGTCCGTAACGCTTTTGGCAGCTGGGAAACTCAAGAACCGCATATGCTAGGATCTTGAAATTTTATATATGGTATTTACATGAAAAAATAAGCGGACCCGTATTTTTTCTTTTTTCCGCCAGTCACGTATTTTCAGAGTTATGCCCCTTTTTCGACTTAGTCTATGGAACATTTTGAACAAAATATCTCAAGAACCCCTGATGCTAGGATCATGATTATTTGCAGGATGACATTGCCTAAGGTGTAGATGACCTGAAGTGAACTTTTGACCGAGTTATGCCCTTTTTTCGACTTAGTGCATTGTAAGCCTATGGAACCTTGTGAACAAAATATCTCAAGAATTCCTGATGCTAGGATTGTGATTTTTTGCTGCAAGACATTGCCCAAGGTATAGATGACCTGATTATCTTTTGAAAGAAAAATATTAACTTTTGATCGAGTTATGCCCCTTTTTCTACTTAGTGCATTATAAGTCTATAGAACCTTGTGAACAAAATATCTCAAGAATCCCTGATGCTAGGATTGTGATTTTTTGCAGGAAAACATTGCCTAAGGTATAAATGACCTGATTAACTTTTGAAAATTATTGGTGAATATTTGACCGAGTTATGCCCCTTTTTCGACTTAGTGCATTATAAGCATATTGACCCTTGTGAACAATCCCTGATGCTAGGATCCTGAATTTTTGCAGGAAGACATTGCCCAAGGTGTAGATGACCTGATTAATTTTTAAAAATCAATGGTTAATGTTTGACTGAGTTATGCCGCTTTTTCGGAAATAGGCATTTTGTATAGGAACAAGCTTGTGAACAAAATATCCGAGGAACCGCATTAGCTAGGATCCTTATATTTGGCATGCAAGTGTAGATGACTTGATTAACTACTGAGCCTATGTCATAAATTTTTTGTAGAACTTTCCTTATTATCGGACATAGGCATTTTGAATACAAAGGAGCTATATAAATAACTTTGTGAACAAAATATCTGAAGAACCTCTAAGCCATGTTCCTTATATTTGGCATACAGTTACAGGCTAAGATGTAGATGAACCGATTAAAACCCCTTTCTGTCTTAAACATTATGGGATAAACCTTCTTTAGAGGCAAGCATACGGTTGGGGGCATAGTGTTTCATGAACACATTTTCTAGTTCACTTTGATAGTTCGTGTTTTATCGAAAATCAGACATTTCGGAAAACCGGTCTTAGCGCACTCTCAGTTTGACGTCAAAAGGAATGATTGCACTGTAGAGCATATTAAAAGTAAAGTCCGCGTCAGTTTACGAGACGTTCTCAGTTAAGCTGGGCCATTCGCGGACAAATATGGCCATATAAACAACCATGCCAGAATTCAAGAAAAAATCACGACCAAAATGTTCGTTATATCTGCTTCAAAGCTGTAAAATATTTTCAGATAATAGTTTTAGATTATGGAATACCAACCATGTTTAGAGACATACCCTAACAATTAGAAATGGCGAATTTTATGACGTTATTTAGATACGTTGAAGGACGATGTCGCATACGATTTCTTTGACATACGTAGCATTGCACATTTACTAATCTACTGATATTTGATTATTTTGGCTAGTTTCAATTTAAAATGTTTTTCTTTGCTTTTTTGGAAGAAAGGGGTTTTCTATGAAGCGCAGCAAAATCAAATGACGTCAACGCTTTCAATACGTAGTCTTAGTGACGTTGTGACGTAGGTTACGTGTGACGTAGGTTACAGTGCACACATTTTAACGTTTTTATACCGTTTACTGTTTCAGTGCATGAAATCTAAGCACACCATCTTGTAGCTAGCTGTCACTAGGCAGGATTTTGCACATGAGTTTCAGAGCGATTGTTTTGCTCACTTTTAAGAAAAGCCCGTGACGTAAGGTTACATTCTTACAGAAAAATGCTGGGGTAACGTACTTTGAAGTCGAGTAAAATATACGAAATGGAGCAAATTTGCACAAATAATATAACATATTGAGGAACACATATTTCTTTGTGTGATCTTGTAAGTGTTATGATGTCGGGCCATTTTAGGTGATACATGTATCACAAATTTACCGCTGTGACGTAGGTTACATAAAATTTGCGACATTAGTTCCCAGTCTCATTTCATGGCAAAAACTACCCTTTAGATATTGTTTAAGCGGGGAAATATGTCAGAAATCACCTTAATTTAATCATAGAACTCGATTTTCAGCAGCGATTTATCTTTTTTAGCCGTGCGGCGTTCATATCTATGCAACGGCAATATTGCGACATTTAAAAAAGTCGCATTTTAAACCAGGGTATCATTATTCGAACCAGTGTTAAAAATGTCTAACAAAACGCATGCATGTCTTGGTAATTTTATCTACTTCTATAGACAGAGGGCAACTTGTCAGAGGGTAAACAGGACCGTTATTTTGCAATTTAAAGAAAGGCAATACGAAGGACAAAATTAATAGCTAATGGCCCAGCTTAACTGAGAACGTCTCTTATACCCCTATTCCACACAGACCACGAATCCCACGAATCGTCACGAATTGATAAATTTTAGGATTCGTAGCTGAATCGTACTTACTTCGTGAAGTTCTTAACTGAATCGTATATATTCGTAGTCAGTTCTTGCAATTCTTGAGCAATCGGGAATTCGTGGCAAAAGTTTTGAGCTGTTCAAAATTTTGGCCACGAACTCCCGGTTAAAAAAATTCGTAGTTAATTCGTAACAGATTCTTAATGCATTCTTAGGCATCGTAACTGAATCGAAATCGATTCTGAGGCGTTCCTAGTGTTCTCAACTCATTCGGGGATTCGTGAATTTGTACCTTTGATGCATTTGCGCACAGTGAAGACTCTAGACGCATGCATTTATCTACCCAGCGGGCAAATGACGTTGTACTGACGTTGATGAGATGTCACTACGTCGCACTGGCCTTAGTACGACGTCGTTACGACATCATGTGCCTCGTGCGTACATATTTCATTTTGTGGCCATAGATTTCTGATGATTCATACTTAATATGTGCGTACAGCAAAGGATCTGATCAGACTTGGGGCCTTTTTATACCTATCTTGGGAGAAAATCCCACGAATTTTCAAGAATAGTCACGAATTCATTTTATTCGTACCGGATTCGTATGTGCATTCGGGGTATTCTTAACTGATTCGTAACTAATTCTAAAAGTTCGTGCAGTATTTCCAAAGAGATTCCTGTAAATCGTACTGAATTCTTGACAATATTCGTGCAAGTCCAGCCGAATCCAGTCGAATTCTACGACTATTCGTAACGCCATCGTACTTGTATCGTAACTGACTCGTAGAGAATCACGAATTGGGCCAGAAAATTTACAATCGCCACGAATTCGAATATTTATCAATTCGTGGCAATTCGTGGGATTCGTGGTCTGTGTGGAATAGGGGTATTACACGTAACGCGTACTTAGAACAGAACGGCACGTACTTTGGGATGAATTTTAGTATGTACATGAACTGCAGAACAATGTCGATTAATACGGATATCTAAGTTATACATTTTGCATAAGAGGTGTCAAGTCATAACATTTTTACGACGTAGGAAATATTGTTTCATGATCAAAAGAAAGTCATTTAGTCATTCACAAAAGTGATATATTGTTGTTTGACCAGAAAAATGATTTTTGTCTCGCTTGAAAGGCAGCTATACAGAGACCTATCGATCCATTTTCTATCCCCTTGCAATAAATGCTCTTTGCGGGCCAATAGATTAAATGGATTTCCGCAAAATTCATCAAGCTACTTTTAAAGACCTGGATTTTTGTCATTAGTAAGTTATGTAATCCTTATCTAATCCAATAAACAGTCTCCTGTGGCTAAGCTGTCTTCTCCAGACCAGTGTCCCAGCAGTCTCTTACGGAGGCCCGAAATGGGGGAAATCAATAACAGAGATACCTTGTTTTAATTACTGGCATTAATATTCATCAAAGTTTGATGTAGAAAATCATTTTATTCTGGTAATGTTTACAAAATTTAAGTTCACATCTATCCCTTTTCACAATCAAAATTCATTGTGAGAGAAGCCAAAATAAAATAATATACTCTGCACGAGGAAACAAAATACTGATAATGATAAATCCATAGTTGTCAAATTGCAGTCTAAAACCAACAAAACTACAGTGTCAGGTCTTGTAAAAACAAATGAACTTTAACCAATTCACTGTTTTCAAAGGTGTGAAAAACATGTTTAATGTCACCAAACTGCTTGAAACATTGGTTTCACAATCTTAACAAATTGAAGTCTTTTGGGTCTCTGATGTGACCCTTGAAACAAAATTTCATCTTCAAAGCTTGCATTTTTTTTCTTCTTGAGATTATTACATGTATAATGGCTAATGTATTAAATTACAGAGCATTTGACTCACTTCACATACACACACACAAAAAAATAAATAAATAAAAATGAAATTATAAAAATAAGTAAATAAAAATTAAGAACATAAAATTAAAAATAACATATTGAAATATATATAAAAAAGTTAAATTATTTAGTGACAGTACAAGACAATATTTGTAAAATATATTCAATTATTTTTTTTTCTTTCTTCCTTAAGTTCTTTTTTTATTCAGTTTATTTTACCTTTCCTCTTTTTTTTTTTTTGAATTAATATTTGAGTTTTCTTTGACTGCTTATCAGCAAATTATATTTTACAAATTACAGAATATATTGTTCTTATCTGATGCAAGAATTTATCCCACTAGAGCCCCACAGGCAGGCAGTGGTTTCAGCACTGCATTGTTTTATGACCCTTATAAATGAGGTGATTAGGTGGTGCCTTTGATTTTCTTATCACTTGTTTATTGGAGGGGATTAGAAATGATAGAACAAAATCCAGCCCTTTAAGGCGCCCCAAGGTATGTGTCGAAAAAGGTGACGATCGATCCATTTTTGAGAGAAAAAGGACCGTTGAAAGCTGTCCGTTTGCGTCCGCGTCCGCTCTTATGGGATCAATATCATTTGCATGCTTCAACAGATTTTTGCAATATTCATAATATAGCTTCTTCTAGGGCGCCCTAGGATATGTACTGAAAATAGTAATAGTAATATCAACCCCTGAATCCTTCATACTACCGAATTACTGACTTCGGAGATCAGAGGCAACAATCAATCGTGACACGTCGCGTGAACTGATAGCGACAGGAAAGAGGACGATTTTTTTTCTTCATATTTTGTTTACTAAGAAAAAGAACCGAGAGCCTCACTGTTCTTTTTCTTAGTAAAACAGAATGAAAAACAAAACTGAGCTGTAAGTTTTGGAAGAAGCAATACTCACTCCACTGCTATTTTCACCGTCCTCATTCTAGTAAATAGCATCTTCCAATGCCAGAAAAAATGCATATGCCCGGGATAAACCCAAAACCCGTCTACAATCGCCGATTTCTCGGCTCCTGCTCTGTTAAATCACACCGTGGTTGTTTCTGTACATACCATAAACATTCCTTGTCTCATAACAGCGAACGATATTATTGAAATCAAACAGGCTTCCACAGAATATTGTCTCAAACACACTTGGGGTCGAATCGTATGGATGCAACCGACTTCAGTATGTGTTTCTGGAGGATGCACCCGACTTAGACGAGTTTTTATCGCAAAAGATGCAACGGACTTCGAAATATGCGACAGAAATTGGAAATAAGAGTTACAACCCAGAGGACAAAAATATCAAATCAAAGCCTGAACTGCCAACTCAAAGTTGTTGCAACGTAGTGTGTCCAGCATGGTAACCTTTTGTTTTTTCTGTCTAACGAAAGTCAATCCCTAAATGTTTTGGTGGCAGTTTAATCTTCTGTTAAAAAGTCTTTTCCTCCAGATGACAGGCATAGTTACTTAATGAAAAATTTAATGTAATGGTACTTTTAAATTTGAGCCTATTTGTAATTTATTATTTGTTTTCCGCGTATCCTTTGCCTAGCGGAAGTTAAAACTGTTTGCGAAGTCGCCGCACTGTGCTGCTAACTTCCGCTATGCAACGGATCCACAGAACCCAAGCAAGAAGTGACAATAGCTACCTTTTCAATTTACAATGCTTGCATCAGAGTTTTCACAGAAACATCAATTCCTATATGCTGAGCCAGTTGACGTTAGCATTTCTTCTCGAAAACTTAACGTTAGTCATTTTCTTTGCAATTTAACTTCAATTCAATACTAAATTACATCTGGAGAATAACACTTTTTAATGCTTTGATTCGATGCTTTTTGTCCTCTGGGTTTCCAGGACGTCCGTTGCATCATTTTCTATCGCATATTACTAAGCCCGTTGCATCGTATACGGCGAAAGCTCGTCTAACTCAGGTGCATCCTCCAGAAACGCATACTAGTCGGTTGCATCCATACGATGCGCAATATTCGGTGGAAGCCTGTTTGAATTCAATAACTTTTGCGGGTAAGAGCCAAGGAATGTTTATGGTGTGTAGAGCAACATCCACGATGTGATTTCACATAGCAGGAGCTAAGAAATCGGCGATTGTAGACCGGCTTTGTGTTTCTCATGCGATGATTCCCGGGTAAATGTATTTTTTCTGGCATTGGGAGATGCTATTTAATAGATGGAGGACGGTGAAAATAACAAAGGAGTATGCTTTGCTTCTTCCAAAACTTTCAACTCACGATTTTTTCTAAATACAAACAAAATGAAAACAATCTTTCACTTTCCTGTCGCCATCATTCTGGTCTCCGAAGTCGGGAATTTGGTAGTCTGAACGATTCAGGGTTGAATATAGTAATAGAAATAGTTTATTCTTACAGTAACATAGGTCACAGGCCCAAATTACGGATATGCAATTACAAAATACATCACCAGATTGACCAAAATACGCATTTAAACAGAAAATATATCTTGTTGGTGTCACGCAAAATGGTGACGATCGACCTATTTTTGGCGAAATAATGACAGTTGAAGTTCGCCCATCTGCGTCCGTGTCCGACAAATGTTAAGTGTTTGGTTGAAGTTTTTTTTTTAAAAAGCTTATATTTCCAAAAACCGTTCAAGGTACCTGCCTCATACTTGGTGTGGCTCTTTCCTAGAGCATTGGCTTTTGTTGTATGCAACCATGTCCCAGGTGGAGCCAGAGGTCAATATCTAGGATGATGTTGATGTTAAAATATTTGGTTTAATGCGACATTAAACCGTTACGTTACAAACTGTGCGACATGAAATAATGTCTACCGCACGTGATCAGCCTCTGAACCAATGAAATGTGTTTTATTTATGGATTATATAACAATTCAAATGATCGCATCTTAGCTGAAGGTCAGTGTTACCTCTATTATGTGGTCCAGTGATTTTATCTCATATTACTTACACTATTCAGTGGATTTGCTTAATACTTGGGTTAATGGTTTGTGCTTGCACTGTGAGCGACTCCATACTAATTTGGTCAGTATGACCTATATTTCATGGCCCTGTGGTTTTGCATGATGTTTTGAACACTTAAAACTACATGGATTTGCATTATAATTAGGTTAATGGTTTTGGCTGACACTATGAGTGACCTACTACTTACTGTATGTCAGTGTGACCTATATTTCACGGTCCAGTGAGTTTAGCTAACATCTCAAACACTATTTCATGGATTTGCATTATACTTGGGTTAACGCATTGGGCTAACACTATGAGTGACCTTACTAATTGTAGGTTAGTGTGTCGATATCTATGGATTTGCGTCATACTTTGGTTAATGCATTGGGCTGACACTATGAGTTACCTCATACTAATTGTAGGTGTGTGACCTATACTTCGTGGTCCATTGATTAAAGCCAGTATCTCTTACCCTATTTCATTGACTTGTATTATATAGTCCGTTTGGTCCCAAGTGCAAACGGGGTTTGGCTTATTTTCTCGAAAAACGATGAAAGTTCCACAAAATGTTTTAATGTCCTAATAAGTCATACAACCATACATAACAGAATACGAAAAAATCCAAATTTTTGGATGCTTTTGTAAAACATTTTCCATTAACAGTAGTGTAGAAATTAAGCTATTTCAATGAAGGGCGTCGCATGCTTGTTAGAACAGCCGAAATATTTTTGACATGCAACAGCGTAAACTATTTGTTTACTACAGTCGTGGGAGTATATGAATGAAATGTATTCACGTGTCCGCACGCGTAACGCATGGTGTCACTGTTCAGCTGATACTATGTTGTAAATAAATATTCAGCTATTGTTCTTGAGTGAGCTGGTCGTGTTTAAGAGCTGTGCTGGAAAATATACTCAACCGAATTAAAAACGCAACACCTAATCTTTCAAATATTTCATGGCTCCTGTCATATGCAGATCATTTTCAGTTTAGTTTCTTAACTCGACAAGGATTAATGCTTACTGTCCCAGAAATTCAGTTCTGTTGATGAACTGGTTCACGCTTGAGAGATCATTACCTATAGCTACCCGATTTTCAAAAGTCTCAATTAGGGATATGTTTGCCAAGGTGCTTGGCATAATGCACGCTTATGTAAGCCTGCGTTTGGAGGCCAAACATTTTCATTACCACCCATCAATGATTTTTAGCCTTGTAGAAAGTGTTCGACTCACTTCTGAGACCATAGATTATCCTAGACCCCGCGTTCGATGCGACGTATACATCCTGTATCGCGTTAGTTTTGCATCTTTTTGAGACTTTTGAAATTCGAGTAGCCGTCGGTAATGCTCTCTCAAGCGTGAACCATTTCATTAACAAAACTGAATTTCTGAGAAAGTAAACATTAATCCCTGTTAATTTTAGAAATTAAACTGAAAATAATCTGCATATAACATGAGCTATGGAATAGTGGATAAATTAAGTGTTGCGTTTTTTATTCGGTTGAGTATATATCAAAAACTTGATATTCTGATAATAATAGTGGGATTTTCTGGACATATTTTTGATGGATAATGATATATTTTGATGTCGGGTCGAAAATCCGGTAAAAAAAACAAGCCCACAAAACTTACAGCCAAAACGGAAAAATTGTCGAGTGAAATCAAAAGGGGACAATGAAAAGAATGTGTATCAGTGTGCTGGGGTGAGTACTTCTCAGTTAATGACTAGTGGTACAAATACTATGACTATGAATACACAAAATTCTAATGTGCCTGGGTTGCAGAATATGCAGGGCCAGTTTATGCCTTTGCAAGGCGCTTCAAATAACATGCAAAGCCAGTCGACAACACCAATGATGTTCTCGTACTCACCCCGCCGCAGCCCCCCCTCACAGATGGGCAACCAAATGGGCAGCCAAATGACTATTAACTCGAACTTTAGACCGGACTGGGCAAATGAGATTTTGCAAAATATGACTGAAATGAAAAAGGAACTAAGCTCAGTGGCATGGAAAAGACTCTGAATACCATACATAGAAAGGTAGAAACTCTTGAGACCAAAGTTACTCAAGTAGAACATGTTGCCAAATCCTGTGAAAAGAGCTGCGAGTTTCTGGATTCTACATATGAAGAGCAAAAGAAAGAGCTTAGAGAAGCTAAAAGTTCTATTAGTGCTTTAAAGAAACAGTGCTCGGTCTTAGAACAGAAAGCATCTGACTGTGTAAATCAGAAGCAAAGGGTTCAAGATAAACTGAATGATTTAGAGGCCAGAAGTATGCGTGACAATTTGCTCTTTCTCGGACTAGAGGAAACACAGGATGAGAATTGTTCTGAGAAAGTAAAGAAATTCTGCAAGGAAGAGCTGCAGTTCACCCACGACACTGTCGATAGTATTGTCATAGATAGGGCTCACAGGATAGGAAAGGTGAAGGTCGGATCTGTCAGACCCATAGTCGTTAAATTCAACCGATATGGTGATAGGGAGACGATAAGAACAAAAGCCTATGAGCTAAGGACAGCACTCAGAAATAAACATTTCACAGTTAAACCGCAGATTCCATACGATGTAATGGAGAAACGCAAACCATTATACTCAGTGTTTGAAGCTGAGCTCGCAAAAGGTAACAGGTGCAAGTTTGTTCTAGATAAACTCTATATCAACGGCCGCTTGTATGAAGCGCCGAATACGTCAAACCGTGCTGATCAAGCCCCGTAGCGGGGTCAAGAGGAGCAACTTTCCTTACTATGCTGGAATGTTTGGGGCCTAAAGAGAAAATTAACTGACATTGATTTTTTCACCTATATCAATGGTTTTGATATTATTTTTCTTGGAGAGACATGGTTAAGTAAAAATGACTATATAAATTATGACATTGAAGGGTATTGCTGTGATCATGTTTATTCGAGTAAATCGTTAGGTACAACAAAGGGTAGATATAGCGGAGGCATTTCTATTTATTATAAGTCATCACTCAAAGACTATGTATCAGTTGTTGAAAAAAATAATTATGGTTTACTTTGGCTGAAAATCAGTAGCAAACTTTTAAAATCCAATGTAGATACTTTTATTGGTTATTTGTATGCCAGAGAAAAAAATTCTCGAATATACAGACATGAAGATATTGACTATTTTGAATTATTGGAAGCTGGTATAGCAAAATATCAAACTTTGGGAAAAGTTCTTGTTTCTGGGGACTTTAATGGTAGAACTGGATCAAACTGCGATTTTATTTTGTACGATCATTATATCGAAGCGGGACCTGATGATAATATTCGACATAACGATATTGCATTGTGTGTTAGTAAAGACCACGTGACTGATGCCTACGGTAGGCGACTATTAGAATTGTGCAAAACCACAAATCTACTTATTGCGAATGGGAGATTAGGGTCAGATAAAGACACTGGAGAATTTACATTTTACGGGGAGAAAGGTTGCAGTGTTGTTGATTATTTGTTGGTACCATTAATAGATTTTGAAATTATTTCATACTTTGAGATATGTGATGTTACGGAGTTTTCTGATCATGCTGGAATCTCTTTTGGACTAAACTGTAAACAAACGAGTTGCAACAATAAAGCGATTTCTGAGCAAACATATTCTAGAAAGTTAAAATGGAACAATGAGAAAATCGTAGACTTTCAAAAAAGTGTTTCAGATCTAACTGATTTATTTGAATCTTTAAGTTTATCATTAGAGCAAGACGACAGCGAAAATAATATCAATGTAACTTTAAGTAAATCTTCAGATTCGCTTTACAGCTTCTCAGATAAACATTTTGGCAAGAGCATAGATACTGAAAACTACTCGAAACCGATAAAAGAAAACAAGTGGTTTGACGCACAGTGTCATTCGGCTAAAAGAGACTTTAATCGTGCAAAACGATTGTTTTCTCATAATCGAACTCAGCAGAATAGAATAAATTTTACGAAATGCCGGTCAAAATTTAATCAAGCAAAACGTAGAGCCAAAAACAAATTTAAACGGAATGAAGGTCAAAAGATTTCAAATATGGCAAAATCTAACCCAAAAGCTTTTTGGAATATTTAAAGAAATATTCATCAAAAAATCAAACTGGTTCCGATAAATTGTCAGCAAATGATTTTTTGGAGCATATCTCCGAAGTTTTTGGGGCTGATGCAACTCATGATAACAGAAATCTTAATTCGGAATTTCAGTTTCAGTCAAATGAAATTTTAGATGCTGAAATTTTGCCCAATGAAGTTAAAAGTGCTATCATGTCGCTTGCATCTAATAAATCGCCCGATATTGACGGTCTCATCTCTGAAATCTTTAAATGCAGCGATGATTTAATAACACTGTTTATCACGAAATTGTTTAATACGGTATTTCAGTCAGGTTCATACCCACAATCATGGACTGCAAGCTATATTACCCCGATTTTCAAAAAAGGGAACGTCGATGATACTAACAATTATCGTGGCATTGCATTAATAAACATTCTTGCTAAACTTTACTCAAAACTTTTACATGATCGGTTAATGAAATGGGCAGCTGTAAATGAAAAGATTATCCATAACCAGTTCGGGTTTCAGAAAAAGAAGTCTACAGTTGATTGCATATTTATATTTCATTCATTAATAAGTAAATTGCTTAGCAATACGTTTGTTGACTATAAAAAAGCGTTCGATACGGTAGACAGGAAATTATTATGGTACAAGTTATTACGTGATGGGTGTAGTACAACAATGGTTAATGCAATGAAAGCTATGTACGAGTCGGTAAAAGTTTGGGTAAAATACAAAAACAAATATTCGGAGTTCTTCACCTCCCATAACGGTGTAAAACAGGGGGATCCCTTGTCCCCGATTCTTTTCATATTTTTCATAAATGACTTAGTTTTAAACTTGAACGTACATGAAGAAAATTGTGTTAGGATTAACGATATTAATATATTTTTGCTCCTGTTTGCAGACGATGCGGTTATATTTTCCAAATCACCAGATACCTTACAAAGTATGTTAAATAAACTGCAAGAGTATAGCTCATTTTGGAATCTGAATGTAAACACGCATAAAACTAAAGTTATGATATTCGAAAAAGGCAAAACTGTTAACAAAGCATTTTTCTACGATAATAATGAACTGGAAATTGTCGATTCATTCAAGTACTTAGGTGTTATGCTCTATAAAAATGGAAACTGGTATAGGACTCAAAAATGCATAGCTGAATACGGCACATACTCCCTGCATAATTTGTATAAAACATTGTCGAATATTGAACTGCCTGTCCTTGAAAGATTTAAATTGTTCGATTCTTTAGTAGGATCTGTTTTAAGTTACGCATCGGAGGTATGGGGATACAATAAAGCAGATGATATAGAACGTGTACATACTCGCTTTTGTCGTTCAATACTAGGTGTAAAGCGCTCAACCAATCTTTCTGCTCTATATATGGAATTAGGCCGAAAACCACTTATTGTTTTTCGACAGCTAAGAATGCTGAGTTATTGGACGAAAGTTATGATGTCGCAGGACCCACTATTACGCTCAGTGTACTGTATGTTACGAGATGATGCAGATCACGGTAACACATATAATAATCTTAACTGGGCGTTTCACATAAAATCTCTCCTAGAACGACTTGGCTTCTCAAACGTATGGCTCGATCAAGATCACATAGCGTGTATCCCCATGCCTCAGATTCGTCAGCGCTTGTTCGATCAGTGTAATCAAGGTATTATTACTTCCGTAAATGAATCTCATAAACTAACCTTATATCGAAGATATAAAAAAGAATGTCGGGCAGAGCAATATTTAGACACTATCTCTGAAAATAAATATAGAATATCCCTGAGTAGATTCAGACTAAGCTCACACAACCTACTGATTGAAACAGGTCGATATAACGGTTTACCCAGAGAAGAACGCCTCTGTAACTTCTGTAACATGAGAAAAATAGAAGACGAATATCACGTTTTGTTGGTATGCCCATATTATACAGAGCTACGAAGAAAATATTTTAAAAGTTACTTTTGTAACTGGCCAACACTTAATAAATTTGACCAGCTGATGTCTACCTCGTCCAAGAAGACTTTAAACAAATTAAGCGAATTTATCTATTTTGCATTCAAGAAACGAAATGCTCCGTAGTTTCATATAATGTAATATACGTTATATTCTATTAGTATATATTGCCTTTGATGTCATGGCACTTATGCTTCTCAGTTAAATGTTGTATTTATATATGCTCACTCATATGTTTGTTATGGCTAAAAGCATTGTATTATGTTTAATGCCAAATAAAACATATTGTATTGTATTGTATTGTATTGTATAGTTTTGCAAGTAAAAAGTGTATGTTTCAAAATTTGATAATTTATGGGTGAAACAAAAAGTAGCAAAAAGGGATTAAGAATAAAATGTCAATTAATTATGCATACATCGGTCACATGCTCTAATACGTAAGACTAAACGGGAATTCCAACAGCCAAGTTTTACTCCCTTGTAATTAAGAGGCGAAAATGACATATCGTAGGTCCTATTTTGTAAAGAAACTTTTTTATGCAAAGCCCAACATTTCTACAAAATTTTGATTTTGTTATGTATAGGATAAAAATTAAGAATGAGCAATTCGAAAATCATCTACCTCTCACCAATTTTAAGACAAGAGGTCCATGATGGACCTAAATCGCTCACCTGAGTTATGATGAATTAACATGGAAGATTATCTATTTGATGACGGTTAAACTGGAGCAGTTTTGCACTTTCCAATATATTATTCTGACAAAGTTTCATGAAGATTGGATCAAAACTGTGCCCTCTAGAGTGTACACAATGTTTTTCTAAGATCTGACCTGGCTATCTAGTTTTCGATCAGACAGCATTCAGTTTCAAACTTGGCCTAAATTTCATGAAGATGAACATTCTACCAATGTTTCATGAAGATTCAATGCAAAATAAAACGACAATTGTGTACACAAGGTTTTTCTAAGATTTGACCTAGTGACCTAGTTTTTGACCCGACAAGACCCAGTTTCAAACTTGGTCTAGATTTTATAAAGATAAACATTCTGACAAAGTTTCATGAAGATTGAAGAAAAATTGTGCCCTCTAGAGTGTTCACAAGGTTTTCCTAAGATCTGACCTAGTGACCTAGTGTTTGACACAACATAACCCTTTTTCGTAATTTGCTTAGGTTTTATGAAGATAAACATTCTGACAAAGTTTCAAGAAGATTAGATCAAAACTGTGCCCTCTTGAGTGTTAACAAGGTATTTCTAAGATCTGACCTAGTGACCTAGTTTTTGACCTTATGTAACCAAGTTTTAAAATTCATCTAGACTTTATGAAGATTAATATTCTGACAAAGTTTCATGAAAATTGGATCAAAACTGTGCCCTCTAGAGTGTACACAAGGTTTTACTAAGATTTGACCTAGTGACCTAGTTTTTAATCCGACATGACCTCGTTTCAAATTTGGCCTGCATTTCATTTAGATAATCATTCTGACAAAGTTTCATGAAGGTTGGATCAAAACTGTGCCCTCTAGAGTGTACACAAGGTTTTACTAAGATTTGACCTAGTGACCTACTTTTAGACCCGACATGACCTAGTTTCAAATTTGGCCTAAAGTTTATCAAGATAATCATTCTGACAAAGGTTCATGAGGGTTGGATCAAAACTGTGCCCTCTATGTCATTTAAAGATTTATTTCTATTTTTAGCTCTGGTGGCCATCTTGTTCAGTGGAGTGGAACCGTTTTAGCAATTTTGGTTCAGGGCCATGAGTCAAACATTTCTGTGAAATTGTTTTGAAATCGGTCCACTGGCTTGGGAGGAGATGTCGTTTAAAGGTTTTTCTATTTTTAGCTCTGGCGGCCATTTTGTTCAGCGGAGCGGAACCGTTTTAGCAATTTTGGTTCAGGGCCATGAGTCGAACATTTCTGTGAAATTATTTTGAAATCGGTCCACTGGCTTGGGAGGAGATGTCGTTTAAAGGTTTTTCTATTTTTAGCTCTGGCGGCCATTTTGTTCAGCGGAGCAGAACCGTTTTAGCAATTTTGGTTCAGGGCCATGAGTCCAACATTTCAGTGAAATTATTTTGAAATCGGTCCACTGGCTTGGGAGGAGATGTCGTTTAAAGGTTTTTCTATTTTTAGCTCTGGCGGCCATTTTGTTCAGCGGAGCGGAACCGTTTTAGCAATTTTGGTTCAGGGCCATGAGTCCAACATTTCTATGAAATTATTTTGAAATCGGTCCACTGGCTTGGGAGGAGATGTCGTTTAAAGGTTTTTCTATTTTTAGCTCTGGCGGCCATTTTGTTCAGCGGAGCGGAACCGTTTTAGCAATTTTGGTTCAGGGCCATGAGTCGAACATTTCTGTGAAATTATTTTGAAATCGGTCCACTGGCTTGGGAGGAGATGTCGTTTAAAGGTTTTTCTATTTTTAGCTCTGGCGGCCATTTTGTTCAGCGGAACGGAACCGTTTTAGCAATTTTGGTTCAGGGCCATTAGTCGAACATTTCTGTGAAATTATTTTGAAATCGGTCCACTGGCTTGGGAGGAGATGTCGTTTAAAGGTTTTTCTATTTTTAGCTCTGGCGGCCATTTTGTTCAGCGGAGCGGAACCATTTTAGCAATTTTGGTACAAGGCTATAAGAGGAACATTTGTGTGAAATTATTTTGGAATTGGCCCACTGGTCTAGGAGGAGATGTCGTTTAAAGAAATTGTTGACGACGGACGGACGGACGGACGACGGACAAATTTCGATCACAATAGCTCACCTTGAGCACTTCGTGCCCAGGTGAGCTAAAAATATTGGGGATGCCGTTTGCATTTGGGAGCAAACGGACTATACTAAGTGAAATGGTTCATGCAGATACAGTGACTGACCTCAAGTGACTTCTAGGTTACCATGACCTATATTTCACAGTTCATTGATATTGTCATACTTTTGGCAATATTTTAGAGGTTCGAATTATTCTTTGGAGTACTGTGTATATCTGTGACTGCAGTTGATTTCATTTCACTTGTTCGGTATTATCCATATTTAACTTGCGCTCGTTAAAGTCAAGCTCTCTTAAGTTGGGCTTTATAATCCCCCCGCACCACGAAGTGGCGAGGGGATATAGGTTTTGTCCCGTACGTAAGTACGTACGTATGTACGTACGTACGTACGTACGTTCACCTTTTGTCATCGCTCTAGCGCCTACATTTCTCAAGGGATTTTAAAATAACTTCAAACAAATGTAAGGCATGACAATATCTCGAGCAAGTTCGACTTTTAGGGTGCTGCGCCCAAGGTCAAGGTCACTGTGGCTATTCTTAGAAAAACTTTGTCAGCGCTCTAGCGCCTATAATTTTCAACGGATTTTAAAATAACTTCACACAAATGTAGGGCATGACAATATCTCAAGCAAATTCGGCTTTCAGGGTGCTGCGCCCAAGGTCAAGGTCACTGTGTCTATTTTTAGAAAAACTTTGTCAGCCCTCTAGAGCCTACATTTCTCAATGGATTTTGAAATAACTTCACACAAATATAGGGCATGACATTATCTCAAGCAAGTTTGACTTTCAGGGTGCTGCACCTAAGGTCAAGGTCACTGTGGCTATTTTGAGAAAAACTTTGTCAGCGCTCTAGCGCCTACATTTCTCAATGGATTTTGAAATAATTTCTCATAAATGTAGGGCATGACAATATTTACATCAAGTTCGACTTTCAGGGTACTGCGCCCAAGGTCAAGGTCACTGTGGCTATTTTTAGAAAAACTTTATCATCGCTCTAGCGCCTACATTTCTCAACAGATTTTAAAATAACTTCACACAAATGTAGGGCATGACAATATCTCAAGCAAGTTTGACTTTCAGGGTGCTGCACCCAAGGTCAAGGTCACTGTGGTGATTTTTAGAAAAACTTTGTCAGCACTCTAGCGCCTACATTTCTCCATGGATTTTAAAAGAACTTCACACAAATGTAGGGCATGACAATATCGCGAGCAAATTCGACTTTCAGGGTGCTGTGCCTAAGGTCAAGGTCACTGTAGCTATTTTTAAAAAACTTTGTCAGCGCTCTAACGCCTACATTTCTCAACGGATTTTAAAATAACTTCACAGAAATGTAGGGTATGACAATATCTTGAGCAAGTTCGACCTTCAGGGTGCTGGGCTCAAAGTCAAGGTCACTGTGGCTAGTTTTAGAAAAACTTTGTCATCACCCTAGCGTCTACATTTCTCCATGGATTTTAAAAGAACTTCACACAAATGTAGGGCATGACAATACCTTGAGCAAGTTCGACTTTCAGGGTGCTGGGCTCAAAGTCAAGGTCACTATGGTCTTGTGCGAGGGGATTTGTATCGCCATGCGATGCCTTGTTGTCTATGCATTGAGCTGACACTATGGGTGACCTTATGCTAATTGCAGGACAGTATAACCTCTATTTCATGGTCCACAAAGGGGCTACAGTTGAAGCAGGAAAAATAATACTGATGGCGGAAAAGCCCCAACGACGTCGTAACGTCGCCTACGTCCAGTCAGATTGGAGTGAACCATGGTTTATTCTGACATCACTTCACTTCATGTAACGTCGCGTGAACCGATCATTTTTAACAAAAGACAAAACTACAAATAATATAATTTCTGTTTAATAACGAAACTAGCCAAACATCTATTTTGTTTTCATGGTCAAAATTCTCAAAATGAGCTACCTGAACAAAACAAAATTATAGCAAAAATATATTTCGTTGAAAACAATGTAAAATCTAAAATACATGTTCCCTATAAAAGTAAAAGAATGTAAATACATTGTATACTATATACAAGACTAAAACCTGCAGCGAATTTGTTTTGAGCAATGTAACCTGGAATGAATCTTAATTGATTATAACCAAAGAGACAATAAATCAATAAATTCTGAAGGAAGTAGTTTTCACTGCCTTAACGAATAAACACAGTTATATCATGCTGTTATTATTTGCTAACCTAAACCACTTTCTGTAATTGACTCTACTGAATTTCAGAGGATAGTTTGCATATTTGAAAATAATTGAGTCACTGTTTTACTTTTTTTTTGTAAGGCAAACAAAAATATACAAAATATCATGTAAAATAACTCGCAAAATGTATAAGATGTCAAAATGATGTCGAGTCAACGACGATGTAACGTCATTTATATTTTGTGTGCCCGCCGGGCTATTTGCGGGCTCATGTATTGGAGTTCGGGCATTATCTAGAAAGAGATATAGTTCAAATTTATACAATCAGATACGGGCACAATGGTTTCCATATGCAATAATAATGCGTCTCCAGACCAAACACAACGGTCTTATGTAAGACGAGGTAGTCTAGGCACCAGTGCATTCACAGGCAGAGAAGCTAAAGTTATGCAAAGTAAAAAGCATCACAACCTTCACAAGTAAAATATCTGTAGTACGTAGATGACCAGGCCAACACAACCATGATAAAATAGTATAACACAGGGATCGTACGAGTGTAGCGGTCCAGTAAGCCAAGAAGCAGTTTAAACTGTTTGGTAGACAGAAGAAAAATAGTAAATCTTCATTTTCAGTACATGCTTTTGCCAGTCATTATAATAAACTCATCAATTTTCTGATCGATTTTGCAAAATAACAGCTACACAGTTTAGTACCTAAGATACTGCGCAAATATAATCTCTTATCATCTTTAACTTTTGATTATTTTAAGTATGCCAAAATCCTAACAGACGACTAGAATACAGCTGTGACACGAGAAAACCAACAAAGTGGCATGTGCACCCAGCAAAGACTCAGATTAGCCTGGCCATCAACCCACTATGATCAGAGTTTACGCTGTGCACTTAAATGGTAGCTAAGGGTGTAAGCTACCTCCATGTCGTCAGCGAAGACTCTGATCAGACTGGGCGGTTAAAGGGTGAAGGGCTGGGTAGCTAAGGGTTCAAGCTACTGCCACGTCGTCGGCGAAGACTGATCAGACTGGCCGGATAAACGGTAGCTAAGGGTCTAAGCTACCGCCATGTCGTCAGCGAAGACTCTGATTAGACTGGGCGGATGCCCAGGCAGATCTGGGTCTTCGCTGGGCGCACATACCACTTTGTTTGTTTTCTCCTGTCGCGGCTCAGATGTGGTTAAAACTCGGACGTCTAGTAACTTTGACTTCACTGTATTACAATGTACAAGTTCCTGGAGTTTGTCCCGCCAAAAATGTTGAGCCGCTATTTGGCTTAATCAACCGCTAGACCATTTCTGGTACGCTCCTGTGGTACAAAAGAATTAAAAAAATAAGATCTCTCTCTCTCTCTCTCTCTCTCTCTCTCTCTCTCTCTCTCTCTCTCTAAAGAATTAAAGAAAAATACCTCTCTCTCTCTCTCTCTCTCTCTCTCTCTCTCTCTCTCTCTCTCTCTCTCTCTCTCTGTGACAATGACATCATACAAAGTAATTATGCTTAAAATTTAAATCATGCTAGGTCTTTTCTACTTTATATGAAAATACATGATACTAAGAAATGTTTCAATTTTTATATACCAACATTTGGGCTACGTTAGAAAGGTGTAAATTGCCCGTGCTCATTTGTTGAAAGATTAAATGCTGTGCATTACCTGAGATTTTTAAAGATGCAAGAACAAGCAATATACATGTACGGATATTGCACTGTTCTCACTTTTGACACTATCTTTATGATAATAATCTTCTACAATGAAAGCAATAGAAATGAGCCGCGACGCGAGAAAACCAACAATGTGGTTGTGCGCCCAGCGCAGACTCTGATCAGCCTGGACATTCGCCCAGTTTGATCAGACTCTTCGCGAACCGCTTCAGTGGTAGCTAAGGGTCTAAGCTACCTCCATGCGGACAGCGAAGACTCTGATCAGGCTGGGCGGATGCCCAGGCTGATCTGAGTCTGCGCTGGGCGCACAACCACTTTGTTGGTTTTCTCATGTCGTGGCTCAAATGTGTAAAATGAATGGATGAATGGCCCTTTCAGCAGTGTTTCTGTCATACTAAGCTGAAGAAAGACTTAGCAGGCAAGTGCTTAACCCACTGAGCTACCGGGGCTCCATGCATATCACGAAAAAGGTTTGATATGTACGATATAGAAATTAACAAGAGCTGTCAGAAGACAACAAAGCGCGCCTTACAGGAGTTGGACTCTCACAGCGATGGTGGTGTTGAAAGGCTCGTGTCCAAATGTATGTGAGTGATAATATAATGTATGATGATTGCCAAGTATAATGATTGCCATCCATATAGGGACTGCGAAATATGACTGAGTCGGTGAAGCATACAAGTTAAGTCAAATCCATACATGGATGGCGATGTTAAAATGTTCTTGACCATATATAAGTGAGTGCCAAGTACAATGGCTTTAACCCATGTAGGGACTGAGAAACATCACAAAGTCAGTGAATCGTATCATAAAGCCAGTGAAGTAAACATATAGACTGAATCCAAACAAGGGTGATAATGTTAAAATGGTCCTGTCTATATCTAGGTGCATAACTAGTATCATGGCATTGACCCATATAGAGTCTGAGAAATATCACTAAGTCAGTGAAGCGTATCATAAAGTCACTGTGAGGAGCAAATATAGATCAAATCCATTTTTGGATGGTGGTGGTGAAATGATCATACCCGTGTGTAAGTATGTGCCAAGTATCATCGCCCTGACCCATACAGAAACTGAGAAACATCATAAAATCAGTGAAGTGTATCATAAAATCAATGAAGCATAAAACACAGGTCAAATCCATACACAGAGGATGCTGCTAAAATGATATTGTCCATGTATAAGTGTGTGCAAAGTATCATAACTGTAACCTATATAGGGACTGAGAAATATCATAAAGTCAGTGAAGCGTGAAATGTAGGTCACTGTCCTTCATGGTTGGTTACACTCACATGCCCTCGTCCAAATGCAAGTACTGACCAAATATCGTGACTCTTACCCTGATAACTACTTTGAAACTGACTTAATTGAACACAAAATGCTTAACAAACATTTACCTATTTTTATCAAAGTCAGTAGATCATGACCAGTAGGTCATGGTCATTCATGGTGCACACATTCAGGTGATCATGTGCTGATGTACATATGTACCAAGTTTCATGACTCTAGCCCTTATACTTTGTGAGAAAAAGACCTAATCGAAAATGGTTAACATAGGTTAAAATGCTCACAGACACGGACGAGGACGCGAACGCTGACGCATACTCAGACTACGACGCTGGGGGTATAGCATAATCTCTCCTTTGCTTTGCAAAGGCGTGCTCAAAATTACATATTTCGACATTATCATTGTACCTACTGACTCTTTTGAATTCAATTATTATTTTCCTACCAAGCCCACGCTGGTACCTTGCATAAAGGAAAAAGCTGACAAGTACTGTGTCTTCAATTGGTCCCAATATTTAAGGTCTATGGATACACAATCATGGGAAGCAGCTTTGCCTTTTCCATGTTTGCCCCCAACCCCCTTCTCATTTAAGATCAACAATTAAAGGAAAGAATTTGCTCCCATGGGGGAAAATTCTTTAGAATTTGCTCCCATTGGGACAAATTCTTTCCTCTAAGAGAAGACCCCATTTCAGAAGAGCTTTGTCATCCAGAAAAGCAAACAGGAAGTCACAAATGTTGTCCCTCTAAAATGGCGGAAAACATGGCGGTACATCCATAAACTTTAAAACTATATAAACGTTAAGTGTATTTCAGCCGCAACACGAGAAAACCAACAAAGTGAATGTGCGCACAGCGCAGACTCAGATCAGCCTGGGCGTCCAACCAGTCAGATCAGAATCCTCGCCAAACGCTTAAAGGGTAGCTAAGGGCTTAAGCTAGCTCCGTGCGGACAGCGAAGACTCTGATCAGACTGGGCGGATGCCCAGGCTGATCTGAGTCTTAACTGGGCGCACAAACACTTTGTTGGTTTTCTCGTGTTGCGGCTCATTTGTTCCTCTTTTCTGTCGAACAAGCCCTGTCGTACTGGCAGACTTGGAACACGTAATGATAGTAATTTTGGAAGTAAACGTTTGCTTTATCTTGGTCCTTCGTATAGTAAACCTGTAAAGAAAACCAAATCGTTAATAGAATTGGTGCTTTGTGTTTATTTGGCGGAGTAATCCTATTTCAGTCAAGGCAGGTTTCTAGCAAAATTGCTGCAAGATGCAACACGGTCTTTTGCATTATACATGTAATAGGATAGGCTGCGTATTTGATAGGATGTCCAATTCATTGTCAAATCACATCGAATTGTTTATACCTCAGGTCAGACGGCGTTCAAATACAGTCAACTCTCGATATCTCGAAGACAAATTTCAGCCAAAACTACTGATATCTCAAAGTAAATTTTCTGGTCTCAGAAAATTTGCTTTGAGATTCAGTAGTTTGAGATAACAGGAGGCGAAATGTAAATAAAAATAGAAAAATATATTCTTTGATATAAGAAGATATTTTGAGATATGGATGTTCGAGACAAAGGGAGTTTACTGTACATGAGGGGCAGTAACAGTAGCAAAACTATCATGGTGGCGAATGCCAAAATCAATTAAGGTGGTGATTTATGGTAAATGTAAAAATCTGCATAAAACCATAAAAAAGTAACGTATCTCCCTGAAAGTTAGCAGACTTCTTACTTTTGTTGTTCTTTACAGTTTAGAATACAAAATAGACGTACATGCTGCTTAAAAAGTGTTTTTATAAGGAAAGATCAAAGGGTAATTTTCAGCGAATAAATCTGAAAAAATAATATCGTTATTGAAAATTTACGTAGTGGTGAAGGTGCATTATTGCATAATGAAGAGCGTCCTAGCAATTATTTATTCCAACTCTTTCTCAAATTGTAATGTAGACCAGATGAAAACGGTAGCTTTTTCTCAAATGTTCAACCATGTACAAAGTCAATGTACACTGGACGCATTTATTAAATATAGGGTAGGCAAGCATACCTATGTTAACACCTACAATATAAATAATACATTACTGACATGATCAGTGGTGTGTAGATGAAATTGTTCAACCCTGTTAAAATAGTATCACCTGTCTCACCTGTGTGTTTTGACAAAAAAATTTGGGCACAGACTGCATCTTTTTTCATCTGCTCAGCCTGATAATGCGTGAAAGAGTTTGAAAAAATAATTGCTAGGATGCTCTCCATTATGCAACAAGGTACTCTAAGCACTAAGTATATTTTCAATAATGATATTATTTTTTCAGATTTATTCGCAGAAAATTACCCTTTGATCTTCTGTTATAAAAACACTTTTTAACATTAACAAATGCTGCATTTTGGGATTCTAAATTATGAGAAACAACATAAAGAAGGCACCTGCTTAGTTTTGGAAAGATCAGTGCTATTTTGAGTATTTTATGCAGATTTTTGTCTTTGTCCCAAATCAGTGATTATCACCACCTTAAAGCCTTTGAAAAGTTAGGGCCTCTAAATTATTGATCAATCATGATATCCATACTTTATTTGAAACTGGGGTCTTATAGTATGAACATGTTTGTGTCAAACAAGTATCGGTCTCAAATAAAGAACTTTACTCAGGAAAAGCGTGGAATAATAAATAAAAAAACAAGAGAAATAACAAAAATAAGAAGCAGACTTACGATACTTACCGCTTGTTTTGCCGTAAACATTCAACTACAATGGCATGTTTATTGATTTTTTTTTATCTAAATCCTATTTTTTCAGCCGGGCCGGGTAGCGCAATCGGTAGGGCACCTGAATCGTAAGTCAGAGGTCCTGGGTTCGCATCCCGGTCTGGCCACATACTTTCGTTTCTCCTTCCGCTGATTCAAGAAGGGCAGTTGTCAGTTACTGGCGAAAGTATGTGCACTTAGTACTGGTTAACCGCTTAGGAGGTCTAAGCCTGCCCAGGAATAGTGTGGTTAGGTTAACTGACCGTCCCGACATGACCTTAGTTGTTTACCGTGGACGTTAAGCATCAAATCAACCAACCAACCAACCAACCTATTTTTTCAAACATAATCCATTTCTTTAGAAAGCTTTCAGCCTTTTGCTGGTTGGAGAGTTTATAAATTAAAGATTGTCTCCCTCGTTTATTTCATGTTTTCAGAAACAAATATTTTAACAAAATTTCGTAAGATAATATGTAATAGTCTCATAATTAACCGTAAAAGTTTTGAGAAAATGCATGTTTTTTCGATAAATGTGGAATGAAAAATAATCTTCAAATTAAAATGCAAATTACCTATTTCCTCACGGCCTGTAAGAATATCGATTTTGACCACGTGTGTCATGTGATCATGTTCAGGTAGCTTTCTTATTCATGCACGTGATTGTGACGTATGAATAAATTATTTTTGTCCAATAACGCGATTTCGACCGCGGTCCGAGATAATTTAAAAATTTATCTTATTTTTTGTTTAAAATCATTTTTATCAAATATTATTATCTAGACTCTATTTCAAATGTATAGTTAGACCATGTCGGATGTATTGCATGAAATATTTCATCAAATCATTTTTTGTTATTATTATCAAGGGAGTATATCTTTAACGGAAGTATAATTCCAACTCAACTTTAGCGCAATTAGACCGGTCAAGAGCGTACAGAAAACAGCGTTTACACTTAGATATATCACCTGAGAGAGGCGCCGTAGTCGAGTGGTTAGAGTGGCTCGGCTATTGTGCAGAAAGTCACCGTAAAGTTGTGAGTTCGCGGCTCACTGTCGCCATACGATGACTGGAAAACTCTCTCTGTCAACCCAGCAGTAAATGGGTACCTTTTTCGAATCAGGGAAGGATATGGCAGCGAAAGGAGAGGGATGGGCTCCGCCTTTCATAAGCTGTGCCCAAGATACAGTGGGTCTCTAACCCCCACTGCCCCTACGGCTATTAGGCTATGGAAAACCTTTACTTTTTTTATATCACCTGAACCAGAAACCTAGAACTCCTTGCAACTATTTTCTCTGCGGTGTTTTCTAAGACACTCGGTGTAGCTGACGATTCTCGGATAAAAATGAGCGAGTCGGAATTATAAGAAAATTTTATTTGTTTTGTGGATATTATGGCTGTGTATATAATATGCCGGCGAATCACTCACAAATATATATAAAGCCCTTCGGGCTTTACTTAGTTTGTGAGCGAGTCATCGGCGTTTACCCACAAAAATAAAATTCATTGAAAAAAACTTCAATATAAAGATGAGCAAGTTGGAATTATAAGAAATACATTTTATGTTTGTGGATATTATGGATGTGTATACGCCGGCAAATCACTCACAAACTCTATATAAAGCCCGTTTGCCTTTATTAAGTCTGTGGGTGATTCGCCGGCGAATCTGCCATACTTACCAGCTATACAGGCGGTCATGAAGCAAGCCACATTTCCAGCAATCATAGCCCGTACCACAATTTTTGTAATGTCCCTTTTTCTGTTTGGGGCCATCGCCCCAAGGGCTCCTATCATGATCCCTATTGAACTAACATTTGAAAATCCGCAAAGAGCATAAGTTGCTATGACGACCGTTCTATCCTGAAAAATAATGATACTCGGAAGTGGAATGATAACTAGCTAATTGAGCCGCGACACGAGAAAACCAACAAAGTGGTTGTCCGCCCAGTTCAGACTCAAATCAGCCTGGACATCTACCCAGCCTGATCAGACCCTTCGCTAAGCGCTTAAAGGATAGCTAAGGGTCTAAGCTACCTCCATGCGGCCAGCGAAGACTCTGATGAGACTGGGCGGATGCCCAGGCTGATCTGAGTCTGCGCTGGGCGCACAACCACATTGTTGGTTTTCTCACGTCGTGGCTCAATTAAAAACTGGCTGATCATAGCAAAGCCCTTGCTGTTGGATTATCTTCTCCTTAAGCAAATGGACGGACCAACGGATTACGTAGGGTTCGTGACAACTTCCGGCCGGTAATCCGGTATTGAGTCACAGCACGACAAAACCAGCGCAGACTCAGATCAGCCTGGGCATCCGCCCAATCTGATCAGAGTCTTCGCTGTCCGCATTGCGGTAGCTTAGCCCCTTAGCTAGCCTTGAGCACTTAACGAAGAGTCTAGTGAAACTGGGTGTGTGGGGGGTTGCCCAGGCTGATCTGAGTCTGCACTTGGCGCACAACCACATTGTTGGTTTTGTCGTGTCGCGACTCATATACTCATATATATATATATATATATATATATATATATATATATATATATATATATATATATATATATATATATATATATCTTTTTCTTTTTTTTGAGCCACTTGGGGAACGTCGTTAGGAGAAATGAACTGAACTGAGCTGAAATTGGTTAATCACTTTGCGATGCAGGGATTATCTGTATATATGAGATAGGATTTCTCCAGGAATATATTGAAGAAGTTGTGTTAGGAGGTAAAACAAATCTTGATGCAAGAGGATGGCTATTACTGTTACATTTGGACATTAATAACTTTCGTTCTTCGTCATCGGTTTATTTTTTTTAATCAGAAACACAAGTACTCTATAAAAGAATATCACACACAAAATATTTCTGTTTTAAGCGTCTCTGATGGAACCCGTTAGTGATAGATAACAGGAATAACAGAAACGAAAATCCGTGGAATTATATGAGCCGCGACACGACAAAACCAACAATGTGGTTGTGCGACCAGCACAGACTCAGACCAGCCTGGGCATCCGCCCAGTCTGATCAGAGTCTTCGCTGTCCGCATGAAGATAGCTTAGACCCTCAGCTACCCTTTGAGCTCTAAACAAAGAGTGTTATAAAACTTGACTGATACCCAGGCTGATCCGAGTCTGCGCTGGGCGCACAACCACATTGTTGGGTTTGTCGTGTCGCGGCTCATATTTCTTGCACACCGGGTAAGGATATCCGCGTGTTTCACCTGTACTGGCAATTCTTTTCTTGCACTTCAGATATAGAGAATCTTACATGAGTGCTCATGTATTATTGAATTTATTAAACGAGTTGAGGAAAAAGATAAGATGCGAGGCTCTGCCGAGCAGCTTATCGTTTTCGCCAACGAGTTTAATAAATTCAATAATACATGAGCACGAATGCAAGATTCTATTTATCATATGACACTAATATCACATTTTATTAGCAAACTTTTTGCATTGAAACGTCATGATTCCCCTATTAGAAAAAAACGACGTTTTATGGACGCCAACGCATAACGCTACGACGTAATTTGCATATTTAATCCACTAGTGGATTATCGATTTTAATGCATGTCTTTATTACACTCTCAGATGCGACGTCATATGATAAAAGGATATCCACGTGTTTCATCTGTTCCTACAAATCACATCTTGCCTGTTTTGACGCTGCCCAAGTAGACAATTCGAAGAAAGTTTATCCACCGCTGGGGACTACATCCATCACGCTGGTGGGAAGAGTAATATCTATTTATCATATGACGTCGCATGTGAGAGTGTAATAAAGCCATGCATTAAAAACGATAATCCACTAGTGGATTAAATATGCAAATTACGTCGTTGGTTGGTTGATTTGATGCTTAACGTCCACGGTAAACAACTAAGGTCATGTCGGGACGGTCAGTTAACCTAACCACACTATTCCTGGGCAGGCTTTGACCTCCTAAGCGGTTAACCAGTGCTAAGTGCACATACTTTCGCCAGTAACTGACAACTGCCCTTCTTGAGTCAGCGGAAGGAGAAACGAAAGTATGTGGCCAGACCGGGATTCGAACCCAGAACCTCTGACTTACGAGTCAGGTGCCCTACCGATTGCGCTACCCGGGCCGGCAAATTACGTCGTAACGTTATACGTTGACGTCCATAAAAACGTCGCGTTTTCTAATGGCGAAATCGTGACGTGTTAGTGCAAAATTTGCTAATAAAATGAAATTTTAGTGTCATGTGATAAATAGAATCTTGCATTCGTGCTCCAGTATTATTGAATTTATTAAACTCGTTGGGCAAAACCGATAAGATGCTCGGCATAGCCTCGCATCTTATCTTTTTCCCCAACTCGTTTAATAAATTCAATAGCACATGAGCACTCATGTAAGATCCTCTATGTCTAACGTTTCACTATTCGCAGACGAGACCAAAAAAATCAAATTATTCGCTTATTCTTACTGTTAATATTCCTCCTTTTAGAACTTCACCAGTATCCATAAGTCGTATATGACCGTCATAGCCAAAAGTCTCTATCTGTCCCGTAGTGTAGTTGCCTGTCACGTTTTGGATGTAGTTTTGGTATTTTTCATTGTTACTAATGTATTCACCAAGTTCTGAAATGAAATATTTTAGGTGAATGAGTAACATTCAGTGAAAGCAACTCTGTTGTTTTGAATTTTGCCGCCCTCTTCAGTTTGCTTATTGGGCCGCGACACGACAAAACCAACAAATTGTGTTGCTTTTCTCGTGTCGCGGCTCAAATTATTTCGTCTAAGAATGAAACGCAATCTTTTTTTTTAAAATATTGTCATATTTAACATTTGTGACCCGTCGCGCGAAAAGGGACGAGTTGGGTGGATGACGTTGTTTCAAGAAATTACGTTATGACGTTGACGTCAAGATTTATCAATTTCAGTCGCGCGATAAACGGGTGCCCTCATTTTTGTCATTCATTTCTGGCTTTATTTTTGGGGCTCTTATTCCCGCCAGCCTGTCAAATATTTGACGTCAATAAAGTTGCGTCCCTTGGAAAAGTATTTATTAAAGTTTTGATGCCGCGAAAATATGAGTTGAACAACAACAACTTCAGTCAAAGATTTCCTTTCCAATACTCGTTTCCTAAGCTTAGAAGATGGTGTTAAAGAGACCCTAGATTTAGTTACTGGTGTGAATAACATTTTTGCTATAATACCTCAAGAAGTGATTACTCAAGAAGTGAACAGTTTTATCTTGAAAATGTAGGAAGTGTCAGTAATTCGGACAGTGATTCTGGCGACGATGTAGACGGGGGGGGGGGGGGGGGGGGGGGGGTCATTTGGGACTGTACTTGAAAGACGGGAAGACACTGAACATGTTTAAGATGTGTCCGAGATTTTTAAATCGGGATGTGCAGGGGCGTAGCTAGGGGCAATTTCAAAATACGCAAAACCATGTTTTATTCTCTACTTCTTGAAGGGAAAGCTAGTATTTCAGCCACTTTGGTAATTGGTATTGAAATCTTGTCTAATTTATAAATTTTTAGCATGCAAATATGCAGGTGCGTTTTGAAATTTTGTCAATTTTGACAAAATTTCAATACGCACTTGCGTATTTGCCGTATAGGTAGCTACGCCCTTGATGTGGCTGCCAGTCTGTTAAAGCTAAGAGATTCATAAAATAATTTGGGATCTTATTTGACACTGTTGAATGAAATGGCCCACGAAATCTGCTGACTTGTCCGAAAAGTATTACAAATCGAGGAGCTTTTAAAGATAACAACAAGTTTGATTTTGTACATACAGCCAACTAAATCAATCTGTTGCACGTATGGGGCGTGTGTGGGGGGAGTGGGGGTGGGGAGAGAGAAAATTATCTTAAAAAAGGAAAGATGTACCGTGTGTTGTCGCTTATATGTCCTACTTGTTTACCAATTGTGTTACGTGGGTAGATGGGAAGATAGCCGAGCGGTTTCGTCCGCTGAGTTGTTGACTAAACCAATCTACCAAATCCTGGTTACCAGAGCAACTGCAGCCAAGCCTCACCTCGCTCAAGAAACATACAACGACTCAAATGGGACAAACACCAAACCAATATTTCACACCACCCTCAATCACAACCTATCCATTTAAACACAACCGATCCCCTAAATCACAAAATTCAACAAAATGCCAATTTCTTGGCAACGAATAGTAACTGAAAATATTAAAGCCCTTTTAAGTTATGGTGATGGATGGAATCATTTACGCTCGGCAACTTCAGGAATCTGTATCCAATTTGTTCGCATGCCATCAAAACGGATTTCTGCTGTTTAACATAGAATCTGATTTCAAATTCGATTCACACCTATAGGAGAATGACTAGAGGGTTGCATTCATGACATTCCCCGATTTTTGAGACTTGACGTTGGAAAAGAATAAATCTCGGTTCAACTGGTTCACTCACCTTTGTGTCATCCCAATTTCTAGTCCCCTCCAGCGCAACCGAACATCCCTTCAATATTTCCTATTCACACCACAATGTTGTGCTTCAGGAGATAAGAAGCAGGCGTGAACTGCTCCATTTTTCTTTCAATTTTTTTGCGGAATGACGTCATGCTACTCATTTCACTTAAAAGCGGTCATTGCTATAATTTTCCAGGCATTTTCATGCAAAAAAAGAGGGAAAAATGCGAGCACCATGTTAACAAGGTCGTGTAATAAACACCATTGAAAACCCAACTTTGCAGAGTGAAAAGTGGGGCATTATTCGAGTTCGCAAAAAAAAGAGGTTAGAATAAAGTGTCTAATCAAAGCTGGTAATGATGTTGTACACTGTAAAAAAATCCGTAGATTTTACGGTAAAATAACTGGCAACCAGCTGCCAGTCATTTAACCGTTATTTTTACGGACGGCCGTAAAAATTGCAGGAATCATCAGGCAGAGTGCGACAGAATAGAGCAGGTGTCGTTTTGGCCAGATAGCCCTTCAACAATACAAAGTTATTTTCGAGTGCGGCCAGTTAACATAAACCTTCCATTTCGTGATTTTCAACAATGTCTTACAGGCAAACGCCCGTAAAAATAACGGGAAAAGGGCTGGCAGCTGGTTTCCAGTTATTCTACCGTAAAATCTACAGTTAGTTTTTACAGTGTACGCGTGAAATTTTAGAATATTTTTGCTGAGGATGTTTACCAGACTCTGTCAGACTGTCCTACACGTTCCGTTTTTTTTTTTTTATCTCAAAACATAGATGGTTACTACTACTTAAAACCGCCTCATCGCCAAATGAGGCGTTTCTAACAAGCAACGTTTTGGACCAAAAACAAGGAAAATACGAGCACACCTCTGTTTTGGGGTCCATGTCTGTGTATCTAAAATATTCCGGAATCGTCGATGTTTAAATGACCTATGAGTTCGGACCTATGAGTTGGGTACTTTGGCCACTTACATTTACCATTACTTTGTAAAACAATCCTTAGATTTTACGGTAGAATAACGTGAAACCAGCTGCCAGTCCATTTCCCGTTATTTTTACGGGCGCCCGTAAAAATTGCAGAAACCATCACGCACAGTAGGTTAGAATATAGCAGGTGTTGTTTTAGTCATATAGCCCTTCAACACTATAAAGTTATTTTCGAGTGCGGCCAGTTAATTAACATAACAGTTCCGAAAATGTCTCACAGGCAAACGCCTGTAAAAATAACGGGAAATGGACAGGCAGCTGGTTGCCAGTGATTCTACCGTAAAATCTTCGGATTTTTATTAGTGTATAATTAGAAAGACACTCTTCCAGACCCGTGAAGTACTGCTTTATATTATTTTGATAATGCTGACATAATGGAGCCGCGATACATCAAAGCCAACAAAGTGGCATGTGCGTCCAGCGAAGACTCAGATCAGCCTGGGCTTACGCTTAGTTTGATCAGAATCTTCGCCGACGGCATGATGGCACCCTTTGCCATCCTTTACGCGCACAGCGAAGCTTCTGATCAGACTAGGAGGATGTCCAGGCCGATCTGAGTCTTCTAGTGGCGCAAATGCCACTGTCTTGGTTTGTCGCGACGCGGCTCATATATGTTCAAGTCAATTGATAATACATCAAAATGCTTGTTTAATTTGATGCAGTGTTTGATCTCTTTGTCATACCTGCAGGAAGTGGTCCCCGAGAAGCATGATTCGGAATATTTATTTGGTAAACAAAGCTTCCAAAGACGGCACATAAAACAAACAGTTACTTTATCTATCAGTTACAAGTTCTGAACGATTTTATTTTCCGACGTCACCACAACGTCATCAAAACATTTGTGATGATTCATGACGGTACCTGCGTTCTGCAGACAATTTGAACCCCAAAATGACCAAGAACCACCAACATTTTGATATTTTCCGAAACTTTTTAGATTTGCTTAACCTATGAGACATAAAACTAAATTTCGCTATAGGACACCCAACTCGTCCCTTTTTGCGCGACGGGTCACATTTGTGTGACGTTCTATTAAAATCGGTCTATAAATGAAGGCGTTAGAGCGATGACGTTTTTCTAAACGGATAGCAACAGTGACTTAACCTTGGCTCTAGAACGCTGAAACGCAAATATATCCAATGTATTGGCATACTAAACATTAGGCCGGGCCGGGTAGCGCAATCGGTAGGGCACCTGACTCGTAAGTCAGAGGTCCTGGGTTCGAATCCCGGTCTGGCCACATACTTTCGTTTCTCCTTCCGCTGATTCAAGAAGGGCAGTTGTCAGTTACTGGCGAAAGTATGTGCACTTAGTACTGGTTAACCGCTTAGGAGGTCTAAGCCTGCCCAGGAATAGTGTGGTTAGGTTAACTGACCGTCCCGACATGACCTTAGTTGTTTACCGTGGACGTTAAGCATCAAATCAACCAACCAACCAACCAACTAAACATTAGTATGAAATTATATTAAACTCGATCCATAAATGAAGCCGCTACAGCGCTGACAACATTTTTAAATAATCACTTTGACCTTGATCTTTGCCCTAGAAACGCTAAAACGCGAACCTGTCTAAGATATTGTCATATTTAACATTTGGGTGAAGTTAAAGCGAATTCGGTCCATAAATAAAGGTGTTAGAATCGGATGTCAAAGTTATTATTTTTTTACCTAAAATAGGTACTGTGAGCTCCTACCGCCCTGGAACGCAAACTCATTTGAGGTATTGTCATACCCAATACTTATGTGAAGTTAAATCAAAATCGGTTGATAAATGCAGTTGTTACAGCAATGACAAAAGGTGAACATACGTACGTACACGGTACGTGTACATACGTACGGGCCAGACCTTACTTCGTTGTACGAGGGGTTAATTAAGTAAAGTCTACATGCTATATCATGTTATTATGGAACAATAGAAAATTTCACTTATTCAAGACGTATGCAAACTACGTTACTGGCACCATAGAGGTGTGTTAATGAAATAATTCAACCTTGAAAAAGTAGACCCATCTGTGTTATCTGGGACCATAGATGTGTGTTAATGAAATAATTCAAACTTGAAAAAGTAGACCCATCTGTGTTATCTAAGACCGTAGATGTGTGTTAATGAAATAATTCAACCTTGAAAAAGTAGACCCATCTGTGTTATCTGGCACCATAGAGGTGTGTTAATGAAATAATTCAACCTTGAAAAAGTAGACCCATCTGTGTTATCTGGGACCATAGATGTGTGTTAATGAAATAATTCAAACTTGAAAAAGTAGACCCATCTGTGTTATCTAAGACCGTAGATGTGTGTTAATGAAATAATTCAACCTTGAAAAAGTAGACCCATCTGTGTTATCTGGGACCATAGATGTGTGTTAATGAAATAATTCAACCTTGAAAAAGTAGACCCATCTGTGTTATCTGGCACCATAGAGGTGTGTTAATGAAATAATTCAACCTTGAAAAAGTAGACCCATCTGTGTTATCTGGGACCATAGAGGTGTGTTAATGAAATAATTCAACCTTGAAAAGGTAGACCCACCTGTGTTATCTGGGACCATAGAGGTGTGTTAATGAAAAACTAATTCAACCTTGAAAAGGAAGACCCACCTGTGTTATCTGGGACCATAGAGGTGTGTTAATGAAATAATTCAACCTTGAAAAGGTAGACCCATCTGTGTTATCTGGGACCATAGAGGTGTGTTAATGAAATAATTCAACTTTGAAAAAGTAGACCCGCCAGTGTTATCTGGGACCATAGAGGTGTGTTAATGAAATAATTCAACCTTCAAAAAGTAGACCCGCCTGTGTTATCTGGGTCCATAGAGGTGTGTTAATGAAATAATTCAACCTTGAAAAAGTAGACCCATCTGTGTTATCTGGGACCATAGAGGTGTGTTAATGAAATAGTCCAACCTTGAAAAAGTAGACCTATTTGTGTTTTCTGGGACCATACAGGTGTGTTAATGAAATAATTCAACCTTCAAAAAGTAGACCCATCTGTGTTATCTATACATATAAGGTCTAGAATTTGAGCACCGGCTACTTCTTTTTTTTTATCTTTTATCATTTCAACTTGATTATGTATGAAAGTGATAAGGAATTTATTGATTGGACATTACTTGGTTGCTTGTTTTGGGTTAAATGGCCCTTTGAGACAGTATTTCAGTCTATATCGAGCCGTCTACCAGAGTGGGAGAAAGAAAGAGAGATATGAGCCACGACACGACAAAACCAACAAAGTGGTTGTGCGGCCAGCGCAGACTCAGATCAGCCTGGGCATCCACCCAATCTGATCAGAGTCTTCGCTGTCCGCATGAAGCTAGCTTAGTCCCTTAGCTACCTTTAAAGCTTAAAGAAAAGACTTCGACTTGACTGAGTGGGTGCCCAGACTGATCTGAATCTGCGCTGGCCGCACAACCACTTTGTTGGTTTTCTCGTGTCGCGGCTCATATGATAGGGGAGGGATAAAAGGCCAAACAAATCCCACCAGCACCTACTGCAAGAACAGAGGGCCCTTGCCTTATTATTGTCCAAATTAGTAGGGCGCCAGGTACTGCAATTTACCCAGCACCATCGCTCGACCACGACCATCCCCTCACTGCATTGGTACTTTTAGACCTAAATGCATCTTCAATAATGATGGGTATTTTTTATTTTAGATCTTTGTGCCGCAAATTATCTTTCCGCCTTTTTTTTATATGAACACTTTTTAACGCCAACAAGTCATCTTCTAAACTTCTGATCTAAATTGTGTAAAACATCATAGAATGCACTTGCTAATTTTTTGGAATACTAGTATCTGCTGTAGTTCTGCATTTTATGCAGATACTTGTATTCCCCACCAGCCAGTTAGTACCATTACCTTAAAGACAGGGCTTCTCTGCCGGGGAGGGGGGGGGGGTGGGGGGGAGGGAGGGTGTCGTCCCAGCAATAGCAAATGCTACCTGTACAGGTAAATGTGTGAAAAAAAATTCTACCAATCAGTGGATCAGAATTACCAGTTAAAACCAGAAGACCAATGGTCCTGTAGCTCACCCGAGACCATTCATCCTCAGCAAGCTTATGCTGACATTATTAACTCAGAGGACCATTGGTTTTGAATTGCTGACCTGATCTTATAACAATAGCTTAAAACAGTGAAAGATATAGAGTTTATTAGGTGCAGGTCAATGATAATGACAGACCTCTTGGTCAAAACAAAACCAAGGTTACCTTTCTGTAAAAAAGGAAAAACATCAACCTAGTATACTTATTTCAAGGGTTTTGATAGTACTGCAGTACCCTATAATACATATGCTACATACTAACTTTCAAGCTGATGTGCATCTCATTTCTAGGGCCAAAGCTTTTTTTTTAAGTTTTTATGTGATATGGATATGGCAGCCATCTTGGTAATCTGATCAACAACACCTGAATATATGACATCTTGAACTAAAAATATAGTCAGCTATTTTTTTTCATGAAGAATCCATATATGAAACCTCAAAACCTGAATATATGACATCTCGAACTAAAAATATGGTCAGCTATTTTTTCATGAAGAATCCATATATGAAACCTCAAAACACTAACACATGCATCAGAAAGCGTGATGACCTGAGAAATGGATGAATGCATGAACAACCCAAAAGCAATATCCTCTATCATTTTTGAAGTAAAGGGCATATATACTGTATTTTTGTATTTTCAATTATAATTGGACCAAACTAGAAGCCGCAGCTTAGATATAATACTGATTACTCATTTTAAATGCTTTTACTAATAAGCTTTTTCCAAATGTTCTCATGGTGCTCTTTACTGGAATATTTTTGTGGCCACATTGCTTCAAGGCTGTCGATATTAAAAGGGTGGATGAATAACTATCTATTTTAAAATATTAAGACAGTTATGCTACTTACCAGTCTAGAGTCCTTCAAAGTCATTATCCCTGTAATGAATGATGGGCAGCCCATCTTCCTTGTGATCAGTAATGGACTGTTATCTCCTTGATATCAATCTGATACCGACTGGTAGGCAGTTGTCAATGAAACGCCAAACACTTGTGGCCTAAGCCAGCTGTAGTTCCTTATTGTAACAGTTCATAGTGCAATTCCTTCAATTTCAATTTCATCAAAGTCAGATGTACATAGATCTGGCAAATTAGTGGGATGTGGAATAAGCCAAGCCCTAATCCAATGGTACTGACATCACAATATCTGCTTTAACACATGAGACAGTCTTATGCAAAATAAGTGGTTTGACTGGTACAAAAGTAGGTCTATTGCATTTCAGTTTTGACATTAATTTTGTTGAAAAGAATGTTCTATAGCATTCTTTATATACAGCTTGAACTTTCTGATCAGCATGGAGATAATATTGGTACAATCACACATATCAACAAGCACAGCTTGGCATTCTCAAGTAGCTAACCTTGTTTTGGGTTTAACTGCCCTTTGAGATAGTATTTCAGTCTATATCAGGTCATCTCCCAGAGAGAGGGAAACAGAAGAGAGAAATGATAGATGAGAAAAAAAATGTCCAAACAACCCCCACCCACACCTACTGCAAGCACAGTATGCCGTTGCCCTACTATTATCCAAATCAGTAGGACACCCTGGCACTAGAAGGTATACACAGCGCTACCGTGCCACCCGCAAGTAGCGAAGTCAGGACTCAAACAACTGTACATGTGGTGAGAGACTCAGTGTTCCAAAGTCAGCAACCTGGCCCACTGAGCTATGGAGGCCCCCAAGACCCCTAGGGACCTAATTGGTGAAAACTTTGTCATACACAAATGCTTTGTCAGAACTATATGAGCAGATCCTTTTCAAGTATTAGTTATAACTACTACAAAGACTTTATTAAAACCTGAGATAACATATGTGAAATTAATGGCTGAACCATTCTCATATGAAATGTTTTAAGACATTTGTATACTGGGTTTCCCTATTGCAAGTGAGAGAGATACGAATTATTGACTGTACTTCGTTTGCAAAATTTGCCTGCTATTAGTCTGCTGATTGGAGGGTATTTGACTACTGTTTGCCAGTTATTTGACTGCTGTTTGTTTGCTAATTATTCTACTTATTTCTTGTTTGCCATATTTGCCAGTTACTTTTCATATCTACCTACTGTATTCCAAATAAGCCTGTTATTTGCCTGCTGTCTGCCTGTTATTTGCCAATTATTTGCCTGCTGTTTGCCTGTTGTTGTTTTTTTTGCCAATTATTTGCCTGCTTTTGCCATATTATCAGCCTGTTATTTGCCTGTTATTTGCCAATTATTTGCCTGCTGTTTGCCTATTTAGATCAAATGTTTATAATATTTGCCAGTTGTTTGTTACATTTGTCTCTTGTATGCCAAAGTTGCCTATTATCTGGCTGCTGTTAGCATATCATTTGCCTGCGGCTTGCCAACTATTTGCCTTATTTGCCAAACTTGCCTGCTGTATGGCACATTTGCCATTTCATAAAATGTATATCCTTCGTATGACAGGTTTTAATCTTGATGACCCTGAAAAGCCATCAGCTATGACTGATATTTTCTTTGGAAGTGACTACTAGTCTGCCTTCAGCATTTTCAGTATGAATGTTCAATTAGACATCTATATGTCTAAAGCACAATATATGAGTTTGTGATCACTCCAATATGCCTCTATAACATCACAAAATGTTCTGCAGTTTGCAAAAATCAGATCCAACAATGACCCAGAGTCACAAGTTGATTGCTGGATTTGTTGCTCACAATCAAATAATGTCTCCATGAAATCAACAAACACTGTTCAAAGTGACACAATCTACCTGTATATTAAAATCACCTAATATGACTAGTTTTGATGACAGATAATGACAAATGTCATTTCTGAAATCCATCTGTGAACTTTTTGGATATCTGTAAAGTATAACAGCTTGAAAATTCCTTTCTGGGTATTTTGCAAGGAAGCCAAAATGAATTCACATGAAGGACAATGCTGTTTTACTACTTTCTGAACTCCAAAATACTCTTTTATGTACAAAGCAATACCATGATATGGCCTGCTTGATGACGCATATTCTTTTTCATCAAGTCGAATAAGTCTAAATCGTTGCAAAGCAAAATGGATATTTTCATCCCTTTTACATAGTCTAGACTCTGCAAAACCAATTACATCTGCTGCCAATACATTTGGTTCAAATTCTACATCCTTATAATGTTTATGCAACGATCTTGCATTATTGAATGCAACCTTGATTTTTCTTGGATCAATTTTATATAAAAGAACATAACAAAGTTCCAAAGCTGCTTCATTTTGAAGCCGTTGCATCACTGTAGTCACTCTTTCATCTAAAGCCAAAGCAGGTATATTCAGATTCAAAATATACAGATCTTCAAGTTTTTTTACTCTACTAAGAGCAACATAATGAATATGTGGTACCTTTCTAACTGTCTTTTGTGACAAATCAACTATCACTTTGTCTACAGTAGCACCTTGAGCTTTGTAAGCAGTTTTTGCTGCGGCTGGTCTTAAAGGGAATTGGATTCTCTGAAATGTTTTGAAGTTGCGTATAAATATGCGTTCCACATCAAATACTGGAGTCCATTCTTTCTGGATACTAGCATTATATAACCCTCTCCTGAAGAAATTTTTTCGTGTTGACCTGCCAATTCGAGGCTCATCAAACAAAATCCAGATAATACTAGGACGTTTTGTTCCTTCCATTTTGTATTCAATAAATTTTACAACACCCATGGAGCCATTTGTTAAACCATCTTCTACATTAACATTCACTGTCATCATATAAATCATTCCAACTGCTACTGTCAAGCATTTCGTTAAATTGCCTGTTTTGGAGTAATCGTCTGGAAGTGAGTCAATAAGCTCCTTGCATCTTTGGGCAGGAATGTTTGCTGAAACAACAGTATCATGGCATGGAATCACAACTTTTTCCAAGGGCGTTTGGTTCAAAATTTTCTCATTATGCCTATTCACACCCTCATTTTCAGCAAACAGATGAAGGGCATCTTGTGGATATTCATCAACACCATGGTTAACAATACGTGTCTGCAACATGTTTATGTCATCTTTAGTCATTTCATTCAATCTAGCCAGGCCGGGTAGCGCAATCGGTAGTGCACCTGACTCGTAAGTCAGAGGTCCTGGGTTCGAATCCCGGTCTGGCCACATACTTTCGTTTCTCCTTCCGCTGATTCAAGAAGGGCAGTTGTCAGTTACTGGCGAAAGTATGTGCACTTAGTACTGGTTAACCGCTTAGGAGGTCTAAGCCTGCCCAGGAACAGTGTGGTTAGGTTAACTGACCGTCCCGACATGACCTTAGTTGTTTACCGTGGACGTTAAGCATCAAATCAATCAATCAATCAATTCATTCAATCTAAGTCGATTTAGTAAATGGGCAAACTCAAGATCATCTTTTTGCCTCATGATATCAACTAATTCATACATTTTGAAATGTTCATTCCACAAATTCTGTGCTAGCGTAGATGCTCCCTTTTCCAAGTCAAGGAATATCCATTTATCTCCTACTGGCTTCAGCTGGTATAAATCACCGACAACAATAATACTCAAACCACCAAACACTGCTTTAACTCCAATTAATTGCTGAAGTCTTGTGTTTATAAAGCTAAGCATTTGTGTGCCTACCATAGATATTTCATCAATAATTATAACTTTCAGATGCCTATATTTTATTCTCATTGTATTTAACTCATCAGCTGATAAAAAGTCTGAACCCTGATATAATTTTTTGTGGAAAGCAGAACAAATGGTTTGACCACTTATGTTGAAAGCAGCAAAGCCCATATAGGCACAAAGTAGAATTCTTATGTCATCTGGATTTTCTCCCTCTCTTAAATTTAACCTTCTATATAAACTTTGATAAAGTGCTCTGATGACTACAGATTTGCCAACACCTCCACCACCTGATAAGAAAGCATATATAGGTTCTTCTGTACATTTTATCCAGTGTACTACATGATTGAAAAATTCTCTCTGTCTTAAATTAAGTCTTCTGAGTAGACAAAAGTATTCCTCATCAGGCAGTATAATGCCAGTTGTTTCTACTGGTGGCACAGAGCAAGTGGATTGCAATTCTATACCAATATCATAGTGTCTATGTTCTACAACTCTATCTGGATTAAAATATATGAAACTTTCAGCTTCTCTTTCTCCTTCTTCTTCTGCCTCTCTAATTTCTTGCTCTGCATTTGGTGCAATCTGGTCATAAGCATTTTCCTCCGCTTCAATCATTTGTCTTGCAAGTTCAAGTTCTTCAGTGTGATGTTCATACTCAATTCTTTTAGATTCAAGTGACTCTTTCATTGAGTTATAATGGGCCCCATATGTTTCAAAGCTGCCTAACAGGTCTTTCTGCTCATTTCACCATGGCATGAAAAGCATAAGCTGTTCTCTAAGGTAATTTTCTGCATCCTTTTTCTTATTGTATCTTACATATCTTATTATTCTAGGAACTTTTCTTCTCTTATATCTTATCCCATTCTTGGCTACATAAAGAAGGTCTGAACTATTACTATCATTTGTATCGTTCCCTTCTTCAAAACTCTCTTCACTTTCATCACAAGAATTATTATCACCATCATCATTTTTATCTTCAACCTTTTCTGGCAGTCTGTTTCCTTTGGGAAAAATGACATCAACTTTCGAAATATAGTCTGCTAAGCAAAATTTCTGAAGCTGCCTAGGTCTTTTTGAATACCTCTGTGTTAGATTATCAGATTCTATGTCTGTTGATTCAGCAGGTAGTTCATCAAGGATAGATTTAGGTTTCAAGAGAAACACTCGTTCTTCTGGAGTAGACGTGTTTATGAAAACAATGTCCCTTGTGCATTTTGAGGAATTTGTAGAACCAGGTAAACTGCCTCTTGAGCACTGACTTCAACACAATTTAAAAAGACATTTCCAATGTGTCTGACTTGTTTCTTGAGATCCAAATTTCCTTTTCGAGCCTCTTTTGCTGCTGCATCAAGCTGTGCACTCATTCCTCTTTGAGATTTACTAATATAACCAACAATGTAGGATGCACAACCATCTGAATGTCAAGGTTTGCCTTCCAAGCAAGAAGGATTTGCTCATTAAACAAATTAATTCTCATTTCACTTGGCTTCCGTTTAAGAAATACTTTCGGGGCATTAAGAGAGCTTCTTATACATTTAATGTAATCATCAAAGTTCATTTTAGCCACTTTGTCCAAAAATTCATCAAACGTCATCTTTACTGTATCTTCTTTAAATTCATTCATTGCTTTTTGAAGTTCTGCGTATTTCTTTCTGAACTTTTCAACATCTTCTTCAATTGGATATAACAGCATTGTTCTTTGAAGTGGAGGCAATGGAAATCCAAATCTACATATTGGTTTTCCCTTTTTCTGCAAGTGTTTGAGTGTTTATGTGTTTGTAACTAAACAAAATTAGCAGTTTCTTCATTATCAGTATTACATGTAAGATACTGATCAACAAACTCTGCTATTTCCTCTTCTGATTTTTTTTCCAGTGTTGGAGCATTTTCTATCCAAACACGCATGTGGATATGAGGTGAGCCACGCTGTTGAAACTCAACTCTGTAAAAATAATCCTTCAGATTTCCAACTGGATTTCATTTACTTTTAAGAACTGTATTGAGGAACTCCTGCACCCTATGATCAAAGTACCTTGACCAAGTTACTGGATCTTTCTGAACAAGCTTCGTTTTTTCCTGCCAAGACAAATTCTCTATATCTTTATCTGAATATTCTACACCGTCATTCAGTTTTGTCAACATCTTTAAAAGATCTGTCCATCTCGTATCAGCTGCAGATAATGACATAAACCAAGTTGGTAAAGAAAGTTGCCTTATCATTGCAAAAATGTCTTTTTTTCTTGCTTCCAAATAAGCAGGTGAATTCCTAAGTTGGCGAAATATATAATAACCTTCATCAAGTCTGACAAGTCTATCCGTATATGAAGAATCTCTAGCTTCAGCTGCTGTAATTTTTATGCCTCTGTTTTTCATCTTCTAACAGCTAAGTTCACTTTGTCACTAATCTGTTTCATCTGTAGCTTTTTATGTTTGAAAAAAATGTTTGGAACTGATTAAGCAGCTCTTCTATCAATACCTCGTAATTCCCATTTAGCAATATCACTATAATGAACTGAAACAGATCGTTCCTCTTTATTAGGTGGCATCTGACCACAAAATATGGATGGAAAGCATAAATGTTCTGCATCTTTATCATGATACAAACTCAATGGATGCTGCCCTTCTCCAGGTGCAAATGTAAACACTTGGTCATACTTGTTTTCAATATTTGCATCATCTACTAATGTATCTACATTTCCAACATGATCATTTTCATCTATCTCACTTAATCCATCAGAATCACAGCCGTCAGTTCCAATACTGTCACTAAGAACAGTAGAAATATTCTTTTCCTGTTCATGTATTTTATTCCCATTGCCAACAATATCCTTAATTTGCTCTGCAGGCACTTCCAGAAATTCTTTCACTGTGTCCTCTGCACTTTCAGTAACTTCCTGAAACCAACTGTCATCAACTGAAATGCCTGATTTCTTATATAATTCACTATTATTAATTAGCCAGTGTAATGCAGTCAAAACTTTTAATGGTCTTATATTTTCTTTAAAGTCTACTTTTTTGTAGGATAATTTCTTCTTAAGTTGGACAGCAACTGTAAAGTTTTTATCCATAGGCCTTGGAAGACAATTTATGGTAGGCTGGATATCAACTGGCACATTTATAACATTCCCTTTTACAGAATACTGGCCACCTCGAGGCAGTTCTCTTATCTGCATAAAAGGGATACGTAGTGCTATCAGTCTTTCTTCCAGCTGATGTAAATTAAGTTCTGCAGGTTTCTCTGGCCATTTCATTCCATTTGCTACTGATAGGTTTGGAACTTTACTATCTCTTAATGCACCTAAGCAGGTATGACAAATCCATTCTTCATTGTTAACAGATGTCAAGTTTGTGCAAAAAAGTCTTCTACTCTGTGCTGGAATGTGAGTGTTTTTTAACATAGAAACACTTTTCTTAAACCATGTTTGGTGACAGCTTGTGCAAACAAATAATGGACCAACAGCAATATTTGAATGGAAAATACTGATACATTCTTCAATACCTTTAAAACCTTTCTGATTAGATAATTCATATGATTCATGGTCCTTTGACCTTTTAGTGTCACTTCTACACCTCTTAGAGTCATCTAACTCAGCTACCTCTATCCACTGTCGTTTCTGTTGCCTAGTTTCCCACTGCTTAATTCTTTCACATTCCCGTACAAAATGATCTTTCCTGGCATTTTGCTTGGATGCAAGCTGATATACAGTCTCATTTGCTGTAAAGACAGGATCTTGTCGTGCATTGTATTTAGAGGCACGCTGAAATTCTCTTTCACTGACTTTAAAGGCAGGATCTTTTCTGGCATTCTGCTTTGAGGCAAGCTGATATGTTGCTTCATTGGCTTTAAAGGCAGGATCTTTTCTGGCAGTTTGCTTCAATATACGCTCTTTTGTTTTAAAGGCAGGGCTTTCTCTAGCAGTCTGCTTTGATGCAAGTTGATACTTTGCTTCATTGGCTTTAAAGCCAGGATCTTTTCTGGCAGTTTGCTTCAATATACGCTCTTTTGTTTTAAAGGCAGGGCTTTCTCTAGCAGTCTGCTTTGATGCAAATTGATACTTTGCTTCATTGGCTTTAAAGGCAGGATCTTTTCTGGCAGTTTGCTTCAATATACGCTCTTTTGTTTTAAAGGCAGGGCTTTCTCTAGCAGTCTGCTTTGATGCAAGTTGATACTTTGCTTCATTGGCTTTAAAGGCAGGATCTTTTCTGGCAGTTTGCTTCAATATACGCCCTTTTGTTTTAAAGGCAGGGCTTTCTCTAGCAGTCTGCTTTGATGCAAGTTGATACTTTGCTTCATTGGCTTTAAAGGCAGGATCTTTTCCGGCAGTTTGCTTGAATATACGTTCTTTTGTTTGAAAGGCAGGGCTTTCTCTAGCAGTTTGCTTTGATGCAAGTTGATATTTTACTTCATTGGCTTTAAATGCAGGATCTTTTCTGGCATTCTGCTTTGAGGCAAGTTGATATTTTGCTTCATTGGCTTTAAAGGCAGGATCTCTTCTGGCATTCTGCTTTGACACAAGTTGATATTTTGCTTCATTAACTTTAAAGGCAGGTTTTTTTCTGGCAGTTTGCTTTGATGTAAGCTCTTTTGTTGTTTTCTTTTCTTCACATTTACAGTTTCTTTCATTTTACACATACCACTCACGTTACTCTGTGTTTTCTTTACTTGTCTTAATTTTTGATCTTCAAAATATGTTTTAAGACCACATTCCAACTGACCTTTAGAGTCCTGTTTTTCATCAACTTTTCCAACAGTGACAGGCAAAAAATTAAACTGCAAACTCATATCTATTCTCATACTATCATAAAAAGCGTACAAATAGGCAACTAGGTCATCCAGACATGAGAAAGCTATCAAAACTGATGAACCATCTACTGATGAGAGTCCAATTTCTCCATGCGAATGAGAATCAAAGAATATATACAAGTTGTTCTTCCTGAATACAGCAGAGCATATAGCTCCAGTGGTTAAAAGACCTGAAGATACACTAGTAAACGCTGACTGAAGGGCACAATGAAGTGTTGGTAAAACATCATTTTCATAAGTGTCCACAAGTATGCCACTTACAATAGGCTGTTTTTCCACTGTAAATTTTCCCATGTCAATTTCAAAGATATTTGGAATTTCTTCCAAGCTTAAGAGTGAATGAATAAATTTTCCTTCTGCTTTTAATCCGGTTATTATACTTCGATAGAGAAAATCTCCATCACAAAGTATTTTATCTAAAATTGAGCTATTGTTCACATCTATAGAAATTGAATATGATAACATACATAAAGCATTTCCTGTGCACTGAAACCCCCTAGATTGCTCTGAAAATCTTTCATCATTCTGATGGAAGCTGCCCAAAATAATATAACAAGCATTTCCAGAATAAGTTGATGAAGTAAGCATTGGATCAGCACATGAAATACCTGTTTCATCACTGGCTTCTGCAGGACTTTCGAGTTGAATTTCACAGCTATGTTCTTTTTTTTATCTGACTTTCTAGCAAACACAAATTGCAAATTCACATCCAATTCTTCATCAATCCAAGAATGTCCATCAAGAAAAACATCAGGAAAAGCACTAGCAAATGCTTCGTCAAAGTCATTCTGAATTTTTAAACAATCATTTGTAACAGACTTTGCAATAAAATCAGCCAAAGATTTACTAGTTATCGCCTGATTAGTTTCTGTTTCATTGCCCATATAGTAAGAATTTGACTGTTTATTTACTTTATCTTTAGCGTTTTGTTTAGCGTTTTGTTTAGCGCATTTAGCGAATTTAGCCTGTGCCTGCATGTTGACAGGACTTCGCGCCTGCACATTGGCAGGACTTTGCCCATACTTACCTACAGCTTTCCTCCAATACTTCTGCCGTGGCATGACTCTTTACCTGAAAATAGAAAGAAAAATATATGTGTCTTAAATGTACATATCATATTCCCTCTTTATCAGACTGCTGTTTCAGCAACAGTCTGATAATGTGATTACCGTGTAACCCTTCTTGCCATACATCCAGGTTCTTCCTTTTTTTGGCACTTTAGTAGCCGTCATAGATATCCCAGCATTTAGCATCTTCTTTCAATACTTCTGCCATGGAATGACTCTTTACCTGAAAATAGAAAGAAAAATATATGTGTCTTAAATGTACATATCATATTCTCCCTAGATACTGAACATAATTTCTCTATCAGACTATCTATTCAGCACAGTTTGATCCCTATAGCAATAGTCAAAAAATGAACTTTTATCAAGTTTTCCTATTATATGAATCAGAAAGTAAGGAGGTCTGAAACGCTTATCTACAGACTTGGGTCCAATCCTTTTTCGTATGTCACAATGGAAGAACCCAGAGACCACTAGGGAATTATAGATCTGCCATCTGCAAGTACTAATCTTGCACATATTATTGGTCAGATCTGACAAACACCACTGTTCTAATTTGCTTACATTGCATTCATTGTATCATTTATCGTCATGTACACTGAATGAACCATAAATAGCCATCAGAGGAAATGGCAAATCCCCTGATCGAAGACCCTATGGGCCTTGGTAAACAGGGTGCACTTCAAATATATTGTCATTCTTTTATGCTTCTGATTGATATTATCTGTTAACAGATGCATGATTATTTAACCGTCAGACTAAAACATTACATTGAAATAACTAAAAAAGTAAGAAAGTAGGAGTTGTCATTACCTGTTCTACATATCTGTGAAGTATCAGGAAAATATTTTAAAGGGTATTAAAGTTATTGAGCGGACATGAAATCAGACCTACTACTATGAAGGGAAAATAACTCAAAAAGTAAGAAAGCAAGAGCTGTCATTTGTATTCGCAACACATTGTCATGGCCTGTTCTACATATCTGTAAAGTATCATGAAAATATTTCAAAGGGTATTAAAGTTACAGAGCGGACACGAATCTGCCAAAAAATCACCAAAGGGGAGATATCTCAACAAGTACAATAGCAACAGTTATCATTCTTGTATGCGACACATTGTCATGACCTGTTCTTCATAAATGAAGTATCATGAAAATATTCCAAAGGGTATTCAAGATAAACCGCCGATAAAAAAATGTTTACAGACTGATGTATGGACAGAGAGACAGACGGATGCCAAGCTCATTACTATATCCCCCAAACCTTTTGGTTGGGGGATAAAAATGAAAGAACTCATTCAGCAGTAAAAATCCGTGTTAGCAATCAAAACTGTGCTATATCAAGAGTAAAATATATATTTATATCGGAAATTCAGTCTTTAATGACCATTTTAATGATTGATCCGTATTGCATCTATTGCATCAACTTTAATGATTGATCTGTGTTATTTCCAAAACCATATTAAAACGAACCGTGTTATAAAGCGGTTCTGGTGTATCTATTTTTAGTCAGAAAATATTGTCCAATGTGTTTTCTATACCAATCAACTTTAACACATTACATGTGTATATATTTGCAGGTTTCTATGACTGCAAAAGTTATGCAGAAGCTGGAAACAGCAAAACAAAGAATTTTTTACCATATATGGGCCTATCAGCCATTATGGTCATGTGAGCAGGACAAATGTACAAACTTTCATCCTCCTGACCGAGGGAGGCTCCATATGAAACAGAGCTTCAGCTGGCCCTGTGGCTTCAGAGGAGGAAATTTTTGACAATGTTGATGGGCCACATAACCTCAGTGGCCTTAAAATCAGATCAACGAAAGACCCTGACCTTTAAGGACATAATATATATTCATCTGGTCATTTAGCTAACCATATATACCAAATATTAAACCTTGGACTTAAATAGTTTCTGATAAATCAACTAAAGCATAACATACCAAAGCTGACCATGTCATAAATTAGGTCAAAGTCAACCTCAGTCATTATTTGTATAAATTATGATGGGCTCTAATTCCCAATGCTACATACCAAGTTTCAAGATCATAGGCCTTTTGGTTCTGGAGAAGAAGATTTTTAAAGGGTTTTTACCATGTATGGGCCTGGCAGCCATCTTGGTCTTGTGACCCAGATACCCCGAACAAACTTTCATTCCCCCGACCTAGGTAAGCTTCATATGAAATATGGCTTCAATCAGCTCAGTGGCTTCAAAGGATAAGATGTTTGAACATGCTGACAGGAGACAGGATTTCAGTGTCCTTGGACTGAAGTCAAAATTGACCTTGACCTTAAGTGACATAATATCTACATGTAGTCATTTAGTTAACAATATATATCAAATATTATACCTTAGACTTAAATAGTTTCTGAGAAATCCACTGTTTAAGCATTTTCCCATACAAAAGCATAACATATCAAAGTTGACCCTGTCGTAAATTAGGTCAAGGCCAACGCAAGGTCATCATTTTTATAAATTATAATGGGCCTGAATGCCCAATGCTACATACCAAGTTTCAAGGGCATAGGCTTTTTGGTTCTGCAGAAAAAGATTTTTGAAGGGTTTTTACCATATATGGGCATGGTGGCCATCTTGGTCATGTGACCCAGACCCCGGGTATAAACTTTTGTTCCCACATCCCACTAAGACTCCATATGAAATTTGGCTTCAATCGGCTCAGTGGTTTCATAAGAGAAGATGTTTGAAAATCTTGACGACGGATCGACAGACGGAATGACCTTGACCTTTAGTGACATGATATCTTCATTTGTTCATTTAGTTGACCATAAATACCAAGTATTGTACGTTAGAATTAAAAGTTTCTGAGAAATCCACTGTTTAAGCGTTTTCCCATATAAAAGCCTAACATTCCAAAGTTGACCATGTCATAATTAGGTCAAGGTCAAAGCAAAGTCATTAATTGTATAAACTATGATGGGTCCGTATACTCTATGCTATATACTAAGTTTCAAGGTCATAGGCCTTTTGGTTCTGGAGAAGAAGATTTTTGAAGGGTTTTTACCATATATGGGCGTGGCGGCCATCTTGGTCATGTGACCCAGGACCCCGGGTACAAACTTTCATTTCCCCATCCAACTGAGACTCCATATGAAATTTGGCTTCAATCGGCCCAGTGATATCAAGGAAGAAGATGTTTGAAAATCTTGACGACGGATGGACGGACGAAATGACCTTGACCTTTAGTGACATAATATTTTCATTTAGGTAACCATGTATACCAAGTATTGTACCTTAGACTTAAATAATTTCAGAGAAATCCACTGTTGAAGCTTTTCCCATATAAAAGCCTAACATTCCAAAGTTGACCATGTCATAAATTAGGTCAAGGTCATCGCAAGGTCATCATTTGTACAAACTATGATAAGCCCGCATGCCTGATGCTACATACCAAGTTTCAAGGTCATAGGCCTTTTGGTTCTGGAAAAGAAGATTTTTGAAGGTTTTTACCATATATGGGCGTGGCGGCCATCTTGGTCATGTGACCCAGGACCCCGGGTACAAACTTTCATTTCCCCATCCTACTGAAACTCCATATGTAATTTGGCTACAATCGGCCCAGTGGTTTCAGAGAAGAAGATGTTTGAAAATCTTGACGACGGATGGACGGACGAAATGACCTTGACCTTTAGTGACATAATATTTTTATTTGTTCATTTAGTTAACCATGTATACCAAGTATTGTACCTTAGACTTAAATAGTTTCTGAGAAATCAACTGTTTAAGCGTTTTCCCATATAAAAGCCTAACGTTCCAAAGTTGACCATGTCATAAATTAGGTCAAGGTCAACGCAAGGTCATCATTTGTATAAACTATGATAAGCTTGCAAGCCCGATGCTACATACCAAGTTTCAAGGTCATAGGCCTTTTGGTTCTGGAGAAGAAGATTTTTGAAGGGTGTTTACCATATATGGGCGTGGCGGCCATCTTGGTCATGTGACCCAGATACCCGGAACAAACTTTCGTTCCCCCGACCTAGGTAGGCTCCATGTGAAATATGGCTTCAATCGGCCCAGTGGTTTCAGAGAAGAAGATGTTTGAAAATGTTGACGACGGACGGACGGACGACGGACGACAGACGACGGACGGACGGACGACGGATGCCTGGCTATACTATAAGCTCACCTATGAGCCTAAAGGCTCAGGTAAGCTAATAATTTCAGTAGCTGACTGGAGGTGTTGACACTATGTGATCAAGAGATAAACTGGTGATGGTATTTCAATTCTCATATCGACGTTCCCCCCGCACCTCAGTGGAACGAGTCAATAGCCGCAAGTAACGGGGCGCCGATCGTCTGTCCATTATTGTCTATCGTTAGTCTGATTCGTCCGTCAGTCCTGCTCATCAAGGCCCTACGGCTGCTGCATGCGTGGAAAAAGGAGTACATTAGCAGGGTCCGAGATGTTGTCAGTCTAGCTATTAGGAGACAGAACCAGTCTAATCAAGAGACAGAACAGCACTGTAGCTGTTACTCCTCCTTATACCACTCCTGTCTTTAACAAAATTGCTGTAACTTCTTCTTACGTTAGGTTAAAGCTGTGTCAGAAATCATACCTGAATATGCGACGAATTCATTGAGAAACGTTTTTGTGCCAATCATGGCAGCAACCCTTCTGGCGTCCTCTGAATCACAACCCATCAGAAATGCCACTGGCCAAAATAAGTAGGAACAAATCAACTGAAAATATAAGGTATAAGTCTGAAAACACAATTCTGTGATCAAATGGCATTGTTTTAAACCTGGGATGCATAGGACAGGAATGGACTGGACGAGACAATTTACATTTCCTTGGCTACAATTTAGTTTAAACACTACCGGCATTTTATTTCAGAAATTTTTACAACAAACTGCATATACAATATGTGGCTTATGATTGAGCCGCGACACGAAAAAACTAACAAAGTGGCATGTGCGCCCAGCGAAGACTCAGATCAGTCTGGGCATCCGCCCAGTCTGATCAGAGTCTTTGAAGTGCGCTTAAGCGTCTTAGCTACCTTCATGCCGATAGCAAACACTCTGATCAGACTGGGCAGATGCCCAGGCAGATCTTAGTCTTCGCTGGGCGCACATGCCACTTTGTTGGTTTTGGCGTGTCGCTGCTCATATACACAACGCATAATCTTCTGGCTACAATTACTACCAGAAACAGAAATAGTAGTCTTAAAGGAAAGAATGTGCTCCTATGTGGGTGGCAAATTCTTTCCTGTAAGAGTGCTATCCTGGTAGGAAGTAGAAGAATTATCCCTGGTAGTCCATTCTATTTCACTCTATGTTTCAAACAATGCTCAACCAAAAGCCGTTTGGTCATTGCATGAAACTTCACACGCTCCAATCTATTGCGTAGACGGATTGCGCCTGCCTGTCCAGTCTGGTCAGAGCTTGCGCAGTCCGCAAATACCCGAAATGCTGTATCTCATTAGTTGTATATCACGACGACGCATGCTTTCTTCTTTATATTGGTCCATTTTTATTATTATTATTTTTTAAGCACTACGTTTTGTTTCGGTCCAACGGAGCATTAGCGAAAATCCCCAATTGTCGCTAGAGAATTATGGCTGGCAAACCTTATATTTAATAAGGTGTATATGCGTTTCACCATCGCTTCATTTTTGTTTCCCTGAACGAGGTAGCCCTTTCAAAATAGGGGCCTACTCTAAAAGGTAAGAATCGGCTTTTAGTGGACATTAAAACTTTGACCATACGCTGAGTTTATATATTCGAGGCTGACAAACTACTTGGGGGTCATCTCAAATTTAAAAGAATCCTAGTCACAATTGATGCATACAATAGCGGAAAGACAGATCAGCCTGCGCCTTCGTGCAAGCCTGTAATGAATGCCACGCCAGTGTATAGGGATGTCCAAGGTGGTCCTTAAATCACAACGTGAGAAGAACTGGACGGATGGCTATGAAATTTGCCGATACTAATTGCCAGCATGTGTTGCAGTTTTACGTCCTTTAGAACAGTATTTTCATATCAGGACGATGGGACATTGATAGTGAAAGTCTGGGTGCAATGCAGCCCCATTTACGGTCGGAAAAATTTCGCTTCTCGCGCATCTCTAACCCGGGACCGTTAGATCGGCAGGCAAGCGCTGAACCTACTGATGTGGATCATCATACAGAGATATAATAATACACATGTCATTTGGGCGTATTGTTTGTGGGCTGATGGATTTCCATTCTATCGTCATAGCATATATTATGGTCCAGTCATGTCATTTCGCTGCCTGTTATTATTGATTCAAAAGTATCAGGTACGGACTACGACTGAGGGATTTTGTCAGTAAGTAAGGAACCTGTCGTCTTCAAACGCAAGCCAAGCGCTCTGGACAAACGATCCTTGTTATAAGTTTGTACTAGCATGGACTTGATGGTGGTGGTGGTTTGAGTTTGGGTTTAACGGCTCTTTTAGATAGTATTCCAGTCTCTTCGAGCTGCTTCCAGAGAGAGCAAGAAAGAAAATGTATAGATAGGATAGATGAGACTAGAATAATCCAAAAAAAAAAAAAAAAAAACCATCCCGCACCTGCTGCAGGCCGACCGGCCCTTGTCCTACTATTAGCCAAATTAGAAGAACGCCAGGGCATTGAATGTTCAACAGCACCATCGCCCAAACCGACCACCCCTAACATGGAATGGAAAAATCACGCAACATAAATCAGGGGCGACTAACTTAATTTGTCATGGTTGAAATATAGGCTGACAGCCGATGATACCAACCAACAGTGGACCTATCCGGTACTGTGCAAAGTGGCTGTACTAAGTCGACCGATAATTCGGTCGAAAGCTATACCAGTCACGGTAAATGATACTACTGTAAATGGGCGTCGACCGGGCTGGTATTGGTGTCGATTGTCCCAGTCGACAACCACTTTTGCATGTGCGGTAACTGAGGGCTAGGTTGAAAACCAGGTTGGGAAACTGGTATTACCCTCGAGATTAATGGATCTTCCTCATTTTTGTTTTATTTTCTCTCGACCACATTTCATTCTCTCTCTCTCTCTCTCTCTCTCTCTCTCTCTCTCTCTTTACCTATTCAACCATAACCCTACCTACCATCCAACCATCCATTTATCCATCATTTTATCTGTCTTTCCATTCCTCCTTCATGTTACCTACCTCCCTAATCTGGCCCAGCGGATACGTATCGTCAAAATGACGTCGTGATGACTTCGGTGCGACGTCATTTCGTAGAACCGGCGTCAATACGACGTCATGTGCCTGCTGGTGTCTATCTGTCTATCAAGGAGCTCCGGTAGCCTAGTAGCTTAAGCAGTGGCCCGCTGATCTAGCGGTCCCGAGTTCGAGCCCCGCTGTTGGCGGGAATCTTTTCAATCGTAAACGGAGTTCCATGGACATAGCCTTTCATTATCATCCACCCATTGTCCTGATATGACTAAAATACTGTTAGAAAGGACGTAAAATCGCAATTCATCCATCCATCCAGCCACCCATCCATCCATCTACATGTATTTATTTATATATCTACCTATTGATCGATCGATCGATCGATCGGCCTAGCCATCCATCTATAGCCCCAGTCACACATTCACGGATCAGGCTACGGTTCACCACGATTCACCACGGTTTGACCTAGACGGCAAAACCGGGGTGAACCGTAGAAAATCCAGCATCTCTACGGTTTGCCAGGGTTCCATTAGGGTTTTTCACGATGTTTGTACGGTGTCTGTACGGATCATCTACGAATTCACGACGGTGCAAGGCGGCAGCACTACGGACAACAAGGGTATTCCACGGTCGCATTACGGACGTTTACGATGCTACTACGGTTCGAAACGGTGCTAGTACGAATCAAGCCGGTAGCGCCACGGGCCCCTACGATTGTCTACGGTTAAAGGTGGCCATGATAATGATTTTTGTTGTTGATGTTTAATTCATTTGTAGACAAGAAAAGTATTTTGCGACATTATATAATACTAAATTTTTCGTAAAATGTGCAGCAAAAGTTTTGAAATTCGGTTAACAAATAAAAATTTTATACTTAAAATTAATTTTGAGTAGACATTTTGCATTGACAAGTAAAGTAATCCAAGATCATAAACTCTCGCATCTGGGAACTTTTTTCACTTGAATAAAATGTGAGTTTTTGTAGTGACAAAACTACCACGGTCGTCTACGAATACCGACGGAAAGCCAGGGATAATCACGGATACACCTACGGTAGCGCTACGAATGAGCACGATGCTGTTACGGTTGCGCTACGGTTTAGGCAACGCTCACAAGCCACTACGGTTCACCACGGAAGTTTTAAACAGTTTAAAACTTCCGTAGCGACTCCCGGATCACCACGGTTCTTCAGGGATCATTACGGAACACGACGGATGCGACTACGGTGTTTCTACGGATCACGACGGTGTGCTACGGTCTGTGAAACCGTGGTGAACCGTGGCCTGAATCGTGAATGTGTGACTGGGGCTTATCTGTACAGAAGTGCAGGCTTATTATCGTCTTCGCTGTTCGCACGAGCTTTAAAACGTTTTCTCATAACATGTGCCAAGTATCAAGCTGTAGGCAAACCTGTCTTATGAATTGGTTCACTCCCAGCGGGCACATGGCGTCAAAATTACGTCATAATGACGTCGATGCGACGTCACCACGTCGCATCGACGTCAGTATGACGTCATTTTAACGTCATGTGCCTGCTGGGCTGTCATGCTTTTTATGACTTCCTGTTTTATTCTCGGCAAAACGTTGCCCTTTCAAACTGAAACAATGCTTAGAGGAAAAAATTCGAACCGCCAGAGGTAGCTTTTTCCCCTTATGGTTTGACCCTTAAGTAAAAAGCGAGGCAAAAGATACAAATGGCAGACTTGCTTCCCCTGCAAGTGTACCCGTGCATGCAGGCAGTCAGGTCAGAGTCTTTGCTGTTCGTACATTATGCTCGGATCTTCAGGAATCTTACAAGCACAAAGTGAAGTGTGTTTTTTTTGTTGTTGTTGGTGGTGATGTTATTGCTTTTGTTACCATTAGGCCGGTCTGGGTCTTCTGTCTTTATTTAATCAGACTATTCGTACTGTATGAAAATGGAGCCTCAGTATGTTAAGCGCTGGCCTGCTGATCTAGCGGTCTGGGGTTCTAGCCCCATCGGATGCGGAGATCATTTCAATCATAGACTGGCTCCATTGCTTTCATTATCACCCACCCATCGTCCTGATATGACTGAAAACTGTTAAAAAGGACGTTAATTCGCATACTGTCTGAACATATTGGTGTCCTATAAATAATGCATAAAGTTACAGACAGACAGACGGTCTGCCAGACAGAGACAGGCAGCCGGCCTCTCAGGGTAGGTAGGGTAGGATAGGATAGGGTAGGTAGGAAAGTAGGTAGGTGAACGGAGAGACAGACATACAGACAGTCAGAGGGTAGGGACGTAGGCTGGTAAGAATGGTAGGTAGGTAGGTGACTAGATGGATGGATGGATGGATCTTTTAGATGAACTGAGCGCTGATTCAAATTAGATGACTTAATTTTGTACTATTTACGTGGCTGAACAATAAAATACCAAAACAACATGTTTATCTGTATTGCGAGAAGGACGTGTTTACTTTCGATTTCGATCGTGTGTCTATCACGTGTACGATGAGCAGACACTGGATTCTAATGTCGGCAAAAGCGTAGCTACCAGTACGCAAATACGCAGGTGCGTATTAAAAGTTTGTCAAACTGACAAAATTCCAACACGCTCAGTGTGATTTCCGCTAGTGCGCCCTTGCTCGGTACAAAAACATGTATTTATGTATTTTGCCCTTGTTAAGACATGCACATAAGTGCAGTCTGATCACGATACTCGCTGTTCCTTATATATTGAACAGAGCTGTATGCATTTAGGATTTTGGCTGGATAATCTACATGGCCGGTTTGAGATGTAAGTGTTGGAAGCCTTCTCTGAAGGAAACGAGCGGGCAAGTGTCGAATCAACGTGGATGCAATGTCGACATTACTACAACTTTTGAACCGTTGTATAAACTCTGCCAACAAGGTTAAGGTACATGTAAAATGTTAGGAAACTGAAACTCACGCAAAAACCAAACAACGTCGCATAAATGTCGAGGCAGATTTAGCGACTTCATTTCAAAACGAGTGCAGACATAGAGGATCTTACATGAGTGCTCATGTATTATTGAATTTATTAAACGAGTTGGGGAAAAGATAAGATGCGAGGCTCTGCCGAGCATCTTATCGTTTTCACCAACGAGTTTAATAAGTTCAATAAAACAGGAGCACGAATGCAAGATTCTATTTATCATATGACACTAAAATCGCATTTTATTAGCAAATTTTGCACTAAAACGTCACGATTTCGCCATTAGAAAACGCGACGTTTTATGGACGCCAACGCTTAACGTTACGACGTAATTTGCATATTTAATCCACTAGTGGATTATCGTTTTTAATGCATGGCTTTATTACTCTCGGATGCGACGTCATATGATAATGTCTGGTATGCATTGCTAGAAAGAATGTCCTTGCAACGTCATCAGCGCAACGTCCATTCGCCATTTCAGTGTTTTGTCACTCTCAAGAATATACTAAGTATACGTTAACAAAGGGTGCGTTTGGGGCTCTGCCAATGTCAGCATAGGCATGTCAATGCCGTTCAGAGGTTCAACATTGGCACCACTGGCTCTACCGTTGGTACCAAAGGTACCAATATTGCCGACCATTGGCTGCCAGTACTGCAGACAACAAAGGGCGTGGGTAACATTACAAACGCCGGAAAATTGCGTCATTCAATATGGCGATTTAGTGAATCCATCATAAACGCTCGAGTTGTGACAGGAGAATAATTGTTCCCGACACTGATGACACCAAATTAGAAAAACTAAAATTTTCTAATTACAGAAAAAAATGGCTCTGCAATAGTGTCAATGGCGCCATTGGCTCTACCAATAGTTGGCTGCCAAAGGTCACCTGTTCAGGGTTTTACGGTTACCAACGGCACCATTGGCAAATCGCCAACGACACCACTGGCAGAACCCTGAATGTACCCAAAGTTCATCACTTAGCTTAACCAAGGATCAGGCAACTTTAAAACAGCGTCTTGCTGGCGTATCAACTTTGATAAGCTTCAAACGTTTAGTATAGCAAATTATTTGCAGCGTGCACAGAACCTTTCAAATGCTATATTGCCATGGCGTTTTCAGCTGTTGGGAACGAGCCGTAATGCCGAATCAATTACGTGGACTAAATGTACATGCCCTGGCCAGACTGCACAGGTATACATGTACACCGGGAAAGGCTGGGGTAGTACATTTGTTTTTGTTAGCCCATTAAATTGTGGGTAATCTAAGCCCGCCCCAGCTCCCCCCCCCCCCATCCCAAGTCTCCCCAATCCCCCTTTTCTTTGAAAGTCTGTTACATGTATTTGGATGACTCCATTTCTATGTTTTAGGGGTTTCTGGTGCATGTTTCCACTTTTATTGTATTTTGTATAAATATTCCGTTCATCCTGACCAGATGCCGCATTATTCGGCATCTGAACTGGGTCTACACTGTTCGCATATGTCGCCAAAACGGGTTACCAGTCTAAAAAGAGTTAATTACTCTACATATTATGACAACTTGTAATTGTCCAAAATTTTGAGTGATATTTAATTTACTGGCAGGCCCTGATCGAATCATAGATGTTCGTCTGTAAAATCAGCGTGCCACTGCGTCGACGTTTAACAGCATCTGCTGTACATATGCGACCAATGACGACTCAGACCTATCTGCGCGTCTGTGCAGTCAGCCTGATACGACTTCGTTTTTGTTTCCAACAGATATCACAGACACATATACATACGTTGTATTTATACACATAAGCATGCTGCATGCAAATGCTGTTTCAGTTTTAGCATAATGTTCATACAATGTGCAAGAATCCCGTTTGTAGTTTAAGCTTTCCTCCTCCAGCAAGATTCGAACACGGACTGCTAGCTTATCAGGACAGCCCTTATCTGACTGAGCTACCGGGGCTCCCAACAGACTGGTACTGAAAACCTGTATATTCATTCAGTAGTACAAAATAGCCGAGTCAAATTGTGTGCCATACACTGGTAAAGCAACCCTTAACGTCAGATAAGCGCGCACTTCCAATGGCAAATGCTGACATCACGTGTAGTTTTCCATCATGACGGAGACGTTTACACGGCTAGATCCCGCTTTGCGCTATTCTGTCCTACATTATGGGCTGACGATTTAGTTTGAGTGGCGCTATCACAAGCTGTCTTCAACCGATCAAAATGGAAGAAAAAAAAAAATTCCCTGGCGGGGCATTGTCGTTGAACAAATAGCTAATTCAGTATCAGCAAAATGAAAATATAAATAACACCACGTTTATTTATATTTAAAGAGTTTTGCTTTCCAGACGAGAAAGAACGACATGCATCGTCTTTTTGCCTAGATGTCCTAATGTAGCTAAAAGGTTGTCAGCGTCAAATCGACGTTATTGCATAAAAAGCAGTGCCGAGAGGTATTAACAGCCGTGCATCAACAGGCGAAAAGCCGTGTTTCAACAATGGTTTTCTCGCGCTGTTGAAACACGATGACAGAACTTTCGTTATGCTTGTGCCGGGCCACTAAAAACCGCCATGCACTCTTGCCTCTCCCTTTTCGGTTAATTTACAATAATTGGTCGCGTGCTACCTAAGTTTTCTTATGACGTCATCATGTACTCTTATTACGTCATAAAGTACCGACACGGATTTCAAAGCCATGTTGTTTTCATTCTTACGATGCCAAATGGAGAGTAAATAAGTGTTAAAGAAAACATGCATCCTAAGCTTTCAGTAATCAAGAACTGCAGGATGGTATACGAATGGATCAGGCTTGTTCTGCGTGGAAATTATTGCTCAAGGTATCTGCTTTTTGTTGATTAATTTACCATCTATTTTGCATCAACTACAACGACCATCGTGGATACTTTTCCGAAATGAGGTTGAATAGGATGATGGCAGCCATTTTGAATAGAATGAATGCTCTCGGGCCCGGAAGACGAATATTAGTAAACAGATGCACCAGCGCGTTGGTTGTTAAACGGTGACAAAATAGAGTGCCAAGTTTTTTCTCAAATTTCAACGAATAATTCGTTGATTTATGCAATAACAGCGATCAAACATTTGTTTTCAATGCATTAACATTTGCCAGGTCCCTCGGGAGATGTTGAAAATCTCGGCCTTCGGCCTCGGTTTCCAACATCTCCCTCGGGACCTGGCAAACGTTAATTCATGAAAAACCATGTTTGATCCCTATATTGATGCAACGTCAAGATGTAAATATGATGTTGCAACGACGTAGATACGGTTTTAATTCAATCCTGCAAATGGCGTCGTGTAAAATTTTACCTTACGGTGCGTGCCTTTAAGAAAGACTCAGATCAGCTTGCGCACCGGCGCAGACTGATCAGTCTTCCTGGTTTGATGCATATGTAAAGACTAAATTGAATTGAGTCTTTGCTCGTCGCTAATGTCCTAAACTCCCTGTTCGTGCGACGCAATTCGGCACCACAATCGATGCGATGTATACGTTTGAAATGCCCCCTTACCTAGAACGTCCGATCTCAAATGTAGAATGTCAGCCTGGGTAAACTTTTAATGTCCAGTAGAGACAAGTCTTTCCTTCAACAGTTGATCCCCTTATCTCATGCTAACACACCATCTACTTAAGACTGCATAACAGCAACCTGCTAACAAAATACACTATCTACAGAAGGTTTTTATACTGCAACTTGCTGCTACAACAACCTGCTGTAATACACAACCATGTATTGACAGGACTAGATGCTGCATGATAAAATGACAAGGACACCAAGTAAACAGACAATTCAAGAGCTGTTTATTGCGTAAAAAAAACCCAAACAATCACTTAAGGTGATGAATGCCCCCGCCATATGCCTCACTAGATGAGTAATGTTTTAGACATATTTGTGTGAAGTTATATCAGAATAGGTCCATAAATAAAGGTGCTAAAGGGATGGCAATTTTTTTTTCTAGAAATAGCAACTGTCATCTTGACCTTGCCTCTTAAATGCTGGATTGCGAATTTGTCCGAGATCTTGTCACACTTAACATCTGTGTGAAGTTATATCAATATCTGTCAATAAATAAAGATGCTAGAGGGATGAAAAGTTTTTTCTTAAAATAGCAACTGTGGCCTTGACCTTAAATCTACATCGCTGAAACACGAACTTGTCCAAGATATTATCGTTATTAATATTTGTCTGAAGTTATATTAAAATCAGATTACAAATAAAGGCGCTAAAACCATGACAAAGTTTTTTCCGAAAATAGCGACTGTGACCTTGACCCTGCAGTTCTGAAATGCGAACTTGTCCAAGATATTGTCTTACTTAACATTGGAAATTGTTCAAGATATTGTCGTACTTAACATTTGTGTTAAGTTATATCAAATTCGGTCCGTAAATAAATGGGCCAGAGCGATGACAACGTTTTTTTTCAAAAACAACAACAGTGACCTTGACCTTGACCTTGACCTTACCAACCTGAAACGTTAACTCCTTTAAGGTATTATCATATCCGGTATAGCTGAAATGTTATATCAAAAATCAGTTAATAAATGAGGTCGCTATATGGATAACAAAAGGTGAGCTTGTACACAAGGCATGGAAATATGATCAAAATATTTATGTGATTTAAGAGGACATAATCCTGTAATAATGACTTGATCAAAGTTCTGTTTCCTTAATGCACATGTTCAATGCATGTCTGAACTGTGTTGCAAGTTTCAAATCCCTGCATCAAATACTGTAGGAGGAGTTGCGGAGACACGAATTGCTACAAGCAATGAAATATGGTCAAAATATGTATGTCATTTAAGGGGACATAATTCTGCAACAATGATCTGGATCAAAGTTCCATTTCCATTATGCACAAGTTCAATGCATGTCTGAACAGTGTTGCAAGTTTCAAATCCCTGCATCAAATACTGTTGGAGGAGTGGCCGAGACACGAACAGTACTACAAAATGTGACGGACGTACAGACGTACATACATATGAAAAACAGCAAAACTATATGCCCCTCCCCACTTCGTGGCGGGGGCATAAAAACAGAAGAATAAAAACTGCCCTCAGAAAGTAATATTACTATTACCTTAAATGTGACTTCTGGTTCATAGAGATCTGCTCTGTGCCCAAGCCATGTTAGAGTACTATCAACAAAGTGCAACAAAGCAATAAATGCTATGAGATTTGCACCTATGTTTGCTACCAAGCTTATTGCTATTGAAGCTCCATTTGAAGCTGCTTCGATGAAATTCTTCTCTTCACTGAAATGAAATGGACAAAACGAAGAAGTTTTAGTCTGACCGCAGTATATATTATGTCCATTCACAAACTTCGTTTTTTTCTAATTTCGGCTCTGAGCCTAATGGTCAGAATCTCATAATCGAAGTACCCAGAACAAGATTTAAGGCGTCGTTTACTTGACATTTTGGTGCCGTAATCAGGATAGACGTTATCTGTTATCTTGTTTCATGTAGTTTTGGTGCCTCGACCTAGATTGAACTAAACAAGGCATGATGGATTAATCTTTTTATCAATAAATGGAAAACCTACCCTTTAGCCATTTTTTAAACTGTATCGCCAGAAGCTTTTGATTTCTTATTTTCTGGGTAGAATAATTTCGACATTGCCAAAGCTGCCGGTGCACTCATCACAGACGCTGATAATAGATGATAAGCTGGCACCTATTAAAACAAGACAACTGAAGTAAGATGAATTATACAAGATACAAAACATAAGAGCTGCTTTTTTTACTCGAGCAGCTCATTTTTTCCAGCAAGCCATTGAAGGACAAAAGAAACAGACGACAGAATTCTAAAAAGCCATGCCAGATTGAGTATTCAATGACTAGATTGCAAATAGTGAAGGTTCAGATGAGGCGGCTATTTATGAGCCACCTCATCTGGATCTTTGAGGTTTGCAAATTATTGTTTTCGGTTTTGGCTGTTAATATTATAGCTGTCACATTTTTCAACAACTCCAAACCTAGTTTAAAATAATGCCTTAAGTGTGCGTTTCTAATATAAATTTAAAATGGGCTAGCTATAAATGATTATCATATAGTCTTTTAATATGCTCATTTCATTGGTTTAGAGGCTGATTATGTGCGGTAAACATTACTTCATGTCGCATAGTTGAAAACGCAACGTCTAAATGGCGAAAGGTTTGTGAAGCAACTTCAACTGAAATTTGACATCAAGTTAACTAAAATGGCAGCCCGTTCAAACTAAACTTTTTGTACAATAAAACAATTGTTGAGTTTTGTTTCGGTGAACATAAAGTGATATTGAACGGAAAATTCACATTGACCTCTAATTGCCTCTGTCAATATGAACTTTACTGGTCAATAAAACTTCATGCCCATCTCAACCAAAGTCAATAATTGTATAATATCACGGAGACATTGGATATTTAGAACAAATGTACTTATCTGAGAAACACGTACACGTACCAAAATATATCAGAAGGAAATATATATCATTTTCAACCTACGTTCATTAGAATATATGCGGCCATCACCGATCCGGCGATCGTAGCGAATCCTCCGGTGCAAACGGCATGTAGCTCGGATTTCGTCATATCTTTAAGGAATGGTCGAATCATCAAAGGCGCTTCGCTCTGAAAGCAAAAAAGAGTAGGAGTTTCACTAACAATCATGCAACTTGTAAAAGTAGCTTATAAGCCCGCAAACAAAGCTATTACCTTTGTGTCAAACTAACTTGTTCTATTACGTCAGCTTAAAGTACATCAATCCTATTGGTAGTCACATAACATTATTGATCCATAAGACCCGCCTCCCTTTCACCCGATCTTCAAAGGTGTAGCGAGTGCATGATGTAGTAGGGTAGACGTGTGCCCCAAAATTTAACACAATGCGACCTTTTTATTTGACATAAGATGTTAATGATATAGTCATTGGCAAGCTTAAAAAGAGAAAAAAGAAAAAAGAAACAGTGTTTAACCGGCCCTTTTAAGAGCCGATTGTTAAGCCAAAACCGGAGCTGACGTCTCGAAAGCAGAACTGTGTTGCCTTGTGCGCCGAGCGAGACTCGAACCCACAGCAGTCAGAGAGATAATGTTTAATAGCCAGCGCTTTTCCCACCAGGGCACGTGAGCAACGAACAGAATAAATTATTTTTTATTTGTGGATTTTTTTTTTACTTTTTAGTGTCCCATGTAAGTGTTATATTTGTGCATGCCGATTTTTTCTTTCGCGATTTTAACAAATACAAATGCCTTTGCAAAATAATGACGTTGCCTGGATATTGTTTCAATGTTGTCTTCTCGCTCGGGCTTTTATACTTTGTGATATAGAAACTTTTGGTTTTGCTAAGAGATGTTAAGTAACCTTCGAATAAAGCATTTCATCTCAAATCCTTGCGTTCTTTTCTCAAACTCTCTGTTAAGGTCCACGCAGAAAAATAACAATACGGTGGAGTGCATCAGCAAGAAGTGTCTTTCACTACTGATTGAGCAACAAAAACAAAAGAAAAACCAAAAAAAGAAACGGGCATACAGTTTGAATTTTTGATCAAATGGATTTTGCGAACAGGTAACACTTTTATCAGCCTGCGCATCCTTTTATATTAATTGGTTCGTATGAATGACGTCCGCAACTTTCTACGCCACCTGGAGTAATGTGTGAATTCTGTTGGATATTTGCGGCCAGCATAGAAAATATAAGGGTGCTGCTCGAAAATGTAAAAATGACCGCACTGTTTTTACTTCCTATTTCAATAAAAATTGTATCAGTGAAATGCTGAATAATTGTAGTTTTCGGAATGAACACGGAAAATTATCATTTTATGAAAAAAAGAGACATAAGCGGGTAAAAACTTTGATCAACGCAGTAAAAAAGTCATGATTTACTATATATTCTATACATTTTGAGGGTAGTCAACTTAAACTAAAAAATGACCGCGGTATTTCTTACGCGATCTTTTAAAAAATTATATCAGGCTGTTTGCAATTTAATGCAGTTTTCGAAATGAACACGGAGAAATGGATTTGAATATAAAGAAAAATAAAATAAGAAGGAAAAGATGACTTTCCCATATCTCGTAGTGTATTTCATTACCTGCTCGATTCGCGAATATCGATTATCGATTTTTAAACAGAGGCGTGGAGAGTTATCCATGATTTACAAGCCCTGGAGAAATTAAAATTCAAAAGGGATATAAGAATAAGCGGGCCGATTACACATAAGGTAATTTCACGCAGTGCGGTATATTAAAGTGAATGAATACATTTTCAGGGGAAGCAACTCTACCATTGTCATTTTTGACTCATCTTTCAAGAGGGGTCAATTATAGTAAATGTGACTATGGTATACATTTTGTATTTGGTAAAATTTTCATTCACAGAAATCATTTCTCCGACTTTGAAAAGACGCGATCTCAGTGCTAGAGGATAAACAATGATTCGTTCCTTGGCTTCCTGGGAAACAACTTTGAAAAATAAATAAGATATTCGCACACGCAGCAGAACGAGGGAAAAGTACGTTATGAGCTGTTATGTTTAATAGTCCGACTACTTTGAGAATTTATACGCGCGGCAGAATCAGTTTCGTTTTACATATAAATGATGTGATTTTGTCACGCGGAGTTCGGATTTATAAACAAACTTCTCACATCTTATTTTTCCTTCATTTCGATGCATTTTTTAAAGTCATTGATCCGCGCAGCAAAATCATATTTTCTATATTTCATGAATGAACTGTTTAGGAGGATGCAGCTGTGACGTATATATTTTAGCTGTCAAACCAAAAGTTTTACAAATTTGCATACTTGATACAATTGATTCAGTGGACGTCAATCACCTCTGAGACTGCCCATTTGCAGCGTCCGCTAATCAAAACATGCCACTTATTATTGTCGCGTGCGGGTTTAGTGATACAATTAAAGTTAAAACTTGACAGCTCTTACATCAGAAAGTTTATGCTTACTTGGTCGCGGGCTTAGTAAATAAACAGAAATAAACAAAAAATTGAGAGAATCCGTAGAGCATAAAAACCAGCAAGTTGAATGTTTTAGATCCAAGATGGCAAATAAGGGATATCGGTTAATACATGTACAAGCAAACACCGATAAATAACGTGTGTGGTAAACAGCTAGTCTCCTTACCTGTCCAATAAAGATATTTCCTGCAGCGTTGAGAGACTCCGTTGGTGAGGTGCCGAGACACCAGGCCAGGAACCGGGCGATATATCTGATGATAAACTGCATCACACCCCAGTAATACAGCACTGATACTGCACTGCTGAAGAATATTATCACTGTCAGAACCTGGAAACACAAAATCATCATACTGTAAACTGGATAATAGTCGCAAAAGTTTAATTTTCATGTAACTAGTGTAGCAAAAATAAAACTATCATGAAATGATTATGGACATTACCAATAAAAAGAACCATTATGAAAACCGGTAATCTTCCGAGGCAGGAACCACCCTGAAACAACATTGAATCAATGTTGAATCTACGTCACATACAACTTTGACCATTCAACGTCATACAACTCGTTGGAACAACATGTAATTAGTGTCGCTTCAATGTCGCGCACAGCAATAAATTTAACGCTCTACAAACAGCTTTGAATCAACACTGAACCAATCCTGATTCAGTATTGCCACTATGCTGTGTACCCACTGGGCAATTATGTAATATTACATGCAACTGTTTCATTAACTTTAATTTGTGGAAATTGACAATCTCAAACAACAACAACAACAAAAAATGCCAGCATTCTCGCAAGAGGTAAACGAGAGCTCGTTGTGACCTTGCAATTAGCGAATGTCACTCAGCTCAGCATGGAATGCATTCAAGCATCATGTTATGGTAGTAAAGTCGGTATTCAATAGTATGTATTACTGGTATCATGGGTATCATGCTTGTACGATACTTTATTTACCTTGTATGTTTTCCTTTTCTTTTTGCATTTTGTGTTCTTGTCTTTTGTCTATGTAATTGCATATATGAGCCGCGACGCGAGAAAACCAACAATGTGGTTGTGCGCTCAGCGCAGGCTCAGATCAGCCTGGGCATCCGCCCAGTCTGATGAGACTCTACGTTAAGCGCTTACTATCTATCTATCTATCTATCCAACATTACAAGATGCGGAAACAAGTACAAATAAGTAGCAACATCAAATGAAGTTTGCCGCACACGGGACAATGATAATTCGGGCGTATTTTGACTGTTTTCTCAATATGTATGTTGTAGCGCTTCACAGAGACGCTATGATACAGTTTTTTTTTCTAATAATTTATTTGGACTTAAATACCATATCCAAATACAATCGTTAAGTATAATCTTTGTCTATTATCTTTGAGGGACAACACAGTAGCTTCACATTAAGCAAAATATGTGTTTACAGATCCTTACCTTAAATGCAAAGAAATGGTGCTCGTACTGGTCCCCGAACAAGAACGAGGAACCAGCATCAGTGTGTGCAAGAAACTCGCGAACTCTGGCTCCTAACCACTCGAATGCCCTGTAGCCAAACTCTGACCGCAGTATGATCAGGGCAAAATAGAACTGTAAGATTAAACCCCAGAAAACTGGACGCCATTTCACCTGCAATTAATAAAGGCTTAATCAATTATAAAAAATCAACTTTTGCAACTTTTTCAGTTGCAAAAATATTGGTCTAATCACCCCAACCTTTTTGCTTCCACAGTATCTTTCTTGAAGATTCCGCAGTATCTTTCTTGGAGATTAATATATCTTCCAAAACTTATAACAGAATAAAAATGTTAAACAAATAATGAAAAAAAGAGCAATAAATGAATACCTAGTGCAAGTGAGTACGGCTCTTCGTGCTGTCAACAAATATGAGAATTTAACAGGATGTCCAAGTAGACTTGAATCATTCACCGAATACGAAGCTGCAATTCTATGCCTCCTACAGAAGATATTATTCATTATTATGCGTGTGCGTACAGACCAATACAGGGATAAAACATGTTTTTTATGCATTAACGTTTGAAAGGTCCCGAGGGAGATGTTGAAAACCAAGGCCAAAGGCCGAGGTTTTCAACATCTCCCGAGGAACCTTGCGAATGTTAATGCATTGGAAAAAATTGTTTGATCGCTATTATTGCATAAATTCAACTACTATGCTCTAAAAATAACAAAAACGAAAATGTTTAGGTAACATTTTTCGGCCTCATCGCCATAACCTTACAAAATTCCTACACACACTTTGCATGTCTATAAAATCCTATATAGAACATATAGAACAATACTTTGCACATACAATATGTAATATAACATTTCTTTGCATAAGAACACTTGTTAGCGCATGAAATATGTACACAGAACACTAAATATGCATATAGAACAAGCACATGAAATATGTACATATAACATTTCTTTGTATACAGAATCTGCACACAAAACAATTGTTTGCACATCAAATATGTACACAGAACGCTTTATGCATATAGAACAATAATTTGCACATGAAATATGTACATAAAACATTTCTTTGTATACAGAATCTGCACACAAAACAATTGTTTGTATATCAAATATGTACACAGAACGCTTTATGCATATGGAACAATAATTTGCACATAAAATATGTTCATATAACATTTCATTGTATACAGAATCTGCACACAGAACAAATGTTTGCACATCAAATATGTACACAGAACGCTGTATGCATATAGAACAATAATTTGCACATAAAATATGTACATATAACATTTCTTTGTATACAGAATCTGCACACAGAACAACTGTTTGCACATCAAATATGTACACAGAACGCTTTATGAAAATAGAACAATAATTTGCACATAAAATATGTACGTGTAACATTCCTTTGTATACAGAATCTGCACACAGAACAATTGTTTGCACATCAAATATGTACACAGAACGCTTTATGCATATAGAACAATAATTTGCACATAAAATATGTACATGTAACATTCCTTTGTATACAGAATCTGCACACAGAACAATTGTTTGCACATAAAATATGTACACGGAACGCTTTATGCATATAGAACAATAATTTGCACATAAATATGTACATATAACATTTCTTTGTATACAGAATCTGCACACAAAACAATTGTTTCACATCAAATATGTACAAAGAAAGCTTTATGTATATAGAACAATAATTTGCACATAAAAAATGTACATATAACATTTCTTTGTATACAGAATCTGCACACAGAACAATTGTTTGCACATCAAATATGTACATAAAACGTATGTTTGCATATTATATCTGCATACAGAACAATGATTTACTTACAAATTTGTACATATAGCATTTCTTTGCATACGGAATCATGCAAACAGAAAATCTGTACCAAGAAAATTTCTTTGCATAGATTATTAGAGAATGTGCATACGGAGCATCTTTTCACATAGAACAGTTTATAATCAACGATTCAGAGATAAAGTATTTGATATCCGCTTTAAATTAGCTAATAGATACCTTTGCAGGATTATGAGAGAAGATATAGAATAGCAGGACAAACACTGCCATTCCTGCTGCAGAGACCAGGTTTCTTGGAGTCTCAATAGCAACATCCACAATCACGTAGATTACGGCTATCAGGACAGCTGCTATAGCCAGGAACCAGTAAATACTGAAATATGGAAAGCTACAACTGAAACCACAAAAAGACATCACTTGCTTATGCGAATAAGCTGCGTCACCTAAAACGGTTGCTTGAAGTACAGAAGGTGAACAGAAGTGCTTGTTATATCATGGCGTTGCTATTTACTTCAGTGCGTTTCCAGTATTCACGAAACATTGATTATCTGATTGCATAAAAGAGGGCCCAGTTGTTCAAAGCATCGTTAGCCTAACGAGCTCATTTAGAGGTCAACTTGTTAAGTGTTTTACAACTTTATAGCCAAATACACTGATATTTTTTGTTGAAAAAAATTTAAACTGAAAAGATTTTAAAACCCTGACACATTTTTTCAACAAAAGAATGGCATATTTCAGATATTTACGTTTGAAATTGTAACGTCTCGTTAGCTAACGATGTCGTTAGTTTTGAACAACCGGGCCCAGACTGCTAAGTGGTGTAAAAATAAAAGTTACGTGTGCGTGTGGTCTCTGCTTACATGGATGGATGGATAAATTACGATTCAAGTTACGTCACTTTCAAAAGTATTTTAAATATATCAGGACGATGGGAGGCTGATACTGAAAGGTTGTGTGCAATAGAACCTCGTTTGCAGTTGAATGGAAATAAAACCCGGGATTGCTAGATCAGCAGGAACTGCCGGGGCTCCCTGGTTACATAGGTACAACTTTAATAGTAGCGTAAAATTTGTTTTTCATTGATGTTGTTTCCACTGGTGACATAATCAAAACTTATATGGCTAAGAAATGTTTTGAATTTATCGGCTACGACAATTTTTGTCTAACCACTGTAAAAATCAGCTAAACCATTTTGTGTCCGTTCGTAAATGGTATGTGGGAAAACGGGTCCGTGTGTGCGTGACTTAAAATGTTCCTTCGCTGTTCGCATATGCCATAAGCATCCTCCCACTGACGTCATGATTCGAATTACACCGCAAGAAGAGAAAACGCTGAGTTAAATAAATAGTGTTGCTCTTTTTAAAGGGGGACACCAATTTTGGCTGACTTATCTATTCCCCTTCCACTTTATTTGTGAATCCTTCTTCATTTAAAGGACACCATAAAAGGGCAGAATATGCTCCCTCCTGACAGAAAGTTATTTCCTGTAAGAGCCCCCTATTATTTTACTTGAAACTGAAAAACTTTTCCCAGATACCCAAACATGAGGTGTCTCGTATCGTGCAAGATCTACACTGGGCAAGATAAGTTTTATAGAGCGAAGGTTGACCACCTGACTCGCTAACGCTTGTGGATTATCTGTCTCTACAGGCGGCAACCATGACTACTCTTACGCTGAGCCTCACTGAAACATATTTCATGCAGTGATGCTTCAAACATTTCTGTAAAAACTAAACTATAACCTAAGCAATAACGAAAAAAATCCTATCTTTGTCACGTATCTAAAATAGAAATAACCTTCTGATTTTAGATACTAAACAAAATATACTACTTTGATTTTTTGATATCACAATTTCAATTTTATCACAAAATCACGCCCATATTTAGACATCGTAAAATCGATTAAGTGATATCTTAAAATAGAATCAGAGACGTCACAAATTAGGGTATTTATTGTAAAACGACGCATCGTAACTTTATTCCTTACCCATTTTTTAATCTTATCATTCTAATATCTTCTTCTTTATCATCAAATATTCTGGGGCTGAATTCTTTATCTCCAAGTACACAGCTGATTATCAACCGCGCGACAATAAACACCGTTGCTAGGATGGTTACTATGAGCAGTCTCATGGCGCCCTCATCGTTGACGTCAAAAGTTTTGATCATGCTGTACGTGAAGTAAGCAAAGTAAAGGATAATGACGATGGCCCAAAATGCTGTCCAAACCACTGAAATAAAACAGAAAAGAATAACATTGTAACCCTGTGTTCAAGTGCTCCATTACTTCCGTTTGTAATGGGCTATTCCATTTCCAAACTTGGACAAGTCCATTTACTCTGATGGTGAGGGGGGAAGGGGGTGTGGGGGCTGGAAGTAGGATTATAAAACAACCTTGTCAAAAGCAGAGCTTCTCATCGCTCCTTACTTATTGGCTAAGAATGATTGGTCAAGCTTATCTGTCTTTTCTTTAAGATTTTTTTATGCCAACAACCGATTTCTCCGTCAAACGCAGATTTGGCACTTACATGTATCTGGACTTCACATGAGATTTTCCGTTGTTTAATATCCACTTTTGTCATAACCATTATGGAGCCGCGCCACGAGAAAACTAACAATGTGGTTGTGCGCCCAGTGCAGACTCAGATCAGCCTGGGCATTAGCCCACAGTGATCAGAGTCTTTGCTAAGCGCTTAAAGGGTAGCTAAAGGTCTAAGCTAGCTCCAAGCGGACAGCGAAGACTCTGATCAGCCTGAGCGGATGCCCAGGCTGATCTGAGTCTGCGCTGGGCGCACAACTACTTTATTGGTTTTGTCGTGTCGCGGCTCAGTCATGGTGTCGTTAAATTTTTCTGGATATACAGCACAAGAAAAAATAAAAAAAAAAATAAAGGAAATTCTGACAGTAACACCTGGAAATCTTCATTTATGACCACCAAATAATATGACAGTTATTAAAAATATTTAACAGACATTTTTCACCTTGTTTCTGCGCATGCGTGTACCGCTTAGGTGACGCGTTATTTCTTGATAATTAGCGAGACTTTTCACGCATGGGACAATCGGATTTCAAAACATTGATACTTTCTATGTAAACAATGGAAATCGTTTTTTTATTCATTTCTGTCTGATTTCTTTTTTGCATGCACGTGTAAATGATCTGTTTTGGGGTCTTTTTAACAAGAGGATGCATGCTACAGTTGATGAAAATCCATACGTAGCTCCAGAAAAGACCTGGGGCCGTATTTATAAAATGACTTAAGCGGTTGCTATGTTGTTGCTAAGGCTTAATTTATATGAAGGTGAGTCCCTACAACTATGAAATTTGCTCTGGAGGAACAGCCTTTTTCAGACTGTTCCTCCAGAGCAAATTTCATAGTTGTTGGGAATCTTCTTTATGGAAATTTAGCCTTAGCAACAGCATAGCAACGACTTAAGTGATTTTATAAATATGGCCCCAGAACAGTATAGTCTAGTACACTTCTATTAAAATATTCTAATCTAAATAGAGCTGTAAATCAACAATGAAAATACCCTCTCTTCGCCAAAGTATCGCCACTTATAAGCTAGTGACTTATAATAAAATACCTGTCATGTTTTCTTGATAAGCCTCCCTGATTGATCGCTGTACCTGTGACACCACCCTGTCATAGGCACTGTCTCCCTCGTCCTCATCCTCACTACTCGACCCCTCCTCCTCCTGGTCCTCTTCAGATCTATATCCGTTCTTTTCTCGGGTTTTGTTTGTGTCTGGGGAGTACTGAAATGCGTATTGTATAGTCTCTCAGAAAAAACCCGTTGCATTTAAAAAAAATAGATTTTATATATAATTCTAAGACAGTGCGCCTATAGAAGCAATGGAATCTGCAACAATTCACTGTTTGGGAGCGCTTGGGTCTAAATGCTGACTTCACTGGTACTTACTGATAATTATGTAACGTTTTGATGTTCCTTGACGTCAGACGGTGTAACGTCTCTTTGTCATCACTAGAACGTACAGTTTGTCATCACTAGAACGTACAGTTATCTATGATATAAAATGTTGAATAATAGCGGGATTATGCACGCGCTGACAGGAACGTTGGCAGGTGCTCTATAGTGTCAGAACAATGAGCGCCTAGGGTTTTGAGTTATCATGTATAGGGTTCAACTTTACATGACACGTACGCATGCTTTTAAACACTGCACTGATTTGTGTTTTCTTTCTTAATAATTTTTTTTTTGAATGTGGCTTTTTTGCATGAAATACCATATTATTCCAACTACTTAATGTTTATATTTCAACGCCGTCGAAAATGAAAGTGATTATTTAACGATGTTTTGTGCTCGGGATGAATAAGACCTACAATGTGTTCAATTGTATCAGATAACCTTGAGCAGCATATTTGTCACATAATAACAAAAAACTTTGTAAGTCGGCGAAAATTCTCAACGGCCCTTTGGCAATACTGTATTATCAACTTGCTTAACCCATTGCATTCTGGGTATTTTTGTCGTCTGCTGAAATTGTCGTTTGCATAAAAAATCAAAAGTATTTTGACAATATTGGTCTAACAAACTCTTGTAGAAATGATGTCTAGGCAGCAAACAGTCTGGATCTCAGATCAGGCCCCACGTTTGTGGGGCCTGATCTGGATCCAAGCTGTTTGTCCAGATACCCCTAAAGGAGTATCCCGAATGGAATGGGTTAGAGTATCTATGGATGTATGTATAATTGTGTGTTTGCTCTGACAGTGAATTGTTTATTTATAAGTCACTGGTTTGAGGTCAGTTGTAAAGTAGATCATATTGCGAGCGCGGACCGCGAATGTTATAGCTACTTACAACTAACCGACAAAATGTGACTTTTTCCTCTACTACAGCTGAACTTTTTCGATTTTAAAAGTCAAAAATGCTGAAAAGGTATTCTTTTTCTTGAAATTCTTTCTTCAAAGCCGTTTTATTATCATTATTATTATTATTATTATTATTAAATACAAATCAACATAGCTTAAAACACGCACCTTTCTGTGTCTGAGTTCCTCGCCGTCCGGAACGTACGCTGGATTTGACGCTGCCGTCATGCTTATGTTTGTATCATGCGTCTTCGGCGGCCCAGTGCCCGAGCCGTCAACTTTGTGTATGTTTGTTAATTCCACGTCCATTATCAATTCTCACTGAAACAAACGAATTTCACTATGCCTTCACAAGTAATCCACTGAGATAAGAAGGGTTAAATCAAGCATAATTTTCAATATTTCTCCTTTAAAACATAAGTTGTGACGCCTCATTAGAGCCGTCACACCGAGACGGTTCTAATCAGGGGTCACAATATATGTTTCTAATGAGAAATAAAAAATTTATCTCAGAAATATCCTTCAAGTCCCACTTTATCTGGAGCTCCGTAAGACTTCACAATGGCAAGTTTCGACTGGTACCAACGGCACAGTATCCGAACGCACTGTACCATCTCTTCCGGTTTTCATAGCGTTGAATCGAGAGTACAGAATTCGCTTATAACCAGTAGCCGGAAATTATTATATTTTGAGTTTTTTTCCGGAATCTACTGCGTCATTTATAGTTATTCAGCTTTGAAAATGTAAAGGGGTAAGTTTAATATAATTTTCTCTTCGGTCTTTTACTTTATTGTCCTGTACAATGAAAAACTCCTTGCCGTCGCAGATTTTTTTTTCAGAACAGCTTTATTTAACACGAGATTGTGTCGTGCAAAACTTAGCTATCATTCTTTTATCAAAACTAATAAACTGTAGATTGACAACGCTTTCCGTTTATTCTAAAGATTTTTTATAAAACATGTAAGAAAATGCTCAAAATGGTTTAAGAATTATGCCAAGGACGATTTGAAAACTGTACCAATTACTACCCACCCATACACGACATTGTACAGGGTAATAAAGTAAAAGACAGAAGAGCAAATTATATTAAACTTACCTTTTTACATTTTCGAAGCTGAATAGCTATAAATGACGCAGCAGATTCCGGATAAAATCTCAAAACATAATGATTTCCGACTACTGGTTATAAGCGAACGTTTGTACTCTCGATTCAACGCTACGAAAACCGGAAGAGATTGTACATGTAGTTCGGATACTGTGAACTGGCACAATGTTGCATCTATATATCAATCCGACTTTGTTTCGACGTTGAAATGTTTGTACTCTCTCATTTGCTTCACTTCTCATTATAATTAAAAAGAAATAAAAAAAGAAAATAAATATTTGGTTAGTTGCTTGCTTTGGGTTTAACGGCCCTTTGAGACAGTATTTCAGTCTATATCGGGCCGTCTCCCAGAGAGAGAGAGAGAAAGAAAAGAGAAAGGACAGACAAGAAAAAAAAAAAAAAAAAAACCGCACCTACTGCAAGCACAGAAGGCCCTTGCCCTACTAAATAAATAAATAAGAATAAAAAATGACTCTCTACGACCAACATCTTTCTTTTAAGACTAGACCTCCTTTTCCTCAAAGGTTTTGCAAGAATTATTCAAGTATTTAAAGATTTACTCCCTTTATAATAATAACAAAAATGATTTGATGAAATATTTCATGCAATACCTCCGACATGGTCTAACTATACACTTGAATTAGAGCTTAGATAATAATATTTGATAAAAGTGACTTTAAAAAAATAATAAGATAAATTTTATCATCGGAAGTTAATCTAATCGTGGTGTTGCATAAGCTAATACATGTGACTTATTAAGTAAAATTAGAAGCTAAATGATAAAAAAAACCTTAATAACATCATATAATAACATAAAAAATCTAATGAAAAAAAATGAAAAAGATAAATAAAAGCGGTAAGATTCGAACTCACGACCCGATGATCAGGAGCCTAGAGCTGTAACCACTAGGCTATGAAATTTACTGAAATATAAGGTAAAACTTTGAAAGACATGACAAGATTACTGACTCTGCAAATACCGTTGGTCTCGGGATAGTTTCGTATTGGCAGTGGCAGGAAAATGATACATTTTGGTAGAGGGTTAGAAAAAGCATGGTTGCTCCAATAAATTGAGGTTTTTTAATATTTCTTTAATTTATAAGGTTGTAGGAAGGGTAGTTATTTCAGCTGGAACTGGTTATGAAAATTTGCTGTTAGCTTTACTAGTCAGGATCAGTCAGCACAGGGTATAATCGATTCCGCTAATTTCGTTTCCTGCAGAGACTGTCCGTCATATTTGGCTTCCGCCGAGATTGTCCGCTAACTCTTGCTTCCTGCCGAGACTTCTGTACATGATAAATGGCTTCCTGCAGACACTGTCCGCGTGATTCTGCTTCCTGCCGAGGCTCTCGGCAGGAAGCAGATTCACGCGGACAATCTCGGCAGGAAGCCATTTTTCGAGGACAGTAGTCCCTGCAGGAAGCAAGAGTTAGCGGACAATCTAGGCGGAAGCCAAATATGACGACAGTCTCTGCAGGAAGCGAAAATTGGCGGAATCGATTATACCCTGTGCTGACTGATCCTGACTAGTAAAGCTAACAGCAAATTTTCCTCGAACATTGGCTTCCTGCCGAGACTCTCTGCGTGACTCTGCTTGCTGCCGAGAGCCTTGGCAGGAAGCAGAATCACGCGGACAGTCTCTGCAGGAAGCCATTTATCATGTATTCATACTGAAATACTGAAAAACTTCTATGGTTATGACCCCATTCGGGATTTTTGTTTGACTGTACATCATATTTGGCTTCCGCCGAGACTGTCCGCGAACTCTTGCTTCCTGCAGGGACTACTGTCCTCGAACATTGGCTTTCTGCCGAGACTGTCCGCGTGACTCTGCTTCCTGCCGAGAGCCTCTGTAGGACGTAGAATCACGCGGACAGTCACTGCAGGAAGCCATTTATCATGTACAGAAGTCTCGGCAGGAAGCAAGAGATCGCGGACAGTCTCGGCGGAAGCCAAATATGATGTTCAGTCCATGCAAGAAGCGAAAATTAGCGCAATTCCATTCCCAAACTATCTATCTAGTTATACTGCAACACCCCCTCGCGAGGATTACGTGCAGGATCCTGCTAATATTTGATTGTGTATGGTGAAGTTGCTGATTTTATGAATTTGAGCAGGTTTCAAACCTGTCAAAATGTGTATTTGCATTGGTTTTCCGGCTTTGATTATTTTGTCTTTAGTGTGACATGATTACTAGAAGTGTGTATTGCTGTTTAATAAAAATGTCCGTTTATTATCTTATCCGAAGAAAGCCTCCCCTGAGGCATATGCAATAATGCGCATATATGCACTCTAGTCAGACTGCGCATATGCGGTGCCAATCATCTTTGACGCAGCGACGTCGCGCACGATGTTCGTCGCAAAGCGTTACACTCAAATGACGTCGTGGTTATTAGCAAATATTTACATTCTTGGTGTATTTACTGAAAAGCCCTATAGTAAACCATTGGAACGTGATTTATTTACATTCCAATAATTACATCGAGACACGCGACGTCAATGACGTCAAAATAAACAATAGCTCTCTACAACCTGATTGGACGTCAGCAACGTCATGACGTCATGCATGCCGTTCTGCTGTTAGCACAAAAAATTGCGTATACATGTTTTACTGCTTCAATTTTAGCCCTTATATAAGATTTTTCATTAAAGATTTGATTGAAACGCATGTAAATATAAGCAATGAACGAAGTTTACATGAACCCCTTCGGGGTTCATTCACTTTGCACGTGACCCAATGTAGTTTACACTTCGATAAACCTCAGAAAAATGAAATTCATTCCTTAATTAAGCGCATAAAGACTGCTCATTCGTTCATTCTATCGTCCTTTCAGTAATTACTTCACTCATTCATTCGCTCATTCATTCATATTTATTGACTCTAAGACTGACAGATTGGTATACAGTTGGCACTCGTAATCTCAACACTAATATCTTATAACGAAGAATATAGACTGGACACATTTCTCTTTGTCTTTCCATTTCAATTTCGGATATCTCAAACTACTGGTAGTCAAAGTAAATTTTCTTGAACCAGAAGATTAACGTCAAGATATCAGTATTTTGAGATGATCTTCGACTTTGAGATATTGAGAGGTGATTGTATTTATTGATGTCTCTGAATTGTTGGTTTGATTATGAAAATAAAATAAAGACAATTTTAACGCGCATTTTACTTCATTAGAGCTAAAATCACGTTCCTGGGACATTTTGTGAGAAATCAAAATGATATTCTTCATTTCTAACACAGAAAGTTGCATATTTCTGTGACCTACAATCAATGTGCATTTCCCATAAAATTCGCTGATTCATACTTGTTAATTCAAAATCTGACAAATTCAGTTTTCTTAAAGCAATTCATCTATTAGGACGCCATTTTTACGTCATGGGACAATTACTGAGAAATTGAAACTGGCATCTTAAAGTTTTTATTTCACGAGCAGTCTAAATTAAATATACCTCACCAAAAAGAGTAACTATGGTGCATTTAAGATATTTTTTAATCCTACCCATTCTCATTTTCCTTCCGTGTTTATATGTGTTTGTTCATAACAACGGTGACATTTCTTCTGTCGATGGACATTTTGCATTTACAATTATACTTCATATTTTTTCACCTCAAAAGACGCCCGTATGGAATAAAACAACAGAAATTTTGTTAAACGTACATTATGTAAACGTCTGTTAAAAATTTGATATATTCTCGTGCGTTTTATGCTGTCCATTTATCATTTTATGATCGGAGGTGGCCGAAAAATGTAACGCTGGACATGCGATTTTTGGACCGAAAATCGTATAACTTTGCCGTCACTCTTTAAAACGGTATATTTGAAATAATTAAAATATACACAGTCATATTCTGCAGAGTTTTAGCTTCCATTTGATGTATAACATGAATAGTTTCTGCTGAAAATAAAAGGTTCTTTTGCAAATGACCCTCTGGAAGTGTCCACTGTGCGAACATCGTGCGCGACGTCAGCCTGATTGTATCGGTACGTCGGTACCAAGCTTAACTCGTGCGTTTAATCTATGTATGCATATACATTTTTCATGACGCGCCTGAAATGTTTAATTTTGATTTGTGCATGCGTTTTGGAATATACAAACCGTACATCATAGAACAGACTGTACATATGAGTCGGATCATAGTCTTTGCTAATGGCACATGGTATATGTCTTTATTCGGTAATAAGACGCGGATTTCCCTCCAAAGAAGTAGACAAAATTCTAGTTCCATCTTTTAAAATGGATGTAGGCTTTAGACTGTACGAGATTAACGGTTTTATAGCAAAATTACTATTGAACGCATTGGAGGTTGTTGTGTGGGGTTTTTTAATGGGGGGAGGGAAGCCCCATCTTATAGCCGAATTAATCTGGCAGTCAGGTTCCCAATCCAAGAGCTAATAACGCACATTACAGATCAACCTTCTCATAAATGTTGGAATTGAATCTTCTCTGTTCGCACATGATGAAACTTTTTATTCAGTTATAAGACGGGATTTCATCCAAAGAAGAAGACAAAATTCTAGGTCCATCTTTTAAGATGAATCTTGAGTTGTTTTAGACCGCAGGAGAAATCCCGTCTTACAGCACAATTACTGTAGGTTTCAGATGTTTGGGGTCATTATGTTTGTGCGTGGGGGGGGGGGGGGGATGAACCTCCGTCTTATGGCCAAATTAATATGGTAATCAGCTTGTCAAACCGAGCTAACAACTCTGGTCTCAGATTTTTAAGCCAAACATTGGTTTTGCCGAACTTATATGTCGGACGAAATTAATGCATTTCAGCGGAAAACAAACGTTACCGAGCAGACAATTTGGTAGAAAAAAACGCATTTTTTTTCTGCAGAAAACAGTAAGATTTATGATATTACATATGTCCTGTTCATCTTATCTTATAGTATTATTTATTTGAAAAATCCAGGGAGGACACTTTTTACGAACTTTGCGTTCATCAAGTTATTTATCCCCCCCGCACCCCCCCTCCCCCCAACTCTCCTCCCCTTACAAGAGCAACCGGGTCATATAAGACAGTGAGCACTGGAATATTCCCCTGTAGAACGCCTTTAGCGTCCGCAACTTTCTACGCCACCTGGACGTCCCCAACAATTCTCCTCACCTCGATATAGTCACGCGCGGTACTGAAAATTCAGTTTTTGGATATAGGGTAGTATTAAGTTTGTAAAAAATGACCGCACTAATATTTCTTTGATTTTCCTACAAAATATATCAAAAGATTTGTAAGATAGTGTAGAATACTAGCTATAGGATAACACAACATTTTTGACTTAAGTTCCGTGCTTTAAGAAAAACGTAGAAAACTGGGTAACTTTTTGCTCATTTTCTCTATTTTCCCTATATACTATTAGGAAATGATGGCCATATTAATCAGAGCAAAAATGACCGCATTAAATGTAAACTTAAATTTTGAAAAAAATATCTATGTGCAGCTAAAAAAGTGCACTATATTGACCTAACACAACATTTTTCATTTTTTATTCAGGGAAGACAAAAAAAAGAAAAGAAAAACTGTCAATGTCCTATCTAATTTAATGCTATTTCAAGCTCACGCGATATCGTCGTTTACAGGTAGATTATACGGGGCTGAGGAAAAAAGTTGCCCACACAATCGCGGACCGCGGTTGAAATCGCATTATTGGACAAAAATAATTTATTCATACGTCACAATCACGTGCACGAATAAGAAAAATACCTCTGCATGATCACATGACACACGTGGTCAAAATCGATATTTTACAGGCCGTGAGGAAATAGGTAATTTGCATTTTAATTTGATGATTATTTTTCATTCCACATTTATCGAATAAACATGCATTTTCTCAAAACTTTTACGGCTAATTATGAGACTATTACATATTGTCTAACGAAATTTTGTCAAAATATTTGTTTCTGAAAACATGAAATAAACGAGGGAGACAATCATTAACCTGTCTCCGCTTATTACAAAACAGAGCTAAACCAGAAAATTCGACGTAAAGTTGACACCGGAAAAGTATTACCTATGCCTCTCTTCTGCTAATCGCAGGCGAGACAAAAATTCACACACACACACACACACAAACACACACACACACACACACACACACACACACACACACACACACAAATACAAAGCACCTGGAGATGTACCTGTATGCCTTAAGAATCGTCCACACAATGTCAAATAAACACTTGGTTTGGCGGTCCCGGTAGCAAAACTGTCAAGTGTACTTGAGCCGCGACACGACAAAACAAACAAAGTGGCATGTGCGCTCAGTGAAGACTCAGATCAGCCTGGCCATCCGCCCAATCTGAACAGAGTCTTCGCTGTGAGCTTAAAGGTTATCTAAAGGTCTAAGCTAGCTGCTTGTGGACAGCAAAGACTCTGATCAGACTGGGCATTCGCCGGGTCTGATCAGAGTCTTCGCTGGGTGCACATGCCACTTTGTTGGTTTGTCGTGTTGCGGCTCCTATGAAGTTTCCTAGACAAGAATTACAAGGGCTCTTAGCAACAGCCTAGTGCGTGGCTCTGAAGGTCGTTAGTCATACTACAAAAAACATTAAAAAAAACAGAGTTTATTAAGCAATAAATTATCATTGGGTAGGGATTTCGTGTGTCATTTACTGAAAACTTAATGTGTTGACATTTAAAGCAAACGGATACAGCCCCATAAATTTCTGTCATTTTACAAAGGGAAACAACTTCTGTGGTTTCGTATTGGCATTCCCTGTGAAGCGAAGCCCTTCCAAATAAAGGCTACTCTTAAACGAAAGAATTTTCGTCTAGGGAGAGCAAAAACTCTCCTTTAGCAAATCATCCAATGAAACTGGGTACACTTTCTTCTACCTTCCCTAAAGTTGCTCCCATTGACCTCAAAATAATGGTACACTCTCGAAAGCTCAAGAAACAAAAATATTCGTTTTTGCAAACAGCGTAGATCCAGATGAGCCGCCTCATCTGGAGCTACACTGTTTGTCTTCTATTTTTGGATTTCTTAATACGATATTAGCTTGGAAGAAAGGGTTTTTGAATTTTTGCAGACAAAAATTTTGTTGTCTTCGTTTTTGTTTTTTTAACCCCTTAAGGGTTAAAGCACCCTTGGTGCATATACTCAAGAGACCTTTTGCACACAGCTTAAACATATTTCATTTCGTAAACATGACAAAGTACAACATGTCGTCAATACAAGTTTAAGGATCAGAACGAAAGCAATAATACTTACTTTCGCTGTTTGCACGTGTCATTTTGACACTGTGAACTCCTTATGCCTAAGGTAGTCTATATCACTGTTGTTTACTAAAGCTAAGGGCCCTTTGTTCCTGTCAAGGTATATAACCCCCCAACAAATGTTTGCACCTATTAACTTTCCTGGGCTGAAGATTTCGTGCAGACGGTGACAAATTAATGGAATAAATAGCATTTAATTAAACGCCTTAAGCCTTTCAAAACAATTCAGAAAACACGGAATGAAAAAGTACCAATTACTTTCTCCATTCCAACAAGATTGGTAGTGTAAAAACCTGATTGTATACCTTTAAATGATGAAAAAAATACTGATTAAACTGAGGCTGATAGTGTTGTTTGTTCAGGCACAATAGTCTGTCTAGAAGTCATAAAAGGAAGTGTACAAGTCTACAGTATATGACTGTATGTATTCAGTGGCAAACGACTGGTTTGTTGTTTTGGGTTTAACGGCCCTTTGAGACAGTATTTCAGTCTATTTAAGGCCGTCTCCTGGAGAGAGGGAGAAAGAAAGGAGAAATGATAGACCAAACACCCCATCCGCACCTACCGCAAACACAGTAGGTCCTTGTCCTACTTTTATCCAAATAAGTATAGGACGCCCCGGCACTGGAAGTTATAGCCAGCACAATCGCCGGACAACCACGCCCTTAGTGACTAAAGAATGTGTACACATTCTGAATGTCCATGTTTTCCTTGTTGTTTTTGCTACACAGGTCTATAGTATTTATTGATATTGAAAGTGCAACGCTTGACACTTGACCGTAGAGCCCATCATAAAAGTTAAATAGCATTGCTATTGTTCGCCTAACAATTCGTAGAAGGTCTAGGTGTGACGTGCGTGGTCGAGTCGGGCGATAGTTCTGGGTCGGGGCGTCCTACTAATTTTGGATGGTAGTTAGACACTTTGGGCCTACTGTGTTTGCAGTAGGTTTGGTGGTGGGGTTTTTGATATTTTTCTCTCGCCTGTCATATCTTTTCTTTAGAGACGGCTCGATATAGACTCAAATAATGTATCAAAGGGTCGTTAACCCAACCCAACCAACCAACAATTTAGGTGTGACCGGAACTGCGTGTTTACCAAGCGTGAAAAATAAAATGTATGATGCGTATTGCTTTTTCAGAGACGAAGAAAAGAAAAAAAATAGTCCACTCGGTTTATCTTGTGCAATGTACAACATTGCAACCGGATTACAGTCCTATTTTCAAATTGATGACTCGAACACAGTAATTTCATTGATAGTTATGCGAACAGTAAACTGTAAATATACTCGAAAAAAATAAGGGGTCAAACTTTTACCCTGGATTTCTGGAAAATTTCAAACATTTGGTAAAATAAATCATTTATACCTTCCATTTTATTCATTTTTTAATTTTTGTATACATGAAGTTTGAACCTATAGCCTTTGTCTTGACAAAGTCCAGGCTTTAAGTCAAACTACCCCTAAAATAAAAGTGGTTTGAGATTCTCATAGAGAATTGATATTGTGTCAGTTTGGTCGGGCATAATTCTGAAATTGCTATGACTTTTTACACTTGTAACAACTTGCTGACCTTAAAAATGATTAAATTTGATGACTATCGCGCAAATTTGCAATAAATTAATGAATTGGCGAAATCGAAAAGTTTGGTGACTTTGCTCCTTATGGACTTTTTGAGGGTAATGTGAATTGAAGCCTGGACTTGGTCAAGACAAAGGCTTTAGGTTCAGTTCAAACGTCATGTGAACAAAACTTGTAAAAGGAATAAAATAGGAGGTAGAAATAATTTACTTTACCAAATGTTTGAAATGTTCCAGGAATCACAAGGTAAAAGTTTGACCCCTTAATGTTTATTTCTAGTATATAAAAACGTTTGCGCAGCCAGATCAGATTTGACGTGTTTACATGATCAGGACCCAGGTTCATAATCACTCTCAAAGTTAAGGTCAATCTTAGATTTGAGGTCGAAAATTTCACCCTTAGAAAAACTAAAATTATATCATATTCAAAACCACAGTTTTTTGCATGACTTTGCCGGGCCGCGTAGCGCAGTCGGTAGCGTATCTGACTCAAGAGCCAGAGGTCCCTGGTTCGATACCAGGTCCAGCCACATACGTTCGTTTCTCCTTCCGCTGTGTCAAGAAGGGCACATGTCAGTTACTGGCGAAAGTATGTGCACTTAGTACTGGTTAACCGCTTATGATGTCTAAGCCTGTCCAGGAATAGTGTTGTTAGGTTAACTGACCGTCCCGACATGACCATAGCTGTTTACCGTGGACGTTAAGCATCAAATCAATCAATCCACTTATGAAATCATTGCAAAAAATGAAGTATTAAGTTTCATATAAGCGGCATCCTTGAATTACTTCACGTGCACACGGATGGCGTAACACAGATCGCCACTTCACATTATGTGAAGCGAAAAAGTTAAAAAAAAAAAAGAATCTCTTCATTATCTTTAAGGTTTCACCGAGTAAACATTTCACAACGTAGAATTCACCCCTGGTTAATTATGTATATACAAGGGCCATTACGAAACGAAAAAGAGCTGTTACGAAACGGAAAAAAGAGTCAAAGTTACCAATCGACCTGATGACCAGGTCGATTGGTAACTTTGACTCTTTTTTCCGTTTCGTAACAGCTCTTTTTCGTTTCGTAACATCCTAGAAAACATAGTTAACCGGGTGTGGAATTTGTTAAGTAAGTTCCGATAACATCGTTGCTTTCAACGTTAAAGAGCATTTTCATGAGAGCATGATTTTCGGACATATCTTAAGTTTCTAGCAAAGCATTTGTGATAATTCTGGAGGACTTAATTAAATGAAACGAAAACATGGAAAAATCTAAATTGATATCATTCTGTCGTCATAGGAGAATGCGTCGGGGGTTATTTTTGATCTCGATATTTCCTTTTGCGTAATATGGTCTTCTTAATCTAAACGTTATTCCGCGACGTCACTTACACTGTCAAAACATAATGAGAAGCATGAACCCCGATTTTCTCTCGAACACGGAATAAGATATTTTTGTTGTGTTTTTTCTCTTCTTCTTTTTTCACCTTGATAGATTTTCTTAAGCAACTCGTCAGTACTTCATCGAAAATGAAAGACATGTCGGAAACGGCCTTTTAGCGCCCCTCTCAGTTTACCGTTAAAACAAACGATTTATCTGAACAGGGGATATATAGTTTGAGATATGATATCGCGGTGAAATTTTTAAACAATTTCTCCATTTGCTAAAATCACATTTATTTAAACATCAAAATCTGATATATATTTTTCGAAGACGTTTTTTCGTAGTTTCATCTTCACACGAAATAAAAAAGAAGACATCAATGGCAAATAAAAAGTACTATTGGCGTGCAAGCGTCGGTCAATATGTAGTTTGCCGGTCAATAAAACTGTTTATTAACTGAGGAAAGATCAGTCATTGTATAATATTTAACAAAGGACAAAACAACAAATAATGTAATTTCTGTTTAATTACGAAAACTAACCCACATAGAGGATCTTACATGAGTGCTCATGTATTATTGAATTTATTAAACGAGTTGGGGAAACAGATAAGATGCGAGGCTTTGCCGAGCATCTTATCTGTTTTCCCCAACGAGTTTAATAAATTCAATAATACAGGAGCACAAATGCAAGATTCTATTTATCATATGACACTAAAATCGCATTTTATCAGCAGAATTTGCACTAAAACGTCACGATTTCGCCATTAGAAAAGGCAATGTCTTTATGGACGTCAACGTATAACGTAACGACGTAATTTGCATATTTAATCCACTAGTGGATTATCGCATTTAATGCATGGCTTTATTACACTCTCAGATGCGACGTCATATGATAAAAATATTTATTTCATGTTGATGGTCAGAATCGTCAAAATGAGTTATCTGCACAAAACATGATTATAGCAAAAATATATTTCGTTCAAAACAATGTAAAATCTAAAATACATGCTTCCTATAAAATTAAGAAAATGTAAATATAGTATATACAAGCCTAAAATATCTGAGAATTCATTTTGAGCAATGTAACCTGGAATGAATCATAAAAGATTATAACAGCTCCAAGTGGTCGAAATGTCCACTGATAGCCACAAAATAATATATTATACAATCAGAGATGCATATTACACAATCAGAGATGCGCACAATGGTTTCATACGCAATGAGGTCGTCTACACAAAATGCAACGGCCATACCGAACAATTTAGACATTACATGTAAGTTAATTTGTAAGGCGAGGTAGTCCAGGCACCGATATGTTCACAGGTAGAGAATCAAAAGTCAGGCAAAGTAAATCAAGACTCACACCCAATTTTAGAACTGAGCATTGAATAATGAGAAAAATACGGGCAATTAAATATGTGCTACTTTTTGCCTCCGCGTGTATTATTCCTGCTTGTCACAGAGACCTTTCCATCGTGAAAACCGGCATGTACGTATATCCAAAAAGTGTGTACTCTGTATTGCACTGAGTATACGACTATTGCACTGTTCTCTAATCATAACGCATTATGTAAGGATGTAAGGCAAAAATTGAAAATGCGTATGATGACTGAATGTTACGGCCATTTCAACAGTATTTCAGTCACATCGGGCCGACGAAATGGTGGTTATAAAAGACTTTGATAAACAGATTTCCGTTTAGGGTTGATAAAATTCCGTCTCCAGCGGAACTCAAACCAAGATCATTAACTTAGCACGCCAGTGCTTAGCTCCTTGAGTTACCCCCCCCCCCCCCCCCCCACTCCCTGCATATAATGAAGGGGTATGATATGTTTCATATGTACAATTTAAAATTTAAGCATTGTTTCTAGTGACTCTTTCGAATTCAGTGATAATTTTTCCTAAGAAACACACTTTGGGTTCTGGTACGTAGAAAAAAGCTCTGTGTCTACACTTTTAGGCCAAATAATGACGCGTAAAGAAGATAAACATTAAAAAATAGCCATCAAAAGAGATGGCAAACCCCACGACCAAAGGCCCCATGTGCCTTGGTAAACAGGGTGCACTTCAAAACACATATAAATAATATAGTGTCATTCTTTTATGCTAATGATTGACATTATCTGTTTAACAAATGCATCTAACACTCAGACTGCTAAAAAGAGGTAAATTCTCAAACAGCCACCATGTACACAGATGTATAGCGTATGATACACTCAACATTTCAAAATGTGTGAATAACTTCTAAACTACAAGTCCTACAAACCTAATTTTGAGCTCTCTAGTAAGTGAATTTGGACAAATAATCCAAATCTGAAAAAATATTTTTTGAACAGGCAGGGGGTGGGGGGGGGAGGAGGGGGGATTCAGGGATGCGGAGGGTCACAGAGAGTTAGGAACACTGATAGGATATCATGGCATGATCATCAATATATCTAACATATAAGGGCATTAAATTTGTGGAGCAAGCCAGGATCATACAGATATGGAGCAGAGACACAAACTGCAGCTCATACTTCCAAAGGGGAAATAAGTCGAAAAGTATTAATGCAAGAGTTGCCATTCATGTATGAGACAAACTGTCATGACCTGTTCTGCATATCTGTGAAGTACCAGGAAAATATCTTAAAGGGTATTCAAGTTATGGAAACCTAAAGCCATTAACGGGAAATAACTCAAAAAGTAAGAAAGCAATAGTTGTCATTCTTGTTCGCGACACATCGTCATGACCTGTCCTACATATCTGTAAAGTACCATGAAAATATTTCAAAGGTATTCAAGTTATAGAGCGGACACAAAATCACACCTAAAACCATCAAGGGGAAATAACTCAAAGAGTAAGAAAGCAATAGTTATCATTCTTGTTCGCGACACATCGTCATGACCTGTCCTACATATCTGTAAATATCATGAAAATATTTCAAAGGGTATTCAAGTTACAGAGCGGACACGAATCTGCCAAAAAAATCACCAAAGGGAAGATAACTAAAAACATACAATAGCAAGAGTTAACATTCTTGTACGCTACACATTGTCATGACCTTTTCTACATAACTGTGAAGTATCATCAACATATTTCAAAGGGTATTCAAGATATAGAGCGGTCAAGAAAATGTTTACGGACGGACGCCAGGCTCATCGCTATACCCGCGAACCTTTCGGTCGGGGGATAAAAATGTCTTGTCCAAAGTATACCATATGAAGAATTCAAAGACTAGAGGACAAGCAGCTGAGAGAGATCCAGATTAGGTGGCTTATTAATAGCCTAAACTGTTTGCAAATTCAGCTATTTTCATTTCTGGGTCTCCTTTACGATGCTTGAAAGTTCAACTATTTTAAAGAAATTGCTGTATTCACTCATGTATTCTTCCGAATAAATTGTGTCGTACTGGCAGACTTGGAACACATAATAGGCCTAGAGATAGCAGAAGTTTAGTCTTGCTTCATCTTGGTCCTTCATACAGTAAACCTGAAAAGAAAACAAAAATATGAGGAAGTGCCACCATCACAGAACATAACCCACCGGTGGTAACAAGAGGAAGAGAACAAACTACGACATATACAGTCCAAGTGGGTACATGGCGTCGTAATGACGTTATACCGACGTCAATGCAACGCACTGATGTTGCATCGACGTCAGTTTAACATCATTTTGAGGTCGTCTGTTCGCTGTGGTAGTAGGATAAAGAGATAAAACAAGAAGTTGAAATCCTACTGTGCAAGGTCTTTTGGATCAGGCTGTTGTGGCATTACTTCACCTAATAAACAGAAATATCCGATTTTTCGCGACTGTTGCTTTTCTATATTTCTTTTAAGCTTATGGAAGAGGTCACTAGCTGCCATGCTTTTCGTTACATCTATTACATACTTGCCTCAACAGATGATTTATACCCATTGGCCTTCTCACCTCCCACCCCGCGAGCCGGGCCGGGTAGCGCAATCGGTAGGGCACCTAACTCGTAAGTCAGAGGTCCTGGGTTCGAATCCCCGTCTGGCCACATACTTTCGTTTCTCCTTCCGCTGATTCAAGAAGGGCAGTTGTCAGTTACTGGCGAAAGCATGTGCACTTAGTACTGGTTAACCGCTTAGGAGGTCTAAGCCTGCCCTGGAATAGTGTGGTTAGGTTAACTGACCGTCCCGACATGATCTTAGTTGTTTACCGTGGACGTTAAGCATCAAATCAACCAACCAAAAGGCCCACCCCGCGACCCATCCCGTTTTTCCGACCCGTGCCATTTGTATCAGAGCAGTTCGTGTAATAACATCAGCATTAATTGGTCAAAGAACGGCAGGCACATCGGTCATGCCAGTGATCACATCGATAAAATCAATAAAAACAAAATTCCTTCCATATCGTAAAACAGACGAAAGGACAGTGCCATAACATAATCAAAACGGGCGTATAAAACACAAGACTCGACCATACTCACCAGCAATACAGGCGGTCATGAAGCAAGCCACATTTCCAGCAATCATAGCTCGTACCACAATTTTTGTAATGTCCCTTTTTCTGCTCGGGGCCATCGCCCCTAGCGCTCCAATCATGACCCCCATTGAACCAATATTTGAAAAACCACAGAGAGCGTAAGTTGCTATGACGACTGTTCTATCCTGAAAAATGATAGTAAAAAGTTGGGGCTCTGAAAGTTGATTAAACAGGTTGATCACGAAATAATGTATTGAACCAGTAACATAGAAGGATTTGATCATGTGACTTCAAAAGTCATGTGATTAAATGTTTCTTAATACTTTCATTTCATTGGTTCAAAGTTGACATAGAACATCTCATAAATTATCCCAAGTAGAGGAATTATAACACAGTTTAATGAATGTCACTCTGTTACTCAATATTTCGACCACTTTTGGGGTCTTTTTCAAGAGAAATGAGCCAAACTTCACCCTTACATCAACTCTGTTGTTTCTTTCCGCCATTAACAAAATGTTATGACGTCATGACGCCACTTCCCGTACTTCCTGTGGGAAGTGACCTCATGATGTCAAAACATGACGTTACATTTGGCGCTCTTCTTGAGAATTCAGTCCTGAAGGAAACTTGGTATTTAGTCTGTTTATCCACTCATTTTCCCTGATTAGACGTAGTGATTTTGACTGTCCGTGGACTTTCTCAAGGACTAAGACTTGCACATTGTGTATGGAATGGTTGTTTGAGTTGAAATGTGTTGCTACCGGTTTGTCTCTGTTCAGTCTGATGTCTCGTAGGTGCTCGTCGACTCTCTTTCAGCTGACGTCCAATTTCTCCTACATACACTACTTTACCACACTTAGTGCATGTTAAGCCGTATATGACATCCCTCTCAGTACACATGGAGTCCTGTTCAACCTGTATTGCACAAATTCTGCAGTCTGCTTTACATGCTGGTCGCTGACGTGGCATGTCTTTCTTCAGCTTGCCATGCACTAGGATATCAGCCAGAATACGATCTCTTCTGTAGGCCGCCATTGGTTCCTCCTTAAACACCTCCTGCATCCTTTTAGATTTATGTAGAATCTTCATGTGCCTGCGTAATACCTTGGTTACATCAGGCAAGCATTTTGAGTATGTCAATACCAGCGGTACTCTCTCAGACTCTTTCTTCTCTTTGTAGTGTAGAAGCTGCTCCCTCGGAATCGAGTCCACCCTTTGTAATTGGCCTTCTATGTGTTTCCCAGAGTAGCCTCTCTTTCTTAGTTGAGCCTTCAGTTCTTTCCTCCTGGTCAAGTAGTCCCCTTCATTTTGGCATATCCTCCTGATCCTTAGGCCAAGACCATACGGTACAGCCTTTTTAGTATGGGGTGGGTGGTTTGACTTGCTCTGGAGGTAAAGATGTTTATCTGTTGGCTTGCTGTAGAGGTCTGTCTCTAATCTACCATCTTTCAGCCGTACAAGAGTATCTAGGAATTCGATCTCTGAGGTGCTGTATCTGAGTTCAATCTCAATATTCTTATGGATATTGTTTGCATGCCCTGCAAATGCTAGCAATGAAGATTCTCCTTTTGTCCACAGTCCAAACCCATCATCAATGAATCTCTTGTAGAAAAGAGGCTGCTTCTCAAAGTTTTCCAGTTCCTCATCCCATTTGCGCATGTATGAGCATGCAAAATTCTTACCCAGTCTGGAACCAATGGCTATTCCTTCTGTCTGTATATAGCTTGTGTTATCAAAGCTAAACACATTGTACTCAAGAACTGTCTTTATCATATCTACAACATTCTTAGTGGGTACCAGTGGATCCGTTCTCACCTTAAGGCCTTCTTTGCATGCCTGAATGCCTTCTTCCTTTGGTACTGAAGGATACAACTTTTTGACATCAAAACAAAAGAGTATTGTACCCTCCGGCAATGGTTGTTGCACCTCTGATAACTTCTTGAGAAAATCCGTAGTGTCTTGGATGTAAGACGGGCTGCTTTTTGCAAACTCATTCAACTCATACTCTGCTACCTCAGCTATTCTTTCTGTAGCGGTGTTGATGCCGTTGACAATTGTTCGCATTGGTGCCCCTTGCTTGTGTAGTTTTGGATTCCCTTTGAGTTCTCCTGATCGCGGATATCTCGGGATCAGGTATTGTTGCATGTCTTTTGAAATTACACCCTGCCTGTACATTCTATTAATTAACTTTTTGACTTCTTTTAATGCTTTGAGAAGCAGCCTCTTTTCTACAAGAGATTCATTGATGATGGGTTTGGACTGTGGTCAGAAGGTGAATCTTCATTGCTAGCATTTGCAGGGCATGCAAACAATATCCATAAGAATATTGAGATTGAACTCAGATATAGCACCTCACAGATCGAATTCCCAGATACTCTTGTACGGCTGAAAGATGGTAGATTAGAGACAGACCTCTACAGCAAGCCAACAGATAAACATCTTTACCTCCAGAGCAAGTCAAACCACCCACCCCATACTAAAAAGGCTGTACCGTATGGTCTAGGCATAAGGATCAGGAGGATATGCCAAAATGAAGGGGACTACTTGACCAGGAGGAAAGAACTGAAGGCTCAACTAAGAAAGAGAGGCTACTCTGGGAAACACATAGAAGGCCAATTACAAAGGGTGGACTCGATTCCGAGGGAGCAGCTTCTACACTACAAAGAGAAGAAAGAGTCTGAGAGAGTACCGCTGGTATTGACATACTCAAAATGCTTGCCTGATGTAACCAAGGTATTACGCAGGCACATGAAGATTCTACATAAATCTGAAAGGATGCAGGAGGTGTTTAAGGAGGAACCAATGGCGGCTTACAGAAGAGATCGTAATCTGGCTGATATCCTAGTGCATGGCAAGCTGAAGAAAGACATGCCACGTCAGCGACCAGCATGTTAAGCAGACTGCAGAATTTGTGCAATACAGGTTGAACAGGACTCCATGTGTACTGAGAGGGATGTCATATACGGCTTAACATGCACTAAGTGTGGTAAGGTAGTGTATGTAGGAGAAACTGGACGTCAGCTGAAAGAAAGAGTCGACGAGCACCTACGAGACATCAGACTGAACAGAGACAAACCGGTAGCAACACATTTCAACTCAAACAACCATTCCATACACAATGTGCAAGTCTCAGTCCTTGAGAAAGTCCACGGACAGTCAAAATCACTGTCTAATCAGGGAAAATGAGTGGATAAACAGACTAAATACCAAGTTTCCTTCAGGACTGAATTCTAAAGAAGTGCGCCAAATGTAACGTCATGTTTTGACATCATGACGTCACTTCTCACAGGAAGTACGGGAAGTGGCGTCATGACGTCATAACATTTTGTTAATGGTGGAAAGAAACAACAGAGTTGATGTAAGGGTGAAGTTTGGCTCATTTCTCTTGAAAAAGACCCCAAAAGGGGTCGAAATATTGAGTAACAGAGTGACATTCATCAAACTGTAACATAGAACAGTATAGCACTCACGAAAAAATCATTTTTGGGAAAAGAAGCTAAACTGAATAGCTTATAAATGTCCAGAGAGACAGGATATGCAACTGTGGAGATAGAACATTAAGTTCTTATTCTGACGGTATATAACAGTCCTTTTTGTTTCTTACTTTAAAAAAAAAATGGAGATCTCAGCCAACGATATTTCATACCTAAGTACCACCAAGTGGTATGTAAAGCTATACTATAGAGACGTTCTCAGTTAAGCTGGGCCATTCGCGGACAAAAATGGCCATATATACAACCATGCCAGAATTCAAGAAAAATTCGCGACCATAATGCTCATTATATCTGCTTCAAAACTTGAAAATATTTTCAGATAATAGTTTTAGATAATGGAATACCAACCATGTTAAGAGACATACCCTAACAATTAAAAATGGCGTATTTTATGACGTTTTTAGATACGTTGAAGAACGATGTCGCATACGATTTCTTTCACATGTGTGGCATTGCACATTTACTAATCTACTGACATTTGATTATTTAGGCTGGTTTCCCTTTAAAATGTTTTTCTTTTGCTTTTTTGGAAGAAAGGGGTTTTCTATGAAGCGTTGCTTAGTCAAATGACGTCAACGCTTTCAAAACGTGGTCTTGGTGACATTGTGACGTAGGTTACGTGTGACGTAGGTTACAGTACATACTTTTAACGTTTTTATACAATTTAATGTTTCAGGGAATGAAATCAAAGCACACCATCTTGTAGCTGTTACTAGGCAGGATTTTGCACATGAGTTTCAGAGCGATTGCTTTGCTCAGTTTTAAAAAAAGCCCGTGACGTAAGGTTACATTCTTACTGAAAAATGCTGGGGTAATGTATTTTGAAGTCGAGTGACATATACAAAATGGAGTAAATTTGCACAAATGATATAAACTATTGAGGAACACATATTTCTTCGCGTGATCTTTTAAGTTTTATGATGCTGGGCCATTTTACTTAATACATGTATCATGAATTTACCGCTGTGACGTAGGTTACATAATATTTGCGACATTAGTTCCCAGTCTCATTTCGTATCTAAAACTACCCTTTAGACATTGTTAAGGCGGAAAAATATGTGAGAAATCACCTGAATTTAATAATGGAACTCGATTTTAAGCAGTTATTTATCTTTTTTAGCCATGCTGCATTCATATTTATGCAACGGCAATATTGCGACATTTAAAAAACGTCGTCTTTTAAACCAGGGTATCATTATTCGAACCAGTGTTAAAAATGTCTAACAAAACGCATGCATGTCTTGGTACTTTTACCTACTTCTTTAGACAGAGGGCTACTTGTCAGATGGTAAACAGGACCGTTAATTTGTAATTTTAAGAAACGTAATACGAAGGACAAAAATAACATCTAATGGCCCAGCTTAACTGAGAACGCCTCTATAATGTCTTCCAGGGAGCTGACGAAAATATTACTTTACATTTGCTGTTTACATTTGCCTTTTTGCACGTCAAAAATGAAACAGAGAAAAAACATCTACGAGAAGAATATCTAAAATTTTGATGTTTTAATTAAATGTGATTTATAGTGAAATAGAACTGATGTTTCACCGTGTAATTATTTCTCATAATTCATTTTTAAACCCTTGTTTGGATAAAGTCGTTTCTTGAGCGTAAACTATGAGCGGTTTCCGACATGATGAGTTGATCTAGGGGATCTCGTGACCAAGAAGGAAAAAAAATTATCCGTGTGCAGAGAGATCAGTTTGAACACGTCGGGGATTCAGTTTCCGCAGTGATGCTTCTTTCAAAGTAAGTAACGTTGCGGAATAAGTTTCGATTACCAAGATGTCATGTTACGCGAAAGAAATATCACGGCAAAAATGAACTCCTGACGTTCAAACTGATTTGCCTGTAAGATGGAAGAAGCTATTCATTCAGTCAATTTGGTTTTCATGCAGCTAAATGATCTAGAACAACTAGAAACTAAAGATATGTCGGAACACGTTCTTAAGAATCACCGCCGTTTGACACTGAAAGCAACGACGTTTTCGAAACAATGGGTGTAGTTAAACAAATCTACTTTGTGAAAAAAAATATTCGACGAAAATTTATATTACTTCGAAAACTGACTGTTAAACGGACTTCAGTAAACATATAAAATTTTCTGATTTATTTTTCGAAAACATTTTGTTTCCCAAGTTTCGCCTTTTATGTGAAAATAATTTGTCAATAACCAGTAAAAAAAACTCATGTTTGCGTAAATCTATATACAAAATTTGTAAAAATTTGGAAGAAGTCAAAACATATCTTTTAGCCTTCTAACGGCACGCACTTTGTTATGAAATTTATTTCAATACCTTCAACAGTTAAAGGACAGGCCTGCAACCCGACCGTAGGTATCCAGTATTCAGACTTACAGAACCTACGGAGACTCCGTGAAAACGGAAGTCGACCTCACGCCCCCGGGGTTTTTAAGGATAGCAAGACAAATGCAAAAATATATATTTCTTGCATAAAAAACCCTCAAATTTTACGACGTCGAAGAAAAACAAGTATTTGTTTCACACTCTAAATAAAATAAACGATTTTGTGATTTAAAAAAGGCTGAAATTCTTTATTAATATTCTTTTTATACGAAAATGGAAATTATTTCGTCCAACTTCACCTTAAGCTGGGGTCGACGACTGCCACATTGGTGGAATAGTGATCCTATGTCTCTCATTTTTAATTATTCCAGGCGATATTAAAATGAATAATGGAATGATTTTCTCATTCTTACTGTTAATATCCCTCCTTTTAGAACTTCACCAGTATCCATTAGTCGTATATGACCGTCATAGCCAAAAGTCTCTATTTGTCCTGTGGTGTAGTTACCTGTCACATTTTGGACGTAGTTCTGATATTTTTCGTTGTTACTAATGTATACACCAAGTTCTGAAATGAGCAGATGATGGATGACTTGCGACTTTACGTCCTTTTCAACAGTATTTCAGTCATATCCAAACGACGCATGGGAGGATGATAAAAACAGGCTTTTTGCAATGACGCCCCATTTACGGTTGGAAAGATATCCGCCTCCAGCGGGTCTGGAACCGGAGACCGTTAAATCAGTAAGACAGTGCTTAGCCTAAAGAGCTGGCGGGGGTCCTCAACGGATAAGACCGCCTTTTGGAAAGGTTTCGTCAACCAGGGAAGCACACAGGCCAAAACATGACGATGTATCTTTCCACCCTAAACCATCCAAGCACAACAGAGCCACCCTAGTATGGACAGGACAGATACGTTATACTTGTAATTATTTCTTGCAAAAGAAAACCGTTTGCCTCACTAAATTTATTGATTGTAAGTCACCTAACATGAACAGTTAAGCACATTTTTAGCTAAGTAATGTTGAAAAGGCACTGCTATATACACATTTCTACATTTTCATGTGTATCTGGAGTAACAGGATATTTGTTACGAAACAAAATGTTTTAAAATGAATGGTTACACTTTCAGGGTAAGCAACTCCAACGTTTTCGTCTCCCTTCTCAAAATGGGTCAGCTCAAATAAAAGCATTTAAATCCTAGGGGAGCAAATTATATTCTTTAATTATTTCCCGAAAGGCATTCTTTGTTCAGTGCAGCAAACAGGAATCCTTGATAAAATGGGCAAAAAATTGAGGAGTATCCATCACACTTCCGCCGTGGTCGGGTCCGGCAATTGTGTGCTGGTTATAACTGCCCATGCCGGGGCGTCCTACAAATGTGGATACTAGTAGGGGAAGAGCTTACTGTGCAGCAGGTGCTGGTGGTGGTTGTTTGGATAATTTTTCTCTTGCCTATCATTTCTCTTCTTGCTCCCTCTCTCTTGGAGACGGCCCGATATAGACTGATAAACTAAAGGGCAAAAAAACAACCAACTCACCAACTTACCAAGTAGCAATCATACTTTAACAAAGGTAGCAGCATTACGGATATCTGAGGTAATTTTTTCACTGATTCAACTTCTTACGACATTACTGCCGTAACAAACGGACCAAAGCATAGCTGAAAAATTCCCGACTTTTGCTGGGAATCGAACCGGAACTCTCGGGTGAGAGTCCAATGCTCTAACCACTGAGCCAAAGAGTTAACTCCCTGAAGCAGTTGTCAGAGATTAAATATATAACGAAGCTATGCGCAAATCTACTATTGTAGATAATGGAAGGTAGGAGAGTTGACCCGTAACAAACTTTATGCGAGAAGCTAAACCCTTTACCTGCATATGCGACGAATTCATTGAGAAACGTTTTTGTGCCAATCATAGCAGCAACCCTTCTAGAGTCCTCAGAATCACAACCCATCAGAAATGCCACTGGCCAAAATAGGTAGGAACAAATCAGCTGAAAAATACAACACATAAACATATTTGAGCCGCGACACGACAAAAACAACAATGTGATTGTGCACCGAGCGCAGACTCAGATCAGCCTGGGCATCCGCCCAGTCTGATCAGAGCCTTGACTGTCCGCATGGAAGTAGCTTAGACTCTAAGCTACCCTTTGAGCACTTAACGAAGAGTCTGATCATTCTGGGCGGATGCCCAGGCTGATCTGAGTCTGCGCTGGGCGCACGACCACATTGTTGGTTTTGTCGTGTCCCGGCTCATTTGTGTGCCGCCGAGTCTGAAAACATAGCCAGGCGAAAAATGAAAAAGCTTTAAATCTGGAATGGAGTGGACTGGAATGGAATGAATGACAATTTTTATTTCGCTGGCGTCAGTTTACTACTGCAGCCTACGATGGTAATCTTAAAGGAAAGCATTTGCTCCCTCGTGGAAAACAATTATCTCAGGCCCGGATCCAGACCACCATCCACTGGTGGGGCTCTGGATAACTGGTGGGGCTGGGAGGCGCCGATATTCATGTGGGTGTGTGGGTGGGGGAGGGGTGGAGGTGGGCTTGAAAAAAATATGACATAACTAGGGATCAATTTAATGAGTTTTTGATAATGTCTGTTTTGCCTTCAAATATATGTTGTGATATCTCTTTAGAATCGCCTCGCCGAGGCGATTCTAATGAGATGTCAAATTATATATTTTAATCTAATCACAGTGATAAATTATCTCAAACTGTCATCAATTGTTCCTTATGATCTGGAGGCCTACATATAATACATTACGCTGAGTCCTAGATGGCGGGACTGAAGCTCCTAAAGCCCACCCCCTGGATCCGGGGCTGTATAATCTCCTGTAAGAGTGTCATCCTTAATCAGTGAAGTGGAGGAATATAAACCTCCAAGTGCATTACATTCCGTTCTATCCCTACTTTAAACTATGCCAAACAAGAATCAATCCGGTCTGAGCAGAAACTATACAAGTTCCAATTTATTGCATGGACATATGACCCCCGACAGTTGTAATGTAAATTTGCTAATAAAATTAATCAAAAACAAGATTTTGATATACCCAAAGCCCTAGGCCTAGCGGTTTCAGGGAAAATGTTAACGAACGGACGACGACGGACGACGGACGAAAAGTGATCACTATAGTATACACCTTTCCTATAATTCAGAGTCTGTTCGAGTTTTGTCCCTTGCAATGCCTGTGACGTCATCTATAGGATAGGATATTGTTTTCCATTGTGTAATCAAATAAATGCCGGTTTTTCGTATATTCAAACTAACATTCAACGGTTAAGATCAAGACAACCATTTTGTTCCAACTATATTCACGCTATGTAATCACGTGACCTAACTGTACTACGACAAATGCTGCTTTGATAACCGTACTGCTTAATTGGGACGACTTCCGCAGAACGGCGTTTGCACCATATGAGTATTTTGAAGAATTCCTTCTCTTATATAGCCATAATGGTGAAAGTTCTTGCACAAAAAAATTACACCATATATGTTGGTTCTTGCAGCAGAGGTGTCATTTTGAATGGATGGAAAAGAAATGAGAATATCGCAATTTAACGGGTTTGAGTTAGTCGTTTACCACGATTGTTGTACGAAACAAGTAATTGTTTACCTAGAAATACAACGAAAAAGACAGAGAAAAGTCTGCCTATGGTGCGACAGAAAGTGCATTTTCCAAATTAAATAGAGTTTAGCTTGACTAGATTAATATTCTAAGAGAAAAATAGAATTTTGCGTGGGAAAAAGTGAACTGCTTTCCTAGCATGAAACAAATCCAACTGAACTGCATTTTTGGTTTCCAGGAGTCTGTTACTGCGACTACAGAACGACCAAAAGTTATTCAAATAAAACAGAATAAACTGATAAATACCTAAAATTTACAGATTACAGTACTGAGTATTGCTGTAAGTGTACTAGTATAGGGTGACATGCGAAGATGCATGTGTTAGTACATGTGTTCATGGAGTCGTAGTTGAATGTCAACATCCTGTAAGTGTCAAAACTTGCTGGGAAAGGTGGTGTTTTCCCTTTTTTTGTCTTGCTGATTAACATTTTAGCTTGATATAAGGACAAATATGGACAGTGAAGCAACATTGTTTAAAGGGCGGGACACTGTCAAAGGGAGTATGGGTCACTATAGAGGTCTATGGTAGAAACAATTATAGTTCACGCTGCCCTTTATAGGCACCCCTCGTGTAAGGAGTAAAACTTTTCTTCATCTACACAAGTAACACACGAAAATATACGTTTGCCATGGTTAAGCCTACATGAAGTGACCTGACAGGTAGGGGGCTATCGATTTGGTTCAGTGCAATATGAAACAGGTAAAGCAACATGTGCGTAACCAATCAGGGAAAAATACTCGTTTATATCATTAACCATTGCATATCAGGCATGTTAATTATGTGTCACAAATGTGTAAAGACTCATTGGTGTAGTGGACGTCTGCTAGTCATGCTGACCCTTTTTCGTATCTCCAAGCAGAGATAAGATCTAGGTGGGGTAGGTTGGGATATATCTCACAGGAAAGAATTTATAATTTTAAGTATACATTAAAGATTATTGACTCATATATTACCTGACTATTAGTCTCATATATTAAAGATGGGAAACATCACAATCAGATTGATTACATCTTGGTGAGGAAACGCTTCCGATCAGGAGTCAACATCCATAGGACAAGGAGTTTTCCGGGAGCAGACATAGGAAGTGACCATGACCTGGTGATGATGACCTTCCGAGTTCGTCTGAAGAAGGCTAGAAAGCCACACCAGCCAAGACTAAAGTTTGATCTTGAGTAACTAAGGGATCCGGATGTGACATGCACTTTTCAAGCAACAATAGGTGGGAAATTTGCACTACTCATTGGTCTGAGAGATTATGACATGGACATAGATAAATAGAATCTATCATTGGTCTCCGATGCGGACAGGGAAATCCCAACCCGAGGGCATACGGGTTGTGTCGGAAACGAGGCTTGCCGAGTTTCCGACACAACCCGTGTGCCCGAGGGTTGGGATTTCCTTGTCCGCATCGGAGAGCAATGATCGATTATTTTTCTTACCTACATTAATATTTACTTAAAATAGAACGGGGAACTAATACGCCTATTTCATGCGAACGTGTACAAATGTAAGTAGTACGACCGTGTCACCCTCATGGCTGCTGTACATAGTGAACAGACAAGTAAAAAATAGGTCCTTGACAAATCCGCATTTTTAGATTTTCTAATTGAAATTTATATCAAAGAACAAAATTTGTATTGAGACGACTACAGAAAGCGCGTGTATGACGTTAATTGTGACGTAACGTCAACATCATTTCAAACGTCAGTTGGTAACGTCTTCAAAATGGCGGCCTCCTCGACTGTGTTTTCACGCATTCGGAACTCCTCGGCCAATTACATGAATCAGACCTCGGGCGTATGTAAGGCGGAGCAATATGCAGCAAAATCCAACATACTGTTGTTCGGCTGAAAGTATACGCCGAAGCCGTAGATCTCTAGGTCTACGAATGAATTAATTCTCGACATGCGACCTTTTACAGCTGTAGCACGGACATTCATTTAATGCTTTGTTGTTGTTCAAACAAAACAGTCAATTATTAATGACGAGACAGAAAATACATTTGCTTCTTCTCATTTTATTATTTACTCGGTGCGACAGTGCGGCCATCTTTGTTTATATCGTTGTTCCTAACAACAGTCGTGTGACGTAAGTAGTCCCACGTCATACATCCGAGGTTGATTCACGGAATTGGCCGAGCGGTGTTCCGATTGTGTTTTCACGGTGAAACATTGACTATTTTTACTTTAAGACCTTGAAACAGGCTATAATGGGATTATAAAGAATGAATATCCTTTCTTGGGTTGGATTTTATCGATGTGGTATCTACCTATCATTCCTATGAAAGTATGGAATCGCCAAGCCGGGCGCACCGTATTTCAAGGAGCGCGTAGTGGTACACAGAATTCAAGCTCGTGTGAGCTGTCCCAGCCCATGGGCAAGACAGAATTTTCCAGCACCGCTAAAAATAGAACAAACTCTGTCTCGTAGGTAAGAAACCATGATTACCACCTACAATACAGTAGTGACTGATGCAGCCAGTGAGTTACTAGGGAAATAACGTCGAAGGAAAAGGCCCTGGATCACCAGAGATGTTCTCGAACCCTGTGATGAGAGGAGAAATTTGAAGAAGAGGTATGAAGCAGGAGGAGCAGAAGAATACAGGGAAGAAACAAGAGGATTCGAAAGGAAGTGAAGAAAGAGAAGGAGGACTGGATAGCTAGTCAGTGTGAGGAGATTGAAACTTGCATGAACAAAACCAACAGCAAGAAAGCATACCAGCTGGTGAAGGATCTAACTTCAGAGAAACAGGGTAGATACACAACTATCCAGGACAAGTCTGGGAAATGCCTTACAGAGGAACAAGAGATTCTCAGCAGATGGACAGAATATTGCTTAGAACTATACAGCCATGAGACTTACGATGACAGTGCAATCAGCCCCCAGAAGAAGATCAACAACTGATCCTTCGTGAGGAAGTTGAGATTACAGTAGCAGCGTTAAAGAAGGGGAAATCTGCCGGAGTTGATAATATACCAGCAGATCTTGTTCAAGCTTGCGGGGAGACCATGATTGATGTTTTAACAGATATCTGTAACAGGATCTGGAGAACAGGAGAATGGCCTACCCCATGGACTCAGTCGCTGATTATTACGCTCCCTAAAACAGGCAATCTACAGCTCTGCCAGAACTACAGAACCATCAGCCTCATTAGTCATTCCAGCAAAGCCATGCTGAAAGTCATCTTGACCAGGCTTAAACCACAAGCCGAAGAGATAATCGCTGAGTAACAGACTGGGTTCCGAGCAGGAAGGAGCACCACAGAACAGATATTCAACCTTAGAATCCTGTTTGAAAAGTATCTCCAAAATCAGCAGAATCTGTACCATGTCTTCATTGATTTCAAAAAAGCCTTTGACAGGGTATGGCATGCAGCCTTATGGGCCACCATGCGGAAGTACAATATCAGTGCAAATCTAGTTTGCACCATTGAGCAGCTATACGACAAGGCCACAAGTGCAGTCCTGATAAATGGTAGCACAGGAGAATGGTTCAGAACAACAGTTGGAGTAAGACAAGGATGTCTTCTGTCACCCACCCTCTTCAACATTTTTCTCGAACGGATCATGTCTGATGCTTTCGCAGAACATGACGGAAAGGTTAGCATAAGCGGCAGTAACATTACCAATCTGCGGTTTGCCGATGACATAGACGCTCTAGTTGAGAAAGAGCAGGAACTAGAAGCTCTAGTTGAAAGTCTCGACCAAACCTGCACAAGGTATAAGATGGAGTTCAGTGCTGAGAAGACCAAACTGGTGGCGAACAGCGCAGGTGGCATCCAGAGGGAGATCAAAGTAAAAGGGCAGAAGCTGGGTACTGTAAGCAGCTTCAAATACCTTGGAGCAGTTGTCTCAGATGATGGCTCAAAACAGGAGGTTCTCTCAAGGATTGCACAAGCCACTTCAGCTCTTACCAAGCTTAAACCAATTTGGAGAGATAACAACATATCTCTTGGATCAAAGGTGAAACTTATCCGCTCCCTTGTCATTTCCATTTTTCTGTATGCTTGTGAATCATGAACCTTGATAGCAGAGTTAGAGAAAAGAACACAGGTCTTTGAGATGAGATGCTTCCGTAGGTTATTGAACATTTCGCACAAGGACCATATAACCAATGAAGAGGTTCGCAGGAAAATCCAAACAGCCATGGAGAATATGATGAACTCCTGACGCTGGTCAAGAAACGGAAACTAAGGGGGTTTTGCCACGTCACAAGGTCTTCTGGTTTAGCAAAGACAATTCTTCGGGGCACAGTGAAAGGAAAAAGAAGAAGAGGTAGACAGAAGAAGAGGTGGGAAGACAATGTCAAGGAGTGGACAAGAATGGATTTTGCCAGCTCAGCTAGGGCAGCTGAAGATAATCCAAGGTGGAAAGGGATTATTTTGAAGTCATCTGTGGTGCCCCAACGACCTAGTAAGGTTATGGGATAGAATAGAATAGAACAGATTAGTCTGTATACATTAAGGTGATATTATGCGCTTATTGTACTACCTGTTACATTGTTTATTGTTTATATACGTATTGCATGTATGTACATGTATATGCTCAAGGGCCATATAGCCTATAGCACTTGAATAAACATTCTTCTTCTTCACAATATAGACAGGAATTTAACTCCTGTAGAAGTTCTTTCCTCTAGCAAATATGGAGTGAGAAAGATATGAGACCTAGCATACAAAATACTAATAGGCTGCAATATTCACACAGTTCTGCCATTATAAGAAGAACTCAAATAAAGCAACGTTGGCTCATTAGGGAGAGCAGTGTAGAGGCAGTACAGCATAGGCATCTTTAACCATACTTTAAGGCTCAAGTCGATGCGAATTGCTGCTACAGTCAAACCTGCTTATGTGGTCCCCTCCATTAAGGGGCCACCTGTATTTAGCAGCCACCTTATCTTGGTCTCTTGAACCAAACTACAGTGCAAATGAACCTGTGTTAAGGAGTCACTTGTTTTAAGCAGCCAAATTTCATTTGGGCGACCCCTTAAGACAGGCTTGACTGTACTTTGACTTTTTGATTTTAAAAAAATCAGGCCGATACGGTAGTCTGAAGTCCAAAACTGTGACACATGGTTTCACGAAAAGCAGTACAGTTGATGGAATGTAATACCTAAAAAGCAGTTCATCACAACAAAAAGCAGTACATAAATCAAAACATGCAAAACGGCCCCCTATTCTTTTCACGTAATAAATACCAGTATTTTTACAAAACATCAGTATAAATGTTGTATAATACATATGTGATCATTCAAAAATAACATAATAAATCGAGAGAAAACACAAATACTTGAGATGACAACAAACTGAAGCACATGACCCATGCAGATTTCTTCAGATTGTCGCTTAAATACCGTACTCACAGATTAGTTGTCAAAGTACAAAGCAGATTATTCACTGATACCACTTGCTCGATGTAAAGCATTTCAATTTTGAAATAATTAGACAAGAAATAAACCTGCTAATCGTCACAACGAAGCGCGTGACCACCATTTTCCTTTACAATTAAGCAGTACAGTTACCAAAGCAGCATCTGTCGTAGTACAGTTAGGTCACGTGATTACATAGCGTGATATTTAGCTCTTTCTTTGTCGGAAAACAAGCTTTTTAACTTATAGCATATGGGAATTTGAAATAAAATAAAAAGATTTCCGACTAAAATTTCGGGCAAAAATTACCGTAATCGAAAGAGATAAGGAAAAGAAAGCAAATCACGGAAGATGTTCAGTTCGTCATTACAAAATATACAAAACGAAAGATTAGCTGATTATAGAGCAGACACACGCTAAAAATGACAACAAAGTGTGCTGACATGCAATTCGTTTGTGTGATCACCAAATCGCGCGCATTGCCGCAATAAACAAACACCTATGATTGTGTGTTACCTAGACACGTGTTCCGAAGGCAGCTTTAAGAACACCCTACCGAAACTAAAAAAATATACTGCTGCAAACAATAATATTACCTGGAATGTTATTTCTGGGTCATAGAGATCTGCTCTGTGTCCAAGCCATGTTAGCGTACTATCAACAAAGTGCAACAAAGCAATAAATGCTATGAGATTTGCACCGATATTTGCCACCAGGCTTATTGCTATGGAAGCTCCGTTTGAGGCTGCTTCGATAAAGTTCTTCTCTTCTCTGAAATATAGAGAAAAAAACATTCTGGGTTTGATCGTCTTTCCTACTACATCCTTTATTTCTATTCCCAAACATTTTTTTTCTTTTGGTGGAGGGTGGGTGGATAGGGAGGAGATTAACTCTATTAGCAGTGCAAGCTTTCATCTGCATTTTTAAGCTCATTTGCTTATATCTATGTTTGTATAATGCAAATGTATTTGTATAAAATATTGTTCACCCCAAACATGTTTGTCTTAATCTCGTTGCAGAGCTCGCCGGTCAGATAAATATAATCGAACAACAGATTCCCAGAGTAGGAGTTAAGCTAAGTACCTGATATGTTGTTTGCTTGTAATTTTGGTGCCATAAACAGGATTTACATGCAATTCTGATGCCGTTTCCGTGATCAACACAGCTAAGGAACGACAACAGTTAGAATACATTGATGGCTGACCTGCAATTTTACAGTATTTCAGTCATATCAGGGGGTGATAATGAAAGGTTGTGTGCAGTGGAACGTCATTTACGGCTGAAAAGATCTTTTCTCTTTTTTTTTTCTGCATTCAAGTAAAGGCAGTAAAACACTTTTATCTCCTTTAGGCAATATGCCTTTATATCAAATATTTACATTTTCAGTGCAAAGCTTTCTGTAAACCCATTTTAGTGATGTGGTAGTCAATATTGTTTACAAGTCAATAATTACATTGTGCCACGTGGTTTGAGTGACAGCGCACCTTACTAACTAGCACGAGGAATCTACAACATTCCATGTACTTGAATGGATAGCAAACATTGAGTGACAGCTGGCTACGCCTACTTGCACGTTAAATCTATAGCAGGAGGTGAATTTTACTGGTAGGCAGTGACAATCCGCTTTTCCAAACTATAGCAAAATTTGGCCGGTAATGTTTCTAAAACGATTCATATATGTGTATTTCTTATTTTTGTTGATCTTTTTATAGATGAAAAGCATCGTTTAATAATTATAGGTTATTGAATTTATATTGTGAAATATTCGGCACGAGTTCATATGGCGAAAGACGCACGAGCTTGCGAGTGCGTCTCCGCCATATGAACGAGTGCCGAATATTTCACAATATAAATTCAATAACCTTTTTATTATATACCTTTGATACAAATCTGCAAGTTTCATCAGAGCTCTGTGTGTACGAAATCAAAATATTATATCGGTAGAACAACCGCATCTTGTTTTAAATTTGAAATAGCATTATGCCATTTCGTGTCTTCATACTCGCTAAAAGCCACGCCTGATGGCGCGAAAGTATATATGACGTTACGTTATTGGACGTGACGTCAGTAAACAAACGCTGATGTTCACAAGAACTGGGCGCCATTTCCGAGTCTTACTCTCAGCAGCTCTGATGAAAATCTCCCTTATTATCGCGGAATAGTAAATAAAAGAGTGACGGATCAAAGGTAAATTATATTTAATTGTTTTTCATGTAATTAATACACCTAAACCGAGACTAGTGTCATTATTCTACTCGTTTTTGAATTGCAGTCGACGACAAAATGGCCGCCAAACTTTTCTTCTTTCAAAACAAAAGTAGTTCTAGGGAACGTGACTCCTTAACTCCGTGCAATATGCACTTGACTCCGTGCAATATGCAGAAAATATTGCACGGTTACTCCAATGTAAAGTGAATGGAGATCTTTTTAGGTATATAATAATTATAGGTTATTGAATTTATATCGTGAAATATTCGGCACGAGTTCATATGGCGAAGGACGCACGAGCTTGCGAGTGCGTCTCCGCCATATGAACGAGTGCCGAATATTTCACGATATATATTCAATAACCTTTTTATTATATACCTTTGATATTAATCTGCTAGTTTCATCAGTGCTCTCTACGTACGAAATCAAAATATTATATCGGTATAGCAACCACAACTTGTTTTAAATTTGAAATTACATTATGCCATTTCGTGTCTTCATACACGCTAAAAGCCACGCCTGATAGCGCGAAAGTAGATATGACGTTACGTTCACGGACGTGACGTCAGTAAACAAACGCTGACGTTTACAAGAACAGGGCGCCATTTTCGAGTCTTTCTCTCAGCAGCTCTGACGAAAATCTCCGTTATTATTGCAGAATATTAATTGAAAGAGTGACAGATAAAAGGTAAATAATATTTGATTGTCTTTTATTTAATTTATACACTGAAACCGACACTATTGTCATTATTCTTCTCGTTTTTGAATTGCAGTCGACGACAAAATGGCCGCCAATTTTTTTCTTCTTTCAAAACAAAAGTAGTTCTTGGGAGCGTGACTCCTTAACTCCGTGCAATATGCACTTGACTCCGTGCAATATGCAGAAAATATTGCACGGTTACTCTAATGTAAAGTGAATGGGGGACTTTTTAGGTATATAATAATATAAGGAATAAACGTTATTTTTAAACGTTTACTGAAGTATAAACTACGTCCGGTCACGAGCAAAGTTTACGTAAACCCCGAAGTATAAACTACATCGGGTCACGAGCAAAGTTTACGTAAACCCCTTCGGGGTTCACTTACTTTGCTCGTGACCCGATGTTGTTTATACTTCAGTAAACGTTAAAAAATAACATTCATTCCTTAATTAACTCTCTGCATGTCTCCCAAAACATTTTGTAAATTGCCAAGAAACGTGTTATAACCCGTTAAAAGCAGGCATGGCTTGTAATCAGCTGAACTGCAAAAGCCTACCCTTTAGCCATTTTGTAAACTGTATCTCCAGAAGCTTTCGATTTCCTGGTTTCTGGGTAGAATAATTTTGACATAGCCAAAGCCGCAGGTGCACTCATCACAGACGCTGATAATAGATGATTAGCTGGTACCTGATAGGATAAGAAAAATGCAGTTACATAAATTATATTAAGGACAAACATAAGAGCAGTATTTTCGATTCATACTTTTACAGCATAATTTAGACATTATCAAAGTTTTCGACAACTCCAAACCTGGGTACACTTTCAGGGGACGCAACTCTGCCACTTTTTGGTTCCCTAATCAATGCAATGGGGATCAACTCCAGGGAGAAAATTCTTTCTTTTAAGAGTAGACCCCATTTTGGTAGGGTTTTATCGTCCAGGGAGGAAAACAGGAAGTCAAAACGGTTTCCCCCTTTGTCAAAATGGCGGAAAAACATAGAATTGAACCCGCAGGCCTAACTTGTGAATCTAGTGTACATTTTTTAATATAGAACAGGCAAACTAGAAACAAATATCAATGAAACATCGGGAATACTTACGTATTTAGGACTACAGTCAAACCTGCTTATGTGGTCACCTCTATTAAGGGGTCACCTGCCTTTAGCAGCCACCTTTTCAGGATCCCTTGAACCAAAATACAGTGCAAATGAACCTGTATTAAGGGGTCACCTGTCTTAACCAGCCAATTTTTGGACTTCCCTTGGGTGACCCCTTAAGACAGGTTTGACTGTATGTATAGTTGTCCGAGAAAATACTATCAAAATATATTAGAAGGAAATATACATCATTTTCAACTTACGTTCATTAGAATATATGCGGCCATCACTGATCCAGCGATCGTTGCGAATCCTCCAGTACAAACGGCATGTAACTCGGATTTCGTCATATCCTTAAGGAATGGTCGGATCAGCAAAGGCGCTTCACTCTGAAAGCAAATAAAAAGTTAGGATTTCCAAAGGCTTTCGTGCAACTTGAAAATGTTGCTTATCGAAAATTAAGAGAAACTTGACAGTATCCTAAAACATAAAAATCAACAAAGTCAAAGTTTTAGATCCATGATGGTAAATAATATCAGTAATAGTTCGGAAAGATGCAATAAGCGAGTTCGGAGTTCTGCGTTTCCGGTTGGACAGGACTATAAAGGTCAAAGGTCAAGTGTAGCAAAATCCGATAGAATATCATTACGCTTACCTGGTCAGTCGATATAAAACACCTTTTTTATGATTAAAAAAACATTGACATGATTTAAAATTCGTTTTCAACTCGGAGACAATGGATAGTCACACCATTTTAGCAAAATAAAATAGACAGGGAATGTTTAAAAATTGAATTATAAGTCGATATGTTGGTGTATTACGTTTTGCGTATACGGCTTTTGCATTCGTGACCTTTCAGGACCTTCGCAAACCAAATCCGAGTGTGCGCATGCGCAGTGCGGAACTCCGAACTCGCTTATTACAAGAAATATTAATTACCTGAAAAGTCTAAATATTAGGATAGACAGGTTTGACCCGATGACAGCTGTTTAACGTGGACGTAAAAAACAACAACAAAAACAACAAATGAGTGAAACGTGCAGCCCCAGATCAAATCGTGATTGAAAGAGCATTAAATTCTGATTAGGGTTCGAGGTTATAAAACTTGAGAATAATCTCAAACTCAAAATAAAGCACACTGATTGGCTGCTTCCGAGCACCCAGGGCATACACTCTTGGTCATTCCATCTGCATCTGTCTGACGCATTACTGCATTGTTAAAACCAAATTGTTCTATTTTCAGGCCAATTACGGAAATTATTTTAGGTGTATCAACTTCCAGAAGTTTTGCCGTAACCCATGAATGAGTCTTCCCAGCAGGTACATGACGTCGTACTGACGTCGATGCGACGTCACTTCGTCATCACACCACATCGACGTCAGTCCGACGTCATGTCGACGTCATTGGCTCGCTGGGTGAAAGTCTCCTTACCTGTCCAATAAAGATGTTGCCTGCAGCGTTTAGAGACTCAGTGGGCGAGGTTCCGAGGCACCAGGCTAAGAATCGGGCAATATATCTGATGATAAACTGCATTACACCCCAGTAATACAGCACTGATACTGCACTGCTGAAGAATATTATCACTGTCAGAACCTGGGAACACAAGAAAATATACAGTAAATCGGGTGATATTCGTGAAAGTTTTATTTTCATTAACCTTCACCAGGGCAGAGCTTTGCAAAAATAAAACTATTTAATATATTTCATTTTTCTGGTGTTTATCGAAGTATAAACTACATTGGGTCGCATGCAAAGTAAGTGAACCCCGTAGGAGTTCATGTAAACTTTGCTAGCGACCCAGTGTAGTTTCATTGTATCATTGTAACAACATTGAATAAATAGTATTGCTTCAACGTTGTGCACCCACTGGGTTTGCAAACTGTTCATTAACTTTAATTTGTGAAAATAAGCAATCTCGAAAAAAATGCCAGCTTAAAGTATATATATACATAAAGATGGAGACACAAAACGAAAACATATAGCAACTTAAATAGAAAGTATGCGGTAACCTATAATGATAATTCGGGCATGTTGTTCTTTTCTGTTTTCTCCACAAAAAAATACGTTTTAGCGTTTTATTAGAATCGTTTCATGCCAAAATACTGCTTATGCTTTTTTTATTTCATCAACATTTCCCCCCTATTTTCAAGCTGAAAAAAGATTATAATACCCAAAATATTATTTTTGTCTCTATATTTACCGGACTACCTTGAATTCCACTGCAGTAGCTTCACATCACAGGTAGTGGTTCGGTACCAATGAACCTATGTGTGTGTGTGGGGGGGGGGGGGGGGGGGGGGAATGGAAAAAAATCATTATGTACCATACCATATACCTGGGACCCTATGTTGGGGGTGGGGGGGGGGGAGAATGGGGGAATGAAAAAAAATCATAATGATTTTATTTCATTCCCACCTCCCCCCTCCTCTCCCCACATAGGCTCACAGGTACCGAACCACTACATGTGCTTCACATTTGTTAAAATATGCATGCACAGAATTACCTTAAATGCAAAGAAATGGTGCTCGTACTGGTCTCCAAACACGAAAGAGGAACCAGCATCAGTGTGAGCAAGAAACTCCCGAACTCTGGCCCCTAGCCACTCGAAGGCCCTGTACCCAAACTCCGACCGCAGTATAAACAGAGCAAAATAAAACTGCAAGATCAAGCCCCAGAAGACTGGACGCCATTTCACCTGCAATAAATAAAGGCTTAATTATAAATGATCAACTTTTGCAACTTTTTCAGTTGCAAAAATATTGGTCTAATCATCCAAACCTTGTCGCTTCCACAGTATCTTTCTTGGATCCATATATGTATTTATACATACATATGAGTTTGATATATTTTCCAAAACTTATAACAGAATAAAAATGTAAAAAAAAATAATAATGAAAATAAAATAGAAGCAATAAATGAATAACTAGAGCAAGTGAGTGTGGCTCTAAGTGCCGTCAACAAATATGAGAATTTAACAGGATGCCCAAGTGGACTTGAATCATTCACCGAATACGAAGCTGCAATTCTATGCCTTCTACGGAAGATATTATTCATTATTAAGCGTGTACGTACAGACCAATACAGGGATAAAACATGTTTTTTTAATTCATTAACGTTTGAAAGGTCCCGAGGGAGATGTTGAAAACCAAGGCCAAAGGCCGAGGTTTTCGACATCTCCCGAGGAACCTTGCGAACGTTAATGCATTGGAAATCAAAGTACTGAAAGTACTGAAAGGCGGGCATTTTATTCAAATGATTTAGAGGAGGCGTTTTGAAAAAATTAACGCACAGACATATAATGGGTGATGACAGAGGCACACCATTCCATCAGCTAGCTTTTCGGGATGAAATTTAGATAAAATCCTAGAAAACAGTAGAGCTTTGTCAAATATTTAGATTTTTTTATTGAATACCAGAAATCACAATTGTTAAGCAAAGAAAAAAGGTTCTATAAACAGCAGTACAGCAATAGTTATGATGTGCTTTGTTGGCATTTAGTGCAAAAATTTAAGTTGTCTTGACTGCATGTTCGCGGTTTTCTACACTTGTTTCAAATTAACCAGGAAATGCCATTAGGCAAGCTTTTTACTGCATATAGCGTAACGGAATACTCCTGGTGGACCACGAAAGACTCTTCACTGACTCCTAACGATAAAAGAGCGACCGTAGTCTGTCTAAACTGGTTGAATGCTGACCGTAGTCACTCTGCAAAAAGACTAAATATCCATTGCATCCATCTGCAAAAGATCACCTTTAATTGCAGTCATCTGTAAGATATACAAGAGCTGTCACCTGACAGCATAGCTCGCCTGAATTGGTGCTTGCCCATCACACAGCCGCTATGGTGGTGTGGACTGCTATGCATAAAACTTCATGCAAGCATGTCCATAATGACAACTCATTTATAAACAAAAGCTATCTCAGAAATAAGTCTTAAAATAAAATTAAAATGAAATCAAAATAAAAAAATGAAATGAAATTTCAAAATCCATGAGCTTGAGGTAAAAAAAAACTGTCGAGTAAGGGGGAGGGGGTGGGGGCTATGTGGACTGCTATGCATAAAACTTCATGCAAGCATGTCCATAATGAAAACACATTTATACATTTATAAACAAAAGCTATCTCAGAAATACATGTAAGTCTTAAAATATAATTAAAATAAAATCAAAATGAAATGAAATTTCAAAGTCCATGAGCTTGAGGTAAAAAAAACCTGACATGTAGGGGGGAGGGGGTGGGGGGGGGGGAGGGGGGGGGGGCTATGTGGACTGCTATGCATAAAACTTCATGCAAGCATGTCCATAATGAAAACACATTTATACATCTATATACAAAAGCTATCTCAGAGATAAGTCTTAAAATAAAATTAAAATGAAAAAAATGAAATGAAATTTCAAAGTCCATGAGCTTGAGGTAAAAAACAACTGACGGGTAGGGGGTGAGGGTGGGGGGGGGCTATGTGGACTGCTATGCATAAAACTTCATGCAAGCATGTCCATAATGAAAACACATTTATACATTTATAAACAAAAGCTATCTCAGAAATACATGTAAGTCTTAAAATAAAATTAAAATAAAAAATGAAATGACATTTCAAAGTCCATGAGCTCGAGGTAAAAAAAAAAAACTGCCGTGTAGGGGGGGGGGGAGCGGCGGCTATGTATCAAAACCCTGAACCATTATCTAACATCAGTCCAAGTATTAGTATCAATTGATTCCATCATTGTGGCACTGTGAAATTATGTCTTCATAAATATTAAACTTTAACCAAAATCTTTAAGACAAAATTCAAGGTCATCCAGTGGGGTAAGTATAAGGTGTTTTGTAAAAACTCAAAAAAGAGTCTAACATCAGTTCAAGTATAAACTAAATCTCTGCAAAGCATTATGAATCAGTATACAATTACAAAACTTTAAAAAAGACAAAAATTTCCTAAGTCCCTGACCTTGACATCAAGATCACTGAGCGGGGTTGGGGTAGTACTCTGTAGATCTAACTACAGTGGAAATATAAAAAGAATTCATTTATGGGTTCAGGAGATATGTGTCTTTAAAAAACTTTAACCAAAACATCCAATCAATAAAAAGACAATATTCTAAGTCCATGACCTTGACATCAAGGTCACAGAGGGGGATGGGGGTAGTACCTTCGAAAACTTTAGACCAATATCTAACTTTAGTGCAAGTATCAAAGGAATCCATCCATGGGTTAAAGAGATATTGGGCTTTATAAAACTTTAACCAAAACATCCAGTCCAAAAAACTACCAATTTTCTGAGTCCATGACCTTGACATCAAGGTCATGGAGTGGGGTGGGGGTGGTAGCCTGTTAAACCTTAAACCAATATCTAACTACAGTGCAAGTATCAAAAGAATCCATCCATGGGTTAAGGAGATATAGGTCTTTAAAAAACTTTAACCAAAACATCCAATCCGAACGCCGACGCGGACGCGGACGCGGACGCGGACGCCGACGCCGTGGTGACAACAATAGCTCTTCCTGAACTTTCGTTCAGGCGAGCTAAAAATGATGACTGCTGTCTTTTTCTTGTTCAGTTAGATTAGTCAGACAAGATGAAAGTCATAACAACACTGCCTAAGGGCCACAACCTAGTAATCTCATCCATAATGACACGTCAGTACAATCAGTCGGCTTCAACTATGCTTTGCATACCACAGCAGGTCTTTGCTTTGGTTTCTTTTTTAAAGAAGCCAACTTGTATTCACCCATCGGCGAACAATTTACGTAATGTATTTATACGCGTTGATCGCTGGGATAAACATTGATTTTTAAAAGTCTCAAACTAAAGCTTTTTTATTTTCAATTTGAATAAATCAACATAGATTATGACGAATCATTTTGCCTTGTTCAATGGGCTGGATTTTCGAAACTGTACAGAAATGTCAGAACTATTTTCTCTGTTTCAAAATGTAGAGCGCGTAGCGTAGGCTAACAAAAAAAAAGAGATATGTTAAGACCTCCGCAAAACCGTTTTGACAACCGTAGCTATAGACGGGCTTACAGCCCGCCTAAAAATTGTTTGATCACTATTATTGCATAACTTCAACTACAGTGCTACAAAAAAAAAACGAAAATGCTTAGGTAACATTTTTCGGCCCCATCGCCATAACCTTGCAAATTCCTACACACACTTTACATGTCTATAAAAATCCTATATAGAACATACAGAACAATAATTTGCACATACAATATATATATATATACATATAACATTTCTTTGCATGAGAACACTTGTTTGCGAATAAATTATGTACACAGAACACTAAATATGCATATAGAACAATAATTTGCACATGAAATATGTACATATAACATTTCTTTGTATACATAATCTGCACACAGATCAATTGTTTGCACATCAAATATGTACATAAAACGTATGTTTGCATATTGTATCTGCATACAGAACAATGATTTACTTTTAAAAATTTGTACATATAGCATTTTTTTGCATACAGAATCATGCAAACAGAAAATTTTTTTCCGTAGAAAATCTGTACCAAGAAAATTTCTTTGCGTAGATTATTAGAGAATGTGCGTACGGAGCATCTTTTCACATAGAACAGTTTATAATCAACAATTTAGAGATAAAGTATTTGATATACGCTTTAAATTAGCTAATACATGTAGATACCTTTGCAGGATTATGAGAGAAGATATAGAAGAGTAGGACAAACACTGCCATTCCTGCTGCAGAGACTAGGTTTCTTGGAGTCTCAATAGCAACATCCACAATCACGTAGATAACAGCTATCAGGACAGCTGCTATAGCCAGGAACCAGTAAATTCTGAAATATGCAAAGTTAATTTACAACCGTAACCACGACATACACCCTTTGCATCTGCAGGTAAGCCGCGTAACTCAAACTGGTTGCATAACCCGTTACCGAATACAGAAAACTCAAACAAGCCTGTAAATCTATATCTATTCGAGGGAGAACACTCGTTTGGTGCCTGAGCTTCATTGGGGTCCTTAAATGGCGTGTGCCGGACAGCAATTGTGAGCTCTGCGGATATGCACTCTGATCTGAGCCATTGCTGTACGCATATGATATGAACACCCTTTTTTCGGGCGTGATGTGGCCGATTTATGATACATTAAACGAATACACTTAAAAAAAAAAAGAAGAGGGAAAAAGCCAAGCTAAAACACCTCATGGCTCCCATTGTAAAGGGAGACAATGATAACCTGTCCGCGTACAGGATAGCTCGCCTGGCAACGCCTTGCCTTACACATATACAACTTAACCAAACCATCCAATACGGACGCCGACGCGGACGCCGCCGCGGACGCCGATGCAGTGGTGACAAAAAAAGTTTTTCCTGTACTTTTGTTCAGGCGAGCTAAATAGAGCCGCGACACGAGAAAACCATCAAAGTGGTTGTGCGCCCAGCGCAGACTCAGATCCGCCTGGGCCTCCGACCAGTCTGATAAGAGTCTTCGCTAAACGCTTATAGTGTAGCTAAGGGACTAAGCTACCTCCATGCGGACAGCGAAGACTCTGACCAGACTGGGCGGATGCCCAGGATGATCTGAGTCTGCGCTGGGCGCACAACCACTTTGTTGGTTTTCTCGTGTCACGGCTCAATTATTTGTTTCCAAACTGCTTGAATACCCTTTTCATAAGAAGGCTACTATAAAAGGACATTGTTTGCTCCCGAAAATAATTTTCAGTATGAGAAACCCACCATGAAAAAGTAGATAATTCTTCCATGTCAGGGTTATCTCGTGTACAGTGGACTCGACAGTATCGGATCATCGACAGTATCGGATCACTTGTAGGTTATCACCCATTTTTCTCACAAATGAAGCAAATATTTTTTACCATTATATTACAGTCATCAAGTTAGACCAATGGCAAAGTGCAGGGTGAAAAATTCGATCGAAATCTGCGGCTGTGAAACAAATCAGAGTTGTTGAAAAGTTTGGCCCCTCTTTAGCGGCGCTTGCGTTCTGCCTGTTGCTCGTTACCCCAAAATAGATTTCGGTTATTTAAACTATTTTATCATTAAGCGATTGAAACCAATTTTGCTTTATGATGTGTCCTAGCATCTCTATAATTGCAGGCAGTCATTATTTTTGTGACATCCCAGTATTTGATGAAACTAAAGACTTGAAAAGTGGGGCACCAATGTGCGACAGTAACGGATCGTTATATAATTTGAACTGAAATACAGGCCTCAGCTTGAAAACTGCATGTTGGATGTATGGTCTGATGCTGAAAACAAGTCGTAAATCAACTACCTGAGTGGCTGCTGTGTCTTCTTTTAAAGAAGATCAGTATAAACTAATGCAACATCCTTTTTGTAAAACATACCCCATCCCACGCCCAGCATGCTAGCATACGACAATGAAGATTATGCGTAGCACAATTTAGATGCTGAAAAAACATTCGAGATCAGCTCGCATGTGTGTTGTGAACCCAGTAATGACTGGCAATCATCTGTACACTGTGTAGACTCAGATTAATGCCAGAGACCTCGTTGAATGACCATGTAGTGTTTATACACTGAGTGCAGTGAAGTATCGTTAAGGAGGAAAATCACCATAAATTTGTTGATCCTGATCAGACACTAAGGTCTTTTAAGGATCTATACTTTTCAAAGGCAGATTATGATCTTTACTGTTTGAGTAGTTTCGTGCTATGGGGCGCAGGGGATTACTGAGTTAAGAATTTTTCGCATGCTTGTACTGTTGTATACATTTAACTTTTATTTAACAGACAAACCGTTGCTGGCGAAGGACCACAGGAACAATATCGTTGAAAGGCCGTAAAAGTTTTCTCTGAGAGTTTAATAGGTCCAACTGTTTATGTAGCAAAATTATTGAAGCTAAGAAGTCTGGCAGAATGCCTCCGAGAAACACTCCTATAAAATAATATCATATGATCCGATACTGTCGCACCTGATTCGTTACTGTCGTAAGACGCTCTTGTAAGTCTCGATAGGTTAAAGGAATAAATTTCGTAAATATTTTGACATGGGTAGATAGAAGGGATATGTTGCAATTGTTATGTGTCATTGCATACATACATTTAGCATTCACATACAACAAAACAGGAGTTTTATTGAACTTGATCCGATACTGTCGAGTCCACTGTATTGAGGCGGATCATTCACCATAAAGGTGGATAACTAAACAAACATGCATTTACTATATTCCACTTGAAGCTGAAAATGCTTTAAAGATTTACTCCCTTTATAATGATAACAAAAATGATTTGATGAAATATTTCATGCAATACCTCCGACATGGTCTAACTATACATATGAATTAGAGTTTAGATAATAATATTCGATAAAAGTGACTTTAAACAAAAAATAAGATCAATTTTTATACAATCGCGGACCGCGGTTGAAATCGCATTATTGGACAAAAATAATTTATTCATACGTGACAATCACGTGCACGAATAAGAAAAATACCTCTACATGATCACATGAAATTTGAAGATTATTTTTCATTCCACATTTATCGAATGAACATGCATTTTCTCAAAACTTTTACGGTTAATTATGAGACTATTACATATTGTCTAACGAAATTTTGTCAAAATATTTGTCTCTGAAAACATGAAATAAATGAGGGAGACTATCTTTAAACTTAATCAAAACATAAGCTAAGTTGTGCTGCTTCAAAAATATCAGCATAAAAGACTATACTACTATGATGCAATGTAAAGATATCCTATCTCTGTCACGTAGCCAAAATAGGATGTTCCTTCAGATTTTAGGAATTAAACAAAATATACTTATTTGATTTTAGAAAACACAAATTTCTTTTATCACCAAATCACGCTTTTTCTGACATCGTAAAACCAAATCCAGTCAACTCTCGATATCTCGAAGTCAAATTTCAACCCAAACTACTGATATATCAAAGTAAATTTTCTGGTACCAGAAAATTTACTTTGAGATATCAGTAGTTTGAGATAACAGGAGTTGAAATGTAAATAAAAATAGGAAATATATTCTTTGATATAAGAAGATATTTTGAGATATCAAAGCTCGAGATAGTCGGGAGTTGACTGTAAGTGATGTCACAAAAGAGAAGAGATATCACAAACTAAGGTATTTATTGTAAAGCGGCATTTATTCCTTACCCATTTTTCAATCTTATCATTCTAATATCTTCTTCTTTATCATCAAATATTCTGGGGCTGAATTCTTTATCTCCAAGTACACAGCCGATTATCAACCGCGCGACAATAAACACCGTTGCTAGGATGGTTACTATGAGCAGTCTCATGGCGCCCTCATCGTTTACGTCAAAAGTTTTGACCATACTGTACGTGAAGTAAGAAAAGTAAAGGATAATGACGATGGCCCAAAATGCTGTCCAAACCACTGAAATAAAACAGAAAAGATTATATGAGCCGCGACGCGACAAAACCAACAATCTGGTTGTGCGCCCAGCGCAGACTCAGATCAGCCTGGGCATCCGCCCAGTCTGATCAGAGTCTTCACTGTCCGCATAGAGGTAGCTTAGGCTCTTAGCTACCCTTTGAGCAATGAACGAATGATCTGATAAAACCTGGTGGCTGCCGAGGCTGATCTGAGTCTGCGCTGGGCGCACAACCACGTTGTTGGTTTTCTCGTGTCGCGGCTCATTATTGTCCACGTATACTCTTAAGGTGAATGCGTACACTTACGGGGGAAACAACGGTGACATTTTCATTTCTAACTCTCTTGGTTTAAACTTGTTTATTTGCATAATGTCTAACAATTCACGATGAAGACACAGTAATTAATATATCAATATAAGTATACAAATGGGATTCGAAAAAAAGCCAAAAGGCTTATATGAATTCGTCTCCCTTTAGCAGTCATTGTGGAGAATAAACGACTTGTGATTAAGATCACTATCATATAATATTCATCAGCTCTAGCAATATTACTATACATGTACATTTGAAGGATGATATGCAAATATACATTGTAGCAATTAACATCTATAAAATGCATATAAGATAATGCGGCTGAGCTGGAAAAGAGAGATGAAAAACAATAGATAAGAAAAATATTAGCAATAGAGAAATAAGTAGAATAAGGGAAAAACAAGATTGCCAGTCGACTGGCAATAGCCATTCCGATTAAGAAAACATGTTTTATCCCTGTATTGGTCTGGTCAAAATCTATTTGAATTGTTCCGTTTCATACTATTCCTATTTCTGGTAACGGCAAATGGCAGCCGTTTTGGATGATCGATTTGCAAAACATTGAAATTGTTTCATGCAAGGACCATTCTGACACAAAGTTGGTCCAAATTCAATCAGAGGTTCTCGAGAATTGTCGTTTTCATGTTTTTGCTATTTTCAGTAACAGCAGCCATTGGCTATCTTGAACTGCCCAGTCACATAAATTTGTGGATCATTCTGACTGAAGGACTTCTATGCTTAAGGCCTGAATTTTCCCCATGATTTAAAAGTTATACGGATCACTGACTTTTGCTTTGCATTTATGACTATGACTTGTAACTTGCATGGAAAATGAATTTTCAACTGCTTGTGTCTATGTAAGGTACGTTAAACATACGTTGACGTTGACGTCATTGTTGAGATAAATTGTAAATCATCCTCAAACTGATCGTTGAAATAATGATTTATTGTATACATTTCACCCTTTTTTGACTTACATTACTTACATAACAGACAACACTGGATAGTTTTGACTATATGTATGTGACCTTGACCTCATTTCAAGGCCATTGTACACAATAAAATCCTTGAAGATCACAGTGCTACTGTTGACCATTCTTCTTCTTTGGTTTATTGAGTATCGTTCCCCCCCCCCCCCCCCCCCCGTGACCCAGCTTCCCACTCATATATATTGCGTACTTGCATCGCATAAGTCTGCTGCATGAAGGAAATGCTGGGTCACGGGGGGGAAAGTACTTGTATCTTTGTTATAGTGAAGCGTTCTCTTTTGGCCGCTTTGACCGGAAGTATAACTGTGGTTTTGCATGTTTAAATGCCAGTCAGGCGTAACAAGAAGAAAATCATTGCTTTGTATTGTGATATGCATGTATTTAGCATGCATTTATGACAAAAATGTATGAAATGAATGACTGATTGCAATATTTTTATTACCTCAAAAATTGAGGTATGCCAAAAACTTGAATTAAGGGTAGGTAGGGTCAGACTGGATTATCTCCCCATGTCTTTGGGTCTGAATCACAAATGATCTGATTTCATACGGCTTACATATTTGTGGAAGCTCCGCTAAGAAAAAATTGCACACTTTATACTTTTGAAAATTCGGACCTGTCGCGCCGGTCTAATGGGGAAAATCCTCGCCTTAATCGAAGAAGTCCTTTAACTGATATCTGTTAAGCATTTTTTTGAAATATAGGCATTTTACTCTCTTCTCAGTGGGGGTCAATTCTTAAAGGATTTTTTTTCTTTAGAGTAGAATTCGTTTAGAGTAGTCGCCTTTTTGGAAAGGCTCCAGAGCTATAGATAAGAGGGAGTATTTGGTGATAATTAAGGATAATTTTTGTTAATTCTGCATAAAAACATATGTTGTGACCCCTCATCTGAACCGTCTCAACGAGACGGTTCGATGAGGGGTCACAACATATGGTTTCAATGAGAAATAAGAAAAATTATCCTTCAATTATCATCAAATACCCCTCTTATCTACAGCTCTGAGGCTCTATTGCACAAACGAACTGATAGAAAGAAACAGAAATTGTTTGCCATGCACCAACACATTACCTAATTCTATAATGGGCTTTATCAGTGTTTGGCTATTCTAACTGATTTGCCTATGATTGCAAAACCTGAAATGAACTTAAACTGAGCAAAAAACAAACTATCATATAACCGTATGTACAGCGTAGAAATGAGTCCTTGACCACCATAATTACAATTATAATGGTTCACGCTTGAAAATGTCTCTGGGACCATGCTCGATTGGGCTGTGTGTATAGCCGGAATTTTTTAAACACCAGTCGAGTGCTCTGGAACTGTGTTTCGGAATGGTGCACACTGTTCCAGACGATGAGGTGTGAACAGAACAAATACATGTAGCCAAAACAAAACGGCGAACAAGCAGACGACTCAGAAAAATATATAAAGAAGATATAGCTCTGGGCTTGTAAAAAAAATTGAATGGTTGCCCCTTAAAATTCAGATTGCATCTCCCAAACTGGCGTCAAACAGAAGATATTGTATGTTGCTAGGACGCCATCATTTCATGATTGTTCGATAGCCGCGCCACTTTCCTGCTCGAATGGTAGGCTAAATTCATGAACTTTTATGATAGTTCTGGCACAGTGCGCGCAGCCATACCGAGCTTGACAGGGGACAGTAAATTTATGTTCAAACCCAGAAACAGTTTCATCCATGAGCGTCAGGTAATCTGACATTAAAAGAAACCATTAATTTACGCGAACATGAAGTTTTTCTCGATATTTTCTCAAGAAATGATACCAGTTGATGTACATCTATAGACCGGCAGTATACCTGTATAAACACTTCCACAATCATCAACAACAACAACAAAAGTACAGTCAAAGATCTCTACCAGGCTCTCGGTAGCTTGATAGTACCTGTCTTGTTTTCTTGAAAGGCCTCTCTGATTGATCGCTGAACCTGTGAAACCACCCTGTCATAGGCACTGTCTCCCTCGTCCTCATCTTCACTACTCGACCCCTCCTCCTCCTGGTCCTCTTCAGATCTATATCCGTTCTTTTCTCGGGTTTTGTTTGTTTCTGGAGAATACTGAAATGCGTATTGTATAGTATCTTAGAAAAAAAACCGTTGCATTTAAAAAATATAGATTTTATATATAACTCTAAGACAGTGCGCCTGTAGAAGCAATTAAATCTACAACAATTCACTGTTTGGGAACGCTCGGGTCTAATTGCTTGACGATTGTGTGACGTTTTGACGTTGCTTGACGTACAGTTATTTATGATATAGTATATAGAATACTAGCGGGATTATGCACGCGCTGACAGCAACGTTGGCAGGTCCTCCGTAGTGTCAGAGCACTGATCGCCTAGGGTTTTGAGTTACTATGTATAGTGCTCAACTTTACATGACACGTACGCATGCGTTTATGCACTGCATTCATGTTTTCATTCTTAATAAAAAAAATTTGAATGTGGCATTTTGCATGAAATAGCATGTTATTCCAACTACTTGATGTTTATATTTCAACACAATCGAAAATGAAAGCGATTATTTAACGATGTTCTGTGCTCGGGATGAATATGACCTACAATGTGTTCAATTGTGTCAGATAATCTTGGGTAGCATATTTGTCACATAATAACAAAAAACTTTGTAAGTCGGTGAAAATTCTCAGTGGCCTTTTGGCAATACTGTATTGTCATCTTGCAGAATTAATGGCTTAAACCATTGCATTCTGGGAATTTTTTGTCGTCTGCTGAAATTGTCGTCTGCATCAAAAATAAAACAAATATATTTTGACAATATTGGTCTAACTAACTCTTGTAGAAATGATGTCTAGGCAGCAAACAGTTTGGCCGGATCTCAGATCAGGCCCCACAAACGTGGATCCAAGCTGTTTGCCCAGATACCCCTAAAGGAGTATCCCGAATGGAATGGGTTAAAGTATTTATGGATGTATGTATAATTGCGTGTTTGCTCTGACAGTGAGTTGTTTATCTATAATTCACTGGTTTGAGTCAGTTGTAAGGTAGACCATATTGCGAGCGCGCACCGCGAGTGATATAGCTACTTACAACTGACCGGTTTTGCTCTGCTATAGCTGAACTATTTCGATTTTAACAGTCAAAAATGTTGAAAATGTATTCTTTTCTTTTCCGAGCGCGGACCGCGAGTGATGTAGCTACTAATAACTAACCGACATAGCTGAACTATTTCGATTTAAACAGTCAAAAATACTGAAAAGGTATTCTTTTTCTCTAAATTCTTGCTTCAAAACCGTGGTTTTTTTTATTATTATTAATAAATATAAATCAACATAGCTTAAGGTGGTGATTTGTGGTAAAAGTAAAAATCTGCATAAAACCATAAAAAAGTAACGTAGCTCCCTGAAAGTTAGCAGACTTCTTATTTTTGTTGTTCTTTACTGTTTAGAATACAAAATAAACATACATGCTGCTTAAAAAAGTGCTTTTATAAGGAAAGATCAAAGGGTTATTTTCTGCGAATAAATCAGAAAAAATAATATCGTTATTGAAAATTTACGTAGTGCTAAAGGTGCATTATTGCATAATGAAGAGCGTCCTAGCAATTATTTATTCCAACTCTTTCTCAAATTGTAATGTAGACCAGATGAAAACGGTAGCATTTTCTCAAATGTTCAACCATGTACAAAGTAAATGTACATTGGACACATTTATTAAATATAGGGTAGGCAAGCATACCTATGTTAACACCTACAGTATAAATAATACATTACTGACATGATCAGTGATGTGTAGATGAAATTGTTCAACCTTGTTAAAATAGTATCACCTGTCTCACCTGTGTGTTTTGACAAAAAAAATTGGACACAGACTGCATCTTTTTTTATCTGCTCAGCCTGATAATGTGTGAAAGAGTTTGAAAAAATAATTGCTAGGACGCTCTCCATTATGCAACAAGGTACTCTAAGCACTAAGTATATTTTCAATAAAAATATTATTTTTTCAGATTTATTCGCACAAAATTACCCTTTGATCTTCTCTTATAAAAACACTTTTCAACATAAACAAATGCTGCATTTTGGGATTCTAAATTATGAGAAACAACATAAAGAAGGCATCTGCTAAGTTTTGGAAAGATCAGTGTTATTTTGAGTATTTTATGCAGATTTTTGTCTTTGTCCCAAATCAGAGATTATCACCACCTTAAAACACGCACCTTTCTGTGTCTCAATTCCTCGCCGTCCGGAACGTACGCTGGATTTGACGCTGCCGTCATGCTTATGTTTGTATCATACGTCCTCGGCGGCCCAGTGCCCGAGCCGTCAAGTTTGTGTATGTTTGTTAATTCCACGTCCATTATCAATTCTCACTGAAACAAACGAAATTCTCTATGCCTTCACAAGTAATCCAGATAAGAAGAAATAAATTAAGGCTAACTTTCTATATTTTGCCACTAAACATAAGTTGTGAGCCGAACCGTCTCACAGAGACGGTTCTAATGAGGGTCACAATATATGCTTCAAATGAGAAATAAGAAATTTGTCTCTGAATTAGACTTCAAATCCCACCTTATCTGGAGCTGCGTAAGACTTCATTACAGCAAATTTCGACTGGGCCCCACTGGCACAATGTTGCATCTATATATTAATCCGACTTTGTTTCAACGTTGAAAGGTTTACTTCACTTTTCATTAGAATTTAAAACAAAAATCAAGAAAAGAAAATAAATAAATAAATAAATAAATGAATAAATAAATAAATAATGAATGACTGACTGACTGACTGACTGACTGACTGACTGATTGAATGAATGAATGAATGTAAATAAACAAATAAATGAATAAATAAATAAGAATAAAAAATGACTCTCTACGAGCAAAGTCTTTCTTTTAAGACTAGACCCCCTTTTCGTCAAGGGCTTTGCAAACAGGAATCACACGATGTTGCCTTATTTAACAAGAATTGTTCAAGTATTTCATCTGTCTCCCCTTATCACAAAACAGAGCTAAACCAGAAAACTCGACATAAAGTTTACGCCGCCGCCGACGACACCGGAAAAATAATACCTATGCCTCGCTTCTGCTAGTAGCAGGCGAGACAAAATGCTCCCCCCCCCCCCCCCCCCCCCACACACACACACCAGAAAGAAAGAAAAACCTGGAGATGTACCTGTATGCCATAAGAATCCGTCCACACAATGTCACATAAATACTTGGAACGGGTTTACGGTCCCGGTAGCACAACTATCAGGTGTACTTCACTTAACTTATTTGAGCCGCGACACGACAAAGTCAACAAAGTGGCATGTCCGCTCAGCGCAGACTCAGATCAGCCTGGGCATCCGCCCAGTCTGATCAGAGTCTTCGTTGAGCGCTTAAAAGGTAGCTAAAGGTCTAACCTCGCCGATTGCGGACAGCGAAGAATCTGATCAGACTGGGCAACCGCCCGGTCTGATCAGAGTCTTCGCTGGACGCACAGGCATTACAAGGGCTCTCTGCAACAGACTAGTGCGTTGCTCTGAATGACTTTTGTGATACTACAAAAAACATAAAAAAACAGGCAATAAATTATCATTAGGTATGGATTTTGTGTGTCATTTACTGAAACTTTATTTCGTCTGTGTTGAAATTTACAGCAAATGGATACAGCCCTACAGGGCACACAAGGTTGAATCAATATTGAATCAACCTTGATTCAACGTCATGACCTTTTGTGACTTCATATTGGCATCCATGTGAAGCGAAGCCCTTCCAAACTAAAGGCTACTCTTAAAGCTAGAAAGAGCAACTCTCCTTTTAGCAAATCCTCTAATGAAACTGTGTGTGTGTGCAAATTCTTCATGTTACATAGTTTGCCTTCCCTAAAGATGATCCCATTGACCTTAAAATAATGGTCCTCTCTTGAACATGAAAAGCTCAAGAAACATTTTTTTTTTTTTTTTGCAAACAGCGTAGACCCAGGTGAGGCGGCTCATGAGCCGCCTGATCTAGAGCTACACTGTTTGTCTTCTATTATTGGATTTTTCATACGATGTGGCTTGGAAGAAAGGGTTTAGAATTTTTGCAGACGAAAATGTGGTCTTCTGCTTATTTTTAGCGCCTTAAGGGTTTAAGCGCCCTTAGCGCTTATACTCAAGAGACCTTTTGCACACAGCTTTCGCTGTTTGCACGGTGTCATTTTGTCACTGTCACTGTTGTTTACTCAAGTTAAGGGCCCTTTTTTACTGTCTATGTCCAGTTCATTGCTTTTATAACCCCACAACAAATGTTTGCACCTATTAACTTTACTGAGCTGAAGATTTCGCGCAGACGGTGACAAATTAATAGAATAAGTATCATTTAATCAAACGCCTTAAGCCTTTCAAAACAATTCAGAAAACACGGAATGAAACAAGCAAATTCAACGAATTTATGTCCCCCGCCTTGGAAACTAGGTCTCCACTGTATATACACTTAATGTTTGAGCTGGAAAAGCGGCTAAGTTAAAAATGTGGAAAAAGTAATAAAAAATAATGTGGAATTATATCCAAGCCACATGCATATCTTCAGACCATGATCAAAACACCTGTGAAGTTTCAAAGGAATCGGCATAAAACTGTAGGAGGAGTTGCACACACAAGGTACCCACTATCTAGTCACTTTGATAGCAAAAAATGTATGAAAAATGGCTAAGTTCAATTTGTGAAAAAAGTGATAAAAAATAATGTGAGGATTATATCCAAACCACATGCATATCTTCAGACCATGACCAAAATACCTGTGAAGTTTCAAAGGAATCCGCATAAAACTGTAGGAGGAGTTGCACACACAAGGTACCCCCTATCTAGTCACTATGATAGTAAAAAAACGCCTAAAAAATGACTAAGTTCAACTTGTGGAAAAAGTGACAAAAATAATGTGAGGATTATATCCAAACCACATGCATATCTTCAGACCATGACCAAAACACCTGTGAAGTTTCGAAGGCATCGGCATAAAACTGTTGGAAGAGTTGCGCACACAAGGTACCACCTATCTAGTCACTTTGATAGTAAAAACGCCTAAAAATGACTGAGTTCAACTTGTGGAAATAGTGACAAAAAATAATCTCAGGATTATATCCAAACCACATGCATATCTTCAGACCATGACAAAAACAGCTGTAAAGTTTCGAAAGAATCGGCATAAAACTGTAGGAGGAGTTGCGCACACAAGGTACCTACTACAATAGGGGGACGGAAAGACGGAAGGACGGACGGACGGAAGGACGGATGGACGGAAGGACGGAAGGACGGAAAGCCGAAAACTATGTCCCTCCGCTTTTCTTCGAAAAGGCGGGGGACAAAAAGTACCAATTACTTTCTTTCCAACAAGATTGATAGTGTAAAAAGCTGATTGTATACCTTTATATGGTGAAACAAATACTGATTAAACTTAGGCTAATAGTGTTGTTTGTTCAGGCACAATAGTCTGTCTAGAAGTGTTAGTCTACAGTATATGACTGTATGTATTCAGTGGCAAACGACTGGTTGGTTGTTTTGGGTTTAACGGCCCTTTGAGACAGTATTTCAGTCTATTTAAGGCCGTCTCCTGGAGAGAGGGAGAAAGAAACGAGAAATGCGGACAGACAAGAGAAAAAATATCCAAACACCCCCATCCGCGAGATAGGACTTGGTCAAGACAAAGGATATAAATTCAAACGTCATGTGAACAAAACTTGCAGAATGAATAAAATAGAAGGTAGAAATGATTTATTTTACCAAATGTTTGAAATGTTCCAGAAATCACAGAAATCCCCTTAATCATGTTAATGTTTATTTCGAGTATATAGGAAACGTTTGCACAGCCAGATCAGCTTTGACTTGTTTACATGACCAGGCCCCGAGGTTATAAAACTTTTTTCATGCTCAACTCAGCTGAGCATGAAATTTTCTCTGCTGATAAATATGAAAATGCCAACTTATGTTGGCATTTTCATATTCATAAGCAGAGAAAATTTCATACTTAGCCAAACTGAGCAAGAAATCAACTGTATTTATCAGTAGTTTTCTATTTATTAGCAGGTAAAATTTCATGCTCAACTCAGCTGAGCATGAAAAAAGTTTTATAACCTCGGGGCCAGGGCCCAGCTCCACAATCATTTTCAAAGTTTAGAACAATCTTAAATTTAAGGTCGAACATTTCACTCTAAGAAAAACTAAAATTTTATCATATTCAAAACCACAGTTTTGTATGACCTTGCCGGGCCGCATAGCGCAGTCGGTAGCGTAACTGACTCAAGAGCCAGAGGTCCCGGGTTCGATACCCGGTCCGGTCACATACTTTCGTTTCTCCTTCCGCTGATTCAAGAAGGGCAGTTGTCAGTTACTGGCGAAAGTATGTGCACTTAGCACTGGTTAACCGCTTAGAATGTCTGAGCCTGCCAAGGAATAGTGTGGTTAGGTTAACTGACCGTCCCGACATGACCATAGCGTAAAGCAATAAAACAACAACAACAACGCATGATCCGACTGAGACTATGCACGGAGTTGTAATAAGAAAGCAATGTTAAATAAATTGTGTCTCTGTAAAATTTTAATCATGTATATACTCAGCGTCAATGAAAACGCACCAGTTTGGAACTTATGGCACATCATGTTCGTTTAATGTTTGGTTTTATGTAATAGATACGGAGCCCGGGAGGGGACATAGCAATATATACACTGATTTTGTTCCTACAAAATGCATTTCGTTCCCACGCATTGCGATTTCGTTCCCTCAATTTAATATTTCGTTCAATCAAAATAATATTCCGTTCCCACGCTTTACTTTTTCGTTCCTTCAATTTGATATGTCGTTCCCTCAAAGTAACATTCCGTTCCAACGCTTTACTTTTTCGTTTCCTCAAAATAGCATTTCGTTCCCTCAAAATAATATTTCGTTCCCCCACGTTACTATTTCGTTCCCTCAAAATAGAATTTCGTTCCCTCAAAATAATATTCCGTTCCCACGCTTTACAATTTTGTTCGCTCAAAATAACATTTTGTTCCCTCAAATTAATATTTCGTTCCCACGCATTACTTTGTCGTTCCCTCAGATTGAAATTTCGTTCCCTCAAGATAATATTCCGTGGCCACGGGTTACCATTTCTTTCCTACGCAATACTATTTCATTTCCTTACCATAATATTTCGTTCACTCAAATTAACATTTCTTTCCTATGAAATAGCTTTTCGTTTTCTCACACAACTATTCGGTGGTGGTATAAGCAAAACCATAGAGTATTTTAGCTGCCTGGTTTCCAGGCTAAATGCTTTATTCTAAATATTACAAGTCTTAATTTGACTCCGTTTGTATTGAAGGCCAACCATATTTTTTATTTTATTATTATTTTCTATTCAACATTGTCATTATTTTTATTATCATAATTTTGTATTACAATTATTATTATTATTGTCATTTTATCTATGTTCTTAACTGCACCCAGTCTAGTACTTTCAGTCATCCCAATCTCTGTGCCCCCTCTAATTCGGGGCCAACTCCTAAGAAACTAATTTGCCCCCATCGAAGCAAATGCTATCGCTCCATAGCAGGCCTGCCAGAAAAGGCACTGTCACCTAGGGGAGCAAGAAGGAAGTCATAAGAGTTGTCTCCCTGTGGAAACCTGGCGGAAAAATATGGAGATACACCCACACTACACACCACAGCTTTACCATAGCTCAAAGGTTATTATGCCAATTGTCACTATTAAATTACTGGAGTATTTCCGGGCCCTGAGTTAGCTGTCTTACCAAGTACCTAAATGATAAGGTGAATGAGTACACTTTCAAGGGATGCAATTCAGCCATCCCAGTCTCTGCAAATCAAAAACTGGGGCCAATTCTCAAAGGAAAGAATTTGCTCGCCTTGGAAAGAATTCTTCCCTCCAGAGCAGGCCCCTCGAAATGGTCACACTGCCAAAGGAAATAAACAGGAAGTCACAAAAGCAGACTCCCCTTCACTGGAAGCAATTCAGCCATCACAATCACCATCTCTGCGCCCCTCCAGCCACTTCTCAAATGTAACAGATGTGGACAAAATCGTGGCTCTACTGATCACGAACCCATAGCCCCTCGTGAACCATACAAGTACTCCGCGAACTGATGGCCGACACCGCCGAGTGAGCACGCGATGTTCGGACAACGCTGACCCAACGTTCAGAAACGCCAATAATGTTTTCCAACGTTTGGTAGACGTTGTGCCAGCGTAAAGTTTTCCTATTGTGATTATAATGATGCTACATTTTCTCAGTTTCTTATTTTTAAATTGTTGGTAGAATCTGATCATGTAATTCAATTGCCATGTTCAAAGATTAGATATAATGTTGACCAAACTGATTATCATTATGAAATGCCCTTATTCAAAACAGAGCTCTTGTCAACGCCCATGATACACTGATCTGTGTAAAGCTAAAAATAGATGTAGTTTTATTCATTGCGAGGCCTCAAAATAGTAAGTCGTGGGAACGAAATATCATTTCGTGTGAACGAAATAGTAATCTGTGCGCTCAAAATACTACTGTGATAGAACAAAATATTATTGCGAGATAACAAAATACTATTTTAAGGACACGAATTTATTTTGCAATAGAAAGAAATATCAGAACGTGCAAACGAAATAGTGATGCGTGGAAACGAAATGTTGTTTTGGAGGAACCAAATATTATTTTGAGGGAACGAATTATTATTTTGAGGCAACGATAAAGTAATGCATGGGAATGGTGTATTATTTTAAGGCAAAGAAAAAGTAATGCGTGGGAACGGTATATTATTTTGAGGCAAAGAAATGCTATTTTGAGGGAACGGAAAAGTAAAGCGTGGGAACGGAAAGCTATTCTGAGGCAACGAAATACTTAATTGAGGGAATGAAAAAGGAATGCGTGGAAACGAAAAAGTAAAGCGTAGGAACGGAATATTAATTTGAGGGGACGAAATACTAAACTGAGGGAACGAAAAAGTAATGCGTGGGAACGAAATGCATTTCGTGGGAACGAGATCAGTATATGTATCGCCATGTCCCCTCCCGGGCTCCGTAAATAGACAATTTGGTTAGTCCTTATTTTCTTGTTTTGAGAAAGAATGTTTGCAAATTAAATTTTGTTCATCAGTGGGTGCTATCAAGCGTGACGTCAATACTGACGTATTTGAAAACAGTCGATATCAAATGACACATTTAAAGCGTAATAAATCCATATTTCGTGCTCTGCCAGACTCTTGATTGCAAATGAATCGTTTATTGGAAGGTCTCTTCACATAAACTCCACTTTTCCTCCATTGAATTATGACGCGGTTCGGCGAATAAGGGTGACGTTATCCATGTAACGTCATGCTCTGGCTGGGTAACGGTTGACGTTTGCTCCACAGAACTTCTGAAATTTTGTTTCTACTACTTTTCTCAGCATTTTGGGTTGCAAAAAGTATCATATTTACCTTTAGTTACTTTTGTCTGTCCTTGTTTGATGAACGTGACAATAAAGTGACGTTCGAATCCAAATCACTTTGTTGCATTCGGTGGTCTGGATTTCTTTTCTATGGCGTTTTGATAGGGTATCTATACTCTAGCAAAATCCATCATTGAGGAATTGCCGCCATGAGAAATTAAGGTAGAATTCCGTTTTTCTTGATTTCAGAGCTTATGTTACGTCACACACTCACAGCGTACCTTCAGGCAGAATGACATCATGGGCGTAATAAGCTGATCCGATATGATAACTATGCCCTGTTGATATAGTATGATCACTGAATTTAAGCAAAAAATTTACATTTTAAGACTGGTGCGTTTTTATTGACGCTGAGTATATATACATGGAATTTTGGACCTTAAAGTTTTGGTCGTCCTAACTTTAAGGAAAATTTGTGAACCTGTGGCAAGGTTCACAACCATTCTTTAGTTCAAGAACTACTGAAAATTTTACTCAAAGACAATCTATATATAAATTACATTGAAAACCGCTGTTTTCGCGTGATCCTGGACAGTGCTTAATGAATTAAAATAAGAAAGGAATATTAAACATAGTTTTGTAAGCTTTTATTTACAGACGAAATTTTCGACCTTAATGTTAAGGTCTTCCTTAAGATTAACCTTAGCCCTGGGCTCAGATCTTCTCACATGATGTACGGCTTTTTACGCTCACATCTGTTGGCCTTTTCTTTAGTTTAAGATGTTTAACAAGGCCCTTTGTCTCGTGACGAATACAACCAGAGATGCCTGGGGAGTTGAAACTTGTAAAGCACTTTTAGATAATGTAACCATGCCGAATGAAGCCAATGTAAATGTAATGTAAATGTAAGCCAACGTAAATGTAATGTAAATGTAACTATGCATAATGAATTCAGAGTCAGAATCAAAATTGTTTACTGGTGATACGTCCAAGGACAATCATTCACCAGGACCTGTGAATCAGGGAAGCTAGTCCCTAGCCCTTATAAGAGAAGTAAACTTAGTAACTGAATCCTCTGCACCCTCAGCAGCAGAAATAAGTGAATCTTCCAGGGAATTCCAATCTCTAATAGTCGGGGGAAGAAACTGGACTTGTAAATGTCAATCCCAGCTAATGGGGTGTGAAATGTCAGGGAATGATGATTCCTGGTACGCCTACTTGGGGGAACAAGGTCATTTATGGGTATACTGGCGGCACCCTCAGACCTTTGTAAAGCATTATGAGTCTACTATCTTTCCTTCTCTTTTTCAGGGATTCCCACTTAAGTTTCCCCAGAATGCCAGTCATATTCCCGGTTTCATAAGTGTAATTTCCCGTTACAAATCTAGCTGCCCTTTTCTACACCTTCTCAAGTTCATCTTGAAGAAGTATACTTTGAGGGTCCCAAACTGAACTGCCATACTCCAGGACTGGGCGCACCAGTCCCTTGTATGCTAACTATTTAACATCTTGCGGACATGCTGCCAAGTTACGTCTGAGGAAGCCAAGGATCCTATTAGCCTTTGTGCAAATATTGTTGACATGCGTGTTCCATTTCAAATCATTGGTAATGGTTATGCCAAAATATGATAGTTTCTACATTACTGAAGACCGTTCCCTCTAAGGTATAGGAAGCATTGTTCTCCTTGATCCGTTTCCTTGTAATTTGCATTATATTGCATTTAACAGGTTAAGATCTCATGCCCCAACTCCTTGCCCAACAACCTAAATGGTCTATATCCTCCTGAAGTTTCACCGTGTCTTCAATATCTCTGATTTCACGATAGCAAACACAGTCGTCAGCAAAAAGTCTTAATTCCGAGTCAATATTTTCTGTTATATCGTTAATGTACAACGAGAACAACAATGGTCCAAGCACGGTGCCCTGGGGGACACCCGACAAAACCGGGGCCCAATCCGACTAAACTCCATTTACCACCACACGCTGCTGCCTGTAACAGAGAAAAGAATCTATCCATTTCAGAGTCTTCCCACCAATACCATAGCCGTATAGCTTACATTTAAGTAGTTCATGAGGGGGAGTGTCAAAAGCTTTCTCGAAGTCCAAGATGAAAGTGTCAACCTGACCGCCCTTACCCAAGATTTTAGCCCAGTCATTTATAACCGTGATCAATTGAGTTTCACAACTATGTTTCTTCCGGAAAGCATGTTGTCTGTCTGACAAAAGTTTATGTTCATCCAAATGTGCCATAATATTACAGCAGACAATGTTTTCGAGTAACTTGCATGGTACACATGTTAGAGAAATCGGTCGGTATAATTGCAAGCCAAAGACCTATCTCCTTTTTTGAAGAGTGGGCATATATTTGCAAGAGACCATTCATTGGGAATTTCACCCGTGGCAATAGATTGTTGGAAGAGATGAGCAAACATTGGACCTAATTCAGATGCTGGTTCTTTTAAGACTCTAGGGTGCAATTCATCAGGTCCTTAAGCTTTCGATGGGTTCAAGCCCTTAAGAAGTTCCGTTACACCTTCTGCCATAACATGAATGTCCTCCACGAAAGGAGCCGAGCGATTAGGAAGGGGGACTTGGGTGTGTTCACTTTTGTTAAACACATCCGAAAACTGACCGTTAAATTCATCAGCCTGTTCCAACTCTGATTCGGCAACACCACCACCATTTCTCTTCTTTAGGGGTGAGATACCTTGAGTATCTTTCTTTTGACTATTAACGTACTGGGATTAGCCTTCACGTCACCAACCAAGTTATTGACATACATTTTCACATCAGCTTTAATTTCCCTTCTCAAAGATTCAAATTTTGACCTAAGTTTGCTACTGCCAGTCTTTTTGGCCTTCGCATGTGTCTTATTTCTTCTACGAATCTTTCTTCTTGTCTCAGGGGTTATTCAAGGAACAGAAGAGGTTGACCTACTGGTTTTTGAGGGGATATGCTTTTCAGCAGACTCCTGAATAAAGGAGGTTATCAAGTCAAAGTTTTCCTGAACTGAGCGATTGTTCGAGTAACCACTGAAGCTTCAAATGTAGCTTCGTTGTACTTGGTTACATTTCTAAAAGTGCTCTAAACGTACCCACAGCTCAGGCGTCTATAGTTGCAGCTGAGGAAGATTCATACTTAAAATCACGTTTTTTTTTTTTTTTCTTCATAAACAAAGTATATGTAATTAAATACAAATACACATAGTGCATATTCATAACCAATATAAGATCAGAATACATTAACCTAGTCATATAAGCTGTCAAATATTTTTAACTTTTTTGTCAACATGATCAAAGTGAAAAATTATGAAAGAACATACCTGAAATAGGTGAAAACTTTCTGTCGTCTCGAAATCGTAACAGGCCGATTTATTCCTAGTGCACTATTACCGATGGCGTACATTAACTTTTGTAAAGACGGGTGAATTGTTTGCTTACACATATTCTGTACCTTTAACTTCAATAAAAGCCCTATTAACTTTTAAAAACTTGGGCGAAAGGTACTTTAGGACCTGTATTTGCCACAAATGATGTCGCTTAGTTGCCCAGTTTCGTCAGATTTTCGGACTTTGCAACATTTGCATTTTCCGGCGATCGTATCGCCAAACAACGAATGTACTGTTTGGACAGAGAGGGCGCAAAGTCTGATTTGAAAATTCGCCCTTTTCTAATACGTTGAATGGTACGTTTTCATTGATCCGACGGTCGAAGGTATATAAAAATACGTGTCTCAAGTCAAGGGTAACGTGAGCAATAAAGTGGTAAAATCACCGTGGCAACTAGTAGAGAAAAATCAATCCTTTACTTTAGACTAATGTTTAAAATCGGATAAGATCTATGTCGCACAATTACGTAATACATTTCTATTGCATTTCAGAATAAATGCGGTCGTTTTGCGGGACCCGGTACCGAAAAATACTAAGAATTGGGACAGATAGGTCTTAGCAAACAATACACACCCAGATCAGACTGCTTCCTAGCAGGCGCAATCTATCAGGGTCTACACTGACATTCAGTCTGCATCATTTGGATCTCCTTTTTAAGAATACCTACATGTACGGTAAGTATTTTAGGCGACCGACCTTTTAGAACTTTTAAGGTATACAGCACGAAAAAATAAAAACATTTTTTGCGTCACCTCCGTTTTTTTATTATTATTATTCATATACATGTATATGTTTGCCGATTGTAAAAGCAAAGGTGGGCGAAAACCGGAGTTTACGGAAAACCTACCTAACCTTCCGCAATGGCTGGATGACCTTGCCTTTTCAACAGTGTTTCAATCACGATAAGAGGGTGTGATGATGATGGATGGATGGATGAATTGCGATATTACGTCCTTTTCAACAGTATTTCAGTCATATCAGGACGATGAGAATGTGATAATGAAAGGCTGTGTGCAATGGAACCTCGTTTGCGGTAGGCTCGTTTGCGCCTAAGCCGGGATTCAAACCCGGTCCGCTAGATCAGTGGGCCAGCGCTTAACCCAATGAGCTACCGGGGCTCCGTGTATTAATGAAAGGCTGTGTGCAATAAAAATCAATGGGTAATCGTACGGTTGAAAATATCAAGCCGAAATCTTTCCATCTGTAAACAATGTTTCATTGCACACGGCCTTTCATCGCACTGATATGACTGAAATACTGTTGAAAAGGACGTAAAATTGCAGATCATCTATCCTCCATCAAAATTGCAGATCATCTATCCTCCATCGTTTGAGTATGGTACCTCGTCTCGGCCAACCCTGCTGAATGGGACCTGCGAAATAGATAGGCTGTTTGGTGCCTCTGCGACAGAACTGCTAGTAGTTGTAACAGGAAAAGGCTGCTTGGTGCCTCAGCGACAGAACTGCTAGTTGTTGTAGCAGGGATAGGCTGCCTGGTGCCTCAGCGACAGAACTGCTAGTAGTTGTAACAGGAATAGGCTGCTTGGTGCCTCAGCGACAGAACTGCTAGTTGTTGTAGCAGGGATAGGCTGCCTTGTGCCTCAGCGACAGAACTGCTAGTAGTTGTAGCAGGGGTAGGCTGCCTGGTGCATCTGCGACAGAACTGCTAGTAGTTGTAGCAGGGATAGGCTGCCTTGTGCCTCAGCGACAGAACTGCTAGTAGTTGTAGCAGGGATAGGCTGCCTTGTGCCTCAGCGACAGAACTGCTAGTAGTTGTAGCAGGGATAGGCTGCCTGGTGCATCTGCGACAGAACTGCTAGTAGCTGTTGCAGGGATAGGCTGCCTGGTGCCTCTGCGACAGAACTGCTATTAGATGTAACAGGAATAGGCTGCCTGGTGACTCTGCGACAGAACTGCTAGTAGCTGTTGCACGGATAGGCTGCCTGGTGCCTCTGCGACAGAACTGCTAGAAGATGTAACAGGAATAGGCTGCTTGGTGCCTCTGCGACAGAACTGCTAGTAGATATAACAGGAATATGCTGCCTGGTGCCTCTGCGACAGAACTGCTAGAAGATGTAACAGGAATAGGCTGCTCGGTGCCTCTGCGACAGAACCTAATAGATGTAACAGGTATAGGCTGCCTGGTGCCTCTGCGACAGAACCTAGTAGATGTAACAGGAATATGCTGCTTTGTGCCTCTGCGACAGAACCTAGTAGATGTAACAGGAATAGGCTGCTTGGTGTGTCTGCGACAGAACCTAGTAGATGTAACAGGAATAGGCTGCTTGGTGTGTCTGCGACAGAACCTAGTAGATATAACAGGAATAGGCTGCTTGGTGTGTCTGCGACAGAACCTAGTAGATATAACAGGGATGGGTTGCTTGGTGCCTCTGCGACAGAACCTAGTAGATGTAACAGGAAAAGGCTGCTTGGTGCATCTGCGACAGAACCTAGTAGATGTAACAGGAATAGGAATCTTGGTGCCTCTGCGACAGAACCTAGTAGATGTAACAGGGATACGCTGCTGAGTGCTTCTGCAACAGAACCTAGTAGATGTAGAAGGGATAGGCTGCTTGGTGTTTCTGCGAAAGAAACTAGTAGGGTAGCAGGGATAGGCAGCTTGGTGCATCTGCGGCAGAACTGCAAGTAGTTGTAACAGGGATAGACTGCCTGGTGCCTCTGCGGCAGACCTGCTAGTTGTTGTAGTTGGGACAGACTGCTTGGTGCGTCTGCGACAGAACTGCAAGTAGTTGAAGTAGAGATAGGCTGCTTGGTGCCTCTGCGGCAGAACTGCTAGAAGTTGTAGCTGGGATAGGCTGCTTGGTGCATCTGCGACAGAACAGCTAGTAGTTGTAGCAGGGATAGGCTACCTGGGGATTTTGCGACAGTACTTCTAGTAGATGTAGCCGGGGTAAGCTGCCTATTGCATCTGTTACAGAACTGCTGGTAGTTGTAACAGGGATAAGCTGCCTAGTGCATCTGCGACAGAACTGCTAGTAGTTGTAGCAGGGATAGGCTGCCTGGCGTCTCTGCGGCAGAACTGCCAGTAGTTGTAGCAGGGAAAGGCTGCCTGGCGTACTTTGCGACAGTACTGCTAGTAGTTTTAGTAGGGGTAGGCTACCTAGTGCATCTGCGACAGAACTGCTAGTAGGTGTAGCAGGAATAGGCTTCCTAGTGCATCTGCGACAGTACTGCTAGTAGTTTTAGCAGGGATAGGCTACCTAGTGCATCTGCGACAGAACTGCTAGTAGTTGAAGCAGGGACAGGCTGCCTGGCGCCTCTGAGACAGAACTGCTAGTTGTTGTAGTTGGGATAGGCTGCCTGGCGCCTCTGCGACAGAACTGCTAGTAGTTGTAGCAGGGATAGGCTGCGTGACGCATCTGCGAGAGAACTGCTGGTAGTTGTAGCAGGGATAGGCTGCCTGGTGCCTCAGCGACAGAACTGCTAGTAGTTGTAGCAGGGATATGCTGATTGGTGCCTATGAGACAGAACTGCTAGAAGTTGTAGCAGGGGAAGGTTACTAGGTGCATCTGCGACAGAACCTAATAGATGTTGCAAGGATAAGCGGCAAGGCGCCTCTGCGAGAAAACTGCTAGAAGTTGTGGCAGGCGAAGGCTTCCTGGCGCATAGATCTGCGAGAGAACTGCTGGTAGTTGTAGCAGGGATAGGCTGCCTGGCGCCTCTGCGAGAGAACTGCTGGTAGTTGTAGCAGGGATAGGCTGCCTAGTGCCACGCGACAGAACTGCTAGTAGTTATGGCAGTGATAGGCTGCCTAGTGCATCTGCGACAGAACTGCTATTAGTTGTAGCAGGGATAGGCTGCCTGGCGCCTCTGCGACAGAACTGTCTGTAGTTGTAGCAGGGAAAGGCTGCCTGGCGACTTTGCGACAGTACTGCTAGTAGTTTTAAGTTTTAGCAGGGATAGGCTACCTAGTGCATCTGCGACAGAACTGCTAGTAGGTGTAGCAGGGATAGGCTGCCTATTGCATCTGCGACAGAACTGCTAGTAGTTGTAGCAGGGACAGGTGCTAGTAGTTGTAGCAGGGATAGGCTGCCTGGTGCCTCTGCGACAGAACTGCTAGTAGTTGTAGCAGGGACAGGCTGCCTGGCGCCTCTGAGACAGAACTGCTAGTAGTTGTAGCAGGGATAGGCTGCAAGGCGCCTCTGCGACAGAACTGCTAGTAGTTGTAGCAGGGATAGGCTGCCTAACGCATCTGCAAGAGAACTGCTGGTAGTTGTAGCAGGGATAGGTTGCCTGACGCATCTGCGAGAGAACTGCTGGTAGTTGTAGCAGTGATAGGCTGCCTGGTGCCTCTGCGAGAGGACTGCTAGTAGTTGCAGCAGGGATAGGCTGCTTGGTGCATCTGCGACAGAACAGCTAGTAGTTGTAGCAGGGATAGGCTGCCTGGGGCCTTTGCGACAGTACTTCTAATAGTTGTAGCAGGGATTAGCTGCCTAGTGCATCTGCGACAAAACTGCTTTTAGTTGTAGCAGGGATAGGCTGCCTAGTGCATCTGCGAGAAAACTGCTAGTAGTTGTAGCATGGATAGGCTGCTTGGTGCCTCTGCGATAGAACTGCTAGTAGTTGTAGCATGGATAGGCTGCTTGGGGCCCCTGCGATAAAACTGCTAGTAGTTGTAGCAGGGATAAGCTGCCTTGTGCATCTGCGACAGAACTGCTAGTATTTGTAGCAGGGATAGGCTGCCTGGCGCCTCTGCGGAAGAACTGCCAGTAGTTGTAGCAGGGAAAGGCTGCCTGGCGCCTTTTCGACAGTACTGCTAGTAGTTTTAGCAGGGATAGGCTACCTAGTGCATCTGCGACAGAACTGCTAGTAGGTGTAGCATGGATAGGCTGCCTGGCGCCTCTGCGGAAGAACTGCTAGTAGTTGTAGCAGGAATAGGCTGCCTGGCGCCTTTTCGACAGTACTGCTAGTAGTTTTAGCAGGGATAGGCTACCTAGTGCATCTGCGACAGAACTGCTAGTAGTTGTAGCAGGGACAGGCTGCCTGGCGCCTCTGAGACAAAACTGCTAGTTGGTGTAGTTGGGATAGGCTGCAAGGCGCCTCTGCGACAGAACTGCTAATAGTTGTAGCAGGCATAGGCTGCAAGACGCATCTGCGAGAGAACTGCTGGTAGTTGTAGCAGGGATAGGCTGCCTGGTACCTCTGCGAGATGACTGCTAGTAGTTGTAGCAGGGATAGGCTGCAAGGCGCCTCTGCGACAGAACTGCTAGTAGTTGTAGCAGGGATAGGCTGATTGGTGCGTATGAGACAGAACTGCTAGTAGTTGTAGCAGGGATAGGCTGATTGGTGCGTATGAGACAGAACTGCTAGTAGTTGTAGCAGGGATAGGCTGATTGGTGCCTATGAGACAGAACTGCTAGTAGTTGTAGCAGGGATAGGTTACTAGGTGCATCTGCGACAGAACCAAATAGATGTTGCAGGGATAAGCTGCAAGGCGCCTCTGCGACAGAACTGCTAGTAGTTGTAGCAGGGAAAGGCTGCATGGCGCATAGATCTGCGAGAGAACTGCTGGTAGTTGTAGCAGGGATAGACTGCCTGGCGCATCTGCGAGAGAACTGCTGGTAGTTGTAGCAGGGATAGGCTGCTTGGTGCCTCAGCGACAGAACTGCTAGTAGTTGTATCAGGGATAGGCTGCCTGGTGCCACGCGACAGAACTGCTAGTAGTTATAGCAGACTCGGAGGCAGCATCTCGACATGACTGAAACACTTAACTACTTTACAACAACAAATTCTTCAATGCTTTTATAGCTACTTTTCTCCACATTATCAACTTTATTTTGATGACTTCCTTAGTAAAATTCTTGGTAATTGGACCAAATAAGGCAGACGCAAATCAGACTGTTGAAGGTTTACGCTGTTTACCATTCCGTCTGCATCTTTTGGACTCATTAGGGTCAAGTCAGGTAATTTCGGACAGCAGGTAAATTCGGACATACCCATGCAAACAGTGAAAATCCAGATGAGACGGCTCATAATGAGCCGTTTCATCAGGATTTTCACTGTTTGCCCAGTAATTTTTGTTTTAAGTCCAAACAACTGACATATAAAGGAAAAAATCTCACTGTCCGAATTTACCTGCTGTCCGAATTTACCTGACTTGACCCTACTGCATTGCAAAAAGCAAACTGCGACAATAACGGTAATTATTTTTGGTGTCCTATTTTTTTTATTTTTTTTTTTTGGAATTTTTACGGCATACATTAAGCCGGCGAAAATAAGGAATTGCTTTTTAATGCACTCTTTCACTTGGTTTAAACGACATTTTATCAATGTTGTTGTTGTTGTTTCAAAGAACAACAACAACATTAATAAGATATCGTTTACACCAAGTGAAAGAGTGCATAAAAAAGCAGACGCTTATTTTCGCTAAAGTACACACATATACTGCAATATTATTTCATAAGTACATGTAACAGGATTTCACAGTAATCAAAATGCTTATATATACTGACACAAACAAAAAAAGTCCGCTTTACAATTGTATCTGTGAATTCCAAATGTACATAGACATTTCATTCAAATGTATTGTTTCAATAACTTCAATTATTCAGCAATGGTGTGCGCTGAACGGAAATCCATTCAATGAACATCGGCGCCAATGACAATGCGGCAAGCGCCAGTACCCAAATTCCGAAAGTCACAAAATCAGTATCTCGTGTGTTCTTCATGTTTTAACCATCGAAGCACATCCCAGCATCACTGAGCAGACACACTGCTGAGATCTTATGAGTGCTAGGTGCATTCCTAATTGTCACGACCACTGGCATAAATCTGTCACGTAAAGTGACGTCACAAAACGTCGATCACGACCGTGCGTAGATACACGCAGAAATTGCCTTGTTGGTCCATCAGTTTGGAAATCAGTGTCATAGGACTACTTCAAAATTCATTTTAGCCATCTACAGCATTGAAGTCCGCATCATTCAGCTTCGCAAAAAGATGGTTACAAAATTACCTGATCATTTTTTGTAAGGGGTGGGGTAATAAAACCGGGCTTTAGTGAACCGGGATTTCAGAACTCAGCCTCAGTTTTTATTTTTTGATGCATGTTGTCATTTGCGTACACAAGTACAGCCAAACAATACAAAAACGGTGTCAAACTAATGAACGGTTATGGAGATATGGAAGTTCTAAAATCGTTATTAATTTAATTAAAAGGGAGATAACTTCATGAAGCGAAGACTTTGGACTGCTTTCTCGCTCATTTAGTGAGCGGTTTTTGTTTTTAAAAGTTGATTTTCATTTTTTTGACGTTTCTGACCCTCGTTTAACGCAAAAACTTTCAGGATTTGATGATGAAAAGCTGCTGAGGAAGGAAAAAGCTGTTTTTAACATAAGTTCGACCACTCTTGTGGCTATGGAGAAAAATTAAAACTGTTACAACTTTATGTGTGCCAGATGCTCGGGACACATTTTATTTTATTTTGTATGGCTACAACTTTACTTGTTCAAAAGATACAGAATCTTATAAAACGGACGTTTCTTTTTTGTGTCAGTATATAAAGATTTCCACCCTTTTACTCAACTCCCACTCTGTTTTCCGGTCGAGAAATCTGCGGTCTTCTGAGCGACAGTCCTGAAATGTCACTGAGCAATACGGATGTGCAAGGGAATTTAGCCATATTAAGGGAAATGGATACACTTTCAAGGGAAGAAACTTTCATGTTCATTTTTGCCTCCCTTGTCCGTGCGGTTCTGCTCTTAAGGGAAAGAATTGTCACCGCTGGGGTTCTAACATCGGGAATACACAAATAATATAGACAAAGTAGACAAGGATGATATTTAATTCATCGCAATTTGACATGCATATTAGTATCGTGAACTGCCATGCAACGGTACATGCATTGTAATGCGCGACGGTATACACGTTATCGGGACAAGACGCAGCAATAGGGGCTTACGACCGCATTTTAAAAATTAGAAAAACGCACCCTATGACCCTATCTTCTTTTTTAAAAAATTAGAAAAACGCACCCTATGACAGAATGTGTTATCTTTCTTTTAAGAGTAGACCCCATTTTGATAAGACTACGTCGTGTGGAAGTCACGAAATTTGTTCCTGTCTATAAAATGGCGGAACAACATGAAAATATGAGCCGCGACATGACAAAACCAACAATGTGGTTGTGCGCCCAGCGCAGACTCAGATCAGCCCGGGCATCTGCCCAGTCTGATCAGAGTCTTCGCTGTCCGCATGGAGGTAGCTTAGACCCTTAGCTACATTTTGAGCACTTAACGAAGATTCTGATCAAACTGAGTGGCTGCCCAGGCTGATCTGAGTCTTCGCTGGGCGCACAACCACATTGTTGGTTTTGTCGTGTCGCGGCTCATGTATCCTTTCACCTTAAGTAAACTACGCTGTGATAAAAGGTACATCGCGGCATGCGCGAACAGAGAACATGTGTATATGTTAAGCATGTGAATCGTATTCACAAAAACTATGGGCACCTCTTTCGTATCTTGAGTAGAAAAGGAAGCAAAGAAATTAAAAAAATATATTAGAAAAGAAATTAGGAAGTAAAGAAATCAGAACCCTATTATAGTATACATACAATTTTTATGCTTTTCGCGGGAAAACACCAGTTTGGCAGATACAACAAATATAACATCCCCTCTACCGCCCTTGACCCCCACCCCACTCAATAACTGACATCACTTAGTACCGTAAAAATTGAGTGTCTGGACAAAGAATGGATGCCCAGGCCCCAAGGTTTTGAAAAAAAAATGTCATGCTCAAGTCAGCTGAGCATGAAACCTTACCTGCTAATATATACCAGAAATTACTGATAAGTGCAGTTGTTTTCTTGCTCAGTTTAGTTTAGTATGAACTTTTCTCTGCTTATGAATATGAAAATGCCAACTTTAGTTGGCATTTTCATATTTATCAGCAGAGAGAATTTCATACTCATCTGAGTTGAGCACGAAAAAGTTTTATAACCTCGGGGCCAGATCAGACTGGAGGCCCCTGAAGCGTCTTCACAGTCTGGGCATCAGGGTCTACACTGTTGTCATTTCATCTGCCCCATTAAGACACAGTTCTGCACTGTAAATCCCCAAAATTGGGACACCACCTTAATTGTCCTAAATTGAAACAATTTAGGACAATTAAGATGGTGTCCCAATTTTTGTGGTGTCCCAACATTTTTAGAAATATACGGTAAAATTCTACTAAAATTAAGACACAGTTCTGCACTGTAAATCCCCAAAATTGGGACACCACCTTAATTGTCCTACATTGAAACAATTTAGGACAATTAAGATGGTGTCCCAATTTTTGTGGTGTCCCAACATTTTTTTAGAAATATACGGTAAAATTCTACTCAAGAGATCAAATTAAAAAAAAAAGCGCTAGTAAGCTGTGCGGAAAGCTTTACTGTGGCAGCCATAACTTGGATGTAATCCATTCAAATTAAAATCTTAAAAAGTTCCTTCAAGAGCAGAGAACATATGCAGAGGAAGGAACATGGGCCAGACTACGTAGTTTCGGCTAATAAAGCCTCATCAGTGACCCTGACAATATCTGGTGACGAAACCAGAAGAAATACTGTAATTTCTCAATATTAATTTGGCAGTCAATTTAAAGACTGAATACTATCAAAATGGGTCCAAATAATATAAAAGACGATGATCTAGAACAAGCGTCTAAACCAATCTAAAATTTCAGATTTCTCAGAATATATCATCTGATCTGAAAGGACAAACATAAAATATAATCTGCACTATGGATGATATACGGGGAGACGTTTTACGGCCGCCACACTGCACAACACCAGCTGCAGTGAAGTAAAATTAAAATCTTAAAAAAAGATCCTTCAAGAGCAGAGAACATATTCAGAGGCAAGTCCTGTTTTGATAAAAAAAGGAAACGTCAGTTTCAGAATTTTGGAGCGAAATTGGTGTAAAACATACCCAAATGTACAGATTCTTTATCGTTAACATGTAGGTTGAGTCTGACATTTGACATATGAGCTTTGACACGAGAAAACCAACAAAGTGGTCGTGCGCCCAGCGCAGACTCAGATCAGCCTGGGCATCCGTCCAGTCTGACCAGAGTCTTCGCTGTCCGCATGGAGGTAGCTAAGAACCTTAGCTACCGTTTAAGCGCATAGCGAAGAGTCTGATCAGACTAAGCAGATCCCCAGGCTGATCTGAATATGCGCTGGGCGCATTACTACATTGTTGGTTTTCTCGTGTCGCGGCTCAATTATGCATTGTATATGGTTAATTTCCCCATCTTTAACATTTCATGCGGATGCATTCTTTTATTTTTTTCATTTAAAATGAAATAAAATCTATTTCCAGAGTAGTACGACATTTTCCTTGGGTTCACCTTTTAACGCCCTTACCTTGATCCGGGTTACAAAGTATAAGATATACGTCAAAAGTGATAGCCCTCAATGTCTGCAACAACATTGACTTAACAACAAGTAAGATATTTTAATGATACTTTAAAGGTATACACCCTCATTTTTTTTCAACATCTTTAAAATAATCAATATGACTAATTTCGTTTGATAATATATAATCATATGTAAATCCATTGTAAAAGATCAGAAAAAGTGATTCAGTTTGATGCAGTTTTTAATTAAAATAAAGTATCGAGCTTGAAAATGTAAATGAACACAATCGTCAGCCAATAGGAGAGTCGATACCACGCCTTACGGTCATATGACGATACCTAGGTATTTTTCTTATTCGTGCACGCGCTAGTGACGTCAGAGCAAATTAATTCTATCCAATGGGGCGATTTCGATAGCGGACCGCGATTTTACAAAATTTATTTTATTTCTTGGAATATAGTTACTTCTCACAAAAATTGCTCTTAATAATTATTGTCAAATGTATAAATGGGCCATTTCGGAGTTACTATATAAATATTTTACGAAAACGTTTTTGTAATAAAAATCAAGGGCGTAAATCTTTAATAGTTATGTTAGATCATGGTTCGTCCGCATGTACAGAGAGATAATCCGCGAGTGTTAACAGAGGACACATTTTTTTCTTGTTTGTTTTTATTATGATGTAAATGTTCGGTAATTTTGCTTGTTTTGTTGTTTTGTATTTTATTCATTTCCTAAACATTAATTTGTAGAAAAAAAAGATTGAATTACGTCTTTAAGTTCAAGTAAATATTCATATGTGTTTGGTATCAGATTGTTCGTAATGAAACATAGATGCTAAAATTATAATTTATGTTTTAGTTATTTAACATTTTATCCAATAAAGTTAACTTTGAATTTTTTTTTCCAAATTTTGCAAACAAAGAAATGTGCCAAATTCTAAATTTACTCGACGCCTCTTTCATGTTTTGATCATTGCTTATCAATGATAAGCACATTTCCGCGCCTCAGAATGAGCTTAAACATATGTCAAACAAGTTCTCAATCTGATAAACAAACACATTGATGGATATCAAGATTAACCTACTACTCAAGCTGTGATTGTGGCAGCGTAAATGCATAATTATAATTAATATCTGATGTTTGTCTCTCCGAGGTGATTGGCCAACATGATTCATATTTTGTTGATATGGGGCGTGCCTAATATTTGTTTTACAAATTTTGATCATTTTGAAGAATTTTACAGTTAGTTAGGATTTTCCAACTGAAAAGGTAAGACGTTATAGTTTGCATTTACCGACTATTATCTCCTAAAACTGTTATATTTGCAAACTTCCAAATACAGACTTTGTGGTTAAAGATTGGTTTTAGAACTTGAATGCCAAGTTTCGACCAAAACTGGAATACCAGTATTTTCTGTATTAAAACTGTGTCAAACACTTGAAATTTAGAACTGCAAATTAAAACTGGACATCAATCTTGTTTGTTTCTTATTAGTTTAGCCTATAGTTCAAAGACACGCGAAATTCACATCATTATATTTTCATTTTTTCATAGTCGTGGACCTGGAAGATCCACTTTCTCCAGTACTGAAGAAGGGAGCTTTTAACTCAGTCTTTATGAGGTGCAGTTTTACCATCTAATCCCTACTTATAAATATCATTAATTTGATTAATGGATGTCCATTATTCGAATAAGTGATATCCATAACTCAGCCTATCCATTAGTATCACAAATTCAATTAATAAATATCCATAATTCGAATCATGCATATCTTTAAAAGGGCTGAATTACGGATATCCATAATTTGAACGATGGATATCCATAGTTTGAATCAGTGTTATCAATAAACCGAACTGAATCAATGAAATCCATACCTCGAATTATGGATAGCCATAGATCACAGTAGAGGCTTGTTATTTAAACTTATTATTTGCAAAGACGAATTATTGATACCCATATTTCTAATAAGTGATATCCATGAATGGGCCAAACTGCTGACATCCACAATCCGATTCATGAATATCGCTTATTCTTGTTATGGATAATATCCAGAAATCTAAATGATAAGTGGATATTACTAATTTGAATAAAGAATATCACCAACTCGACTTATTGAAATCCATAACTCGAACAAGTGATATCCATAAATTGGCAGAGTTATGGATATCCATGATTCGATCCATAACTCGAAAAAGTGATATCCATATGATTCGAATTAGTGATATCCATCGATCTTTCAGATGATTGGGTATCTATAATTCCAATTATGGACATCCTTCCTTAGTTCGACCCATGGATATCCATAAATAATTAGAGAAACTCATTGATAATTATGAATATCACTTATTCGGATAATGGATATCACTTTCTCGAATTATGGATGTCCATAAGTTTTATCGATATCTATAAATAAGGAATACATAGTAAAACGGCATCCCATAGGTCCTGGCCTCTTTGTCCCCTGTTAGGTTGACTGCTGTCCAAGACTCAGCTGCTGCTGGATCTCAGCGATGACAGCTGGCCGTGTCCGAAGGTCTGGCTCGGTGGGTGCAGCCGATTTTTTCCGTTCCCGTGGTGCTTCCTGGGTGTGACTTCTTGGGCGTGGGGAGGGGGGTGCATAATGTTTTGCTAGTGACTTGCAGTGACTGTTTTTGAAAGAAAAACAGCAGTGCAGAGCACAGGATCATTTAGACGCAGCTGTTAACGCCGCTAGTACGCAGTAGTTACGTTGCATTTAAAAATGAAACGCCGTGTCAACGAAACGTTACGCCACAGCAACGCATTATACGCCACACATACGCCACGCATACGCCTCAGGTACGCCAAAGGTAAGTCGCAGAATCGTCACACATACGCCGTGTACTTCGCAGGACTAGAATTTGCATAAAATACGCCACAGTTCTTCGCGATCGACACGCGTATGTAATTAGTCAAGCCGCACGGCTTGACTATATATTAATATGAGTCCAAGTTTTTTTATGTGATGCGTTTGGTGTTTTAATTGCTTACTGATGAATAGAGAATCGATTATACGAGAAAGAAAACTTAAAACCTGTCTGTTAACAGTCTCATGTAGATAACAATTATTAATTGAAACGTGGGACTAGATCTAGATGCGCAAGTAATAAAGGAAATGAGCACTTTGGATTCGGTCCGTAGAAATACCGGAACGAGAATGGAGAATAGATAAGAAGTGTAACCCACATCCGCGTAATCCGCATTGGAATTTTATGAATGGCTGAACATGTATGTAGCAGCAAAATAAATAATGTTGAGGCATTGAAATAGTTACATATAGGACTAATCATTTCAAACCCAATATGAAAATACGTAAGTCTGATCTAGTTGAGACTATAAACACAAAAAGTCGAATTCAAAGAAAGTCAAATGTGTAATCCGTACAAGCGATAGAATAACCGCGTTGAGAGTTAAAATCCCATAAATGCCCTCTTAGCGGTAAAATGTACGTCTAAAGATGAAGACAAATGATATATAATACGCAATGTCAAATCACACTAACAAAATACGTAAAAACACGAAAATACTGGAACGCACCAGAATGCACGTGTTTTACCGAAACGAACTATACGAGTATATAAATAAATATGGTTTTCCAACACAGATACTCCATTTTTGGGGGTTTTAACACGAAGTGCTTATTTGGCGAAAATCATTATTTGAGCCATATACTATTATTGTGCAGCAGAATAACATACACGATACCCTTTAGTAGCTCCTAAAAGAAAATGCATGTTCGGGAATTCTAGTCAACTGATTGTTTGGGTTTTTTTTCATAGTTTTACCTGTACAGCACTTTTTTCATATAAATACATCCCCACTATTATTGCCTCTCTTGCAACACAAAAATGCCCTTACCCTTATAGCTCCTCTTGAGAAACAAGTGCCTGTGCTGTACAGGAAATCTGATTTGATCAGGGTATCATACCCCACCCTGTGCGGTGAAGTTTTATAATATAATACCCTTTCCTCTGCACGCAACGTTTAAGAAGTGTTTAGACGATCATTTTCTGTTGTACGTCATTTTGATGAAATTTTCATATGAAACTCAAACTAAATAGTCAAATTCATGTGTTCTGATCAAATGCATAAAACATATAAGGCATATTACGTGCCACCCAGGTGCACATGGAAATTCCCGGAAATTCTGCATTTTTTGTCTAAAGAAACAGTGGTACTACAAAAGAATGATTAACGTCCACTATCTAATAAGCTAATCGCTACGTGCCTCTAGTGCCCGATTACCCTAAAATTCTAGTCAGTCACTGTATACTGTATTCAGATTGTCTGCGTATGTGTAGTTGATCGTGTGCGTATGTACGTCCCCAATCTTGTTAGACTCGGATATAGATTTTTGTAAGAGATAGATGAATAGATTGCCTTTTACGGTAGCAACTTGATACTTTAGTACATCAGCAATGTGCAATTACCGATATTACGTGTACCAGGTTATTTTGACCCATACTTCAATGTCCACTGATTTCGCATTTTTGCTACTTTTATACAGTTAATATATTTGTAACTATTCAGTTCACTGCATTATAGTTTTTAGAATGTGGCCAAAATCTGAAAATTTTGGCCATAAAATCCCCATCAATAGACAAAAATAAATAATAATAATAAAGGACTTAAGTATTTGTCTCGACCGTAACAAGTATTAGCTCTCTGAAAACCAACGACTTCATCTCTAAGGACAGCCCAAGCAGTGCAATGTTTTACATTGCTGATACATAAATGTCGTCCCAGAGATGGACTGTCACAATGTGGCTTGACTTCTCTGACGGCATTTCGTCAGAACTAGCTTGTTTTTGTGAAATACGCCGCTGATACGTAATAGTGTGACACTAGCATTACTTAAAAATGTCAGTTAAGGTGGAATAGGACAAAACCCAAACATTCAGTTTTATTGTAAAAAGAACAACGATCAAGAGGCTCAGCACTTTCTAAATTACAAAATGACTTTCTTTTAAGTCTGAAACAAATAGTTCTTTTTCTGACGTCATGAAAATGTGGGGGTTTGACGTGTTTTTACGCAAAATAAATAGGGCTCGTTTATATATGATTTTCGCATTTGTTTTGCTGTCCGTAAAGATACTGCAATAAATTTCATACCAAAGTGCGAGCCGTCAAGAGTCCTTTAAAGGTATGTTATTAAATCTTCCAATTATTTCCGCATTTTGTGTTGATTTAGGCAAATGTGACCTTTCATTACCTACCGAATATTGCTTAATTTTACATAAACGCTTAAATAGAGAGAAAACGTCTCCGGAAAAATATATCTGAAATTTATATATGTTTTGATGAAATATGTTGACATGTAATTTTTGAAATAATTTTAAGTTTTCACCATGCTAATTTTTCAAAAAGTATATTTGTTTAACTAAACCCCCTGTTCCGATGATGTCGTTTCTTTCAGCGTCAAAGGGAGATTATTCCTATGAATGTTTTCCAGTTAAAGTTTTGTTTATAGTAAAACATTTATGATATCTTTTAGAGAATATAACTGCATGAAAAACGAAAAAATCTGAATTAGTATCTTATCCCGTCTTCCAGGGAGGAAGATTTCAATGCATCAGGGGTTCATTTTTGCCTTGATATTTATTATGCGTAACGTGACGTCCCGTTAATTGAACTCTTACGAACCGCGTATTTCGCGGCGTCAATTACTTCCGAAATCAGAAAAACTCGGAAAATGAACCCCTGACCTGTTTGAACTCTTCTGTTTACAAAACGGAATGAAATATTTCTTCAATTTTTCGTTTTTCATTTTCATAGGTTTTCTAGAATAACTCGACATTGCTTATTCGGAATTAAAAGACAGGTCGGAAACGGCTCTTAGCGCCAAATTTAGTTTGACATTAAAAATCGACGTTATTTGAACAGGGGGTATGGTTTGAAAGCTCTTCTTTGAGAAATATTTACACGGTAAAATTTTGATACTCTTTCATTAATATTCCACCTTAACATTTCATTAAAACATATCAAAATTTGAGATATATTTTTCGGAGACGTTTTTTCTCCAGTTCAATTTTTACGTGAAAACGGCGAAATTTCAACAGCTTATGAAAATTAATGTTTGTGTCAATTTACTCGTAATGTGTAGAGATTGCGCAGAAAGTATAGCACAGCTTTATGCAACTCTTGATGGCACGTAATTTGGTATGGAATTTATTTTAATACCTCAACGGACTGCTGAGCAATGTCGATTAATGCGGACTTCTGAGAGCTATTAATTTTGCGTAAAAAACGTCAAACTATCACATTTTCACGACGTCATTGAAATGGGAATTGTTTATTTTACGTTCCAAAGAAAGTCATTTAGTGAGTAACAAATAATTGAAGTTTTTGATGATATATTGTTTGACTAGAAAACTGAAAATTTTGGTTTTGTCCTATTCCACCTTAAAGAGCGTTACATCTCTGCAACACATAAGGCGATGACGTAATTATCCTATGCAACACTTTTTAGATGATTTCTTACTGTCTTAATGTTGTTACGTCATCCACGTTGATTTGCAATTATCATTGCAGTCGAACCTGTCGTGCAAGGCTATTACCGAGACGGCGTCGACGTAAGTTAGCGTCATGACCTCTGGTTTTTCGTCTCGGTAAGCTACTTTTCTGGCAGTCTTTTGAGCTTCCTGTAAACCATGCACGTCGTGTGAGAATGTAAATTGTCTCGCGACGTCATCTTATGAAATTCCAGCATTTAACTGGCCTAAAAACTGCACCTGTTCGCAATATTTAGGCGCGATATTCCAAATGTTCGATACCCGGCATGGCCACATACTTTCCTTTCTCCTTCCGCTGATTCAAGAAGGGCAGTTGTCAGTTACTGGCGAAAATATGTGCACTTAGTACTGGTTAACCGCTTAGAAGGTCTAAGCCTGCCCAAGAATAATGTGGTTAGGTTAACTGACCATTGTGAAATGACCAAAGCTGTTTACGGTGGACGTAAAGCAATCAATCAATCAATCAATCAATCCAAATAAACCCACAGACGTACTTGAAACAGTTTGATATGGTAAGAGAAATGTTTCCTCAGAAAACTGGCCCGGAGGTTATAAAACTTGAGTAGATTCTCAAACTCAAAATAAAGCACACTGATTGGCTACTTCCGAGCACATGCTCGGAAGCAGCCAATCAGTGTGCTTTATTTTAAGTTCGAGAATATTCTCCAGTTTTATAACCTCGGAACCTGTTTACATGGAGTGATTCAGCTGAATGTTTACTGTACTAAGAACACAAGAAACTCGTGCTTATTCCTGACCGATTCGGTTGAACGATTTCAAATTCTGGATACGGACACAATCACTCAGGTATTTTATATATGGTGAAATTTTGGTGGACGTACGTAGCTGCATTTATTTTTGGGATATTCAAACTAATGGATGGAAGTTGTTTTTAAATATCTTCAGAGTTCCGTATAATTTCGAAAATGGATTTTATTCGCGAATGTTTTTAGCTCACCTGAGCCAGCGGCTCCGGGGGAGCTTATAAGTTATAGGATGGGAAGGCACCATCGTCCGTCGTCGTCCGTCCGTCTGTCGCCCGTCCGTCCGTCTGTCCAAAATTTCAAACGACTTCTCCTCTGAAACAGCTGGGCCAATTGTAACCAAATTTCATATGTGGCCTCCAGAGGAAGGGGGAACGAAAAGTTGTTCAAATGGTCTTGGTCACATGACAAACATGGCCGCCATGTCCATATACGGTAAAAATATTTTAAAAAGCTTCTTCTCCAGAACCAATAGGCCGATGGCCTTGAAACTTGGTATGTAGTATTTAGTACGCAAGTACTACCAAGATTATTCAAATTATGACCTTGGGTTGACCTTGACCCTTATTACGGCAAGGTCAAATTTGCTTTCTAGTGCTTTTATATGGGAAAATGCTAGAACATAAGATTTCATGGAGCATATTAAAGATTAAGGCCTAAAAACTAGTACACAAATCAGTCTTGATGAGTACATGAAGATTTATGAGTACAAAAGGTCAAGATCATTATTTGACCTTTGACCCAGAACTCTCATATTTTGACAATTTCAAGCAATCTTCTCAAATGAAACCAAATTTCATATAGAGTCTCCAGGGGTTGAGGGAACAAATATTTATTCATACGGTCCAGGTCACATGACCAACATGGCCGCCACGCCCATATATGGTAAAAACCTTTAAAATACTTCACCCCCCAGAACCAATGGGCAAATGGCCCTGAAACTTAGTATATTGCATCAGGTACACGAGTACTATCTAGATTGTTCAAATTATGACCTTGGATTGACCTTGACCCTTTTTACGATTTGCTTTCTGTAGCTTTTATATGGGAAAATGCTAGAACATAAGATTTCTTGGAAACTGTTGAAGATTTTGACTTGAAAATTGATATATACAGTCATCTTAATGAGTACATGAAAATTTATGAGTACAAGAGGTCAAGGCCATTCTTTGACCTTTGACTCTGGTCTCTCATATTTTGACAATTTCACACATCTTCTTAAAAGCCACTGGACCAATTGTAACCAAATTTCATATAGAGCCTCTAGGGGCTGGGGAAAATATTTTCAAATGGTCTGGGTCACATGACCAACGTGGCCGCCATGCTTAATATGGCAAAAAACCTTTACAAATATTCTTCTGCAGAACCAAATGATCGATGGCCTTGAAACTTAGTATATGAGCATTAGGTTCTTGAGTACTATCAAGATTGTTCAAATTATGACCTTGGGCTGACCTTGACCTATTTTAAGGCAAGGTCAAGTATGGGAAAATGCTAGAACATAACTTTTCATAGCAAGTTTAGAAGATTTTGGCCTAAAAATTGGTATATACAATGGTCTTATCTAGTACATGGAAGATTAGCGGGTACAAGAGGTCAAGGTCATTCTTTGACCTCTGACCCATGTCTCTCACATTTTGACAATTTCAGACATCTCCTCAAAAGCCACTGGGCTAATTGTAACCAAGTTTCATACACAGTCTCCAGGGCTGAGGAAACGGAAATTTATTCAAGCGGTCTAGGTCACATGACCTACATGGCCACCATACTCAGGTGAGCGATACAGGGCCTCATGGTCCTCTTGTTATTCGTATCCACTGGAAATTGAATGTTTCTGTACCTATAGGTTCGTGTTAGTTATAAATTCGTGAACAAGCCCATGACTAACATTCGCAAATATTCGAGTCGCGACTCGCAGTAATGGTGCTTAACGCATAGACAGCCTGCAAAGACTCAGAACTGTTGAGAACAGTCTGACAGAGCTCTAGATAAGAGGGGTATTTGATGATAATTGAGGGATAATTTTCTTTATTTCTCATCGAAACCATATGTTGTGACCCCTCATCTGAACCGTCTCGCCGAGACGGTTCAGTTGAGGGTTCACAACATATGTTTTTATCCAGAATTAACAAAAATTATCCCTAATTATCACCAAATACTCCCTCTTATCTAGGTCTCTGCAGTCTGATATTGTTATTGTTTAACGGCCACGGTAAACAGCTATGGTCATGTTGGGACGGTCAGTTAACCTAACCACGCTGTTCCTGGGCAGGCTTAGACCTTCTGTTAAAGTGGTTAACCAGTACCAAGTGCACGTACTTTCGCCAGTAACTGACAACTGCCCTTCTTGAATCAGCGGAAGGGGAAATGAAAGTAAGTGGTCGGACCGGGTATCGAACCCAGGACCTCTGGCTTACAAGTCAGGCACCCTACCGATTGCGCTACGCGGCCCGGCAAATCAGTCTGAGCAGAGCCTACACTGTTCGCTCACCTCATGTATGGACCCTAAAGAATCTACAGGAACAAAACAAAGGCTCTAAGCTAGACGCCACGAATCCACAGACTGATTATCAAGTTCGAGTCTTCGTTGTTTGCAAATTCGTTAGGCATACTTCTGCCAGATGCTGATCAATTAATATACATATCACGGTAGTCTGTTCTGTTCTGTTTCAATTCTCCTAACCAGTCTAACGACGTTCCCCAAGTGGCTCCGCGGTACGTAACCATAGTTGCACACACCTGGCGCCGAGTGTCCTAGACATAAAATTTCTAATATGCGTAACCAAGATGAAGGTTTTGCGATTTTTTTTTCTTTACTTACTTTTTATTTAATCTTATTTATTTTTATTTTATTCATTTTTTTTAATTTCATGTTTGTTTTTATCTATTTTCTTTTTACCAGTGACGAATGTACCAAAACGATATAACTGCCTAAATACCCTCATAAGCACTATCAAAAAAAATAAAATGTCGGGACATGATATATTTGTTTCTACAGCATATTTAACCCTTTATAGAAACGTTTTTGGGAGACATATGCAAACAGTGCAGACCCAATTCAGACGCCGCATAACGCGGCGTCTGATCAGGGTCGACACTGTTTGCTCACGGGAATAAAGTTCTGTGCAAAATACAATAAAAGTGAAAACAGCCATTAGAAACCCCTTAAACTAGAAATGGTCTCATCCATATGATAAGCATGGACATGTCCACTGGTCAAAAATGGTTAAAGCATATTTGAACTGATGAAAGAGCTTATTGTATTGTATTGATTTCAGGAACAAGATGAAAACTAACGTTACAGTTTTGTCATATTTATCCATCATCCTTCTATCCAGCGTCAGTAAGTAGTCTTTAAATGAATAAGGGGAAGTAAGTTTACAGTGTTCAAGGGCGTAGCTACCTATACGGCAAATACGCAAGTGCGTATTGAAATTTTGTCAAAATTGACAAAATTTCAAAACGCACCTGCATATTTGCATGCTGAAAATTTATAAATTAGACAATATTTCAATACCAATTACCAAAGTGGCTGAAATACTAGCTTTCCCTTCAAGAAGTAGAGAATAAAACATGGTTGTGCGTATTATGAAATTGCCCCTAGTTACGCCCCTGGTGTTCTTCTTTGCCTCTAGGAAAAATAACTACTATGGGAGCAAATTCTTTCCTTAAAGAATAGAATCTGGAAGGGCTTCTTATTCCAGGGAAGCAAACACAGCCTCATCAACGTTGATTCCCTTTGTAAAAATGGCGAAAAACAGGGAGTTAATATGAGCTGCAACATTAAAGAGGTACATCATGACATGGCATCTGCCAAAAGCGAAAACTCAGATCAGCTTGCGAATTTGCGCAGATTTATCAGAGTTTTGCCAATCTGCACGATCAATTTATAGTTCTAACGGAAAGTTTTAGAGACTTGCATACAGGTACATGCGCAGGTTGATATAGTCTTGTCCGTACACATCATAAGACATCTGAAGGATCGTGCAATTCCAATTCCTGCTACCTACTTATATTGGCTTTAGTAGGGCAAATGCTGAATGTGCCCGTTGGTTGGTTGATTGTTGTGAGTTTAACGGCTCTTTGAGGCAGTATTTCAGTCTAAATGTAGACGTCGCCAAAAAGAGAGAGACAGAAAAGGAATAGATAGGGTAGATGAGATTGAAAAATCCAAACAACAACCATCGCTCATCTGCTGTAAGCACAATCGCCCCTTACCCTATTGTCATCCAAATTAGTAGGGCGCCCGCCCCCTCCCCCCACTCCAGACTACCAATCCAGGGGTCGCAAGATCGATCCCCGGCTTCTCCGGTCTTGCGGATGAGACTTTAAACCGAGGCCCCGTCTCCATATGACCTCGTTGTTGGTGGAACGTTAAACCCGAGTTCACCCACTCACTCACTGAGGCCCCCCGGGCACTGAAGTTACCCAACACCATTGCCCAATCCAGCCACCCTATCTTAGCCAATCGTACGCGGTTCGAATGAAGGACCGTAACGTACGCCACACATGTATTATCAAGGGGGTAAATCAATACGTGAAGAGACAACCTAGTCTTGCGTTTCCGGGCGTATTTGGTAAAAGTCTTGCCACGGTGTACTTTCGTTTTTGATGAAACATTATGTCAACACGAGTGTTTTGGTGAAATAAGTACCAATTATTAGCATGACGGGACATTTATAGAAAAAGTGAACTGGTCACGCTTTGGAGGATTATTTAAAGTTAATATTCATTAAAAATGTTTCACGTGAGATGCAGTAGTTAACGTGCCAATTCGGTTCCAGTTTGTCAAGGTAGTGTACATTTTTTGAGGCTGGCTGGTTGAAAGTAGGAATTTTCTTTCTTTTGAATCAATCTGAACTTTTTCGTCTCTTTTTCTGACAAAATTAGCTTCCTCTGTGATTGTTTATATGATACACTCTAAGAACATGTTGCAGGATGCGTTTCCATGCATAAAAACAACGGTGTACGCACATGATTTCCTAGTATAGACCTGTATATGTCCATTGTTAATAAGTGCAAATACTAGTATTGCTCCAATGATTTCTTTTCATTGCAATTGAGTACTTAATATATACTTGCTCGTAACTTTGGAAACTGGCAGTCTGAAGGTTAGAATTTTCTTTGCTCTGAATCAATGTGACCGACTTATAAGCTCTTGTTATGATTAAATAATGTACTGTAAGAATGCGTTGCGCCTTGCATTATATTGCCAAAAAATAACGGTGTTGGTCTACCCCCCTTATTTCCAGTAAATGGTAGATGCACGTTGGCATTTCATTTGTAAAAATACTGTTAATGCTACGAAGAACACATAAAATGAGTATTTAACGTACAATAGCTAATCAGAAAAGAAAACAACTAATATTTTCAGACCTGAGCTGACTTCCCACCAACTGCGTAATTCCACTGTCTCAAGTATGCCTTTGCCAAATGACTATTGATGTCCTAAAGTTTTACAACGTCTTTGATTTTGCTGTAAGGCGATGTTGTCAAGATTTCTGGCAATATGGCCAGCAGTGCTGACCCCAATCAGACTGTTCTGGAAGAAAAGTCTATCTTGGGTCTACACCGTTTATTTAGATAACAGTGCCCTTATATTTGTTGTCAAAGTGGTAGGTCACGTCATGTCTATACGGCATCCGGCAGGAGTTTTCCGGACAACTCTACCATCGACATGTCTGGTCAAATGGTGTAGACCCGGATCAGTCCGGCCAGGGTGTCCACTGAGAGAACAATTGTTGTGTTGGAACGGTTTTGTGTACAAACTAAATCTTTAGAAAATTACTATCATACAAACGTTTTGCTTACCGTAAGAAACGGCACCAGATGGTATATGAACTGTAAGGAGCGACAGCAGTGTAGTGGATAACGCGCTGGACTACCAATCCAGGAGGGTCGTAAGATCGATTCCCCGCTTCTCCGGTCCTTTCTGATGAGACTTCAAACCGATGTTCCGTCTCCGTATGACCTAGCTGTTGGTGGGACGTTCATCCCAAATTCACTTACTCAGTTCTTATGTATTCGATTCTACAGCACGTGCAATAATTAGCCCCACTCTCAAAATCCAAAACTTTTGTGAATAATACCACACTTCCCGTGAATAATCCATTACAAAAATCACAATAGCCATTTTTTTCGAAAATATCACAAGTGTTATATTATCAGAGTATTTTTTATCGGTATAATTTTGTTTGTCTCTCTCCCAGTTTAAATGTACAGTTCACCAAACTAAAACCTAATAAGGGATAAATACGCAGATAAGTACTGCACGTGTACTGCGTTATCAGACCATACGAGCGTATCATAAACATCACTAGTGACAAAAATAGTGGTAAGAAATGTGTTTGTAAAACACTGTGCCCCAAGCCTTGCGCCTGGCCCTAAAAGAACACGCCACTAAAGGGAATGGTTTGTTCAAAACGCCAGAACTCTCAAGGAGCCGTAACTCTGTCAAACCGGCTCGTGTACCCATCTCTACTAAAGGATCACCCGATTTCTGAAAACACATTTTCAGGGTCCCATTTGCCAAAATACAGTGCAACTGAACCTGTATAAAGGGGCTATGTGTCTTTAGCAGCCACAAGCCTCGCGCCACGTTACTGCGGCTATGGATTCGTTCCGCTGAGGTGCGGGGGAAACGTCGATATGAGAATTGAAATACTACTACTACTAGCAGCCACAATTTGTCCTTCCCTTGAGTGACCCTTTAAGACAGGTTTGGCTTTACTATAGTGTTGCATGTATACGAATTTGAAAGAAAAAAAAAGTTCCGATGCTAACCGACAAGTCCACTTTTCACTAAGGTTGATAAGTTCTGAATAGTAAGATCCTTTTGAAGCAAGGAATACATCAAAGAACAGAAAATAGCAGACTCGGTTCAATTGAGTCTGTTCATGACTAGTAATGAATTGTGCGACACCAGCAACGCCCCCTAGCACAGGTTCAAGCGGAACTCTATTTTTTAAGATAACTGAAATGAGCCCAATGATCCCAAAGGACCAGAAAATATAATCTGCACTATGATGATGTACGGGGAGACGTTTTACGGCCGCCACACTGCCTACTTTGCTACAACTGGCTGCTTACTGATACACTTTACCATATGACTGCTTTAGAAATATTGACATAAACCATCTCGGCAGCACTTGCCTTATAAAAATAAGCTTAGCAGTGAAGGCTATAAGAAAAGTTTATCGTTCTTTTTAAAAGGTGGATGATTACACTTTCAAGGGAAGCAACTCTGCTTTTAATAACTGCATTCCCTTTCAATGAGATCAACTATTAAGGGAAAGACTTTGCTCATCGAGGAGCGTAAATGACCTCAGGTCCCTTCTAAATTCTATAGTTGTCCATACAGCAAATTAGAAAATTGGCATTTCACAGGTCTAATGGGTCGTTCATGCAAACAGAATGTCTGTGATGAGACTGTGCCACCGCCCGGCCCACCGCACAAGCTGATTTATGTTTGCATAAGGATGCGGTGGACACCTCTTATATTAAAACCTGTGCATGTTACTGCATTTTTATGTTCAGTATAGATATTCGAAATGTTGACCGCATCCACATCATACGAGTTACATTATACTCTATGGTGACGCAAGGTATTTATTTTGGCTTAATTTGGTGGGATGGGGCATGTAAAATGGTAGTGGCAGTACCGACATTTAAAAGAAAAAAAAACTTATGTGTAAGACACGCACGATGCCCCCGTGTGATGCCTGTCACAGGGCTGTGTACATCACAAAAAATTTCTGAGGCATATGACTATAAGCTTACATATTTTACTGGTTTACCATTTCGTTTGTTTGGTTACAAGACCTGAAAATGCTGTTGACTCTTTCAGTTTTCATTCGTTAAGATATTCTATCCATTGATATAATTAGCTTTACTCCTATGTTTCAACTTTAGATTTGCTTTCTTAAAAAATATATTAATTCGACGTGCGCTTATAAGACAGAAAAATTTCTACAAGTATTTGCCTCCGTTTCAAAAACGTTTAGCGCACAGGCGCTCAAACAGTCGTAATTACATTTGTAATCCGTCGGTTACGATATTTGCATTATGATTATGCAAACGCTCAAACATATACACTGCTCAAAATATTTAACGGAGCAACTGGTATTTTCCCAAAGACATTACGGTAATACATACCCAGTTCAAGGCCCATAAATCTGACTCCCATGGCTAAGAATTTCGTATTCTTTTGCAGAATCTTTAAGAAGGATCGGGGTTTACCACAACAAGGATTTCATTACAACTGATGTGGGTCTTTAAAAAACTTTAACCAAAACATCTAATCAATAAAATTTTCTAAGTCCATGACCTTGACATCAAGCTCACTGAGGGGTGTGTTGGTTGTACCTTGGAAAACTTTGGACCAATATCTAACTACAGTGCAAATATCAAAGGAATCCATCCATGGGTTAAGGAGATATTGGGCTTTAAAGACTTTAACCAAAACATCCAGTCCAAAAATCTCCCAATTTTCTATGTCCATGACCTTGACATCAAGGTCACTAAGTGCGGTGGGGGTGGTAACCTGTTAAACTTTGGACCAATATCTAACTACAGTGCAAGTATCAAAAGAATCCATTCATGGGTTAATGAGAAATAGATCTTTAAGAAACTTTAACCAAAACATCCAATCCGGACGCCGACGCTGACGCTGACGCGGACGCCGACGCTGACGCGGACGCCGACGCCAGGGTGACAACAATATCTCCTCCTGAACTTTCGTTCAGGCGAGCTAAAAATGAGAAGAGCCGCTTATAGAAACCCCAAAACCTTAAAGTGTGACGTATAGACGAATTGACAGACAGACGGACGGATAGGAACAAACATTAAGGCCCTTGAATACACTCACGGGGGTATAAACAGGAAAAATGGAACAACGCCATTCGTACATGAGTCAAAAGGTACCTCGTATGAACTCTCATCAACTTTCAGGTAAAGCCACCAGACACAGAAATGAAGGGTAGTTGCAGAGTCTTATCCGCGTCATTCGTTTGTGACAATGGTAGTCAGAAAAAAAAAAACATTTGGTTCTGCTTCGGGGTTACTCTCGTACGGACATTTTTTCGTTAAAATTCTCGACTCAACGTATTTCTAATATAGAATGTATATTCTGACTCATACATTTGTGAATCCGCCATATACATAGGTTAAAAACATGAAGAACTCTGACTGTGTCAAAGAAAATGTCACAGCATAAACTGTCAAATTTATCGTACATTAAGCAAAACGGTCAATAAAATGCGTAGTTGTTCTCTTCCTTAAAACGATGAAAAATAATTTGATTACGACCAGAAAGAATATTAAACCGAAGCTTAAATTAACATGAAAAATATAAACCAAACTTCGCATCGTCTTTGATTCCTTTCTAAATTTGTTCCAAAGTCACATGTACTTGAAATCTACAGACAGAATGACATTTGTGACCGAATTAACTCGCATGATTTACACGGAAGTGCTGTTACTATAGCATATATCTCGAAACAAATTATAACCAAATAGCGTGCGCTCATTGACAACACCATTGCAAATGTTTTTTTTGAAAAAAATGAGATTTTTGCACCGTGAGTCGCAAAACTGTGGCAATACTTACAGAAAATTTACGTAATTTTGCAAGACTAGGGTGTCCCTTCACGTATTGATTTACCCCCGTGATTATATACGGAGAAGAACTGACATGACTTTACCAACATCCGGCAAAATCCCCATGACTTGATCATAACATCCTTTCAATTTACCACATTACATTTTGAGGAGGCGTTAGCGTAATGATTATGCTGAAACAAACAACAAACAACAAAAAAAAAAAAAAAATTTGTTCAATCGGAACACCGCTCGGCCAATTCCGTGATTCACGGAATTGGCCGAGCGGTGTTCCGATTGATCTTTGTTAAGGCGATGGGTACACTTTCAAGGGAAGCAACTCTACCACTGTCATTTTTAGCTCACCTGAGCACGAAGTGCTCAGGGTGAGCTTTTGGGATACCGTGATGTCCGTCGTCCGTCGTACGTGTGTCCGGACGTCCGTCCGTCCGTCCGTCCGTCCGTCAACTTTTGCTTGTGTACACTCTAGCGGGCACAGTTTCGATCCAATCTTTATGAAACTTTGTCAGAATGTTAGTCTTTATAAAATCTAGGCCAAGTTCAAAACTGGGTCATGTCCGGTCAAAAACTAGGTCACTAGGTCAAGTCTTAGAAAAACCTTGTGTACGCTCTAGAGGGCACAGTTTTCATCCAAAGTTCATGAAACTTTGTCAGAATGTTTATCCTCATAGTATCTAGGACAAGTTTGAAACTGGGTCATGTCAGGTCAAAAACTAGGTCACTAGGTCAAATCATAGAAAAACCTTGTGTACGCTCTAGAGGACACAGTTTTGATCCAATCTTTATGAAACTTTGTCAGAATGTTTATCTCCATAAAATCTAGGTCAAGTTCGAAACTGGGTCATGTCGGGTCAAAAACTAGGTCACTAGGTCAAATCTTAGAAAAACCTTGTGTACGCTCTAGAAGGCACAGTTTTCATCCAAAGTTCATGAAACTTTGTCAGAATGTTTATCCCGATAGTATCTAGGACAAGTTCGAAACTGGGTCACGTCGGGTCTAAAACTAGGTCACTAGGTCAAATCATAGAAAAGCCTTGTGTACGCTCTAGAGGACACAGTTTTGATCCAATCTTTATGAAACTTTGTCAGAATCTTTATCTCCATAAACTCTAGGCCAAGTTTGAAACTGGGAAATGTCGGGTCAAAAACTAGGTCACTAGGTCAAATCTTAGAAAAACCTTGTGTACGCTCTAGAAGGCATGGTTTTGAACCAAAGTTCATGAAACTTAATCAGAAAGTTTATCCTTATAATATCTAGGATATGTTTGAAACTGGGTCATGTCGGGTCAAACACTAGGTCACTCGGTCAAATCATACGCTCTAGAAGGCACAGTTTTGGTTCAAAGTTCATGAAACTTTGTCAGAATGTTTATCTCCATAATATCTAGAACATTTTCGAAACTGGGTCACGTCGGGTCAAAAACTAGGTCACTAGGTCAAATCATAGAAAAACCTTGTGTACGCTCTAGAGGACACAGTTTTGATCCAATCTTTAAGAAACATTGTCAGCATGTTTATCTCCATAAACTCTAGGCCAAGTTCGAAACTGGGTCATGTCGAGTCATAAACTAGGTCACTAGGTCAAATCGTAGAAAAACCTTGTGTGCGCTCTAGAAGGCACAGTTTTGATTCAAAGTTCATGAAACTTTGTCAGAATGTTTATCCTCATAATATGTAGGACAAGTTTGAAACTGGGTCATGTCGGGTTGAAAACTAGGTCACTAGGTCAAATCTTAGAAAAACCTTTTGTACGCTCTAGAGGACACAGTTTTGATCTAATCTTTATGAAACTTTGTCAGAATGTTTATCTCCATAAACTCTCTGCCAAGTTTGAAAGTAGGTCATGTCGGGTAAAAAACTAGGTCACTAGGTCAAATCTTAGAAAAACGTTGTGTAAGCACAAGAAGGCATAGTTTTGATCCAATCTTCATGAAACTGTGTCAAAATGTTTATTGTTCATATATCTAAGCCCCCTATGAAACTGAGTCATGTCGGCTCAAGGTCAAATCTTAGAAAAACTTTGTGTACACCCTAGAGGGCACGCCGGGCCAGGTAGCGCAATCGGTAGGGCACCTGACTCGTAAGTCAGAGGTCCTGGGTTCGAATCCCGGTCTAGCCACATACTTTCGTTTCTCCTTCCGCTGATTCAAGAAGGGCAGTTGTCAGTTACTGGCGAAAGTATGTGCATTTAGTACTGGTTAACCGCTTAGGAGATCTAAGCCTGCCCAGGAATAGTGTGGTTAGGTTAACTGACCGTCCCGACATGACCTTAGTTGTTTACCGTGGACGTTAAGCATCAAATCAACCAACCAACCTAGAGGGCACAGTTTTGATCCAATCTTCATGAAACTCTGTCAGAATGTTTATCTTAATGAAATCTAGGTAAAGTTTGAAACTGGGTCGTGTCGGGTCAAAAACTTGGTCACTAGGTCAAATATAAGAACAACCTTGTATATGCTCCAGAGGGCACAGTTTTGATCCAATCTCAATGAAACTGTGTCAGAATGTTTATTCTTACAATATCCAGGCCAAGTTTGAAACTTGGTCATGTCAGGTCAAAAACTAGGTCAAATGTTAGTATGGTAAAAACTCTTATAAATCTTCACCAGAGCCAGTGAACTGATTAATGCTCAGGTGAGCGATTCAGGGCCACCATGGCCCTCTTGTTTGCCTACTTCTCAATGGAGACCAGGGGCCGTATTTATAAAACGACTTAGGTGGTTGCTATGCTGTTGCTAAGGCTGAATTTCTATGAAGGAGATTTCCTACAACTATGAAATTTGCTCTGGAGGAACAGTCTGAAAAAGACTGTTCCTCCAGAGCAAATTTCATAGTTGTAGGGAATCTCCTTCATTCAAATTTAGCCTTAGCAACAGCATAGCAACGGCTCAAGTCGTTTTATAAATACGGCCCCAGCTATTAAAGGAAAAACGGTCAAAGGAAAAATGCTCCCTAGGAGATAATTCTTTGCTTTTAGAGTAGAAACAGAGCTCTAGATAAGAGAGGTATTTGCTGATAATTGAGGGATATTTTTTTATTTCTCATTGAAACCATATGTTGTGACCCCTCATCTGAACCGGTTCAGATGAGGGGTCACAACATATGTTTTTCTGCAGAATTAACCAAAATTATCCTATTCTATTATATTCTATCCCTTAACCTTACTAGGTCGTTGGGGCACCACAGCTGACTCCAAAACAATCCCTTTCCACCTTGTCCTGTCTTCAGCTGCCCTAGTTGAGCTGGCAAAATCCATTCCTGTCCACTCCTTGATATTGTCTTCCCACCTCTTCTTCTGTCTACCTCTTCTTCTTTTTCCTTTCACTGTGCCCTGAAGAATTGTCTTTGCTAAACCAGAAGACCTTGAGACGTGGCCAAACCACCTTAGTTTCCGTTTCTTGACCAGTGTCAGTTCATCATATTCTCCAATGGCTGCTTGGATCTTCCTGCGAACCTCCTCATTGGTTATATGGTCCTTGTACGAAATGTTCAGTAACTTTCGGTAGCATCTCATCTCAAAGGCCTGCGTTCTTTTCTCTAACTCTGCTGCCAAGGTCCATGATTTACAGGCATACAGAAATATGGAAATGACAAGGGAGCGCATAAGTTTCACCTTTGATCCAAGGGATATGTTGTTATCTCTCCAAATTGGTTTCAGCTTGGCAAGAGCTGAAATGGCTTGTGCTGTCCTTGAGAGAACCTCCTGTTTTGAGCCATCATCTGAGACAACTGCTCCGAGGTATTTGAAGCTGCTTACAGTACCCAGCTTCTGCCCCTTTACCTTGATCTCCCTCTGGATGCCATCTGCGCTGTTTGTCATCAGTTTGGTCTTCTCAGCACTGATCTCCATCTTAAACCTTGTACAGGTTTGGTCGAGACTTTCAACTAGAGCTTCTAGTTCCTGCTCTTCCTCAGCAAGAGCGTCTATGTCATCGGCAAACCGCAGGTTGGTAATATTTCTGCCGCCTATGCTAACCTTTCCGTCATGTTCTTCCAGAGCATCAGACATGATCCTTTCGAGAAAAATGTTGAAGAGGGTGGGTGACAGAAGACATCCTTGTCTTACTCCAACTGTTGTTCTGAACCATTCTCCTGTGCTGCCATTTATTACCACTGCACTTGAAGCCTTGTCGTATAGCTGCTCAGTGGTGCGGACTAGGTTTGCATTGATATTGTACTTCCTCATGGTGGCCCATAAGGCTGCATGCCATACCCTGTCAAAGGCTTTTTTGAAATCAATGAAGACATGTTACAGATTCTGCTGATGTTGGAGATACTTTTCACACAGGATTCTAAGGTTGAATATCTGTTCTGTGGTGCTCCTTCCTGCTCGGAACCCAGCCTGTTCCTCAGCGATTATCTCTTCGGCTTGTGGCTTAAACCTGTTCAAGATGACTTTCAGCATGACTTTGCTTGAATGACTTATGAGGCTGATGGTTCTGTAGTTCTGGCAGAGCTGTAGGTTGCCCTTTTTAGCTCGCCTGAACGAAAGTTCAGGAAGAGCTATTGTTGTCACCTTGGCGTCGGCGTCAGCGTCCGCGTCCGCGTCCGCGTCCGCGTCCGCGTCCGCGTCAGCGTCCGCGTCGGCGTCCGGATTGGATGTTTTGGTTAAAGTTTTTTAAAGACCTATATCTCCTTAACCCATGGATGGATTCTTTTGATACTTGCACTGTAGTTAGATATTGGTCCAAAGTTTAACAGGGTACCACCCCCACCCCACTCAGTGACCTTGATGTCAAGGTCATGGACTTAGAAAATTGGAGTTTTTTTGGACTGGATGTTTTGGTTAAAGTTTTTTAAAGCCCAATATCTCCTTAACCCATGAATGGATTCCTTTGATACTTGCACTGTAGTTAGATATTGGTCTAAAGTTTTCCAAGGTACTACCCCCATTCCCCTCAGTGACCTTGATGTCAAGGTCATGGACTTAGAAAATTGTCTTTTTATTGATTGGATGTTTGGTTAAAGTTTTTTAAAGACCCATATCTCCTGAACCCATGAATGAATTCTTTTGATATTTGCACTGTAGTTAGATATTAGTTCAAAGTTTTACTGAGTACTACCCCAACCCCGCTCAGTGACCTTGATGTCAAGGTCAGGGACTTAGGAAATTTTTGTCTTTATTAAAGTTTTCTAATTGCATACTGATTCATAATGCTTGGCAGAGATATGGTTTACACATGAACTGATGTTAGACACTTTTTTGAGTTTTTACAAAACACTATATAACTTACCCCATTGGATGACCTTAAAGTCAAGGTCATCGACTTAGAAGTTTGTCATAAAGATATTAGTTAAAGATTTATATTTATGGAGATATAATTTCACCAGTGCTATGATGGACTCAGTTGATACTAATACTTGGGCTGATGTTAGATAATGGTTCAGGGTTTTGATACATCCTGCTGCCCCCCCCCCCCTCCCCCCCCCCCCCACTAGCTCATGGACTTTGAAATTTCATGTGAATTTTTTTATTTTAATTTTATTTTAATACTTGTTTCTCAGATAGCTTTTGTTTATAAATGTGTTGTCATTATGGACATGCTTGCCTGAAGTTATATGCATAGCAGTCCACACCACCATAGCGACTGATGGGCAAGCACCAATTCAGGCGAGCTATGCTGTCAGGCGACAGCTCTTGTTAGGGAGAGTAATAATCAGCGACTGAGTCCATGGGGTAGGCCATTCTCCTGTTCTCCAGAGTATTTAGTGATAATTAGGGATAATTCCAGCGCATGTGAGATGCGCTGGAATTATCCCTAATTATCACTAAATACTCCCTCTTATCTAGAGCTCTGATAGAAATTTTTTTTGAATGACTTTTTCCTCCAGGGAAGTAATCAGCTAGTCACAAAGCAAGGGCGTAGCTACCTATACGGCAAATACGCAAGTGCGTATTGAAATTTTGTCAAAATTGACAAAATTTCAAAACGCACCTGCATATTTGCATGCTTAAAATTTATAAATTAGACAAGATTTCAATACCAATTACCAAAGTGGCTGAAATACTAGCTTTCCCTTCAAGAAGTAGAGAATAAAACATGGTTGTGCGTATTATGAAATTGCCCCTAGTTACGCCCCTGCAAAGTTGTCTCCCTTTGTAGCAATGGTCGCGGGAGAACATAGCAGAGTGTCTGTACACTTTAATATTTACTAACGCCAACTTGTAGCCAGACAGTTGAGTACCTTCAAGAGAGCTCACATCGAAGCATTCACACAAATCTGAAAATTTAAGATAAAAGAAAGCAATTTCATGCTTTTAACAATAACCCCTTTATATGAGAAGTGGCTGTAATGCTAGATAAGCCTGATTGGCATCTTATTTTATTCATTTATTTAATAAAAAAGCAGGGATAAAAACCTACGTCAGAGCACAGATGTCGAAGCTATTTATTCGACGAGTCATTTCGAAGAAACTCAGAAAGTTTTTCCGTGGTTGACAAAAAAAACAACAACTTTGAATTGTAGTAAGGTGTTCAATAATTTCTCATCTCTTGAAGAGTCATGTCCTATATATCGGTATCGAAGGCGCTTTGTACGCACCACGTCTGCTCTTTTTTGCAATGAAGTGTTTGCAGATTTATGTTGTTGTTTCGATTCTCGTAATGATGGTCTCCAAGAGGCCCAGCGGTTTGCAGATTTATCATGCACCTGCTGCAAAATTCCACTGATAACAGGGGTATGATAACACAATGTGATATCATGTCACTGTAGAACTGCGCTTGCGCGAATGTTATCAGGCCATGTCTTAAGAAGTGATCTTCGAAGACAATTGGCTGTATACTGACGTTGGCCGTGATAACAACGTTCGATTGGTTTAATGACGTCACCGACTTACGTCATAAACCATTCGCGACGTCAATAAGTTCAAACAAGACTGCGATAACTTTTGTTTTGTTTGACGCTCTTACACCTGAAAATATTCTAATGATGCATGATAAATAGAAAACCATGTAAGTGTTTTTTTATATCAAGTTTATCAGGCGAGACCAGAAACACGTCGGACTGGCTCGGCAAGCCTCGCCATTCCTACGCTGTTTCTGGTCTCGCCTGATAAACTTGATATCAAAAGACACTAACATGGTATTCTCTATTTATCAAGTATGTTGTGCTCAAACAAATTCTGGTAATAATGAGTCCAAAAGATCGACCGGTACCCCAACGACTAGATAATTTGGTTGTTTCCGCGGCTGCAACACTTAAGTTATGCACAATATATTGAGAATACCAAGTTAGTGTCTTTTGATATCAAGTATATCAGGCGAGACCAGAAACAGCGTAGGAATGGCGAGACTTGCCGAGCCAGTCCGACGCTTTTCTGGTCGAGCCCGCTAAACTTCATATCCAAAGACACTAGATTCATCATGATGTTCTATTTATCATGCATCATAAAATTTTAGACGATAAGAGAGTCATACAAATGAAAAGCAAACACAGTTTTGTTCGAACTTGCTGACGTTGCGAATGCATTATGACATGAGTCGGTGACGTCATTTAACCAATCGAACGTTGTTATCACGACCAACGTCAGTATGTAGTCAATCGTCTTCTGAGATCGCTTCTGAAGGCATCGCCTGATAACATTCGCGCAAGCGCAGTTCTGAAGTGACATGATATCACATCATGTTATCATACCCCCGTTATCAGGTGAATTTTGCAGCAGACGCATGATAAATACTTAGTTTACGTCAAGATGGCCGCCGATAACACTGCTATAACATAGAGTGCTGCCATTGCTCTTTCTGAGGTGTCACTTTTTAGACGAAGTCTAATAAAATCATCGTTGGCGCCAAAACTTGACTTGATCTCTGTATGGAAAAGAGCATATGTCATGGAATTGTTATTCACCTGTCAGACGATTTAGTTACATTAAAGATGTTATTATTTGCACTTTGCATTTAGTTTTAAATTTGTTTTTCACTTTAACGCTGTAATGATTGATAGAGTTAAGCAGAACGCGAGAAACGCAAATGCCGATGGCTTGAGAAAAAAAAATGATTCCATGGTGCGAAAAGTCTTTCGTAGTAAAAAAGTAGTTCTTTTCCTTCCAAAGGCTGTACTCGGTGCGTAAATTTACCGGAACGGACCTAATTACCGGGTCGGACCGGAACGGACCCTTATTATTCATATTTGCAGCCGATTTTTGAGATATTTTGATACAATCTACACGCGCAGATTAATTCAAGGCCCTACCTATGACTTACATGTATTATCTTAACTTGCAACCCCTGATTTCATCCACCGACTTGATACATATAGCTCTATATATTTTCTATGGCTGAAATGTTGGTAATGATACTATGGAACAAAAATTCGGGAATTTTTGTGCTTTTCATTCGCTCCAAGTCTTGGAAGAAAGATAATCAGATTTTTGTATAAGATTATATGATTTTTAAGATGAAACGCATATGCGTGGGGTATTAAGAGGCCTACCCATGGCGCAAAATACTCAAAGAGTATTTTGACTAATATCTCTAATTGATTTGCGCTAGATGGCATACAGAATATGTATTAATATTAAATAAGAGTTATTTAATAACAAATATTACAAATATCTACTGAAGATAGGGGAAAACTGGTCCGTTCCGGTGTCCGTTCCGGTAATTCAGTTCATTCCGGTCCGTTCCGGTAAATTTACGCACCGGCTGTACTGAACCGGGTAAAATACAGTACCGTATCATCGGAAGCATATCGGAATGTACCGAAGAATGTCAATAATTTACGGACCAGTTTGGTTTCTCGCCATAGTGGATAACCCCAACATAAGGATACTGCTATTCAATAATAATATCAGACATGTGATACAGCTGAGAAGACAAATAGGGAGATTTTCCTCTACTTTTTTTCCAAATAGGGAGAATGATTAAACAAAGAAGGGAATTCTTGGATTTTGGCAGGGAGATCTGAAAATTCCAAATAGGGAGATGTGCAAGACATATATGGGGAAATTCTGAAATTCCAAATAGGCAATGGGCAATTTCAACAGAAATAATAAAAAAATTATTATTTGTTTCAAATATGTCTTCTTTCACTTCGTCTTATATCTTTTTTTAAAGATATTTCTTGTTTATTTTATTCAAACAGATGCCTGTGTGGACAAAAATCCCTCGTGTGCAACCTGGGCAGCTATAGGAGAATGTTCGGCCAACCCCTGCTACATGTTACCAAACTGTCCCGTGTCCTGCAAAGACTGCCAAGGGCAAGTAAGCCTGGGCTCAGGGGACTGCATGAACACCCAGTCTGAATGTCCTTGTTGGGCGTCACAGGGGCGATGTGGAGAGGAAACAATTCGATTGACTTGCAAGAAGTCATGTGATAAAAAGTGCGGCGGCGGCGGTAAGTAGTGTCAGTCAGGAAATACCGTATACGCAATAAATTTTGCGGTGTTCCATTTTTCGCGGTATTTCGCAGTCACTTAGAAACCGCGAAAATAAAAATCGCAAAAAAATTTCCTGTTTCTGACAAAGTATATTCAGCAGACACAGTTTTCATATATTTTGTTCCGTTTGCTTCGGTAAATTCTGGTACTTTTCCCTTGATCCAGTTCTTTCATTACCCTGCGGCCGTGCCGCAGGTTAATGAATGAATGGCTCAAGTGAAAAAACAAGCAATTTTACTTTTCGCGCATGTTGCTGACCGCGAAAATTAAAAATCACGAAAATTGTTGTGTATGTTTTTTACCATAAACCGCGATAATTTGAAACCGCGAAATTACCGCGTATACGGTATCCGCAGTGGTTTCATTTTCGCACTAAGGGCAATCAACTCTATCAATTTCACTTTTGCCTTCTTTTTCAAGGGGCGGAGGAAGGTGAACCCTCAGATGAAAGAATTTACATGGACGTGAAAATAACTGGCATTATAAATTCAGCAGTTCTCTTTTCCACGGCCTGTATTACGGCCTGTATTACAGTCTTGTTATACCCCTGCCACGAAGTGGGGAGGGGCATATAGTTTTACCCTTGTTACATTTGAAAGCAAGAACTATACTAGATAATCTTTCGATGGACTGAAAAAAATCAATCAGAATGATTTTGGAATTGGACCAAAAGAAAGCTACTTTATTTCAGCTGTGAAGTCATACTGAATTAGGACTCTGATGGTGCTATTCATCTTCTAAATCTAACCCAAGATATTATTTATTTCAGGACCGGATCCAAATGTTTGTGCTGACATAAGTCTTCACTGTGCAGTTTGGGCCGCCGCCGGGGAGTGCAAGAAGACTCCTGTTTATATGAACCAGTTTTGCAAGGCAACATGTAAAAAGTGCCCAGGTTTGTTAATCCTCGAACTAACCCCTACCTTATATGATCTCGTTTCACTCATCAGACAAGTATATATGAGCCGCGACACGACAAAACCAACAATGTGGTTGTGCGCCCAGCGCTGACTCAGATCAGCCTGGGCATCCGCCCAGTCTGATCAGAGTCTTCGCTGTCCGCATGAAGGTAGCTTAGTCCCTTAGCTACCGTTTAAGCGCTTAGGAAAGACTCTGATCAGACTAGGCGGATGTCCAGGCTGATCTGAGTCTGCGCTGGGCGCACAACCACATTGTTGGTTTTCTCGTGTCGCGGCTCATATAGGATCTTACACGAGTGGTCTTTTTATATGAAATGTATGAAACGAGCCTTCGGCGAGTTTCATAAATTTCATACGAAATGACCACGAGTGTAAGATTCTGTTTATCATATGATCCTTTAGAATGGGATTTTAGCGCCTTTAAACTGAATATTAATTATTTAATAAAAAAGCATTGTTGACATGCACGTTGTCAATGACGTTATGTGTACGCGCCAAAGTGTTATTACACGTGTGGTCATACGATTTTAATGACACGACGTTATCTACTGAATAATAGCGACGTCATATGATAAAGCACTTTCTAGAGCTGCCTGAGAAATTTCTTTGTTGGCATAGGCTCTGAGAGCTGTCTCGGTCTGCCAATCATTGTTTATACTGCTCATGCATTCACTTGTTACTGTCGTGTACATGAATATGAAACTGACAGTCAATACATGAACTGATACTACAGATTTCTGATTGGCTGCCAATCATGTAAAATAGTGCAAAATATAGAATTTACAGGACAGAACTATTAATAGAAAATCAGCTGGAAGTAAATAGTAAACGCCTTAGCAAAAAATTTAGGTTTCAACGGATATTTTCTTATATTTTCTTATTATTGCCTTATATGAAGTTAATTACAGAAACGCATATGAATACGTTTATATGATATAAAATAATGGATGAGAAAAGTGATTATTTAATGGCGGTGAGGCAGAGGCAAGGAAATCTCAGATTCTTTTTCACATTTTGTAAGCCTCACGCTCGGCAAGCCTCGCATGCAAATTATTAATTATACATAGCTATATGTTTGCTGAGTTTTGATGGTAAATAACATAGCTAGTATATGTAAAATATCGGTCTGCTTTGATTTGAAAAGAGTCCTCGTGGTACGCTATTGTTAACATGTTTAAGAATTATGTGTAATATACTAAAATGTGTTTAAAAGAGTTCTTGTGGTCCCTGATATGATATGAACAAATCTAATAAAAATGCTCAGTATATCGTCCACAAGAAACTTTCTAAAAATCAAATAGACATGTTTACCATAACACAGGGTATAATCGATTCCGCCAATTTTCGCTTCCTGCAGAGACTGTACGTCATATTTGGCTTCCAACGGGACTGTCCGCGAACTCTTGCTTCCTGCAGAGACTACTGTCCTCGAAAAATGGCTTCCTGCCGAGACTGTCCGCGTGATTCTGCTTCCTGCCGAGAGCCTCGGCAGGAAGCAGAGTCAGGGAGACATAAGGCTATCTGATGTATACTAATAATAATGTGTAATCTTATTTATTTTTTTTATATAAAAAAAAAAAAAAAAAAAAAAAAAAAATAATGTGTAATCTTTGTGTTTTCTAAATGCAGCAAAGCCGAAGTGTAATACCAGATTTGCTTGTCCAACTGTCTATGATCCTGTGTGTGGAACAGACGGACAAACGTACAGTAAGTTATTTCTACTCTCAAACATTTCTAGGATATAAGTTGCTAGTGTATTGGGTTTGGGAAAATATAAGACTTGAGGCTTTGCTAAGCATCTTATAGTTTTCCGCAACGATTTTTAAGATAGCTAAGTACACTTTCATGGGAGGTAATTCTTCCAATTCCAGTTTTGCTTGCCTCTTCAATGGAGATCAACACTTAAAGGAAAGAATTTGTTCCCGTAGGAGCAAATTCATTATTTTAAGAGAAGATCCCATTTAAGAACAGCTTCCTTGGCCAGGAAAGCAAACAGGTCATGAAAATCTTAAAGAAAATCCACAAATATTGAAAATGCGTTTAGGTATATAGATACTTCTATGCATTTAGAATAGCGTTCTACCAAATTTTTTTCCAGTTCTTTTGCAAGTTATCAGGTTGAGCTGATGAGAAAAAAGACTGAGTAGCCTGTTTCCAAGTTTTGTCAAAATTATGGAGAAAACTCAGTGGAGTCTATTTATTCAAGGTTGGATAATATCAAGCACACACCTGTCTTGGTCATAGTAATGTAGATTTTATACTGTATATTTGATAAAGGTATACCTGCTTATCCTATATTTGAGCCGCGACGCGAGAAAACCAACAAAGTGGTTGTGCGCCCAGCGCAGACTCATATCAGCCTGGGCATCCGCCCAGTCTGATCAGAGTCTTCACTGTCCGCATGGAGGTAGCTTACTCCCTTAGCTACCCTTTAAGCGCTTGGCAAAGAGTCTGACGAGACCAGGTGCTTGCCCCGGCTGATCTGAGTCTGCGCAGGATGCACAACCACATTGCTGGTTTTCTCGTGTCGTGGCTCATTTAATGAATGCATCCAGTATACATCCTCAAAGCCATCTTGAACAGGCTTAAACCACAAGCCGAAGAGATAATCGCTGAAGAACAGGCTGGGTTCCGAGCCGGAAGGAGCGCCACAAAACGGATCTTCAACCTTAGAATCCTGGGGCCGTATTTATAAAACAACTTAAGTCGCTATGCTGTTGCTAAGGGGGAATTTCTATTAAGGAGATTCCCTACAACTATGAAATTTGCTCTGGAGGAACAGTCTGACAATCTGGAGGAACAGTCTTGTCAGACTGTTCCTCCAGAGCAAATTTCATAGTTGTAGGGAATCTCCTTCATACAAATTTAGCCATAGCAACAGCATAGCAACGACTTAAGTCGTTTTATGAATACGGCCCCAGTGTGAAAAGCGTCTCTAACGTGAGCAGAGTCTGAACCATGTCTTCATTGATTTCAAAAAAGCCTTTGACAGGTTATTGCATGCAGCCTTACGGGCCATCATGCGGAAATACAATATCAGTGTAAATCTAGTTCGCACGATTGAGCAGCTATACGACAAGGCTACAAGTGCAGTCCTGATGAAAGGCAGCACAGGAGAATGGTTCAGAACAACAGTTGGAGAAAGACAAGGATGTCTTCCGTAACCCACCCTCTTCAACATTTTCCTCGAACGGCTCGTGTCTGATGCTCCGAAAGAATATGACGGAAAGGTTAGCAAAGGCGGCAGGAACATTACCAATCTGTGGTTTGCCGATGACAGAGACGCTCTAGCTGAGGAAGAGCAGGAACTAGAAGTCCTAGTTGAAAGTCTCGACAAAACCTGCACAAGATATAAGATGGATATCAGTGCTGAGAAGACCAAACTGATGACAAACAGCGCAGATGGCATCCGGAGGGAGATCAAGGTAAAAGGGCAGAGGCTGGGTACTGTAACAAGCTTCAAATACCTTGGAGCAGTTGTCTCAGATGATGGCTCAAAACAAGAGGTTCTCTCAAGGATTGCACAAGCTACTTCAGTTCTTACCAAGTAGAAACCAATTTGGAGAGATAACAACATGTCTCTTGGATCAAAGGTGAAAATTATGCGCTCCCTTGTCATTTCCATATTTCTGTATGCCTGTGAAACGTGGACCTTGACAGAAGAGTTAGAGAAAAGAACGCAGGCCTTTGACATGAGATGCGACATTACTGAACATTACGTACAAGGACCATATAACCAATGAAGAGGTTCTCAGAAAGCGCCAAGCAGCCATTGGAGAATATGATGAACTCCTGACGCTGGTCAAGAAATGGAAACTAAGGTGGTTTGGCCACGTCTTAAGGTCTTCTGGTTTAGCAAAGACGATTCTACAGGGCACAGTGAAAGGAAAAAGAAGAGGTGGGAAGACAGTATTAAAGAGTGGACATTGGTGGACTTTGCCAGCTCAGCTAAGGCAGCTGAAAACAGAACAAGATGGAAAGGGATTGTTTCGAAGTCATCTGTGGTGCCCTAACGACCTAGTAAGGTTATGGGATAGAATAGAATAAAATCCAGTATACAACATACACCCAATACGAGTACATGGTCGAACATTTGAGAATGAGCTACTGTTTTTGTCTGTACTACCATACAATTTGAGAATGAGCTGGAACAAATAATTGCTCGGACGTTACTCTCAAAATATTGGTGTACCGTCAGACCTAAATGTATTTTCAATAACAATCTTTTTTTTTTGATTGCTTTTGCGCAGCAAATTACCTTTGATTTTTCCTTGTAAGCAGCATGTCACTCTTTCTTGTTTTCTTAACTTTAGAGAACAACATAAAAAAGAAGTCTGCTAACTTTCGGGGAGATTTGTTAAATTTTTATGGTCTTAGTCAGATTTCTATATTCACCACTAATCACCACCTAAATGAAAGTAGAAAGTCAGGAGAAGAGCTATATAAGCTATCAGCTTTCGTTCTGATCCTATTGCTTTGTGTGATTGTGTTATTTGTATGTTATTATGTGCATTTTTGAAAATAAAATATGTTTAAACCAAAGTAGATTTGAGCCGCGACGTGACAAAACCAACAATGTGGTTGTGCGCCCAGCGCAGACTCAGATCAGCCTGGGCATCCGCCCAGTCTGATCAGAGTCTTCACTGTCCGCATGAAGCTAGCTTAGACCCTTAGCTACCCTTACAGCACTTAGTGAAGGGTCTGATCAGACTGGGTGGATGCCCAGGCTGATCTGAGTCTGCGCAGGGCGCACAACCACATTGTTGGCTTTGTCGCGTCGCGGCTCATTTCTAAATTTTAACACATTACTCCTAGGGTATTTGTCTACATATTATGGCAAGCCAAATGCACACTAATTAGAAAAACCTGGTTTTTCTCAGAAAAACCTGGTTTTGCGATTTGATAAACCAGGTTTTTCTCAGATAAACCAGGTTTTTCTCTGGTAAACCAGGTTTTTCTCTTGTTAAACCAGGTTTTTCTCAGATAAACCAGGTTTTTCTCTGATAAACCAGGTTTTTCTCTGAAACTTATGATAGCAAGAGATAAACCTGGTTTTTCGAGAAAAACCAGGTTTAACAGTGAAAAACTTGGTTTTCCTTTTGTTAAACCAGGTTTTTCTGAGATAAACCAGGTTTTTCTCTTGATATCCTAGGTTTTCATTTCTAATGTGTCTTTTCGGCTGAAAAACCTGGTTTAACAGAGAAAAACCTGGTATATCGAGAGGAAACCTAGGTTTTCTCTTGGAAACCTAGGTTTTCTCAGATAAACCAGGTTTTTCTCAGATAAACCAGGTTTTTCTCTATAGATTTGAAAAACCTGGTATATCGAGAGAAAACCTAGGTTTTCTCTTGAAAACCTAGGTTTTCTCTTGATAAACCAGGTTTTTCTTAGATAAACCAGGTTTTTCTCTCCTAAACCTGGTTTTTCACTGTGCAGAGGCAAGCCAAACGCACACTAACTTAGAGATATACCAAGTATTTCTTATAAGTGTGAAAAGCGCAAAACTTAATATATCTGGAGAAAAAACTAGTTTATCTCCTTAGTCACGTGACTTGTAATCACAAGTTTCTCTCAATTTCAATGGCTATAGAGAAAAACCAGGTTTTTCTAATTATACATTTGGATAGCGAAACATAGTATATCTGGAGAAAACCCTGGTTTTTCTCTCTAGTCACGTGATTTGTTATCACAGGTTTCTCTCAATTTCATTGGCTAATGAGAAAAACCAGGTTTTTCTCTGCAGTTACCACGTGATTTGATATCGCAAGTTTCTAGCAATTTGACTGGATGGCGTGATTTCTGCAAAACCATGTTTTACAACATCTGATTGGACAAGCTATAATAAGGATATCGACCTGCTACAATAATCATGCTTCCGCTTCTGTTTTTATTACCTGTGTGTTAGCTTTCGTAGATAAGAGGACACGCGTGCACACTTCCAATAATCGCCAATGTCACCACCAGTGTTGGGGGTCATAAAATACAATATACATGCATACAGGATTTTTGTGTATTGCGCTAAAAGTAGGACAAATAAAACTCTGGATCTGTACTTCACAAAGGAATTCTCTCTTTTTTATCTGCGCAGAGTGGGAAGTTTTAGCGCAGTGACAATTACGAAATCGAAAAATAATCAAATGTTTTTGTGCCTGATAAATACATGTATGCTTATCAACGTGATTATTCATCGTTTTATTTATATTTATTTTTATTCGTTTTGCCAATTTAAAATTGGTAGTTTGATACTTAAATTTCCTCAAAGGCAGCGTGATTATTTTATTTAATTTTATTTATTTATTTATTTATTTTTTTGTCAGTTTACATTTGATAGTTTGATGATTAAATTTCCACATAGGCAGCCAATATTTTTCTAGCTATTTTATTATCTTTTTTTATATCTTTTTTTTTTTACTATAATTATTCTTATTGCACCCCCACCTCCATTTTTGTTCAGCTTTCCGAATCCAATCAATGTTAAAGTGAGCGGTACAATAGATATAGATGGATGGATGGATGACTTGCAGTTTTACGTCCTTTTTAACAGTATTTCAGTCATATCAGGCCGAGGAGATGGTGTTAATGAAAGGCCCTGTGCAAAGAAACCCCGCTAACGGTTGGAAATCAGTAAGACAGCGCTTAACCTACTAAGCTACCGGGGCTCCTGAACGGTACAAGTACTTGACCGAATGTGCATATCAATCTCGACATACACAGGTAGCATATGCCCGAAGGCAGGTTTTTACACGACGCGCCGAATGTGATCAGGGTCGTCACTGCTTGAACGCAAATGTTAATTTACATACGGATGGAGATGGACAGACACGGACGGAAAATGCAAAAATTACTCTTCGATATGTCCAATGTTAGGATATAAATATTCACATGAGCAGACTGGTGTCAGAGAAGGTGTGGAGAAGGTTGACTAATAGTTTTAAAACAAATTGTCGATCTCTCTATCCTTCTGTCCCTCTGCTCTCTGTTGTCATTTCGTTGCATTATATTATGTACTTATTAAGCATGCTTGAAGGAAAAGAAAGAAAGAAACAAACAAACAAAAATAAATAAATAAATAATCTTTGCGCAAAACTTTAACGCAAATGTTAAAGTGTGTCTCCCTCGTTTATTTCATGTTTTCAGAAACAAATATTTCAACAAAATTTCGTTAAACAATATGTTATAGTCCCATAATTACCGCACAAGTTTTGAGAAAATGCATGTTTTTTTCGATAAATGGAGAATGAAAAAAATCTTCAAATTAAAATGCAAATTATCTATTTCCTTACGGCCTGTAAGAATATCGATTTTTACCACGTATGTCATGTGATCATGTACATGTATTTTTCTTATTCGTGCATGCGATCGTAACGCATGAATAAATCATTTTTGTCCAATAATGCGATTTCGAGCGCGGTCCGCGATCGTTTAAAAAATCTAAATTCACTTTTATAAAATATTATTATCTAAACTCTATTTCAAATATATAATTAGACCATGTCGGAGGTATTGCATGATATATTACATCAAATCATTTTTGGTTATTATCATAAAGGGAGTAAATCTTTAATTTACATACGGATGGAGACAAACAGACCCGGACAGAAAGGCAAAAATTATACAACCCGCGATATGTCGGGCTATAAATATTCTCATGAACAGACTGGTCCTAGACTGTCAGATTGGATATGAAACTGGTGTAAGAAAGAAAAATACAGTAATTACCTTAAATATTTGTGCACCTTCGCCAGTTTTTGTAATTATTTTACACTGTAAAAAATTGTGTAGAATTTACGGTAGAATATCTGTAAACCAGCTGCCAGTCCGTTTCCCGTTATTTTTACGGGCACCCGTAAACATCGGCAGGAATCAACAAGCAGAGTAGGGCAGAATAAGACAGATATTGTTTTGGTTCTATAGCCCTTCAATACTATAAAGGTATTCTCGAGTGCGGTCAGTCAATATAACTCTACCATATCGTTATTTCAATAAACGATCTTTAGGCAGATGCCCGTAAAACAACATGAAATGGACTGGCAGCAAGGTATTTTACCGTAAAATCTACGGACTTTTTTTACAGTGTAGAATTTAAAAGCTATTACGGTAATACACTTGGCAACTAGTTGCCAGGACCTTAACAGTAAAGCATGGGATTGTACCGAGACTTTTAAAACGGAAAATGACTTCATTGAGAAAAAAATCTTTATTTTTATTCCTCCTTTATTTTCTTTATAATCATTACAAGAAATATACAGCGTACCTTTACGCATTTTAAAGTTTACGACAGCGAAAGTTGGCCATTTTGGTTGCCAACTGAAATGACCCAAATAAATTTTCAACTCACTATTTTTTATGAGAAACTCAAGTATGTTTCATGTGTTATATTCCACTGGAAAATGCGCTTCAGTTGATGCAGTCTAATTAGAAATATCGATTATTCTTTCTTATATATTTATTGCGCTCATGACTAAAAAGGGAAAACAAACACACGTTATTCAAACAAAGCATGCTTAAATTAAAAGAAATGCGTTTCCGGTATAAATTTACAATTTACGTCTTTGGCGTGGTCAACATTACACATCTAAATGACGCTAAATATCTAAAAAGATAAATATTTTTGTTTATTGTGGACCATATTCTTGTCATGTACAAATACAGCGACGCTGATATTTCATCAAAGGAAATTCCCCATCGCACATAGGTAATGACATAACTGGGCCATAAAACAATATTACCTATAGGGTGTCTGCAATCTCGCGAAATACGAGATCTCGCGACCGCGTTAGTTTGAATCACTATGTCAACACACCTGTTAGCCAATCAGGCTGAGAAAAACCAGGTATAACAGATGTTCGAGCGTTATCCTAAGTTTCTCAATATCCAATCAGATTGAGAAAAACCAGGTATAACAAAACAGCTAGCGTCCAATCATATTTCTGGAAACCTGTGATATCAAGTCACGTGACAAAAGAGAAAAACCTGGTTTTTCTCAAAACTTGAGAAAAACCTAGTTTTTCTAATAATATGCATTCGGTGAAGCGCTATCGTAGATAATTAGTGTGCATTCGGCTTGCCGCATACAACTGCATTAGCAGAGACCGTCGTAAAACCTGGTTTATCAAAATAAACTTGTGATAACACAAGTTTTTTCGTTAAACCAGGTTTCTCTCTCGATAAACCAGGTTTTTCTCAGATAAACCAGGTTTTTCTCTGATAAACCAGGTTTTTCTCTGATAAACCAGGTTTGTCTCTGATAAACCAGGTTTGTCTTTTGATATCGTAGGTTTCTGAGATAAACCAGGTTTTTCTACGCAAAACCTGGTTTTTCAAAGAAAACCTAGGTTTTCTCGAGATATACTAGGTTTTATAGAAAAACCTGGTTTATCAAAAGAAAAACCTGGTTTATCAGAGAAAAACTAGGTATATCACAGAAAAACCAGGTTTTTCTGTTGAAATACCAGGTTTTGCGAGGAAAAACCTGGTTTATCAAAGAAAAACCTGGTTTTTCTGAGAAACCTAAGATATCAAGAGAAAAACCTGGTTTATCAGAGAAAAACCTGGTTTATCTGAGAAAAACCTGGTTTATCAAATCGCAAAACCAGGTTTTTCTGAGAAAAACCAGGTTTTTCTAATTAGTGTGCATTTGGCTTGCCATAACATATGGTAATTAGCTTTATTGCCTGTCTTTTGTTAATGAGGGTTTTTTGAAATGATGGCCTGGCAATGCTGAATTCAGTGACATACAATGTAACTCCTTATATTCATCTATGATCCATGCTTGTACAACACTAGTACTGCGAATAGTAAATACATTTGATGATAATATTTTATGAAGTTAAAAAAAAGCTAAATCTTTCTTTGTTGTTGGTCAGTTACCATGCTTCTTATTTTCCGCCCAGGCAACAGCTGCTTTCTGGACTTGGAATCTTGCAAGAAGTCTGGCCTCAAGGTGGCTAAAGAGGGAGAATGTGTCGAACCGTGTGGAAGGAGAAAGTTTTGTACTCTCCAATATGACCCCGTGTGCGGTACAGACGGACATACATACAGTAAGTACGACATTTGGTAGATATAGAGGATCTTACACGAGTGGTCATTTCATATGGAATTTATGAAACGAGCCTTCGGCGAGTTTCATGAATTTCATATGAAATGATTCTGTTTATCATATATATGACCCTTTAGAATGGGATTTTAACGCTTTCAAACTGAGCATTATTTTAATAAGAACGCGCATTGTTGACATGAACGTTGTCAATAAGTTTACGTCTACGTGCCAAAGTGTTATTACACGTGTGGTCATACGATTTTTAAGACACGACGTCATCCACTGTATAACAGCGACGTCATATGATAAACATTTATTGGTTAAAATAATACCCTATTCCTTAAGTTACAAGGCGGAGGTTTGCCCTTCCAAAACAATCCCAAAAATCTAGATCCGTCTAAAAGACGGATCTAGATTTTCGGAATTGTTTTGGACGGGGAAACCCTATCGCATAACAGAATTCTAAAATTAAAATCTTAAAAAGTTCCTTCAAAAGCAGAGCACACATTCAAAAGAAGGAACATGGGCCATACTTCGAAGTTTCGGCTATTCAAGCCTGATTTAGGTATTTTGGGTCATTCTAGAAAAGAGGAAATCCCGTTTTATACCTGAAGAAAAACAGTATTATTGCTTTGGTCAATATCTGAATCTCACTCAACAATAATTTGATCTAATAAATTGCTTCTTTTAGGGTTTTAGAGGTTTTTTGTTTTTCATATAACGTGAGTGTGTGTGTGTGTTGGGGGGGGGGGGGGGGATGAGGGGGTGCTTCCTAACAGCATATGAAAGAAGTGACACAAACTATACATTTAAAAGAGTTAGTTTTTTTCCACCAGATTTTATTTACAAAATATAAAAATGTAATGCAAATTAATTCAGTCATACTTTTCATATTCACAAATGTATGAACCATTAGCTTTGCTTTTGACCGGGTATGACTATCAATTTTAGTCATCCGAATGTCAGCGGTCCTTGACCTGGGATCGAGGTTATAAAACTTGAGAATAATCTCAGACTCAAAATAAAGCACACTGATTGGCTGCCTCCAAGCACATGCTCGGAAGCAGCCAATCAGTGTGCTTTATTTTGAGTTTGAGAATGTATTCAAGTTTTATAGCCTCTTGACCTGGCTTCTTGTTTTCTTGTTGCAGGTAACGACTGTTTCCTTGGTCTAGCTCGATGCAAGAATCCTAGTTTACGTTTGGCGTACAGAGGAGAATGTGAACAACGTGGAGCGTCAACCATCTAGAATAGAATCTCGAGCTCGGAGACGAAGAAAGAGATGTGAAATGCGATTAAAATAGAGGATCTTGCACGATTGATCATTTCTTATGAAATTTATGAAACGAGCCTTCGGCGAGTTTCATAATTTTCATATGAAATGACCACAAGTGTAAGATCCTCTGTTTATAAAATGTTTTTTTTTATCGCTTTCTGTTTATTAAATGTTTTTTTTTATTATTATTATTATTATTATTATTGCTTTCTGTTTATAAAATGGGTTTTTATCACCCTCATACTGAACTTTAATTCTATAACTGAGAAACCGTATTGTTGACACGGTCGTTGTCAAGGACGTTACAGTGTTATTACACGTGTGTTATTACGATTTTTATGACACGACCTTATCCACTGAATAACAGTGACGTCATATGATGCTCTGTTTTGATGCATAGGCCTACTGTCAAAATTCAAAACATTGGGATACCTAAAATGAGCCGCGACATGAGAAAACCAACAAAGTGGTTGTGCGCCCAGCAGAGACTCAGATCAGCCTGGGCATCCGCCCAGTCTGGTCAGAGTCTTCGCTGTCCGCATATAGGTAGCTTAGACCCTCAGCTGCCCTTTAAACGCTTAGCAAGGACTCTGGTCAGACTCGATGGACGCCCAGGCTGATCTGGGTCTGCGCTGGGCGACCAACCTCATTGTTGGTTTCAAGAAGGGCAGTTGTCAGTTACTGGCGAAAGTATGTGCACTTAGTACTGGTTAACCGCTTCCTGCCCAGGAATAGTGTGGTTAGGTTAACTGACCGTCCCGACATGACCATAGTTGTTTACCGTGGACGTTAAGCATCAAATCAATCGAATCATTGTTGGTTTTGTCGTGTCGCGGATCATATAATTCCTGTCATTGTCCTAAAATTTGAACACTGAGTAAGGTTTTACAATTGGGTTATGCGTCCAATCACAGGCACTTGACGTTTTATGCTATTGATGCTGCTAAACATCGATGCTATGAGCCATTTCTTACTATAGATTGCGTCAAGTTTAGAGAATTTTGAGGGTTTTTTTATTTTAGTATACTGTGGTCTAATGTAGCTAGACTGCACCGATTCCCAGACTGGTCATAGTTTTAGCTGTTCGCGAAAACGTTAAACTTTATTTTTTTACGTGACGTAGTACATATGATAATACGGCGTGAATGCATTTTTGTCGAAGACATAAGAGCCGCGATGGATTGGGATGGATGGATATATGACTTGCGATTTTACGTCCTTTTAATAGTATTTCAGTTATATCAGGACGGTGGGTGAGTGATACTGAAAGGCTATGTGCAATGGAGCCCCACTTACAATTGAAAAGATTCCCGCCTCCAGCGGTCGAACCCGGGATTGCTCGATCAGCAGACCAGCGCTTAGCTTACTGATAAAAACCGGGACCCCTAAGATAATTACCGGCAATCGAAAACGCTCCCATCAATCGATTAACGCGGATCAAAAACCGTTAGAAACAGCGTTTTCGATTGCAAATTGGCGACAAACAGCGTTTTCGATTGTGCAATCGAAAACGCTGTTTCAATTCCGCGTTCGTCGATTGCATGAGCGTTTTCGATTGTCGCTTACCCGGTGTAACGTAGACCCTGATCAGATTACTCGTTTAAGAAAGTTAAAAAGAAGCAGTCTGCTCTGGGTCTGAACTGTTTCCTCAGACCTATCTGTCTCAATATTTGAGCCGCGAAACGAGAAAACCAACAAAGTGGTTGTGCGTCCGGCGCAGACTCAGATCAGCCTGGGCATCCGCCAAGTCTGATCAGAGTCTTCGCTGTCCGCATGGAGGTAGCTTAGACCCCTAGCTACCCTATAAGCGCTTAGGAAAGAGTCTGATCAGCCTGGGCATTCGCCCAGGTTGATCTGAGTCTGCGCTGGGCGCACAACCACCTTGTTGGATTTCTCGTGTCGCGGCTCAATTATTTTAGAAGTTTTACGGAACTGGCGAACTCGTAGGGACTAGAATACATGTATGTATGGTTAGTCGCCCGTCTGTTCATATAAACATGTACGTTAAATGATGTGACAGAATTACAAGTTTGATAAAGTGTTCACTTCTGTCTGTCTTATAATATTCGCCCCCTTGCTAGACATGAAGATAGAATGTAGATCATGTATAAACCTTGGAGCCCCTTTTAGTTTTAATGATAGGTACTGCTGGGATGAAGCCAAGATTTCCCCTGTCGTAAGTAAAAATAGGTGTCCGCCATTGATCTGTCATTCCTTAGTTTGCCAAGCCAGCAATAGCTTTAATGATTAACACCAAAACCCTTAGTATTCATTTAGAATACAGGACGAGATATAAATTATGCAAAAAAATGTATACCTGCACCATGAGTTATCTCCCCTTGGTTGTTTTTGTGTTTGGGTTAAATCTTTTATCTGTGGGAAGAAATTCATGAAATCTCATAGATAGGCCTATGCGTGCCTCACACAAACAATGCATCATGTACAACCTCACAGGGTATAAACCAGTCCGCCAATTTTCGCTTCCTGCAGAGACTGTCCGTCATATTTGGCTTCCGCCGAGACTGTCCGCGATCTCTTGCTTCCTGCTAAGACTTCTGTACATGATAAATGGCTTCCTGCAGAGACTGTCCGCGTTATTCTGCTTCCTGCCGAGGCTCTCGGCGGGAAGCAGAGTCACGCGGATAGTCTCGGCAGGAAGCCATATTTCGAGGACAGTTGTCCCGAGATCGAGGACAATCTCGGCGGAAGCCAAATATGATGGACAGTCTCTGCAGGAAGCGAAAATCGGCGGACTGGTTTATATCCTGTGAACCTCCGAATTCGTGAAAAGTCTCTTTAAAAAGGTGTTTTACCATCATCATGCCAAAGGGAGACAACTTTAGTGACTTCCTGTTTACTTCCCTTGACAGCGTAGCCCTTTCAAACAGGTGTCTACTCTTATAGGAAAGAATTTGTTTAACAGTTGACCCCTATGAAGGGAGGCGAAAATTGAAAACGACAGGGTTGTTTACCTTGAATATACCCAGCAGGCACATAACGTCGAAATGATGTCGTACTGACGTTCATGCGACGTGATGACGTCGCATGGACGTCAGTACGACGTCATCCGACGTCATGTGCCCACTGGGTATGCCCATTCACCTTAAATTGTACGGTGGTGGTCGGGTGGTGCGATGGTGCTGTGTATAACTTCCAGTGCCGGGGCGTCCTACTGACTTAGATAATAGTAGGGCAAGGGCCTACCATGCGGGTGGGGGTTGTTTGGATATTTTTCTCTCGTCTATTAATTCTCTCCTTTGTCCCTCTCTCTCTGGGAGACGGCCCGATATAGACTGAAATTGTCTCAAAGGGTCGTTACAACCAACTTAAATTGTACCAAATATGATGATGTTGATTAAGGACACCGGCACATTAAGAACATGTTACCTTGTAACTCACGAATAATGAATCACCTTTTAAGTAAGTTACCAAAGTACGGACACGTGATTGACAGAAGTCTGACGTTCACAGTTTTTATAGCAATGAAAGTGTTTTAAATTAAAGAAGATAAAAAGTGACCCTGCTCACTGTAACACATATTAAAGACAAAATCTTCATGCTGCATCATTATTTTTAGACAAAATTTGTTGGAGATTAATGTGCTGTCGTCACTGTGTGGGATAATGAGATGCTTGTCGTGGAACATCTGCAACACTTATTTGTTAAATTCAGTACATTAATTATACATTAAGTTATATATTAAGATTTTAGAATGAATTATACTTTTCCCAGGTCAGGGCTTATGCAAGAGGGCAGTAGAACCAGGGTACGGGGTTATAAAACTTGAGAGTAATCTCAAACTCAAAATAAAGCACACTGATTGGCTGCTTCCGAGTTTGAGCTCGGAAGCAGCCGATCAGTATGCTTTATTTTGAGTTTGAGAATGACTCGAGTTTTATAACCTCTGGCCCAGGTATACCATATTAGAATTTTCTCTGCGTAACGCATCTAATCGTCTGAAACTCCTAAACGCCCCACTTAATCACGGGGTATAATCGATTCCGCCAATTTTCGCTTCCTGCAGAGACTGTACGTCATATTTGGCTTCCGCCGAGACTGTCCGCGAACTCTTGCTTCCTGCAGAGACAACTGTCCTCGAATAATGGCTTCCTGCCGAGACTGTCCGCGTGAATCTGCTTCCTGCCGAGAGCCTCGGCAGGAAGCAGAATCACGCGGACAGTCTCTGCAGGAAGCCATTTATCATGTACAGATGTCTCGGCAGGAAGCAAGAATTCGCGGACAGTCTCGGCGGAAGCCAAATATGATGTACAGTCTCTGCAGGAAGCGAAAATTAGCGGAATCGATTATACCCTGTGTTAATAGGCAGTACGAAAAAGGAAAATACTCCAAATACGTAAGATTTCGAAAATGAGGGGTACGCAATTTCGCCGGGCGGCAGGAGCAACAACGTACTGGCCCGGTCGGCTGGTATAACTAAGATAAAAGCCTAAAAGGGCATGCATTTTTAGTGAGTGGGTATTTCTTCCTTCTTTTTTTTTTTTAACTATCGATCATTAATATGCCTGCGATACTGTTTTTCGTGAGAAATTTGATTGTTGTTGTGTTATCGCTTTACGTCCACAGTAAACAGCTATGGTCATGTCGGGACGGTCAGTTAACCTAACCACACTATTCCTGGGCAGGCTTAGACCTCCTAAGCGGTTAACCAGTACTAAGTGCACATACTTTCGCCAGTAACTGACAACTGCCCTTCTTGAATCAGCGGAAGGAGAAACGAAAGTATGTGGCCAGACCGGGATTCGAACCCAGAACCTCTGACTTACGAGTCAGGTGCCCTACCGATTGCGCTACCCGGCCCGACAGCAACAACGTACTGGCCCGGTCGGCTAGTATAACTAAGATAAAAGGGCATGCATTTTTAGTGAGTGGGTATTTCTTCTTTCTTTTTTTTAACTATCAATCGTTAATATGCCTGCGATACGGTTTTTCGTGAGAAATTTGATTGTTGTTGTGTTATCGCTTTACGTCCACAGTAAACAGCTATGGTCATGTCGGGTCGGTCAGTTAACCGAACCACAATATTCCTGGGTAGGCTTAGACCTTCTAAGCGGTTAACCCGAACTAAGGGCACATACTTTTGCCAGTAACTGACAAGAAGTTTGAAATTTGATAGAAACGTAAGAGGGCGTATATCGTTAAGATGTCTCAGTTTTTAGTCGCTTTGTATCAGGCCTGTCAGATGGTGAAAATGGTGGTAAACAGTATTTTGCTAATCTTGCATATAAACACTTCCGTGTTATTAAAATGTACTAAACAAAATGCATAACGTTTTCATTCTTACTGATATGACTCATTTGTTATGTTTATATTTATGTTTCTTTGATTGGTCGGCCATGAACAAAAACCTGTTTTGAAATTATGCAAATGATTTATAATGAAATTAATATCAATCTATTTTTAGACTGACAGAGATGAATCATGCGTATGAATATTCAAATAACAAGTTTCTCTTAAGGGGAACGTATACACGTTCAGGGGAAGCAACTTCGCCATTTTCATTTTTTTTGCCTCCCTTCCCAACTCAACTCTTAAAGTAAAGAATTTGCTCCCCATGGAGCAAATTCTTTCTTTTATAGAAGACCCACATTTTGGAAGGGCTACGCTGTCAAGGGAAGCAATCAAGAGGTCGAAAACAGTTGTTCCCCTTTTTTGAAAATGGTTCACACCTTAGAGCATTGACATCAAAGCTTAGGAAAAAAGCTCTTCGAAAAGTTGTCTGCTCAGAATCTGCACTGTTTGCAATTAAATTTATAAATTTTATAAAAAAAAATCCATCAATAGGGTGCATTTCCTAAATGTTGGCGCTTATTAATGCGTCATCATCAGGTACACCGGTCTTAAAACATACATTCAGGTATATGTGTAAGGGAGTTTGACATTGTAACACATTGTAGGCCTAATGCAACATCAAGACTGTTTCTTTGTATCAGCAAAGAAAATCCTCGGTAGCTCAATCACGCCTGACAATCAGTCTCATGCGGAACCGGCGGTTAAGCAAAGCAATCCGTTAGATGGCTTTCCGGTGACGTAGAAGAGGAGCCGAAAAAGGTAAACAATACCTACTCAGTCAGATTTTAGAATGTTTTTTTTTTAGAATGATACAAGAGATATCCAAAATCTAAGAATGCTATTTTGTTACTTAAACATTGCTCCTTCAACACACCAAATAAGTCTATAATTGGTTCCGCGGTTTTCTTGATATTTGTTCCCTCCTCCGAAATGTCTGTTCAACACGATCAAGGTCAGACAAAACAGGAGATAAAATAACAACATTTTCTGCTCGATCTCAAAAACGAGCAAAAAGCATTCGAATTCATCATTGCATATCAACGTGATAATTAATATCTGTCATCAACAACGATGTTTCAGTGACCAGGTATCAAGCATTGTTCTGAAATCATTGTCGAAAGGGGCGAAATGTTTTGGTTCAGCATTTAATCATTAAAAAATAGAAGGAAATATGTCAACATCAATCTGCTTATTTTAGTCTGTTTTAATGACATAAATTTTATGCTGGATGTTTTTTTCAACATTTGTTAGATGTCAGCTGAGACTTGTATGATCTATGCAGTTGGAGATTATGTTTTAACAAAAAAAAAAAAAACAGAACCAAGTTGATCCCATTCCCTAAAGTATTTGGTGTTTACTGTTTCAATGGTTTTAAATGCATGCTGATTTAAATGTTCCACTATTACATTTGAATAATTAACACGATTTCTCAAAATTTTTATTTTTGGCATTTGAATGGGAAGCTCCTATCAAAAATTTTGTGGTTGCGCATGAGAATGTTCGGTTGAGCATTGCAATGTATGGAATATCAAATGAACCGGGGTGCCTAATTTAGCTGCGAGGCAGCCTGACCATTATATGAACCACGAAAACATCGATCAACCTGCTACTTCGCACAGTTTGGTCAGCTCGATTAGCACGTAAAGCTGTTGTATCATTAAACCTACAACTCTAAGGATCTTCTCTGGCAGATAATCTAGTTCTGTTTGACCTAGCCATGTAGCCAGAAAGACATGTTTTTCTTTGAATAAAATCGTTTATGAGACTAGTCACTCTTTAAAGTTTAGAAGGGCCAAAAATTTAACTGGCGGATGGATGACTTGCGATTTTACGTTTTTCAGCAGTGTTTCAGTCATTCAAGGAAAGGTATTGCGAAAATTTGGAGAATGTCATGCTATTAGTTGTTTACAATTTTATGTTGAGACCAAGTGATATGAACAGTTTTAAGTGGTGTTTGGTATATTGCATTTGTCCTCCAAGTTCAGTACCGAAAGAAAGAAATAGTCCTGCACAGATAAATCAGCCCTGTGTGTGCATTTGCAGACTTTCTGTGATATCTTATCGATGCAGCAAGACACTTCACTTATATAACATTTACTTTCAAGAAAATGCAAGCCCTCAACGAATATTTATCGGCGGTCAATAGTATTGAAACTGACATGGGGACAATATTCTGCTCAAAAGGGATTGTGCGCTTGAATTTAAAAGCACGTTTAAATACTTCTAAACATACGCCGGATAATTTTGATCAAATAAGATGGTCTTGGTCTCAGTATAATAGCCACTTAAGTTATTCATGGGACCCTAAACATGCGGGTACCCATACCTCAGAAGCCACAAACTCCGATCGATTTGACTGATATTTTAACTCAGCTGCAACAAGGTGTGTGCTGCCGTTCTGGAAGTTACCAAGGTCCATCGACGTCCATACTTGGAGCTGCCAGAATCAACCGGAACCCGACCAAGACACTTAAAAAAGAATACAAGATATCAGCCCCAGGTATATGCTTTAGAGATGGAAAGTGACTGCTTGTCTGAGGCCCGGTGTTATTGCTGAACATATATCAACAGAAAAAAGTTTAGATGAATGAGGTCTACTTTCCAGAAAATCGGATCAACTAGGTAATGGTGCCACTTGAAAAGATGATATTGAAAAAAAATATATATCTTAAAATTTTAACGTATTTTCAGTGTTTGCAAACTACAAACCAGTGATGTGGGCAAAACCTTGCTCTGGTAAAAAGCAGATTCCCTTCTGCATATGACAGCCTCAATAAGTAGGGTTTCCTGACAGGCTGCCCCTTAAAACTGACAGTTCGCGCAAACGTTGGGTTCAGGGCTAATCCCAGTTAGACTTTCTCCTAAGTTTCGATATTGACTGAAATACTGTCTCAAAGAGCCGTTAAACCTAATTCTTTACCGTTTGTTTGATTATGTCTTTTTAAATTGAATCTGACGAGTGAATTTCTGTATCAGGAAAAAATTAGCCCATACTTTTCTTTAATTTGTGTGCCTTTTCTCTATCTCTATTTTTCTCAGCTCTTTTTTTTCTCCAATCAGAATAAAAATGACAGTTTTTAGCTCGCCTGAACGAAAGTTCAGGAAGAGCTATTGTTGTCACCACGGCGTCGGCGTCCGCGTCGGCGTCGGCGTCGGCGTCCGGATGGATGTTTTGGTTAAAGTTTTTTAAAGACCTATATCTCCCTAACCCATGGATGGATTCTTTTGATACTTGCACTGTAGTTAGATATTGGTCCAAAGTTTAACATGGTACAACCCCCACCCCACTCCTTGACCTTGATGTCAAGGTCATGGACTTAGAAAATTGGGAGTTTTTTGGGACTGGATGTTTTGGTTAAAGTTTTCTAAAGCCCAGTATCTCCTTAACCCATGGATGGATTCCTTTGATACTTGCACTGTAGTTAGATATTGGTCTAAAGTTTTCCAAGGTACTACCCCCACCCCCCTCAGTGACCTTGATGTCAAGGTCATGGACTTAGAAAATTGTCTTTTTATTGATTGGATGTTTTGGTTAAAGTTTTTTAATGACACATATCTCCTGAAACCATAGATGAATTCTTTTTATATTTGCACTGTAGTTAGATATTAGTCCAAAGTTTTACAGAGTACTACCCCAGCCCTGCTCGGTGACCTTGATGTCAAGGTCAGGGACTTAGGAAATTTGGTCTTTATTAAAGTTTTTTAATTGCGTACTGATTCATAATGCTTGGCAGAGATTTAGTTTACACTTGAACTGATGTGAGACACTTTTTTGAGTTTTTACAAAACACTATATACTTACCCGACTGGATGACCTTGATGTCAAGGTCATGGACTTTGAGTTTTGTCTTAAAGATTTTGATTAGTTTTATATTAATGAAGACATAATTTCACAGTGCCACAATGGACTCAGTTGATACTAATACTTTGACTGATGTTATATAACGGTTAAAGGCTTTGATACATCCTAGCCCTGCCCTCCTCCCCCTACCCCTTAGTTCTTTGACCTTAAGCTCATGGACTTTGAAATTTCATGTGGATTTTTTTAAGACATTTCTGAGATAGCTTTTGTTTATAAATGTGTTGTCATTATGGACATGCTTGCCTGAAGTTTTATACATAGCAGTCCACACCACCATAGCGACTGTGTGATGGGCAAGCACCTATTCAGGCGAGCTATGCTGTCAGGCGACAGCTCTTGTTTCTCTTCCATGAACTATAATGGCTCTAACAGGCTTGGGACCATGAAAATTAGCTCAAGCCAGGGGCAGTTCTAGCCATCCACTTTGTTTCTACTTAAAGTGACCTCTAGTGACTCAGGAAGGAGTTCTAGTCAGGCAGGGTTGACGAGTCATCAGAGTTCGAACCATTGAAGTTTGACTGCATTATTTAATATGATCAAAAATCGTATTCATTGGATACCCGTCCATAATGTCACGTAATTTACGTGGATGAGGGTTTCAGCAAGACGACTACATACAGAAACCGAAATGTCATTCAGTGCGTGTACGTCATATCTTTAGTTACTTTTCCCTCGTTTTAGTAAGTAAGTAAGTAAGTAAGTAAGTCTTTATTTACCGAGGGTGACAACATTTAGCAAATAACAAATGTATTCTTCCATGAGGCCCTCAAAATATAATACAGTATGATACAGAATAATACAAATGTTTTGATCAACGATAAGCTATCAATATCGTTGACGGAATCGAAAAAACTATATTTGCCAGAATGTACATTTTTTGTACAAAACAGTAAAGACTTACTGCGACTGAAACTTAAATAAACTGATCATAACTTTCCTAAGAATTAATATTGTCGAGCAGGACATAAAACGTCAATCAATGAAGAACAGTCAGTAAATTACCAGACAGACAGTAAATTTATTCACTCAAAGTACATGTAAACATGACATAATGAGGAATTACTTCAGTACTAATCTAATACCATTATTATGATACTGAAGCAGGACATATGAGTATTTTCGGGGGTTATTTTTATCAGAAGACAAATCAGAAGACAAATCAGAAGAAACAGTATTGGCGTAACTAATTTAATAGTGATCCATGTATAGCTTGAGACGTTTATAGCTTAGTTTAAGCAAAAGAAAGTGTGAAATGTATAACTTGAGACGTTTATAGCTTAGTTTAAGCAAAACAAATTGTGAAGTTTGAAAGAAGTCTAATGCTGAACCGAGCTATCGCATGCGTAACCAGGAAAAATTGACATGGGGACTTTCCCTTAAAAATAAGCAAACCAAATGTGTTGAAATAAGCTAAACAGATAGTATATGGAGTCATTTGATATTCCAACGACGTCATCAATGCATAATGTTCAAAATATAATGGCTCAAAAGCTGTGTTCCATGATTTCTCTTGCAGTCTGGTTTCAAGCAAAAATTATCCGTCAGACCTGCATTTGTCAACTTTAGAAACTCCAGAATTATACTGGGCACAGTTTTACTGCACATATTACAGGTTGAAAATAAAATTATGTGTGAAATTATTTTCTTCTTATTTTTAATGATTGCGTGCGGAACCAAACTTTCGAGACCAATTATGCATGCATTTCAAAAGAATTCTTAGTTCTAGTAAAATGTAAAGGTATTACATACCTCACTTTCTGTTTAAAATATCTGCGCACCGTCTAAATTGCATATCATATGTACACAAATGTCAGAATTAGCGGATAAATGTGTTGATTACCTCATGTATAATCCAGTCCGAACAGGTGTTTCGGAGGAGGGAATAAAAACGACAAAAACAAGACAACGCTTCAGCAAATCCTTCGGCATATAAAGAAAACAATGTGTTACCAACAAAATAGCATTCTCATATTTTAAAGAGCACATTTTCTAAGAAAATAACTCGTTTTCTTACACGAACGATTATCGTTTGTTTACCTTTTTCGGCTCCTCTTCTACGTCACCGGAAAGCGATCTAACGGATTGCTTTGCTTAACCGCCGGTTCCGCATGAGACTGATTGTCAGGCGTGTCAATGGATTGAGGTTGGCCTGCTAAGCCTTACGGTCGGTGTTCGATTTTTGTTAGAGCGTAAATCTTTTCAACCGTAAATGGGGTTTCATCATACACAGCCTTTCAATGATTATCCCATTGTCACCCTCACATCCGTCCTGATAAGACTGGAATACTGTTGAACAGGACGTAATATCGCGAGTCACCCAGGCCATCCATCCATTGTATCTCCTTTTTTTTTTCTTTTGCTTATCATAGACAGATTTATTATTATTATTTTATCAACCACATTTTTGAAGCTGTGAGCCAGAATTCTGAAATCAGATTGGATATATATCTTATTGGAAAGCTTAACCAATCAGCACGAAATGTCATTCACTAAGTTTTCGTGAATAGATAAATATGTCAACAGGCTGTAAATGCTAGAAAAGATCCATCATTTTTGTCTAGAGATGTGAATCATATTCAAGAAACACACGGTTTTATAGTTATATTAGTTAATATATTATTGGATATGAGTAACAGACCTACTTTTCTGCGGCGGTTCTCCTTCGCTTCAGTAAAAAATAATCAATCGTGTCTGTGTGTGTTTTTTTTTTTTTTTTTTTTTTTTTTTTTAAGGTCAGGTAGGTCATTAGATCATGCATCAGCCTCATCATTTATCGGAGTAAAGTCATGCTGAAAGTCCTTTTGAACAGGCTTAGACCCCTAGTGGAAGAGATAATCACTGAAGTTCCAGCTGGGTTCAGAGCCGGAAGGAGCACCACAGAACAGACTTTCAACCCCAGAATCCTGTGTGAAAGTACCTTCAACATCAGCAGAATCTGTGCCATGTCTTCATAGATTAAAAAAAAGCGTTTGATAGAGTATGGCACGCAGCCTTATGGTCCACCATGCGGAAGCACATTACAAATCTCGTTCGCGCCATTGCAGTTCAGATGAATGGCAGCACAGGAGACTGGTTCAGAACAACAGTTGGAGTTAGGCAGGGATGTCTCTCATCCACTCTCGTTAACGTTTTTCTCGACAGAATTATGTCTGATGCTCTGGAAGAACATGATGGAAAGGTTAGCATAGGCGGCAGAACTATTACCAATCAGCGCTTCACCGATGACATTGGTGTTCTTGCTGAGGAAGAGCATGAACTATAAGCCCTAGCTGAAAGTCTTGAAAAAAACTGCACAAGGTGTGGAGATATAAATGCTGAGAAGACGAAACTAATGTCAAATAGCGCAAATGGCTTCCAGGGGGAGAGCAAGGTCAAAAGACAGAACCTTGGAACAGTTACAAGCTTTAAAAGTATCTTGGAGCAATTGTCCCAAATGAAGGCTCAAAACCGGAGGTTCTCTTAAGGATGGCAGAAGCCATTGCAGCTCTGACAAAGCTGAAGCCAATATGGAGAGACAGCAACATATCTCTTGGTTCAAAGGTGAAACTGATGCGCTCACTTGTCATATCAAGCCGGGCCACGTAGAATAATCGGTAGGGCACCCGACTCATAAGTCAGAGGCCCTGGGTTCGAAACCCGGTCTAGCCACATACTTTCGTTTATCCTTTCGCTGATTCAAGAAGGGCAGTTGTCAGTTACTGGCGAAAGGTTGTGCACTTAGTAGTGGTTAAACGCTTAGAAGGTCTAAGCCTGCCCAGGAATAGTGTGGTTAGGTTTAACTCACCGTCCCGACATGACCATAGCTATTTACCGTGGACGTTAAGCATCAAATCAATCAATCAATCAATCAATCAATCAATCAATCAATCAATCAATTGTCATATCCGAATTTCTTGTGACCTTGAAAGCAGAATTAGAGAAAAGAATGCAGGCACGCAGGGTTTGAAATGAAATGTTACCGAAGGTTACTGATTATCTCGTACAAGGACTATATTACTATAATGAGGATGTTCGCATTGAGAAAGATCCGAGCAGCCATGGGAGAATATGACGAAATCCTGACCTGGGTCAAGAAATGGAAGCTGAGGTGGTCTGGCCACATCTCAAGATCTTCTAGCTTAGCAAAGACAATTTTGCAGGGCACAGTGAAAGGAAAAAGAAGAAGAGGCAGAGAGAAGAAGCGGTGGGAAGAAAATACATGTAATAAGGAATGGACAGGAATGGACCTTGCTAGCTTAACTAGGGCAGCTGAGGACAGGACTAGATGGAATGGGATTGTTGTAGTCATCAGAGCAGCGGTAGTGTAGTGGATAACGGGCTGGACTACCAATGCAGGGATCGCAAGATCGATCACCCGCTTCTCCGGTCTTGAACCGAAGTCCCGTCTCTGTATGATCTAGTTGGTGGTGGGACGTTAACCCCGAGTTTACTCACTCACTCACTCACTCACCACTCACTCACTATTGTAGTCACCTGTGGTGCAAGGTTATGAGATAGACTAGACTAAGCTAGACTAGACTAGACTAGAGCATTCATTTTTATTTCACCTCGGACAAGACTCTAATGATAGGATTTGGACAAAGACTGTCACGTAGGGACACCTTAATTATCCGGGAAGGTGGGTCAATGAATGCTCTGCAAGAATTCAAGATGGGTGCCACACTATTTTTCTGTCATTTCAAAAGTTTGAATGCATATAACTCTTGTGAATAAAAACATCAAGTGTGGGCATGAGTTTCCTTAGAGTGGCACCAAAATATTTTGTTTATCCTTGACTGTTTCGTTTTCCCTCTCTGACAAACTCTTTCCGGGTGATTTGGATAAGTTATTAATTAAAGGTTCTTGTGCAGTAAAACACTTAAATGGTGATATACTGACGCTCTGTGGAAACTGACATTTGGCTTCGCCTCGCTCCCTATAAACCGCCCACTTACCCTTCATATTTTCTTAGAGGGTCAGTGACTAACCATCTTAGTAATACACGTACGTGAATAGTACTGCATTCTCCAAATCCACGCAACCTATGCCACTAGTGTTTTCTTTGTGCTACATACGATTAAGATTGACATGATCAAAGGCTCTATGTACTGCCTTGACTGATCTGAAGTTTAAATGAATCACGTAAGAAGCTGTATATGCTAACAGGAAAGACTTAGATCAGCAGTCTGGCTAAAGCCTTCCCGGTTCGCAAGAACTATCTATGGGCATTTAGGATTCTAAACAGCTAAAATCCGAGGATGCACAGGTTAATTTGAATATTTAATGTTCGTACATCTCCCAAGGTCTCTGTTATACTAGAATGCATGCCAAAAATTTGCGGGGGAGTCTGTTTACTGAAACACTGATCCCAGGAATGCTATTGTTTTGACATGTGAGCCCAGTACACTTTATACCATAAATATCCAAATAATTGGGACAGATATTCTGAGCAAACAGTGCATATCTCAGAGCTCTAGATAAGAGGAGTATTTGATGATAATTAAGGGATATTTTTTTATTTCTCATTGAAACCATATATTGTGACCCCTCATCTGAACCGTCTCGTCGAGACGGTTCAGATGAGGGTTCACAACATATGTTTTCATGCAGAAATAACAAAAATTGTCCATAATTATCACTAAATACTCCAGCTTATCTACAGCTCTGATATCTGAATAAGAAAGGAGCAATCTAATCAGGGTTTACACTGTTATCCATTCAATATTTGAATCTTTTGGACGCATTACTGCATCGTAAACAAAACTTTTCCATTTTAGGACAATTACTGCGATTATTTTAGTGTTCCAATAGTTAAGATTCAGTCATGTGAGCTTGCTAATAGGAGCCTAATCGTTTTTATTTTTGTGCATATGTCTTTGCAAGCAAGTCTATGTCTTATATCTTTGCAAGTTATGTCCTCGAGTCTGACAATAAGCTCAAGAGATAATAAATATAAAAAGTCCTCCTGTGACCTTCAAAATAGGATCAAGATCACCAAAATTGTCCAAAAAGTTAGGGGAAATCTACACATTGATTCAGGACATAAATTACCTAAAAGGCTAGAATCGACGTAAAGTATAGACAAAATGACATTAAATTATCCTGTGACCTTGAAAATAGGTCACGGTCACCTCAGCCTTACGAGGTTTTTAGCTTATCCCACTGATAAGTCCGTGCAAAACTGGTGAAAATCCACCTACTGATTCAGAAATTAGATGAATTTGACGCTATGGTCGGTGTGGTCGGACGATGGAAAAGCGGAAATCTCAACTGTCACTTAGTTGAAACAGGTGCGACAAAAATCTACTGGCATGACTCGTATCATAACTGGTATTTATCAGATCTGCTTGTATCCGAAATGTGCAACGCGCCACGACAAAATCAACAAAGCGGCATGTGCGCCAAGCGAAGACTCAGATCAGCCTGGGCATTCGCCCAGTCTGATCAGAGTCTTCGCTGTCGGCATGGAAGTAGCTCTGACCCTACGCTATCCTTAAAGCGCACCGCTTTGATTAGACTGGGCGAATGCCTAGGCTGATCTGAGTATTTGCTGGGCGCACACATGCCACTTTGTTTTGTCCTGTCGCGGCTCATAAAAAGGATGTCAAGAATTCGAAGCGTCATTTGTGTTCGACCATGACAGAAAATTAGTGTGTATGTTGGAGTACGGTCATTACCGTCTCCATCCGACAAACGGAAAACTCTCTCTGCCAACCCAGCAGTAAATGGTTACCTTTTTCGAATCAGGGAAGGATAATGCAGCAAAATGAGAGAGATGGGCTCCACCTTTCGTCAGCTGTGCCCAAGATACAGTGGGTCTCTAACCCCCACTGCCCCTACGGCTATTAGGATATGGGAAACCTTTATCCTCACGGTCATTGTTTTTCTGCCATTTTTACAAAGGGAGACAACTGCTGTGACTTCCTGCTTGCTTCCCTGAGTGACAAAACCCTTTCAAAGAGAGGTCCACTCCAAAAGGAAAGAATTTGCAGGCTAAAGGAACCCAGCGGGCACATGACGTCGAAATGACGTCGCATTGACGTCGATGCGACGTCATTACGTCGCATCGACGTCAGTACGACGTAATTTTAACGTCATGTGCCTGCTGGGAAGCATCACAAGGAAGCCTCCACGACCGTCGCATGACACCGTCATTCAGTAATAGAATTTAGATTATGAATAAGAACACGGACAAAATTTAATGTATTTTTACATTTTATTATCTTAATAAAGACTTGCTTAAAGCTTGACTTGCAAGTATTTTATTCTTTATTTTGGCAATAATAAAATATCAATGTTAAGAAGCCGTCAAATTACTGGACTAATCGTGTACCATTACTAACAGTCATAAATCCGTCTTTTAGGCCTCAAAACAGTTAACGATGATAACAATAATATGATACAAAAAAAACAAAAAAAAACAAGGAAGCGCTACAGACAAGAAGAAAAGTGTCTAGCTAAGAGCACATGTATTACAATCACCACTGTTCATTTGTAGTTAGTTTATACGCAAACTAATCACAAATTTCAGTTCAGTTCAGTTCAATTCTCCTAACGCCGTTCCCGAAGTGGCTCAGCGGTACGTAACCATAGTTGCACGCACTTTGCACAGAGTGTCCGTCCAACTAATCACAAATGGAACAATTCTTTCTTTTATGGTTAAGTTGTACACAAACCTTTCCACAAGCTGATTCCTACAGTAAAATTCTTGAAATTCAATGTTTCTCGGCTATGTTCGTCAAACCTTTTCATCGTGTCAATTGCAGAATTCCAGAAGACCAATGGTCTTGTACCTCACTTGAGACCTTACCCAGCAGGCACATGACGTCGAAATGACGTCGTACTGACGTCGATGCGACGTGATGACGTCGCATCGACGTCAGTTCGACGTCGTTTCGACGTCATGTGCCGGCTGGGTACTATCAACATACACAATTTGTTACTTTTCTCATTTGTTACAAACTTTAAACGAGTGGCTTCAGAGGAGTGCATATTTTAAGTTTGAAAGTTCAGAGATCTTGAGCAAAAGTCAAAGAATGACTTCGCCCTTGCCCTTTGGTGACCCTATGTCTTCATTTGGTCAGCCATATTTTCAAATAAGTATATCTAGGCTTAAAACGTTTTATGTGAACCTAGTGTTTAAAGATTTCCCATATAAAAGCATAAGGAACGAAAGTTGACCTTGCAATAAATTAGTTCAAGGTCAACCTATGGTCATCATTTGGACAAATTATGACGGGCTCCAGTCCCCATTGCTACATGCAAAGTTTCAAGGTCATTGGCCTTTTGGTTCTGTAGAAGAAGATTTTTGAAGTCTTTTGTACCATATACAGTTGTGGCGGCCATCTTGGTCATGTGACCAAGACCACCGAAACAAACTTTATTGCTCCTGACCGATGAAGGCTCCATACGAAATATGACTTCAAAAGGCCCAGTGGTTTCAGAGGAGAAAATGTTTGAAAATGTTGACGAGCAGAATCTTAGTGGCCTTGAACAGTCAAAGAATGGCTTTAGCCTTTAGTAACAATATTTTCATCTGGTCATTTAATTAGCCAAACATACCAATCATCATACCTTAGACTTAAATAGTCTGTGAGAAATCTACTGTTTTAGCATTTCCCCATATAAAAGCATAACATAACAAAATTGACCTTATCATAAGGTCAAGGCCATCGATGGTCATCATTTGAACAAATTATGATAGGCTCTAGTCCCAAATGCTACATACAAAGTTTCAAGGTCATTGGTCATTCGGTTCTGAAGAAGGAGATTTTTTAATGGTTTTTATCATGTATGGGCGTGGCGGCCATCTTGGTCATGTGACCCAGACCCCGCGAACAAACTTTCATTCACCGGCCTAATGAAGGATTCTCGTGAAATTTGGCTTCAATCGCCCCTATGGTTTCAGTGAAGAAGATGTTTGAAAATGTTGATGGACGACGGACGGACGGACTGTCGGCGACGGATGCCTCGCCTAAAGGCTCAGGTAAGATAATAAAAGCCACTGTACTGGTCATAAGAAAGAAAATCGCTTCAAAAATCTTTCACAGTTTGACTGCGCTTGCCGTTTAGAAGAACTCTGCCCGTATCAGAACTGTAATTACATCAGTTTGTTACTCAGTAAGTATACACTGTGAAAATAGGCCTAACCTCGTATCGACGTCGATGTTGCATCGACGTTAATACGACACTGTTTCCGTTTCAACGTTGTGTTCCAGCTGAATATATATGAGCCGCGACACGACAAACCCAACAAAGTGGTTGTGCGCCGAGCGCAGACTCAGATCAGCCTGGGCATCCGCCCAGTCTGATCTGAATCTTCGCTGTCCGCATGGAACAAGCTTAGACCTTTAGCTACCCTTTAAGCTCTTAGCGAAGAATCCGATTAGACTGGACGGATGCTCAGGCTGATCTGAGTCTGCGCTGGGCGCACAACCACTTTGTTGGTTTTCTCGTGTCGCGGCTCATATTCATAATAAATAGTTCATATGAATAGATATGGAGGACGGGAGTTTCAGCCCTATCCCTCGAATCACTCCATATACTTAAACCAGTCTTGTCTGATTCTACTACAAGATGTAGTTTTTCCTCCAAAACTACCCAAAAATCTAGATCTGTTTTATAAGACGGCGAAATGAAGTCGTTCTGACTTCGATGCGACATGATGACGTCGCATCGACGTCAGTACAGTGTCATTTCGACGTCATGTGCCTGCAGGAATTGTACAATAAAAGTCTTGCAACTTTCTTTCGCGCTTGTTGGCACTTCTGAAAATGTCATGTCAGGAAAGTGTTAAATCATTGTCGGTCTAGTTAGCTCGAAAATAAGATATATTTTACGCATAATATAAATACTGACAACAAATAAATATGTCTGTGACAAAGGTTACACGATGAGCTCGTTTTGGATGAGACACGGCGAGTGAAATAAGCATAACTTGGTTCATGAACAAAAGCTCGCCAAATCACAAAATTAATTGTATCATTTCGGAGTCTGTTGGTGAAATGACGCTGCAAACTGCTCGTTGTAAACCAAAGATATCCGAAAGAGTCTAACGCAAGTGAGTCTACCCATTCCATTCGGGGATCCTCTGTCTCGTAGGTTATAGTCCGCATCTTAACCCTACCCTCTGATCCGTATCGTTTGATGTCTTTTTCTATTTCCCACATAACAATAGCTTTATCAGCCAAAACTGAAAAGTATAAACTGTTTTTAGTGCTCATGATCATTCCATCGCCCTGAGATGGCTTGTCCCCCACTTTTCGTACGAAACTGCCGAAATCTGAACTAGAGTTCCGGAGGACTTTGGTAGGGATTTGATAAAGTCCTGTACCAGCTATTGGGCTATAATACACATACTCGAAATTTGCAGAAATAGCTATGCCATTCACACCATTGTTAACATGTATAACATCGTCAGATATTTTGATATCAGTTTTGTTCTCCTCCGGACGCATAGAAGGGTGAGAGAAAGAATACGAATTGTCATTCTCAATGTCATAAACAACAATCGTATAATCACCTTGGTTTGTTATATAGAGATATTTGACTTCCTCGCCACCAACGTAATCCATCACCAGATCGTTCAGGTAATTCGAGCCTCTGGGCACAACTGTCTCTGAAAATACATGGCGATGTATTTCCCTGTCAGTATTAATGTCGTAAATCACAAGTTTAGCAGGGCATTCATTTTTCACCCCACCTGTGTCTATTACGTACAGTATCCCCCGCTTTGGATCTATTTCAATATTTTGAACTTTCTGAAATGCTGTGCAGTTCCCCTGTTTTTGCATCGCCCAGTTGGGATAAGGTCTGAGAACGGTTCTGCTTGATAAGAAACGCTTGGATCTACCGGCATTAACAAGTGTGTTTAAATTTGAAGGGATTCCTGGTCGTAAACGCGGCACCGTTACAAATATCCTGTCGTTATAGATACGAATTCCATTGATTGCATTGTTAAGCGGAATAAAACTTCCGTCGGTCAAGGCCGTTTGTTTGGCAACACGTGACGGCCAATCATATTCAATCGTCTTCCATCGGAATAATGCTTCTGCATCTCCGTGATCTCCATGCCCCAAAATCAGGCGAGTAATAGATACTATTGTCAACAGCATGAACAAGACTTCTTCGATACTCATGATGAATTAAAAGCGACTCCTACCCCTGGTGTACAATCAGAACCAAAAATGTCAATCCGATTTATAACTGATCAATAATTCAAGAGGTTTCAACGTAAATAATCACAATTTTTAAACTTGTCTCAGTATGTAAATCCAAAGTCTGTAGAATTAACAGCACCTCGTAAATCAAACACTGACTTATTTTAAATGAACTTTTATCGAAGATTACTTTTAACGTCTAAGTTGGATTTATTTCAGCGTAACGTCGCAGAATTAACAGATGATCCCTGACTGAATCAGATGAAAATAGACACATTATATATTTAACAGGTTCTGTTAATATAATTATCTTGTCCTTTCAACACGAAATATATAAATAAATGCTGTTACATTGTGACCTACACGCAGATTTGACAAATGTGACTGGTGGTATTTCGCAACGTAATTTACGTCACATGCGTCAGGCAAACCAATAACGCTGTAGTTGTACGGTATGCTTCAGTTACAGCTACCAGGCTTTGTCATTTATTGTAGGTTTCAAATGCCTTCAGGCCACAATATGATGTCTTCATTCGATTGGTGAGGAGTTTGTGTAAAACTATCTGTCACCACATTTGTTGACACAAAAAATCACCAGTTCAGAAATAAACTTGTATTTTTTCTTCACCATTTATAAAAATAGAATGGCCAGTCATACATATACACAAAAAGTGTTGAATGGATGACCTTTAGAAGATGACTTGGCTCCTTTGTAACTGTTGTCAGCGTCTTGAAACTTTGCGAGACCTGAAATAGTAATGATAATAAAAATATGTAACAGATACATATTCCTTGTTTATATTACCCTCGTAAACGCAATATTATACATATTAATTAAGATATTTCGTATTGGCCCAGTTACAGGTCCTAGGTCTGTTGTATTGGCCCGAGGCCGAAGGCTGAGGCCAATACAGCAGTCCGAGAACCTGTAACTGGGCCAATACGAAATTTCTTGTTTAATGACAATTTTATTAATAAACGTCATTGATATTGGCCGAGTTTGACGTCATTGATATTTGCCGAGTTGTATTGGCCGAATTTGGCTTGTATTGGCCGAGTTTGGCTTGTATTGACCGAGTTTGGCTTGTATTTGCCGAGTTTGGCTTGTATTGGCCGAGCTGGCCTGTATTGGCCGAGTTTGTCAAAACAGGCCCAGATTATGACTGGAATGATGTAGACGGCTTTTGCCATATAAGTACTGTGTTACTACTGGTTAAGTAATAAGAACTGATACATGAGCTGTTGTATGAACACTGTGGTCAATCAACATTGGCACGTTTTGTTTCATATCAGTCGCCGGTGCTAAGTGTTAGGTAGTAAACTTCATGATGACACGCAGATTTAGCAGCCAAAAATAATAAGTTACGGACAGCTTATAAGCCCTCGAAAGGTATTTTCTTCCAGAAGAGCGTTACCAGATTTTACACTTGAATTATTGTTACAAGAAGAAAATTAGACCCACTTCAAATAAAAATATATGAGCCGCACGAGAAAACCAACAAAGTGGTTGTGCGCCCAGCGCAGACTCAGATCAGCCTGGGCATCCACCCAGTCAGATCAGTGTCTTCGCTGTCCGCATGGAGGTAGCTTAGACCCTTAGCTACCCTTGAAACGCTTAGCGGAGAGTCTGATCAGACTGCGTGGATGCTAAGGTTGGTCTGAGTCTGCGCTGGGCGCACAGCCATTTTTTGTTGGTTTTCTTGTGTCGCAGCTCAATTATTATCATGGCTAAACCGGAATCAAGACTTTTTTGTCTGACGCTGATTACTTCATTTTATTGGATTCCTGTTTGAAACATTCGTTAAACCGACAGATACGAAAAGCGCCGGTGTAGAGTTTTTGGCCGTAGGGACACTGTTTGTCCTACTGTTTCTTGGCCACAGTATATAAAAAGCGGTGCCAATCCCTTTCCTTTCGTTGCCTTTAGATTTCCCTATTTTTTAAAAAAAGGTCCCCAGTTAGTGCTGGGTTGACAGACATATTTTCAGCTGGTCCGCTGGGATTCGAACTAGCGACCTTCTGCACCAAAGCCGAGTTGCACTTACCACCAGTAATATGCATGAGTTAATTAACATAAAACAAGTGTGACTTCTCAGCAGACACATTTCGTCTTAATGACGTCGGTGCGACGTCCCAGCAGGTACATGACGTCTAAATGATGTTGCACCAACATCGATGTGACGTCATTATGTCTCATCGAAGTCGGTGCGGCGTCATTGAACGTCATGCACATGCTGGTCGCATTGGCGTCAGTTCGACGTCATTTAGACGTCATGTGCCTTCGTGGTTGTAACTTACAGTGAGGTACTCAATGAATACCAAAAAGTGCAAGTGTAATGTTTGAACTTCAGAACCCTGTCCTAATAATAGAACACACGTGTCACGTCTGACAGTAAGAACATTTTCTTGACATATTTATTATATATGTAGCGTCCAGTATGGGCATTTTGTCACATTTTGAAGACTAATTATACGATCTTTCACGCAACTTTACCACCAAGGCAGACAATAGCCAGGAACGCGACTGTTCAGACCTCGACAAGGGTCTGGCGTTACGTTGCTTAATGTTCACTGGTCTGTTTATGTTTTGTCCGTCAACATGTTCTATGTGGCAAGCCAAATGACAACTAAGTTTTCAAAGCTACGTTTGCATAATTTAAACTAGAAATGTTTTTCAGAGAAAAAACTGACGCCCCCCCCCCCCCCCCCACCCCCCACCACCAGCCCATTTCCCATCCCCTCTAATGAATGAAAGCCTGTACAAATAAAATATCTATGAAGTTTGAAGAAAATCCATCCGCTGGTTCTAAGATATCCTACATAGACGACTATGTCCTTGAAAAATGGGTCAAGGTCACCAACTACTTAACATGTCTTAAACCTGCCACAACGATATATTCGTGCAAGTCTGATGAATATCCGTCAACTGGTTCAAGATATCTCATTTTTCAGAGAAAAAAATAACGCATTTTTAAGTACGATTTTGACCTTGAAAATGGGGTCAAGTCATCAAAACATAGTACACTCTTGAGACTGTCCCATAGGTATATCTACAAAAGTAAAGTGGAATCAAGCCAAAGGGTAAATAGAATATATCAATTTTAATGAATTTTTTACATATCTCAGTCCTCCAGTGACCTTGAAAACCAAGGTCACCAAAATCTGATCAGCACTTAAGCTAGTCCCAGTAATGTATCCATGTAAGTTTGGTGAAATTCCATCTACTGGTTCGTGAGATATTGTGGGTACAAGAAATTGCCATCTAAATCCTCCAGTGACCTTGAAAATGAGGTCAAAATCTAATCAGCTCTTAAACTTGTCCCAATGATTTATCCTTGTAAGTTTGGTGAAATTCCATTTACTGGTTCAGGAGATATCATGGGTACAAGAAATTGTCATCAAAGTCCTCAAGTGACTTTGAAAATGAGGTCAAGGTCACCAAAATCTAATCAGCTCTGAATGATGTATCCATGCATGTTTAGTGAAATTCCAATTTTTGGTTCAAGAGATATTGTGCATACAAGAAACTGTCACGCTCACACCGACGCCCGGGATCCACACTGAATACAATATGTCCCCCTCACCTTTGGTGGGGGTCATAATTATTTGGTAGCCTGCTACATAAAACCCTTGTAAAAGAGATTCGCCATGATTTATGCCGGCAAATCAGAAACTATAGGCAATAACGAAAAGTTGGTATACAACAAATTTAGTGAGATCATCTGAGCCACAGTTTCATAGGTGAGCTTATAGAAACCAATGTCTCCGTCGTCCGTCAACATTTTCAAATGACTTCTACTCTGAATCTACAAGGCCGATTGTTACCAAATTTCATACAAAGCATCTATAGGCAGGGGGAAACAAATAAATAATTTTGACTTTTTTTTTAATCCAAATCACATCAGAACTTTGGTTTGCTACGGTAACTTAAAGTTTCCATTGACTTAAAACGATGGGAAAATTAAAAAATTGCATTTATTACTATGTCGCTGCAAATATTTTGACGAAACATTTAAATAAACGTTCCTTGAGTAGTCCTCTGCGAACCACATCACGCTCCGGCAGAGGTACTGATTATCGGTTGTGACAGGCATCTAGAGCTGCCTGTGACTGTCAAAAAATGACAACAAACGGTAGGTATTCGTCTTTTTTTGAAAAAAAAAAAACAAAATAACCAGGGAGTTTATTAAAAATCAAAATGTGCTATTTCGACCCTTATAGACATAAAGTTTTGTCACACGTCATATCCCCCAGAACTTTCCTTATTTACCAAAGATACGACTTTGAAGTGGCTTTGCTGCCCGCCCACAGCACTCAAAACATAAAAAAAAATTCGACCGTTTTTGGTCTTAAATGCAGTGATCTTGCATACGAATCTGTTTTTCTCGACACACTGATGTTAAGTTAACCTCCTTGCCCAAATATAAATTTCGATAGACTACAAATAAGGCTTGGTTCTTCAAAACAACAGCTGGAGGGGCCTTCAATGGTGTGGAGGTGCCTGTGATGTAAGAAAATATAGTGAAAACCTGAATTGTTATTGCAGCTGCAAATATTGACGTACTTCTTCTGTAGACCACTGCCTGGAAAGAATCATTCATTCAACGCCACAATAAGCTATCATAATGCGTATATCATGAAATACCATGTTAAAGTTTCTAAAACACCATCTCGAAGAGTTATTGCCCATTTTGGTTCCGCTTCTGTTAGTCAAACATTGACGAATTGTACATAGTTGCTGAAAATTAACTGCCTAATTCAGTGTTTAGAATCGTTATGAAATGCGCTCAAATAAGAGTCAAAATTTTGTGAATGATGATGACTTTGATCGGGAGGTCCTGCCTGTGAGTCATTCCAACTCGTTAGAAATTGTCGAAGTCCCACGCCATGCCAGCTACACGTATGTTGTATGAAATGGGTCAAAATTACCGATACCCGTCAACGTAGATTGTTTCATAATACCGAAACACGCATAATAAACTATTGGGCATGCACGTACAGTATCTATAGTATTGATCCTTTTGGTACCTCATATGCGTGTCGCTCGCATATGTCATATGACGCTCACTGTATGTGTTAACTTTGTGGTAACTGGAGCGATAGGTGCTACAAGTAATTCAGTCTGGCTAGTTTTGAATTCCTGGCACTAGAATCCAAATACATTAATAAGGCCTACAGATTACATCATCAGCAAGTGGCACATTCTCGACACTACACCTTTTAGTATGCTGAAGTGATCGGAATCTTACTGTCAATTATGTGTAATTCAAAGCCTCCGGATAGCCACTGCATCAAATTTGGTAACAAAAGGGCACTTTTACTACATTAAAGTCATCTTCCGAAATACTGTTGTGTTTTTGCAAACGTTTCGTGTGGCTGGCATGATGTTTGACCTCACAATTTCTAACCAGAGGCAGCACCTCCCGTTCACAGTCATCACCATTCACAAAAATGTTGACTCTTACTAAGCGCATTTCATAACGATTCTAACACTGAATTAGGCAGTGAATTTTCAACAGCCATGTACAATTCGTCAATGTTTGACTCACAGATATGGAAACAAAACGGACAATAACTCTTTGAGATGATATGCTTTGGATTTTCAATGTTACGTGCCCTTATGTCCGCTTGTCTGTAGTCTTCTAGCAATAAGGTCACCTGTACAGCTGTCAACATTGCTGTCTGTTTGTTTTGTTGTTTAAAATATAAAATAGATAAAAACAGAAGTTAGTGTTGTTTTCATTTGGGGTAGGTGAATGACCACCTGTCTAGGAAAGAGCTGTTTATTCGATTTACCATGCGTGTCTTTTATGAATTATTGTCAAAGTATCTATATAATTACTTCCATCTTGGTTTTGAGAGCAGGATGTAGAATTTGATTGTATAGGTTCATGATCATTGTCTATCGTTTCACTTTTAATAAAAATATGCATTCTGATAGATTATTGCGACGCTTAATGAACGATTCTTAAAGGTGAAGAATATCAATATTTGCAACCGCAATAGATCTTCAGATTTTCACTCTATTTTTTACATCACAGGTACCTCCATGCCGTCACAGGCACCTCCAGTTGTTTTTTACGGAATCAAGCCTTATTTAGAGTTTATCGACATTTATTTTTTTTCAAGGAGGTTTACTTTACGTCAGTGTGTCCAGATAAAGAGTCTTATGCAAGAAAACTGCATTTAGGACTTAACAACTGATTTTTTTTCTTGTTTTGAGTACTTTCGACTGACCTTAAAGCCACTTCAAAAGTCATACTTTCCGTATATATGGAAAGTTCCTGGGGATATATTGTGTGACAAAACTCAATGTATATAAGGGTAGAATAGCAGTCTTTGATTTTCAATAAACTCCCTGGTTATTATGTATTTTACCAAAAATGGCGAATACCTACCTTTTTTGTCTGTTTTGGACCGTCTCAGGTAGCTCCGGATGCCTGTCACAACATATTATCGGTACCTCCTCCGCCTTGTACCTGTGATAGTTTACCAGGCGTGCACATGAAATTTATGCTTGTTGTTGTTGCTGTTGTGTTATTGTTTTACGTCATGCCTGATAACTTATGAAGTAGGGGGAAGAAAGTCATGTAAGACCACACGAAATATTATATTACCCTATATGTTTATCAATCTCCATGATGTATGTATGCATATGTATATATATCTCCATGATGTATGTATGTATCTATGTATATATCTCCATGATGTATGTATGTATGTATGTATGTATGTATGTATGTACACGTGCGTATGTATGTATGTATGTATGTATGTCCCCTTCATCTCCTAGTCTCCGAGTCTCCCGGTCTCCAGGTCTCCAAATCGTCAATGTATGTATGTATGTATGTATGTATGTATGTATGTCCCCTTCATCTCCTAGTCTCCGAGTCTCCAGGTCTCCAAATCGTCAGTGTATAGGTGTATGTATTTATGTATGTCCCCTTCATCTCCTAGTCTCCGAGTCTCCAGGTCTCCAAATCGTCAATGTATCTAAGGTGTATGCATATATGTATCTAATTTTAAACAGTCTCCGAGTCTCCAGTCCCCGGGTCCCCAAACAGATAGTATCGTGTGTGCCTGCACATTCATGTCACCCTGTCTGCAACAGATCCTTGTATATTACGTACGTCTATATATAGCATCCCCTACATGTACAGTCCCCGGAGTCTCCAACAACGTATTTGTATGTTTATATCTAAAGTCCCGAGTCTCCAAGTACAATGTGTGCCTGCATATTTATATCCCTTGTCTCCAAAATATTCTTGTATATGAACGTTCATATGGGATCCCCTAAATATACAGTCCCCTGAGTCTCCAACATCGTTTTCTATGTTTACATCTAAATGCCCCCCTCGCATCCATACGATGTGTATACAGTATACTCGGCTCGGCTTCTTTGTATTTATATCTATGTTCATGTATTGATCACTATTGATAACAGCTTCTGAACAATTGAAATGTACCTTCTGGAGGCATGCGCAGGCGAACGGCTGGAAGGACGAACAGAGAGAGAAAGAAAGAGAGAGAATCGGCCTATAACATTTCAGTATCAGAGGAGCTTCACGTACATAACTTAAACAGGTGACTAGTACATATACACTTCAGACCAACAGAGCAACGTTAAAGTGGTGATTTGTGGCAAATACAAAAATCTGAATAAAACCATAAAAATTTAATGCATTTCCCTGAAAATTAGCAACTTCGCACAAGTCTACATCTTTACTCACCTTCGAGGGCGGGTTCATTATGGCTTAGCGCGAACTCTCAGTTGGATTTCCTACACGAAACCAGACAAAAAAATACTTTTTGAAAATCATTTTGAAAGCACTTAAATAACACTTTTAGATAACTAAACTGTACTAGAACATCATTTCTAGCACCATATAAATTGCGAATTAGGCAATTTATTTTTGCGGACCTGAAATTTGACCAAATTTTCTAAGAAAACGAATTGAAATTACATTTAAAGAGAGCACATTACTCAGCCTAGGGCAGAGAATAACGATGCACATATTATAATCAATTTAAACCCGGTTTTTATGCCCCCGCCATTAAAAATGGGGGGGGGGGCAAATAGTATCACCGCTGTCCGTACGTACGTAGCGTACAAAATGGTTTCCATTCATTATCTTTTGAAAGCATTGGTGTATTGAATTCATATTTTATACACAGGTATATAATCATAAAATACAGTTTAAGTTCGATGTTTGGTAAAATCTGTCAATTATTGTGGGAGTTATGGCCCTTTTTCGACTTCATTTCATACAATAATGGTTTCCGTTTGTTAGTTTTTGAAAAGTTACTTGTTTCGGGGCTATTTCTTTTGGAAAGTTGCATGGCATCCATTTCTGTGATAAGATACTGAATGTTATCACATATCACGGTCATGACATCCCCCCTCTCCAAGCCCCTCCCCCCCCCCGCCCCCACACACACACACACCTCTCTTGATCCAACAAGCACAAAACATCTGCCCAAGGAAAACAATAACCACGGAAGAAGTCTGCCTTTGTGAACCTAGTTATGCTACAAGTGCCAGTACCTTAAACAAGGCGCCATCTTACTTAGGGCACTAGGCGGGGGCATCCGTGTCGTATGGACACATTTCTAGTCTGCAACAATAGAAGATCGAGTGGAGAGGCAAATTGTACAAATCTCAGGTAGGTAGGTAGGCAGGTATACTGGCAGATAGGTAGGTATATATGTAGGAATAGACAGATAGGCTGAATTGCAGTCCGATGGTAGTCTACAATAATCTCACATTTTTTCCAGACAATTTAAAAATTTGACAGATCGCCTGGATTTCAGCACGAACTATATCAGTTGCCTTGGGAAACACACGGCACTGTTAGCGATTGCCTGCACATACACAAAAATCAAACAAAAATATAAATGATCAGCCTGTACGCCGTTATATGATCTTCATGCTATGGATGGTCACTTTCATTTGGCTCTCTGATGCCTCACTAATATAGTCCTACACCTAAGGGTCGGAGAATTACCTCGCTCAAGCAACCAGTAAAATCTCATTAAAATGATGTATCTGACAGGTCTGCTGGTTACTGCAGTGGAATATGGTGTAGAATTTCCAACATGTGGTTTCACTCTTATTATTAGACAAATACATTATAAAAATGTAATATGTGCGCAGTGAAAGTGCTGGTCAGCCTGTTCAGTTTATTATTTACATGCTTTTATTTTTTTTTTTTTTCGTATTTCTGTTATATTTTTTTTTATTATTTTTGAAAGACATGCTCATTCCTTATCATTCTGTTTAAACGCTGGTATAGAGCAGCTTTTTCCCTATTTAACCTATTGTTCTTTTAGTTCAATCTTTGAATATGAGGTGCCGTTTTACTGTAAATTCCCTGATATCACTAATTAAAATTAGTGATATCACAAAGTATGTGCGATTTAATGATATCACAAAATTGAATTAGTGATATCACAAAATCGAAATCACAATACTTTGTGATATCACTAGTTCAAATTTTTGTATATATCACAAAATCTGATATCACTAATTTGTAATCACTAACTTGAGTTAGTGATATCGCAAAATCAATTTAGTGATATCACTACATGGACTTTATGTTATCCCAAATTTCATTTTGAGATATCACTGTTTCATTCCTGTTTAATGATATCACTCAATCGATTTTGTGATATCACACAAAATCGATTTTATGATATCACTTAATCACAGCTACTTTGTGATATCACTGATTTGAATTCTTGGTATCACAAAATCTGATATCACTAGATTTTTATCACTTAATTGAATTAGTGATGTCACAAAATCGTATAAGTGCTATAGTTAAATTGACTTTGTGATATCACAAATTTCATTTTGTGATATCGCTAATTCATTCCTATTTAGTGAAATCATGGTAATCAATTTTGTGATATCACACAAAATCGATTTTGTGATATCAATTAATCGATTGGAGGATATCACATAATAAATATTGATTCCAAAAGTAAAGGGAGCCCTGGTAGCTCAGTAGGTTAAGCACTGGCCTACTGATCTTGTGGACCCGGGTTCGAGCCCCGCTGGAGGCGGGAATCTTTACAATTGTAAAAGGGTTCCATTGCACACAGCCTTTCAGTATCACTCACCCGTTGTCCTGATATGACAGAAATACTGTTAAAAAGGACGTAAAATCGCGTCATCCATCCATCCATCCATCCATCCAACACAAAATGATATGTGATGTCACATATTAAAAATCATATCATAAAAAGGGGATTTATAGTAAAACAGCACCTCATAATTTGAACAGTAATGAGGCTCATTTCATTATTGTACCGTACTTCTGTGCACTGTCTAAACTGGGTCTACCATATTGAAAGTATCACTCTTTTTGGACAACTTATTAAGCCTGAATGAACAGGTGACAATGTACAAAAGGTAATATAGCAGGAATATAGAGGTATTAAATGATGATACATCAACCAGTTATTAAGATATCGCTAACCGTTATTAAGATATCGCTAACCTAAGATATCTTAATAAAGTAGATAACATTTAAGATTTTATGTACACTGAATGTTACATTTTCTACATGTTATCCCTGACCCTGGTGGTGTTTAGCTCACCTGAGTAAGCTATTGTGGTCTATCACGGTCCGACGGCGTCAGTTGTTGTCCACACTTTCAAACGATATCTCTTCTTCTGAAACTGCTGGGCTGATTGACCAAATTTCATGTGTAGCCTCCAGGGGTTGAAGGAACAAAAGTACCGAAAAATGTTTCCATTCTGATAATCAATCAAGGTAGGATATTTAAGAGTAGTCTACTAAAACACAAATGGTATCAATACCAAATGCACCATCCCCTTCTTGAACTTAGAGACAAGTCATTTACTATCAGGTGGGTGGGTGGGTATAGGAAGGGAGGGGTATATTCAGTTGGAGAGGGGAGTGGTTGGCTTTTTTGTCACCTGTGGGGGGGAGGAGGGGGGGGGGTCGAAAAAGTCGAAAATAAATAAGCAAAGGAGTGTGGGGCGGTCTTATTTTGTTAGGTTGTTAGGCATATGGGGAGGATTTTTTTTCAGAATCTTTCCATCAGTCCTTATTGTAAAAATAAATGTCTCAGCTTCTCGGAGGCTTCGCCCCCCATACCCCACGTTACTCCTACATTTTCCAATCAATTCTATTCTTTCAAACCTATGTCCTCTAAAAATAAAATGAAGTAAAATAAAAAAAATGCCCGCTTCATATCGAGGGAAAAAAAATAAAATATTTTTCTTATATTTTCCTTGATTTGCCAGTAGGACAGAATAAAATAGTCTATAAAACAATGCTGATCAGTTAATGCCTGCATCTGTGAAATCAAATCTCCTGAGTGCCTGTCAAAAACAGCTCTGGCTTCTTGGGGCTGCATCCCCAGACATCCCCCATCCCCCCATCATAATATTATTTAGAGTTGTATAGAACAATCCGCCCAGCATCAGATTTCTGGGTGAGCATGTGCCGAAATAATGAAGAAAAGAATTAAAGGAACCATTAATCTGTATAAATAAGTACCCTGTAAAATTGAGAAAATGCTGTTTGTGTTTGATCAGTTTGATTGAGGTCAAACTGACACAAAATAGAAAATAAGAAGGTCATTATCCTGTATGTGAAGGGTTGTGCGGGGGAGGGAGAGGATCCTTAACATTTTTTTCGCCTATCTTTGGGGTGGGGAAGGGGTAGGTGAGGCTTGAAAAAACATTTGGTGAATTAGGGAGGGTCGTGAAAAATTTTGTGAATCATTTGTATCCGGTTTTCCCTTCCCTTCCCATCCTCCTCCACCCCCACCTGATAATAAATGACTTAATGCTTAATGTCCCTTACTGGGATGGAGTGCAATATTTTAAAGTTAACAGAGAGAGAGAGAGAGAGAGAGAGAGAGAGAGAGAGAGGATTTTTTGACCTCTAGAAAAACAATCTGCATCATTGTCTGCTTCAGTCAAACAGTTTGGCAACTCTCAGAGTTTTGTTACATACCTTAGAGACTCACAGCAGAATTTAGAAAAAGTGGGCGTGTATTTCCCCTATATTTTATGCTGTGGTTTTACTAGCTGCTAGTAACTGATAAAGTATCAGTCCTATAGGTATACATAATTAGTTGTACAAAAGCTTTTTAATCATGTTAATTTACTTGTTTCACTCTGACCGTCTGCTATTCTCAAGACTAATTCCAATTTCAGAACTGAAATCCTGTGCCTACACGATAAACAGCTGCCTAGATTATTAGGAGCAGAGATTTATGGACGTTGATGCTGACAGGAAAAATAAACATTACTGTTGTTCTTGAGAGGGCTGAAAAATAGAAATTTCTGATTCTAGACCCCTTAGGTGTACGAGTAAATAGACCGTTTTCACACTGTTATCTCACGTAGTCTCGCGGCCTGTGGCTGTTTTTTATTGTGATTACAACAGCCCATCAACATTTTATGATGTATAATTCTGATATATGAGCAGCAACAATATGGCATGTGCGCTCAGCGAAGACTCATATCAGCAGCATGGGCATCCGTTCAGTCTGATCAGAGTCATCGCTGTCGGCATGGAGGTAGCTAGACACTTACCTTCGCTTTAAGCGCGGATGCCCAGGCTGATCTGAGTCTTCGCTGGCTGCATATGCCACTTTGTTGGTTACAAAGTTTGTCGTGTCGCGGCTCATATGTCAAATTATGTGTTCATATATAGCTAGTCGTGAGTCAAATGTCTTCCCGAGTGAGTTATCTGGGCGCCGGAATATAAAAACAACTAAAATACTGCTGAACAATAAATAAATAATTCATGCTGAGGCAAATTTTCAACATTCTAAATACTAAATACATATAAGCGTACCTAATCCCCGGAGGGCTCACTTGGTCTTTGACACGGGTATCTGAAGTTTCATCCTAGCCTAAGAACGAACCTGAAAAGTGGCTGTAACGCCCAATAATGCGTCTATAGCGAACGTAACAAGCAGGTTATGAAACGTTTCGGGTTTCCCGAAATATATTCTCCATTACGTGACTCAACAAGGAATATAGGAAGAATAGAAAAAAAAAAACAAAAAAAAAACAAAAAAACAGTATTTCAGTCGTATCGGGACGATGGGTGGGTGATAATGAAAGGGTGTGTGCAATGGAACCCCGTTTACGATTGAAATGATTACCACCCACAGCGGGGCACGACCCCGGGACCGCTAGATCAGCAGTCCAGCGTTTAACCTACTAAGCTACCGGGGCTCCTCTCTAGGAAATACGGAACGTTTCATACTCTTCTCGATACGCTCGCTAGATGCATTGTTGGGCGTTACAGCCAATTTTCAGGAAAGTTCTTGGGCTAGGACGAAACTTCAGATGCCCGTGATATTTGACAGGTTACAGATGTGCTTGCATAAGTCTACAGGTATGTCGCTGGAGATTTTTATAACCCACACTATTCATGTATACGGTATTTACAAAAACACACATATTCATAAATCATAGTCAAAATATTTTCCCCATCCATATTATGTGGAGCAATTTACTCTGCCTCTTTCTCCCAAAAAAAAAGAACAAACAAGTAAAGCTACAAATGTGGCAAATAAGGTAACAAAATGTATGTCAGCAGGCAATTGGCGAATGACCACTTTTGGCATGTTGAGATATACAATTATGTTCCTGTTTTTGATTCCAGGTTCTCAAAAAACAAACTTATTATGTATAGCCATCCAAAAATAATGACCTATTGATGCATTCTTCAGTTTAGAAAAAGGGACTATTACAGCGGCACATTCTTCCATATGGAAGTGACTCCCGTGATCAAATCACTGACCCATGCACCATGAAAGTTGTAATAAATATCTCCATAATCATGTGTGAAATGGGTCATTAAAATCTGAATCCGGCTGATGAGCCTAACTGCAGGTGTTATCAGTGAATAACCCGTGTCTAGAGGCCAATAAATCAATGTCAGATTTTATAGCTTGACTCTTGAACTATCTTACGGGCAGAAAATGGTATAATTACATTCAGCTAAACGGAAAATGAATTTTAGAGGAGGATGTTTTTTTCACTATAATTAAAAAAGAAGAATTTTATGAAACAGGAAAAACAATTGACCTCGCTGAGATCATATTCCGCCGGCATGGGTTTGAAAATTCCTTTCATAACAATAAGAGAGAACAAAGAATTAATGCTTGTGAATAATCTTTACTTTTCAAATTTAGAAAATACGGGAAATGACTTTTAATCTGAAAAGACCATATTCTCCCAAATTATCCTAGCCCGAGGTCGAAGAACGAGGGCAAAACTACGTGTAGAGGATGAATAAAGCAGGAAGACATTGCGTCAGATATTCAAGCACAACGACATTATAGAGGATCTTAGACGAGTGGTCAGTTCATATGAAATCTATGACACGAGCCTTTGGCGAGTTTCATAAATTTCACATGAAATGACCACGAGTGTAAGATTCTATTTATCATTTGATCTTTAAAATGTGATTCTATCGCCTTCAAAATGAACATTATTTCAAAAAGGAAACGCATTGCTGACACGGACGTTGTCAATGACGTTACATGTAAGCGCCAAACTGTTATTACACGTGTGGTCGTACGATTTTTATGACTTAGAGGTTAATACATGTCTATTGTCGCGTTGCCGAGCATATCCGCCCGGAGAGCTCTATATTGGTCTGACGGCCAGTAGGCCCGAGGGCCAATATGGAGCTGCCGTGCCGATATGCCTGGCAATGCGACACTAAACATGTCGTAAATTGGATTCAATAAAATTAATCGCAATGTTTCAATGTGTCAAGTTTTGTACATTACACAAAATAATTTTTACTCTAAGTTAGCCTTAAAAACAAGAAAGATATGACACAATGTGTCATATCAATAGACTCGACTTACTTAAATAGCATTTAAGATGAAAGTTATTCTTGTCAGGGAAGTGTAAGAGACATGTCTCTTATACTTCCCTGTTCTGGTGTAGTATTGGTAAACTTGGAGCACAAAAGAACACTTCTCACATAACTAGCTTTCTCTCCCTTTTTAAATACATTTTTGCTCTATAAATAGAAAAAAAGTCCACTATGCTAGGGATGGTTCTAATTATTAATCACAGGTTGCCAGGGACCTTCATTTGAATTTATGGTAAAAGTCTGCTCCTCCATAACTGCATTCATGAGAAGATGTCTTAGCGTTGCAGATATGATTAGATATGCTTTTCTTTTTTACCAAAACCATTTGCATCATTTGAATAAACACGTTTCGAAAAGGTAGATCCGTTGAAGTTTTACGATTGGTTCCTTCAGACTAAGTTTGGTCAAAAGTGTGGTGTGCATTAAGACCAAAATTGGCAAAAACAAAACGTATCTGAACACAAAAATAATAGTTTGCCGTTTTTAAAACGACACAATGACCATGTTACACTATCAAACTTCTTTGATAAAGTGTTCTTAATTTATGGTGCTTGTCAAGAAAATATTTGCTAAAACATTCATGATACACTATGTTGCTTGTTTGGTCAAATTTTCTATGTTTATTGTTGTTCAAATGAAATGTTGAGTCCGATATTCATGACACACTGTCAAATGTTTAGCATCAAACTTGGTGGGTGCATCATTCTTCCCTAAAAAGGCTGGAATGCTAAAATATTATAGTTATGGCTGCGTTTGTGTGAATGTCAGAAAAAAGACGTTTTTACTATAAAAAGTACCGTATTCATAGCCCTCATTGACAGAAATTTACCGTTTACCAGGAGCAGGTCGTTAATTGAATCCTTATCAGCCGCTTGTCAAAAATATTTGTGGACCCAGTCTATCGCCATCCAATGTTTTTTATATCTTATTTGAAATGCAATTAAGATTGCTTGGTTTGGGTGTTACACTGTCAAATAATTTGAATGAACATAAATCAATCCGTATTTGATCAAATAAATTGAAAAGTGTAACATGGGCTTAAGATATCAAATATCTTACTTTGATTTACCGATATAATCTATGACACGCTCTTAGCATAATAAATGCCCAAAAGGCTTTGCAGAATCAAATCAATTCGCATCATCTCATTATCATAAACGACTCCGCCCAGTTGTGTTTATATGCCGTATAAACGCCTAAACACTTTCTTTGCAACTAAGTCTAGACACAGAATTGTTAAGCTAGCATGGTCGAGTCTATAATAAGACCGATATATCAAACTGAGAAGGCCCCTAGACACTGGTTGGGAGCGTACAGTACATGTGCACCGTTGTCCGATGTGTATAGTGGGCAAATCTTTGTCCGTTGTTATGACCTTCAGGGTGTGTTTGTGTGAAATGTGTTTTCTTTTATTGTTTGGATGTAAACCACTTGGTAAGAGTGTTTTCTCTATTTATGTTTTCCATTATGGTCATCTTTGGAGATGGCTAGATGTTGCTTTCTTTGCTCTAAATTCGTATTTTCATCTGCAAATCACTGGTGTTTGTAATCAGATCACGTCACGTGTAACCAGAAAATCGGCCGAGTTAGCGTTCTAATTCGAAAAAAATGTTAGTTAGTCACTTTTTAAGATAGATTAATGATCTATTAAGAGATTTGCCCATGATAAGTATCCTTTAAGTACGGGACGAATCCACAAGACAAGCAAAGCTGAGCATCCCCAAATTTTTCTGACTGTATGGGATGTCTCACTGACAATCGGTTTTACGACCCACGATACAGAATAGTGTTTGACCCCTCTTTTGTTTTCTTTGAAAATAATTGCCCTTACCAAGCATGATATCTAACAAGATTAATTAATCCTGAACCTAAATACACCATAAACTATTTCTAAAGAAAACACGGTTGTTTCATATACAATTGATGGCCAATTTTGAAGAAATGGTACCGGCGCAGATTTCGAAATCGAAAGTAGAGTAGTGATTTTCTCAAATTAAATGTGAAAATAAAGCATATCATAACAATTTACAGAAAATTAAGGTGACATGTCGGAAAGATCTGTATTAAGGCTTGTCGAGCAAGCTGTTCTACCTACACTCAATGATTTTAAAACACAAAAATAAATAATTTTGAAACTTACCCGACATATTGGGACAAAGATGCGTCCACTATACAGATCGGGACAACCGGTCACTTGTACTGTACGCTCCCACCCAGTGCTAGATGTACAGACAAATTTACCATAATCAGGTTCGTATTCCTATTCGTAATAAAGGCTTATGCTACCAAATACTTCCTGTAATGAAAATTGCATAAAATTCTGTATGTATATTCAGTGACCTATAAATACAGTGATTCGCATCTTCACCTTTCGGATTGGACGGACACACGGCGCCAAGTGTGTGCAACTATGGTTACGTACCGTTGAGCCGCTTGGGTAACGTCGATAAGAGAATCGAACTGAACTGAACTGAAATTCACCTTTCGGTCAAAAGAGGCGTGTCGCGCATGCGAATACAGCGCCTCCTACTGGAGCGCCATTGTTAAAACAAGCTGAAAAAGCTTGAATTTCTGTCAAAAGTTAACGGCGTGCATCGACTATTTTATCGGTGTTTTCTTAGTGAAATTATTATTCAACGATAAAATAAGCTTTGAATTTTATAATGATGTATTAGAAAATAAGTTTTGTGATGATTTTGCTTGGTTTTGGAGTTCATTCCAGTGCCGGGGCGTCCTATTGATTTGGATGATAGTAGGACAAGGGCCTACTGTGCTTGCAGTAGGTGCAGTTGGGTGTTGTTTCGACATTTTTTTCTCTCGTCTGTCAGTTCTCTCTTCTTTCTCCCTCTCTCTGGGAGACGGCCCTATAAAGACCGAAAAACTGTCTCAAAGGGCCGTTAAACCCAAAACAATCAATCAATCAAACATCCGATTATAAACCTTTTACGGGGGTAAATTGCCCCGCTCAGCAGAACTTTTGATATGCAAAGTTAGGATAGGGGAAATCAGGATTTCTCACAAGCAATCACATGCCCTTCCGCGAGCAGACCCGTTCTTCGAGCAAGGCTCGAACCCAAAGCAGTGATAATGATCATTAGCCCGTTTATCCACTTGCCCAGGATAATTTTAGTATGATTTGCATACGATTCCCATTAACAATTTTTCGGTCATAAGCCAGATGATTCACTTGCATTTTACGGCTCTTTCAATAGCATTCAGTCATGTCGCACAGGTGATAATGAAAATTTTTCTGCAATGGAATCCCGTTAACGATTGAAAATAAATCCACTTCCATCGGGATTCAATCCAGACCGCTTTCTTAGCAGGCAAGTGCTTAACCCACTGCCTTATAGAGGCTCCTCAGTAACACAAGGCCATTGTTCCTTAATATGCAACTCTAAACTTGATATTGGAATGCCACCTCTTAATCTTTAAACTGATAATAATTTGAAAAAGCTGGGGAAATACTAGAAATACCAACAAACTGGCAATAGCGATTTCACGTTAAAATGGCTATTGCCAGTCGACTGGCAATAACGATTATTACGTGAAACGGCTATTACCAGTCGACTGACAATAGCGATTTTAACGTAAAATGGCTATTGCCAGCCGACTGGCACTAGACCTTTCCTTCTTTTTTTTGTTTTGCAAATGCATAAAAATGGCAGAAAGGTGGCATATGTCTTTAAGTTCGAAATGTCACCTTATGAGATATAGAAACAGTGAATACCCGGCCAGAATGTGGCAGGAGTGTTCTCTGCCTGTAAATACAATCCACGAAACAGACTAATGAGATAACCCAACAGTCGCTAATGAGCAGGCTACTTACTCCAGGTCTTCACCGTTCACAAACAATTAATAAGGCACTATCCCCCCCCCCCCCTCAAAAAAAAAGCTGCCGATATTTAGCTACACATGAATAAACATGAACACAATCATGCAGGGCTCTAAAAGAAGGATTCATAAATACGGGTTGGCATTCCACACTAGAGGCTGCTCAATTATTCCACATTAGAGGCTGCTCTATTGAGGGATGGCAACCAGCGTCTCAACGGCGCACCACCTCAACAACCTATCTGGACCTTTTAATCTGAATAAATGGTGCAGATAATTCAGAATTATAATTTAATGCTATTCAAAGTTATTAGTCTTAGCAATTATTGAAGCCACTGCCTAATCGAGCGCATTTGCCAATTTCATTTCAATAAAGCGCAAATCTCAAAGATTTCTAAGACTTTCTTTCTTTCTTTTATTGTCATACAGTTACATTATATAAAAATAACAATAAAATAGACAAGTGGTATAGATTGGCACTGAAAATGGCCAATGTGAACGCTTCCATTATTATTTGAACCGCGACACGACCAAACCAACAAAGTAGCTTGTGCACCCAGCGAAGACTCAGATCAGCCTGGGCATCCACCCAGTCTGATCAGAGCCTCCGCTGTCCGCATGGAGCTAGCTAAGACCGTTAGCTATTGTTTAAGTACACAGCAAGTACTCTGATCAGACTGGGCGGATGCCAGGCTGATCTGAGTATCCGCTTGGCGCACATACCAAACAAGTGGCATACGTATTTAAGCCGAATACCTTTCGTTAACTTTAACGGAAACTATTAGAAAAATAATTTTTTACCTATAAACAGGGGTGGAGTGCAGAAAGCAGACGCAACCGTACGCCCGACGTACGTCCGTCGTAAAAAAGTACAAAATTTTAATCGGTGTGCACAATCGAGACGTGTCGTAAACTTAGTCGTAAAACACTGATTCTCAAGAAAGTGTAACGAATGGTGTCATGGCTTTAAACGCATGTATAATTTTGTTTTGAGTTGTTGATTAAATCAAATAAGTGCACGCTCTGACGTTTCTGCCACTACCTAAAACACTTAAGTTATAATATTGATTCAAATACATGGAAAGACTCAGATGGTCATACCTGATACTGAAGGACCCCCCTATTTTTTGCATGTCATAATTAAGGATGTCAATATTTACTTTCAATTCTTTTGTAGACTTTCGGCGTGAAACAAATAGACTTGACTTGAAAAGGTTGCTATTAACGAGTACTTTCGAATAGTGATTAATGGATATACGTTGGAATACAAGGCTTTTCTTAACCCATTGCCATTTCTTGTCATTGAGTTGTATGTATTCTACGAGTCCAAGCATTAACAGTGCATCCCAAAGTTTCGGATGGTGCTAAAAAGGTTTGTTTTTTCACAAAGTAGGTCATAATCAGTTCCCCTGACAGGTAACAAATATTTTTTTACTATCTTTTGAATTCAAATTTTGTTTTGACGCGTCCTTAGTATTCCGAAAAAAGCGTAATTTTTCAAGTGTATTTTACGAGTCAAGCCAAAGTCACCCAGTATATAAACAAGAAAGAAACCTATTGCCTGCCGTGGAAGGGAAACAAACCCTACTGGTCATTGGACAACGATCGTAACCCTTATCGAATCTGTTTCGTAGAAAATAAGTTTCACGTTTCATAAAAAATATTTTACGGGACGTATTATACGTGACAGAAATTCTGAATAGTACAAGAAGGGACCAAGCAAGAAGCTGGTACACTCTTGAAAAGTGCACATTGTCTTATTCATTTAAAAATGACCACACGAACGGCCATTCGGAAGTTGCAAAAGATTGAAAACACCGGAGAAATTTTCAGTTTTTGAATTTTTATAGTATGATTTCATGATTCATCAAAATATTCATTTAATATTTACCTACTTCTTAAACTGGATTTGATATATGCATATATGCGCTGAATAGTTTCCAATGATGAGAATGTGAAATTAAAATTAAACACTGATGCACCGTGGTCTATTTTAGGCAATAAATCGACGTTCGAGTAGTCCCGTAAAATACATTTACATTTAATAGCAGTTCTTTAAAGAAAAATCGTTCTGACAAACCCTGAGGATTAGAAACTATATTTTAAATTGATTATAATATGTGCGTCGTTATTCTCTGCCCTATGCTGAGTAACGAGCTCTCTTTATCTGTAATTTCAATTCGTTTTCTTGGAAAAGTTGGTCAAATTTCAGGTCCACAAAAATAAATTGCCTAATTCGCAATGTATCTGGTGCTAGAAATGATGTTCTAGTACGGTTTAGTTATCTAGAAGTGTTATTTAAGTGCTATTGTCATCACAAATTGGATATTTTCTTAATGGGAAGACTGAAGAAATCGAGCGATGAAATACAACATTAATGTCCCGTAAAATACAAATCTAAAACGAGTTTCACTGGCGTAATAAGATGATTTATAGTAATTTTTTGTCATATAACAAAAAGAATACACAGGTCAAAGAAGTTTGATTTTTGATACATGTATCTTGAAATATTCTTCTCGGAAAGTCTCATATTACAACTGGTGAGATTTCAAGTTTTTCTATTAAAGAACTTAGAAAAACAACTTGAAATGCACAGCAGTACTGCTGATATAAAGAAGCAAACAGACTGGCAAATTGTAACGCAAACACTTCTCTGTGTTTAAACATAGAACTTGTTCATGTACCAATACCGCATTTACCCATTTATGTTAATACTTGTATCTTAACACATACCATTCACTGTTACATTTTAAGATCGTGTATTTTACGGGACAGTACAGAAGACATGAAAAGCAGTGTAACCGTTCTAGATGCTCTATAAAGCATATACGTTTTCTACAGACAGGTTGAAATTTTAAAGTTTAAAACAGTAGTATTCCTTGAGGTTTTCAAATCTATAACTTTCTGTGTTTTGCAGGAATAGTTTTCTTTCATGTTAGTTAAGTACAATGAGATCGTATTGCTCCTTTTTGGTAGAAGAAGACCATTTTACTCTTTCAGAAATAATAGTGTGAAGATTTCTATAGCATAACTTTGTCCTAAACAAAATCACTTGCCTCTACGCTGGATTATACCCTTATACTTCTAGCAGTTGCTTCAAGTCTATTGGTCTATACGACTCGTAGAATACTGAAAAGAAGTGTTAGTCCCTTCACGTTGTCCCTTGTTGTCTGAATTCACCTGATATTTACTGTGCAATACTTTAGATTTAGCTTCGAGAGATACCAAAATTATGAAATGACAGTGAACGATCTCTATATGACTTGTCTACTTTTTCAAAATTTTAACCACCCAAAAGTTACACTTTCTTGAGAATCAGTGAAAATCGCTTCAAATTTCACGTCTGCTAGATAGTAGACGTAACATTGGCGCTGCGTATTCCTTTTACATTATTCAGCTTTTGCTGCATTTAGATATGGCTGGAATGTTACACTAGATGGATGAATTACAATATAGTTTTAAAAAGAGACAAGATAATCAGAGACAGAATCTATCCATTTGATATCTATAAAGACATATAGTGCTATATGATCGGTTTACCGCGCCATTGGTCGATGGACCTGACTGATAAACTGCATCGAATTCGACTGTGTTTCCTTTCATATTTTTGTTTTCGTTGATACATTTGAAAATCTAGATCTCAGAATTGTCCTTCTGCGTAGCTAACATTCAATATTTCATAATCTTCAAAGCTTTGTTTTTTTTCTGTTTTAATTCAAAAGTACATGTACGTTGCCAAAATATGTTGTAATGAACATCTGTTTTATAGAAATTACAACAAAAGTGTAAAATGTATCTTGCAAATAGTGAACGTACCAAGCAAAAACGGCGCCTCTTCCTTTATGATACCAACAAATGCTCAGACTAACCTGCGCATGTGTGCAATCTGAAAATACTATGCATAGATCCTGAGGATTCCGTAGATACAAAGGGAAGGAACTACCTCAATTCACGGAGTCACAGACTGGTTTGGATCTTGGCTGTTCCCAAGTACCTTAATCAACTTTTATACCTGACACAGCTCTTATCATAACGGGTATTTAAAAATCGTTCATGAAACACACGTGCTTATCTTATAAGAGAGCACTACGCCTAGTCGCACCCCAGTCGCAACTACGCCTGACGTACGCCCGCTCTGTGCACTTGGATTAAATACAGTCGTATGATGGACTTAGTTGCGCCAACGTTTGTAATCTACGCCGGCGTAGTTTACGCCTCCTTTGTGCACTCGGGGGCCTCAGACTATTTGCGCATTCTTCAATAAACTTAAGAAATACACCAAATGAAAAGTAACATATTTTCCTAGCCGAACCTTTTCGCACTGGTATAATGCAATATAGCTGTTAGAGTAAATTCGATTTTAATGGACTAAGATTTGCTTAAATTTGATAGATGTCCTACATATTTATTGCATTTAGTGGGTGTACTGTTTTTTTCCTAAAAGAGGACCTTTTTCATATAAAGACAAAAATTGCAAAATGCACTGTTATAAAGCTGAGATAATCAATAATATGGATCCGTTCGCACTGGCATGGTAGCTTTTTTCTGATAAAAGATATTGTAGAATCAGAAAAAATTTCCGCATATATCTCGTAAAATTTCCCGTGCACCTGGCCGCTGAGCGGAATGTTATTTTTCCAATATGACTGGGCAGCCCTTGAATGCAAATTATCAAGAATTGTAATTAAATTGTTTCGAAAACATCAATATGACAGCAAAGAAATTTTTAAAACGTCACTGACCCTAAAAAAATGAAAGCTTCAAAATCTGAGGGGTAACTAATCGGGTCGTGCGTGTACATATAGCCTTGCAAGTTTGTTTCAAAAAGCTCAATTCGTCTTCAGCTTCAATGGTGCAAGTTTGGGAAGGGAGAATATAAATGCACTGTGGTTGAATCTAATAGGGAGACCGGGGCTGGATGAATTACGGGATGAACGAATCAGGAGGATAACGTTTGGTTGAGTAAGTTAATGTCATTTTCGTCCTTAGTGATAGACGCGCAAAATTCCGATAGACTTATTTCAATTATCTAGTGGCTGACGAAAAAACTATTTTCTTGACGTCTTATTTGGTGAACATAATTAGAGCTGATTTCTGAAGACCAAATAGCCTTAAATAGAGCCGAAAACTGCTCTTCCTAGATACTTGAAAACTGTATATTCCCAGAGAAAACATCATAAGCCTACAAAAATAAGATTGTGGTTCATTAAGAGCCATTCTCTGTAACCACTTAAAAAGTCGCGCCACGCATAGTCATCGATTTTGCTCAAACTTTCCTTATATACTTATTGTGACACCAAAACAAGAAAACCATGTCGATTTCATTCCTACATGTGCCCGTTGCCATGGCAACGGCTGTTGAATATTTTGTCAGAAATTGAGGTAAAATTGTACCAAATTAGAGATATTTCTAATAAATTTATGTATTAGAAAAAGAATGACATACTCTGAATGCTTCTCATATGTAAATGTCTTGTTCACCTTGAGTCGACACCAAAACTTTGAATTGTATTTGGAAAGCTTATAATGTCATCAGGCTTGGGCAAAGTGGGTGGGGGTAGTGCTATATTGGGAAAGGCTATTTTAAGGCAGTTTTAAGGTTATTTGTAGAATTCTTGCAGCCATACCAGCATATGTGTGCAGCTTCATCTAACAAAGCAACATTCCAAGAATAAGTTTCTGGAAAAACATGCCTGGGAAAGTATACTTCCTGAAGCGTTACCATAGCAACAATAAGTGGACTGTCGCAAAATTCCAAAATGTAGGTTAATAATACTTATAATATCAAACTGTCATATCTTATAAATATATGTGTTCTTAAATTTTTAAATACACTTAATAGTAAACTGGTCTTTTATTAAATATCAACATATTGCTAGTTTCTCTGTTCAAGGTCAAGGTCAAGGTCACAGAAGCACGAAAAGATGGCTAAAATGCGTTTCTTTCCTTATACTTTTGTGTTCTCTAGCAACAAAATATTGCAGCATTGTCTTTGTACTTGGAGTTTATTTAGTGAATGACAACAACTTTCAAATACACATGTAGCTGGCTTTCTCCAGTAACAGCCAAGGTCAAGGTCAAGGTCACAAATGCAAGAAAAAATGCTAAAAAATGCACATTTGTGTAAAAAAAAAAATTCTGTATCAACAGTAAATTTATATAATGTCTTTCTACTTGGCCTGTATTTAGTATATATAAATAGCTTTCAAATGCACATATAGCTTGCTTTATCCAGTAACCTCCAAGGTCAAGGTCAAGGTCACAAAAACAAGAAAAATGCTGAAAATGCACATTTTGTTCATATTTTATGTTCTGTATTAACAGTAGATACAGAAAATGTATTTGTACTTGGTCTTTATCTAATATATCAAAAATAATTTTGTAAAGCACATATAGCTTGTTTCCTACAGTGGCTTCCAAGGTCAAGGTCAGGGTAACAAACACAAGAAAAAATCTAAAATGCACATTTTTCTCACATTTTATGTTCTTTATCAACACTTAATAGACCAAATGTCTTTGGACTTGGCCTTTATTTAATATATTACTATAGCTTTCAAATGCACATATAGCTTGTTTGTTCCATTAACCTACAATGTCAAGGTCACAAAAACGAGAAAAATGCTAAAATGCACCTTTCAATTATTTTGTGTTCCGTATCAACAGAAAATACAGAATGTGTATTTATACTTTGTCTTTATTTGGAATATTACAATAGCTTTCAAATACATGTACAGTTCGTTTCCTCCAGAAACTTCCAAGGTCAAGGCCAAGGCCATAAGACAAGAAAAATTAAAAAAAGCCCCTTTTGTTAATATTTTGTGTTCGGTATCAAAATTAAATGTAGAAAATGTATTTGTGCTTGGTCTTTATTTAGTATACATCTTCTCTTAAACGACAAGGCTCATTCTTACCAAATTTCATATGTAGCATCTATAGGCAAAGGGAATCAATAATACTGTTTTTCATCCAAATCGCTTCAGAACTTTGGTTGCTATGGCAACTTACAGTTTCCATTGACTTATATGGGAAAAATTGAAAATTTGCATTTATTGCTATTTCTCTGCAGATGATTTGACAAATCTTTTGCGGAAATGTTCCTTGAGTAGCTCTCTATCTATAAAATGAAATTTATGTTAATTGCACAATTTGGCTGGTTGCCATGGCAACCGAATGGTTAAAAATAGAAAAAAATATTCAAACATCATCTCTTCATAAACTATGCAACCAATAAGGCTGAAACTTCACAGAAAGGGTTTTAGTACTTCCCTCTATAAAAGTATTGTTTTTCTTGGCAATGGCTTCAGCAGTTTGGTTGCTATGGCAGCTTAAAATTGCCATTGACTTATAATGTGAAAATAGTAAATTGGCATTTATTACTATGTGACTGCAGGTATTTTGACAAATTTTATAAAAATGTTCCCAGAGTAGTCCTCAACCACCCTCATTCAATTTATGCAAATTGCACTATTTGGCAGATTGCCATTGCAACCAAATGGTTAAAAATAGAAAAGGCATTAAAATATCATTTTTGCAGAAACAATGTGGCCAATAAAGCTCAAACTTTACAGAAACTATTACAGCTCTATTTGGCTGATTGCCATTGCAACCAAATGGTTAAAAATAGAAAAGATATTAAAATATCATTTTTGCAGAAACAATGCTAAATAAAGCTCAAACTTTACAGAAAAAATCTTAGTACTAGCCTCTATAGATTTGGTGTTTTTCATGGGAATTGCTTCAGCAATTAGGTTGCTATGGCAACTTATAGTTTCCATTGACTTATAATGGGAAAAATGGAAATTGGCAATTTTTTGCTACCTTACTGCAGTTATTTGGATATTTTATCTACAGAAATGTTTCTTCAGTAGTCCTCTATGATTCATGTTAATTTTGTCTAAATCACTGAATTCGATTCGTTGCCATGGCAACATAAAGAAAAAAATATTGAAACAATATTCAAAAATCTTTCCCACAAAAACCATATAGGGGGATGAAGCTGATTCTCTGCATACATGTTTATGACATTAGCCACTACATAAATATTGTTCTTTTTTATTGTTGCTCACGTGGTTTCATTGCTATGGCATTTTAAAGTTTCTATAGACTTGTATTGGGAAAAGTGCAAATTGGCATTTATTTCTGTGTTACTGCAATATTTAGGCATAAAGTTTTACAACATGTTTTTTTTATTGTAACTTCATCAATTTTGCTAATATTAACTAGGACAAGCATAACAACTCTGTCAAAGTTGAAATTAGGCCATATTGTACCATTTACCTTTCAGTTACTTACCCCTGAGTGCTGAGGGTGAATGGACTCAGGTGAGCTACAGAACCAATGGTCCTCTGGTTAGCTCACCTGAGCCAGAGGCTCCAGGGGAGGTTATAGTATAGGTAGGGTTCGTTGTCCATCGTACGTTTGTCGTCCGTCAACAGTTTCAAATGACCTCCTCTGAAACCCTGGGCCGATTGTAACCAAATTTCATATGCAGGCTCCAGGAGTCTTAGGAACGATAATTTGTTCAAACATCCTGGTCACATGACCAACATGGCCACCACGCCCATATATGATAAAAACCCTTAAAATCTTCACCAGAACCAATAGGCAGATGGCCTTGAAACTTGGTATGGAGCATCGGGTAAGCGAGTACTACCAAGATTGTTATAATTATGACCTTGGGCTGATTTTGACTGTTTTTTACGGTAAGGTCAATTTTGCTTCCTTGTGCTTTTATATGGAAAATGCTAGAACATATGATATCTGGGAAACTGTTGAGGATTTTGGGCTAAAAATTGGTGTGTTCAGCCATCTTACTGAGTACATGAAGATTTATGAGTACAAGAGATCAAGGTCATTCTTTCTCTCATGTTTCAACAATTTTAAACATCTCCCCAAAAGCCACTGGGCCAATTGTATCCAAATTTCACATAGAGTCTCCAGGGGTTGATGGATAAAAAATTTGTTCAAACGGTCCAGGTCACATGACCAACATGGCCGCCACACCCATATATGGTAAAAAGCTTCAAAAATCTTCTGCAGAACCAATAGACCAATGGCCTTTAAATTTGGTATGTAGCATAAAGTACTCAAGTACTACCAAGATTGTTCAAATGATGATCTTAGGTTGACCAGGACCTTTCTTATGGCAAGGTCAAATATGTGGAAAGGCTAGAACATAAGGTTACATGGTAAGTTTTAAAGTCTCCATAGTCCTATAAGTGGTAAAAATCACCAAAGCACAAATCATGATAAAACTGATACAGCCTTCCGAATTGATGGTAAAATGTCGGTTGATGTGCGTTTTTGTGTCATATAACTTGCAAAAAGGAGAAAAAGAGGTTTTTGAAAAAAATTACAAGTCTCTCCATAAAAAAATATGATCTTTATTTCTGGTTCTCCATTGAGCAATGAAATTACGCAACAGCGAGGCAGTGAATGGAATCCTTGCCGTACATTGTATTTAAACCATCTATTAAATATCTGTACCTTGTAAAACTATTTTTATCTTCTGTACCTTGTATTTTTATCATGTAAATCAAGTTTGTGAAATCGAAAGTAGGTCATTTTAGTTGGCAACTAAAATGACCGAGATATTCTTTAAACCTTTTTTTTGAGAATCCCAAGGATGTTTTAATATTTTAAAGCCGTCCAATCACGATCATATACAGTGACGAAACTGTGGTGAGAAGCATGGAGCGATACTTCACACTAAAATATTTTCTGCTGATAGAGCAATGTGGCCTTTAAAGGTTATGGCCTAAAAATTGGTAAATAGTCATTTTAATGAGTACATGAAAATTTATGAGTACAAAAAGTCAAGGTCATTCTTTGACCTTTGACCCAGGTCTCTTATATTTTGACATTTTCAAACATCATCTCAAAAGCCACTTGGCCAATTGTAACCAAAATTCATTTGTGAGCCTCCAGGGCTTGGGAGAACAAAAAGTTGTTCAAACGATCCAGGTCACATAATCAACATGGCCACCATGCCCATATATGGCAAAGACCTTCAAAAAAATTCTTCGTAAGAACTAATTGACCAATGACCTTCAAACTTGATAAGTAGCATCGGGTACTCAAGTTCTTCCAAGGTTGTTCAAATTATGACCTTTAATTGACCTTGTCCTTTTCTACAGCAAGTTCAAATATGGGAAAATGCTAGAACATAGATTTTATGGGAAATTTTGAAGATTTTGGCCTACAAGTTGGTATATACACTCATCTTAATGAGGTCATGAAGAATTATGAGTACAAGAGGTCAAGGTCAGTTTTTGACTTGTGACCCAGGTCTCTCATATTTTGACGTTTTCAAACATTACCTCAAAAGCCAAATTTCAACCAATTTTCATATAGAGTCTCCAGGGATTGAGGGATTGAAAATTTGTTCAAACGGTCCAGGTCACATGATGAACAGGGCCGCCATACCCATTTATCATATAAAACTTTAATACTTTTTTCTCAAGAACCAATAGACCGATGGCCTTGAAACTTGGTAAGTCGCACAGAGTACTGGAGTATTGCCAATACTGTTCAAATAATGACCTTAGGTTTACCTTGACCTTTTCTGCGGCATGGTCAAATATGGAAAATGGTAGAACATAAGATTTCATGGAAAGTTTTGAAGATTTTGGCCTAAAATGGTATATATGGTGTCTTTATGAGTTATGGTCATTCTTTGACTTTTGACCCAAGACTCATATTTTGACAATTTCAGGCATAAGTAAGAGCCACTTGGCAAATTGCTTAGGTGAGCGATTCAGGGCCTCATAGCCTCTTGTTTCTGTGTCCTTGACCTCACCCTTTGGGGCCACTGAAAGAAAGTTGTTTGTTTGAAAGCTTTTGTAATATACTAAATAAAGACCAACTACAAAGACATGGCTGCAATGTCTTGTTGATATAGGACACAAATACCAAAATATTGTGCATTTTAGCATTTTCGCTTGTTTTTGTGACCTTGACCTTGACCTTGGAGTCTATTGAAGGAAACTAGCTGTATGTGTATTTGAAAGCTATTGTAATATAGTAGATGAAGAAATATATTTTGATACAGAACATAAAAAATGAGAAAAAAATATGCACTTTTAGCATTTTTTCCTTCTTTCTCTGACCTTGACCTTGAGATTGACCTTAGAGGCTACTGAAGGAAAGTTGTTTGTTTGAAAGCTTTTGTAACATATTAAATGTATACCAACTGCAAAGGCACTGTTGCAGTATATTGTTGATATATGACACAAAATTTTGCAAATATGTGCATTTTTAGCATTTTTTCTTGTTTTATGACCTTCACCTTGGTTCCTGAATGAAACAAGCTATATGTGTATTTGAAAGCTATTGTAATGTGTTAGATAAAGACCAGGTACAAAGACATTGCTGCAATAAATTATTGATACAGAACACAAAATATGAGAAAAATATGCACTTTTAGTATTTTTCTTGTTTCTGTGACCTTGACCTTGACCTTGAACTCGGATGCTTCTGGAGGAAAGTTGGTTGTTTGAAAGCTTTTATTATATATTAAATATTTTCCAACTAGAAAGACATTGCTGCCATTTATTGTTCATATAGGACAGAAAATGTTTAAAAAAAATATGTATTTGTAGCATTTGTTCTTGTTTGTGTGACCTTGACCTTGACCTTGTAGCTTCCTGAGTAAACCCAACTATATGTGTATTTGAAAGCTTCTGTAATATGTCAGATAATGACCAGGTTCAAAGCCATTGCTGCAATATATGGTTGATACAGAATACATAATATGAAAAAAATATGCATTTTTAGCAGTTTTTATTGTTTCTGTGACCTTGACCTTGACCTTGATAAGAGAAACCAACAAAATGTCCATAGTTTATAGAAGATAAATATATTGTTAAATGATTTTCAAAATTAAGAAACAAATATGATCATAAACTATGATGGTTTGACATTACAAGGACTGTACCCCTAAGAACTTGCATTTTGCAACGGTACACTTATTGTTGCTATGGTAACGCTTCAGGAAGTATACTTTCCCAGGCATGTTTTTCCAGAAACATATTCACAGAACACTGTTCTGTAGGAGGACGGTGCACATATATATTGACGAGGCTGCAAGAACTCTAGAAATGTCCTTAAAGATGTGTGAAATTGGATTTTTGCCATATATGGAAACCCCCACCCACTTTGCTTGAGCCTGATGACCACAGAGGTTTTCCAAATGATTTTTTAATTTCTTTTTTAAAGTTAGTGTGAACAAGTTATTTGTAGGTAGAAAGAAATTAGAGCTTGTCATGCATTTGAAAGTTAATATATTTGTTGAAAAATTGCCCATTTTAGGACATTTTTTAGCACATTTTTTTCCAAAATATATAGCTGCTGTTGCCATGGCAACGGGCATGCTTTGGAATGAAACTGATGTTGTTTTCTTGTTTTTGTGTCACAATAAGTAATATAGGAAAGTTTGAGCAAAATCGGTGACTATGCGTGCCACGGCCCTATGTAAAAATTTAAGTCATTACAGAGAATGGCTCTTAATACCCGATCTCCTCTGCAAGAACATTTACCAACATTACGTGTCTGGTTTCTTTTGTCGTTCAGTATACTAGATATTGGTTTGACGGTGAATACATGTTAACCAGGATAAAGGGTACTTATGGAGATGCTTACATAAATAAAAATAACAAGTATGATTTTCAAAAAGTATTTTTTTTTGTCTGGTTTCGTGTAGGAAATCTAACTTAGAGTTCGCGCTAAGACATAATGAACCCGCCCTCGAAGGTAAGTAAAGATGTAAACTTGTGCGAAGTTGCTAATTTTCAGGGAAATGCATTTTATTCAGATTTTTGTATTTGCCACAAATCACCACTTTAACGTTGCTCTGTTGGTCTGAAGTGTATATGTACTAGTCACCTGTTTAAGTCATGTACGTGGAGCTCCTCTGATACTGACATGTTATAGGTCGATTCTCTCTCTTTCTTTCTCTCTCTGTTCGTCCTTCCAGCCGTTCGCCTGCGCGTGCCTCCAGTAGGTACATTGCAGTTGTTCAGAAGCTGTTATCAATAGTGATCAATGCATGAGCATAGATATAAAAACAAAGAAGCCGAGCCGAGTATACTGTATACACATCGTATGGATGCGAGGGGGGCATTTAGATGTAAACATACAAAACGATGTTGGAGACTCCGGGGACTGTATATTTAGGGGATCCCATATGCACGTACATATACAAGAATATTTTTGAGACAAGGGATATAAATGTGCAGGCACACATTGTACTTGGAGACTCGGGACTTTAGATATAAACATACAAATACGTTGTCGGAGACTCCAGGGACTGTACATGTAGGGGATGCTATATATAGACGTACGTAATATACAGGGATCTGTTGCAGACAGGGTGACATGAATGTGCAGGCACACACGATACTATCTGTTTGGGGACCCGGGGACACGAGACTCGGAGACTGTTTAAAATTAGATACATATATGCATACACCTATACATTGACGATTTGGAGACCTGGAGACTCGGAGACTCGGAGACTAGGAGATGAAGGGGACATACATAAATACATACACCTATACACTGACGATTTGGAGACCTGGAGACCTGGAGACTCGGAGACTAGGAGATGAAGGGGACATATATAAATACATACACCTATACACTGACGATTTGGAGACCTGGAGACTCGGAGACTAGGAGATGAAGGGGACATACATACATACATACATACATGCATACATACATACATTGACGATTTGGAGACCTGGAGACTCGGAGACTCGGAGACTAGGAGATGAAGGGGACATACATACATACATAAATACATACATACATACATGCATACATACATACATACATACGCACGTGTACATACATACATACATACATACATACATACATACATACATACATACATACGTACATCATGGAGATATATACATAGATCCATACATACATCATGGAGATATATATACATATACATACATACATCATGGAGATTGATACACATATAGGGTAATATAATATTTCGTGTGGTCTTACATGACTTTCTTCCCGAAGTAGGTCCCTATGCCAGACTCTGTCGAAAGCATTGCTAATGTCACGGAAAACTGTCCTTTCCTCTTTGCCATTGTCTACAGATTCGCAGAATGTGTGGTAAGTATGAATCAGTTGGTATGTTGTTGAATCACCCTTTCAGTATTGATGCAAATTTAGAGATCATGTGTCCGAAATTTTAAATTACCTTCTCAGACATTAAAAATCGAATTCTTTGCTAAACAATGATAAAAATATTCTAGGAAATATTTACATGACAGCTCTGAAATAGTCTAAACTGACTATTATATGTAAAAATCATCGGTTTAAGGAAAATACATGAATTGCAATAGAATGTATTAAAACAAAACATAGAATAGTGGACCGCGATCGAAATCATGTTAGACCTAATGTTAATTTTCTTTACTGGCTCACGATTTTGCTAATTTGAATGTTTGTTTTGAAAATACTTTGTTTCAATTTGTAATAATTTTACCCCAATTTCATTAACTTTCACCTAGAATTAGATATGATAATATTTAGTAAAATGATATGACTTGGAAATGATGAAATGGCGAAAGGAGTATATTATATCTTTCAATATCTTGTAGGAGCCCCGGTAGCTCAGAAGGTTAAGCGCTGGTCTGCTTATCCAGCGGTCCCGGGTTCGAGCCCCGCTGTAGTCAGGAATCTTTTCAATCGTAAACGGAATTCGAAGGCACACGGCCTTTCATTATCTTCCACCCATCGTCCTGATCCGACTGTAATACTGTTAAAAGGACGCAAAAATCGCGTCATCCATCCATCCAACCATCTTTAATTATATTTATCTTGTGTTTTCAAGTATTATATACATGTAGTTGACCAAATGCTAATTATGAATATCTTGTTCTTTTGTTATGTTTTTTTTTTTTTTTTTTCTTTTTTTTTTTCTTTTTTTGCAATTTTCAACCACAGCATAATATGACTGAATAAAATATTTTTTCCAGAGTTAAAAGAATACCATTTGAATAACATTTCCAACAATGGAATTATGAAATCTCAAAAAGCAGTAAATTATATTACCTGACGTACGGAGACAGTACTTGTTTTAATTTACTGCCAACTTCCCGAAGCTGTTTTAATTCACTTCCAAATTTTTATTTGCACTGAAAATTGATTGACCACACTTTTTACATCCGCACGTCGTTTTGCGCTTTCAGCTGTATAATGTCACCGATGCTATGTGTCTTCTGTATAAAAGTCCAGTCTCACCTGGTGAAAAGTAGCTTATCGCACCTGAGTTTCATCGGGAGAAAAGTAGTTTATCGCGCGCGTGTCTGAGTCTCACTGAAAAGTACCTCATGGCAAGCGAACTTAAACAGGAGACAAGTAATTCCGTGTGCAGGTCTGATCTGATCTGATTCATGTACCGGTCTGATCACATTCTTATCTGTCTCCTTATATGTGATTCCTTGAGAATCTAAAAACTGAAAAGAGACTGATCAATCTGCGTCAATATGTTTATTTGCATGTGCATGTCATCAATGTAAAAACGCGAATCAACCAGCCAAAAGTCGTAAGCGATGTCAGGTAAAATGGTACTAGAGGGAAAGCATATTTCTGGTCTGAAATTGACTGTTCGCACGCGGCGATACATAAATGCAATCATGAAAAACAATAACAACAAATATCGAAATACATGCATTTATAAAAGGTAACTATGGTGTTTGTTAAGGCCATCTTTTTTTTTAAATTTTACCAAGGGCTTGCAGTAGTAAGGATTGGACGGACACCCGGCGCCAGGTGTGTGCAACTATGGTTACGTACCGTTGAGCCACTTGGGTAACGTCGATACGAGAATTGAACAGAACAGAACAGTAGTAAGGAGGCGTCCACGTCCGTATCAACTGCTGTCGACAGCAGTATCAGTACAGTCTTTCATCAGGTTGACAGAAATACAATCAAATATTGTAAAAAAAAATCAAAATACACATATAACATGGAAAAAAAATCTGAAAAAGAAGCTCATTTAGCTGTGTTTTTTTTGTAGACAGAAGATAACAAATTCTCATACAAATTGTAAGTTTTTACTAGCTGTTGACTTTTTCACTTGGACTCGCTCTTGTGTGCACATAATTGGGTGACCAACTTACGTTTATTGTCTGACAAGGCAGACTATTTCATGGACGAGAAAGATTCCTGATTCCATTAATATTTAACACACAACTGACAAGAATTGACCTGACACTTATAAAATATCACTCGACAGCCGTACTGCTCGGTGGACAGCCACTTTTGTAGGTAGCAATATTGGTATTACTGTAAAATTCTAAAATTCTTGAAATATTACCGCAGTTGTCCTATAATGTTGTTTTTGTTTTGTTGCTTTACGTCCACGTTAACATCTATGGTCACTTTACTCCTGGGCAGGCTTTGTGACCTCTTAAATGGTTAACCAATACTAACTGCATCTACTTTCGCCAGTAACTGAAAACTGCCCTTCTTGAAGCAGCGGAAACAGTAATTAATGAAAATACAGACCGGGTGTCGAAATCGGGATGTCCTATAATGGTCCTACAATGAATCAATTTGATTTTTCAATGCATAAATGCGTCCAAAGGATAGAGATGGAATGACAAAACAGTGTAGACCCTAATCAAAATGTCCCTTGCAAGAAATAAAATGAGCCGCGACGCGAGAAAACCAACAATGTGGTTGTGCGCCCAGCGCAGACTCAGATCAGCCTGGGCATCCGCCCAGTCTGATCAGAGTCTTCGCTGTCCGCATGGAGGTAGCTTAGTTCCTTAGCCACCCTTAAAGCGCTAAGTGAGGAGTCTGATCAGGCTGGGCAGATGCCCAGGCTGATCTGAGTCTGCGCTGTGCGCACAACCACATTGTTGGTTTTCTCGTGTCGCGGCTCAAATCAAAATTGGCTTTCACAGCTGAGAACTATATCATTTTTCGTAGATTCGCTGAATAATCTTGGTCTTCTGGTTTCAGTTTAGAAATTCATTGCTGATGCGAACACAGACTACGCCGATACAAAAGAGCAGTGAATTCGGCATAGCGACTGATGGTGGTCAGCAGTGATTGCCTGCTGACAGTCAGCAGTAACTTACAGAACTCTGAACCTCCACTTGCCGTGCATCCTTACTCTGTAAGTTGCAAATTTTGTCACAAAAAGGTCAGAGCAAACAATACAGACCCAGCTCAGACTCACCTGTCAGAGGCAATGAAATGTTTCATGTCATATTCTGCAACAATTGCGCGTCAGTCTATACATGTACTTCACCGGCAGTTAGTGAAGATTTTGTTGACGTTTCTTGACGTAAGCCGGTGCAAATGTCTTCTTTTCATGATAAAAACTTCAGAAAGAGTAACATTTATCTGCACTGCAGTGAAGATTATTGGCAAGATTATGCACGCGCAAATTTGACAGTTTAAGCAAATTGGAAGCACGTCGTAAATCACGTCGTACTGACGTCGATGCGAGTCTAAATAACGTCGTACTGACGTCGATGGGACGTCTTTCACATGACGTCTAAATGACGTCGTACTGACGTCAGTACGACGTCATTTAGACTTCGTGTGCCCGCTGGTACTGTACAACTGACCTCCTCACAGTGAATTATCATTCAACGATTCACTGCTAAAGCTGATCTATTTCTTAGATAAATACCTTTTTATTTGACGCGCATGTATGTAATTAGCATCTTCTCACTATAAATTGTTTTATACCTGACAGGCCTGACTTATCTCATCCATTTAAGGCGAAAAACAAAGACGACCCATTCACCTCAGCTGTACAGTAGAACACTAAATAGCTGATTTTATATTCTGGCGATATTCTAATATTCTAACCTGTCAAATATGGCTGATACACTGTAAACACCATAGGCGTGATTTTTATTCAAATTCATTAGAAACCGCAATCTAGAAATGTCGTTTTGATCGGGCACTTTATTTCATACTTAGTTCAACTGTTGGACTTCTTTTGCTCCATGGCAGCGTCCATCGATCTGGTTTCATCCCAGTATTTAATCCTGGTTTATGTGCTTGCTGTTTTGATCCATTGGTGGGTCAGAGGTCCTTCACAAGAACCGAGTTTACGAACCACAACAGAATTCAGGGCGAGGGTGCGCATATAAAACCCACACACCCTACCCCTCTCCCAAGTGATATATTGCTGACCATTCTAATGTGGTGCTTCTGTTTAGGTTAACTATTATTGTCATTGTTTGGGAACGCACCCCCCCCCCCCCCCCCAACCCCAAAGTATACTTCTTCAAGATGAACTTGAACTGAGAAGGTGCAGAAAAGGGCGTACAGTTTCGTAACAGGCAATTACACCTAGGAGACTGGGATTATAAGTAGAATTAAAAGACAACAGAGTTAGCAGACATACTGCTCTACAATGGTCTGAAGAGTACAGCCAGTATACCCACAGATGACTTAGTTCTCCCTAGCAGGCGTACCCGCATTCCCTGACATTTCAAACCCCATTGGCTGGACTGTCATTTACAAGTGCAGTTTATTTCCCCGGACTATTAGATATTGGAACTCTCTGGCAGATTCTTTTTAGTATACATGTATAAAAGTGACGTTTAGGCACCTATAGTAGGATTTTATGCACAATAACACCTTTTCTTATATGATTGTCAAAGGATCGTAAACGTCTTTAAACCGATTTGCTCAAGTATGCACTTTCTTACGCAAATCAATTAGGTATTTATCTATTGAAACTCATTACTTATTTACTTATATTGATATTTCTTCATACATATTTATTACCTACTCTCACTCACTCACTAACTCACTTTACTTTGTTGTTTTTCCAATTGTCTTAGCGATGGTCTCCGGGAGGGTCAGCGGAACGGATCCTGGCACCGAGTCCGTCCACCTTTACTTTGCTTTACTTATTAAAAAAAGAACTGCCCTTATAATGTGGTTAAATATGCACATGCAGTTTCCCGTAAGCAACAGCGAAGAGACCTTGAAGAGCAAAGACTAAATTAACGCAAAACTCACCAAACTTTTAAAATGCAGGTAAAAATGCGGTTCGCCTAGAAATTTAAAAGGCTTATATAAATCAAAACTATTTTGACGAAAATCAAATGAATTCAGGTTCTGTCATTTCGGTTTTCGTTCTTGTGTTTTCCAATGGCTATCCTTTATTCGAAAGATAGATTTTCAATGGCATTTATGGCTTACTCGAGTTAGGAAAGTATGTTCTGGAATCAACTCTTTTTTCCTGGATTTTCGACCTTGCCACCTTTCCTCGTGTCACGGGCTCATACTAAACTGTCAAATTACCAGACCATACATGATACCTTGCTCTTCGTTGTCCTTTTGAGGGCAGGATGACTAAGTTTAATGTCCATAAGTGGTGACGAGTTTATGCATTCATCTTCAGTGAGAATAAATGTATGTAAAAATTATAAAAGTCTAAATGAACTCATATCAATTGTGCTGTGAAAACGTACCTTGTCGCAAATACGTAAAGCTATATAGATCTACTTTTGAATACCATGTGCGTATTTGTGTCTTCATTTGACGGTTCTCTAGCAGAGCCGCCATGATAAGTTGGAAATAAACGCCAAAAAGCGTCTGTAATACACAGATGATCCTGCGCAGTCAAGACTGCGCAGGATCATCTGTGTTTTACAGACGCTTTCAGCCGAGTCATTTTCACCGTCGTGTCTAACACAGCTTAAAAATTATTGCCTGTCACTGTCGCGTCAATCAAATATAAGATTTTATTTCGTGACGTCACTACTGACCTAGCACCACCAATGCGTAGCCTCATTACTAAGTCAGAAATAAGTTTCTGCACTGAAATTTGGTATAAATCTTTTAGAACTATGATATAGAGCCCTGCTGACCCAGTCACACATTTATGACCTATGAGAAAACTGTAAAAAGATGAGATTTTTTACATTTTTATGACGCCGTATTATCCTAATATTTGGACAGAGAGGTTAACTTTCGTTGGTTTGTTCACAGACTGCTCAGACGCCACTTTTGGTTTAAAGTGAAACAGTATCTATTCATACAATCAATACAATACAATCGCGGACCGTGGTTGAAATCGCATTATTGGACAAAAATAATTTATTCATACGTCACAATCACGTGCACGAATTAGAAAAATACCTCTACATGATCACATGACACACGTGGTCAAAAATCGATATTCTTACAGGCCGTGAGGAAATCGGTAATTTGCATTTTAATTTGAAGATTTTTTTTCATTCCACGTTTATCGAATAAGCATGCATTTTCTCAAAACTTGTACGGTTAATTATGGGACTATTACATATTGTCTAACGAAATTTTGTTAAAATATTTGTTTCTGAAAACATGAAATAAACGAGGGAGACAGTCTTTAAAAGTCCAGTCTGACTGCTTTTAAGCCGGCACCAGGGGACATAACTACAGTGCTGCCATGCCTGGAGTTCAAACAAGACTCCGATTTTCATTCTTGTGTGTGTTCTTTATTTCCAATAGCAGCCTTTTAATTACTTTCATTTGACTTCACCGCAGCTAGATGTCAGCTCTCGGCAAACAAAAATGTTAAATGGTGAAGAGAAGACGCACGTGCAGATAATTAAAAATAATACACCCACCCTCAAACTTATTCGCACGGATTAAATTATAAACTGGCTCACGATCAGCAATTCAAAACGTCGATGGTTTTGATCCTGCCATTTGAAGGCGTTTTAAGCGTAATAAAAAGGGGCCACAAAATTTACGGTCGCAAGATTCAGAAGAAAAAAAGTTTTACCCATGCTTTATCATGTTGGGAATTCAAAGACAGAGGGCAAACAGTGTATAGCTCAATCTGGACCTACGCAAACTATTTTTCAACTATATGTATTTTTGTTTATGGCGCTTTAAAAGTAATAGTTTTACTAATTAGGAAGAGACAGTCATATGTCACACTGCAAGGTCAAATCTGACACAAATTATATAACAATTAACCAGTAATAAACAGGAATAACACATAACGCACACGCACATACAGAAATAGCCACAGAGGAAATTGCCATAAATTTCAATCAGACATAAATGCATTAATATATTAAAATATGTTTCTTTAAAATGATAAACAAAGTCACGTGTCTTCTTTCTTAATGTTAGAGTTTACTTATCAGAGCAAAACAGCATGTTATTCTTTTTTTCTGATGGAGGGTTATCTTTTATATCATTTGTTTTCATTTTTGCGAGTCTTCTAAAATTATTTTATCACCGATAATTTAAAGACTAGAGCGCAAACAGTGTAGATCCACATGAAGCGGCTCATAATGAGCCCCCTCATCTGTATATACGCTGTTTGCAACTGTAATATTTTTTTTTATTTTGGCGCTTTTAGTGTTAATACATTGACCATTCGGTTGCAGTTGCAGGGAGTGCATGTATGTGAGTGATAGTTCTTAAAACAAACACAGAATTATATTTGCAATTTTCGATCGTTTTATTCGTCTGCATAAAATGCCACAACGTGCAAAAGTGTGTGTGTTGTTTTTGTAAGTGTGAAAGCATTTCAGCGATCCAAAAGCTCTGGGCCCAGTTGTTCAAAGCATCGTTAGCTTAAGTCTTAAAGTACTCACAAAATCAATTGTGGTAATAATTTGTGCTGAAAAATTGTGACGAGCTTTTACTGCAAAAGGCTCCTTACACTTTTTCAGCGAAAAATGGCAGTGCTTTTGCGCGTAGTAAGTTTAAAAATTAACGTCTCGTTAAGCAACGACGTCGTAAAAGTCTTGAACAACTGGGCCCTGGATGCGGATTCAGAAATTAATTCTAGTCATCACATGACAAGTTTACTTCCGATGTGATTACTCGTTTCACAGTGCTTTTGTAGCAAAACCCTCCAACGAAAAAATCGGTTGATTGGTTGTGTTTGGTTTTAACGCCCTTTAAGACAGAATACAGAACGAAAATAAAAAATCCACAGCCCGCTCCTAATTCATTCACAACCCTTGCCATACGTATTTAGCCAATGTTGGCCCCAACGTCAACTTTTTACGGCTTGGACTTTTATCGTTACCCGGGCTTGTAGTTAAATAAACATGTCAAGGTCGTATGGTAGTCCACTTGGACAACATGGTGTATCTTTCTTGGGATAGCTTTTTGGCATCAGTCATAATCTAAAGCCAAGGAGTACTTTACGAGTTACTGTCCTTGCTGGAAAGGCTGATCTGGAAATGCTTATTAAACATCTGAGCCGCGACAAGACAAAATCAACAAAGTGGCATGTGCGCCCATAGAAGACCCAGTTTGACCAGAAACTTTTCTGTCGGCGTGAAGGAAGCTTGAACCCTTAACTACCCTTTATCGCACAGCGAGGACTCTGGTCAGACTGGGCGGCTGCCCAGGCTGATCCGAGTCCTCGCTGGGCGCACATGCCACTTTGTTGGTTTTCTCATGTAACAGAGATATGTGTCCATATGAAGAAGCTAATGAGTGTTTGTCAATCATACCAGTCACGTCACAATGTGTTGAAGTTTCGAACTCATTCTGCATTTTCATGAATGGGCATTGTCACACTGGTCTGGCATTCAACACAGGTAACGAAGACAACGTACATGAATCATGCTTGTTCCGCTGATCTGGATAAGTTTGTTTCAGAAGTATAGTCTCACGGACCATCCGATCCCCTGCTCTTGAAATAGGAATCAAAAGTTTTACTGAATTCATATGCATATTCAAGAAATGCTTGAAAACAATTTTTGACTACAACGTCTATGCAACGAATCGATAAAGAAACTTATTCAAGCACTGCATATATACTAGACGGAATTTCTTCAAAAATCTGGTCTGACTAAGAGGAATAACAAACTGCCGGGTCCGTAAGAATGATAGTTTGAAATTAATCTAAGAGACATGCGAAAAAATCCAGTTTTATATTACGTTGCCTTCGTTGCCTGTGATGAATGCCAGACCAGTGTGATTGTATTCGGGCTGCATTTCCATTGATAATTTCTTCGAAGGATTTAGCAACGTGACGTACATAAGTACAGCAAAGTCATATTGCTTCAACGTTTGCCCTCAGTCCAAGCCCTTGATTCAGTGTTGGTCATTGACTCATGAACGTCTCACGCCACGTCAAATATAAGTCAACGGCCGACGGCCAGGTGCGCTGTTGACACGGTCAGCAAGTCAGCAATCAAAAGGATTAGTTTGATGCTATCTAAATGGTGAAATTAATTGTATAATAATATAAAGAATGAAAATGTTTTCAGGCTGACTTTTACGAACGATAAATACGAGATAAACTTTATTTACATCTCTAAATCCTGCTTTTTTACGTTCAGGGCTAAAAAAACTGGCAGTTATTATAATTTAACTTAATAGCATTCTATTTTAAACCAGAATTGTCTCCTACAGTAAAATTGCATTATTAGAATTTGAGATATACGATAATAAAAGCTGACGTCACATCCATCACCTTCTGACGTGCTTTCTGACGTCAGATAATAACTATAAATTGTTTCTCGTATTTACACTGTCTGGTGCAATGCCAGACTTTTCTGTTCATTTAAGAATTGAAAGTTTAGGCAGCTATGGGCAATGAAGCTATAGGCAGAAGAAGCAAGAAGCCTCATTAAAAAACTTGGCGACGATCACTAGATTCATAGCCTGGTGAACGGTTGAAAATTCAATTCTTATATACTGAGCAAAAGTGAAAACGCTACATTATAGAAAACAGTTTGTAACTAACACCATGATACTTTTTTTGCCTGGATATAAGCATTTTAGTAGCGCAAGGCATTCAGCAAGAGAATGATTATAAAAGTTTGAATCTGATACTCTTAATGACAGAGTTATCTTACTTTATTCAGTTTTAGCATATTTTGTAATACATCAAATTTGCGGATGCGCAGCTGCCCATTTCTGTGCTGATCTAAAGCGTTACATCCAGAATGTTAGAAAAAGCAAATAATAACTGACAATTGTTATTTAGAAAATCTAGGAAATTGAAGCTTTCTTTTACCAGATTATAAATTATCTCCCTTTGCATTAAAACTGTAGCGAATTTCAATTTTTCGATTGTTCTTTGCATTATCGATTTTCTAAGAAACATTTTGCTCGTTCTTGTAGTGCAATAAATCATGCACTTTACCTTTCATTAATTTCAAGCAAAAATATGACAATATGTGAAAAAAAGCCAAATTAGTTTCTTATGGGAATTCCATTGTTCTCGGTTTCTTATTGTGTTTTCGAAGAAATAACGATATTTCAACACTAATTTTCAAAGACATGAAAACACATATTGATGTGTGCCTTCTCTTGCGATATGTTTGGTATACTGGTTGTTTATCTAAGGCAAAATTGGGACAACTGTATCATGAACTCCTTCTTTAAATCAGGTTTAAAATGCATGTTCGACTGCTTTGTACTGGCACAGCAGAAAATGGGAAATGTGTTCGTTTTATCTGAAACAGCTTTTGCAGCTATCCACTGGTACCATGGTCTTACACATGCATTTAACTTTAAAATGCGCTCTTGTTCTTGAACCGTTTTGGGTTCCACAATACAGAAAATTTAAAAACATATCACTTGTAGCGTTTTCACTTTTGTTCAGTATATATGCACTTTATTTTCAAACTATAACTGGTTAATCGATATATATACCCAAACTTTTTGATAAAATAAAAAAAAATAACGACCGTAACGTTATTTGTTCGGATATCGAACAGCTGTAACCATAGCCTGACGCCAGTCGAACGTTATGGTGTCCATATTTCGACGTCAGTACAAGTCAGTACAAGTCAAGACACGCCGGCAACAATTGTTCATCGACAGATGAAGACAGTTGCTCAAAATAAGCTAATTTTTTTAAGTGAGCAAAGAATTTAACCAATGAAATTGCGACAAAATGCATGGAAATAAAGAAGATAAATAAAATAAAAGTATCGCTATGTGAATAGAATTCCGTTGGAAGCTGGTTTGTGGTTTACGACTTAAAACATGGCCACGATTGGTGGTTTGACTAGAAATATGTTAACTTTTAAGTCCTGTCTGCGTAGATGTGTGTCTAGAAAAGGAGACCAAAACACAATGATAATTATCATACATGTTCATCATTTTGCAATCTTTTTGAATGTCAAAATTAGCATTTTCTTAATCTATAAACCATTTTTGGTATGAATAATAGATCACAAAAGTCAGAGAAAATGAATATGTGCATTTCAAAGAGGTTTACATGATATAACAAATTATGATGTGTGCATCATCTTATATGCATATAGCATGCAATATGATAACCTGAACTGAAATATTCGGACATCGTAGCAGTTGGTGCCCGTTTCATTCGGCAAATCTCGTACGATCTCGTTACTCTTCGACGAAGAGTAACGAGATCATACGAGGTTTGCTGCGATTCGCCTCCCTCAATACCGGTCACTTATGTCATCATAGTGCATATTCGCAAGCCAAAGGGTGCTAAGTCCACTTTGTTCCTTTCGTACGTAAGGAACAATAAGACGGCTCATTACGAACCGCCTTATCTGGATCTGTGCTGTTTGCAAATTCAATTATTTTTTATTTTTGGCGATTTAAGTGTTAATGATCCGAATTTCAATTAAAGAAATGATAACTGATTTAGTTGAGAAAGATTTGTTTTTTGTTTTTGCAAGAATTTGGCATTTCATGAACTTGGCATGACACGTTAACTAGCGTACTATACAATAAACCGCCCATTATTTGACACCGGTAATCAGTTAAACGACAGAACAAAAGCCATTCATTTCCTCACTTATGAAATAAAATGCTTCGCATTGCTTGTAGCTTGCCTCAGCAATAATCAAGTACTGTGTAAGTAAGTAGGTCGGGACTGCCCCACTCTCGCCATTCTCCTTGCCTCAGTAATAATCGAGTACTCACAAGTAGGCACATTACGTCAAAATGACGTCATAGTGGCGTCGATTCGGCGTCATCACGTCGCATCGACGTCTGTTCGACGTCATTTCCACGTCATGTGCCTTCTGGGTTAATAAGTGCCCTACATGCGCAAGTGAATAAGCTGATTGGCACTGCCCCACTCTCTCGCCATTCTCTTCCGGGGTGAGTTTTACAGAACCCTGGTCCAGCAGGGACACAACATCGAAAAAACGTCGTTTCGGCATCGATGCAACGTGATCACGCTGATATAAGGGTTATGGGTACATACCAGTGCTTTTCTGGGGCTGTTCCGCCATTTTTACAGAAAAGGACGAATTTTGTGATTTCCTGTTTGCTTATCTGTTTTACGAAGTATTTTCAAAAGGAAACAATTTGAGTTGACCCCAATTGAATAATAAAACTGAAAATGACAGAGTCTCTTCGCCTGAAGTGTACCCATTCGCCTTATGGCGGAATAGCACAAATAAAGCCAATAGAATTTGTATGAAAAAATGGTTATCAAAGTGTTCAGACATTTCTTTATAATTTTCAGCGTGAAACATAAAGGTACTCAAAATTGTTATTTTGGGAGAGAATCGTCGGTTTTGTAGTCGAAATTTTCGTTTTACGGCGACGCGCTATCTAATCAGGCGTCGCGTTACATACGTAAGTGTATAGAGTCCTTTTTATAATTTGACGTTTGTGCAAAATAAATAGTACTCAGATATACATATTTTGGGCATTTGATCTGCTGTCAGTTAAAAACAGGGTCCGAGGTTATAAAACTTGAGTATAATCACAAACTCAAAATAAAGCACACTGATTGGCTGCTTCCGTGCATGCGCTCGGAAGCAGCCACTGATGATCAGTGTGCGTTATTTTTAGTTTGAGAATGTACTCAAGTTTTATAACCTCGGGGCCAGGACTTCTCTACCCGTGGTGGCAGTGATACCTGTACAAATTGTGATCAGAAAAGCCTAGAAAATATGTAGCTAATCTATTCTCTTCTGTTTCTGGTCTATCCTATACCTTCCCAGATCGTTCGGGCGCAGATGACTTGCGCATCTTTGACCTGTTTTAGCTTCCCTAGCTGTACAGGCAAAGTCTATCCTTGTCCACTCATTAATATCGCCTTCCTGCCTCTTCTTTTTCCTTTGACCACAGTAAAATATCTCTATTCAATGCCATTCCGTTTCTTTCCGTTCCACAAAATTCCAATAGCCATACCAAATTCTCTAAAAGCCCATTTTCCAGTGGGGGAAAAGGGACTATGGGGGAAAAGTGGCTCTATGAAGTCCGGACAAGCCACTATATAGTCGTCCTTCCTACAGCCATTTTTCCGGGGGGGGGGGGGGGCGGGGGGAAACTACTCTCTGACACATGCAACATTCTGAAAGATGTGCATGATCCACAGGATGCAAAGATTTGAAGCATTAATTTGGCTTTTATGACACTGAATGGATTTGGCTGCACAGTAGTATTTTATACAATGCAGTACAAGTGTATGATATACTTAACCTACACCTGTGACATTCATCAGCATGTTTAAGAAGGGTTGCAGAAACATCTGAGGTTGGGATGCAAAGATTTCTGGCCTCGTGGTTCCTGGGACTTATTAAAGTAAATTTATAAAAAGAAATCACTTGGTATCTATACTCGGTACCTGTGAGTTTGTTTACTGATTCGTTTCTTAGAATGGGTCTTGAAAATGCAAGATTTGGGATGCACAATTTTTATAATCAACAAGTCCATGAAGGGATGCACAGCAAAGAGTTATAACCTAGTGGAGTCAGGCCTGGGATGCAAAGAAGCAAATTTGTAAAATAAAGGCAAAAAAAGTAAAGGACTTGATGATGCCGCGAGTGAATTATTATTATTTCTCTTTCAAACATTTTACACCCATTGAGCTACGTACGCACCATGTACGTACCCCACCCTGTTCTTGCTGTTCAAATTTCGTTTTCATCATCTTGAGGGGTCTTTCTTTTAAAATAGCCTCAATTTGCAGGAAAGGTGTTCTATTCCCCAAAATGTTTATTTGAGATCTGTCGGAAATGAATTGGTACCTAAAAAACTTATCTTCGTTCCAACTTCCCCCAAAATAGTGTAGCAACTTTTAGTGCAACAAGTTGAGACTGAAGATGAATAAGACAACAGTTTGACAATATTTCACCATATCTCATCTTTATTAACTATTAACAATTAACAGAACATTAACACCTGTATCAAACTGTACAGAAAGGACCTCTGACACGTGAACGGTAGAGGAGAGTCCATTAACTTCGGACAGCGGGTAAATTCGGACAGTGACATCGTTTCCTTTATATGTCAGTGGTTTGGACTTAAAACATAAATAATTGGCCAAACAGTGAAAATCCAGATGAGACGGCTCATAATGAGCCGTCTCATCTGGATTTTCACTGTTTGCATGGTATGTCCGAATTTACCCCCCTGTCCGAAGCTACCCGACTCTCCCCTAGTTTTGCCTAATGTGGACAAAAATAAGCTTTCAGTGCACTCAAATTTTCCGTTGAAATTTGTTGTATTCAACCCCTATAACTATTAGTTAACATAGACTTCAAGTTTTGGTTTAAGAACGGGCACGATTTTATGATTAAAGTATGGAAATTAGGAAAAGTCTTTTAAAGATATACGCCACCTCCCCTTCCCCGTTGCTTCAGCAAACCAGTTTGCATGCATGGGCGCACTATCAACATACAAATTATATGTGAGTGGAATGCTGAGGCAAGAATCTAAAGCTTAAAGGCTGGGATTTTGCTCTATCATTTTGATCCCCCTCCCCCCGACTGAAAAGTAGGTGGATTTATTAGACCCCCTGTGTTTAAAAATGAAACTACATTGATATTGTCAGAAGTCCTTCTAAAGAAACAGATGACCACTGTTGAAACGGCTGATCCAAGATTATGGTGTATTAAAATACTTCCAAGGGGAATCACTCTAATCTGATAATATTTGTCCCCCTTTTTTCACATGAAGCTACTCTTAAGGTAAATGGATACACTATCAGGGGAAGCAATTCTGTCAAATTTCATTTTTGCCTCCCTTCTCCATGGGGGGTCAACTCTTAAAAGAAAGAATTTGCTCCTTTAAGAGCAAATTCTTTCCTTTAAAAGTTGATTCCATTTTGTTAGAGTTTTGCCATCCAGGGAACAAATTAGAAGATCACATTAGTTGTTTCCCATTTGTAAAAATGGAAGAAAACCATGGAGGTGTACTCATTCATCTTCAGAAAAGAATTTGTGCTAATTATACATGGAGAAAATCAGTCTTTCCTTCAACAACAGTCCCCACTGGAGAAAGGAGTTAACTACCAGAGAAGCAAATACTATTCTGCCAAAGTTGTCTCCCGTGTAAAAATGGCGTTAAGCCATGAAAGCGTAGTCATACACGTCATGCTGCACTTTGTTACAGCTTCTCAATCATGTCAGTTTGTCTATAGGGCTTGAGTGGAGATCAGCGGTTCTCCAAGTGGTCGAGCGTTTCTGCTTTTAACTAGTAAGTCAAACAAATAAATATAATGCAAGAAATGTTAAAATGTTAAAAATTAATAATACTGATAGGTATTCATCTTCCACTTCAGAATTCTCTGGCTTTTTCCTAATTTTTCACTAACGTTTTTCAATAACGGATCCAAAATTTACCATAATAATTGAGCCGCGACACGAGAAAACCAACAATGTGGTTGTGCGCCCATCGCAGACTCAGATCAGCCTGGCTAACTGCCTAGTTTCATCAGACTCTTCGTTAAGAGCTCAAAGGGTAGCTAAGGGTCTAAGCTACCTTCATGCGGACAGCGAAGACTGTTCAGACTGGGCGGATGCCCAGGCTGATCTGAGTCTGCGCTGGGCGCACAACCACATTGTTGGTTTTGTCGTGTCGCGGCTCATATGAAGTATCTTACAAGCCAATGCACTTGCATGCATTACTCCCAGAAATAGCGTTAGTGTAGTGGATAACGCGCTAGACTACCAAATTAATTCAGGAGTAGCCGGTTCAATCTCCCGCTTCTCCGGTCTTTCAAACGAGGCTTGAAAACCAAGGTCCCGTCTATGTACAGCCTGTTTTGGTGGGACCACAGGGGCTTGCATCACTCTTTTTCAGGCTAGATTCATAGTACCCTAACCTATGACTCTAGCCAGAAAAGAAGTTCACTCATTACTTTTAGAAACCTGTCAACGTACATTATGACCATTTGGCATTTCTTAAATGTCACACGATTATGACATAATTGAGTCACGACACGTGAAAACCAACAATGTGGTTGTGTGCCCAGCGCAGACTCAGATCAGCCTGAGCATCCACCAAGTCGAATCAGAATCTTCGATAAGCGCTTAAAGGGTAGCTAAGGGTCTAAGCTACATTCATGCGGACAGCGAAGACTCTGATCAGACTGGGCGGATGCCAGGGCTGATCTGAGTCTGCGCTGGGCGCACAACCACATTGTTTGTTTTGTCGTGTCGCAGCTCATATGTTGTCCACCTAATGTGCCATCCAAGTGTAAAAGTGATTTGTCGTTACTGATGTTAATTTGTATCGATCAGTTTCATTGTCAATCTCGTTTTTTATTGCATGCAAATCGACTCAAAAACTTCTGTCGTACCGATATGACTAAAATTCCGTGAAAAAGGACGTAAAATCACACGTCATCCACCCATCCATCCATCAAAAACTTCTAGGAAATGTAGCTCCTGGTTTGAGGATAGCATACGGTAAATCTCTCATGTACTCTTATCCTCCTGTCAGTATGATGGCGTTCTTGAAGTTTTCTGCACACCACCTTGATTTAACATGAAAATTAACATGCTTACAGGTAGCTAATGAATTGTTCATTTGCTATCTGGTATCTATCCATGTTTCCACCATTTTTACAAAGGAAAAACAACTTTGGTGGCTTCCTGTTTGCTTCCCTGGAAGACGTAGCCCTTCAAAAATTAAAGAAAACGAAATTGCTCCATGGGGAGCAATTTTTCCCTTTAAATAACTGACATCCATTATGAACGAAAGTAAACATGAAAATGACAGACTTGTTATCCCTGTACGTGTGCCCATGCATTCACTTTAAACAAAACCCTGATTATGCCTCGGAAAAACGGCTCTCAACATACGTTTGCCGCTCCAGTCTATTATGAGTAGACCTTTACAAAACGCAATGCCAACTAAAGTTAATGCAAATCTAAGCCTTCACTTTCGATACCGTTTACTTTTAAATGCTTGGTCCCGAGGTTTCCTTTAGTGTGGTTATAGAACACCACAAACCCATCTGTTAGATTTTTAAAATGACATTAGTCCAACCTAATTAAAACAGAGTGTGACGTCAGTTCCGGGCATCAGGATATACCGTTCACACTTCCTTGACCGTACTTTGATTTGTCCAGGCCTAGGAATTCACATGCGTTGTCTGAGAGTAACTTCGCCTGAAATGATAATAAAAAAAGAAGAACTTCAAATTACATCAAGTCTGTAAGGTTATTGAAAACATATTTTATAAACATAAGACATCGGTAGAGGACAAATTTTGGAAGGTTTCGCCAAATGATGACCACAGACACTTTGGGTTTGTACAGCCGTTCTGGTCCAGAAAAAAATCTTTTGCATATATTTTTCCTCTTCCAGAAAATCTTAAGGTGAATCAGTACACCTTCGTGTTTTTCTGCCATTTTTACAAAGGCGAACAACTTTTGTGACTTCCTGTTTGCTTCCCTGGACAGTAGCTGAGTCCTTGCAAAAAGGGTTAACTCTTAAAGGGAAAAAATTGCTCTTAGGGGAGCAGATTCTTTCCTTTAAATGTTGACCCCTTTTCGGAAAGAAGGCAAGTGAAAAACAACAGAGCTGCTTCCCCTGGAAGTGTCTCTATTTACCTTCAACACTGTACGATCACTAACTCAGCGCCATATAATCTAACCCATAAAGCACCAGAAAGCAGACGACAAAGTTTACGTCCGCAAAATTTCAAAAAAATGTTTTGTCTAAGCTATAGCATAGGCCCTAATGAGAATTCATGGACTAGAGGGCAAACAGTGTGTATCAAGATGAGGCGGCTCATGATAACCCGTCTCATCTGGATCTATGTTGTTTCCAAATTCTATGTTGTTTCCAAATTCAACTACATGTATATTCATTCATTTCTGGCGCTGTAACCATGTGTTTAACACTCTACGCTCACAAGCTCAGCCATGTGTTTAACACTCTACGCACAAAAGCTCAGCGCCGTCAATCGGAACACCGCTCGGCCAATTCCGTGATTCAGGGAATTGGCCGAGCAGTGTTCCGATTGCAGCTCCATAACCTAGCTAAGAAAGATGGGGGGTGCCCCAAGCACAGCAGCTCAATAAAGCATTTGTTTCCACGTTTCATGGTCACTGTGACAGTGTGACAGTTTCATTCTGCTTTTAAACCTGACTCGACCTCAGTCGGAAAACCCTGACCCGGTGATAACATGACATCGGAACAGCCGTTACATATAGCTGACCTCCTGACTACAAAGGCGGGAAGTCGAAAAAGGTACATTATACCTAGTACCAGTCTCTTTCATGACTAACAAGAATTCCGCAGAATGCCGCGTCTCGCCTGCCTGTGCATTGTCGCAAAACAGGCGCAAAGTTTATGACGACGACGACGATTACAACACCGGAAAAGTAATACCTACATGTAAGCCTCGCTTTTGCTAGTGCCAGGCGAGAAAAAAATCAAGAATAAACGAGACGCCTTACCTGGCTTAAGTTTAGCTAACCATTACTTAAGAAGCTCTTCAGTAAGCAAGGCCGAAAGTCAGTCTTGCATGTATTCGTTACAATTAGAAAGTTTACAACAGATTCTGATTTTGGTCGGCTTTGGTCGAACGTTTTTGATTCCTTTTCCTGTTAACATTTATTGCGCCAGAAATCAACATTGTTGAATTTGGAAACAGCGTAGATACAGATGAGGCGGCTCATGATGAGCCGCCTCATCTGTATGTACGCTGTTTGCTCTGTAGTCAAAGATATCGCGTGAACGAAACATCTTTTTTTTTTCAAATTTGGCAGACGTAAATTTTGTCGTCTGCTTTTATGCCCTTCAGCGTTAATTGTGCCTTGGTCGAAAAGTCGGAAGAAACAGTGTTTTTGGATCTCTTCAAACAGGTACGTTCAAGGACTAAACGTGACCAAGCATAACCACCATACTTAAGATATTTAGTACCATTATACCGTGAACTTTCTCAAGTCCGGCACCTATCGTGATTGCGCGTTTTTTTTTCTTTTTAAAAAATCAACGTATAAATACAAGTACATACATAAGCCAATAGAATGAACGTATGTACTGCTTATGTATTTTAATTCTTCTATCGACGTTCCCCACGCACCTCAGCGGAACGAATCCATAGCCGCAGTAACGGGGCGCCGAGCGTCCGTCGAATGTACTGCCTATAATTGTTCTCTCCAGTTTTATAAAGCGACACTGCTATTTATGGTGTACCAAAATGGTCAAAATTACCGATACCGATCCACCTGTAAAAATAGATATAGGTTCACCCGCGTGGACCGGTATCGGTAGTTTTGAACCTTTTAGAACAACATAGCTATTGCTATTCACTAATTGCTGACCCTATAGCTTTTCCTTCCCTATCCAGGTAAACAAGGGAAGTCACTGTTTTGCGAAGGAAGGCAATTTTAAATTGCCTTCCTTTACAAAACAGTAACTTCCCTTACCTGCATTAGTTAAAGTAGATAACCAAGTGATAGCTTTCAGTTAAACACAAAAACAGTGAAATCTACCTTCAGTTCATCAGCCAGGTCTGATGTCTCTATTAATTTCCCTGGATGGTGTTCGCCGAGGGGGAAGGGGTAATCAGATCCTAGTATCACACGATCCTGTTGGATAAAAGAGATTCTTATATAATTTATGAGCCGCGACATGACAAAACCAACAATGCGGTTGTGCACCCAGCGCGGACTCAGATCAGCCTGGGCATCCGACAAGTTTGATTAGACTCTTCGCTAAGCGCTTTAAGGATAGCTAAGGGTCTAAGCTACCTCCATGCGTACAGCGAAGACTCTGATCAGACTGGGCGGATGCCCAGGCTGATCTGAGTCTGCGCTGGGCGCACAACCACTTTGTTGTTTTTCTCGCGTCGCGGCTCAATTATGATGCTGTCGGTAAAAGAGACTCTAATAAAACATGATCCTGTTTGGCAAGAAAGTTTCTAACATAACACGATCTTAATGGGTAGAAATGATTCTAATATAACACATGTTGGATAAAAAAAGATCCTATTGTATCGCTATCGTCTTGGATAATACTGATTCTATTATCACACGATCTTGTCGGTAAAAGACATTCTAATATAAAACAAAACGATCTTGACATTCTAATATAAAACGATCGTGTTGGCCGAAAGAGAGTCTAATATAACACGATCATGTTGGATAGAAAAGAATCTAACATACCATAACCCTGTTGGGTTGGGGAAAAAAGACCTAATAATTATAACACCATCATGTTGGGTAAAAAGATATTAAAATAAAATGACCCTCTTGGGTAAAAAGATCCTAATATAACACGATCATGTTGGATAAAAAAGATCATATAACAACCCTTGTTGCATAAAATAGATTACAATATAACACGATCTCGTTGAGTAAAAAAGATTCTAATTAATATAACAAGAGCATATTAAGTACGTTAGAGATTCTTAGCCATTCTAAGGTTCTAATAGCGATTCTAAGATTCTAAGATCACACGATCCTGCAGGGTAAATATATTGAACAAAAGTTCATTACATTCATACAAATCATTGTTATATTTTGAACAGGCTTGAACTTTATTGACCAAGGAATGGAATTGTGCGTTTATGAATGCCCCTACCTCGCCTATAACATCCACTAACAAATCCAGCGCCTTGGGGTCATGAACCAGGGCATCTGTGTAGAATTTTCCAAGGAACTTTCGAGGACTTATTTTACACTTGGTTGCGCACAGGTCTGGTCTCACATTATACCCATGCTCCACCCGACCGACTGTAAATGGGAATGCACCGCCTGAAAGGAAACCAAATAGAAAATAAGGTGTGTGTGTACATTTTCATGAATTTTCGCCATTTTAGTAAAGGGAAACAACTTTTGTAACTTCCCATTCGCTTCCTTGGAAGACGTAACCATACTTTTAAAGCAAAGAATTTTCTTGGAAAAAAACAGGATTGACCCCTATTGATAAAGGAGTCAAATATGAAAACTGCAGAAATGCCTCCCCTGAAAGTGTTCCCTTTCACATAATAACACAGTGATAGTTTTGAAAACCTCTATTTTACAAAAGTACATGATATCTGAGCAGAGAAAAAAGGAAATATTTCTATGTTGCTATACCTTGCAGGATATATTATCACAACCTTCTTTAAAATCAGGCGATGGTGCTGGTTATAACTTACAGTGCCGGAACGTCCTACTTATTTGGATAAAAGTAGGGCAAGGGCCTACTGTGCTTGCAGTAGGTGCGAGTGGGGTCTGTTTGGATATTTTTTTTTCTAGTCTATCATTTCTCTTTTCTTTCTCTCCCTTTCTGGGAGACGGTCCGATATAGACTGAAACACTGTCTCAAAGTGCCGATAAACCCAAAACAAGCAATCAACCAACCAAATCTTTTAATGCAGACGCGACTGTTCAAGCTTTGCCGACTAACTGTCAAGAAGAACTCCGACTGCGCGCGCTTAGAAAATATACCATTTAGGGGCACTAACTACAAATTTTATTATAAATTTATTCATTGAAGAGTTAGGGAGCGTTTACACGACCAAAGTTTCTATGACAAAGTGGGTTTGTCACAGAAAAATTTGCTCGTGTAAATGCCAAAATATGACAACGTTTCTTTGACAAATATATATGGTAAAGTTACTTCGATAAATTAAATTTGTCCGTGTAAACGGAGAACTTTGCTAAAGATTATGTAACAAAGAACATTGCTACAAGCGTGGAAAATGTGACAAAGATTTTGTTTCATCGCTGCAGGTAACTTTGACGAATAACATTTGGTCGTGTGAACACTGCAGCAAATATTTCATTGCCAAAGCTTATGTGACAAAGATTCTATGGCACATTTTCTTTAACAAATAATTTGCTCCGTGTAAACGCAAAATGTTTGTCATACTTTCTTTGTTAAAGTTTCTGTGACATAGAAACTTTGCTCGTGTAAACGCTCCCTTATGTACGTTGAGAACTCGGATAAATATACCATTAAGGCGCCAAAAAGGACAAACGAATTTATGTCTGCGAAATTTCAAATAATGTTTCATACGCGTTTTATCATAATAAAAGTTCAACGACTACCCAACACACAGTGTATATCCAGATGAGGCGGCTCATGATGAGCCGCCTCATCTAGATCTACACTGTTATTTTCATTTTTGGTGCTAATAGTGTTTGAAATGGTTAACAAGCACTAATACTTGAACTAAATGCAACTAGGCCTTTTTCCTGGCACCTATGGATGATTCAGTTATCAACGTTGGACAGCAAGCCTGTTTCCGATAAAACCAAGCAGAGAAAATAAGTCAGCAACAAAAGGCTGCAACCAAACAGACACTGGGTTAACAAGAATTCTGCGGAACGCAGCCAGTGTTTCGTCTGTCTGCGCATTGTCACAGAAACACAGCTAAACTTGGCCAGAAAACAGCCGCTGTTTTATGGCCAAGTTTAGCTGTGTTTCTGTGACAAAAGTTTACGGCACGACCCCGGAAAAGCAATACTTTTGCCCCATAGGCGGCAGAAGCATTAAATATATACTTACCTCCATGTGCAAAGCATACTTTTAAATTTGGAAATTGTTCGAGTACCCCACCCATCGTCATACAACATATGGCAGTTGCTGTTTCTGCTGGCATACCTGAAAATTAGTCAGTATAATCAAAACATATAGGCCATGAAAAAGAAATGCACAAAAAACGAAAAGCTGAATTCGCAAACAGCGTGAATCCAGATGAGGTGGCTCATATGGAGTCGCCTCATCAAAATCTACACCGTTGTTTGCTCTCTAGTCTTTGAATTCTCATAGCTTAAACAAAACATTTTTTCCGAATCTCGCAGACGTGAATTTTATCGTCTGCTTTTTTGGCGCTTTAAGGATATATAAAAAATATGAACTGAAAAAGTTTGTTCAGTGTGTATTTGTAAACTCATCAAGATCAGGAAATCAGACTCTGTTAGAATCACCGGAGTGATATAAAGAGTCAAAAATATGTTCATGCCCTAACATCCAAGCCCTTTGTACGGTAAAAATTCTAAGTGCAGCGGCAGACAGGTTTGAGCAAACAGTGCAGACCCAGATCAGACTGCAGTCTAAACAGTGTCTATACTGTTTGTCATTTAATTTGCACATTTGGGACACATTACTGCACTGTAATACAGAACTATTCCAGTTTTAGGATAATTACGCTAATTATTTTAGGTGTTCTATTTTGACGAAGTTTATGGTATGTCAAGGTCATGATAAAGCTTACCTACAAGCCAGGGCAGCCAGTATTTGGACATTCTTCCACCCATCTCCATATCCCAAGGGTGCACAAAAATAGAAACATTGTGTTCTTCGGCAGCCTAAAGGGAAAAACAAAATGAGAATAATCATAATGATCATATACCTATTCCTTCAGCTATAAGACCGGTGGTGGTTCCCCACTCTAGAATGACCCCAAATATCTCAGTCTTATAAAAATCTGCCATAAGATAAGTTTTCCTCGCCAAAACAATCCGAAAAAAAAACAGTCCAAAAATCTAGATCCAAAACAATCCCGAAAATCTAGATCCGACTTATAAGACAATCCCAAAAATCTAGATCCGTCTTATAAGACGGATCTAGATTTTTGGGATTGTCTTATAAGTCGGATCTAGATTTTCGGGATTGTTTTACGGATCTAGATTTTCGGGATTGTTTTACGGATCTAGATTTTCGGGATTGTTTTACGGATCTAGATTTTCGGGATTGTTTTGGAAGGGAAAATCCCTGTCTCATAACCGAAGAAATACCGTAAGAACCTTTTATGAATCTTGCTTATTCAATGCCGGGCCGCGTAGCGCAGTCGGTAGGGCACCTGACTTATAAAGTCAGAGGTCCTGGGTTCGATCCCCGGTCTGGCCACATATTTTCGTTTCTCCTTCCGCTGATTCAAGAAGGGCATTGTCAATTACTGGCGAAAAAATGTGCATTTAGTACTGGTTAACCGCTAAGGAGGTTTAAGCCTACCCAGGAATTGTGTAGTTAGGCTAATTAACCGTCCCGACATGACCATAGCTGTTTACCGTGGACGTAAAGCAAAAAATCAATCAATCAATCAATGCTTATTCAAGCCATCTCAGACTGTCAATCAGCCTATTATCAATCAAAAGCTACATAAAATAAATAAATAAATTCTGAAGGACGGTCCTCTGTAAGCAAGGATCACATCTGAGAAAAATAGCAGACTCGGTTTAACTGAATCTGTCTGTGTGCAGTAATTTAATGATGCAACAATGCCCATGCCTCAAAGCATCGAATTCAGTGGAACTGTGGCGGTACTGAGGCACCTTTTACAGCAACCACAAAGAATCCTGCCAACAAGGTCATATTTCTGAATAGCCAGCAAAACAATAAACCAAACACTGAATAGATATATTCACATTAGAAAAAGAAATAAAAAGATGAGACTTTAGGACAAGGTCCCGTTTCCGTATGACCTATGCGCTAATGGGACGTTAAACCCGAGTTTACTCACTCAAACTTCGTATTTGCAGTTAATGACAAGACAAAATTGTAAAAAAAAAAAAAAACAAAAAAAAACAACAACAGAAAAACAGAATGCATTGGCAGTAGGATTCAAGCTAGATATCTGAATGAATGAGAGGTTTTTCCTGATTTTATGGAGAAGTTTCTGCCCATCTGTCATCCTTTGCCTATTCAATAAATTAGAATGCTTCTCTCCGCTCAGACTGATCGTGCAAGGAGACAAGGAGACGTTTTCACCTTAGTCTCCCTCTAGCTTGATCCCTGGACCGTCGTTTAAACTCAGATTTTCAGGACTGAACCTTGGCCTTCCAATTCAAAGAATATAATTAATGTCACAAAAATGTACCGCAAATATAGGTCTGAGTTCCTCTGCGTCCAGGTTCCAATCGTTCACATGAGATCCTATCTGTACTCCGTTGAAACCTGGAAATACAAGAAAATTTGTTTAACAGATAACTCCCGCCGAAGGCGCTTTGATTTGATTAGAATTTGACATTTGATGTGAATGGGTACACTTGCATGGAACTTTGCTTTATCATATGACGTCGCATCTGAGAGTGTAATAAAGCCATGCATTAAAAACGATAATCCACTAGTGGATTAAATATGCAAATTACGTCGTAACGTTATGCGTTGACGGCCATAAAACGTTGCCTTTTCTAGTGGTGAAATCGTGACGTTTTAGTGCAAAATTTGCTTATAAAATGTGATTTTAGTGTCATATGATAAACAGAATCTTTCATTCGTGCTCCTGTATTATTGAATTTATTAAACTCGTTGGGGAAACCGATAAGATGCTCGGCAAGCCTCGCATCTTATCTTTTTCCCCAACTCGTTTAATAAATTCAATAATACATGAGCACTCATGTAAGATCCTCTATATAATCCATTGGGGCTCAAGCCTTAAATTAAAGAATTTGTCTCAGTGTCATTTTGCAAACAAAATTATCCATTTGTTTTACTTCGTGGAGATATTCAAATAAAGGGCAAATACTCAAGTATTACTGAGAAAGTCCAGATGAAAGTTGTGCTTGCACCAACATTATATGGTATTAAATTCATATTCAGTTTGATGTCCTGGAATTCCGTTCACCAGTTGCTTAATTTACGGCCATGCCATGGGTTACCGTTCCTCACGCCCCCCCCCCCCCCCCCCGCCCCCCGCACCCCATGAACACTTTTCTCACACTTCTGTCTGTTGTTCTCATTTATTACCCAAGAATGAGCATTTTTCTTTCACTCTGGACGTAGCTCTTTAGATCAGCAAAGAAATGTGCACATGTATCACAAAGTGCTAAACTGATCGAATACAGAAAAATATGCGCGTTACGAAGAGTACCATGCAGATTCAAAATCATTACCGACATTCTTTTGCTGAATGTCTGGCACGACCAAAATGTATATATCCAGGCAAAAAATGAATCATTATGTTAGCTAAAAACTGTCATCTATAATGTCTATAGCGAAGCGTTTTTGAAACTTACCTAATTGATATTTACAGCGTTTTAGCTCCTGTACGGCTAAAGCTGCATGCTGCATTGGAAGGGTTCCTAGACCGACGAATCTTGTCGGGTATTTTCTCACCGTCGCCGCCAAATCATCGTTGAGAATCTTGCACAAATCTAATGTATCTTCTGGCTTTGCCTGCAAAATAAACTGACATGAAAATTCATTTAGCAATAAGACGTTTTTTGGGGCGGGGGGGGGGGGGTGCATTTAAAATGGCGTCGTATATCTAAACCAGTTTTGTGTAAATTTTCTGTTATACGACGGGTCTTCCCCTCCATACCAATCAAAAAATCTAGATCCATCTTATGAGGCAAACTTCCCACCCAGTCTTTAGTGTACGGTCAAAATCGTCATTCACCAACCTTCTCAATGTAAATAGCTACATTTTTATGTTTTCGCGCCATTTTCACAAAGGGCACATAGCGTTTGTGACTTCCTGCTTGGACGACAAAGCAATTCCAAAAGTGGAAGTAGCTAATTTGCAAACAGTGTAGATCCAGATGATGCAGCTCATTATGAGCCGCCTCATCTGGATCTACACTGTTTGCCCTTCTGACTTTCAATTCTCAATATGATATAGCTAGGACGAAATATTTTGTTGAAATTGTACAGACCTAAATTTTCTCCAACCTACCCAGTACGAGAACATGACCGGCACTGTGGACAATGCCTGTATGTCAACACCTGTTGCGTCCATCTCTTTTATTCTCTGTTCTGGCGACCAGCAGTTGGGCTCAACTTTACGGAAGAATTTGCCACCCTTCATCATGTTAGCAGTACCAGCTGAGCAGTCATGATGCAGTTGCACCCAGTCCCCGTAGCCATATCTCTGAAAAAAAAAAAAAAAAAAAAAAAAAAAAAACATTTTAGGAAAACAGCGGGATTGATAATTTCAAGATAAGAGTTTTGGCCAACTGATATACATTTGCTTAGATTGATGACAGTGCAGCCCGAATGGCTTCTTGCAAACACTGAACTAACAAAGCCGGGTTTTTCAACACTTCAGCTCTGCCAGAACTACAGAACCATCAGCTCCCCCAACCAGCTGAGGAGATAATCTCTGAAGAGAGACTGGTTCGGTACCGAAAGGTACCCCACGGAACAGATCTTCAACCTCAGAATCATATTAACATTAGCAAACCCTGTACCATCTCTTCTCAGATTTTAGAAGAAGGAAAAACTTTTACAGCGTATGCCATGCCGCCTTATGGGCCATCATGCGAAGTACAATATCACTGCAAGTCTAGTTCGTATCAATGAGCACCTCTTCCACAATGTTATCTCGAACAGCAATATCTAAAAGTACCCTCTTATATCAAAGAATATAGTTTTGACACAATTTATATTTATATTTCAACTCATTTGACTCTCAAACTACTGATATCTCAAAGTAAATTTTCTGGGACCAGAAAATTTACTCTGAGATATCAGTGGTTTTGAAAAAACTTCGACTTTCAGATATCGAGAGTTGCCTGTATTTGTTTCATGAACTAATTTAACTATGGGTTTGCATAAATTTAGTACGTTACACTCTCTGCATAGTGATAATAGTAACTGAATGACTTTGTTGAAAGCATGATGAAAGTAAAACATTTATTACTATTTTTACTGGGGTTGTGAAGTACGAGAACTTTACGACAATTTTGAAACTGTCATATATAGGCCTGAGATCTTCAGTACAGATTGTACTTATGGTGGGCAAGTTTGCCGCCAGTTTTACAAACGGAGTTCTGTTTGCTTCGCTGGACAAGAAAGCAAATTGAAAATGGGGAATACTCTGAAACATAAGAATTTGCTCCTTCAGGGAGTAAATTCTTTGCTTTGGGAGCAGCCTCGATGAAATGGGGGACAAATTATTTTTGGCATGAAAAACTCCTTCTGTACACTTTAACAAAATCAAAACGAATGAGGATAGAAATGGGAAGGCCACTGAGATAATTTCTGAGATAATTACTTTATCCTGAACAGGTGAACGGTATTGGCCGCATCATTAATATTTCCGCATACCTGCCCAGCAGGCACATTACGTTGAAATGACGTCAGTAAGACGTCATTCCGACGTCATGTGCCCGCTGGGTGCATCAGCCTCTGCAGGTATGCAGTTTAGCCGTGGAAAGCTAATTAAGCTTTATCAAAAACTACGCTGTTATTGTCTAAAGAACTATATAACCCATCATCAGACTGCGCACGCGCAGCCTGCACTGTTCGCATACAGCCTTAAGGCATTTTACCTCGCGAAGACGCCCCAATTATGTTAAATCGACATAAAATTACAAATACCTACATCGGTATATCAAACAAATATGTTTTGTTTAAAGGACAAAAACAATGCTGAATTAATATAATTAAATATATTGAGGTGTATTGATACACCTACATGGTTCTGTCGCCATTTCTAACAGGAAAACAACTTTGGCAGAATATTATCTGCTTTCCTAGTAAAAGAATCGTTTATTCGTGTTTATTGAGGGCTACTCTAAATGGAAAGAAATTGCTCTCGCTGAGAGCAAATTCTTTCCATTAAGAGTAGCATCATTTGAGAAGGGAGGTAAGTAGTAACAGATCAGAATGTTCTCCCTTGGAAACGTATTCATACACCTAACTCGTATAGATACACCTTAATTTGTTTTCGCCATAATTTAATTCAGATGGGAACAATTTCGGATAATTCTTTTTGTATTTTTTTATATTTTTTTTATGTTTCCTGAGACGAAAAAGCCTTTTCGATATTGGTATCTACTTTTAATCCTTGAAGAAAAGCATTTGTTCTTAGAGGAGTAGGTTCTTTTTTTTCTTTCCTTTCAATTGTTTACCCCCATCGAGAAGGGAGGCAAAAATGAAAATGGTAGGATTGCTTCCCCTGAAACGATATCCATACTCCTTACTTGACAATAACATAAACAAAGTCTATTTTTGTTTTGTTTAGCCTGTATATATATTGTTTTGTTTAGCCTGTATATAGAATATATGTATACTTTGTGATCAAAAACAAAAAGAATATCTTTATGAATGACACTAACTGCCTAAATGATTTAAGCTGATGTATGGATTTGGTAAATATGCTTATCAAATTGGGTTATTTATAATTATGCTGATTTTCGATAGACTACTACAAAGCAAGATGTAGCTATTATGCCAATAAAACCGTCGCATATGTATTGGTCACTCGTTATAAAAGAATAACCTCGAAGGGAAATCAGAAAGAATAAAAAAGTAAAGGTTTCCCGTAGACTTTCGGCCGTAGGGGTTTGTGCAGACTTACCAGAGTCGTCCTTATTTGCAAAGATTTTGTTCAGATACGCGGACTGTTTTTGGTCCTGGTGGCTCGTTTATGTCATACGTTTTTTTTTTCGTGGCGTTGCTCATTTAGCGGGTACATGACGTTGAAAGAACGCCACTAACAAAGCTCACGCAATCTAATTCGATGCGATGTCGTCCGATGACGACGTCGAATCAACGCAAAGTAGACTCCGCGTCGACGTCAAGTGCTCGTTTGGGCACACACTTCTCCAAAAGTAATGTCAGTCAATACTGACAAACTTCATATTTATAAGCTGTAGGGGAGGGTCGGGTATTTCGGACAGCGGGTAAATTCGGACAGTGGCATTTTTTCCTTCATATGTCAGTTGTCTGGAACTAAAACAAAACAGTAACTGGCCAAAACAGTGAAAATCCAGGTGAGCCGTCTCACCTGGATTTTAACTGTTTGCATTGGTATGTCCGAATTTACCCGCCTGTCCGAAGTTTCCCGACTCTCCCCTAGTGACCAACTCCGACGATTATGGTGCAGAGGGTCGCCGAAAGGTTTCTGGTTCAACCCAGGATGGGCCATCCGGCGACTGAAAATATCCCTGTCAACCTAGCAGTAATTGGGTACCTGTTTCAAATCAGGGACGGATAAGGCAGCGAAAGGAGAGAGTTGTATATGCTCTGTACCCAAGATAAGTGTCTCTAACCCCTACACTGATCTGACATGCCATAACACCTTTTGTTCGCCCAGCTTCCATCCCTGTGCCACAGAAATGCATTGTCTCTATGCACACATTCAGAAGGCTTGACATGAATAAAATCAATATAACGCATATGGTGTCTGAGAATAGAGCTGTACGAGATACATGTCACTTGATGCTATCTACTGATAAAAAAATGTGAAAACAACAATGAACAACCAACCTCTTTTAAATCCGGCCACTTCTCGGGTAAAATGTGCGTGTGTATGTCAATCTTCATGTCGTTTTAAATTGTAGGCAACGTCAGAACTTTAAAAATCAGCCGCTGATAAGATACAATCAGTTCGCATGTGCATTTATTTATATTGTTATGGTTCAAGGTCAGGATGACTCAGTTATCGACCAATCAGAATTAAGCATTCTGGAGGTGTGTCACAATCAACCAGGGTCAGTGGGTCAACCAATCGGATTATCGGAAAGACAGCTAGTGCTCCTCGGGCTTATGACGTCGTAGACATCGCACTGACGCTCATGCGACGTCATGACGTCACTTCGACGTCAGTTTCTGTAGTGGACATTGCATCCTCAATTTTACATTTTTTGGCATGAATTTAGAGTATGCTATATACACATTATTATAATAGTAACTTGATCTGGCGTACTGTATCACGTCGAGTGGACGAGCTCATACCATCGGATCACCCGAGACGCTTGCGTCGAGGGTGATCCGATGGTATGAGCTCATCCACGAGACGTGATACAGTTTGCCAGATCAAGTTACTATTATAATTATTTGTTTATTATATACCTTATGGAACAGTCAACTATTCATACTTGCCAGCGATAATGCATCGACACGGATTCGAACCTGCGCGGCAGAGGTATATAGCAAGTCGTGAGACAAACGCTACCGACTGAGCTATCGTGGCGCGCCATTTGACGTGTTTGTTGACGTTACGTCACTAGTCCCGTTTCTCTGGTTCTCGTTTCTGCGATGCACGTTAGCAAATGACGCGCCTGAAGCTGGAACTCAGAAGTAGCCTCGTTTTGAGGGATAGTGATACGGATTCAGAAAACGCCAGTTTGATACGGCTCTCTGTATCAGATGGCCAGAAAACAGGCAGTTCAAAGGGTGTATCATTGATAGGTATATAATAAAGCTAAGAATTTAGTGAGTTTGTGAACTCGGGTAGAAACGTCCCACCAACAACGAGGTCATATCATATGGAGACAGTGTATGGAGACGGGACCTCGGTTTAAAGTCTCATCCGAAAGACCGGAGAAGCGGGGGATCGATCTTGCGACACCTGGATTGGTAGTCCGGAGTCCCAAGAATGGAATATATGATGATATCTTTTTTTTTTGCGACAATATTATAGTCTATTGTAAACCACAGGCTTTTCGTTCTCGAGAGTAAAAATTTCAATTTAGAATTTTTGCATTCATTACAACCAAAGAGAGCTACATGTAAAATATTCGTTTTCTCAAAAAGTGAATGGCATCGCGTGATCGAAGACTTCGATCTTTGCCCGCAAAAGCAACCCACTGGGGCCACGTGACTGGGGCACAAAAAGTTGAATCAGCATTGACACAAAATTGATTCAACGTCAAGACGTAGAATTAAGATTGATTCAATGTTGATTCAACATTGTGTGCCTACTCAAATGCTGGGGAGAGCAGACTGTTTTATCAGTGTGCGCAGACCAGGGTGGTGGTATTGCTGCAGCCGTGAGATTTTCATAGGATACCGGTTTTCAGAAAGTTATATGTTATATAATTGTACTATCTTTTGATGTTTGATTTAATCTATCAAATACAGTGAGACAGAGTTGAAGCTCAGTAAAATTTTGTAATTCTAGACTTCAAACCCAGGTCATGCATCATCACCTTTCATGTTTACAAGCTCCTGTCACTTTTAATACATTGAAGAGGGGGAGGGGGCGGGGAGGCAATGGTGTATTTGCGTACTTTGCTGAACACTGTACCACGCAGCACTATTGACTAATCAAAGAAAATGAATGAGAAATTCATTATTACCTGACTTGTCAATTCCAGTGGCACGTATTATATTATTTTCAAATTTAGATATTAAATGCAGAAGTAGGTGAAAACAATCCAGTTTTACAGTAGCGGACGTTGTCTGTGTTGAAATGCCAGACCAGTACGTATGTCCCGGGCCCCCAATGGCTCAGTTCGTATAAGAATTGTTTAGCCAGGAAAATGATAAACAATTATTTGTTAATTAATAAATTAACGTTTTGATTATTTGCTACACAGATCAAGAGTGAATTCGCTTCCTGCCAAGTTCCTGGTTTGATATTCATTTACCACCACCCCCGCCCCCGTGGCTACTAACTGATTTCCTTTTTCCTCCTATAAGACATATTATCGTGGAAATAATAACAATGAAATAATTAGAATAATTGCCTGATTGTCCGGACAAACTTATTTTGGAGATTTTATCATATTCTGCGACTGGCTCAATATGGACAGAGATGAATATTTGCAGATTCTAGGATAACTTCTGTCAATGCACATCATAAATTTATTCTTAATGGTACGGACATACCCCGGCACGAACACGCATGGGATATAGATACGTATTATCATATGAAGGCTGTGAGTCGCTTTGAACAGGCAGCAAACGCTGAGCTTGATCCCGAAACCCATATTATTATTTTTCAGGTGCATAAGATCTGTATATATTTTTTCAAAAATATACCTAGTCCTTAAAAGTCTGTTTTGGCTAGTGGAATTGTCCATCTTTATCACTTAGATGAGTCCATTTCTAGTGTTAGGGGTGTCTGACAGTGGGTGTTTTCCATTGTATTTTGCATACAAATCATTCTAAGCAAACAATGTAAACCCTAAATCAGACGCCGCGTTCTGAACTGGGTCTACACTGTTTGCATATGTCTCCAAAGTGGATTTTCGGTCTTGAAAGGGTTAAAGGGGACCCTGTCTAGTGTTCTCAGTCCTTTTGGTATACTATAAATTATCATGGACTGAGACACATGTGCACACTTGACGTTTGTGGAATGTCCATCCAACATTGTCCAAACGTCCTCGACGTTTGGACAATGTCGGGTGGATGTTTTACCACTGAGATCGGGTGGATGTTTTACCACTGAGATCGGGTGGATGTTTTACCACTGAGATCGGGTGGATGTTTTACCACTGAGATCAGGGCAGTTTTGTAAAAAAAAAAAATGGACAAAATGACATTTCCTAATGACTGAAATGACACTTGATTAAAGTGTCTCAGCCAACAAATCAGATCCAGATCAGATTTTTTTGTTTTCATTAAGGTGACTGTGTACACTTTAAGGGGAAGCAACCCTGCCATTTTTCTTTTGTCAATAGGGGGTAAACTCATAAGGTAATACTGCATTTACCTCCCTTTTCAATGGGGTAAACACTTAAAGAAAAGAAAGCGCAAATTCTTTCCCTTACGATTAGACCCCTGTAGGAAGGGCTGATTCACTCAGGTAAGTAAGAAGAATGCTATAAAAATTTTCTTTCTTTGTTAAAATGGCGTATAAACCTGAGTGTCTACTCAACCTATAACTCCAAAGCACTATAAAATGTCTCTGAGTGGACTCTTCCATCTTAGTTAGTGTTGTGCAAAAATTTAGATAAACAGGGTAGATCCTGGTCAGATGATGTCTATCTGTTGCACACGTTGGCATTTATGGACTTACTTAAATTGGATAGATAACACTGTAACTGGTTTATCATACGGTAAATACAGTCAACTCTCGATATCCCAAAGTCAAATTTCATCCCAAACTACTGATATCTCAAAGTTAATTTTCTGGTCCCAGAAAATTTATTTTGAGATATCAGTAGTTTGGAAAATCAGGAGTTGAAATGTAAATAAAATATAGGAAATTGGTCAAAACTATATCATTTGATATGAGGGTACTTTGCGATATCAGTGTTCGAGGTAACAAGAGTTGACTCTATATACATTTCCATGAATGACTTAATCCCATTATATTAAAAAAAGTCTTAAAGAAATGATTTTGCTCCCTTAGGAAGCAAATTCTTTCCTTAAAGTGAAGCCCCTATTCTGGAGGGGCTTCATCATCTAAGATGCAAACAGGATGTGAAAAGTCGTTTCCCTTTGTAAAAATGGCAGAAAAACATGAAGGTGTATCCATTTACCTTAACCCATTCCATTCGGGGATACCCCTTAAGGGGTATCTTGCTTGGCAAACAGTTTGGATCCAGATCAGGCCCCACAAACGTGGGGCCTGATCTGAGATCCAAACTGTTTGCTGCCTAGACATAATTTCTACAAGAGTTAGTAAGACCAATATTGTCAAAATATTCTTGATTTTTGATGCAGACGACAATTTCAGCAGACGACAAAAAATACCCAGAATGCAATGGGTTATGGTATTTTTAGGGTGCTTTGATTTGGTAAGCACACACACACACACAGAGGAAAAATACCCAGAATGCAATGGGTTAAGGTATTATTAGGGTGCTTTGATTTGGTAAACACACACACACACACACACACACACACACACACACACACAGAGGTCTACTATGAGCCACCTACTCAGTTGTCAATGTCTAAGCAATGTTATGTTTTGTCAACACTGATATGCTGCTTCAGTCTGGCCGCACTCAAAATGTCAATGGGTTGTAAATAACTTAAAATCAAAAGGTTACAACTTTAGTATTTATTTCAACAGATCAACAAAGATAAAGTTCATCAATATATAGATGACAAATAAACCACATGATGAATTAAATCTAATTGTATATCCCCAGAATTTCTCACAAAAACGTAAGGAGCAGTCTGATCAGGGTCTACACTGTTTCCCATTCCATCTGCAACTCTTAGACATATTACTGCATTGAAAAACAAGAGGGCCAAGAGGCCCTGAATTGCTCACCTGCGCAAACAGGCTAAAGGTCAAACTAGGGTCATAATTTGAACAAACCTGATAGTTTGCAACCATTTCAAAATGGTTCTGCAGAAGAAGATTTTTGAACGTTTCTCTATGTATTGCTATGGTTCAAACCCTGGGCCCCCGGGGGCAGGGCCATTTTGGACCCTGGGGCCATCATTTTAAACAAACTTGGTAAAAGACTACTAGGCAAAGCTACATACCAAATTTCAAGCATCTGAGCCAAGTGGTTCTGAAGAAGAAGATTTTGAATATTTTTCTATATATTTCTATGGTTCAAACCTAGGACTCCCTGTCGCGGAGCCATTTTGGACCCTGGGGCCACCATTTGAACAAACTTGGTAAAGGACCACTGGGTAATGCTACATACCAAATTTCAAGCATCTGAGCCTTGTGGTTCTGAAGTAGAAGATTTTTTAATATTTTTCTAAGTGGGACTCCCTGCCCAAGGACCATTTTGGACCCTGGGGCCACCATTTGAACAAACTTGGTAGAGGACCACTAGGCAATGCTACATACCAAATTTCAAGCATCTGAGCAAAGCAGTTCTGGAGAAGAAGATTTTTAAGTATTTTTTGGTTTCGAACCCAAGACCCCCAGCCCCGGGGCCATTTTGGACCCTGGGGCCACCATTTGAACAAACTTGGTGGAGGACCATTAGGCAATGCTACATAGCAAATTTCAAGCATCTGAGCCAAGCAGTTCTAGAGAAGAAGATTTTTAAGGATTTTTTAGTTTCAAACCCAAGACCCCCTGCCTCAGGGCCATTTTGGACCCTGGGGCCACCATTTGAACAAACTTGGTAGAGGACCACTAGACAATGCTTCATACCAAATATCAAAGCCCTAGGCCTAGTGGTTTCAGAGAAGATGTCATTTAAAGCAAATTGTTGACGATGCATGACGGACGACGCACGACGGACACTGGGTGATCACAATAGCTCACCCTGAGCCTATGGCTCAGGTGAGCTAAAAACTGTTCATGTTTTTGGTCAGTTACCATATTTACTTAGGTGTCCCATTTTAATTCTTTTTTTTTTGCAGTAACTTGCACATATTAACAGTTTAACACTCTTAAAATGTTTTGTTAAGGTGAATAGGTAAACTTTCAGAGAAATAGCTCTGCCAGTTTTGGGTGTCAACACTAAAAGAATGAATTTGATCCTCTAGGAATAAATTCTTTCCTTCAAAAGTAGACCCCATTTTGAAAAAGCTTCATTATCCAAAGAAGCAAACAGTCATCAAAGTTATTCCCCTTTGTAAAAATGGCTGAACAACATACTGGTGTACCCATACACCTTAAGGAACTGCAACACAAAAAAATGGTGATTAACACTTATGCACACAGCAAAGGCATGGAACAGCATGTGAATTTGTGCAGCCTGACCAGAGCCATTGCTGCTAAAACACAACATGCTTGGACTCTGAGAAATCTACTGCACCTTTTCTGCACTTTTTCTCTTTTTTTCTTCCAAAACTATTCCAGGGATCTTGATCTGTCTTATAAGACAGATCTAGACAGATCAAGATTCCTTCCAAAACAATCTCAGAAATCAAGATCTGTCTTATACGACTTATAAGAGTATATCTTACAAGTTTAGCTTTTAAAAAAGCTTGAGAGGTTATCCCTTAGCAAATGAATCTATAGGATGCAAGTGGTAAAGCAGAAAAATGGCGGCAATACAAGTTAATTTCATTGTATTCTTGGATTTGTTGAAGCTGTAGGTAAGTGGCGAAGTTGACAGTTTTTTTCTTTTTGTCTAGTGATTGCTTGAAACAGGTGAGCTTCAGTGCTATTAACTTTTGTTAGCTGACCTGTACTGTTTAGTAATGGCTCTTCGTAAGTGGACTGTACTCTCTGGTAAGTGCTTGTATTAGGTGAGATTCTTGTATTAGGCGAGATGAAGTCTTCAGGATAAGTTTTACAGCTCATGTCTTAGCAATGCTGGAAGGGACCCTGCAGCTGGGTGCCCCAAACTATGGGAGCAAGTACCGGTAAATAGTGGAACCTGCATTTAGCGTTAATCAAGTAGAACTAGTTATTGATCTACACTGTATAGTGCTAACTGAACTTTCAGGTAACTGTTTGTATAAGGTGACATAAAGGGTTTTAAGATATAAGCTATAAAGATCATGCATTAGCGATGCTGGCGAGAACCCAGTAGCTGGGTGTGCCAAATGTAGAAGTACCTGGAGATAGTGAGACCTGTAGGAAATGGCGAAAGCAAAGCAAAAAGAAACGGTGTACAATCGAGTACGAATTCCTATCTTAATATGGTTATCCCCGAGGGGATAACCATTAAGTCGTATAAGATTTCTGAGATTGTTTTGGAAGGGAAAAACCCATATTATAGCAGAATAGAATTTTATATTGCTGATTTGGGGTCATTCTTAAGAGGGGAAAACCTGTCTTATAGCAGAATGATTATGGCATAGGTGCAAAATGAAGGCTCTTCATAGTCTGCACAGGGTCATATACTGTTTTGTGCAGCGGCTGTTTGGAGATACCCTTAAGCATCGCTTATGGTGTATGGAACAGCCAACTCAGGGCCCGAGGTTATAAAACTTTTTCATGCTCAACTCAGCTGAGCATGAAATTTTACCTGCTAATAAATAGCAAATTACTGATAAGTACAAATGTTTTCTTGCTCAGGTTTGCTGAGTATGAAATTTTCTCTGCTTTTGAATGTGAAAATGCCAACATTAGTTGGCATTTTCATATTTATCAGCAGAGAAAGTTTCATGCTCAGCTGAGTTGAGCATGAAAAAAGTTTTATAACCTCGGGGCCAGTCCCTGGATTCAGCAGAACCTAAGTGTCACTGCCTACGATACAAGACTTGTATTGTAAGTGGCACTCTAGTTAAGAAGGAGTTACAGGGATGATTTAGGGATAATTTTCTCTATAAGTGTATAAAAACGTATGTTGTGCCCCATCATTAGAGTAGTCTCGGTGAAATGCTGAAACAGTTCTAACGTGTGTTCACAACAGTTTTGTTGAGAAAAATGAAAAATTATCTCTAAATTATCTTCAAAACCCCTCTTATCTTGAGCTCTGGTAAGTCTAGTATGCATCTAAGAGCAAATCTGAATCCATTGTAGTGAAGCCTCATCAGCCAGGGAAGTAAACAGCAAGCCACATAAGTTGTTCCCCTTTGTAAAAGTAGCCAAAATATATGCCGTTGTGTCAATTAACCTTAGGCTGAGTCTAATAATTCACAGCAATACCATCCTGCAAACCGCTAAAAAAATCTAGACATCTCATATTTTAATTTGACAATCAATAAAACAATACAATATCATGCTATGAATTACATGTAACAATAATGCAGTGTCATGAATCAATATGTTACCGTAATGACCCTAAATATTCGGACAGACAGGTCTGAGCAAACATTGCAGACCCAGATCAAACTGCTCCCTAAGGAGCAGTTTGATCAGGGTCTACAATGTTTGCCATTTACTGAGCATCATTTGGATGCATTATCGTTGTGTAAAATCCATTTTCTAAGAATTTTCGAACAAAAATTGTCCTACTTCCAGGTGTCCAAGATTTTAGGGTCATTACAGTAGTTATATTCTCACCTCTTTAATGGTATTTTCTTCATGTTCATGTGTTTTTTCACAGTTCCAGTGGTTCAATTTTTCTTTTCTCAAGAAATGGAAAAAGTCCTTCGGACCATTGGTACAGTCCTGCCAAATTTTGTTTTATTTTGTGATGTCAAGGTGCAGCCGATCCAGTAATAATCTACGCGACTTCAACATTAAGTCATCCAATAGTTGTCTACATACAAGTTTGTCATTAAATGAAAATGCTTCCATCAGAGATGAAATAAAACACTGTTTAGTACAATTTTAATAGTCAACTCTTAATAACCCAAAGTCAAAGTTCATCTCAAACTGATATCTTTTAGCAAATTGTCTAGTCCCAGATAATTTACTTTGAGATATCATGCATTTCAGATAAAAAGAGTTGAAATGTAAATAAAAAAAACAGGGAATAAGTCCAAACTACATTCTTTGATATTAGATGGTACTTTGAGATATCAGTGTTTGAGATAAAGACAGCTAACTGTATCTGGATCTGAACTGATTTCATGGCCACTCTCATAAATAAACATTCTGTTATGTGCACAGGTAGGATGAGACTATCCCCTGCAAATTTTTACCACAGCAAACTCTTTATAAGTTAGTACATTCAACTATCGATACCTAAAAGTCAAAGTTCATCCCAAACTACTGATATCTCAAAGTAAATTTTCTGGTCCCAGAAAATTTACTTTGAGATACCAGTAGTTTGAGGTATCCAGAATTGAAGTGTAAAGGAAAATAGCAAATGTGTTAGAACTATATTTTTTAGTAGTGGGTATTTTGAGATATAAGAGTTTGAAATACTGTGAGTTGACTGTAAATGTAGTCACTGTCAAGAAGAGTCCACTGTATTACCTACAAAAATGCCAATTAAGATCCAGATCAGGCTGCTTAGACAAACTAATATGGACCTATACAGTTTCCAAATGAATACAAAATCTGCACTGTTAGCAAACTAGCCCAGTTGTTCAAACCATCACTAGCTAAACCAAGTTGATTAGTTAGGTCTTCTAGATTGATTGATTGACCTCCTACGCGGTTAACCAGCACTAAGTGCACATACTTTCGCCAGTAACTGACAACTGCCTTCTTGAATCAGCGGAAGGAGAAATGAAAGTATGTGGTCAGACCGGGTTTCGAACCCAGGACCTCTGACTTAGGTGACTTCAGTCAGGTGCCCTATCAATTGCGCTAGACCTAATTCAATTATGCCAATACTTTTGCTGAAAAAAAATGTGAGGAGCTTTTGCACTTCAAAAGCTCCTCACATTTTTTTGGCAGAAAATGGCAGTGTTTTTTCGTATAAAACATTTTAACTAATGAGGTTGTTAGTTTTGAACAACCCCACCCTGGTTTACAAGACACCCTTTAATTGGATAAATGGAAACATTAAAAAAACAACCCTAACATGCTATAATAATAGTGTGCAATTAATATAGGTATACTGTCCTTTAAAATTCTAAATACTAGGAGCAAACAATGTAGACACAGATCCGACAATCTGATCAGGATCTACAATGTTTGCCATTCCTTCTGCATATTTTAGGTGTATTATTACTGCATTGAGAAAACAAACTGTTCAATTTTAGGGTCAGTCATGGAAATTATTTAGATGTCCCAATTTTCAGCAGTTCTAACACACTGAGACAGATTTTTCAAAATGAGGCTCTTTTGCTATGATACAATGGGTACACATTCAAGAGCAGCAACTCTGTTATTCAGTTCTGCCTACCCCCCCCCCCCCCCCCCCCCCCCTCCAACTACCCTGCCGCTCCTCCATCAACCAACCCCCATAAACACAATCCCCCTTTACAATAATGGTCAACTCAAAAAGAAAAGAATTTGCTCCCTCTGCAGCAAATTCTTTCCTCTAAGAGTAGACCCCAATTAAGAAGAGCTTCTTCATTCAAGGAAGCAAACATAAAGTTTATAAAAACTGTTTCCTTCCAGCTGTTCAAGGAAAAAGAATATCCAGTTGCAGGACTACAAACTTAAAATTTTGGTATGAATGGTGCTGAAGAGTTGAAAAATACTACCATTTGTTCGATTAAGAGGAATTAAAGTTGCTTTGCTGGTGCCCCTCAAAAAAATTCTGGTTTTGCTCAAGGTGATACCTTTGTCTAAAATAGCCCTTTGTGAAAATAGCTTAAGACAATAAAACCATGGAGTGCCTAATTACTTTAAAACCTACACATGTGCAAAGGCCTGACCCAGATCAGCTGGCTTTGTCACAGTCTGAGCAGATACTTAACAATCTGCATCACATCGAAGAAATCAGAAATATGTGAGCTGGGACATAACAAAACCAACAAAGTGGCATGTGTGCCCTGCAAAGACTCAGATCAGCATGGGCAGTCACCCAGTCTGATCAGTTTTAGCTGTTAGAATGGTTAGACTCCCAGGCTGAGTCTTCACTAGGTGCACATGCCACTTTGTTGGTTTTGTCATGTGGTGGCTCGTATGAGTTACAACATGCAGAATGGCTTAATGTTATCTGCAAACAGCAAATACTAAAATCAGCCTGTTCATCCGCAGAATCTGATCAGAGCTCACATCATGTTTGAGCCTCTGGAATTTACAGACATAAACAAACATTCTAGCTATGGACCTAACAAATTCAATGTTCTAGCTAGATCTCACAAATTCAACGAGTGATTTGTCTTTGCCACTTATGGATACTTTCAGGATACTTTGAGCAGTTTCCGCATGATCTATCTCCAGAGCTCCAGATAAAAAGGTGTATTACAGCGATAATTCAGAGACATTTTTTTCTTATTTCTCCAGGAAAACATAATTACGTTGTGACCCATCATTAGAACTGTCTTGATGAGATAGTTCTACTAAGGCATCACAGCATAATTATGTTTTTATTGCCACATGAGGAAAATTATCCCTAAATTTTTCTGTTACCCCTTCTTATCTGGAGCTCTGCTTGCTCATATAAATGTAACATCACTATCAAGCCAACCTTTAACATATGAGCCCCGACACGTCAAAACCAAAAATGTGGTTGTGCTCCCAGGACAGACTAAGATCAGTCTGGGCATGCACCAAGTTTGATCAGACTCTTTGTTAGGTACTCAAAGGGTAGCTAAGGGTCTAAGCTACCTCCATGCGGACAGCCAAGACTTTGTTCAGACTGGGCGGATGCCCAGGCTGATCTGAGTCTGCCCTGGGCGCACAACCACATTGTTGATTTTCTTGTGTCGCGGCTCATATATGCCAATCTTGTTCATGGCTGGTAACACAATGTCAGATCCTTCTTATTGAACCCAGGACCACATACATGTCAAAGCTTACTGCTGATTCTGATTTTCCAGAACAATCACTATTTGTTGATCACTGTACATATTCCTTAAAGCTTCAATCTTCTCTAAATCTGCAATATTAACAGTCCCATCTTCTCCTATATTTATACTAAAGTCTCCCCCTAGCTGCTCAACACTGCCAACACTGGTCTCAGCCTGGGCCTGAGTATACATTTCCGCGTTCTGATATACTGACTCTTGTTCGACTGTCTGTCCAGTAACAATTTCTAAAGCACCCTGTTGATCAGCAACAATTTCTAAAGCACCCTGTTGATTTTCAACAATCTCTTGCCCTGTTTCAGACTGAGTGATAAACTCAATATGCTGGACTACATTTTCACCACCTTCAACTATGGTTGCATACTGCATTCCCTCTTGGGTGACTTCATTGCCCTCACTAGTTGCCATCTCAATCAATTCCACTGGTACACCTGGCTCGCCATTTGTTTGCATATGGATCACCTCTACTGGTTCTTCAGCGATTTCATTTTTAGGCATCTGAAACACTTGAACTTCTTCATTAAGTTCCTGCATACCTTCAGGTTCTGCAGTCAGTTCCCCATCTGCAAATTCTGTTTCTTCTTCCTGATACTCCTGTTTCTCAGCTTGAGGAATAGTATAAATTTGCAGCTGACCAGAGGCATCTCTTTTGGTGTGAACTTCAATAGCACCTCCTAATGGTATAAAACCTTGCTCAGACTTGTTCAATATTTGAATGTTCTTTACCTGTGTTTCATCTTGTTCTTGTTTAACAGATTCTTCTTCTACTTCTGCCATACTACCTTGCAAAGCCTGTTCCTGTTGTGTTTGAGTTTTATCTTCAATATTTTCCTCATCAAGTTCTACCTGTTCTGGATTAGGAGCAATATCAATGGGTTTTGTAGCCCCTGCTTCTTCTGTTGCTGTTACTGTACCTTGCGCTCTTGTTTCTACTCTTGAAATTATATTACCATGCTGATCAATGTACACCACATACTGGGTTTCTGGCTTTATTTTCTCCCTGTTGGCTTTGTTCTTCTGTCTCCAACCTAACCCTTTACTAATCTTGGTTGGAAAATAGTCAGACAATGTACGCTTATCAAGATGATGAACTGTTGCTAAATGTCTCTGGAGTTTTGCATTAGCAAAGAAAGCTTTGTCACACTTTCCACACTGAAATGGACGGTAGTTTTCATGAGTTCTTAAATGAATAACTAGCAGGGATTTTTCAACAAAGGATTTCCCACAATGAGTACACTGGTGTGGTTTGTTTCCAGTGTGGGAGTACATGTGACGCTTCCGTAGATCATTTGAGACAAACGACTTTTTACATATACTACAACTGTAGGGTCGTTCCCCAGTATGCCGGCGAACATGCTCAATAAAATATCCACGCTGAGTAAAGCCGTGCCCACAATAACTACAAACATATGGTTTAATCTCTGAATGGATGTGACTGTGCTGACGAAGTGCTGTTTTTGTCCTAAAAACTCTGTTGCATACTTCACAGACATGAGGTTTAACACCAGTATGAACAGTCTTGTGTTCTTTTAAATTCTTGCTGTCAAGGTAGACTTTATTGCATACATCACATATGGGAAACTTATGACTCTCATGATTTTCATAAAAGTGAACAACAAGTTTACATCTAAGTAAGAAAGTTGCAGGGCACCATGGGCATGGAAAAATATTTAATTCTTTAATGACTGAGCTAGGATCATTTATTCTAAGTTTAAAATCTGCTGTATTTTCTGCTTCCTCTATCTGAGAAATAGCTTCCTGCAATATATCCAAGGAATCATTTTTTGGTTTTGTAGCAGCACTTGAGGTGTTTACTTGTTGCTGGATATTATCATTGTTTGGATGGCTTTCCTGATCCACTGTTTTAATAGCCCCTTCTAGCACAACTTCACTTCCAATTTGTTCTAGATTATCAACAGAACTCCCATGAATGGCTCCTCCAGTTTTTTTCACAGTACAGTCCTGACAGTCACAATCCTCTCTACTAGACACTACCTTAAATAGATGAGAATTCAAGTGTCGACGGAGACTTGCAGGCTTTATAAAAACCTTATGACAACCTTTCCACCTACAGAAAAACTTCTTGCCTGGCTCCCTGACCCTGCCACGATGGATCATTTTATGTGAAGAGCAGGAGGTCATAGTTTGAAATTTTTTGTGACAAAATTCACACTCAAATAATTTTTCAGTATTATGCACCTGCATGTGCCTTGCCAATCTCTGCCTATGTGTTGTCTTGAAACCACAATGCTCACATATTTGTACCCTTGGAGGTTTCTTCATCTTGTATACATCTGGATGCTTTGTCTTCTTGTGTACCAATAGTGAGCTCCCAGTTTGGAACTTATCACCACAAAAAGCACACTCAAAAATTCTCTCCTCAAAATGAACTTGTGAATGTCTTTGAAGTCTGTATTTGTTGCTAAACACTCTCCCGCAGTCTGGACATTTATGCTCCTGAAGCTCAGTTTCCAAATCAACATCATGGGTATTTTCATGTTCAATACTTGCATCTTTAGAATCAAACTTCTGATTACAAAATTTGCATGAGAATTTTTTCTTTGTCATATGAAGCTGCATGTGCTTTAGCAAGGATTTCTGACTTGCAAGTTTCTTGAAGCATGTTGGACATTCTACATCCTGTGACCTGGTGTGAGTAAGTCTATGATCAAGCAAGCTCTTTTTATCTCTAAACATTTTGTCACAGTTTTCACACTTGAAGATTTTCTCACTAACATGGCTGTTCGTATGATCCTTCAAAGACTCAAAATCATCCTTCCTTAAACCACACAGATGACAAATGAAGTCATTATCTTTAGCATGCTTTGCTTTAATATGTTTTTTACGAGTTTCAAATCTATTGAAAGTCTCACCGCAAGCCTCACATTTCAAATAGTGTTCATTTTCATTACATTTTGCTAGAGTATGCCTTTCAAGCTCATCATTGGATTCAAACCCATGCCCACAAGTCTTACATAAGTATTTAAATAGAAGATGACATGAGCGGTGGTTGTGATATGCCTCCATTGATTCAAAGTCTTCAGAACATATTTCACATTGAATCTTACCATCTACTATCATAAAACCAAAGTACATCAACGTTCCAAAATCAACTTTATGGGCTGTACGAGAATGAACCTGAAGATCGTTGCGTGTCAGAAACTTCTGCTTGCAACTGACACATTCAAATGCTAAATCCTTTTTCATATGCACTATTTTATGTACCTGTAAACTGACAAGATTTTTGAACTTTTGTTGACAAGTACCACAGGTATATTCCACTTTAGTAGGCTCTGTTTTAACTTTCCCCTTTTTAACAGACCTTGAATTTTCTATCATATAATCATCATCATCATCCCCATCTTCCTCATTTTCACTGCCTTCCCAATCCTGATCTTCCATATCTTCAGTTTCACCACTCTCACCATCTATCACAAGTGCTTCAATCTCTGAAGCATCTACAGATTCTTTAGACCCACTCACTGCACCATCCTCTAACTTAGACTCTTTACCTTTGTCTTCATCTCTATCAACATTTTTTCTTTTCCTTCCTCTTTTTTCAACTCTCTCTTCTTTTGATTCAAGTTTTATTTTCTCAGTGGGGTGTTCAGTAAGATAATGCTCGTCTAACAAATATTTCAAGAAAAATTTCTTGGCACAAAATTTGCATGGATGGTAAGTAATTCTTGTAGTGGGCCTTACAGTTTGTCCTTCTTTGTCTGAAAGCAGTTCTGTTTGTTTGTTTTTGTCTTGTTTGTTCTCTTTCTCTTGCTGACTTGAATCTTCAGGCAATGGTATGATCTCATATTTTTTAAGTGCAGATCCCTTTGGTCTTCCCCTCTTGTTATTTTTCATTTCACCTACTCCTTTCCATTCTAAAATATCCTCTTCATCAGACAGATTCATAGACTCAATAGAAACTATGTCTAATGGAGTGGACTTTTTAGACTTTCGTTTTGGCATATTTTCCTCTATATCATGCTCTTTATTCTCTGTTTCAGACTGGCATTTCTTTGTTTCTTTACTTATCTCTGATTCAATATTAACTTTCATTGAAGTTCGTTTTGGTCTGCCACTATTACCAGTATAGCTCAGGAATTCAACCCTTGCTTGGAAATCATTATCATCATCATCCAGTGTTTTATTTTTGGAGCCTTTTGGTCGACCTCTACTTTTTGGATTGGGTGTTTCCACTTTTCTACTTATCAGTGCTTTTTGAAAAATTTTTTCTTTTGGTGAAGGAGCTTGTTCAATATCTTCATACTGTTTAATTGAAGCTGATAAAGCAGTACTTTGTTTAAAAGATTTAGGTAGGGTATTCTGCCCAACTACTTCTATTATCACTCTTTTATTTTCTGCAGTATCTTTTTGTGATTTGTTTTCATCAGAAGCTCTTGAAATTTTCTCGATTTTGTTCTGGGCCTCTATGTTACAAGACTGATTTGTATTTTTAGATGCAATGTTTTGTGCTTTATTTGTATCAGTTTGTCTCACATCTTTTAAATGTTTACCTTTTACAGGGCGTTCAATTTCAAAATTTATAAGTTTGGAACTTGGAATTTTCTTCCTAGACCCTTTACGAATCGGAGTGTCTTTCTGATCCTTTTGAGGGGGCAAATTAAAGCTTTCACGACTATTTGTAGTGTTTTTAGCGCCACTATTATTTGTTTCAACTTCTACAGGTTCAAGGCTTCTTAATTTCTCTGTTGCTTTGTCTACATTTTGCAGTTTTATTGTACATTTTTTTAACTGTAATATTTCCTTTTTAGAGTTTAGTAATTTCTTATTTAAATCTTTATCGGATGCACTTTTGCTCTCAATAGCTTCTTTCTCAATATTTCCCGTTAGTTTTGAAGGAGATTTAGTGTTTGATTTGTCTTTTACACTAGTTTTTGTGCTAGTTTCTAAAGAATCACTTTTTACTGATGTCTTTCCTGAAAGTACTTCTTTCCAGTTTGGTGTTTTAACATTTCTTGTAGCTCTACCACTAGTGTTTGCACTAACATTTATAGCAGGAGAATCACTTCTCATAGATCTCTTTACTGTCTGTGCAATTAGCGACTTATTTGCTCTCTTAGTTTCTCTATCTAGTGTAACATCTGATTTAGAGTCTTTCGAATGTTTGTCTTTATTTTTTGAAGTTTCATCTTTCTTTCCCAGTTTTGTATTTTTACCACTAGGACATTTCTTTTCCTCTGAATTTTTTGTTTTACCTGTAGATTTAGTTTGCTCTGAAGATGCTGGTTCCACTGGTGTTGGATTTTCTCCACTCTCAGTCTGTTTTCCATATAGTTCTGCCATTGCAATATGGTCAGAGTCATTTTCAGTCTGAGTTTCAATTATTCTTCTGTCTCCTTGTTTACCTCTTGAATCAATCTTACTTCTAATGCCTATAATGCAAAACAAAATCATTTTTATGCATTCAGTAGTCTCAAGCGTAAAGAAACATGGAAGTAGTCTTCTTTGTCTACAAAGAACAAGAAATGTTACAGTGTGTAACAAATGCCCCTGAAGGCCCCTTAAACTGACCTTTGAGGCCTAGTTGTGACCTTGACCTTTGGCATAGAACCCGAGTCTTGCATATGATATACATTCTCATTTCGTTTTACTTTTCTGTAACGTTTAAATGCACTTTGGAAGTTTAAGAGGATTCAAGGGGACTTAATTCAACCACTAACTAAACTGTGTTGTATCCTTGACATTGGGTGTGGGAACCTCAATATTGCACCTTACATAACTTATCATTCTACTTTACTTTTCTTTACGTTACCATTTTATCATGCTTTACCTTTCAGTGAAACTTCATGTTTTGAGTCAGCTCAGGGACATGATTTGACCTCTGAGCCCTGACTGTGATCCTGACTGTGAGCAACAGAACCATAATTTGTTTGTGACATATTCGCTCATTGTTTTATACCTTTTCGTGAAGTTTAATGTAGTTTTAATGTAGTTTTTAGGTAATTGAGGATAAATGACTTGACCTTTGACCTCTGGCTATGACCGTGACCTTGTCTTGTGCATGGCAAATCTTCTCATTAGGCTTTGTATTTCTTTAAAGTTTGCTTTGGTACTTTTCTGAGTAATTGCCGAGACATAATTTGACCTCTGACCCCAGTCTGTGACCTTGACCTTGGATTTGGGATCATAACTATTGTGTGTAACATACCTTCACATTATGGTTTACCTTTCTGTGAAGTTTGATGACATTTGCTTCAGCAGGTTTTAAGTTATCACAGAGGCGAGATTTGACCTTAGACCCCTAACTGTGACCTTGAACTTGAACCTGACAACCCACTCTTATGTGCAACATACCTTCTCATTATGTTTCATCTTTCTGTGAAGTTTCATTAAATTTGCTTCAGTAGATTATAAGTACGAGGGCTGTTCGAAAAGTTTGTGGAATTTCGCTGTAAAATACTTATTAATTAACATTTTCACTTAATATTTGGCCTAATAGGAGATGAGTTCAATCTGTACACGACAGAAAAATCTTACCAAGCACAAATGTTCTCAAAATAAATTATCTGTAACCATAGTAACACATGTAATGCATACTGCCGGGCGTCAATATTTCCTGTATTCTAATTGTCTTATTTTGTGTTAAAACTGCACTTACCGACAAGCAAAAAAGGTGCAAATTAATCAGACACCGACACAACATCACAACGTCATTTCCGTAAAATTTTGTATCTGTGCAGTTTCCGTTACGATCTTACCACACTGATTGTCGCTACGGTGATACGCAATATTTGACCTGATGACAGAATTGGAATTGCGTGCAATTATCAAATTTTGTGTTGAGCTTGGTAAAACACCAAAGCAAACTATAAAAATGATTAAGGAATCAACAACTTCGAGTTCCTGCAGTACTTCGTTTGTCTATACATGTAAGTGGCATGAATGCTTCAGAAACGGCAGAACTTCACTTGAAGACGATCCCCGTGAAGGAAGGCCTGTGAGTGTGACAATGTCAATTTTGGACACAGTGCGCGACAAAGTGAATTGCGATTGACGGATCACAGTTCGATCCATTTCGGAAGACTTAGGGGTTTCCTGCTCAACTGTGCACTGTATATTGATACAGGACCTTGGTATGTCAAAGGTTAGTGCACACTGAGTTCCCAGACACTTGAAGGATAGTGAGAAAGAGAGCTGGGTGGCATGTTCGGCTCGGTTTCTGCGTCGGTTTGAGAGGGAGGGAGAACGGTTTTTAGACAGGATAATCACCACGGATGAGACTTGGATCCATCACTTTGATCCTGAATCTAAGTTGGAGTCCAGCGTTTGGAAAACACCCAGATCACCAGCACCTAAGAAGGCATGCATACAGCGCAGTGTTGGCAAGGAGATGTTTATTTATTTCATGGACCGTCGAAGAATGATCCTGGAGCATAAAGTTAAGGACAGTTGCACCGTGAATGCAGATTATTATGCAAAGGTAAGTTTAAATAGAGAGTATAAAACTTAATACCAGAGGACCAATGGTCCTGAAGCTCACCTGACACTTGGTCCTGGTATATATTTTCATGCTTTTATACATGTATATAGCACCAGGGCAGGGGCCCCCTCCCTTGGGGATTAATGTTGAGTCCCAATTCTATATACCAAGCCACAAGGTCACTGGGCCTTTATTTCTGGACAAAGATTTCTGAAGGGTTTTTATCATAAATGGGTGTGGCGGCCACCATGTTCATACGACCATGACCATCGGAACAAACTTTGATTCCTTTGACCCAGTATTAAAGCTCCATATGAATTACAGTAATCATTTGTATAAACTATGATGGGCCTGAGTGCCCAATGCTACATACCGGTACCAAGTTTCAAGGTTATAGGCCTTTCGGTTCTTGAGAAAAAGACTTTTGAAGAGTTTTTACCATAATATATGGGCATGGTGGCCATCTTGGTCAAGTGACCAAGACCATCTGAACAAACTATGGTTCCATTAAACCAGTGTCGCTCCATATGAAGTATAGCTTCAATTGACCTTAGTGGCCTCTGAGAAGATGTTTGAACATGTTGACGGGTGACAGAATCTCAATGACCTTGTACAAAAGTCAAAGAATGACCTTGACCTTTAACGACAAAATAGCTTCATCTGGTCATTTAGTCAACCATATATACCAAATATTGCACCTTAGACTTAAATAGTTTCTGAAAAATCCACTGTTTAAGCGTTTTCCCATATAAAAGACTACATAATGTACCAAAGTTGACAGTGTCATAAATTAGGCCAAGGTCAACGCACGATCATTTGTATAAACTATGATGGGCTTGAGTGCCCAAAGCTACATACCAAGTTTCAAGATCATACACCTTTTGGTTCTGGAGAAGAAGATTTTGAAGGGTTTTTACCATATACAGGCATGGCGGCCATCTTGGTCAAGACCCTGAGAACAAACTTTTATTCCCTGATCACACTTAGACTCCATATGAAATTTTGCTTCAATCAGACCAGTGGTTTCAGAGGAGTAGATGTTTTGAAAATCTTGATGACGGACAGACCGACAAAATGACCTTGACCTTCAGTGACATAATATCTTCATCTGGTCATTTAGTTGACCATATATACCATGTATTGTACCTTAGACTTAAATAGTTTCTAAGAAATCCACTGTATAAGCGTTTTCCCATATAAAAGCCTAACGTACCAAAGTTGACCATGTCGTAAATTAATTCAAGGTCAACGCATGGTCATGATTTGTAAAAAACTATGATGGGCCAGCATGCCACATACCAAGTTTCAAGGTCATAGGCCTTTTGGTTCTGGAGAAAAAGATTTTTTAAGGGTTTTTACCATATATGGGCATGGCGGCCATCTTGGTCATGTGACCCAGACCCCGGGTATACATACCAAGTTTCAAGGTCATAGGCCTTTTGGTTCTAGAGAAGAAGATTTTTGAAGGGTTTTTACCATATATGGGCATGGTGGCCATCTTGGTCATGTAGCCCAGCCCCCCGGTATAAACTTTAGTTCCCCTATCCCACTGAGACACCATATGAAATTTGGCTTCAATCTCCCCAGTGGTTTCAGAGGAGAAGATGTTTGAAAATCTTGATGACGGACAGACCGACAAAATGACTTTAACCTTCAGTGACATAATATCTTCCTCTGGTCATTTAGCTGACCACATATACCACATATTGTATCTTAGACTTAAATAGTTTCTGAGAAATCCACTATATAAGCGTTTTCCCGCATGCCCAAAGCTACATACCAAGTTTCAAGGTCAAAGGCCTTTTCTGGAGAAGAAGATTTTTTAAAGTTTTTTACCATATATGGGCATGGCAGCCATCCTGGTCATGTGACCCAGACCCCGGGTACAAACTTTCGTTCCCCCATCCCACTGAGACTCCATATGAAATTTGGCTTCAGTCGGCCCAGTGGTTTCAGAGGAGAAGATGTTTAAAAATCGTGACGACGGATGGTCCGACGGAATGACCTTGACCTTTAGTGACATGTATCTTCATCTGGTCATTTAGTCGACCATGTATACCAAGTATTGTACCTTTGACTTAAATATTTTCTGAGAAATCCATTGTTTAAGCGTTTTCGAATATAAAAGCCTAACGTACCAAAGTTGACCATGCCGTAAATAAGCTCAAGGTCAACACAAGGTCATCATTTGTGTATACTATGTTGGGCCCGCATGCCCAATGTTCCATACCAAGTTTCAAGGTCATAGGTCTTTTGGTTCCGGAGAAGAAGATTTTTGAAGGGTTTTTACCCTATATGGGCATGGCGGCCATCTTGGTCATGTGACCCAGACCTTGGGTATAAAATTTCGTTCCCCTATCGCACTGAGACTCCATATGAAATTTGGCTTCAATCGGCCCAGTGGTTTCAAAGGAGAAGATGTTTGAAAATCTTGACGACGGATGGTCCGAGGGAAAGACCTTGACCTTTAGTGACATAATATCTACATCTGGTCATTTAGTCGACCATGTATACCAAGTATTGTACCTTATTTCTACCTTAGACTTAAATATTTTCTGAGAAATCCACTGTTAAAGCATTTTCCCATATAAAAGCCTAACGTACCAAAGTTGACCATGCCGTAAATTAGGTCAAGGTCAACGCAAGGTCATGATTTGCATAAACTATGATGGGCCCGCATGCCCGATGCTATATACCAAGTTTCAAGGTCATAGGCCTTTCTGTTCTTGGGGAAGAAGATTTTTGAAGGGTTTTTACCATATATGGGTATGGTGGCCATCTTGGTCATGTGACCCAGACCCCGGGTATAAACTTTCATTCCCCCATCCCCACTGAGACTCCATATGAAATTTGGCTTCCATTGGCCAAGTGGTTTCAGAGGAGAAGATGTTTAAAAATCTAGACGATAGATGGTCCTACGGAATGACCTTGACCTTTAGTGACATAATATCTTCATCTGGTGATTTAGTCGACCATGTATACCAAGTATTGTACCTAAGACTTAAATAGTTTCTGAGAAATCCACTATTTAAGCGTTTTCCAATATAAAAGAGCTAAATGTACCAAAGTTGAACATCCGTAAATTAGGTCAAGGTCAAAGCAAGGTCATGATTTGTATAAACTATGATGGGCCGTCATGCCCAATGCTACATACCAAGTTTCAAGGTCATAGGCCTTTTGGATCTGGAGAAGAAGATTTTTGAAGGGTTTTTACCATATATGGGCATGGCGCCATCTTGGTCATGTGAGCCAGACCCCGGGTATAAACTTTTGTTCCCCTATCCCACTGAGACCCCATATGAAATTTGGCTTCAATGGGCCCAGTGGTTTCAGAGGAGAAGATGTTTGAAAATCTTGACGACGGATGGTCCGACGGAATGACCTTGACCTTTAGTGACATATATCTTCATCTGGTCATTTAGTCGACCATGTATACCAAATATTGTTCCTTAAACTTAAATAGTTACTGAGTAATCCACTGTTTAAGCGTTTTCCCACATAAAAGCCTAACGTACCAAAGTTGACCATGCCGTAAATTAGGTCAAGGTCAACGCAAGGTCATGATTTGTACAAACTATGATGGGCCTGCATGCCCGATGCTACATACTAAGTTTCAAGGTCATAGGCCATTTGGTTCTGGAGAGGAAGATTTTTTGAAGGGTTTTTACCATATATGGGCGTGGCGGCCATCTTGGTCATGTGACCCAGATACCCCGTATAAACTTTCGTTCCCCCGACCTAGGTAGGCTCCATATGAAATATGGCTTCAATCGGCCCAGTGGTTTCAGAGGAGAAGATGTTTGAAAATGTTGACGACGGACGGACGACGGACGGACGACGGATGGACGGATGGACGGACGACGGATGCCTGGCTATACTATAAGCTCACCTAAGAGCCTAAAGGCTCAGGTGAGCTAAAAATATATTAATACAAATGATATTATATTCAACTTAGTTGAAGTATGTAATAATTACAATCTTAAAACATTAACATTTTTTGTTAATAAACAAATTCTTATTACCCCTGCCCTTTACAGGTATTACGCCAGGACTTGGTTGACGCAATTAGCCGGAAACGGCAAGGGATGGATCTGTGAGATGTCATATTTCACCAAGACAACGCACCAGCCCATTGTGCTGCCTCAACGATGCTAGAGATAGGCGTCCTCGGATTTCAAGTGTTGGAGCACCCGCCTAACTCACCCGACCTAGACCCGATGGACTTTCGGGTTTTTCCGGAACTTAAAGCTAGCCTCCATGGGAGGAGATTTGACAGTGTGCAGGAACTACATCGCGCAACAAGAGACACAATCCGATCATTCCATTGATGATCAGTGGTACAGAGAGACATTTGACATGTGGGTATCACGACACAGAAAATGCGTCAGCATTAATGGTGATTATGTTGAGAAAGTGTGACGTTGGCTTGAACTGTAAATGACGTTATAACGTTTGGAGCCCGGCAATGTGTGTTTAGTCATGTATTTTCAAGTATGTCTTATTTTTTATATCTTTACATATCTCAATGAAATTTTCAGAATATGTAACATATATGTTGAAATCTGTGTTTGCAAATTATTTCTTGAATTGGTGAACTAGTTTAAAATTTATGATAAAATTCCACGAACTTATCGAACAGCCCTCGTATCAATTCTGAGGCACAATTTGCCTTTTGACCCAACTGTGGTCTTGACCTTGGGTGTAGAGACCTAAGTCTTGTGCAACACACCTTCTCATTATGCTTTATTTTTTCTGTGAAGTTTGATCAAATTTGCTTCAGTAGTTTTAAAATTATCGCTGAGACACGATTTTGAGACACAATTTGACCTTTGACCCAATTGTGGCCTTGACCTTGGGCATAGAGACCTAAGTCTTGCATGCGACACACCTTCTCATCTTTCCTTTTTAGAGTAACCCCATTTTAGTATATGCTGTCCACAGGAACAAAACAGGAAGTCACAAAAGTTGTTTCCCTTTGTGAAAATGTTAGAAAACAATAGAAGTGTACCACTTCACTTTGACTGCTGCAGAAATAATTTTGGGTGGATGTGGGAATGGAGGGTTGGGGTTGTAAATTATTTGCAAATATTTTAACTGGACTGGTGATATATAGAATATAGTGTTAAAGATGCAACCAAGTTTGTTTGGATTTGGCCAAACAAACGCCTTACCTTTTGTTTTCTGGATGAGTTCTGGAGTTTTACAAGCCAATTGTTTTCCTTCCTCAGTACCAATCAAGGAACTTTTCCCGCTCTTTTTATCTGAGACAAGTAGACAATATTCCATATCTGGATTCTCCAAATTTGAACACTGAAACAAAACAAACATGTCACCATAATTTTTCCATGATATTTATACAACCAAACCAGAAGTTCAGACAAGGGTTTGGAGGATAATTTCGGGGTAAGTTTACCTGTTTCTAAATAAAACAGTCCTGTTTGTCTGGGAATTGTCACAAAACAGAGCAACACTAGGAAAGTCAACGGAAAACTCTAAGCAAAGTTTATGTTGCCAACGCAAACACTGGAAAAGTAATTATTATGTCTCACATTCTCCTAGTTGCAACCAAGACAAAACCCCACAATTATGGCTGCAGTCTGAAAATATCAGGGCTCAGATGTTAAAAGCATCGTTAGCACAACGAATTGCTAGCCGACGATTATGCTAAGTCTTCTAGTACACAGAAAATCAACTATGCTTATATTTTTTGCTGAAAAATGAGAAAGCTTTTGCACTGCATTCTTCACATTTTTTGGGCAAAAAATGTTAGGGTTTTAAGTAAAATACATTTGAAAATTTAATGTTGTGTTAACCAATAACATCGTAAGTTCTGAAAAACTGAACCCAGAGCTCTAGATAAAAGGATGTGTTTTGATGATAATTGAGAGATAATAGTTGAAAGTGAGGCAGTTCCAATGAGGATTAGGAGTCCTGGCCCCAAGGTTATAAAACTTTTTTCATGCTCAACTCAGCTGAGCATGAAATTTAAAATGCCCATTAATATAAAAATACCAAGAAATTCAGCATTTTTCAGGCTCAGATAAGCCAAGAAGGCTATTTTTTCTACTCATAAATATTAAAATGCCAACAATTGTTGGCATTTTAAGATTTATGAGCAGAAAAAATTTCATGCTCAGCTGAGTTGAACATGAAAAAAGTTTTATAACCTCGAGGCCTGGTAGCTCAGTGGGTTAAGCACTAGCCTACTGATCTAGCGGACCGGGTTCAAGCCACGCTTAAGTCGAGAATCTTTCCTACCGTAAACGTGGGTTCCATTGCACAAGCCTTTCATTATCATCCTACCATCGTCCTGATTTGATTGAAATACTGTTGAAAAGGACGTAAAATTGCAAGTCATCCATCCATCCAATGAGGGTTACTATATATTTTTTTATTTCTTTTTTTTTTGAGATTCAGCAAAACTATCCCTAGTTGAAGCCAAATACAGTCAACTCTTGATATCTCGAGTACTGATATCTCCAAGTATCTTTTCATAGAATACCTGGAGCTGACTGTGCTGCCTCTTATCTAGAGCTCTGAAATATTCCAACATCTTAACCCTTTAAGGGCAATGAAATTTGCAAACATTGTAGATCCAGATGATGCTCATCCTGATCTACACTATTTACCCTCTGGTCTCTGAATTCTTTATAAGGTATAGCTCAGATTAAACCTTTTTAGAAATTTTACCTACATAATTTTGTATTCTGCTTTTGTGCACTTTAGGGTTAAGTGGGGTGGTTGTGGTCGGGGGATAATGCTGCTTAACTTTCATTGCTGAGGCTTCCTGCTAATTTGGATAATAGTAGGGCAAGGGCCTGCTATGCTTGCAGTAGGTGTGGGTTGTTTGGACATTTTTTCCCTCCCCTACCATATCTCTCTTCTTTCTCCCTGTCTCCAGGAGACAGTTTGATATATACTGAAATAATGTCTCAAAGAGCTGTTGAACCCAAAACAACCATCGAAAATTTAAGGGTTATGAAGGACATGGACACAGACACTGTAAGTAACCTGTACTGCTACATTTTTTCCTGTGCAGACAAGCATTTTTTGTTTTTCATAATTATTGCAAAAATCCATCTGTATCTGTTGTTCTGCTCAGTGTCCTTATTAGCTCCCTCTTCTGGGTCTCCTCTGCTTGCAAAGTCATTTTTTTTTTTTAAATTTTGGTGCCTTGAGTGCTACATAAAGTTTGCATTAGGCTGTTAGTTACTGGCTGTTAAAGAAGGAACAGTATTTGAAGACATAAAATGAGACGCAATGTGAAAAAACTGACAAAGTGGCATGATTGCCCAGCAAAAACTCAGATCAGCCTGGGCATCTGCCCAGTCTGATCAGAGTCTTCCCTGTGTACCCTTAAAGGGTAGCTGAGGGTCTAAGCTACCTCTATGCCAACAGCGAAGACTCCGGTCAATCTGGGCAGATGCCCAGGTTGATCTGAGTCCTCGCTGGGCACACACATGCCACTTTGTTGGTTTTGTCATGTTGTGGCTCAAATACAGTAGAACTTCATTGGCTCGAACAGGCTTGGGACTATGAAAATTAGTTCCAGCCAAGGGTAGTTCTAGCCATCCAGGGTTTGTTTCTATATCAAGTGACCTCTAGGGACATAAAAAAGAGTTCTAGACAGGCGGGGTGAATGAGCCATCAGGGTTTGAGCCATTGAAGTTTACTGTACTTTGCTGTTGCATCTCATACCAATCCTTTTTTCTGGCTGTTTTAAGATGGATGGGTTTCACTTTCCGGGAAAGCAGCTTTGCCGTTTTCATTTTTGGCTCCCTTCTCAGTCAGGATCAACTCCTTGAGGAGCAAATTCTCTCCTTTTTCTTTCCTTTACGAGTATACCCCTGTTGTTCTGCTGATGAACAGATTTACTCACCACAGACTCAAAAAGTGTACTAAACATCTCCATCACGGGAGTGTCCTTCTGTTTAGCGGCTAAGGCAGCCTTCATGGTCTCCATGGCAGCAGCAAGGTCAGGTGTAGATGGCGCTGATGTCTCAGTGGAAGGTGTCAAGGTCACCTTTAATGACATGGAAACTAGACATATGAACAGACCACTAAATACAGAGTCACAAAAGCCTTTACAGTGCAGACCCTGATAAAAGGATCAGTCTGATTTAGGACTGTGCAGTTGCCACTGAGCCAGCATTTCATTCTAATACATTGCTAGTCAACATAATCAACTTCCAATCTAAGATAATAATTACAGTAGTTCATACATGTATATTTAGGTTAGTTAGAAATCATGCTAAAGAATGCAGAATCACTATACCTGACCATGCAGTTATTCAAACTGCTTACTGTATTCAATCCAGGAGTTCTGATTTTCTGTCTTAGAAAACTTCAGTGACTGCTTTTAACAAAGAAAACTTCAACAAATACAGAGTTTAGTAACTGCTGCAAATTTCATTGTTTCAGTCCTACTTTTGGGGTTCTGACTTTAACCTACTATTTCTTGTTGACAGCACTTGCCCAGTAACCAACAGACTTTCATCTTGTAATTGCACTCCAGGAAAATGCTGTTATTTGGCCTGTGCATGCATAAACTGGAAATACTGTAACATGCCAAAATTTTGGGACACCTCAAATAATTAATTTTTCTATTGGAAAAAACTGAAAATTAACTATTTTAGGTGATCCAATACTTAGGCACATTATAGTAGTTAGTCCAAATGATGTCACTTAAATGGCTGTGAGTGATATCATTTTGACTTCTGCAACTGGCACAGTAGAAATGGTACATTTTACCACTTTTAAGTATGTAACTGCTTTCAAATACTGATTTTAACATTTTAAACAGTAAATATAAAACAGTAATTAGGCCAAATAAAAAAATATGAGTGTTTAGGCCGTTTAGGGTTTCTGATCTAAAATTTTTAGGAAGGGTTCGCACACCAGTTTTTATTATTATTATTATTTTTTTAACAGAAATACTTCTCAAAATGCATAAAGTTACAAATTTTCAGAAAACCTGGAAAAAATTCTAGGTTTCACTAGTAAATTACTGTAGAGTCAGGTTACCCTAAATATAGGTATTTTTTTATTTGGCCATATCACTGCAAACAAACTGGGAATGAATGGGGCATTGGTCTGAAAGACTGAATATACGAGACGGATATTATGGGTGTCGATAGAAAGTTTCCCCACTAGATCTCTGTTAGGCACTGCTCAGCAAGCCTCATGATGCCAAACGGTGACCATTGTGATGAATCTTCATATTCACACCTCATAACCTCCAAAGAATTTTAAATTGGTACCAAAATTTTGATTTTTCTGATGCTATCTAAATTTGAGCCATGATACAACAAAACGAACAAAGTGGCAAGTGCACCCAGCAAATCTCAGATCAGCCTTGGCATTCACCCAGTCTGATCAGAGTCTTCCCTGTCAATATGGAGCTAGCTTAGATACTGAGCTACCCTATAAATGCACAGCAAAAACTCTGGTCAGACTGGGTGGATGCCCAGGCTGATCTGAGACTTTGCTGGGCAGATGTGCACTTTATTGGTTTTTATCTGTGGCGGTTCATTTGTTCATTTTCAATACCATATGTACTTGGCTATAAGGCTAGGCTTTCTCTCCTCCAAGACAACCAAAGCATCTATATCTATCTTACAAGACAGATATAACATTTTGAGAATGTTTTGGAAGGGTAAAAGCATCTTGAAGCTAAATAAATATGACTGATCAATATTTCTGGGTTCTTTTTAGAGAAGGAAATTCCATGTCCAAATAAATATCTTACCTCAGCAGTATCAGTCTGTTCTTTAGAAGAATCTCCGCCCTCTTGGGTCTCATCTGTACACTCCATGACCAGCTCTGATTCTACATAATACAGGGCAAAACAAACGATATTAGTTAATGAGATGTATTTTATGCCAAAACTCTGAAATTTTTTCGGAGTATCCAACACGAAGCTTCAAAACTTTTTTAAAGTTTTGAATGAAATGCAGATACAAAGTCACTTCTTCACTAAGTTAATCACACTAGCATTGGCTCCTATGATCCCTTAGACTTCACAATATCATCTATAAGCATGTATGTTACATAGATATCTCATAAACCCAGCATTTACAACAAAATATCACATTTCCATGTAACCTAAATGAAAATTAGTAAAATATACATAAAACTTACTAAAATTTTTAGTAAATAAATGCAAAAAAATAAAAAGTATACGAGAGCTTGATTCCAGTGAGAGTCTATAACTTTAAATGGCAATGTATTACCTTTTCTTAGGAGAAAAATTAAAACAAAATACCTGATTTGTGACAATATAGCGGGGTTTTTTTTGTGAAGTTGGAAACAGAAAAAATCAAAATTCACATGATTGTTTTTTTTACGCAGCTAATATGTAATGTCTGATATTTACACATTTGTTAAAAGACATGTTTATTACCAAAATGTTGCTGGCTCCTGAATGCTTATATGCCAGCAACATTTTGGTAATAAAATGTTATTTAAATCAAATATTTACTTCTAACTTTTTCTGGCTGACTTATTGGTTGAAATACTCCAACCTAATTCTCATATATTTTAAAAAATGTTGTTGTTGCTTTAAAGCAAAACCTTCAAAACAGGTAGTGCATGCAAACCCATGTTTTGCTAAAGAAAAGGCAATACATTGATAGTCATTTGTGGAAAGTATGAACAAAATCAGTGTACCAGAACAGTGTTCTCCCCAGAAATTTTAGAAGGCATGTCGCTTTTAGCACAAAGATCAGATTCTGACTTGTTGATCAATTTTTAAAATCCTTAATATTGCAATGTTTTGTCAAAATTAGCCTAAATTTGCTTTATAAATAATTTATTGATGATCCTTATTGCATTTAAAGCAACTTTACTGGCTTAGAAATGAAAATAATAGCACTTCAATAAATTTTCAATGGAAATTAAGGCATGTTGCAAAGGTAATTTGAAGAGGAAGGCATGTTGCAACCGACATGCCTTAATGGCCTGGGGAGATCCCTGCAGAAAAACGGCCATAATGATAATGCCCCTTTCCAAAATGGCAATATCCTTCTTACCATCTTGTAAAATTTGGCCGGTTTGGCCAATATAATGAATCAAAGCCAAGTAGTCAGGGTCAGTTCCCTCTTCTCTGCAGAAAACATCCTTTCTTCTGCTGAGGTCACTGGAACCATCCTTGTTGATGCCATAGAAATATTTCTTCTGAAGGAGTGGGGTTCTTTTGCGTGGCAACCTGGTGGTTCCTTGGTTTTTCCACTTGTAGCCATCATGTTTCCACTCTTCCACAAACCCAAGACTCTGTGGTTTAAAAATATAGACATCTCCTCCTGAAAAATGATGAGATACAGTTTTGAGGGTCTGGATGATGGGGTTTTAACAACTAGTGATTAATGACTTTTTTTAAGTGATTAGCAATGACAGGCCTTATTGGTATCGATATGAGATTTTTGGGGCATAGAATTAACAATTAAGCCAATAATTTCTGAAACATACAATCCAACCTCCCCTAACGGTCACCTTCCACCGACAGTCACCTCTTAACAATGGTCACTTTCAATTCCCCCCATTGCATTTCCTATATTTTTCACCTCTGACCAGCAGTCACCTCTTTTCAAGGTCAGCTGTCACAATTTCCGATGAAAAAATGGTTAGAACTACCCCTGTAACATCCAGTTTTTTATAGTGGAACACGGTACATTTTCAATTACCGAGGACTGTTTATTAAATTGTCTTATTTAATGCGTATTAGCTATTAGGAATAATGTAGATTCATGGTACAGAGCTCCAGATAAGAGGGGGTATTAAGGCTAATTCAAAGATAATTTTTCTTATTTTTCAACAAAAATATATGTTGTGACCCCTCATTAGAACCGTCTTGATGAGACGGTTCTAATGATGGGTCAACAAATATGATTTTGTGGAGAAATATGGATAATTATCCCAAAATTACCTCTGTTAACCCTTCTTACCTGACGCACTGATCAATGGTAAATGTGAAGATTATCCAAAATGTTTACATTTGCAGACTGTTGCTTTAGTGGTACTCAGTGGTCAAATACCAAGTGAAAGCCTGTGAGTCAAACCCTCCGAACAACAGCCACCTCTCTACAATGGCCAATTTAGCTGTTCTGGCTGTTGGCAGTTGTAGAACAGTTACACTGTATTATTTTTTGTAAAAATGGCATTATCAAATAAAGTTTGCCTACAGTACCCTTGTTCATAAACTCAGAAGGGTTTGGAAATATTCAGCGGTGTGGTGCCTAATTTAATTCACCTCAGTGCAGTGCAGTAAAAGGTTTTTGTAATGGTTCCCATTTATTGCTGGGTTGAGTGTTCCAGTCACCGGCTGGCCCTACCTGGACTTGAACGTGGGACCTTTGTAAAAACAATAGGAAAAAAACATGGAGGTGTACCCATTTCTTTTAGGCGAGGTCTGCTGACAACCGGTTGTCACCAGACTTTTTGGACCAAAAACGTCTGCTGACAACCGGCTAAATAATTTCTATTAAATGGTTTTAAATAGGGTTTAATTTAACTGAATTTGTTTTAATATGTTATAAATATAACATAAACATGATAAAGCTTCTCATAGATAAGGCAAATGACCATATTTACTTGCATGGTTCTTGCACTCTTGTCATTGTGCCTTTCATATATATGTGGACTGTTTGTACTTTATATGTATGGATAATGGAAACCAATAATGAAGTTAATTAAGTTAAATATCTACACCATTAAAGCCTATGTAAAACATGTGACCCCCAGGGCAGGGCACCTGACCCCAGCGCCATAATTTTAACGAACTTGGTAGTGGACAACTAGGTGATCAATGCCACATACCAATTACCAAGGCTCTACATCCAGTGGTTTTAGGCAAGAAGATTTTTTTTATGTTTTCCCTATAAAAGCCAAATTAAAAAAAAAGTGACCCCAGGGCGAAGCCATTTTGGCCCTAGGACCATAATTTGATCAAACTTGGTAGAGGACCACCTGGTGATGATACATACCAAATATCAAGGCTCTAGGCCTTGTGGTTATAGACAAGAAGATTTTCAAAGTTATTCCAAAAACCTATTTCAACTCATTTGACCTAGTTATGCCATGGACTAGAACCATTTGAATAATTTCAAAGAGGGACATATAAGGTTCACTCCTGCCAAGTCTGGTCAAGTTTAGGAGACAATGTCCTTTGAAGCAAATTGTTGATGACAAAAAAGGCACAACTAACGGCATGATTGACTGATCACAACAGCTCGACCATTGTGAGTCTATGGCTCAGGTGAGCTAAAAAGATTTTTGAATATTTTCTTATGCATTTCTATGGTTCAAACATAGGACCCAATGGGACAGGGCCATTTTGGACCCTGAGGCTATCATTTGAATAAACTTGGTAAAAGACCACTAGGCAATGCTACATGTACATACCAAATTTCAAGCATCTGAGCCCAGTGGTTCTGAAGAAGATTTTTGAATATTTTCATATGTATTTCTATGGTTCAAACCCAGGACCCTAGGAGGCAGGCCATTTGGGGCCCTTGGGCCACCATTTGAACAAAGTAAATGACCACTAGGCAATGCTACATACCAAAATTCATGCATCTGATTCTAGCACTTCTGGAGAAGATTATTTTATTTTGGGACCCAAAATCCCCTGCTACAGGGCCATTTTGGATCCTAGGGTCTCCACTTGAACAAACTTGGTAAAGGTCGTACTAGACATTGCTCCATACCAAACATCAAGCATCTGAGTCTAGTGGTTCATAAGCAAAAGATGTTCAATATCAAAGCTTTAGGCCTAGCGGTTTCGGAGAAGTTTTCATCTAAAACAAATTATTGATGACGGACAAAGCAAGATGAACGTTGGACATTGACTGATCAAAATAGCTCACCTTGAGCCTATGGCTCAGGTGAGTTAAAAACAAACTAGAAAATTGTGTCTGTTAGACAACAATGATGCCCCCATGTGGTACCTGTCACACAGCTGTATACATCACAAAACTGTCTATTATCAACAAATACTATTTAAACGACATACATATTGGCATTTTGTTTTCAATGTTTATGCAAATGCTCTAAAAATTCTATTGAAATCTGTGAAAGAGTTGAATACACAAGCTCCATCCCTAAAGCACAAAAAAGGTGCTGTCAATGACTAAGTTCGAAAGGCCATTATATAAATTCTGTCAAAATTTATTTTATGTCCATCAAATGCCACATGCACCTTTTAATTAAGTCCGTAGCATGTGCATAAAGTTTGAAAAAGATCAAGTGAAAACTGTAAGAGGAGTTGATTACACAAACTCCATATCCTGTAAGGCAAATAGGCTGCCCAAAATGACTTAAGTTCAATAGGCCATAATTCTGTCAAAATAAAATTTAAGCCACCAAAAAGCCACATGCACATCTTCGCTATGTCAACAACATGTGAACAAAGTTTGAAAAGAATCCACTAAAAACTGTCAGAGGAGTTGGCTACACAAACTCCATACCCCTCACTGCAAAAAGCTGCCCAAAATGACTAAGTTCAGTAGGCTGTAGTTTTGTCAAAATTAATTTCACCCCCATCAAAAGGCCACATGCACATCTTCATTATGTCCACAGCATGTGTGCAAAGTTTGAAAAAGATCCATTGAAAACTGTGGGAAGAGTTGATATTAGATATTACACAAACTCTATACCCTAAAGTGTGATGAATTGACGGACAGACAGATGGACAGGAGCAAATCTTAATGCCCCTGACTGTCATCACAGGGGCATACCCCCCTCCCTACTGCATTCTTAAGTTTCAGTTTATTTCACTAACATCAAATGAAGCAGAAATCTCTTCCAGCATGGACCACGGCTGATCAATTCTAGAACCCGGATATGATAGGGTAAGGATGCTGGGGTCTTGATGTTATGGTGTAAATATTTGACTCAAGTGCCTTGACTATATATGCTCAATGACAAGAGCCATTTATGTTTCAGACGGATAAGTAAAGATCATATGAATATAATATGATGCACGAAATTTGATGAATGCATTAAGAAGCCATTCAGAACTAACTGCCAAACAAATACAACACCTTTGTTAAAGATCAAAGTTTGATTTATTTTCACACCTTAATTCTAGGATTTAATTGTAATGGGAGACAGACCATATAGGTATTATTATCATGAACAGAGCAACAATGTCACAAACAACAACAGGCAATAAATAAGGACTAAATTTAAAGGCAACATTATTTTGTTTCCATACATCGAAGTACAAACAGTTCTCATATGCATGTATGTAACACAATGCCAAAAAATGCAAGAATGCTAGTAGAAACAGTCATTTGCATTAACTGTGAGAAAACTTATGTTATATTTATAACATATCAATATAAATTCAGCGAAAGGAAACCTAATTAAAAACCATTTAATAGAAAATATATTGCTGGTTGTCAGCAGACGTTTTTGGCCCAAAAAGTCTGGTGACAACCGGTTGGTTGTCAGCAGACGGTTTTGGTCCAAAAAGTCTGGTGACAACCGGTTGTCAGCAGACACTTCCTTTCTTTTAAGGCATACCAGTATTTAGGGTAATTATATTGTATGAAAGTGTATATCAATATTTCAAAATAAAAATTTGAGGGACATGTATTCCTACCAACAAATACTTCTGGCCACATGTGGATACATAGTGTGCTATAATTATTCTGCATTACATTACATTTTCACAGCTTTCCCCTTATAAAAAGAAAAATACATAAAAAATTATAAAGTCTGCCGTTCCTCAAATGTTTGTAATGAACAATTTGGGCGGTTTTGAAATGTGTCATCTTGAAAAACATTTGATTTGAATTTTCATTAAAACTGAGCTTCTTTTTTCAGTAACATGATATCGCAGATTTCTCACCTTTAGGCTTATCAGGCATAAAACTGCAACATTTACTGTGGTTTGTTGTTTTCAGAATGTCCAGAGCTTCTTCTGTTGTGAAAGGATGTTTCCTGCCAGTCATCAAGAGACCTGGTTTGGCATGGAAGTCGTCATCATCACTGTCTCTATCTATCTCAGACTTCACCGCTGAAAATACAAAATTTAGAATACAGAATCAAATAAGTTATCTGACTTTCTTCTAAGGCCTATATCCTAATGTACGTAAATATTAGGACACCTAAAACCATTAATTTTCCATTTGTTCATATAAGCTTCCAAGTTATGATTTAGGAGCCCCAGTAGCTCAGTAGGTTAAGCGCTGGCCTGCTGCTGCATAGCAACGATCCCAGGTTCCAGTCCCTCTGTAGGTGAGAATATTTTCAATCATAAACAGGGTTCCAGAATAGATTGCACATAGCCTTTCATTTAATACTACGCATCTACAAAATAATGCAACAAACATTATTCTGAAGGCAGTGGAAATATTTGAACTGACAGTCAACCATAACAAATTTTCACTGCCTTCAGAATAATGTTATGTTATGGTTGACTGTCAGTTCAAATATTTCACCAAAAAAAAAACCTAATTTCTTTTGATTCAGTTATAACTGAAAATATATTAAAACTAAAGTCGCAGTTACCAGATTTATGACATCTATCATATATAAGAGCCTCACTGTACTTTTAGAACCTACACCATCAGCCCAGCCGGCACATGACGTAAAAATAATGTTGTTCTGACGTTGATGTGACGTCATTGTCGCATCCACGTCAGAACTTCATTTCAAAATCATGTGCCTGCTGAGGGGGTGCAAGCTGCGGAAGTGACGTCGTCAGTAATTTTGAAGGTAATTTCTGAGACAAGGATCAACTGTGCTGCGTCTGTGAAGAAACAACTTTGATCATTTCTGAGATATTAACGGATTGTTTCTGAACCTGTGCCAATGACCAAATGTTGTTTGTCTTTTTATAAATTATTTTGAGGTAACAGAACGTTTCTGAACCTGCTCGAATGACCAAATGTGCAACAGAGGATAGATGCTAGTATCACCCACGCAGTCTTGATATTACTGAAATACTCTTATTATAAAGGACGCTGAATCCCAATTTATCCATCCATCCATCCAAGTTATGATTAGAGTCCAAGCTTTTTATAAAGCTAAACTTTAATTGATTATGTCCCTTGGGTATGTGAAAACGACGCATTGAACGCCATATTGAACTCTTAAACCTGTGCAATAAATGCCCAGTTTAAGCACAACATTTGACGTCTTATAACATATTAAAATATCTAAATACAAATATCAAACATATTCTTACAGACTTCGGACTTAAAGTCACATTTAAGCTGAATTAAATCATGAATTATAATTGCAACCGCGGTTCTGCGGAATTTTTTGCAACGTCCGACCTTTAAACTCTTCCAATCCGTCTTTCGAGGAAATCGTCGACAAAACGAACGCATATTTCTGCCTTATTGTCATGAAAAATATTCATATCAAGGAAAGGCATACTGTTCAAATCAATATCCATCTCCATTTTCGTGTTATTAGCTGTTTTATCGCCTCCCCATTCTTCTTTCGACAATTTTTGACGAGCGCAATTGGCGAATGGTACGATTTGTGTTTTTATCGGCAAAAGAGCTGAGATTTTGTTGTAAGATTTGTCTCCCTTGGACTGAAACTCTGATACTGATAGTAGGTTACTTGCAATGTATATATATCATAAATCGTCTTGCCCTTTCTGTCATTCACGTTTGTAGACACAGTTAATCTCTGGCTGCTTTCTATATTGATTTTAAGTTAATTTAAATTTTCATGGATGTTTTATTTGCAAGAGAATTTTGCCTGAATGACTGCGTTTGGAAAAAGTGTGGTTTCATTATTGAATATTTCTGGCAGTCAAGTTGTAGTGCAGCCTGTAATTACATTAGAATGGTGGTGGGGGAGGGTGTTGTGGTGGCACGATTCACAGTTTTTGTGACAAGGGAAGTCGAAGCCCCCACCAAACTGAAAACAATGCACAGCACTGCAGGGACATCGCTGAGGTGAACACAGGTTAAGTCCTCCATCCCTGGCAGTTCATGACCCTGGGGCTGCCAGGAATGCAATGACTGTTGTGCTACTAAACATTATCCCACAAATGCTATCAGACAAACTGATAGTATAATTGGATAATATCCAATAGCATTATAAACAAAAAAGCATTATAATGAACAGTGTAATATACAGTCAATCCTCTATATCTCAAAGTTGAAGTTCTTCCCAAACTACTGATATCTCAAAGTAAATTTTCTGGTCCCAGAAAATTTACTTAGAGATATTAGTAGTTTGAGATAAAAGGAGTTGAAATGTAAATAGAAATAGGAAATGTGTCCAAACTGTATTCTTTTATATAAGACAGTACTTTGAGATATCAGTGTTGGATATCGGGTGTTCGAGATATCAAGAACTGACTGAGGTGATTTATTGCAGGTCTATCAGTATGTGTGTGGCTCTGATCTAGTGTACTATGGCTGAAACAGATCCAAAAAATGCTTTAGATACAGGAGAAATGTGTCTGCATGGCAAATTTAGAATTGGCCAGACCTTGTATGAGGTTGACTTGTCTCAAACAAGCCTCTCATGGACAAAGATGGGTGCTGTAGCTGATTCAGTGGGTGAGCCTCTATGATATGAAAACAGAATTTTGTTCAGCTAAGCATACTGAAAATTTTTTTAGAAAACCTGTCCCCCTGGAATAATTCCGTAATTGCCATGAAATTAGAACAGATTGTTTTCATCCAAAAGAAAAACAGTGTATACCCTGATCAGACTGTTCCTGGGAGCAGTCTGCTCTTGGTCTGCATTGTTTGCTGAGTCCTGTCGTAGACTTTTTACTGCTGTAAAAGACAGAATAATTTGCATACTGAAAACATTTGAACATAAACTGATCCATTCATATGATGGGTACGAGTACATTTTTAAGAACTATATCATTTAGATGCAGCATGCCAAATGTTCAGCCTCACTGAGCCTGGCTTTCAGTATATAAAAGGTTATTCTGAAAATGTGCTGGCAAGACTGCTGTAATGGCTATATGATTAGTTATCCCATTGCATTCTGGGTATTTTTTGTCTGCTGCTGAAATTGTCGTCTGCATCAAAAATCAAGAATATTTTGACAATAATGGTCTAACTAACTCTTGTAGAAATGATGTCTAGGCAGCAAACAGTTTGGATCTCAGATCAGGTCCCACATTTGTGGGGCCTGATCTGGATCCAAACTGTTTGCCCAGATACCCCTAAAGGGGTATCCCGAATGGAATGGGTTATCAGATTTGTTTATATTCAATGCTTTAAGGTGCCTTTCAAGCCTTGTTTGAGAAGCTAATATTCTCTTGTCTGCCAGCCCAACTGACTTATTATTTTCTTTTTGTTTTTCATAAATTTACATGTGTTTCTTAGAGCTTATTTCTAACTTAATAACAAGAAGGTAAACCTATATCTGGATTTCAAACTTTTTTCTCCCAATTCTGTGTGAAACATCAGAACATTCTTAGAGTCAAAAGTTGACACTTGAATATGTTCTATAAAAGGGTTATCCTTTGGAAGCAAGGATCACACCAAAGAACTGAAAACTGTCGAGTGTACAAGTTTTCTGGGCCAGACTAGCTAGTTTCAGCCAATTAGGCCTCATCAGTGACCCTCAACAGTGACCCTCAAAGTGACCCTCATCAGTGAAGCATCAAAGGAAAAAATCATTGAATTTGCAAATATCATAGATCTAGATGAGGTGGCTCATAATGAACCCGGCACCTTATGTTGATCTTCACTAATTGCCCACTAGATTCTAGCTCTTGAATTCTTGTAGCTTGGAATTCCATCTTATTTGGAACTCTGGTTGCCTTGGTTAGGGAAAACATCCAAAAATGGTCATGGAAAAGTGAGACAAATTTATGATTGGCCAGGACAGTTTGGAAAAGACTTGAAAGGTCTTGTAAAATTCAGGAACTTTTAAAGTTTGTGGTTCTGACAGTTGTTAGAAAATACACTTATTCTTCTCAAGGGGAAATGATATACATTGTAGTTTCAGGAAAGATAATCCATGCAAAAGTATTTATCTTGTCATTTGGTGCTAGCCTTAGAGGGACATCTTTAGCACTGTTTTGTAAATAGTTCAAAGAACTTGTGGATATGGAAAATGTTAGGATAAAATCAGAGAAAAGTCAGGGAATTTTAAAGTGGAGGATTAATGGCAACCCGGTTGTTTGTTTCAGTGATCGTGCCTATTGAAGAAATTGTGAGTGTTAGCAGTGGTGTGGAAAGCGCTGAAGTGGCATTTCAGAGTGGGGGATTCAGTATCTGCTATGTCACTCACATGAAGAAACGTATGTTACGGAGGGAGACGGTTGTTTTCCAGCCAGAGGAAGGAAAAGGGGACCCAGGAGTCGGGGAGAAATGGTGTAAGATGATACAAGAGGCCCTAGACAAAGGTATATTATTACTGCATTGTTATTATACCTAATGACACTTTACTATAGAAAACAGCCGTGTTGTAATCGACAGCATTTTTTGTTGGTTTCCTTCTATTTTTAATTGTCGCAATGCGACAGAATCGCTGACACAGGGCTTCAACACTGTTAAAACGGGTGCGCCAGTGCTTAAACACCATTAAAGCCCGCTTTCGTGTCATCTGCAGATTTCTGGAATCAAGAAGGCTTCCGTAAGAAGGTATATAACAATGACGATAAAACATTCTTTTCCTGTGTTTTAACAATTGCCAAAGCCCTGGTGTATTAAAATGTTGCAGTTCTCACCGCTGCGCCGTTCGGGCTGCAACACGTTAATACACGCAGGCTTGGCAAACGTTAAAACATGTTAAAGAATGTTTTATCCTCTTATTCAAAAGAAGTATACAACAAAACTTGAAATAAGTTTACTGTCTTTAAAATTTCAGCATAAGGCCTTCTTTCAGAGCTCTAGATAAGGGGTAAAGGGGATAATTTAGGGATAATTTTCCTTATTTTTCCATAAAAACATAGATTGTGACCCCTGATTAGAACCGTTTCAGAGAAACGGTTCTAATGAGGGGTCACAATATATGTTTTTTTTGAGAAATAACAAAAATTATCTCTGAATTATCCCTCTCACTCCTTCTTATCTGGAGCTTTGCTTCTTTTGTTTTAAAAATTACATCTTGCGTGAAGCTACTACAGAACTTTTAAAATGGATGTAAACAATGAATTTATGACTGGATTCAATGTCATTTCACTTAAAAACAGTGGAAGCATGCAAAATGCCAGAAAACATGCATTTACATACTTGCCATATTCAGGATTTTGTTTGATTGTCTCATGTGCAGATCCTGTCCTGTATAGACATTCTGAATTTATGTTTGGTCCTGTCCTGTATAGACATCTGAATTTATGTTTGGTTTAAACATATAGCTTATTCAGAGAAATTTATGTTTATATTTAACTTACAGTCAACTCTCAATATCTCGAAGTCCAACTTCAGCCCAAACTACCGATATTGTGGTACCAGAAAATTTACTTTGAGATATCAGTAGTTTGAGATAACAGGAGTTGAAATGTAAATAAAAATAGGAAATACATTCTTTGATATAAGAAGATACTTTGAGATATCAGTGTTCGAGATATCGGGAGTTGACTGTATTTCTATATATGTTCAGTTAAAGAGAGACCTCATAAACTACTAGTGTTGGTCAATCCTGTCAGTGGTAGCAGCAATGGGAAGAAAATCTATGAAACTACCGCAGCCGACGTGTTCAAGCAAGCCGATATTCAGACTGAGGTTATTGGTAAATTAGTTTATTAAAATTTTTGTAGTGTACAAGTGCTGTAGAGAAAGAGGATGTCAATGGTACATCTGAGATAGCTTTCAGATTTCTCCGTAAAACCTGTGTTGTGGCCCCAATCATGTAAATTCAGATTTTGCTAGCATTCAGTTGAGAATGATGTCCATAAGGTGATTCTGCTGAGGGGCTTATCTTTGTTGCACAAGAAAAAATTATATGTTTTTATTTGTCATTTGAACCTGATTAGAACTGAGAACTACTACCTTTGATGCTTACATTTGCTGTTGACTTTCCAGACATGAACAGCTCTGGTAGCTCAGTAGGTCAAGCACTGGCCTGCTCATCTAGCAGCCGTAGGTTTGAACCCCGCAGGAGGTGGGAATCTTTTCAGTTGTAAACAGAGTTTTATTGCACTCAGCCTATCATAATCACACACCCATTGTCCTGATTTGACTTAAATGCTGTTAAAAAGGATGTAAAATCGCAAATCATCCATCCTCCCTTCCAGAAATGAACCTACCTTGAGCAACTGTCTTCATCTGTCTTCATCAATAGTTTTCTGCACGGCGTGCTTTGAAACTGATGTCGTAATAGCAGAGCAATTTGATTGAATCTATGTATCTGATATGCAGGAGGCTGATGATAATGCATTGTCTAATAGTCTAATAACAGTAATTTGCTAACTTTAGGCTTTTACCCTGCTTATTGTGATTCTTAAAATTAAGGACATGAGAACATTTCTCATTTTAATTTTTCAGTAACTGAAAAGGCTCACCATACTGAAGAAATATTGTCAGCTTATGATCTGTCAACAGTTGATGGGTAAGTCAGAGGTCCAAAGTTACTACACTGTTGAGGATGAAAATATTGTTGCTGTTTCCACTGTCTACTATCAAGAACATGTGTCACTGGATGTCTGGAATGCTTTCCCTCATGTGTGATTTTTATGCCCCTTGACAATTGAGCCGCGACACGAGAAAACCAACAATGTGGCTGTGCGCCCAGCGCAGACTCAGATCAGCCTGCGCATCCGCCTGGTTCGCTCAGACTTTTCGCTAAGCGCTTAAAAGGTAGCCAAGGGACTGAGCTACCTCCATGCGGACAGTGAAGACTCTGATCAGACTGGGCGGATGTCCAGGCTGATCTGAGTCTGCGCTGGGTGCACAACCACATTGTTGGTTTTCTCGCGTCGCGGCTCAATTGTCAGGGGGCATCGAGATTGGCTCCTATCCATCTGTGTGTGTGTGTGTATCGGGCAGTTCATCACAAAATAGAGTTTCACCTCCCACAATTTTCAGTTGATAAATTTCAATCACTGAATACATCATGTGAACATATTGAAAATGTGCATATAAGTTTTTGATTGAGGTAAGACTAATTCTGACAAAAGTACAGCTTTTTGAACTTAGTCTTTGAGGCATTGTTTCACAGATATGGAGTTTTGAGTAATCAATTCTTCTCACAGCTACAATGCCCATTAAATAGATGCTTTTTGAAGCAGGAACCCAGACATAGCCTTGTTTTAAGGGATAATTTTATGGATTTAAAGTGTGTTGATCCAGTTTTCTCTATCAGATAGCCAGGAAATACTGTAAAACACTTAATATCTGCGGTATCAAAATTTCGTGGTTTAATGAAAATGACATATTTGCGTATATTAATTTTGGCGGTCATGATATTTATTCAAGAGTGACAACTTTTCTTACTTTTCTATTTAAATTTACATTGTGGCATCTATCAGAATCGCCTCATTGAGGCAAGTCTAATGGGATTCCACAATACATAGCTAAATGGAAAGGTTAAGAAAAATCTAAAACACTCATCAAATACACCTTTTTATCTAAATCTCTGTTATACCGTGCGTATGTATGTGTATCAAATGTCTGTAATATTGGCTGACTTATACTTTAGCGCTCTTTGCCTAAACCACCAATATCGCCAAAATTCAGTAACCACCAAAAATAAGTGTTTTACAGTAGACAATTCAACAGATATATATCATTGATTAAACTTAATATTCATATTTTGCCATGTTGTTGCAGTATAGCACTGGTGGGTGGAGATGGGATGTATCATGAGGCAGTGAATGGTTTACAGGGAAGGATGATGAAACAAGCAGGACTAGATGAGAATGACTCTAGTGTGAGCCTACAGCCGATTCCCCTTCCAATAGGACTGATACCAGCAGGTACCATAAATGAAACTGCTTCAGTGCCAGTCACTAGTAACATAAAAATCTTAAGTGCTGGGTTGCTAAAGAGCTTGACCTTTTGGTAAGTGTATCAAGGTGAGGAGAGAGCACAGTCCCTCTCTCCCCACTCAACTCCTCCACCCACCCCGTAGTCAGTTGATGCAAAGAAGATTGGGCCAATGACCAAGACACACCACAAATTTGTTATGAAATCCAATCAGATGTTGCTTTATATTCATAAGTGCATTAGAATGTTCTATTGACTCCCCTCAAAAAAAAATTGTTTAAGTCATTCTAATTACAGATACTGCTTTATTGGTATACATGTATATTAAGGTGATCCAGCACAACTCCATGTTTTCTGTCAATTTTGCAAAGGGAACAACTGTGATTTCCTATTTGTCTCCCTGGACCACAAAACCCTATCAATAAGGGGTCTACATTAAAGGAAAGAATATTTTCTCCTCTAGGAGCAAATTCTTTCCCTTATATGTTGACCCTCTTTAAGAAAAGAGGCAAAATGAAAGTGGGCAAGTTGCTTCCCATGAAAGTATATAGCCTTTTACCTTAAAAATTGCTTTGTAAAGGTCAGAGTTGGTGAAAAACTACAATTTTTAATTTAGGTCTACAGATTTTCCTGGTAATTTAACCACCATGACTATCGGTAGTGCATACATTTTTCATCCTTATTGAAAATGTTTGTTTTTTATAGGTACAGGTAATGGGATTGCAGCTGGTTGCTATGGTACCTCAGATGTTGAAACTGCAGCTCTCACTATCATGATAGGTATAATTGCAATAAAGAACCTACCCTGAGTGTTTATTTCATATAAACAAATGAAGGTGAATGGGTACATCTCCATGTTTTTCTGCCATTTTTACACAGGAAAACAATGTTTATGACTTCATGTTTGCTTCCCTAGACAAAGAAGCCATCCCAAGATAGTTTCTACCCTGAAAGCAATGAAAATTTTGCTCCTTGGGAGCAAATTCTTTTCTTTAAGAGATGAACCATATGGAGGACGGAGGCAAAATTGAAATGGCAGAGTTGCTTCCCCTGAAAGTATAGCCTTTTATGTTAAGGAATAAAATTCGTTAATTTATATCATTTGTTGGGGTTGGATAGCAAACTATTGGAATTACTGAACAAGTTAAATCTAACCACTGATAGGAACCCTGTAGCTCAGTGAGTTAAGTGCTGGCCTGCTGATCTAGCAGTCTAGGGTTACATTCTTGCTGGAGGTAAATGGTGTTCCATTGCACACAGCCTTTCATTATCACCCTCCCATTACCTGCTATGACTGAAATACTGTTGAAAAGGGTGTAAAATTGTAAGTCATCTGTTCATTCATTTGGCCACTGATTTTCAAGAATTGAGTCTACTGCCATTGGATCTTGGTTAGTGTGTTCAGCATTTTGAGGGCATGTTTGACCGGAAGAAAACAATGGTAAACTGATAATGATGACCTTGATCAGATTGCTCTGAATGTTCTTTCATAGGGGACTTTATATTTGAGACACCAGGAAGGATTAATGCCATGATGCAAGTACATGAAATGAGTTATGTTGTGTTTAATGGCTGGCAGGCGTAACCAAATCACACCAGAATATTAATATTTTAGATGATCCAGGTTCCTAACTTTCTTTTTTAAAGATTGACAATATAAAAAGATATATTTTAGAAAACCCTTTTGCACAGAGCCATACCATATCTATTCTGCTATAAAAAAAAGGGGTTTTCCTATCTAGAAAGACCTCAGAAATCTAAATCAGTCTTGTCTAAATCTACTGTCAGATGGGATTTTCCCTTCAAAAACAATCACAAAAAATCTAGATCTGTCTTAAAAGGCAGATCTATCTAGATTTTTGCATTGTTTTTGAAGGGTGTTTTAGCTGGGGTTTTCCCTTCCAAAACAATCTCAAGAATCTAAATCTGTCTTCAAAACAATCACAAGAATCTATATCTGTCTTATAAGACAGATTTACCGGTAGATATTTGTATTGTTTTTGAAGGGAAAATCCCTGTTTATAGTTGAATAAATAGGGTAATTTTTCTACAGTGTTCCTTGATTTCAGGTAAAAAGAAGCACAACAGTATCATTGGAGTACATTCTCAGGGAGAACTCATTAGTTACTCTGTTCTCATAGTGGGCTATGGTTGGTGGGGAGACATGATTTATAGTGCAGAAACTAGGAGACACTGGGGAGTTATGAGATACCCAGGTTTGTTGTCATCTATATACCATGTTCATCATAATAAGCACACAGGGCGCTTAGAAATTTCATTTCTACATTAAAAACTGTCATCAAAGAATCATTCTATTAAGCACACAGACACATTCAAACCAAAGCTTGGATGAATCTGCCTCACTTTAGTTGGCCTATACAGATCAAATATTAGGTGAAAATAAAGTCTTTGAAACTTAGCAGGTGAAATATGACATCTGAAAGGGAACCACTATGTGCACTTAATAAGGCAAAAGCAGTGCTACTCCAAAACACACTATGTTAGCGCTGTTCAGGGGATGTACCTAATTACAGTGCATATAGTAGTTATTTAACATTATGGATTCACTTTCATACTTTGACTACCCTTTTTAGCTCGCCTGTACAAAACTGTGAAAAGTAAAAAAGAGCTGATTTTGTCACCCTGGCATCTGCATCTGGTGTCCACATAAATGGCTGTTTTCTTTAAAATTATTTATGTGATAAGCAAGGCACTTTCAGGTGAGTTATCCTGTATTCTGACAGGTCTTGTTACAAGGATGACAGCTTCAATAGATAGTTGCTTCTTCAATGGCTAAATTCCTTTCTCAGTAGGACTGCTTTTAGTAGAAAAGAATTTGCTTATGTGAGCAAATTCTTTTCTTTTAACCTTATTACACTCAGAACGGCTTTTGGCCGTTCTGAGCGCAATAGGGTTAAAATAGTCCCTTGTGAGAAGGGAGACAACTTTTTCCAGACGAGAGTGATCTCACTTTTAGGTGTATCCATACACCTTATCACTTTTGATGTCAATACTAACCATATTTATTTGGCTATGAGACAGCATTTTCTCTCCCTAAAGTACCCCTAAATCAGTTGTTTATAAATTGGCTATTACATGTTTTATAGGTTTTTCTGTTTCAAAACATCCCAAAATCTAGATACATCTTACAAGATAGATGTAATCTAACAAGGGTGATCTACATTTTTTGGACTGTTTGGGAGAGAAAAACCTCTTTCTTATAGCTGAATAAATATGGTAACCATTTTTGTCTCACCTAAGACTAGCAGAAGTAAGACATAGGTATTACTTTTTGTCAGAATCAGTGGGGGCGTAAACTTTTTACTTGCATCCCAGATAAGGATATCCGTGTTTTTTGCTAGGGAAAGAAATTCTTATCTTACCCTGGATATATGACCTGTGGGTATGATAAAAAAAGAAAGTTTTTGCGTGACTTTGGTTTGCATTGGTTTTATTGGACGTCACATAACTTCGTCGCTAGCTGACGTCATAACGTCAGAAATCACAACAGTTGTCAAAATGGCAGACGTCGCAACACAGGGTCTAGAGGAATCTTTGATATAATTAAAGCTTCAGCACTTAAAGGTATGCAAGAAAAAGAATCTACCATGAGTGCGAGGTATGGATATACAAATCTGTTCCCTTGAGTCACTGTTTGGCATCACTTGGCAAGCCTCATGATGCTAAACAGTGACCCTTGGGACAGATATGTCTATCTATTATACCTCATACTCATGATAGATTCTTATAGTCTCATTTTCTGGTTCAGCTCTATTTTATGAACATTCACAGACAGGCAAGACACGGTCTTCTGTAGAAATTTTGTTTATAAACATATAAAAAGTCTCAGACACTACACTAGCCTAAATGATGGTATAATTGTGAGTATTTACAGCTACTTTGCATGAATTTGACTGTATTATACTTATGGTAGTTACCATAAAATTCAAAGTATTGGGAGATAGGTCAGAGCAACCAGTGCAGACCTAGATCAGACTGCTACTACAGGATTACTGCATTACAAAACCAAAAAGTTCCATTTTGAGGCCAATTATGGAAATTATTTTAGGTTTCCCAATTTTTAGAACTTTTACTGTAAGTTTTACTTTTTCCACAGCTGCCATCTTAGACTCAACTCTTGTAAAGGCACAGCGACACATGGACCTCACTATTGAATATCTCCCTCCTCTCATGTCAAAAGGCCAGGATGAAACCAATCAGCCAATCAAAAGTGGTGTTGCTGACCTGGAAAAAGGTGACCAATCTACAAGCACAAAAGAAACAGAAGGAGAGACTCTTATTGAACAAATGAAAACTGCTGTCACCTACTCCTGTGGGCCAGAACCTGATTACCTCTTAGAAAGCAAGTAAGATAGGTATCATGAAAAACACTCTCTCAGACAAAAGTGAATGGGTTCTCATCTAGGTTTTTTTCTGCCATTTTAACTAAGGGAAACAACGTTTATGACTTCCTGGTTGCTTTCCTGGATGAAATAGCCCTTCAAAACTTGGGTCTCATCTTGAAGGAAAGAAGAGCAATTTTTTCCTTCAGGAGTGGATGCATTTGATGGGTGACTTGCGATTTTACGTCCTTTTCAACAGTATTTCAGTCATATCAGGACAATGAGAGGGTGATAATGAAAGGCTGTGTGCAATGGAACCTGTTTACAGTTGGAAAGATTTCGGCCTGGAGTGGGGCTCGAATCCGAGACTGCTAGATCAGCGCTATTCTGCCAAGCCAATGGGACTTCTGATTCCATTAGAGAAGGGATGCAAAAGGAAAATGGTAGGTTTGTTTTCCTGTAAGTGTAAGTATGCCTTTTCACCAAAGCTCATCTTCTTCAGAACCAAATGGCCCATGACATTGAAACTTTGTATACAGCATTGGAGACTCATATTCTGTCAGATTTGACCTTTGACTGTTTTGCTCAGGTGAGCAAGCCAGAGCCTCATGGCCCTCTTGTTGGGGTTGTCTGATGAGGAAAAGCCAGTATTATGGGTGAATTGATACAGCAGAAATGAAACAATCTTAATATATCAACATTGATGCAACTTTATGATTTTACGTGGATATTGATGTGACATTACGGTCAACACCCGATATCTCGAACATTGATATCTCAAAATATCTTCTTATATCAAAGAATATATTTCCTATTTTTATTTACATTCCAACTCCTGTTATCTCAAACTACTGATATCTCAAAGTAAATTTTCTGGTACCAGAAAATTTACTATAAATTTTCTGGTACCAGAAAATTTACTTTGAGATATCAGTAGTTTGGGCTGAAATTAGACTTCGAGATATCGAAAGTTGACTGTATTTTAAAGTTGACAAGGTGTGGATGGTTGTAAGATATTGTTTCATTGTTGTTTGCCTGCTTTATGGATACAATACAATTTATTAAGAATTCAAATTTGATTTCTCAGCATTTGTGGTGTATAGAAGCTGGTAGGTGGAGCTAAAATTCTGTGAAGCCCGACATGTTTCTTGTAGAATTAAGAATTATAGCAACGACCACTAGTTTCATCACAAAATGAACGTTGAAAAATCAAACTTTAATTCTTACATTCACACTTGGTTCTTAGATTCACTCTTGGCAGACAATGGTTTTGTGTAATATAGGAAAATATTTAGCGTTATGTTTACATACATGCTTCGAAGAAAATTTCTTGATGAGTTGCACCATATTATTATACAGCCATCGCCATGGTACGATATCAGTGGAAGGTTATGTTGGCCAACCAACTTATTCACTTATTTTATTGTCGCTTTTTTGAAACAGTGTATCATCACCTGGCGTGATCAATTTGTGTATGAAAGCAACTGGATTTTTTTACAAGCTAGTTAGCTTTACTTGTATATATTAGGGAAAATAAACCTGTGGTATTAAGTGATAAAAAGTATTATTTTTATGCCCCCGAAGGAACTTCGGGTGGCATATTAAAATCGCACCGTCCGTCTGTCCGTCCGTCTGTCCGTCCGTCCGTAACAAATCGTGTCTCAGCCATAACTTAAAAACTACTGAAGCAAATTTGATGAAACTTCACAGAAAGATAGAACACATTGAGAAGGTGTGTCGCGCACAAGAGTTTGGTTCGTACGCCAAAGGTCAAGGTCACAATTGGGTCAAAGGTCAAATTATGTCTTAAATCGTGTCTCAGCTATAACTTATAAACTACTGAAGCAAATTTGATGAAACTTCACAGATAGATAGAGCACAATGAGAAGGTGTGTCATGCACAAGAGTTTGGTTCCCAGGCCCAAGGTCAAGGTCACTGTCGGGGGTTAGAGGTCAAATAGTGTCTCTGCGATTACTTTAAAACTACATAACTGAATTTCATCAAATTTCACAGAGATATAAAGAGTAATGAGAAGATTTGTCACATATAATATCCATATTCCCAAACCCAAGGTCAAGGTCACTGTCGGGGCTTAGAGGTCAAACAGTGTCTCTGCTATTACTTTAAAACTACATTACTGAATTTCATCAAATTTCATGGAAATACAAAGCATGAGATGAGAAGGTTTGTCACACATAATATTTATATTCCCAAATCCTAGGTCAAGGTCACAATCTGGGGTCAGATGGCAAATCATGTCTCAACAGTTGCTCATAAATATACAAAAGCAAATTTCCTTAAACATTACAGAAAGATGAAGCTTAATGAGAAGGTAAGACACACACAAGATATAGGCTTTCACACCCAAGTTCAAGGTCAGAGTCTGAGGTCAAAGGTCCTTTCTCCCCAATTACTAAAAAGACTTCTTAAGCAAACTGTATTAAACTTCCTGAAATGGCAATACATAATGAGATGGTATGTCACAAACAAAATTAAGGTTCCTGTACCAAAGGTCAGGGTCATAATCAGGGCACATAGGTCAGATTATATCTCCAAACTGACTGGAGGCTGCTGAAGTGAATTTCATCAAACTTCACAGAAAGGTAAAGCATGATAAAAAGGCATCTCACTTGCAAGGTTTGGGCTGCCTTGCCCAAGTTCAAGGTCACAATCAGGGTCAAAGGTCAGTTTAAGGGGCCTTCGGGGGCATCTGTTACATACTGTAACATTTCTTGTTTTCTTCTTGCAGGACTATGACTACAGGGAAAGATCCTGCTAGTAAGTGGGAAAGACTTCAGGGTGTTTTCTCAGGGGCTTGTGTAACCATCGGACCCCTCAAAAACCCAACTGGAGACACATCAGTTCCCCTGGAAGATTGCACAAGACTTCTTCTTAATCATCCGTGTGGTAGATGGTGGTCTCTATGGTTCTTCGTGAAACTTATGGCGATGGAAGGTCGGGCTGTAAGTTCTGAAATAAAATTAATGAGTAATGATTTATTAGAAGGAAGCATCACTGAAGTCTTTATTTTTACCTCTCTCCTTAATAGGGGTCGACTCTTAAAGGAAAGAATTTGCTCCTAGAGGAGCAAATTCTTTCCTTTCAGAGTTAACCCCATTTTGGAAGGCTACATTGTCCAGGGAAGCAAAGGAGCCCCAGTAGCTCAGTAGGTTAAGCTCTGGCCAACTGATCCAGCTGTCCCAGGTTTGGGTCCTGCTGGATGTGGAAATCTTTCCAATTGTAAACAAGGTCCATTACACACAGCTTACTATTATCTTCCTACCAATATCCTTATATGAGTGAAATAATGTTGATATGGACATAAAATTGCAAGTCATCCATCCGTCCAGGAAATCTACATGTAAGAGGAAGTTACTAAAGTTCTCCTTGCTCAAAAAGTTGGAAAACATAAAGGTGTATCCATACACCTTAAGTGTAATATTGAATTTTTCATTCAGACCCTTACTGGGTCAACCCAAGAAAAATACCTTATGACATTTACAATTCGCAAGAACTCAGATCAGTCTGCGCATCTACACAGGCTGACAAGAGTCTCTATTTTTCTCAGGACTTTATGATGGTTAATACTTGGTGTTAACCATAAATGTGCATGTTAATGACTCTTTGCTGTTAGCTGATGCAATGGGCACATTTTCTCCTGTGACGTGTTCAGTGAGACAGGTCATGGAGATATTTTAAGGTCAGACTATTACTCAACAGGTGTATTTACCATCTTATAATAATAATATAATTGGCGACTTTTTACACACTTGAGGTGAGCTTTCATCATTTATTTTCTCACTTCGACCAATGTGGGAAAAATTTTGTGAGGCAAGGCATCCCCGCGTTATATCTGTATTCCCGTTAAAACGCGGCGAGTACTAACAAGGTTGACCCGTTTATCATTACCTACATTGTTTTTCATCGTTAAGCTGGTTGTCGTTATTTTTTCAGTTATTAGACTCTGTGTGTGAGCACAAGCTGGTGAAGGAATATCAGATAAAACTGAACAATCCCAGTGATCCAGAGACAGAATATGGAAAACTAGAACACATCCTTAGCATTGACGGGGAAATATATCAGCTGAAAAATCCAGAGTTTATTGCTCGGTAAGTACCATAGTCATTGGGTTATACCAAAAATCTAGATCCATCTTCTAAGATGGATCTTGATTTTTCAAATTGTTTTGGAGAGGAAAAAAGACAATTTATAGCAGAATTTTAGAAGGCTGATTTAATAGATATTTAGGCTCATTCTAAAACAAAACAAAACAAAAAAAAAAAAAAAAAAAAAAAAGAAAGGAAAATTAAGAAAGGAAGGAAGAAAGGAAACAACAATTAAAGAAAATAGATACCAAAATAAGAATGAAAAATTATGTTTTACAAATGGGACTTTAATATGTTTAGCAATTGTTCTTTATGATGAAAATATCTGGGACTTTCAATTTGCCACTGTTCGATGATATAAATATTTTTATTGACAGCCAAAACATTTTTATGGAAGTAAAAGGGTCAGTCTCAGAAATACAAGCCCAGACTCATTAACAATAGGATTTGCAGAGTCAGGATAACATGTTCCATTTGTGATACTTTGTTTTATGGATAGTATTGCATTATTTTGACAGATTACATCCAAAGTTGGTACAGCTGTTTTCAAGTACGACAGAAAGTTGGTATGATGGTTGTGGATGAACTGGAGAGTTTTTTTTCTTTATCTTTATTATTTTGTACATCATTAATAGAGGTGCTTGCCAGTACAGAATTTTGGAATCTCACAAGATTTAAATAGCTCAGTGTCCAGGGGGAGCAACCCTGCCATTTTCATTTTTTCTCCCAAATGGTGGTTAATCCTAAAAGGAAAGAATTTGCTCAAAAGTAGACCCCATTTTGCAAGGTTTCTGTGTCCATGGAAGCAAACAGGAATTCGTAGAAGCTGTCTCTCTTCGAAAAAAATGCAGAAAAACATGGTATGCCCATATCATAAGATGTTTAAGGTGTCTCAGGCTACACTGTCTGTGGGTTAAGCACTGACCTGCTAAGCTACTGGTCCTGGTTCAATTCTGGCTGGAGGTGGGGATCTTTTCAACCATAAACTGATTTCCAGTGCACACAGCCTTCCATTATCACCTTTTCAGCATCTTGATATGATGAACACTTTTGAAAAGGATGCAAAATTGCCATCCATCCATCCATCTGTCCGTCCGTCTGTCGGTCCATCCATCCATCCATCCACCCATCCATCTACAAGGGAGACAACTTAAGCAGAATAGTATTTGCTTGCTAGAGTGGTGAGGGAAAAGAAAGACAAATATTTCCCTGTCAGAGCCCTCTTGGCAGTGTATACTTACACCACACTCTGTATGCTTAAACCAACTGACTGTTAGTTTGGGTCATCATTCAATTGCAGGAAATTTTTCTTCATTTTTTCCCTGTTTATTCTATCCTTAAAGTCAAGCTGAAATCAAGTGGTTGTAAATTGTTTATCTGTGCAATCTTTGTGCTATATACATTTACAATAGAGCTCCAGATAAGGGTGGTTCAGGATGTTAGTAGCTTTCATGGTTGTGAGGTGTAGATGGACAAATCCATACATAGGGTCACTGTTTAGCATCACAAGGCTTGCCTCATGATGCTGATCTGTTATCCTGAGGGAAAGATTTTTGTATGCACACCTCAAACCCATGATAGATATTTTCTTGCATACCTTTTGATTAACAAAGTTTTGTTTTAAAATGAGAACTCGTTAAAATGCATAATGTTTTTAAGAGGTTTCTATTTAATTGTAAAAGACATTCTCTGTTCCTCACATCATCGGACATTGCATAAACTGAGGTCATATTGCTGTCTTCATGCATCATCATTTCGACAACCAACGTCACTTTACAATGTTAACAACCAATGCATTGACTACCTGTGATGTTAGCATGATTTTATAGTGGTCCTGGGTGAGATAACATGATTGAGATAAGAACTGTTAGAGTAGATGAAACTTCTATTCTATTCTATTTCTATTCTATCCCATAACCTTACTAGGTCGTTGGGGCACCACAGCTGACTTCAAAACAATCCCTTTCCACCTTGTCCTGTCTTCAGCTGCCCTAGTTGAGCTGGCAAAATCCATTCCAGTCCACTCCTTGATATTGTCTTCCCACCTCTTCTTCTGTCTACCTCTTCTTCTTTTTCCTTTCACTGTGCCCTGAAGAATTGTCTTTGCTAAACCAGAAGACCTTGAGACGTGGCCAAACCACCTTAGTTTCCGTTTCTTGACCAGCGTCAGGAGTTCATCATAGTCTCCAATGGCTGCTTGGATCTTCCTGCGAACCTCCTCATTGGTTATATGGTCCTTGTATGAAATGTTCAGTAACCTTCGGTAGCATCTCATCTCAAAGGCCTGCGTTCTTTTCTCTAACTCTGCTGTCAAGGTCCATGATTCACAGGCATACAGAAATATGGAAATGACAAGGGAGCGCATAAGTGTCACCTTTGATCCAAGAGATATGTTGTTATCTCTCCAAATTGGTTTCAGCTTGGCAAGAGCTGAAGTGGCTTGTGCTATCCTTGAGAGAACCTCCTGTTTTGAGCCATCATCTGAGACAACTGCTCCAAGGTATTTGAAGCTGCTTACAGTACCAAGCTTCTGCCCCTTTACCTTGATCTCCCTCTGGATGCCATCTGCGCTGTTTGTCATCAGTTTGGTCTTCTCAGCACTGATCTCCATCTTATACCTTGTGCAGGTCTGGTCGAGACTTTCAACTAGAGCTTCTAGTTCCTGCTCTTCCTCAGCAAGAGCGTCTATGTCATCGGCAAACCGCAGGTTGGTAATATTTCTGCCGCCTATGCTAACCTTTCCGTCATGTTCTTCCAGAGCATCGGACATGATCCGTTCGAGAAAAATGTTGAAGAGGGTGGGTGACAGAAGACATCCTTGTCTTACTCCAACTGTTGTTCTGAACCATTCTCCTGTGTTGCCATTTATCAGGACTGCACTTGTAGCCTTGTCGTATAGCTGCTCAATGGTGCGAACTAGGTTTGCATTGATATTGTACTTCTTCATGGTGGCCCATAAGGCTGCATGCCATACCCTGTCAAAGGCTTTTTTGAAATCAATGAAGACATGGTACAGATTCTGCTGATGTTGGAGATACTTTTCACACAGGATTCTAAGGTTGAAGATCTGTTCTGTGGTGCTCCTTCCTGCTCGGAACCCAGCCTGTTCCTCAGCGATTATCTCTTCGGCTTGTGGCTTAAGCCTGTTCAAGATAACTTTCAGCATGACTTTGCTTGAATGACTGATGAGGCTGATGGTTCTGTAGTTCTGGCAGAGCTGTAGGTTGCCCTTTTTAGGGAGAGTAATAATCAGCGACTGAGTCCATGGGGTAGGCCATTCTCCTGTTCTCCAGATCCTGTTACAGATATCTGTTAAAACATCAATCATGGTCTCCCCTCCAGCTTGAACAAGTTCTGCTGGTATATTATCAACTCCGGCAGATTTTCCCTTCTTCAGTGCTGCTACTGCAATCTCAACTTCCTCACGAAGGATCGGTTGTTGATCTTCATCTGGGGGCTGACTGCAGTCCAGAACCGTATTGTCACCATCAGTCTCATGGTTGTATAATTCTGAGCAATATTCTGTCCATCTGCTGAGAAAGAGATGAAACTTACAGATAGCCTAATCTACTGTGCAAGAAAATTATTCTACACAGGCTATGACTGTTTATTATATCTTGTACACACATACAAACCATAGTGTAAATATTAGTGACCAAAAATCATTTTATCCTGTACAGGCATACAAGCCATAGTATAAATATTAGTGACCACAAATCATTTTATCCTGTACAGGCATATAAGCCATAGTATAAATATTAGTGACCAAAAATCATTTTATCCTGTACAGGCATACAAACCATAGTGTAAATATTAGTGACCACAAATCATTTTATCCTGTACAGGCATACAAACCATAGTATATTGTTAGTGATCAAAAGTCTATGTAGATCTATCATCAGTACCTGCCCTTATTTAGAGTTCTGCATGTATGTACTCTTTCAGAATCTCTTTAGATTTCATTGATATTTGTATTTATTCAGTATAAGTTCTACATGTATGTACACTTTCTGGATCTCATTAAATTTTATTCCTATTTGTATTTATTCAGTATAAGTTTGACATGTACGTACTTTTCCTGAATCTCATTATATTTAATTCTTAATTGTGTTTATTCAGTATGAGTTCTACATGTATGCACACTGTCTAAATCTCATGAGATGTAATTCATGATTGTATTTATTTAGTATAAGTTCTGCATGTATGTAGGAGCTGTGGTAGTGTAGTGAATAATGCGCTGGACTACCAGTCTAGGGGTCGAAGGTTAGATCCCTGCTTTTCCAGTCCTTTGATGAGACTTTGAACCAAGGTCCTGTCTACATGTGACGTGTGTTTGTGGGGCATTAAACCGGAGTTCACTCACTCTACATGTATGTACACTCTCAGAATCTCATTATATTTTATTCATATTTGTATTTATACAGTATAAGTTCTACATGTACATGGTAATTGCTCTATTTAGAGGCACATGAAGTTTCGCCAGACTGGCTTCAGTAGTGCATGAGTTATCACCCTTTAATGGTCTTAAAATCGAGGACGTCCATCCGGAGCCACAACTATGTAACCACTGGATGGAATTTCATGAAACTTAAACTAAATATGTATCACTATAAAGCGCTGATGCATGTGAAGTTTTGTCAGACTGGCTTCAGTAATGCATGAGTTATCGCCCTTTAATTGACTTGAAATCAAGGACATCCATCCGTGCGGAGCCAAAACTGCGTAACCACTGGATGGAATTTCATGAAACTTAAAATAAATATATATCACTATAGCGCGCTGATGCACATGAAGTTTGGCCAGACTGGCTTTGGTAGTGCATGAGTTATAGCCCTTTAATTAACATAAAATCAATAAAAGGAACCATAGCTAAGTAACTAATTATCAAAACTTCATGTATATCAGGATATGCACATAAAGTTTCATTGGAATGGCATCAGTAGTGCATGAGTTATTGCCCATGAATCAATTTAAGATTGCCAAATTTAGTCATAACTAAGTTATCAATGAATAGAATTCTATGAAACTTAAAGTAAATATGTATCACCAAAAAACATTGGTGCATCTTAAGTTTTATTGGGATCGCTTCAGTAAGCATTGAGTTATTGCCCTTGATTTGATTAAAAATCAACAAATTGAGTCATAACTAAGTAACCAGTGAATGGAATTTCATGAGACTAAAATAATTATGTATTGTTATAACACAGCAGTGCACATTAATTTTGTCATATTCGCTCCAGTAGAGCATGATTTAATGCCCTTGAATTGATTGAAAATATAATTAATGTACTGGTGAACAAAATTTCTTGAAACTGAAGTAAAAATGTATCATCATAGTGCAGCAATGCTGAGGCAAGTGTTTAAGGAGAACAGCTTCGGCTTATGCCTCACTTACCCCAGGGTTCTTGCCCTTGATTTTATTTACTATCCACAAGTTCAGCCCTAATTAAGTAATCAGTGAACAAAATTTTATGAAACTTGAAATAAACCTTAAACCAATCAGGGCCACTTAGGCAGGGGATATAAATTCACCGAATTCAATTGTTGGTTTTCTTGTGTCATGGCTCCATTTATTTTTATCTACCAGTAGATGTTCAAATTAATATTTTTATGTAGAAAACTATGGTTAATGGATAACGTTATTATGCTAGAAATGCTTTTGGTCATCTTGAATGTCATATATATTTCATATATATACTCATTTTATAGAATATATAATTTATGCATTAGATTTGTGCCTCATTCAGTGCTACAATATTTTCAGTGTGCCATAACGTGTTGATACTGTATACGCATATTTGTCAAATAAAAAAGAACCAATTCAGTGGCTACTGTGTATTTTCACACTTTTTACCTGTTATCTTGTTGATAGCATATAGTCTAGACTTTGATGAAATAGCTCAATTCAACAAGCACTGGCCTGTTGACCAAGAGGTCCAGGATTCAATTATCACTGGATGCGGAAATCATTTTTTCCATTGCAGTCTTTCATTGTCATCCTTGCATTGTCCTGATATACCGTATTAATCCTAATCAATGCCCACTGCCTCTTTTCTTGAGTCATGTTATATTAACTGGCATGAATTCCTGTTTATTTCTCTAGATGAGGCAGCTCTTTGACATGGGGTCTACTCTTAATGGAAAGAACTTGCTCCTAGAGGAGCAAGTTCTTTCCTTTAGGAGTTGACCTCTACTGAGAAGGGAGGCAAAAAATTGTAGAGTTGTTTCCTCTGAAAGTATACCCATTCACCTTAAAACTGTTTATTAGAAGTACTTGGCAGTGGGTGAGTTATTACAATTTATGCTCTAAATAACACCACCTTTGGTAAAATGCAATGCCCTTGGGGCACTTAATGAGACAAATACGGTAACTGAAACACTTTTAAAAACATGTAAAATCCAAAGTCATCCATTCATTCATCCTTATGAGAAGTCTTCTGTTTTTAAAGCAGTTTGATTTTGGTTGAAAGGATAACACTGGTTCTGTACGGTAAAAGGATACACTTTCAAAGGAAGCAACTCTACCATTTTTATTTCTTGCCTTCCTTCTCGATGGGGGTCAACTCTTAAAGGAAAGAATTTGCTCCTTTATGAGCAAATTCTTTCCATCAAGAGTAGACCCCATTTTGGAAGGGCTACATCATCCAGGGAACCACAGTCTTAAAGGGGGGGGGGGGGGGGGGGTATCAATAAGGTGGGTTTTCTGCATCCTACCAAAGTTTTATTTTTTTGACTGATGGTATACTCCAGTGTGTCTAGTTTATTGAACCATATGTGGCTTTGCGCGGAAAGCCCTAGTTACTCAGCTATGGGTCTACAGAAGTGGGTGGGGTAATTCAACATGGTTTTAGCTAGTCTTGTAAAAATGCCCTCATTTGGTAGAAGAGTATAACAGACAGACAGTGTTTAATAAAATGATTAACAGAACATCTAAAATGTATTTCCATATCATTTTGTTTGGTTTAATTTGAACATATGTTGTCAAAAAAGACTTCCTTTGACATTGAGCATTTTTTGATAATTTTTTCTTCTATTTTCAATATTTTTTAGCATCATTGCTAAATAAACTGACCAGTAATCATCAAACTCATGTCAAGGAAGCACCTTGACCAGTACCATTGGATGATGTGACCAGAATTTCACAGTGACCTAGTTTTTATGGTTGACTGAACACATAAACTTGCTTAGTAGATGGTAAGATTCAATTTTATGACCTAGAATTACGAAACTTTAGTCAAATTAATATCTTAACAGCTATATTAAGCCCCACACATCCACCACTAAAGGTGAGAGAATACATACTGGCTTCAGGTCACATGATCAACATGGCCACAATGCCCAAATATGGCAAAAACCTTTATAAATCTTCTTCTTAAGAACCAGTTGACCAATTGCCTTGAGACTTGGTAAATAGCATCAGGTACTCAAGTTCTTCCAAGATTGTTCAAATGATGACCTTGGATTGACCTTGACCTTTTTACGGCAAGGTCAAATATTGGAAAACGCTATAACATAGGATTTCATGGGCAGTTTTGAAGATTTTGGCTTACAGATTGATAAACAGTTAACGTAATGACATGGCCACAGTGCTCATGTACGGTAAAAACCTTTCAAAATCTTTCAAGAACCAGTTGACCAATTGCCTTGAGACTTAGTAAGTAGAATCAGTTACTCAAGTTCTTCCAAGATTGTTCAAATGATGACCTTGGATTGACCTTGACCTTCTTTACGGCAAGGTCAACTATTGGAAAATGCTAGAACATAAGATTTCATGGGAAGATTTGAAGATTTTGACTTTAAAATTGGTATATACAGTTGTCTTAATGAGGTCATGTAGAATTATGAGTACAAGAGGTCAAGGTCATTCTTTGACCTTTGACCCATGTTTCTCATATTTTGACATTTCCTCGAAAGCCAAAGGGCCAGTAATTATTATAAACACATTCCAGGGGTTGATTGAGCAATAATTCGTTCAACCGGCGGTCCAGGTCACATGACCAACGTGGCCGCCATACCCATTTATGGTATAAGCTCAATATTTTTCTCCTCCAGAATCAATACACCTATGGCCTTGAAACTTGGTAAGTAGGATGGAGTACTAGAGTACTACTAAGATTGCTCATATGATGACCTTGGGTTTACCTTGACCTTTTTTGCGGCATGGTCAAATATGGGAAAAAACTAGAACATATAATTTCATAGTTCTTAAGAAGAAGAGTTTTTAAAGGGTTTTACCATACATGGGCACTGAGGCCATGTTGTGGCCATGTCATTAAGTCAAATGTATACACCATTTTAAGCCAAAATCTCCAAAATTTCCCATCTTATGTTATAGCGTTTTCCAATATTTGACATTGCCGTAAAAAGGTCAAGGTCAATCCAAGGTCATCATTTGAACAGTCTTGGAAGAACTTGAGTACCTGATGCTATTTACCAAGTCTCAAGGCCATTGGTCAACTAGTTCTTAAGAAGAAGATTTTTAAAGGTTTTTGCCATATTTGGGCATTGTGGCCATGTTGATCACGTGACCTGAAGCCAGTATGTATTCTCTCACCTTATGTGGTGGAGGTGCGGGGCATAATATAGCAGTTAAGATATTAATTTGACCAAATTTTCGTAATTCTAGGTCATAAAATTGAATCTAACCATCTTCTAAGCAAGTTTATGTGTTCAGTCAACCATGAAAACTAGGTCATTGTAAAATTCTGGTCACATCATCCAATGGTACTGGTCAAGGTGCTTCCTTGACATGAGTTTGATGATTACTGGTCAGTTTATTATTTAGCAATGATGCTAAAAAATATTGAAAATAGAAGAAAAAATTATCAAAAAATGCTCAATGTCAAAGGAAGTCTTTTTTGATAATATATGTTCAAATTAAACCAAACAAAATGATATGGAAATACATTTTAGATGTTCTGTTAATCATTTTATCAAACACTGTCTGTCTGGTGTACTCTTCTACCAAATGAGAACATTTTTACAAGACCAGCTTAAACCATGTTCAATTACCCCACCCACTGCTGTAGACCCATAGCTGAGTAACTAGGGCTTTCCGCGCAAAGTCACATATGGTTCAAATAACTAGACACACTGGAGTATATCATCAGTCAAAAAAATAAAACTTTGGTAGGATGCAGAAAACCCACCTTATTGATACCCCCCCTTTGTGAAAATGATAGAAAATCATGGTGTCCCCTAACACTATAAAGACTAGTCTACAGTAGAACTTTGATACTTTTAAACTTTGACAATTCAAAACCATGGCTGCAGTTAAATATGTTCTAGCTTCGAATAATTCAAAGTGGTCAACTCAAAGCAAATTTAATAGACCTTAGGACTTTGAACTGTTAAAATTTTACTGTATATGAGTTGTGACATGACAAAATCAACAATGTGGTTGTGCGCCCATTGCAGTCTCAGATCAGCCTGGGCAACCGCCCAGTTTGACCAGACTTCGTTAAGTGCTTAAAGGGTAGCTAAGGGTCTAAGCTACCGCCATGCTGACAGCAAAGACTCTGATCAGACTGGGCCTATGCCCAGGCTGATCTGAGTCTGCCCTGGGCGCGCAACCACATTGTTGGATTTGTCGTGTCACGGCTCAATTATGTTTCCAAGTGTGTAGGCTGATCTCTGTCTTTATAATTTGCAAATGCGAAGGTACCTTTGGTTATGTAACACCACAAAAGTAAAATGGGCAGTGTCACATACAGAAAAAGCCACGGAATGCTATGTCTTTCCTGTCTGCCAGTTGTCACAAACCAAGCTAAACGGGAAATCTCCATGGAAAGTTGTTTACGACTTCGTTTAATCGAGTCTGTTCATGACCAGAAATGGAATGAGCCATGCCCCTTAGCACTGGCTTTAGCTGAGCTCTCTTTTCCAAATGTCTCGAAATGAAATCTTATCTTTGAGCCAAAGGTAATGTTTCTTGTAGATTAATAATCTGTTCTGTAGGGGTCAATAATCAAGTATTTTGGGAATAGAAAATATAAAGACAGGACACATGTTTACATTTGTATATTCTAACAAATAAACATACAAAAAAAAGCTTGGTATGTCATGGAAATCTCTGCATGTACACTGCAATATTCTTTCAATCTCTATAGTAAACCTCCCAAGACACAACAGTTAAACACTTAAAGCGCCAAAAATTTATGTCTACAAAATTTTGAAAAATGCTACCTCCAAGTTACATCATTTTAAGAATAGAGGGCAAACACTGTTGATCCAGGTGAGGTGGCTCAAATCGAGCCACCTCATCTGGATCTACACTGTTTGCAAATTCAACAATTTTCATTTTTGGTGCTGTAAGAATTACAGTAGATTTGAAAGATTGAATTTACACATTTCAACATGCAGAATTCTGATCACACAGAGCAACTGAATTCAAAATCTGTATCAAAGATTTTCAAAACTCAGTTTTTGTCTTGCCTATATTTTGAAATTTTAGCTAAAATGAAAATGAAAAATAGAATATAACCATAACCTTAAGTTTTGGTTTTATTTTCTTTCCTGATATACTGAATCCCGATCCTAAATATCATCTGATATCCATAAAAATTACCTAAGACTTAGACGTACCATGTTTCTTCAGTAATAAGACAGTATTGTCATTTTCAAAACAATTTCAAAGATCTAGATTCATCTTGTAAGATGGATCTAGATCTTTGGGATTGACAAGATGGGTAGAAATCTTTGGGGTTGTTTTCGAAGAGAATAATTCAACAAAAATCATTTCATAGCTTAACTACACAAGAAGGATTTACATATTTGCGGTAATTTTTGGGAGGGTAAACTCCTATCTTATAACCAAATAAAATGTTACCACAATACTTGTCCAACAATACAGTCATATGACATATCTATGAGAGTACAGGTGGTACCACTGTCCTTGAAAACAACTAAATCTCCCTTCCTTCTAGCCCCATCCCCAACCCTCCCCATTTAATGTTATTTTAATTTTATAGACAACCTGAATAAAGTCCTTATATCATGATATTATTTTATAGCCCCTTTAAAATTCCCAATTTCAAAGCTATATAAAATCACAATTCAAAAGCTATGAGAAATCCTAATTTTCATAGCCCCAATAAAGTCCAAATTTCAAAGCCCCAAAATATTTAATGACTGAATCTCATGCAGTACTATTCTTGATTATGGTTTTCACTCAAAACTGATATTCAAGTAGAGTAAGGGGACATGGCTTCGCACAGGGCATGGCTTCGCACACCTCCGGGATTTCTTAGTATGTGTCAGGCATCAGTTGTTGGAACACAGTTTTGTTCTGCCAATATTTCAAGGTTGATAAATAAAGTCTTCTGAAATCACTTTCGCGTGCAGTGCATCACGTGCATTTTGGCGCCAAAATAATCAAAACATTCAGATGAAAGTCGGCAAAGTTTAACAGTTTAAGAACAGGCAATATTATTGATAGCACACTGTGGAAATTTGTCTCCTGAAGTGTTAATGAAAGTGGCATTGGCTTTCTTAAGAATACAAAGTGCACAATCATACAAAAAACTCTGCCGGTTATATGAACACAAAAGATTTTCCATGTTATGGGGTGTGAATTTTGTCCCTCACTTTTATGTGAAAAGTCCGCATATCATTTTTAGCTGTCATCCTATCTAGTCATTAGTCCACTGTAATATCACACAGCCGAGATGTAATGGATACAACAACAAACTGTCAGCCACTTATTAACCAGTTTCATAAAATGGAATTAAATTCTGAAAATCGCTGAAGTTCGTCTTTCCCTTTATGGAAGACGCATGGACATTACACTATTACCTTGCAAACTATAAATAATAATAGCATGTTAGCTGTTGCTTTATGGTTTTCATTTAATGGTCGTAAAGTATATAACAGAATATTCAAAGACACCTAGAATGCTTCTATTTCCTGCTAGAAGGGGTGTGCGAAGCCATGCCCTCATATACCCAAAATATCACGTAGGACTGCAGTACGGCACGTGCTACATATGACTTCAGAGTCTGAGACCAAATATTTTTATACTTAATTTTCAGAAAGGGTCAAGGTATATTATAATATGAACAAACAGACATTATGTTACAAGCTTTGTCAGCTAATGCTGCAAAAGTCATAAAAGTGTGCGAAGCCATGTCCCCTTACTCTATATATTTAAGGTGTCTGGGTACACTGCCATGTTTTTAAGCCATTTATTTCAAAGGGAGACAGCTTTGACTTCCTGTTTGCTTCCCTGGACATCAAACCCCTTCCAGAAAGAGATCTACTCTTAAAGGAAAGAATTTGCTCCTACAGGAGCAAATTCTTTCCTTTTAGAGTTGACCCCATTGGGAAGGGAGGCAAAAAAGAAAATTTTAGAGTTGTTTCCCCTTAAAGTTTACCCATTCACCTTAAGCCAATTATTACAGCAAACTTCACATTGCAAAATGAATTTTCTAGCTGAATATCACAGACCTAAATACCGGAAATGATTACCAATGACAAACTTCATCCAAAGGTGGTAATATGGGATGCTACTCCTGTACAGATTCTAAACATAAGCCAGGGGTATCTGGTTAAAACTTATGGAAAAAAATGATTGGGTCACAGTCTGAAATATTTAATAGTATTTCCTGTCACACTGCAGAAACATAAAACAAGCTAAGCCCACAAGCTCATCTGAACTGAATCACATTGTACATCTGACTTGCCATAATACCCACACACAGAAAAATATCTGAGCCACAGATTAACCAAAATTTTGGGGGTTAAAAACTTTTTTTTCCAACTTTCTGCAAACAAAAACAAATCATGGGAACTTGTTAGTATCTCTTATTTAGACTGTTTATGGACCCTCTGACAGTCTCATTTTTTGTACTGATTCAATCCAAACAAAGTTTTCAAAACATGTATATGTGCCACAACATGACAAAACCAACAAAGCGGTATGTGCGCCCACTGAAGACTCAGAGCAGCCTGGGCATCCGCCAAGTCTAATCAGAATCTTCGCTGTCCGCATAGAGCTAGCTTAAACACTAAGCTACCCTTACAGCACACAGCCCAGTCTGATCTGAGTCTTGGCGTGGCGCACATGCCACTTTGTTGGTTTTGTCGTGGAAATACCAGTAGGCACCAATTACATCCCCAAAAACAAGCTAATCTAGGGCTCTTTGTTACTGGAAGATGCCCAATAAATCAACTATAAAAATACATGATGTCACCTGCCGTCTATATACAATATACTGGGATAAAAGCGTAAAAATTTGCTAATACTGTTGCCTTTATTATACAGGTATCACATGCATTTACAATTTGACTGGTCTTCTACTAAAAGTCTGGTACCAGTCTAGTTTTATAACATATAGAATAGCACTTCACACTACCAATTCTAACCCTTATAGTGCCAGAAAAGCAGAAGCCAAAATTTATGACTGCAAAACTTTAAAAAAAAAAATGTTTATCTAAGCTATCCCATATTGAGATTTCCAAGAGTAAACAGCGAACAGTGTTAAGTGCTAAAAAAGCAGACGACAAAATTTATGTCTGCAAAAGTTCAAGTTTCCTCCAAGCTAACTCATATTGAGAATTGAAACACTAGAGGGCAAACAGTGTAGATCCAGATGAAGTGGCTCATCATTAGCCACCTCATCTGGATCTACACTGTTTGGAAATTAAACTATTTCAATTTTTTTTTGAGCTTTAAGTGCTAAGAATGATACTGGCAGTGGGAGGTACTGTTAAGGCATTATCATAGTAAAACTAGACTGGCCTCTGTGAGCAAAAACGAGTCAAATTTAAAGCTTGGTAATATTTTTACAGCAGCAAGGTAGATACTAGTTATTGTTCTACAAATATTGCATATATTAATAGCACAAGCAGAATTACTGCAATCATGTTGTGTCAACGGTTACATAGATAAACATAACAAAAAAAAGACATCATGTGAAATGATACCATATGCAATGTGCTCACAGCACATACTAATCACCCTTTTATCTTCACTAGAGATTTCTGTGCATCCCTACTGCATGCTTACACAGGCTAAGAGTCTTTGCTATTCGCAATGTGGTAAGGTACCTTTTCACATGAAATCACTCCAATCTACTCTACAACTTGGTCATTAACCCATAAATTGCCAAAAAAACAAGAGCATGTGAGCAGGGGCTCACATATACCCCCGGCCAGTGCCACCGCCTAATAAAAACACACTTAATACAAAACTTTAAAGCTAATGTTAAAAAACAGAGATGAACTGACAATCTATTACAAATCCAGAGGATGGCCTATAGACAAATACACAATGGTTCGATTAAAACATGCAAATTATGTAATCAAAAGAAAATACAAATTTAACGCAAAATTTCAACACAAGTTGAAACTTCTATTTCAATGACCTTGACCTAAAGTCAGCAGCAGCATCCAGATGATGTCACCAAGCCAATTTTAACCTATACCTAAACTTAGTCACATATCAATCTGAGAAATCATGGACATTAATTTTCCCATTTATTCCACTGGAGATAGAGATTGAAAAAAGGAAAAATGCAAAAGAACCCAAAAAGAAATTTTGATTTTCTTTTCCACAATAAACTTGGCCATTCTCAAGATGTATACAAAATCTGAAGACTGTGGCTCTCTTAGGAACAGAGAAAACTGTGACAAAAAATCAATTGGAGAGAAAGAAAAATGGACAAACAAAGGGAATGATAAGCAGGAGGCTGATACTCTCTCACACGATACAACTAGTCATACCCAATGTTAGTAACAAATTTCAAAAACCTAGGTGTAGTTGTTCCTGAGAAATCTACGATAGAAATTTAATTGGAGAGAAAGAAAAATTGACAAAGGGAATGATAAGCAGGAGAAAGCTAATTGTCCCTTATGTGGTACATCTAGTCATACCCAACACCTGTACCAAATTTCAAAACCCTAGCTGTTGTGGTTCCTGAGAAATCTGTGACAGAAATTTAATTGGAGAGACAGAAAAAATGGACAAACAAAGGGAATGATAAGCAGGAGAAGGCAGATTGTCTCTTACACGTTACAACTTGTCATACCAAATGTTTGTACCAAATTTCGAAGTCCTAGCTATTGTGGTTCCTGAGAAATCTGTGACAGAAATTTAATTGAAGAGAAAGAAAAATGGACAAACAAAGGGAATGATAAGCAGGAGAAGGCTGATTGTCTCTTACACGGTACAACTTGTCATACCCAACGTTTGTACCAAATTTCAAAATCCTAGCTATTGTGGTTCCTGAGAAATCTGTGACAGAAATTTAATTGGAGAGAAAGAAAAAATGGATAAACAAAGGGAATGATAAGCAGGAGAAGGCTGATTGTCTCTTACACGGTACAACTAGTCATACCCAACGTTTGTACCAAATTTCAAAATCCTAGCTATTGTGGTTCCTGAGAAATCTGTGACAGAAATTTAATTGGAGAGAAAGAAAAAATGGACAAACAAAGGGAATGATAAGCAGGAGAAGGCTGATAGTCTCTTACACGGTACAACTAGTCATACCAAACGTTTGTGCCAAATTTCAAAATCCTAGCTATTGTGGTTCCTGAGAAATCTGTGACAGAAATTTAATTGGAGAGAAAGAAAAAATGGACAAACAAAGGGAATGATAAGCAGGAGAAGGCTGATTGTCTCTTACACAGTACAACTAGTCATACCCAACGTTTGTACCAAATTTCAAAATCCTAGCTATTGTGGTTCCTGAGAAATCTGTGACAGAAAAAATGTTAACATACACACACACAAACATATTAACGGAAAAACCAAAAACTATATACCCCCTATATACTTCGTATACCGGGGGTATAAGTAGACAAAATTTATGACTGCAGAATTTCATAAAACTGTTTCCTCCAAGCTGTCTCAATTTGAGAATTCAAAGACTAGTGGGCAAACAGTGTAGATCCAGATGAGGTGGCTCATCATGAGCCACCTCATCTGGATCTACGCTGTTTACAAATTCAACTACATGTATTTTCTTTTTTGGTCACTTTTAGTGTTAGCTTTAGACTGACTATCCAACATTTATGCAAAATTCTGTTATATTTCAACCCATCAATTCTCTGATTACATCACAGTAGGAAAATAGGCCATAATAGGCTGCACCATGTGACTGCATATGAAAGCTTTAAGGCCCTACAACGATACACATGAACACACAGGAAAACCCACAGACAAGCATGAAGCAATTCACCAGCATACTGATTTATCCTGAATACTCAACACTATAGTTGAGTCGCGCAAAAGAGGCAATGTTTTGTTTACATTTTTAATGTCAACAATACCTGTATTTTCCTTACGGTGCAGTTCATGTAACTTCTTGATCTATGGTCATGAAGAAAATTACGGTTTACTGGCAGTTCTAATTTATCCAAATGACAATATTTGAAAGCTTATATTCAGGAACTGCTTCTAATTTAAGAAATATCATCGATAACAATAGTGTTAGTAACAAAATTATTCAAAATTTATTCTTTCATTCCCTTGAGTTGGATAATCTGAACTCTGCTATATAGCCAATCAGTCACCAAATCAAATACAAAATAATGATATTGCCAAGTAATCGCGTCCGCACGATAAAAACTCAAAAACACTCAACTAATACTCAACAATACTCTGTATGCAGCAATTTTCACAGGTTCAAATTGTAAGAGTCTAAAACATAAACATTAATTTTTGTGGTCAGCAACATGCTAGAAAAGTAAAATTGCTTGTTTTTTTGTGTTTTTTTTACTTGAGCCAGTTTATTCATTGACCTGCCGCAAGGCTGCAGGTTAATAAAAGAACTGGCTAAAGTGAAAAGTAGCAGAATTTACTTTATCAGAAACAAGAAAATATTTTGCGACTTTAATTTTGTGTCTAAGTGACTGCAAAATTCAGCGATAAATGGAACACTGAGAAATTATCATGTATACGGTACGCTGATAGTATAGTTATACTCTGGCTAACTATTAGCAGAAGCTTGACTTTTTAAATTCCAAGTGGGAATAAATTGCATACTTACAGGCATGATAAAATACTGCAATCAATGTTAATACAAGTCAACTGCCACACATAATGCCAGTGCATATTGCTTACTTTTGCAAATTTCATTTTGCAAATCATTCTTGAAAGACTTCTTGCTCAGAAGGGAGAGGAGTCACAAAGCTCTGAAAGACATTTTCATTGTGCTGTATAGAGTCACAAACACTAGATTATTTGAACTTCAATCAAAATGTGTTTTTTTTTTTTTTTTAGTAGAGATCTTTCTTAAAGTATGCCAAATCCCAACTACAATGCTAGATGTATCTACATCAATACTCATGGGCATTTTCTGTATAATTCTAATTGAGCACTGTCTAACTGTAGTTTGAAAGAGCATTTTGATGTTATAATAAACTCTCACATACAAAACCTGCTTTAGAAAATTTTTGTGAAACAACAGTTGGCATGTTACGACATCCAAATTCATCAACATAAATATCAAAGAATTACCTAAATTCTACTTTGTAATGTATTTAACAAATATATACTGAGATATTTTAAGGTAAATGGGTAGATTTTCAGGGGAAGCAACACTACCATTTTCAATTTTGACTCCCTTCTCAATGGAGTCTACCCTTAAAGGAAAGAATTTGCTCCCACAGGAGCAAATTCTTTCCTTTAACGGTAGATGTCATCTGTGAAGCCTTCTTTGTCCATGCAAGTAAACAGCAAGTCACAAGTTGTTTCCCTTTGTATTAATGGTGGAAACACATGGAGATGTACCCATGTACTTTAATAGTATATTCTAAAAATGGACTTGTCTGTCTTTGGATTTGAAAAGCCCCTTGGTGCTGGATGTCCTACTAAACTTTGGAAAATATTGCAGGTCCTGACCGGACTGTCAGTCTTATTAATCTTAGTCTACAAGACCTGCACACTACCAAGCTTGCACAAGCATTTCTGTCGAAACATTTTTAGATTCGAAAAGACTGTAATGAATATTTATTATCAACAAGCCAGTTACTTGCATGTAAACAAGATATCTTTCCTTTAATGAACACATATGATTCAATACTAGTTTATATTAAAGCAAAAAGCTATATAAGCCAAAATGTTTAGCAGTGCTCCAGAAAAGAAGGGGTATCAGGGATGATTTAGGGACAATTTTCCATATTTATCCACATAAACAAACTGTGTGACCACTCTGTAGAACTGTCTCGTCGATTCTCAATACCCCCTCTTATCTGGAGCTCTGTTCAGAATGAAAACTGTGTTTTTAGGAGTGGAAGCTGAGCTGAGCCATTACCAGGTTTCGTAATGATTACTGTTTGAAAATACAATAAGGTCTATTGTCTCACAGCCTACATTGTCAGTCAGCGAGTGATACTGGTTTTACGGCACATCAGCACAAACGGTTTATTTCCAGCCACAAACGCTGAAAAAGATGCATGGTGAGAAATCAAAAGAACTGCCCTGGTATAGCAATACTAAACCACAGGCATTCGGTACATTGGAAGTTAGAGGGGGTCAGGACATAAACATCGACAGATAGATATATTAAGACTTAATATATCTTTCTGTCGATGTTTATGTCCTGACCCCCTCTAACTTCCAATGTACCGAATGCCTGTGTACTAAACAAGACCCTTCCTTGTAAAGGGTAGCTCCCCTGACAGCGTCTTGCTTATCGCATAAAAACTAAAAATTTAACATTTTGCAAAATCAGAGCTCTAGATAAGAGGGAGTACTTGGTGATAATTAGGGATAATTTTTGTTAATTCTGTATAAAACCATATGTTGTGACCCCTCATCTGAACCGTCTCGACGATATGGTTCAGATGAGGGGTCACAACATATGGTTTTGATGAGAAATAAAGAAAATTATCCCTCAATTATCATCAAATACCCCTCTTATCTAGAGCTCTGATTTTGCTTATGTTGCCACCAGTGCCATCGCCAGTGCCATCACAGACACAGGGTAGTGCAGTAGCTCTTCCTGTACATTTATACAGGCAAGCTAATACACTTACAATTTTCAAATTTCAGTGCTCCAGATAAGAAGGAGAAACAAGGATAATCCTAATTTCTCCATAAAAACACCACATATCTTATGACCCTCATTAGAACCGTCTCACCGAGAAGGAGTGGAAGATGAGCTAAGTCTTCTATCACGTCCGCTTTGCCTACGAACACATTCTAGTCTTGTATTTGCTTCTACATGCGTAGCTAAACTTCTTAAAATGTTTGAAACCAAGAACTCCACCAAACACAACAATGTACGACCACTGTACGGAAATCGGGATTAATTCATAGGACTTCGCTTATTGTCATTAGTTTTCGTGACAGGTATCAAATTTTTTTCAAATGGAAATTAGGTGATGACGTTATCGGCTGGACCAATTCATTTTTCAATATTTCCAGAGCCCTGGTCACAATATATGTTTTTGTTGAGAAAAAAAAAATATCTTTGCATTATCCTCTAAACCCCCTCTTATCTGGAGCTCTGTTTCAATCACTATATTTTGGCTTAATCCAAGGGTCAGCCTGGAGCTTTCAGACAGGGAGAAGCTGTGCAATATTTTAAGGACTTTAGAGAGAAGTTTTGGTCCAAATGTTGGATTTCCCTATATGTTCTATACATTTTCACTTCTCCCTCAGCTCAAAATAGGGAGAAGTCAGCCAGCTTTGGGAGGTTTTTTCTCCCAAATGGCCCTCTAGGCTGAGCCCTGTTAATCGAAAGGCTGTCTGCACTAAAATTCTGTATACACATTATTTACATCAATATATATGAGTCTTGTACAACAAAACAGAAACTAAACAATACAGAAGAAAAAACAATATAAATAATCTATTTAATAAATCTACAAAAACAAAATGTAAAATAAAGAAATACTATACACATATTGGTCATGTTTTCTATAAATAATTGAATATAAAAATATATGATTCTGGCATGAACAATAAATGAAGGAAATGAACATGTTTAACGACCTCATGAAAATCTCACCTAAATCAGACATAATGTTACCATTTCTATCATGTACTTGTCTGTCTTTAAACAAACTGTCAGGGGTGTATGTATCAAGAAGTTACAAAATTCATAACTTAAAGATTGTCTCCCTCGTTTCTTTAATGTTTTCAGAAACAAATATTTTAACAAAATTTCTTTAGACATATGTAATAGTCTCATAACCGTACAAGTTTTGAGAAAATACATGTTTTTTTTTCGATAAATGTGGAATGAAATATAATCTTCAAATTAAAATGCAAATTTCCCATTTCCTCACAGCCTGTGAAAATATCTATTTTGACCATGTGTGTCATGTGATCATGTACAGGTATTTTTCTTATTCATGCACGTGATTGTAACGTATGAATAAATTATTTTTGTCCAATAATGCGATTTCGAGCATGGTCCGCAATTATTTAAAAATCATCTTATTATTTTTGTTTAAAGTCACTTTTAGCAAATAGTATTATCTAAACTTTATTTCAAATGTATAGTTAGATCAGGTTGGTGGTATTGCATGAAATACTTCATCAAATCATTTTTGTCATTATTATCAAGAGAGTAAATCTTTAAGGGAACCTGTCTTTTAGCTGAGTAACTACAACCTTAGTATGGATCTCTTGGATGACAATGAATAAAAGGGGGGTAAAAATGGGGATAAGTAAGTTGTGTATATGCAGACATAATAAGGAATGGCAGTTAAGAATGAGACTGTAAAACTGATACTGGCAAAGTAATGGTAATATGAACAAGAATTCTGCAGAATGTCTGCGCATGTCACAAAACAGATCTGAACCAGACTATTTAACGAAAGTCTTCTGTGCCGACCTGGACAGAAAATCAATACCTATTGTTTGCATTCTACTAGTTGCTGGTGAAACAAAACGTATCATGACTGACTTAAATTACAAGTGAGACAAGTAGTAGTTCTTCATTAACAGGTGTAGATAAGGTGGGGTTTGAGATTAATTCTTTTTTCTCACTTATCCCATTGCATTCTGGGTCATTTTTGTCTTCTGCTGAAATTGTCCTCTGCATCAAAAATCAAGAATATTTTGACAATATTGGTCTAACTAACTCTTGTAGAAATGATGTCTGGGCAGCAAACAGTTTGAATCTCAGATCAGGCCCCACGTTTGTGGGCCTGGTCTGGATCCAAACTGTTTGCCCAGATACCCCTAAAGGGGTATTTTAGGGGTATCCCGAATGGAATGGGTTAAAATGTAGGCAGTTCCAATGAGTGGTCATCATTAAAGTTTTCCATTGCCCAGTTGTTCAATGCATGGTTAGCTTCATAAGGTCTTTAGTCAACGATTTCTTAAGGCTTCTAGTACACATAAAATCAAGTGTGCTGATATTTTTTGCCAAACAACCGTGAGGCGCTTTTGCAGTGCAAAAGCTTCCCACAATTTTTTGGCTAAAATTGGCAGTGTTTTTATGTACATTTGAAAATAACGTCTCATTAACTATTAGTCTAATGACGTTAAGTTTCTACAACTGGGCCCTGCAGTATAAAAGAATTGTCTCATAATTTAAAAAGAAAATACAGCATTATATGAATCTACGATATAGAACCACTATTCACGTGTATTTCAAACTTTCCACTGAATATCTAAGAGCAGAAATTAACAGCTCGGTAATTTTAATTCAATAATGAAACTATACAAATTTTACTGGATATTGAAATGAAAAATGGTCTGATATGTTGTGGTATTTAACAGAAGCAGAGCTATAGATAAGAGGGAGTATTTGGTGATAATTAGGGATAATTTTTGTTAATTCTGCATAAAAACATATGTACTGACCCCTCATCTGAACCGTCTCGATGTAGCCTCGATGAGACGGTTCAGATGAGGGGTCACAACATATGGTTTTGATGAGAAATAACAAAAATTATCCTTAATTATCACTAAATACTTCCTCTTACCTAGAGCTCTGAGAAGGGTAAAACTAAATGGTAGAAAAAATAACACTACTTTTAGGAATAATATTGATATATACTGGAATCAATTATTAAGTACAAACATTTCGTTAAGACGATTTCGGTGTGTTTAAATGACTAATTTTTGCTTGTAGCCGACGAACCCGTGGACTTCTCGGGCTCTTTGGACTTATCTGTGGGCTTTTTTGAGGGCTGAGTGTCTGTTCATAGTTCCGTACTCGTTTTGAGACACTGATGAATTCATACTGAATTTCATCTTCCGACTGGTTGCTATTTGTTGTTGCCATGGCCGACGGTGACGAATCATTGCACATTCCTCTTTTATATGGATTTTCATTCATTTTAACATTACTCGTGCTTGAAGAGTCACACAATGTATTATCAGACCCAGAACTGCTTGAGTTAGCTACCCTCGAGAGGCTCTCCTGGGGAGTTATACTGCCACTGTCACTTCCCCCTTGAAGATCAATCTCTATCACTTGAGGGTTTACGTCCGGGTCTGACCCATCAAACACAGTATTTTCTTCAACCACAATTTCCACAGAACTACCAGACTTTAACACATTTTCTAAATTACTACTATTTAATTTTTCTATAACAATAGATTCAGTTTCTGACATGCTTCTGTTTCTCATTTCTGTATCTTCGTTATTCTGCTCAAAGGAAAATTCATTTTCATAATTACTTTCTTCAATTTTTTCAAATGTATTTCTTTCCATATCATCTTTGGTAAAAGATATGTCCATGATACTCTGTGTTTCACTTTTAGTGTCCATATCGACTTCAGTCTCACTTTGGTTTTGGATCTCAAAATCTTTGCTTTGATTTGATATTTTGGAACCTTTTGTTTGGTTTACATTTTCCAAATTCTCCATTTCAAGTATTGGCGATCCTTTATCACTAGTCAACTCAACGACATTATTTTTATCTGTTTTGTTTTCACTACAGGTTGAATCCAATATACTAGAAGAGACAGAACTCTTTGAATCACTTGTAACCATGTTTGAATCACTTGTTAATATATCTGAATCACCTGTGACCATGTTTGAATTTTGCGTAATTTCCTGACTTGAGGTTGAAAGGTTATCAGAACTATCTGTCAAATTTTTTGTCAAATTTTGGTTTTCTAACACGGAATGATCTAGTATAGAGTTCTGTATATGGACACCACTGGTACTCTGTTCTACTTCAGTTGAAAGACTAGTATTGGGAGACAGGGAACCGGTTATCCAAGGATGCTGCAAACACTCTTTGGCCATCATTCTTTCACTGAAATATTAAATTCAATTGTATCAGAAAATTGCTTATATTTCCTTTTCAAGCGAAATGCGAAATTTTAAATTTAACCCTTAATGCGCCAAAAAGCAGACAACAAAATTTACATCTGAAGAATTTCAAAAAATGTTTCGTCCAAGCGATATCATATTGAGAATTCGAACTCTAGAGGGCAAACAGTGTAGATACAGATGAGGTGGCTCATTATGAGCCAGCTCATCTGAATCTACACTGTTTGCAAATTTAACTATTTTAATTTTTGGCACTTTAAGGGTTAAATACAAAGGAACTTAACATTTTGTGTCATAATATGTTTGCCTATGTTTGTGCAGAATTGTTTTCTTTTTTTTTTGTTCTTTTTTTTCTTTCTAAATGCAAAAACATTGACATGTCACAGCAATTGTAAAATGCTCATAATTTATGACATACTATTTCCAAGAGTTAAGACAATAACATCATGCAATTGATAGACAAATTTGACAAATGAGCTGTAACACAATGAAACCAACAAAGTGGCACATGTGCCCGGCAAAACTTCAGACCAGCCTGGCCTGGGCATCCACCCAGTCAGATCACAGTCTTAGCTGTGTGCTAAAAGAGTAACTAAGGGTCTAAGCTAGGTCCATGCGAACAGTGAAGACTCTGATCAGACTTGGTCTAAGCTAGCTCCAATGGACCATGCCAACAGTGAAGACTGATCAGACTGGGTGGATGCTCAAGCTGATCTCAGTCTTCACTGGGCCCACATGTCACTTTGTTGATTTTGTCGTGTTGTGGCTCAAATGATAAACAGGGGTGAAGGTGGTAAATCTGAAGGATGAAAAGCTGATACTTCTCTACTTTTCAAACAATATGTTTGGAGATATCCTTAGGCAGAGCTCTAGATAAGAGGGAGTATTTGATGATAATTAAGGATAATTTTTCTTATTTCTCATCGAAACCATATGTTGTGACCCCTCATCTGAACCGTCTCATTGAGACGGTTCAGATGAGGGGTCACAACATATGTTTTTATGCAGAATTAACAAAAATTGTCCCTAATTATCACCAAATACTCCCTCTTATCTAGAGCTCTGTTAGAATCACATTATATGGACAATTCTATTGAGATGCTATTTGTTTGTGTATTTCCTTTTTTTTGTGTAGAAAATAAGAGACAAGAGCTGTGAAAAGACAGGGCACTTTGCTTTGCCCTTTACAGAGTATGCTTTAATCAAAGCATCCTCATGTGGAAATGAATGTTAATACAATGTCAACCCATTATGAAAATTTTAAATTACATTCAAAAGTGGACATGAATGCTGATACAGACAATGAAAGCCCCTTTATCAAAACTTTAAAACACACATTCAAACATCTCAAGGTTACTCACTGGGCTAAGGGAAGTCCTTTGGACCAATTAACTAACATCAGTCCAATAATCAACTAAATCCATTCAAAGGTTAACAAGATATAAGCCTTTGAAACAGTGACCAAAACTTCAATGCAAAGTGGGACACCAACACAGACACCATAGTGACTGAAATAGCTCTTCCTGTATTTTAGTAGTGGCAAGCTAAAAAGTTTTGCGCTCTGCAAATGTTGCCACTTCAATATTACCTGACATTTTACAGTTTTCAATACCTTTTTTATGGATCCAAAAGTTCTGTTTACTCTTTTGTTCAACAGTGCTAACTGTATCACAATTCACTTGAAAATTTGTGGGTGCTTTTAAATAAAGAATTTGCTCCCCAAAGGAGCAAATTCTTTCCCTCAAAAATAGCCCCCAATAAGGAGAGACAAGTGCCTGAGCTATCTCTCTAGAAACTACTTCCTTTTCCCTTGAACAGAATAAGTATATTTTCTAAAGATTGTCATAGCCACAAATTTTCAAATTCCCTGATTTTTCCCTGCCTTTTAGTCTTTTCCAAATTCTCCTGACCAACCACAAAATTCTGTCTTTTCCCTGACCTTGAAAAAAATGATTTTCCCCCTGACTTTTCCCTGACTGTGGAAACCGTGAAAAAGTTTTGTACTCTGCTATACATACTCTGGATTTGCAATAAGTAGTTTCTTGATAAAGTCCTGTGCCGCAGAACTGATATCACTGAACAAGTCCTCTGGGAAGTCTAACTGCACAGTCGTAATATTACAAAATGTCTGCTGCTTGTCATCACCGGCAAAGGGAGAGCACTGGGTCAACATCACGTAGGTTAGAACGCCGAGGCTCCACATATCTGTGTACAGGCCCAGTGGATCATAGTTAAGCACCTCTGGGGCTGTAAATTACACCAAAGATTTTTTCACATACTGTCAACTTCCGATATCACAAACACTGATATCTCAAAGTATCTTCTTATATCAATTTATATATTTCCTGTTTTTACAACATTTCAACTCCTGTTAATTCGAACTACTGATATCTCAAAGTAAATTTTCTGGTACCAGAAAATTTACTTTGAGATAGCAGCAGTTTGGGCTGAAGTTCGACTTCGAGATATCGAGAGTTGACTGTATTTATATGGTTGAGCATACAGGATAGTCCCACACCCAAGACAAGTCAAATTGCCGGTGGGACAAGTCAAAATCTTCCAGTCCTTAGTCAGTGTTCATACAGAAATGGTTAACTGAAGTATACTGGTCAAAAGAAGTTAAGCCCCATCTCACTTTTTTTCCCCACAGACTTTATACAAAGTTACTAAAATCCAATTTATCATGAATTTTAAATGATGTAACATTTTGATAAGAAATTTTACATGAGGTAACAGATAATGTTTCATCTTAAAACATTCTGTATGCTTTTTTTGTGTTGGTTTATTTCCAAGTATCTCTGTAAAGGTCATCCTTCGTGCCTTCATTGCTACAGTAAAATACATGAAATGCACCCATTGCAAATACTCACATAGGGCTTAAATTCTTTTGACTAGGGTAGAGTCGGGTAACTTCGGACAGGGTGGTAATTTCGGACATACCATTGCAAACAGTGAAAATCCAGATGAGACGGCTCATCATCATGAGCCGTCTCATCAGGATTTTCACTGTTTGGCCAGTTATTGTTTTTTTAGTTCCAAGCAACTGACATATAAAGGCAACAATGTCACTGTCCGAATTTACATGCTGTCTGAAGTTATCCAATACTCCCCTAGTTAACTTTCATTTCTAGGAGCCCTGGTAGCTCAGTATGTTAAGCACTGGCCTACTGATCTAGTGGTCCTGGGTTCGAGTCCCGCTGGAGTAGGACATCATTCCAACCATAAACACACTGGGTGGGCAACAATCTAAGGCTCTCTTAACAATCAATTTACACCGATCAAAAAACGCTAGAAAAAGCGTTTTCGATTGCAAATTGGTGATTGCAATCAAAATGCTGTTTCTAACGTTTTTTTATCCGAGTTCGTCGATTGCACGACCATGTTTGATTGCTGCCTACCCGGAGTCCATTGCACATTGCACACAGCCTTTTAAAGTCACCATTATCATCCTCAAATCATCCTGATATGACTGAAATACTGTTGAAAAGGACATATAATCCCAAGTCCTCCATCCATCCATTTTTCATTTTTTGGTGTTTTAAGATAAGGGTTAAACAGACTTACCAACATAGTCCGGGGTTCCAATAATGTCTCGTATATCTTCCCCAGTGTTCACTAGACAGGCAAACCCTAGATCACAGATTTTTACTGTTCCTTTCGGAAATGGTTCAGTTAGTAATATATTTTGAGGCTGAAATGATAAAATAATGAGAAGTCAATAGGGTCCGAGCTGCAGTTTTGTGAAATTCTAGGATAATTTTTGTTTTCCCCAAAGCCTCAGTGTGAGACTGATTTCAGCTGACGATATTAGAACTTCTAGCAAGTGCTTGCAGTTACATAACAACCCTCAGAAAGCTATGTCTTGCCTGACAGCACGTTGTCACAAAACAAACCTTAACCACAAATCTCGATACAAAGTTTATGCCGCCAGCACTGCCACTGCCGACAATTCCAGAAAAATAATACCTATGTCTGGCTTCTGCTAGTCGCCTGTGAGAAAAAAACAGACGTCAACCAATGAAAATTGTTGTGTCATACTGACAACCGATTTCTGACAGTACAACACAGGCTGTTCTACTGCAAATTTTTTAAGGTTGTCCAATCTGACATCATGTTATATTCAGAAGTGCATTAAAATTAAACCTCTCTGTCTAGACTGGTGATACTTTGTTACTTTAACATATTCATTTTTTTCTTTTTGCTACATAAGCAAAATAATTAGAATAATACATGTACATCAATTTATATAAATGGACTACTGAAAATGCATCACTTTAATAGATTTTAGGAGACATCAGTGAAACCTGTTAACGAACTCAGCCACAACCAGCCAAACAGATGTTGAGTGGGCTAAGTGAAAGACTCGTACATGTGACGTCTACAACTTTACAGACCTGTCTACAACTTTACAGACCTGTCTACAACTTTACAGATCTGTCTACAACTTTACATCTGTAGACTCCAAAGGAGACAATAGTTAGTGCATTTGTGAACCTCAAAGGCTCATGCCAGCCTCAACAAATGTGCAGGCTGATCAGAACCTTTCCTGTTCACTCTAAGTACTAAGCATCCATTTTATATGTTATGGCTCCTTTACTGTAAAAATTCTAAAAATTGGGACACCAAAAATATTTACCGTAATTGTCCTTAAAACGAAACATAGGTTCTACAACTCTAATGAATTCAAGAGATGCAGATGGAATGAAAAACAGTGTAGACCCTGATCAGACTGCTCCTTCAGGAGCAGTCTGATCTGGGTCTGCACTGTTTGCCAAGATGTATGTCCCCCAATATTTTGAGCATTTGTAAACAGTGATGCATATGTTGTCCTTGCAGTAATATAACCCAGAATTAATCTATTCAAATTTTTGCCAATCCAAGACTGATGTTTGCTTTTAATAAACTGACAGCTGACACAGGGGCTACATTGTAGAAAAACCCGCCTTTGGTCAACAGACCTGTGAAGGCTCAGACCAGCCTTGGCAAATTGCACAGCCCAGTGACTGCATCCAAACTATAATTAGATCCATTAAGATTTTATACAGCAAAAACTGCATGCCCAAATCAGACTGTGCTTTTGAGCACATACTGGTCCAGATATGCTAAAATTGCAAATGTGTACAGTCAGGATTTCACATAACTGAATGATGACATATTAGTAAAAGGATTAGTAGGAGTTCATTTCACTGATATGAAATCCCACTTATCCTTATAAACACAGATTTTCTAAATACTGAATGTGACTTTAAATATGGAATCTGAAAGTTGCTTGGAGAAACGCAGCTTCTGTCTGCGCTTTTATATGGAAATGCCTAGATGTTTCATTGAACGCATCACATATGAGCTGGGACACGAGAAAACCAACAAAGTGGTTGTGTGCCCAGTGCAGACCCAGATCAGCCTGGGCATCTGCCCTGTCCTCTAAGACTCTTCACAAAGCGCTTAAAGGGTAGCTTAGGGTCTAAGCTACCTCCATGCGGACAGCGAAGACTGATCAGACTGGGCAGATGCCCAGGCTGATCTGAGTGCACTGGGTGCAAAACCACATTGTTGTTTTTCTTGGGTTGAATCTCATGTTATTAATTTTAGAAATTCAGAGTTTTGGAAGGTGTGCATCACTTAAGTTATATGTAAAGCTCCAAAGAACCTGTACGATGCACACCCTCCATAAACCCCAAATTTTTAGATAATTTACAGTACAACAGCAATCATGCCCAAACATTTTGACGTTAAACTGAAATTGCTGTTATACAGAATACATATTTTAAACAAAATGGCCATGCCGTGAAATTCAAATGACGTTTAAAAGAATTTTGCTGTTGTAATGAGTGCCACTATAAAGAGGGGTTGACTGTATTTATACATGATATGCATTGTTGAGTTGCAGAAAAGTTGCTCTCTCCAAGTACATTTCATATTACATTTTCAAGTAACATTTGATGTAGTAAGAAAATTCTGTGTTTGTAATCATTCTGCAGCCTGAGCAAACTGTGTAGATCCAGATCAGCTCCAAACAGCTAAATCTGGGACTACCAGGAAAATTCTAAAAATAGGGACACTGAAAAATTACAGTAACTGCCCTAGAGATGGAACTATTTGGATTCAAGATTCAGTAATGCATCCCAAAGATGGAAAAGCAAACATTGCAGGCCCTGATCAGACTGCTCCTATAGGAGCAGTCTGATCTGGGTCTGCACTGTTTGCTCAGACCTATCTGTCCCAATACTTAGAATTTTATGGTTCGTCATTAATATTTACCTTGAGGTCCAGATGTACTATCGATTTTTCATGTAAGTAAGTAAGTCCTTCTAAAATTTGAGACATGAGTAGCCGGACATCACATTCTTTGAATTTTTCATCTAGGATACATTCTGTAAATAATTCTCCACCAGCACAACTGAAAACAGAAGACGCAGTTTCATATTTACACTTATACTATGCAAAGAAACAAAAGCATCATGTCCCGTCCCCATCCCATCCCCATATGCACTGTCCCATCGCATTCTATCAAGCATGCATCCCTTCTTTAACTGTAAGGTAAAATCAGACTTATTCAGAGACATTCAACATGTGTGATTTTATTTGTGCGGCTATGTGTCACATGGGAAGTTGTTGGTGCATTGGCCATTTATACACTATCTGTGACTTTTTAGTGACATTCTTACTGTCAGGCTCCGAACTATCAATTGCATGACATGATCAGACAATTATCATTTTGAGGATTTTGTATCTGGAATTTTACAGTTTTGGAAAATCAACATTCGATTATTTTTTGAGAAGCACGAGGCATATAATAGGATAAATACAATATATATTTTCCCCTACTCACAAATCTTTCCAGAGACTAGTTATAATATGCAATATACGTGCTATGAGTAATGTGTACATTAAATGCTTCTGATAAAAAAAATATTATGTTATGCAATAACTTCCCTAATTATCTATGATAAAGTTATGATTATATCGGGACAAGGAAGTCTAGAGTCCTAATTAAAATATTCAACTTCCTCGCAGCTGTATGAAGCAAAAATATTTGCCAAAGCTGATAAAGATTATTCACTACTGTTCACTAAGTAAGGGACAATAACTCTGGGCCCAGTAGTTCAAAACTAACAAGGTCATAAGTTAACATTTCTCAAATGTTAATACTTCAAACAGGCCAATATTTTTGTTAAAAAAATGTGAGAAGCTTTTGCAATGCAAAAGCTTCTCACATTTTTTCAACAAAAATATCAGTGTGTTTGGTTATGAAGTCATAAAACACTTAACCAGTTGACCTCTTAACAAGCTCATTAGGCTAACGATGCTTTGAACACCTGGGACTTGATGTTCGAACTTAGCCCAGACCTTGCAGCATAACTAAATAACACACAGTGCACCTCCTCTTCTGTCTTCAGCTGTGTATAATCTTGTAAACACAATAGAGCCTACATTTTCCGAGCAATCGTAAGCAAACTTACAAAATATCTGAATGGCCACAAGGTCTTAGTCAAACAATTTTTAACAGTACTTAACACCAGAGTTATTGCCCTTTACTCAGTGAATAACTAGAAAATTGTGTCTGTAAGACACTAATGATGCCCCCGTGCAGCGCCTGTCACAGGACATGTGTACATCCCTAAAGCACCTTTAAAGCACAAATGCTATTTACAAAGAATCCGCTGAAAACATTTCACAAACTTTATACCCTATAGTGCAAAATGCAGCCCAAAATGACTAAGTTTAAAAGGCCATAATTCCTTCAGAATTATATTTTTCCTATCATAACCAACATGCACATCTTCACTGTGTCCACAACAAGTCTCCAATGTCTGAAAAACAGCCATTGAAAATTGTGGGAGGAGTTGATTACACAAAGTACTTACCCTACAATGCAAACATATGCCTAAAATGACTAAGTTCAAAAGAATATAATTCTGTCAAAATCAATTCTAGCTCCAACAAAAACCCACATACATATCTCCAATATGTCCATAACATGTATGCAAGGTTTGGAAAAGATCGAATGAAAACTGAGGGAGGAGTTGATTACACAAACTCCTCACCCTACAAATGTAAAAATTTGCCTAAAATGACTAAGTTCAAAAGGCCGTAATTCTGTCAAAATCAATTCTAGTTCCAACAAAAACACCGCAGGCACTGCATGATACCCCGCCACTGCTGGGCATGGTAACTTATTTTTTTAGATATATAATAGCTAAATAGCCACAGAACTGGGTTAGACAGAGATGTGATGTCCTTACTGTAAATAAATATTAATATAAACCACCCAACAATGTGGCACATTCTGACCAGTGTAGATTTAGATCAGGCTGTAAAGCATTTCTTTGAGCTGGGAGACTCTGTTTCTTATTCTATGGTGTTAAACATATCAGTGATGTTTCATTCAGATATTCCATATAGTATAGGAACTACATGTCAAAAACCATTTTTCAGATCTATCAAGGGGGACGACTCATGAAGTGGAAAGGTAAAAGTGATGGTCCTTTGTCACAATATGTAACTTTTGATGTGAAACATATCTATGAAGTCTCATTCAGATATTCCATATAGTAAAGGTTCTACAGATAAAAACTAGAAAATTGTGTCTGTAAGACACTAATGATGCCCCTGTGCAGCGCCTGTCACAGGACATGTGTGCATCCCTAAAGCACCTTTAAAGCACAAATGCTATTTACAAAGAATCCACTGAAAACATTTCACAAACTTTATACCCTATAGTGCAAAATGCAGCCCAAAATGACTAAGTTTAAAAGGCCATAATTCCTTCAGAATTATATTTTTCCTATCATAACCAACATGCACATCTTCACTGTGTCCACAACAAGTCTCCGATGTCTGAAAAACAGCCAATGAAAATTGTGGGAGGTGTTGATTACACAAAGTACTTACCCTACAATGCAAACATATGCCTAAAATGACTAAGTTCAAAAGGCTATAATTCTGTCAAAATCAATTCTAGCTCCAACAAAAACCCACATGCACATCTCCAATATGTCCATAACATGTATGCAAAGTTTGGAAAAGATCGATTGAAAACTGAGGGAGGAGTTAATTACACAAACTCCTCACCCTACAAATGTAAAAATTTGCCTAAAATGACTAAGTACAAAAGGCCGTAATTCTGTCAAAATCAATTCTAGCTCCAACAAAAACCCACATGCACATCTTCAACATGTCCACAACATGTATGCAAGGTTTGAAAAAGATCAATTGAAAACTGTGGGAGGAGTTGATTACACAAACTACATACCCTACAATGCAAAAATTTGCCTAAAATGACTAAGTTTAAAAGGCTGTAATTCTGTCAAAATTAATTCTAGCTTCAACAAAAACCCACATGCACATCTTCAATATGTCTACAACATGTATGCAAGGTTTGAAAAAGATCCATTGAAAACTGTGGGAGGAGTTGATTACACAAACTGCATACCCTACAATGCAAAAATTTGCCTAAAATGACTTCAAAAGGCCGTAATTCTGTCAAAATTAATTCTAGCTCCAACAAAAACCCACATGCACATCTTCATTATGTCCACAACATGTATGTGAAGTTTGAAAAAGATCCACTGAAAACTGTGGGAGGAGTTGATTACACAAACTCTATACCGTAAAGTGTGACGAACGGACGGACGGACAGACAGACTGACGGACGGACGGACGGACAGACAGGAGCAAATCTTAATGCCCCCTGACGAAACATATGCCTAAAATGACTAAGTTCAAAAGGCTATAATTCTGTCAAAATCAATTCTAGCTCCAACAAAAACCCACATGCACATCTCCAATATGTCCATAACATGTATGCAAAGTTTGGAAAAGATCGATTGAAAACTGACGGAAGGAGTTAATTACACAAACTCCTCACCCTACAAATGTAAAAATTTGCCTAAAATGACTAAGTACAAAAGGCTGTAATTCTGTCAAAATCAATTCTAGCTCCAACAAAAACCCACATGCACATCTTCAATATGTCCACAACATGTATGCAAGGTTTGAAAAAGATTGATTGAAAACTGTGGGAGGAGTTGATTACACAAACTACATACCCTACAATGCAAAAATTTGCCTAAAATGACTAAGTTTAAAAGGCTGTTATTCTGTCAAAATTAATTCTAGCTTCAACAAAAACCCACATGCACATCTTCAATATGTCCACAACATGTATGCAAGGTTTGAAAAAGATCAATTGAAAACTGTGGGAGGAGTTGATTACACAAACTGCATACCCTACAATGCAAAAATTTGCCTAAAATGACTAAGTTCAAAAGGCCGTCATTCTGTCAAAATTAATTCTAGCTTCAACAAAAACCCACATGCACATCTTCAATATGTCAAAAACATGTATGCAAGGTTTGAAAAAGATCCACTGAAAACTGTGGGAGGAGTTGATTACACAAACTCTATACCGTAAAGTGTGACGAACGGACGGACGGACAGACAGACTGACGGACGGACGGACGGACAGACAGGAGCAAATCTTAATGCCCCCTGACTATCGTCACGGGGGCATAAAAAAAACGTTTTCAGATCAATCAAGGGCAGATAACTCACGAACTGGAAAGGTCAGAGTGACAGTTCTTTATCACGATATGAAGCCTTCGATGTGAAACATATCTGTGAAGTTTTATTCAGATATTCCATATAGAAAGGGAACTACAGGTCAAAAACCATTTTTCAGACCTATCAAGGGCAGATAACTCATGAACTGGAAAGGTAAGAGTGATGGTTCTTTGTCACAATACGTAACCTTTGATGTGAAACATATCTGTGAAGTTTTATTCAGATATTCCATATAGTAAAGGAACTGTGGGTAAAAAACCATTTTTCAGTTCAATCAAGGGCGGATAACTCACAAACGGGAAAGGTAAGAGTGATGGTTCTTGGTCACAATATGTAACCTTTGATGTGAAACATATCTGTGAAGTTTCATTCAGATATTCCTTATAGTAAGGGAACAACAGGTCAAAAACCTTTTTTCAGACCTATCAAGGGCAGATAACTTGCAAATTGGGAAGGTCAGAGTGACGGTCCTTAATCACAATATGTAACCTTTGATGTTAAACATATCTGTGAAGTTTCATTCAGATATCATAAACAGTAAAGGAATAACAGGCCAGAAACCATTTTTCCAATACGAAAAAGGGCAGTAACTCTGTTAAAAATGGACAGATTTTGACCATTAACAATCCCATACCACTCATTGCTGATAACAATATGTATGCAAAATTTGAAAAAATTCCGTGAACAAATACTCAAGTTATCGATCGGAAATGGTGAGCACGGACAGATGGACGGACAGACGGACACCGAAGGGTATAACATAATACCCCAACACTGAAGTGTGGCAGGGTATAAAAATGCTGAAGCTAGGAGAGGATTTGCACTGTAGACCATCGTATGTTTTTTCTGCCATTTTCCAAAAAGAAACAGCTTTTTGTGACTTCATGCTTGCTCCCTGGATGATGAAACTCTGCTGATAAGAGGTCATCTCTTACAGGGGTCAGCCTAGAGCTTTCAGACAGGGAGAAGTTTTGCAACATTTTCAGGACCTGGGGGAGAAGTTTTGGCCCAAATTTTGGATTTCCCTATATGTTCTATACATTTTCACTTCTCCCTCAGCGCAAAATAGGGAGAAGTCAGCTAGCTTAGGGAGACTATTTCTCCCAAATCGCCCTCTAGGCTGAGCCCTGCTCTTAAGAAAAGGAATTTGCTTATACATAAACAAATTCTTTTTTTTTGTTTTTAAGAATTATCCCCAACTGAAAAGATAGTCAAAAATGAAATGTCAGAGTCATTTCTCCTGAAAATGTACCCATGGGGGACCATTCATCTTAAAAACATTGTTTCTAACTGTATGATTTCCTTCAAGGAATCTGACATGAAAATTCTGCGAGAAATATAAAATGAACTTCTGTGTAAACAGATCATACAAAATATGCTCAAAGCATAAATAATCTTTAAGTAAGTGAATTACGTAATTGTCTGGCGTCTGTCTATAACACCATTTAAGATCTGCTTTTCTATGATCAATACTTCATGATACCAGAGCTCCAGATAAGAAGGGGTACCGCAGACAATTTAAAGACAATTTTTCTTATTTCTCAACGAAAACATATGTGGTGACCCCTCATTTGAACCGTCTCAGCGAGACGGTTCTAATGAGGGGTCACAACGTATGTTTTTATGGAGAAATAAGAAAATTATCCTTAAATTAATGTCACCTCCTCTAATCTGGAGCACCGGTATGAATGCTAATCTTGCCAGAAAACGTTCTCTCATTAACATACTTTCAAAGAAACTGCACTAATTTACAGCATTAGATCAATTTTACTAGCATTCCAATCCAAAGTACTTAATATATAAGCACTTAAAAATAGTTTCCAACAGACTTCCTGCATTTAACTTAAACTGCATTTTAGACACTAGAAATTCTGAACTGTCCTAAACTTGAATCAGAGAAGACTGTGTGGAACCTTAATACAGTTTTGCACCAGGGAGGGAGGCGGGCAGGACCCCTGAGCACACTGTTTACATGGTTATGTGCAGCTACAGATTGGTATGGGCATGTTAGGGTACTGAAGATAACCCAGTATTGCATAACAATTTTTTTTCTTTTCTGCATGGAAATGTACCAGTATCTTACAAATATATATTTTACGGAGGGGAGGAGTGAGCTTGATCTGCTTTACAAAATTTTGCACAGCTTCAGAGAAAAGTGATTGGGGTTGATGAGTTAGGTATTTTTCTTAATGCATTATAATAATGCTGTAAATACAAAGCTTTTTCTTTAAGCCTGTTTCACATCAGCCGTGCGATTTTTTGTTCGTACAATTTTGGAGGCCATGGGTGCCGTAGACAGATCGCAGACAAAATCGCAGTGTATCTGGGCGGGTCCATCATGATCTCAGAGATCGTAAGGCAGCCATACGATGTTCGTACGTCTGTCTCACGGGTTGCACGATTTTGCAATTAAAAGTAGAAAAAAATAAACGACATTTCGTACGGCTGCCGCAAGATGGCAGTGCAGCAGCCGTAAGACTGCCGTGAGACGGTCGTAAGAATTTGTCAAAAATCATGCGGGCACTGTACGACGAACAAGAATTCGCAAGGCTGTCTCACGATTGTCTTACGATGACCGTATGTTCATCGTACGAATTCGCCTCGAATGACGAATAAAATGCAAGAGCACCATCCGCAACCCTCAAAGTTTCACCATCGATTGTCGACACCACATTGGATCCTGATGGCTATCCCACAGCAGCGTATTGTCCTTCTAAGAAGAAGGCTCCGTGATGAAGAAGAGCGTCACGCCGCCATCCTGGTGCTGCTCATCCGAGCACAGCAAGGTAGAAGAGGACGTGCGAGGCGTTGGTGGTGCAAACCCTGGGGGCATGCTTCTTTTCTTGAGTCAAGACTGTGAGTACCGATTTACTTCTAAGGGAGACGCAAGTGACGCAAAAATCGTAGGACTGTCGTGCGCCTGCCATGCGGCTGTCATGCAGCTGCTGTGCGACTTGCACGATTGTCTTACGATTCGCAACATTCTTGCGATAGCATTCTGTAAGGACGCACGACTGTCGTAAGATGCTCGTGCGGCTGTCTTGCGACTGTCGCAAGACAAACGCAAGCAATGATTGACAGCAGCCCCGCCTACGAACTTGTGAACTCCTGCAAAATCGTGAGTCAATCGTGCGGTTGTCTCAAGACTGTCGTGCGGCAGCCTTGCGGCGTCCACATATTGCCCAAAAATCGCAGAAATAATGTGCATGTTGAGAATTTAGTTAGCGAAGTTGCGACGACCTTGCGAGTCGCGACGTCTAAAATTCGTATGACAATCTTGCGGCTGCCGCACGAAACCCAGCGATTTTTGCCAGAAATGTGATTGCAGAGGGCCGTACGGCTGCCGTAAGGCTGATGTGAAACAGGCTTTAGGAAAACAGGAAATGAAACAGTACAATAACTCAAATTTTTAGGGGAACCAACTCTGCCATTTTTTCCTCCATTCTCAATGAAGAGCAAATTCTTTCTTTTATGAGTAGACCCCATTTAGGAAGAGCTACATTGCCCAGGAAAGTAAACAAGAAGTCACAAAAGTTGTTCCCCTTTGTAAAAGCGTCAGAAAACATGAAGCTGTATTAATACACCTTTAATGACAGTATAAGACTTACTATTCTGTAATGAGGATAAGCTCACTCTGTGTCTCGTAAACCTCCTTCAGGTTGACGAGTCTCGGATGATCTAATGCCATCTCCAGCATCACAACCTCGCGTAATATTTCGTCTCGACATGTCTTTCCTCGCCGACGTTTCTTGATGAGCTTGGCGGCCACAACCTCCTTGGTTTCATGATTGGTGCATTTCTTTACAACAGCAAACTTGCCCCTGTAAAACAGAAAGGACAGATATACAAAATGTGGAAGAAATATTGTTGCAATTTTTTCTGTTTCTGTTGGAATAAATCAACATCCTCTATGGGTACACTTTCAGGGGAAGCAACTCTACTATTTTCTTCATGCGTCACTTCTTCTCTGGAGTCAACTCTTAAAGGAAAGAATTTTGCTCCCCTAGGAGCAAAATTCTTTCCTTTAAGAGCAGACTCCATTTTGGAAAGCTAGGCCATCCATGGAAGCAAACAGGATGTGATTGAAGTTATTCCCCTTTACAAAAGGACAATGCACCTATACAAATACAGGAGGTGCCTTGCCCCTGTATTTGTAAGCTAACAGGGCTGACTTTAGTGGGCCATAAGGAAAGATGGCTATAATCTTTCAAATCTGAAAGAATTTCATGAGAAAGTATATAATTAAACACTTTCACAAAGATTCACATTTATGCATCATGGTCAACTGGTTTTACCCTATCAGATGGCTTTTGAGTGATATTCTCATTCTGGGAGTGGCACGGAACTACATGTATGTATTGTCTCTTATTACCGGATAACCCAAATTTTATTTCCAAAATGCCATTTATAGGACTTTGACTAGCAACGTCCTGGGTTATTTACTGGCAGCAATACAGTTACTGTACCTGTCATATGTTTTACTAATTACTAAAGAATTTAGTTATCAACCTGATATGATTTAGTTCATGACAGTGACTTTCTTTTTCATATTACTAAATACAATACAATTATGGAGTCACTAGTTTAAAATTCAAATCCTCACTGCTTTAAAATCTATGACACATGCACAAATATGTGCCAAGTGTCCATTAAAAGGACCACTGCAAATGGTGTAGGGCCAGATCAGATCTTACAAAATGCTTGAAATTTATCCTATTGTGCTTAAATATTGGAACAAATGGAAAATTAATGGTTTTAGGTTTTGCAATACTTAAGCACAATAGGGTATATAGGCTGGCCTGCCCAATATTCATTCTGCCCTTCAGGCCAATGGGTATACTTTCAGAGTATGCAACTATGCCATTTCAATTTTTGCTTCCTTTCTCAACGCCCTCTCCGCGCCACTCCTCGCCACGCTAGACCCACGACGCGCCCTCGATTTTCCCACGCTAAAAAGTTGCATCTCGGCGCGAATTTGTTGTGGAGAGACGCGGCGAGGCGCGATTGATAGTAAGATGTCGAAGGCTGTACTGTAGGTCAACTCTTAAATGATAGAATTTGCTCCTAGTGGAGCAAATTCTTTCCTTTCAGAGCAGACCATTTTTAAAGTTTTTTTTTTTCTCCAAGGGAAGCAAACATGACTGTAGTATCACAAAAACTGTCTCCCTTTGAAAAATTGGGAAAAACATGGAGGCGTATTCATACATCTTATATTTATAATATTTACCATATTTTTATTGAACATCAAACAAATTAAATATGGAGCTAATCTCATTGATATGCAGCTAATCTTAAATTAAACTGAATTACCCTATATCTATTCAATAATTTTACAAGTATGAATTAAATTCCTTGCAACATTGATATAATTTAACTTATGCTATTGAAAATAAAACCATATCAGATTAAGAAGTTATCTTTGGAATTTCGAGGTGCTCTAATAATAATCAACCCGGGCCAGAAATTGGCAACATATTTACATGTATTTCACTGATGACCTTGTTTAAAACTTTAAGATGGTAAAATATGATTAAAATGTATGGGAAATAGGTATACACTTGCAGGGGCAATAAATCTGCCATTTTCATTTTTGCCTCCCTTTTCTATGGGGGTAAACTCTTTAAGCAAAGAATTTGTTTTTCTACGAGTATAAAGAAAGTACATTAATTTTAGGTGGTTCCTTTCTGAGCTGCTAAGAATTGCACAAAGAAATAAATGTCAGATGCAGAATTTTGAAAAAGCTCTTTCCATGGCAATTTAGGCACATCATCATGTTTTGCCAAATTTGGCATCGATTTCTGAGACATTATCCTACAGCAAAATTCAAGCCAAGGTCTTTGTCTATACGATGAGCAAGCAACAGTGTAGGCAAGCTATACTGTCAGGTGACAGCTCTTTAACATCTGAGTTGAAACCAACCCTGGAATGAGTGTAACTACTAAAAGCTGTAAAGCCTGCAATGAGTTTATGACAGGGCAGGAAGTTCTACTGAGCTGTCAAAACTCCCATGTTTTCATGGAGAAATAAAAATGCATGTATTTAACTGTCCCAGAATTATTCCCAACAAACCTCAATATTTGGACCTTTTTTAGGGTAAATACAGTGAATTTTTTCGGTGCAATGTATGCAGACACAGCCTATTTAGTGTTGCAATGAGGTAACATAATTCAACTATAAACAGATCATTACCGAAACACCTCCTTTCATGTTAGATACTGATCTATCGAACAGCCAACCATTACCATACAAACCCAAATTTTTACAACACTCTAATTATCCTAAAATTTGAAAAACTTTCTTTACTTATAAGCTAAAATTTACAAAAAAAAAAATGTCAGATGGAATGGCAAACAGTGCAGACCAAGATCAGACTGCTCCTTAAGAGCAGTCTGATCTGGATCTACACTGTCTGCTCAAGAGTTTCCATCCCAACGTTAACAGTCTTTGTGGAATTAGATTTATCTCTGTTAAAATGTTTCTTTTCTTGCGAAACACAATGAAGTGTGCTCTTTGTATAATAATACAAAGCGGGTGTAACGAACTATGCGGGCACCGCGGTGGGAGAACAGGTCTCAATGCAAAAAACAGTCGAGCTTCCTTTGACTAGGCTGTGCAACTATGTCGTACTGTCATCCCAAGCATGCTAAGTGACAATAACAAATCCCCAGTTTTCAAAGCTATAAATCTGCAAGTCCCCAAACATGCAGGCTGGCCTGGGCTTGAACAGTATATTTAATACTCTATGACAGGTTTTCTGACGGGGCGGCTCGTGTATGCTACAATGCATTTGAATCATTTGATTGTCAGGATCACCTTATGATTACCCTTAATAACCGAAGGTTGCCAAATTAGACATACTGTGATAACGCAGGTCTATATACATGGACAATATTCAAAAGCACACTGTCCTATCAGTTGGGTACCGAACTTAAGGAGTGGGCCCATCTCCATGTTTTTTTACATTTTTTTCAAAGGAGAATAACTTTCATGCACTTCCCAGGTGAAAAAGTTGATGAAATTTCACCCAAATTGCACCAAAATTCTACTGAAATTCCAATTGAATTTCGTAGGAAAATACTGTAAAATTTGGTCAGAATTCAAGCAGATTTTCATATAATTTCACAGGAATATTACCACAATTTCGTTGAAATAATATCACCATAATTTCAGCGAAATTTCGGTAAATTCCTCTAGTTTTATGACCAAATTTATCACTGTAATTTCAATAAAATATCAGTGAAATTTTGATGAAATAATGGTAAGATTGCACCAGAATTTTGATAAAATAATGGTAACATATCAGTGAAATTTTGATGAAATAATGGTAAAATTGCACTGGAATTTTATAAAATTAACAGTGAATAAATATGGTCATATTGCCATCAGAGTCTGACTGTCCAGACATGATCTTAGCTGTTCCTAGATGTTAAGCCTACAAAATAAAACAAACAAAACGAATGAAGAGAAATGAAAACATCCCTTTTTGAATCTCCTTGCTAATCACACCATAGAACCACGGTACTCTGAAAAAACACCATTACCCCACCCTGTTAGCCCACCCATTTCAAAAGATTTTCTAACATTTGCTTGAAAAAAAAAAAAGAAAACACAAAAGAATTTATTTCTTATGAATCCTATTTCTATTATAGGACATACTAACACTAACATCAGTTAACCTACATGTACCTCCTGCAGATATTTGTTGCCATTAGAAAAGTGCATGACAGTCACCATGTTGCTCCATTTCTGCACAAACCTAGCAAAATTTTTACTTTAAAACCGTAGAAATTGTGGCTTCAAGTGTACTCACTATGTCAGCTAACTCACTATCATGTTTGCCATGTAGAAATTGCTTCACAATTATTTTTTTTTTACCACAGCCTTCAAATTCCTTCCATTTCTGGCAGCCATGTTTTTTCCCATCATCCATCTGGTTATGACATCATCAAGTGTCACATGATGTGAAATTTCACAGAATTTCACTGAAATTTTTATGCTAGTTCTTGGGCACTGGAATTTCACTGAAATTTAGTGCATCAGTGGAATTCACTGAAATTTCAGTGACATATCACTAATATATGACTGACTGTTTCAGTAGGGAATTGAGTTACAGTTTTAAATTTTATAATCTTAAGAATTTGACAATATAAGGTATCTGATCATGAACTTTTAAGTTCATGAATGGTTCATAAACAGGTACCTAATATATTTTAAGATTATAAAATTTACATGTATCAATAATTTAGTAAAGGTTCATGAACTTCTCATGACATAACTTCTGTGTACAATCAGCTCAATGATGTTTAGAGTGAATTTTGTTCGTTTTTTAGTAAACACACCAAGACTTTAAATGTATACATTTGGTATAAAGATAAACACAAATCTAAATTGTGAAAAAATATGCATAACTTAATACAGTTACACCTTGCATAGTGATACTAAAATCACTGACAGCAAAAATAGGTCATCAGCATGCTATACAGTCTAGTTTTATATCATAGAAATTTCATTTTATATATCAATTTTGTGTTTTCTTTTTCTTGAATAAGGCTGAAATATCAGTGAAATTCTGTTAGCTGCTTTGAAACTGGTTTAACTGAAATTTCACTGAAATTTCACTGATATATCATTGGAGTTTTATGAAATTTCAGTCACACAGCAGAATATCACTGATATTTCGCTGTATCACCGAAATTTGGGTGAAATTTCACTGAAATTTCAGTACCATTTTCACCTGGGTTCCTGTTTGCTTTCCCAGAAGGCAAACCCCTTCTAAAAGGGGTCTACTTTTTCAGGAAAGAATAAGATAAACCAAGATCAGTAGACAGATCTGCCAACCACCAAAAGAGAGATTTCTTGGAAACCACAAAAAAGGAAATATTCAATTTCATCGAAAGTTTGGGAAAACACACAAAATCTTAATCATGCCATTAATGGAAATGATATAGTATATCACACATTCATGTGGAAAGGCACCTTGTTGCCTATAAGCTGGGTTTTTTACTCCCCTGAAGCCACAAAAAAAATACAGATCCACCTAGACAGATGTAGATTTTAGGGATTGTTTCAGAAGAAGAAAAACATCTCAGAGCAGAACACCATTTTGGAGGGGATAAACCCTTTCTTATAGCCAAATAAATGCTGTTGATGACAATGGGAAGTCTGGTCAGACTATGCAGATGTATTGCAGGCTAATCAGCCTTTTGCTTTTCAAGTCATATATACATATTTATGTACTTTTTCTCATGACATGAGTCTGATTCTGTATTTCTTTAAAATAAACATCTCAGCGAGATTCAATTTACAAGTTCTATAAATGGCATGCTTGTGACAAAAAATCTGGTTAACAAGTAAGAAATTTACTTTTTTTTGTGGAACCTGGCTCCCTTTTCACAGAAACTGGCACCTTTTTTTCACAGAAGAAGTCAGTTGGGCATTATCAGAAAGGGTGTGCGTATTACATCAAATATGCTACATGTACATATCAAACATGGAATACCAATAACAGATAACAGAAGATAAAATTTAAAGAATTTAAATGTCTATTTTTATTTTCATATGCACTTACATAAAAGGCGCAATGCAGACACAAATCAGCCTGCACTTAGTGCAGGCTGATTTGTGTCTGCCCTGGATGCACAGGCAATCTTTAGACCCTGAGAAATCTATACATATCATGAAAATGCCAATTAATCAAAACATAAGCACAGGCTGATCACAGTCTTTACTATTCAAGCATGCTGAAAGGTGACTTTTCTTGCCGCAGGACTTAAATAGCCTTACAAGGTGTGATTCAAACTTCCTAATTATGCGTGAAGAATTTGCATAAAGCATAAACCTATTCGTAAAGCTCAAAATATTAAAACTGAAACTTTGGGAATGAAAATACTTTATAACTTGAGCCTGAAATTATGTAATAAACATGGTGAAGGAGAAAAAAAGAAGTTTTTACATGGGTTTTATGGCCCTTTCAAGAATAGTTCACTTAGTAACAACAAAGGCAGGCAAAACCGCAGCTCCTGGGGGAAATACACCTGACCCTCCGGAAGCAGAACTTGGCTTAAAATCTCACATGTGTGCTGGCCCAGGCTTAAACCAACAGTGCTGAGAGACGAAATGTTTAAGAGTCAGTGCTCTTATCCACTAAGGCCACGAAGGCCCACTTGAAAAAATATGTTTTACAGGTATGAGCAATTAACCCATTCCATTTATCCGGGCAAACAATTTGGATCCAGATCAGGCCCCACAAACGTTGGGCCTGATCTGAGATCCGAACTGTTTGCTGCCTAGACATCATTTCTACTTGTAAGAGTTGCAATGGTTAGACCAATATTGTCAAAATATTCTTGATCTGATGCAGACGACAATTTCAGCAGACGAGAAAAAGAATGCAATTGGTTAAAGTTTCTATGCCATGGACCTGAAAAGCATTACTATGTTTCACCTGCTGCTGGTAGCAGGTAAGACAAAACTCAGCCTTGTATTACATCTGCAACGTCTGATCATGATGCAACTCATTATACCAGGTCCAAATAACACAGGGAATAACCAGTTCGCCGATTTTCGCTTCCTGCAGAGACTGTCCATCATATTTGGCTTCCACCGAGACTGTCAGCGATCTCTTGCTTCCTGCAGGGACTACTGTCCTTGAAAAATGGCTTCCTGCTGTGACTGTCTGTGTGACTCTGCTTCCTGCCGAGAGCCTAGGCAGGAAGCAGAATCACCCAGACAGTCTCTGCAGGAAGCCATTTATCATGTACAGAAGTCTTAGCAGGAAGCAAGAGATCGTGGACAGTCTCGGCTGAAGACAAATATGATGAACCCTCTCTGCAGGAAGTTAAAGTTGGTAGACTGGTTTATACCCTGTGAATTATGGTACAGTCATGTCAAGCACTGTACATAAATTTTTACTCTGCTTTTTTTTTTTTTTTCCTTTTTTTTTCACCCCAAATCTGGGGAATTTTGAGTCTGAAAAACAAGATAGTTTATTTTTAGCATTTTTTCGCGTAAAAAATTGCGAGATTCCCCAAATTTTGGCTTGTTTATTAAGTTCACGTAGGCTATATTTTTACAGATATAGCTTGCACATTCCTCAGTAGTTTAAAGATACAGAGGCTCCTCAAATGACATGGGTCATTCATTATTTATTACCGGTAACTCATCAGTAACCCATCAGCGAATACTGTAGCTGAGCCCTGCCATGAGAAAAAGTAAATATAGTATCATTTCAGACATCTTCCTTTTTTCCCACCCAAACATTGTTCCCCAGGAGGCTTAATAGATCAAATCCAGAAGATGCACCCGCTGGCACCAAGCCTGTCCGTGTCCTCTCATGTTCAAAGAGGAGAGACATACATTGCCTGTTTTAGCCCCAGGGTCCAGAGATCCAGATGTATTTACATGTAGGTAAGATTTTGAGGAGTATTCTAATTTCTAAGATAATTTTTCTTATTTCTCATTGAAAACATAAACTGTGACCCCTCATTAGAGCTGTCTTTGCAAGACAATTCCTAATGACAGAGCTCTAGATAAGAGGGAGTATTTGGTGATAATTAGGGATAATTTTTGTTAATTCTGCATAAAAACATATGTTGTGACCCCTCATCTGAACCGTCTCGTCAAGACGGTTCAGATGAGGGGTCACAACATATGGTTGCGACGAAAAATAAAAAAAATACTTAATTATCATCAAATACTCCCTCTTATCTAGAGCTCTGTAATGACAGGTCTAAATTTATTTTTTGATGCAGAAAGATGGAAAATTATCCCTAAATTATCTGTTACCCCTTCTTGTTATCTGGAGCACAGCTGAGGGTATTTATAATCTTTACAGGTAACCCAATCTAGGTTGTATTGAAAACTTAGAATAGATCAACAGCATCACGGGGATGACTTAGCAGTATTCTATAGACAGGGACTTTTCAGTTTTGCGCGTTTTAACAAAGACCACTTTGTTACACCAGTTAATGCCACCGTGTAAATGTTACGTCATAAACAAAAACTGAAATACGGTATTCTATTTGGGTTGGACAAAGTCTGCTTTCAGCTGCAGAAATTGCATCTTTAATATCAAATTTCAATTTTCACATTTTTGTGGAGTAATAACTTATCTTGATTTCACATCAGGAAGTGTCTCGCAATATGAGCTACAGTATTTAATCCTAATAAACACCCCTGCTCTAATAAAGGCCTTCTGTCTCTTTTCTGAAAATAATTTTACATTATCTTACATGAATTCTCTGGATGAGGTAGCACTGAAATGAGATCCTAGAGGAGCAAATTCTTTCCTTTAAAAATTGACCCATACAGAGAGGCAAAAGAGTAGTTGCTTCCTCTGCAACAGGGCTGGGACGAGTACACGGGTACCCCTGTTCGGGTTGGGGTGACCAATTATCTTGGTACTTATTTACTACCCGTTACCCGAATACTTATCATTGTCATAGATAAATATTCTATTTTAACAGACTTCCAAGCAAATAGAGAAAAGGTTAGTGTGGCAGTTCTGTATAAATTGCAATAACTTATTGCCAATGCATTTTTGCATCTTATAACAGGAAGATTTCTACATTTTCGCACCTTTCTCGTGCACACGTGTTCAAACAACGTATGCCATACTTATCATTTGATCTATACATATATTTTCTAACTGTGGACATGCTCAAAATGTTATTGTAATGGGGATCCGGGGGTAACTGGAACTTGGGTACCCAGGTACAGAATCTCTTCCCGTCCCAGCCCTACTCTGCAAGTATACCCAATCACCTTAATACTGTTTACCTGCCACACTCGGAAATGGCTGATTTACTTTGCTTGAGACTCTAAATAAGGCCCCCACTTGCCACCAGGGAGTTTAATAGGATAAATACTTTATTGGTTTTACATTTTTAAGGTATCTGCATAAATCTCCATGTTTTATGTCATTTTTGTGGAACGTGTAGGACTTCAGCAAAAGGACAACAAGAATTCTGCAGAGCTCTTAAGATAAGAGGAGTATTGGATGATAATTGAGGGATAATTATTTTTTATTTCTCATTGAAACTATATGTTGTGACCCCTCATCTGAACTGTCTCATCGAGACGGTTCAGATGAGGGGTCACAGCGTATGTTTTTATGCAAAATTAACAAAATTATCCCTAATTATCACCAAATACTCCCTCTTATCTAGGGCTCTGATTCTGTCAAATGCAGTGTCTTGCCTGTCTGTGCAGAGCCATGAGTCCGGACCGAGTATTGAACCCAGGACCACTGGTTCTGAAGACAGACGCACTGCGCTACACAGCCCAGCAAAAAAAAGTAGGAAGAAATGTGTATAAATTAACATATTGTTAGTTCACTACATTAGGATAGCAAATGGTCTAGTTTTGTATCACTGATCAATTATGAAATTCTGGCCAATTCCCAACATAAATGCCCAGTAGACTCTTCTATCTGTATATACTGGATGAGTCCATTCGTCATTTAAGGGGTATCTGGTTAAGTTTATTTTTATTATTCCTATTTTTCCTCTTTTAACCCTATAGCACTCAGAATGGCCATTCTGAGTGCAATAGGGTTAAAGATAGGAGAAATGCTTGTATTTCAATAACAAACAGTGTTGACCCTGATCAGATGCCTTGTTTTGTGGCGTCTGATCTGGGTCTGTACTGTTTTCCTAAGTCCTTATCATGTTTATGGGACACTTAAAAGTCATAAATTTATTGCAATCAAATTACAAAATGATTTAAATGCATTATTATTTCCATCCACTATCACTTATTTAAGCAAGCAAGTGATATCAGATTCTGAACAGCCAAAACCCCTTTCAAATTGTCAACAACTTGTGTTGAAATTCAAATCATTTTGATAATTCGTGTTCTTCAATTTGGGTGCACCATATGCACTTGCTTGCTTAATAAGATGTAGATCGTAAAAGCTGGCAAGGTACATAATAGTTGAGGACAAATTCCCAAGTGATGACTAAGACGTTCATATAAAGAGAAGATCAGATATATAATATATTGTCAAGCAAAGACACCAAATGCAATAATCGACGCACAGGTACGTGAAGTTGTCTCTTGCATTTTATACAGCACAGAAAAGGTTTGCATCCCATTTACACAGAATCTGATGTAGTCAATAGGAAACATTTAGAACTAGATCAAAATCAATTTTTCTATGGTACAAATAATAAGCCATTAAATAATCTTTACATATGTTTCATACTACCGTAAAAAATCTAAATACTGGGATAGATATGTCTGGACAACAGTGCAGGTCCAGAAAGGAGCAGTCTGATCAGGGCCTACACTGTTTGCCATTCCATCTGCATGTCTATGACGCACTACTGCCCTGCATGATGCACGCATTGTAAAACCAAAGTGTTCCATTTTAGGACCATTGTGTCCGAATTTCTAGAATTTTGTGGTACTGTGTATGTGTTTTTCAATCAGTGAAGAGCAGCTGCAGTAATGTAGTGGATAATGCATTGGACTACCAACCCAGGGGTAGCGAGCTGGATATCCCCCAAAATCTTTGGTCTTTCAGATGAGACTTTAAACCGAGGTCCCATCTCCATAATTATGACCTATATGTTGGTGGGACTCACTCACTCAAATAGTGTGACATAGGTATCAAGCTAATTTAGCCAGATATCAGTCCATTGCCTGAAACTCCTCAAAGGTCCCTTTAAAATGCTCATTTGGAATTTCGCTGACCTTTTAAATTTATAATTGAATTTTCACAATCTCTTAATACTTGCTTATGATAATATTGTACCATTGTATTGAGTGTTTGTTCTATCAGCTTAACTGCCTTCCAATATCTTCAGGGGCTGTATGTCTTCAAACAAACATTGTAAGGCTAAACTGTTAAGTAAATTAATTTAGCCATCCCCAAGAAGTTTGCTAAATATCACCACATGTACACCAAGAAAGAGCTTTACAAAAAGGTAAAGGTTTCCCACAGTCTTGTGGCTGTAAGAGCAGTGGGGGTTAGAGACCCACTGTATCTTGGGCACAGCATATGAAAGACAGAGCCCATCTCTCTTCTTTCCCTGCCTTATCCTTCCCTGATTCCAAACAAAGTACCGTATTCTTCCTAATTAGCGCACATGCCTCTATAAGTGCACACCGTGGCAATTTGTGAGGCATAGGACTATTAATGCACATATTTTTACTGGTTTAACCCTTTGCTTTCTCGTTTACAAGAGCTGAAAATGCAATAGAATACATGGGCATGTTCAAAAAAAATGTGACCAAAGCATTTCAGAGAATTTTAAAGAAAACGGGGCTATATTAGTACATTATTTTTGTTGCTGAAGATGTATCATGTGGCCTGGAAGATACCTGCCAAATTTCATTGACATACTTTGAGTAATAAAAAAGTTATGGTCAAAAATATAGCCAAAAAACTCAGGAGTGTAACGCTTTTTGTGTGACATTTTTTCTATTACTGAATTTTCAGCATGCAATTTTACAAAACTGTGCCAGTTAACATACCTATTAGCTACCTTTTTGAAACTCCAGTCCTTTTGGCTGCATGAAAGTGTAAGATTAATGTCCTTTCATAATCACCCATGGAATTAGTAATGCTAAACTCAACAGCACCATGTTGAATTTTTGTTGCACAAAAAAAGAAGAGGTTCCCATCTAAATGGATGTCATTTTTATATTTGATGCTTCTAATCTCTATAACATGGTCTGAAATATTGAATAAAGATAGTATATTGTATTACATATTTTCCAGTTGCTTTACCAGCATCCATCTCAGAATGTAAACAACTTCTTCTCAAGGACCCCTTGAACTCAGGAGTGTAACATTTGACATTTGGAACCCCATAACTTTTTCCAGGGGTAGCTTTAGTAAACTTTCATGCCTTGTATGAAAAGTCATTGACCCATCATGGTAAGTGGTACATGGGCAGTCTTCATCTTGGCTCTTGTTTTCTTCATATGTACCTTTTAAGCCACTCAGGAGTGTAACACTTTTTTAAAAAAAGACAAAAATAGCTTAATTCTTTACCACAAGTAGTAAAATTTTCATTTATTGTGCTCATAAATGAAGACCTAGCCCCGCTCAAGCAATTTTGGAACTTATACTTAACTTCAAAATGTAAATAAAGCTGTACTGCCATGAAAACGACCAAAAGTTGAAGATTTTGAGATTCCATTTTCTTCATATCTATCACTGTGAGGCATTCTAAATAATAACCATAAATGGCTATCAAGTGTTTTGTGAGAAATAATAAGGTAAGAATGAGCAAGGTAATGATATTTTGTGACTAAATTCAGGTTTTGCTATGACATGTATTGGGCAAGGTGTTACACTCCTGAGTTTTTTTAAGTTTAATGCCATTTTGGACACTTTTTCTTCCTTTACATCTACTTGTTTGGATAAATTCATACTAAATAAACGTTTCCAACATCTTAAAATGTTTTTTGATGCAGTGCCATCTGTTTTGATAAGATTTTGAGGTTACTGATATTTTAGAAAGGGACATTTTCTCATGATTTATAATGTGACCATCAACTTCCGAAACTGGTATGGAACTTCACTTCTGTAATGTCTTTTGTAAACAGGTAATGATAGTCAGGTAAAGAAAACTGTTTAATTACCTAAAGAAAGAGTGAAGTAATTAATCAAATCTCTCAGTAAACATCTCTTTTATTTTTGTGCATTTAGGTAGCGGAAATAGCAAATATACTGTGGCACACCCAAGCATGACTTAGAGATACGGTTTTGGGTTTTGCTACAGCAATGAGTGCAAGTTGCTTTTAATGAGAAGACAATAAAATAATGAAATTTAAAGGCAAAATATTCAACTTTTTTTACAATACAACAAATAGCTGTAAAGTGTTACACTCCTGAGCATCAGAACAAGTTTTCTTGTTGAAGAGGCCAATAAACTTGGAAAAAATGATATCATCAATGTGCAGTTAGTGTTACTTTATTACATGGACCGCTTAATCATCGACTTTAAGCTCTTGTGATGCAAATTAGACCAGTTTAGAAATAATACTCAGGAGTGTAACACATTCCTTGAAACTTTTTGCTCATTTTTGACATGGCACCACCACTACCTATATCTTTTTATATGAACAATCATTTTCTAGACTAGTTCTCTACTCATATGGCATCATTCCAATGCACATTTTATTGAGGTACAGTCAAGTAAACAAAAGATATGAAAGTTTTTAGCACTCTACATCTAAAAAATGTATGTCAAAATGAAGTTAAAATTTGAGTTTTTATATCATTCAGCGATATCCGACAGAAAACAGCACTTATTTACATAATTTGGAAGTACCTTGCATCAAATAATAGAAACTTAAAGTGATAGGATCATGATTTTAGCCTTCCAAAGCTTCCATAAATTTTGGTCATTTTAACAGATTTTGAGTGTAAATTTCTTCACAAAAGTTGTCATAAAATTTTTATTAGTAATGCTATAATCAAAATTTATACAGTTTTGTAAACTGGAAGCACTGTAGACAAGTCTAGAATAAAACTTAAAACTATGGCAGAGTGTTTATTTTTGACCTCCAATGTCACACTTTGGTCACATTTTTTTTGAACATGCCCACATGTATTTAAGTTTTTACTTCTAAATCTTCTCTATCCTTTTACATGTATATCCATACGAATTTAAAGGTTAAGCATCAGAGAAAAGCTGCTTATAAGCAGCTTTTCTCTGATGCTTTACCTTTAAATTAGTTCCCTTCAATATATAATAACCTATTAAAATGTGCGCTTATATGAAAGAAAATTTACTACAAGTATTTGCCGCCATTTTGAAAAAGTTAAGCGCACAGGGCGCTAATAAGGTCGAATAGGGTACCCATTTACTGCTATGTTGACAGAGACAGTTTACTAGTCGCTGGCTGGACAAGCCCAGATTTGAACCCACAATCTTCTGCACCATAGCCAAGCATCTCTAACCATTTGAACCTACGCCTCTCTGATCAAGAAACAGCTGTATGTAACTCAAATCGACCAGATAAAAACATTGGAGGCCAATACTTACAATTACTTTAAAAAGCATCTGTATAAAATCTGGACCCCAAAGACAACAGGCTGACTGAATTTTTTCCACTGTTACACCCCCCCCCCCCCACACCCACTTCCCACCTCTCACCCAAAAGGGCTTTAATTTTTTTTTTAATTCACTGGCTCTTTATGTTTACATTTTAGATGCTAAAACTGAAAAAATTACTGGCAAGTCATGAAATATTTTACATGCCTGCATCAAGATTTAACTCTTTAAGCATCAAAAAGCAAACGACAAAATTTACGTCTGCAAAAATTTGAAAAATGCCTTGTCCAAGACATTTCATATTGAGAATTCAAAGACTATAGAGCAAACTCATTATGAGCCGCCTCATCAGGATCTACCCTGTTTGCAAATTATGCTATGTTTGTCACTGAGGCTTAAAGTGTTAATTGCCAATGTGAGCTGGCAAGCACTGCCCTAGTACTTCCTCACGCTGTTATATGAGCCATGACACGAGAAAACCAATAAAGTGGTTGTGCACCCAGTGCACACTCAGATCAGCCTGGGCATCCGCCCTGTTTGATCACTCTTCGCTTAGCGCTCAAAGGGAAGCTAAGGGCCAAAACTACCTCCATGCAGGCAGCAAAGACTCTGATCAGACTGGGCAGATGCCCAGGCTGATCAGGGTCTGCACTGGACGCACACCACTTTGTTGGTTTGTTGGGTCGCGGCTTGATTATGGTAATACCCATACATGCAGAAGGCTCTGACTACTGATTAGCAAAACTGATTCCTGACCTAGATAAATGCTACGCAGACTACCTGTTTCCACAAACAGAAATTCCACTTCAGTGCAAATGGAACAAACATTGAATGCACTAATGGTGCACATAATTACTACAACATAGGCAATCAGCTAGCAGGCGCTCTTACACAAATATTTGTATGATTTCTTCAAGGATATTTTACCAACTCCTGGCAATTATACATACATTTATGTCTGATAGAGGTCTTCCCCAAAATTAAAAAAAAAAAAAAAAAAAAAAAAAAACACACACAAAAAAAACAATTCAACTAGAAAAGTACAAAATGTATCTATCGTACACCGATGCCAGCTCCTAGTGCCTCATGTTAGATGGCCCCTTGATTAAGGTACTGGCACTTGTACGGTAAAAAAAATAGTCCAAAGTCAGTGGACCTTGACATATGGATCTTTATGACCTGGTTCTTGTGTAATCCTGTTGTACTTATAAATATAAACCCTCATACAAAATTTCAAGTTGCTACAATAATAGGAACCTTGAAATCTACCTCTTACAAAAATCTTAACCTTGCAAAATTAGCCTAACTCCAAAGTCAGTGGACTGTGACATATGGAACTTAATGACCTGGTTCTTGTGTACCGTAATCCTGTTGTACTTATAAATATAAATCCTCATATAAAATTTCAAGTTGCTACAATAGTAGGAACCTTGAAATCTGCCTCTTACAAAAACCTCCGGTCTTAACAGGATCACGTATGTACCTAAGGACTTATCGTACGTAATAACGTACACAAATGTATGCATGTACGCACAACCGGAACACTATATGCCCCCAACATCACATGATGCAGGGGCATAAAAAGGGCAAAGCTTCTTCTTAACTCATTTATTCAGAGGCCTTTATTCTTATTTTTGGGCTTGGGGATCCCTGTTTTTTTCAGACACTTTTAGCAAAATTACATGGGTTCCTATCCTTGCCCTAGTAAGGGCTTCACCTACCTTCCTATCTGTTCCCCTACAGCGTACTTGTTAGTCAAGGGCTCCGAGATTATTTCTGTGTTTGGCTTGTAGACGTTGAAACCTGGACCAGAAGTTTTGAGGCTGTTATGGTAGTGTAATCCATTCACATTCAAATTATTCATACTGAAATCATTGGTCACCTCCAATCTAAGCCATAATACAATCTGCAAAGAAATAGTTAACATTTTGAAAGTACCGTACTTATCAGAGCTCCTGATAAGAGGGGGTATTGAGGAAAATTCAAAGCTAATTTTTAATATTTCTCAATGAAAACATATGTTGTGTCCCCTCATTAGAACTGTCTCACCGACAACATATGGTTCTACGGAGAAATATGAAAAATTATCCCTGTTACCCCTTTTTATCTGGAGCACTGATTTATTCAGCTATAAGACGGGATATTCTCTCTCTCCTTATAGCACCCCAAATATGTACATGTACAGCATGTAAATCAGTTGTGTGTAATTCGGCTATTAGATCTATAGTGTTTTTTTTTTCATCCAAAATAGTCATCCAGATCCACCTTTTAAAATGGACCTAGATTTTTGGGATTCTATAGGGCTTCTTCTTGTATCGAACTTTTTGATTCTACCCCCTTATGCACCAATAAGGATAACGCAGGGGAGTCTGAGCATCTGTGCAGTCTTATCAGAGCCGTTCATCATGGTATGTAGGCAAATTTATGAACACAAAAGTTACAAGACATTGCTGGAAACTGCAAGTGACAGGTAAACAACTTTTTTTTTCAGACAGTTTTTCGTAAATATATCTGCACTGACAAACTATCTTAAAGATCTGTTTTACAATGATATTGGGCATATTTCCTTCTATCGAGAACCGTATAGACACTGACGATACAATCACCGTGGTAAGCCTTAATTTTATGAAAAACATGTAGATTTTTACATTTTTCTATTACTTCACCAGAAAGCAGCATGTTCAGTCTTTATCGCTTTAGCATTTGCAAAACTGAACCCATTCAGCGAGTGGCCTACCTTAGTGCTCTTTAAAACCATGCTTAAATCAAAGAGATCGAGCAAAGCAAAGGACCAACCTAAGCAAAGTGAGGGAGTCTGCACGGGGGTCCAGTGGCATGCTCCCCATGATTGTTGATTTTCTGGGACAGATCTCATGCAGAATAAAAATCAAGTCAGAAGGTTGGAGCATATAAATTGTGTATGTGGGGCCAGCATTTGTAATATTCCGGAGTCTATTTTTTTATTCGGGTTAAACTGGTTTAAAATACGCTAACACTGTACTTGTAACAACTTTTCAGGGTCCTGTTAAAACAACACAGAGCAATGGAAGAAAAGAAACATTGTACGGATTTCATACTAGCATCATCATATCAGTACCTTAGTTAATTTTTTGCACAAATGGGTATGTTATCCACTCCTTTTTCATACATTTGGGTATCTCAAATGTATATTGGGTAATGGGTACTGATCATCTCATAAAATGTTTATTAGGGTATTTTTATTTTTTGTAAATGTTAAAACTTTACTTTCAGTGTTTCAGTTTGGTGTCGGACATCCGTCCTAGTCCGAAAAATATTCCAGATGTCTGAGACTTTGCCGTCTCGGAATGACATTTTGTCCGAGAACCGATTTTTAGATATGCACTGTACCAAAATAAGATTAAGTTAAATTACTGCTGATTGGTCAGAATATTTCAGCATGTGATAATTGCTAGACCCGTTCTCAAGAAATTACGGGTAATGTTGAAAAACCGATATTAACCAGTCAACCTAATTTTGTAAAATGGTTTTTTATTGGCCAACTGACTTACCGTAATCGACCCATTTACCGCACATGCCCCTATAACCGCACACCAAGGCCATTTCCGGACAAACTGCACAAGCGCACACTGCTTTTTCTTTGAAACGCTCACAAAACCCATTAATTAACAGGGAACTCATGAAAAGTATAAACACAAAGTATTTCCAGTCCTACCCATGTTGCCTCTTTCCAGTCACCCTGCATTTTATTGTTCTGAGTGTGCGGTTATTAAATACATTTTAACCACATCTTTTTGTTGCAATTTTGAAAAAGTTAAGCGCACGGTGCGGTAAATGGGTCGATTACAGTATTTTCGGAGTAATTTCCCAAGTATTGCTCTAAGCTTTATTTTTGTTGTCAATATTTGGCATCGGTGATCGGGATCATTGATATAATGCGTCATGCCACCAGCAAAGCTTACTTTCTATGCGTCACAAACACAATCAAATGTGGCAGAAGACTCGGGTGCACAAGCTAATGGCGCAAACGAGTCTGAAAATGAGCCAAAACAGAACGATAATGGTACCCCACCCACCTCAACTGCAACAAAAAAACCTGTGAAGCGCCTATTCAACGATACTTGGGTGAGAATGTATCCACGGCTGGAATTCGAAGCTGAAAAAGAAGTTTTGGTGTGCAAAATATGTAAGGAAAAGAACAGTTATGCCTAAATAGTGTTCTTTTCAGGAATAAAGTTTTCAGTAAATTAATTCCCTATTTATTATATGTCCGGAAAAAAATAAAAATGTCCGATCATAGTTGGTGCTGTCCGGACAAAATGTCCTGACTGTAATTTGGTCTAGTAGAATCACTGACTTTAATACCTATACTCTTTGTATTTACAAATTATTGAATAAGTTGATTTATGCAGGCCAGCGTCATTTCTGTTGTTCCAACTTTCTCAACCACTAGCCAATGATACTTTAAATGCCATGATTTTACAGTTTTTCCCATTACATTTACTCCTGAATGTAAGCTACTTTCAGTTTCACCCCCCCACCCCAAGTTCTCGATTATCTCGTTGATAATAGATGTTGCAAGGTATAATCCTGGCCTGACACATGTGTCATCAAGTTCATTCACAATGTTGGCGGGTCAAACGCAGATTGGCTCAAATAGACAAATAACCGGTTATTTTGTTGCTTTACAGCAAATTGGAATTTCTACGTCATTTCAATGTCTTGGAAACCATGTTTTGGGGATTTTCCAATACTGGTTCTCGCTGTTTACAATATTACTGATGATGCACTGGAAACCAGTTGAGATTGGTTCCCTATTCCTAAACTTGTAACGTGTGACAAGAGCAGAGCCAGTTTAGTGGTCAGCCAATTTGCCCCACTGAGCCACAAATAAAAACACCTGTACGCACAGAATTTTTCTGTTTTGCATATCGCCGATGTCTTTTGCGACTTGCTATGCTACAAGATCGCTTTGAATTGATTTTTTTGATAATTTATTTGGGTAATTACGCAAATACTCTTACTAATTAAAGTACTGAATTCATATTTTTGCCAATCAAGATTGGTCTATCAATCATAATTAAGCTCAGTTGTTATCTGCTACAGCACACTGTCACACACAGGTAGACACCCCCACTGTCACATAGTGACATACGCAGGTATACACACCCACTGTCACAGATTACTGATTATACACTCGCAAAATGAACTTTTTAATAAGGTGGGTGGAGCCTATTTAGATCTCACATTTGCCAAACTTCTTTGAACTAGATTGTCAGCGTCCTGGACCGGTAGTAAATGGGTATGCTGAGGCTGAGACGGACTTAGGGGGAATCAGAAAATGCTTTATTATTTATATCCCTGCTCACTGAATAGCTGAAAGTGTCTCTTTCACAGCACAAACATAGTTTGAGAGTTTGTCTCCCAAAGATAATTCTTTGGGTGACAAGTAAACGCTTTTCTGGTCAAACTGGATAGTCCAAAATGATTTCTGGTCGCATCTAGCAACCAGCCATTTCCAGCACTGATCAAGTGTGCTCTGAGCTGGCAACAGTGGTATCAAGGTGGCAGTCGGCGATAGAAGTGACAATGAGCATCGGCAGTGGTATCCACTTTATAACATCGGCAAAACTGTACATGTGCATGCAACAACCTAACACATGCTGCGATAATATGCCTGATATGGTTTCGTACAGAGCAACCCATGGACCCTGGCCTCCTTAAACAAGCTTGACTCAACAAACAGCAGCTGTTTCAAGATCAGCAGCTCAATTCTGCTGAAAGGCAAAATCAAACAGCCGTTTGTTGAGACCAAGGGTCAGGTTGGGTAACTTTGCACAGCGGGTTAATTCGGACCATTGCAAAGAGTGAAAATCCAGATGAGACGGCTCATAATGAGCTGTCTCATCAGTATTTCTTTCTTCTTTCTTTCTTCCATTTATGCCTTAACCCCCAAAGGGGACACAGACAGTGTACTTTTGTACACTCCGTAGTTGCAGGATGAAAGCCTACGTATAGCCATGTAGCTATAGTAAGGATTTTTGACCTGCGCAGGGGATGACTCTCCCTGCACAGGGGGCTCCAGTTAACGTCCCGATCCGAAGGACGGCACACTTGTTAACATCATCCCTGCAAATGATGCTAGAAAAACGCGTTCGGACAAAGGAAGATTTTGCCTCTGGTGAGGAGCAAACCCACGACCTCTGGCTTCAGAGTCAAAGCGTGTTTTCACTGTTTGCCCATTTATTTTTATATTAATGCCAAACTGCTGAGATATTAGGAAACAATGTCACCTGCTGTCCGAAATCATGTACTCAACTTGACCCTAGGGTATTTCCTCTAGCTCTGAGACAAAATGTTTATAATTGTATAAATCCTGATTATTTATCTATCTTCCGTTACGTCTTAACCCCCGAGGGGGACAACAGACGGGTGCCGGCGAACCAAGTGCTGAAGAGGGTTAGCTGGAACAAATGTATAGGAAAGTGTGTGAAATGAGTTTGTACAGTGCGATAAAGAGTGTTAGTATAGTTAAAAGATAAAAACAGAAATTGGTGTTTAGGGAGAGACATGGATTACCTGGCAGACAGCACTGCTGAACTGCACCAAGGTAGGAAGGACCGGTATGTAGGGTGGGGGGCCTTCCAATGGATGATAGTCCTAGGGAAGAATGTGAACCTGTAGTAGTCTTTATAAGTTGGGATTTGTCGATATGAAAGTGGATGGATATGTCTTGACTGTCTAGTGTTGCGAACAAGGTACTCAGATGCAGGAATGGCAACAAGGTCATATGTGACCTTGTACATCATTATAAGACGGCAATCTATACGTCATTGGTCTAGGGGGCGCCAATTTAGGTCCTTCAACATAGCAGTGATGCTGGATGTGTAGTTATAATCTCTTGTTGCCCACCTGGCAGCCCTTCTTTGGACCGCTTCCACTTTATGTATATCAGTGGCAGTGTGGGGGGACCATACTGTTGAAGCGTACTCCAACTGGGGCCTTACTAGTGTTTTGTAGGCTACTGATTTCAGGTCCTTATTATGGACCCGAATGTTTCTTTTCAGAAATCCAAGAATTTGTAGAATATTATGAACATCAGACTAATGAATGTTGTAAAAATTCAGAGAAATATCATTTTAAATATCCATTCCTCTTCAACCCTGTAGCTTACGTTGACAAGCCAGTAAACAGGTAAAATACCTGTAAGATAGACATTTACCCCACCCACTTCATGTTCCTGCACTGAGAAACTTTGCAATAAAGAGCTCATATGATGCAAATGTCCACAATCTGAGCATCTAGAGTCGTACAAATATTCAGAAAATTAACATCTAAGTTATGAATTATTAAATTTGATGCCAAGATTGGTTGAATTACCTTGACAAAGTAAATGTATCCATGACAAAGTGCTGACTTCCCTGTCAAAAATTTCGAGAATGACAACGAGGCTTACCTGGATTTTATTAAAAATAGGATTTTTTTTTTGCGAATATTCTTTGAGGTCCATCTAAACACAGTAAAGACTCGAAACCACACTCCAATGAGACGAAGGGCAATTTGTACTACAGTATGTATTTATATTCTTGACCACTGTGTTCAGAGGATAGATTTAAGGAAGTGTCGATATGAACCAGAAGGAGCAAAAGAAGATAGGCAAGCTAACAAGAGGAGAAAGGCCCTAAAGAAAGAAAAGCAGCTAGAAACACAACCACCCCAGAACACCACGAACCGGTAATGAACAGTCCCATCCCCCCCCGCAACCACTTTATTTATATAAAATACGGGTTAAATTGGAATGAACTATCTAAAGTACCCCCTCCCTAATTTAAATATTAGGTCAATGACTTTTGATTTCAGATGATGCACGCCATGCATTTAAACTAGCACTACTAATCATGCAGTATATGATGATACTAAATGATAGTTCACCCAGTCTGATCAGAGTCTTCACTGTCTGCATGGAGCTAGCTACCCTTAAGCGCAAGCAAATAATCTGATCAGACTGGGCGGATGGTCAAGATCATCTCAATCTTCGCTGGGCGCAGATGCCACTTTGTTGGTTTTCTCGTGTCGCGGCTCATATATATTGGTTTGGACCTTTTCACAGGGGCAAATCCAGGAATTTCGGATAAGGGGTCAAATTAGCTAAGGAGATTCGATTTGTGCAGTTTGACCAACTTTTCCTGAAATTCCTCATGAAAATAAAATAATTTAGGCTGTAGTGAGAGTTCGTTTGAATCCCACGACCCCCTTTGAATCCGACACTGTTTCAATACAATTCATATACTTTCCTATAGTGTGGCTATATAACAGATTTGGGTTGATCAGACACTACAATATGATCAATAGCTACGACTGAAAGAACGTTAAAGCCGATAAAGCTGATACAGTATACTGAGGAAAATATAGCTTACACTAAAGCTGATAGAACATATCTAAAATATCCGTCATGCTCAAAGTAGGCACATAGAATATATAACTTGGTAGTTTACTGATTTCTAGTGGTTTGTGGTGGGTTGCGGTGTTTCAAAGGACCCGATGGACAGAATATTGCTATGGTCTATACACTCTAGAGAGTTTATCTCACCGTTATCTCACCGTCGTAGAGGTCCTTTCAAGCTACCATCTGCTACTACTGACCCATTTCGATATTGCTGTCTTCATCCAGCTGGTTGACCCGGAATGTAGCATGATGGGTTAAACAGATCGTGCCAGGGCCAATATTTACCGGTATTTAACTTAGTTTTGAAGGTGTTCAGGGTAGACGCTGTCACAACAGTCTCAGGGAGACTGTTCCATACATCCACCACACAATTTGAGAAAAAAAAAACATTTGCGCGAACATTCAAACGTGACCGTCTTTTAAATAATTTATGACTATGTCCGCGAGTTCCTGCATATTGAGCAAAGGCGAAGAAATTTCAATATTGACAGTATCTATCCTGTTAATGATCTTAAATATTTCGATGATATCAGTTCTTATCCTTTTATATTCCAGAAATGTTAGTCCTAGCTCCTTCAACCTTCCCTGATATGTCAGCCCAGACAATGCTTTAACGAGTCTTGTCGCTCTCCTCTGAACATTCTCCAAAACTTTGTACAGTGGAGTCCAAACAGGTGTAACTTATTATAAATGCGGTCTCTTGTAAGTGTCTTAAACAGGTTTAAGAACATGTCCTTAACGGCACAGTTAACAATACAGTTCTGGACTCATTCAGCACACAGCAGAAGATCTGCAACCGATCCTTCATGAGGAAGTTGAGATTGCATTTGCAGCACTGGACAAGGGGTGGGGGGGGGGGGGGTGGGGGGGGGGGGGGGTGGCACCACCGATTTCAGCAAAGCCTTTGATAAAGTTTACCATTTAAAGTTGCTTTTTAAACTTTCAAATTATGGCATTAAAGGAAATACTCCGAAATGGATTACGCTTTTTTACTGGTAGCACTTAAATTGTTGACTGGATGGGGAGTCTTCACATGAGAATCTAGTCACCACTGGGGTACCTCAGGAGTCTGTACTGGGCCCGCTCCTTTTCTACTGTACATTACCGACCTTCCTGAAAATATACAGTCTTTGCTGATGATACCGCTGTTTGCTTGACTGTGTCTGAACCAGGGGACAACAGTGCAGTTCAGTTTGATCTTGACTTTCTCCAGAACTGTGAACGAACCTGGGACATGGAGTTCCATATAAGCAAATGCCAGGTACTCCGCATTTCTAGGTCCAGAAAGACTTTTAAGGCTAAGCATTATATGCACGGTCAAGAACTGGAGACTGTGGATTCAGCCATGATTTAAGGACAGAAAGATGGGTTTCAAATGATTTATCCCCTTTTAGTAGTGTAAGAGATATGTTGAGTAATCTTGGATGGCAGTCGCTTGAGAATAGACTTTAAGGTACTTTACGACCTGGTTGTCATACCAGTTCCGTCTTACTTCGAACAGCCCACCAGATATACTCGTCACATGCATCGTCTTTCTTACAGACAGATCCATACATATGTCTGTTATTATCAATACTCATTCTTCCCCATGGTTATTGTTCTTTGGAACAGATTACCAGCTGATCACAGTCAGGTCTCAGATCGTTACTCCTTTAACTATGAGACAGTAAGATCAGCCATGCCCTCTCCTAAACAGATATACAGCCTTTATCCTGATTTTAAACTCTTCTTCTTTAGCCTACATGGACACTAACCCTATCATCTTTATTCACCTTCCTTTAAAATTTTTATTCTGTACTATCTCATTACTTCTCTTACAAACACACCCTGCAGGGACAAAATTCAAATAATGCTCGAGCGAGTGTTTTAGAGAATAGATAGATAGAACTTGTGCAAACAGGCGGGGAAATCATGATTGATGTTTTAACAAAGATCTAAAACAAGATCTGGAAAACAGGGGAATGGAATCAGTTGACGATTATTACACTCCCTAATAAGGGCAACCTACACCACTGCCAGAATTACAGAACCACCAGCCTCATCAGTCAGCCGAGCAAAGTCATTCTGAAGATCTTGAACAGGCTGAAACCCCAAGCTGAAAAGATAGCTGAAGAATATACTGGGATCAGAGCCGGAAAGAGCACCACAGAACAGATATTCAACCTCAGAAGCATAAGTAAAACCTTCAAGCGCAAGGGAGGTTACCACTTTCTGTTTGTATATTGGAGTGTGTAGAAGTTTTGTCCAGTATATTCATGATTCTTGTCAGAATCGTGTTTGGATACGCTTCCACATCTTCGCAAGCCAAGGGTACTAAGCCCACTTTGTTCCTTACGTCAGGAACAAAGTGGACTTAGTACCCTTGATTTGCGAAGATGACGCTTCAATTAACAGAATAGTACAGTCAAACCTGCTCCTGTGTTCTGTTCTATTAAGGGTCACTTGTGATTAGCAGTCACTTTATTTCGGTCCTTTAAACCAAAATATCGTGAGTGCAAATGGATTGAAGGTCACCTGTCTTCAGCAGCCCAGTTTCGTTTTCCCCATGGATGACCCTTAAAAACAGGGTTGACTGTATTTGTTTCCCTTATTGTACAGTGTTTCTCTTAAGGTGGATGTACACTTTCAGGGGAAGCGATTCTGTCATTTTCATTTGTTACCTTTCTTCTTAAAGTGGATAGATACAGGTTCATGGAAAGCATCTCTGCCATCAACTTCGCAAGTCAAGGGTACTATGTCCACTTTGTTCCTAACGTAAGGAACAAAGTGGACTTAATACCCTTGACTTGCAAAGATGCTCTGCCAGTTTCATTTTGACTCCCTCCCAAATAGAGATCAACTCTGACAGGAATTCATTTAGGAGCAAATTGTTTCTTTTAAGAATAAACCTCTTTTTGGAAGGGCTATGTCATGCAGGGAAGCAAACTGGAAGACACAAAAGTTGCGTTCTTTCGAAAAAAAAATGGCGGAAAAAGCTGGAGAGGTACCAATACACCTGAACAGGGGTCAACTCTTATAAGGAAGAATTTGCTCTTCTAAGAGCAAATTCTTTTCTTGAAGAGAAGATCCAACTTTGGAAGGGCCACTTCATCTGGGGAAGCAAACAGAAATATTCAAAAGTTCTCTCCCTTTGTAAAAATGCTTGAAAAACATAGAGGTGTGCCCATTCAAATTAAGGGGGAAATGCTGTCAAGAGAGTAGCATCTCTTCTAGCTGTGAGCTGGGAGACATATACTTCCACATAAGAGTAACCCCAGCAAGCAAACAACGTCGAAACAACGTTTAATCATCGCTGGATCAACATTGTCTCAATGCAATTTGCCTTCTAGAATCTCTCTTGGAGGGTATTTTTGTTTAACTGGTGATGTTTTTTTGTTTGAAAATCCCAGATTATAGCTCAGTGAGACTAACTCGTTGTAGCTAAGCGCGCAATTTCATTCCCACCTGGCAAATAACAAAACAATTTTTTTTTGCTTCACCTCCACGTTAAACATTTATGGTCATGTCGGGACGGTCAGTTAACCTAACCACATTGTTCCAAGGCAGGCTTAGACCTCCTTAGCGGTTACCCAGTACTATAAGTGCACCTACTTTCGCCAGTAACTGACAACTGCCCTTCTTGAATCAGCGGAAGGAGAAACGAAAGTAAGTGGCCGGACCGGGTATCGAATTCGATACCTCTGGTTCTTTAGTCAGACGCGCTATCGACAGCGCTTCGCGGCCCGGCAATAACAAATCAAGCCTCCACAAATAGTTAGCCAAAATACGACCCATTTGTATGTAAAACATATTTATGTACATTTTTCTTTTCGAAATAAAAGATATGGTGGGCTTATCACAAAATTCCTGAAAGTTGCCAAACTGAAATTTCGGTTTGGCCATTTCAGGAGTTTGTAAGAACTACACCATTTTATCTTTTACAAAGGTGACTTTTTTACTGATATTTTAAAAACATATGAGTCCAATAGCATTGTTATATTTTGCTCAGTATCAATTTGTAGAAACTTGAAGTTTTTAACTTCTAGGTGGGAGACACACCTGATTAACTGTGTTTTCAAAGATGTTACGAAACGAAAAAGAGCTGTTACGAAACGAAAAAGAGTCAAAGTTACCAAACGACCTGGTCGTCAGGTCGTTTGGTAACTATGACTCTTTTTCGTTTCGTAACAGCTTTTCGCAACGAAAATGAGCTGTTACAAAACGAAAAAGAGTCATAGTTACCAAACGCTCTATCAGGTCGTTTGATAACTATGACTTTTTTTTCCGTTTCGTACGAACTTTCAGGTCGTTTGGTAACTTTGACTCTTTGTCATTTCGTAACAGCTTTTTTTTCGTTTGGTAACAACCCGTGTATATATGTATAGACATAGTTAACCAGGGGCGGGAATGGAATTGCGCGTTTACCAGATATGTATATGGTCGATTCTCCTCCATCTTCCATCGGTAGCTACTAGATTTTATCAAGACATGCATCTGATCACAGATTACATGCCATGAATTGGGAGTAAATGGATCACGATGACAATTATTTGCAAATTTCAAGATATGGTTCTAAAGCCTTCAGGTTTTATCAATGCATACAGATGATTAGCCAATATTACATGGAGCTTGGAGCTAGCTGGGTTTGGAGACCTACTTTGACCTATATTTCATATCCATTATCTTTTTTTTTACATTTGATTAGATGGGTTTTAACGAGACGGTGATTAAGTCGAACATTTTGACTACCTTCAAAAACAGGTACACGTAGGTCAAGCTGGGCCTGCTTTTGATGATCCAGTGATTTTCCTTTATTTGATGTTTTTGAATCACACAGGTATTGGTTCTTATTAACGTTGGAGCTGACTTTCTTCCATTGTAGGTCATTTTGCTCTACTTTTCGTGGTCAACTGACTTTACCTTATACCTCATACCTCAAATGCTATTTGATGAATATGCATCAGAGCTATGACAATGGTTTAGTATGATTTTAATCAGAATTGTGGCAATGGTTTAGCATTATTTGCATCAGAAAACTTAAAAATGATTCAGCATGATTTACACCAGAACTGTGGCAATGGTTCAGTATAATTAACACCAGAACTGGGACAATGGTTCAGTAAAAGTTGTATCAGAACAGTGGCAATGGTTCGGTTAGTTTGCATCTGAAACTGTGACAATAGTTCAGGAGGATTTACATCAGAACTTTGGCAATAGTTCAGTATAATTTGCATAAGAAATCATGACAATGGTTCGGCATGATTTACACCAGCACTTTGCCAATCGTTCGGTATGCCTTACACCAGAACTGTGGCAATGAGTCGGTATATTTTTTGCATCAGATCTGTTCACGGCCGTTTATTTTTCTTTGATTTTGTTTTCAAATTGTTGTGACGTTGAATCAAGGTTGAATCAAGGATGATTCAACCTTTTTTGCCCATTGGGAATAACCGGCGGACGTAACCGCTCCAGCTGCAACTGAAAACTGTTGCTTGCCAACGCTTTTGTATATTCTCAACAATTTCTCTGTCAGCAGCTCTACATTTACAGTCATGCGAGAGAAGTCCGCTGATCCATAAAGCAAACTTAATGTCTAACTAGGATTCAATTATTGCCGCAAGTTTGCCGTAAAATAACAATTTCGCTCCAGTGTTACTTCAGCATTATGTCTATTTTCTTAAAGAGGTCTTAATTTTACGTTCCATTATTGACAAAAGCTTTAGATAATGAAAAACAATTCCACCAATTACTAAGGCACTTATAATCATGGTCGGAATTTCAAAAACGGTACTGAGACGTATTCTTAGAAAATAAAGTTCTTGCAGAGAAAACTTGTCTTAAAGCATCTGCGAACTGTGCATGCTTGGGTGAGCCTGTGCTGCTATGGCGCAGGCTCACCAAAGCTTGCGCGGTTTACCGAGATCACAACTTGAGCTAATCAGACTGCGAATATATGCGTCATGGAACCGGGCATGCGCAAACAATGCATGCTTTTAAAAAATCAGGAAGCGTATATAATGCCTTTCATTTTGATGAATTGTTCTTACGTAATATAACTTGACAGGGCAAGTGCAATTCAATTTATATTTCTTTTAGTTGTTCCCACTGTGTTATTTTAGCGAAAGTAAGCTAAATGTGAAGTTCAGATGCGAAAAAAAGCAAGAACTGTTAAAGTATGTAACAAAATTCCCACGAAGGCCCCTTAAACTAACCGTTGACCTCTAGGATCTGACCTTTGATCCTTACTGTGACACTGACCTTGGGTGTCTGAGCCTACATTTTGCTTCTCATTATGTTTTACCTTTCTGTGAAGTTTGATTAAACTCACTTTAGATGTTTTCGATGTAGTATACAAAAATTCTGATGTCTGAACTCTGCTTCTGACCTTGACCTTGAGCACGGGGTCCTAAATCTTGCAAAAATATATCATTTTATCATGCTTACTTTTTCTTTAGTTTCATGAAATTCACATTAGCAGTTTCGAGCCAATTCGGACACATGATTTGACCTCTGAGCCCTGACTGTGACCCTGGCCTTGAGCAAGAGAACCTTCACTTTGATTGTGACATACCATCTCATTTTTTTTAAGTTGAATCAAATTGGTTTTGATTGTATTTTAGTAATTCAAGTGAAGCGACTTGCCCTTTGACCTTTGATTGTTACCCTGACCTTGGGTGTGACAACATATGTCTTGTGCCTGGCATACCTTCTCATTACAACTTATCTGTCTGTGAAGTTGAATGAAGTTTGCTTTACGTTTGATACTTTTCTGAGTAACTGCAATACTGAGGTATTTTGACCTCTGACCCCAGCTTGTGAGCTTGACCTTGAGCTTTGGAACTATAATACTGTGTGTGGCATACCTTCTTATTGTGGTTTACCTTTCTTAGAAGTTTGATAGATTTCCCTTCAGTAGGTTTTAAGTAATTGCAGATCTCTGACCCTAACTGTGGCCTTAACCTAGGATGTGGGAACCTAAAACTTGTACATGACACATCTTCTCATTATGCTTTATCTTTCTGTGAAGTTTCATTAAATTTGCTTCAGTAGTTTATAAATAAGTTATCACTGAGACAGAATTTTGAGATACAATTTGACCTCTGACCCGATGTGACCTTGACCTTAGAGGTAGGGACCTAAGTCTTGTGCGCGACACACCTTCTTGTTATGCTTTGTCTTTCTGTGAAGTTTCATCAAATTTGCTTAAGTAGTTTTTAAGTTTATCGTTAAGACACGAGTTTGAGACACAATTTGACCTCTGACCCGATTGTAACTGTGACCTTTGGGGGTAGGGATCTAAGTCTTGTGCGCGACACACCTTCTCATTATACTTCATCTTTCTGTGGTTTCATCAAATTTGCTTCAGTAGTTTTTAACCACAGGCACTCGACGACAAATTTGTGAAATTCTCATATATTATGAAATGTTAGTCTGTCTCTCACCTCTCTATCAAATTTCAAGTCGATTGGTTGCGATTTAAGAAAGTTCCTAAATATCCCACTTCGTAGTAAATAGAGTCAAGGTGGGACACTACCGCCATTTTGAAAATATGTTTACCTTTTCCAGTCACCTTATTCTCACCTATATAATAAGCATTTCACTTCCATACTTCCATATTGGAAAACAATGTACATATCTACACTTACCTGCAATCAAATCAGTTCCTGCCAGTGACGGATAATGCAAAATTTACACCAAAATTCTAAATCACGATGAGAAACAGAGTAAAATGACGGAAGTCAACAAATCCGGGCTTGCGCATTGCAGTCCCTATAGGAAAATCCACAAATGCGAGCTCGTTTATTGGTCAACGAACGAACAAGTTAAAATTCCGCGTGATTTGAAAACTTTCAATTCGGGAAAACTACGTCATCAAAGCACGCGCTACTGGAAATTCCGTGGATAATCCCCCGATTTCATCACTTCCGTCAATCAGCATGTTTTCAAAATGGCGGTAGTGTCGCACCTTGACTCTATTTACTACGAAGTGGGATATTTAGTAACTTTCTTATATCGCAACCGATCGACTTGAAATTTGATAGAGAGGTGGGAGACAGACTAACATTTCATAATACATGAGAATTTCACAAATTTTTCGTCGAGTGCCTGTGTTTTTAACTTATGGCTGAGACACGATTTGGACTGACTGACTGACTGACTGACTGACGAACGGACGGAATGACGGACGGACGGTCAGTGCGATTTTAATATGCCATCCGAAGTTCCTTCGGGGGCATAAAATACTACAGAAAGCAATAACAATGTATGAAGTCGAGAAAATGATTACACACACACACACACACACACACACACACACACACACACACACACACACACACACACACAACTGGGACAAATGGGTCTGAGAAAACAGTGCAGACCAAAATCAGGGTTTAAACTGTTTGTCAATCCATCTTTTTGACGCATTATTGCAAAACCAAACGGTTTCATTTCCAGGATATTACTGAAAATTATTTTAAGTGTCACAATCTTTAGACTGTTTACAGTATTAGGGTCGAGTCGGGTTACTTCGGACAGCAGGTAAATTTGGACACACCATTGCAAACAGTGCAAATCCAGATGAGACGGCCGTTTCATCAGGCTTTTCACTGTTTGCCCAGTTAATTTTGTTTTAATTCCAAACAACTGACATATAAAGGAAACAATGTCACTGTCCGAATAAACCTGCTGTCCGAATTTACCTGACTTGACTCCGTCTGACATGGGCAACAGTTAATACGTCATCGTTTTGATTTGTATTACAACTGATTTGCTCCTTCCAAGTGCAGCAACGAAGCACCGCTCGGCCAATTCCTTGAACTGATTCACGGAATTGGCCGAGCGGTGCTCCGCTTGCCAGTGCAGTTGTCCCAGTTGATGTTGGCCAGTTCAACCATTTTCATATTTGTAATAAACATCTCAAGTAGGTGTTTGAAATCAACTTGAATTTCTCGTTTCCATGTTTGAATTTACGTCTCAATTGTTTTCAGGCAGCAAAGCATGCTCACGGCCATTTTCAGCATACGGCAAAATATCTTAGAAGGGATGCTTATCGCAGTTTGATAAATGAACAATACCGTGAAAATCTAAATATTGGGACACAAATGTTCGAGCATACAGTGCAGACCCAGATAAGACTGCTCCTAGCAGTCTTATCAGGGTCTACACTGTTTGCAATTCCATCCACACCTTTTGAACGGATTACTGCACTGTAAAACCAAACTGTTCCATTTTAGGACAACTACGGTAATTACTTTAGGTGTGCCAATTTTCAGATTTTTTACGGTATATTTTTATGACCACCTAATGCTTTAGAACAATTAGTTGAAATAAATGCATATGCAATTAAGGAGTGATCTTTTTGCACATTTCTGTTATGATCATTCTATGAGTCCTTGACAATCATCAGCCATTCTATGAGTACTTGACAATCATTCTATGAGTCCTTGACCATCATTCTATGAGTACTTGACAATCATTCTATGAGTCCTTGACCATCATTCTATGAGTACTTGACAATCATTCTATGAGTACTTGACAATCATTCTATGAGTACTTGACAATCATTCTATGAGTCCTTGACCATCATTCTATGAGTACTTGACAATCATTCTATGAGTCCTTGACCATCATTCTATGAGTACTTGACAATCATTCTATGAGTCCTTGACCATCATTCTATGAGTACTTGACAATCATTCTATGAGTCCTTGACAATCATTCTATGAGTACTTGACAATCATTCTATGAGTCCTTGACCATCATTCTATGAGTACTTGACAATCATTCTATGAGTCCTTGACCATCATTCTATGAGTACTTGACAATCATTCTATGAGTCCTTGACCATCATTCTATGAGTACTTGACAATCATTCTATGAGTCCTTGACAATCATTCTATGAGTCCTTGACCATCATTCTATGAGTCCTTGACCATAATTCTATGAGTCCTTGACCATCATTCTATGAGTCCTTGACCATCATTCTATAAGTCCTTGACAATCATTCTATGAGTCCTTGACAATCATTCTATGAGTACTTGACAATCATTCTATGAGTCCTTGACAATCATTCTATGAGTCCTTGGACATCATTCTATGAGTCCTTGACCATCATTCTATGAGTCCTTGACAATCATTCTATGAGTCCTTGACCATAATTCTATGAGTCCTTGACCATCATTCTATGAGTCCTTGACCATCATTCTATGAGTCCTTGACCATCATTCTATGAGTCCTTGACCATCATTCTATGAGTACTTGACCATCATTCTATGAGTCCTTGACCATCATTCTATGAGTCCTTGACAATCATTCTATGAGTACTTGACCATCATTCTATGAGTCCTTGACCATCACTCTATGAGTCCTTGGACATCATTCTATGAGTCCTTGACAATCATTCTATGAGTCCTTGACAATCATTCTATGAGTCCTTGACCATCATTCTATGAGTCCTTGACCATCATTCTATGAGTCCTTGACAATCATTCTATGAGTCCTTGACAATCATTCTATGAGTCCTTGACCATCATTCTATGAGTCCTTGACCATCATTCTATGAGTCCTTGACCATCATTCTATGAGTCCTTGACCATCATTCTATGAGTCCTTGACCATCATTCTATGAGTACTTGACAATCATTCTATGAGTCCTTGACAATCATTCTATGAGTCCTTGACCATCATTCTATGAGTCCTTGACAATCATTCTATGAGTCCTTGACCATCATTCTATGAGTCCTTGACCATCATTCTATGAGTCCTTGACCATCATTCTATGAGTCCTTGACCATCATTCTATGAGTCCTTGACCATCATTCTATGAGTACTTGACAATCATTCTATGAGTCCTTGATCAGACAAGTTCGAGAGTCCTTTAACTGTTGCATCATGATTACAACATGTTTTAACACAATACAATATTATTCGCTTCATGACAATAACAAACACAAGTAGGGTAACAACCTACGTCATAGCGCAGATGTCGGAACTATCCCACTGATCGCCATTTGAAGAAACCGCTTGGAAACACAAGAAAAGGAGTCGATGGGTGCCTACAAATATATATATTGTCCCAGTAGAGGAAATGACTCCTCAAAAGGTCACAAGGTTATCAAACTTACCAAATACCTTGATACAATATTCTATGTGGACGTCTTTGCTAAACATGTATTAAGCAGCGTTGATACAGATCACTGTGATGAAGTGTTTGCAATTTAGCACGTTTTTGGGGATTAATTTCAGTAGAACAGAGTCAAAAACATCTATCGGTACAGCATCTACTAGATTTTTGGCGGTATCAATGTTTTAAGCGAAATATTTATCTTATATAGTCAAAATGGCCGCTGCCAGAATGAGCACAATATCATTGCTACGTTGTCTTTAAATATTCACGAACAATTCCCAGTTTAATTTGCACACTATCACGTGCAATCTGGTCAGGCAGCGGGAAGTCCCCCAGACAGTTGTGTGGATTTTGTATACATTGGTTAAAATTTATAAAACAACTATACATTTTACTTGTTTTTATGATGCCATATATTTTAGTTTGAAGTTACAGGTCTAATATTCCACAACACTGCCTATATGATGACTCCAAAAGTAGATATAAAACTGTATGCTCTATGTCATAATTTTGGAGGTTGCTTAGTAAAAATAGCCTCACTAAATTAGCAGTTATTTAATCAGTACAAGGCCACCGAATTTACACATATACACAATGTCTTTCTGATATGGATGCCATTCAAAAAATCAAGACAGAATGTAGGGTCTAGCAGTATGACGACTTATACAAATACAGCCTAATAATGGGTGGGGGGGGGGGGGGTGGGGGGGGGTCACAGCTTGCAAAAGTGTTACAACAGGAGAAAACTACCCGTCTACCCAGCAGGCATGTAGCATTGAAATAACACTGAACCGACGTTGATTCAATCAAGGCTAATTCAATGCTGGTACAATGTTGTATAAAAGTTGAATCAATCTCATGACATAATGTTAATTTGAAGTTGTGACTGAATGAAGTAATAAAGACCTTACTTACTTACTTACTTACTTAATGGAATATGCACTATATTCAACTTTGCTCTTGATTCTGGTTTGATTCTGCACCTAAAAGCAAAACAGAAATGTCTTGTTCAAGCTCTGTAGTTTGCATATATGTAAACTGCTCAGTTTGCTCAAGACATCTCTGGATGCTTTTCTTATATGCCTTGCTGGAAATAGGTTAGTCCCGACGTGACTAATGTTCAATCGGAGAATGGTCTTCTTTAATTGATAAACAAGTAAAGGGGCAGTGTTAAAAATAATGGAAATTCCATCATAGCAGATAACGACACGGTGTTGGTTACAAAATCATTTTTTTATCCAAAATATTCGGACAGAGTTTTCAGAGCAGATAGCGTATACCCAAGTCACTCAGACTGCTCCCGGTTGAATGTCGCGACTCAGTTTGTTCGAAACCTTTGCCATAACTTATCTTGTTCGGTTGTTCCGCTAATATAACAAACCGTAGTTTCCCAATACTGGAAATACAAGTGAAACAGAGATTAATAATCTCTGTTTCACTTGTATTTCAAGTATTGAGAAAAACAAGCAGCTATTTCCGAGAAAATAATGAAATCCAAGCGATAGTGGGCGTTTTCGATGAAAAATAATTAAGGTTGTTGCGGACACATTATAAGTTTTCATGTATCAAGTTTGTGTATCTAGTGTGAAACTTGTTACTTGCTCTTGTTACTTGAGGATTTAATCAAAACACATTTGTTTTTCGGTCAAGTTTCTTCACGGTTTCATTATGTCTCACAAGGCGAGCAGAACTTCGTGAAATCTGTAAATACACGGAGGCATCAAAGTAAAAAGGTAGGCAATGATCAGGAATTAATACAATCAAATCCAAACCTTCCCCCACAATCAAAAAGCAAAGAAGCACACACACAATAAGACAAAACTTCACGGTTAACGAATGAACAACTCTTTCCCAAACAGGTGGTCTTTCAACTACCCTAACTGGTAACACCAGAAACACGTAATTTTACCCATTTTCTATTTTTAATTAGAAAGCAAGACAAAACAGAAAGCAGTATGGACAGCCAAGGGTAGTTCTAGCCATCCAGGGTTAGTTTCTATGTAAAAAGACCTCTAGGGACCAAGGAAAGAGTTTTAGCCAGGCAGGGTTAACGAGCTATCAGGGTTCGAGCCATTGAAGTTCTTCTATAGTTATTTATAATGTAAACGTTTTACATTTATCAAAGTCGCAGGAAAAAGCAACTGCTCTCAAATTTTGCTAACGGGAAGTAATCAGATGTGTTTGCCCTGGGCTGTCTGTTTTCTGCCAACTTTTGAAGAAAGGTTGGCTTGATGTTCGTGATATACACTCCTCGCCAAAAGTTTAGTTTGTTTAGTTTGTGTAGTTACTCTTTAAATTAGCATATTTGATAACGAACTTAGCAGCAGATCCAGCTGATACACAGGTCTTCTGATATGTCAAAAAGTTTGTCATAATTGGGCTTATCCGATGTCATAAAGTTAAGAGAAGATGCTGAGGCACTGGAATTTTGGAAATCAGCAGCTGTTAGGATACCGAGTGCCAAAAGTTAAGACCCCTGTATTGCAATGACAATTTTCGACCCTTTTCAAAATTGTGTCCAAAACATCACCAAAGACCAGTTGCCAATAGGGGGGTTTTCTGGTACAATTATAATTGAATAATATTTTGAGAACAATAAGCCCTATGTAGGGGACGTTCATCCATAAAAAGTTTAAGTCAAACGGAGCTTTGGTTTTGTGTACACACAGTCATAAAAGTGGGTGGGGTAATTCCATACCAGTCGACCCTTATAAAACTAATTGCTAGTTTATAATCTTCCAATAATAGATTGACTAAAGGTTGTGGCATATAGTCAATAAACAGTAGACACACTTTAAGATGCTATAAGGTTTTTGTGTCCATATCCGTGCTAAAACATATCACTTTATTTTCCATTTTTAGATTTTTGTGCATTTCGCACCTACCAACTTTGCAGAAAACCACAACGTTTCTCCATCAAGCTATAGAATTGCCCTTCCTTTGGTGCAAGTATTTGTCAATGACTGGTCATTATAAAATTATGAGCAGTTTTTTGTAAATATTCTGAAAAATGAGTTATGGGCCCTTGAATGCAGAAAATTGTGTTAAAATCTGAAAAACGACAATTTTGTATGTTACAGATTCGTCATTCATTTAACTACCCTCCATAGTCCTACCATTCGTAGAAACGGCTAAATACAAATCACTATGAACAGCGGTCCACTCGCATTTCCTGATTAAATATGGGTTGATGTGCATATATACACAGTATCCGAACTACATGTACAATCTCTTCCGGTTTTCGTAGCGTTGAATCGAGAGTACAAACGTTCGTTTATAACCAGTAGTCGGAAATCATTATGTTTTGAGATTTTATCCGGAATCTGCTGCGTCATTTATAGCTATTCAGCTTCGAAAATGTAAAGAGGTAAGTTTAATATAATTTGCTCTTCGGTCTTTTACTTTATTACCCTGTACAATGTCGTGTATGGGTGGGTAGTAATTGGTACAGTATTCAAATCGCCCTTGGCATGATTCTTAAACTATTTTGAGCATTTTCTTACGTGTTTTATAAAAAATCTTTAGAATAAACGGAAGGCGTTATCAATCTACAGTTTGTTAGTTTGATAAAAGAATGATAGCTAAGTTTTGCACGACACAATCTCGTGTTAAATTAAGCTGTTCGGAAAAAAATCTGCGACGGCAAGGAGTTTTTCATTGTACAGGGCAATAAAGTAAAAGACCGAAGAGAAAATTATATTAAACTTACCTCTTTACATTTTCGAAGCTGAATAACTATAAATGACGCAGTGGATTCCGGATAAAAACTCAAAACATAATGATTTCCGGCTACTGGTTATAAGCGAATTTTGTACTCTCGAATCAACGCTATGAAAACCGGAAGAGATGGTACAGTGCGTTCGGATACTGTGATATAGAGCCATACAATGAGCAAAAGTGAAGAAAGTTTATTTCGTGAACCATTATAAATTTCTCTACAAAATATAAATGTCCTTTTCTGATTTCCCTGTCGAGCAATTCACTATAAGCAAACGTGAGAAACTGACAGTGGATCATGCCTTTACATTGTATTTTTACTATTTTATTTAAGTTAATGATGTAGAAAGTAGGCCAGTTTAGTTGCGATTCATTTATTTTTCAAAACCGATTAATGTGAAACTCATGGACGTTTTCTTTGTTTAAAGTTAGCCAATAGCGGCCTTGCAGCGATACCTGACGCTAGAATATTTTATGAATTTATACCACCGATAGAGCAATAGTACCTTGAATATTCTGACAGAACTGATTGAGAAAACAATGTTAATTCAGATCAGATCAGAGTCTGCACTGTTTGTCAACCGTTATATAAAGCGTGTTCTTATCAGATAAATGGACTTTTCTAAGCTCGAAGATAGAAAAACCCATAATGAACATAGTTAAGGCGTCCTATTATTTACGCAAACTACATTCTTTTCAAAGGTGCACTGAACTCTAAATTTTTTATCCTAAAGCATGTGAGATCAGAGGGTTCTTAGTTCGGTCTCTAAACTTTCAAAATCATAAACCTGACTAGAAAATAGTAAAAAGACAATGTACAGGCTTGGTACCACAGTCATTGTGCTGCTTCTGTTAAATGCATCGCTTGACGGGTAACTAGAAACTTAAACTATATTTTGTGGAGCAATTTGTCTTTTTTCCAAAGCATCTCCCGCGACTGTTTGCTAGTTCTATGGCTCAGTTTATATACATCATCCCACATTTTATAATCAAACGTGAAGCCCCTGTAGTTCAGTAACTTTAGCGCTGGTCTGCTAATCTAAAGGTTCAAGGTACAAGCTCCGCTGGAGGCGGTAACCTTTTCAATCGCAAACGGGGTTTCATTGCATACAGCCATATATTATCACTCACTAATCGTCCTGATATGACTGAAATACTGTCAAAAACGACGTAAAATCGCAAGTCATCCATCCATCCATCACTGAACGTGACGGTGGAACCACTTTTCATAGTGATTTGTGTTAGAGATTTTACCACTGTTTGGACATTGGAGACTTTAAGTCTATGACATATAAAATTGACTTTTTTCATACTTTAAATACAATTTTCTGCATTTAAGGGCACATAACTCATTTTTCAGAATATTTACAGAAAAATGCCCATAATACTGCAATATCCTGTCATTGACAAATACTTGCACCAAAGGAAGGGCAATTCTATTTCTTGATGGAGAAACGTGGTTTTCCGCAAAGTTGGTAGGTGCTACATATACAAAAATCTAAAAATTGCAAATAAAGTGATATGTTTAAGCACATATATGTATTGGACACAAAAACCTCATAGCATCTTAAAATGTGTCTACTGCTCATTTATCATATGCCACGACTGGTATGGAATTACCCGAATTACTCCATCCACTTTTAAGTGATAGTGTACACAAAACCAAAGCACCATTTGACATAAACTTTTTATGGGTGAATTGCACCAACATAGGGCTAATTGTTCACAAAATATTATTCAGTTATGATAATTATACCAGGAAACCCCTTAAATGGTAACTAGTCCTTTATCTTTATCTTCACCAAACTAGCATAGTCTAGAGTCAAATGTTAAATTCTAATGTAATACAGTATAAGTGGTCATGTTATTTCAAATTCGGACACTAGAGGCAAACTTGTCAAAACTTATTTCCAAAATGACCGACAGTGCAATTTTACTATAGTTTCTAGTCACATTTGTCTTACGGACAAGTGGTAGTCTTTGATATTGGAACTGAAAGCTTTTTATGAAACACATCTGTTACATGGTCTCTTAATGATGTAGCACGATTTTTTTCATGTGCAACTTTTTGTGTGCAGAAAATTAGAATTTAAAAATAGTGTTTTACTAGAAAATGCGTTACAATGCTAAATTTCTTAAATATGGTATGTGTGGACCCAAATGTCAACAGGCATATGCCTCTGTATACTGTCTTTCAAGGTCAGTGAATTATATCTTTGTTTAATGTTTTGCAATATGTTCTGCAGGATGTGTAACAGAACCACCGGGAAACTGAAATATTCTAAACTATTCTCGAGGTGTATATTTTTGAAAGAACCTTAAAACATACTTACAAAAATACAATTTACATTTTATGATCGGTAGTAATTTATAGCTGCTCACTATATATTTGTGCTGAAATGCGAAACTGGTAGAATTTGCGGACAGCGTGGTTCCAGATGAGGTGGCTCATGATGTAGTTGAATGAGCTCATAATGAGCCGCCCCTTCTGAATCTACACTGTTTCCCTCAATGCTCTGAATCTCCAGTTTGATATAGAACGAAGCATTCATTGAGAGTTTGCATTTGTGGGAGTATATTTTGTCATTAGCTTTTTTAGCGCTTCGGAAATTTAATTATATTTCATCCTTTTGGAAAGCCTATCGTGCAGAAGTATTTAATGTACAAACGTAGTTGCTTATGTAGCGGGAAAAATGTCCTCCCACAGTAAATGCATGTGTTCAAGATATGGTGATCATCCCAGCGGGCGCGTGACGTTGTGGTGGTGTTGTTTTGACGTCGACACGACGTGATAACTTCGCATCGACGTCAATGCGACGTCATTTCGACGTCATATTCCCGCTGGGAGGATTAAATGAATTCATGAAAGCGATAGTAGGAAATACAATGGTAAGGTACTCGCAAGAATCTGTCATTACTACCATCACTATGTTCTTTTGTAACTGTATTTATTACATGCTCCTCTAGTTGTTTGTATTAACAAAACAGAGTGAATAAATAATTTGAAAAATAATTTGAAATAATTTGTTTCAGTAAGCATATATTTAATCATTAAAGTTTTGCATTTATTCTTTACGCGTATTTGCAGTTTTTTATCGTATATGGTTCGAAGTTATTTGCATAAATCCATCATAAATATCTTATAGCTTTAAACTTAATTAATCGTTAACGAAAGCAGGTGATTTTAGACAAGCTTTAAGCATTCTATCAGATCCTGCACCTTTTTATCAACTATGTATAGTTTGAATAAAATATCGTTTAACTCTTCAAGCACCAAAAAGCAGACGACAAAATTAATGTCTGCAAAAATTAAAAAAAAAATGCCTAGTCCAAGACATTTCATATTGAGAATTCAAAGACTAGAGGGTAAACATGTAGAACTAGATGAAACGCCTCATCGTTTGCAAATTTTGCTAATTTCGTCACTTGGGCATAAACCAGTTGTCAAAGAAACAGCTATCAGAGGCGTTTATAACAATTGAATTCAATGGGTTTCAGCCAGAATGTCATAGCATTTGCAGCAAAAGGAAAAACCAGCACGTGCAAAAAAACGAAATATTCTGTGACGATAAACAACATTTCGTTATTGTACTGGGGCCGAGTGCACAAAGGAGGTGCAAGCTACGCCGGCGTAGGCTACGAACGTCGGCGCAACTAAGTCAATCTTGCGACTGTATTAAAATCCAAGTGCACGAAGCAGGCGTACGACAGGCGTAGTTGCGACTAGAGTACGACTTGCGTATTGCTCTCAAATAAAATTAGCACGTGTGTTTGATGAATGGTTTTCTTATATGATATGAGCCGCGTCAGGCATTAAGGTTTTTTAAGGCATCTGCGAACAGACGAGCCTGAAACTAGTCTGTGAGTCCGTGATTTTAGATAGATCCTTCTCTTTGTACCTGTAAAATCCTTAGGTTCCATGCATAGTTTTCAGACTGCGCGGATGCGCAGTCTGGTATGAGACTCGGATGTTCGCATTTGGCATATGCACCTTTTTGCATGTTATGGATCAATCATAAATCTGCACAACATATTATAATCTTTTCGTGATTTTCTTTAAAACTTATGTTCATTATAACACTTTCAAACGTGCATGTGCTTTTGAGTTAAACGTAAAATGTCTATCAGGAAAAAAATGCAGATAATGAAATATTGAAATTGTTGGCGATGTATAAGGACAATTCTGAGATCCTAATTTTCAAATTTTCTGATGTGTCCACGTCAAGAATGAAAAAAAAAATGGGAAGAAACACAGTCCGCAGTAAATGCAATTGGGTTTATCTTGTCATCCGTAATGGGAAACTTAACATAATGGTGCAAACGTCCCTTGAGTGCCAAAACAACACGTCTGATTATTCTACATGCAGTTGATCTGTTAATGTTAACTAAATCACCTACTGAATTTTGGAAGCAACCACCTGCCAAAAATCTCAAGCCCACAAGGGTCTGGATTTCGGCTGGAATAGCATTGGCGCGTCGAGTTTGATGTCCTAAGTCTAGTCGCAGCTCATCTATCAGTTCAAGCAGCCTATGGGCCGGCAAACGAAACCGTTCATATAGCTCTACCTCATTATATGTATCCAATGGATTTGTTCTTTCTCTGATTATCCTGTCTCTCTTTCAAACCCTTCTATATTGCAAATCTTGCATCCAATGTAACATTCCGGCCATGTTTAAATGAAACATTAACGGAATCTCAAAATGAACACCTTACGCCAGTGTTAAGTCTACTTGAAGCAGACGTGAATTTTAGAGCGATTTTACGACTAAATTTACGACACGCCTCGGTTGTGCACACGGATTAAATTTCTGCGACAACTTTACGACGGACGCACGTCGAGCGTAAGCTTACGTCTGCTTTGTGCACTCGGCCCCTGGTCTAATGTGAAAGACAGTCTACGACCTTTTCCAGATTTTAACTAATTGGCAGTAATCATAAATCCTGTTAATCGCTCAAGTTTAATACTCTAATAACTATTCTCAGAATTGATTGATATTCAAAAACAAAATATTTTCGGAAATACATAATCTGCGCCTAAAATGATATAGAATTTACCTGTGTATCTTTAAGTTGTAAATGTTAAGACCCTTTTGCTGCATTGCGCACCATTTATGTGTATGGTTAAATTAATTATGAAAATACAAAAGGTAGTTTTCTGTAGGGAAACGACAGGCTGTTTGATGTCTTTTGTTTTGTGCATATATCGTCCTGAGGTTTAGAGATATAAGGCCAGTAACAGAACTTTTTAGGGCAATCCTCGTAAGTTTGATAGATCTAATTTGTAGTACAGAAAGACTGGAGGAAGCAAACACATTCCCTACTATCATGTAGACTGCACAGTGTGTAGGCAGCTATTTCATGGCCCTGCTATGTTATTACCCAAGTGAGACCGGGAAACTTCTTTGATAAAATAGTGGCTTTAATGGACTGTTGCATAATATGATTAAGGAAGCGAATAAACAAGAAATTTGCCTTTGAGAGGATCTGCACTTTGCATGCTGTGTGACTATTAAGAGAAACTGTACACAGAGGCTGAAGATATTAAATAGATTATTTTTAAATTGTGGGAGATCTCGTCGAAAGTCTGTGAAACTATTTTCTTTTAGCTTTATAAAAGTACATTAATGTTTGCCATATACGCAGCGATTTTTCCTAGGGGATGTATGCGACCACTCTCAAAGAATGCTACAGTACGTCAAAGATGGTGAATTAGAGACTCAAATTTTATTGTCTCTCGTTTGTCTTGTGATAAAAAGAAAATTAAGAAGCAAATTAATAAATCGTAGGAAGAATTATCTGTCTTGGACAAGACAAACTCGAAGATAATTGCTGTATTCGTTGTTAAGTCACGACAATAACTGGTATGTTATAAAGTTATAATAACATCGCGTACTCTCTCTTGGTAATTGTTTGTCATCGTGGTGTTGGAAGTACTGTTTTCGAGAAAAATTCCAAGGTTTACCGTGCTCATGCTAAGTATTTAGACAGGTGGGTCTGAGCAAACAGCGAAGGCCCAGATCAGAGCAGTCTGATTTTTTAGAACAAATAATTGTTCTTAAGTCATTTAATTCCGTGTTTATATTCTAAAAGTGAAGTATTCGGATGGTAATATTATTTAGGAAGTTTAGCCAAGATGCTAGGCTATTCACTTGTCTACAAATAGTCTAACGACAGATTCACACAATTCATCCCAACCTGGCTTCATTACTCTCTGTTCACCCTCCTGTATCCAGTGAACACGAACATACTCTTGGTAATGTTTGTACAGATGTTTCGGCATTGCTTTAACATCTACTTTCTCCCACATCATCAAAACTGCGGGTTTATTGTCATAGTGAGCAACAAGTGCTTCATTTCTACACCACATTTTCCTACAGAATGCGTTTGATACAAAGAAAATAACCACTGAAGAAGCCTCAACACAGCGTATTATTTCATTCGCCAGAGAAAATCCTGGTCTAAAATCTTGATATCCGTTTGAAACACATCTTGTTTCAGTGTTCAAAACTTTCTTCAAACCTGCATCTAAATTGGGGAGAACTTCATTCATAACAATATCATCATCTTCGCTACAAAATGATAAAAACACTGGTGGATTTTCCTCCTTATGTTCCTGACCATCAAACTTTGCAATGCCTCTCTTGACCTGGTTCCTTAATTTCCATTTTCGCCTTTCCTTAATGATGAGGATTGCCATTATAGTTAGAGTTACAACCAGAGCTAAAGATAATACTGAATAAACAGCAATCACAACTTTCTCACGACAACGATACTCAACTTCTTGTATGAAAATCCTGTCAATTTGTTTTTCTTCTGATCGGAATATACATGAATTGGTTTCATTTAGAGCTATTAACCAGTACAAAAACACAACATTTTCACATGAGCAATCAATTGGGTTTCCGTTCATATTGACCTGAACTCCATTAGTGTGCTCTGCAACAGCGGTAGTCTTAGTAGTGTCAGTTCCATGTATCAAATGTGTCAGCCTACTGCGGCTTGACTCGTCCAAGTAAACAATCCTATTGTGACTGATATCTAGCTTTTGAAGAGAATATAGGTTGTCTGTTTCGAACGTTACTGATTTCAGGTTATTCCAGGAGAGGTTAAGAACTTTCAGACGTTTGCTGCCCCTAAATGTGTCCGCAGGTATTTCAGATATTCCATTCCTTGATGCAATAAAGACCTCCAGATTATACAGGGACTCAAACAGTGATCTTGCGTAGCCAGTGCTAGAAAAAGCTTCTCCTAAATTATTGCTTCCGATATCTAGATACTTTAGCGTTTCAAAACCTTCCCATATCCTTGGTTCTATATACTTCAAGAAGTTGTCTGAGATGATAAGTTTCTTTAGATAGCCTACGTTTGCTTTAACACAATCTTTCTTACTCCCATTGTTGAACACAACCTCAAGACATACATGTGTTTTATTAGTAGTACCATTAATTCCTGTGGGATAGTCAAGAAGTTTCTTTGCATGCAATTCAGTCAGATTCAGTGGTTTGAGGTACTCAGTGTACAAATCCATCATAAAATATTTGCCATAGTTATTAAAAGGCATGAAAAATGTTGGATGACTAATATCAAGAATTTTCAAATTTGTTGAAATGTTAATGTTGTATATTGCATGAATTGAAAATATGTTTATGCTACTATTTGATATATTTAACTTCTCCAAAAATGGGAGGGCTGTTAAGACATCTATCTCTCCTAAAAACCAAGCACTCCTAAAGTTACTGATATCAAACACTTTAATAGGTTTGCCCTTCATAGCGTTCTGAAATTGTTCAGCACTCACAGTTAAATCAGGATTCTGAATGCTAGTGCTAGATAGATACAGTTCTGTCAAATTTGGTAGAATTCCGACTCCGTTTAATGCGTGTACTACAGAATCCATGCTTAAGAATTGGTTGTTACTTAGATCCAGCACTTTCAAATTATTCAGTCCATAAAAAGCATGTTTTTGAATTTCCCTTAAACATGCACATGCAATTTGTAAGTGTTCGAGATTCTTTAAAGTACTGAGCTGGTTGTCATAGATTATCACGGGTTCGTCCGAATTTGTAGGAACAGTTGATGGTCCTGGATTTATAGAAAGTTGGGTCAATTTCATCCAGCCGGTGTCAGTGAAATTTAACTTATTTCCCATCTGCATGTTATGAATAACAACTTCATATATTGACGGTGGTATGAAGGAAGGCATGGTATTGTAGCATTCTAACACTGAACCATAACATGTGCACTTATTTGGGCAGTCAGTTATCACACCCTTTAACGACAGAAACAATATCCACAGGATGAAACAGTATACCACCATTCTTAAATACTTTTTTCTTCTATCAGATTGAGAAAAATTAACTAATGATTTAAACTACTGCAATTTCGTTACATTATTTCCAGAAACTTATATGATGAAGTAGGTGCACTACTTAAGCATTAATCCTGAAGGCCCATTTTAAATTTATAGAGTTTTCTAGAGAGTGCTCTAGTGGCCCAAGTCCGAGTTTTCAGTTAGACTTAAATAGAAGTTTTGTTATGGTAAGCCAAATGCACAATCATTTCTTCACACCTCGCTTTGAATCTTCAAACACAGGTTTGAGTTTTAAACATAGGATTCAAAATTTCAATCATAATATTTCAAATTTTTAATCCTAAATTTTAAACTTACAAAATCCAGGCCCAGAGGTTATGAAACTTGAACACATTCTCAAACTCAAAATAAAGCATACTGATTGGCTGCTTCCGAGCACATGCTCGGAAGCAGCCAATCAGTGTGCTTTATTTTGAGTTAGAGATTATACTCAAGTTTTATAACCTCGGACCCAAGTTTCTGGAAAAAAAAGGAGTTTGACGCTCAGTGTTTGATGCTCTATGTTTGAAGGCTTCTTGTGCATTTAGCTTGCCATACCTTCGAAGATGACTGTTTTTTCCAGCTCATTATAGATTTCCAAAGCTATCAACCAACATCGTTTTTTTTTCTCAAGTTTTATATTTCATTTGTGAAACTCTTAACTACACACTACATACTAAATTTCATTCAACTACTTATTTTGAAAAAAGGTAAGGATAATTTCAACACACAGTAATGCGTCAGCAGTATTGTTAAAAAGTTAAATTCTCTTCACCCCAGTGACTTTTATCAATATATTTACCTAAAAATCTACGGTTTCTGACTATGAACTATTATTATTACAAATAGTTGGGAATTCCGTTTATTCACCGTGGTGAGAGCACAAAATAAACAGACATCTGTTAAGTCGCTATATTAATTAACTAAATCCATACTTCTTAGTTTAATCAGCCATTACATTAGAGTAGTAGAAAAGTTATGACGTTAGCGACGCCGCTTGGAAACGACGTTATTAGCTATAAATAGAGCAACTATAAATGTCACATTTCTCCCATGTTTAAAACAGAGTTCTTGTGTGCTAAATATAATTATAAATTTGGTTACGTAGTTTTTTTTTGTTGAGTGTCAAATGAACAATACCGTTTGTAATGTTAGTTGATTATCATGTAATAAGAAATTGTGTTACTATTCAATCTAGTTATTTCCTTTTAAAATCCAGAATATAGTCTTTGAATTTTGATGGTAGTCGTCGTGAACGCTTTGGTAGTTCTCTCCTCTGTGGTTTCTCTCCCTGGCTCTCTTCCCTTGTTTCGGTATTTTGTCGCTGGCTTCTACCGTGCTCTTGGTTCACTTCATCCTCTCTCGATTGGTCTGGTCTCTGATCGCCGTCATGTGATGTCACTTCGACTGTGCTGGAAGTATCCTGATGACTTCGGTCAGGTGCGCGCAGTAACCGCTCTCTCCAATGCTCAGTTGATTCTCGTAGTAATTTAAACTTAGAGGCATCCCTATTAACAGTACGTCCATCTGACTTCCTTCTCGCCTTAATAGTTGACCCGTATATTTCAACAACCCGATAGTATTCTTTTTCGTATGCCGTAGACCATTTGTTTTGTTTTCGTTTCCTCAGCAGAACTTTATCTCCTACGGTAAAATGATGTTTTATGGCTAGTGGATGCCTATGATATTGGTCCCATTTCTTTTTATATATCTTGTCCCGTTTGGTTATGTCTGTTTCGATTCTTTTAGGTCTTTTTTGAACAGAGAACGACCCATAGTCCAGTTTGGTTCTTACAGTTCTTTTCATTAGCGCCTCATAAGGAGAGTATCCAGTTGCCGGATGTGGCGTCGATCGATATCCCATAAGCATGTACTGGATTGCAGAGCTGCTTGCTCTTCCTTCACTGTGTGCGATTTGTTCAGTCTTATTCAGCACTTTCATGAAGCTTTCTGCTTCGCCATTCGCCCTTGGATGTTCTGGAGTTATCCTGTGGTGTTGGAACCCCATCTCTTCAGCAAACATTTTAAATTCTGCAGAGTTAAAAGGTGGTCCATTGTCAGTTTCAAACCTGTCTGGTATTCCATGTGTTGCGAAAATATTTCGTAATCTGTCGCAAGTAACTCGGCATGATGTTGATGTCGTTTGTTCAACAACAGGGAACCTTGTTCTTTTATCAATCACTACTAGATTGTAGTGACCGTCTGGGTATGGCCCCCCCCCCCCCCAAAGTCAGCTGAGAGCGTATGCCACGCTGTTTCTGGAATCTCGGACGGTTTTACTGGTTCCTGTTTATGTTCAGCAGTAGTAACCTGGCACTGATGCATCGTTATACCACTTCTTCAACCATGCTGTTGAGCCGTGGGAACCAGTACTTTGCACGCAGCATTTGTTTGGTCCTTGTCATGCCAAAATGGCCCATACTGTGTGCGGCTTTTATGACTTGCATCTGCAATTTCTCTGGTATGACTATCTGTCTACACTTTAAGATAAGTCCTTTTACTAGGAAAAGTTCATGTCTTACCAGGTAATATGGCTTTACTTCTGGTCTATTCTTGTGTCTTTCCCAGTCGTTATGCTTCATTCTTTGCAGGATATCCTGAAGAATCTCGTCTTTTGATGTGGCTTCTTTTATACCTTTCATAACCACGCCATGTTCGTTGCTGACTATCATCTTGATGGTCTTTTCAGTATCATCTTCCTCAGAACTTGTGAGTGGGTGTCGCGACAGGTAATCCATTGGATCTGCCGCATCTTTGCCTGGTTCATATACAAGCTTAAAATCAACATCCTGCATTTCCATAATCAATTTTTCGATTCTGGGAGGTAACTGTGCAGGATTTGTTGAACATAGGAATAAGGGGTTTGTGAGATGTGATGATTTTGAACTTCGGCGCTCCAAGGAGATACATACTGAATCTTGACTTTGCCCACTTCACAGCCAGAGCGTCCTTCTCTGTTTGACTATATCGCTTTTCTGCGCTTGTCATTGACCTGCTAATAAAGTGTACAGGTTGCAGTCCTTTGCTTGTTCTCTGAAACAACCCTGCCGACAATCCCTCGTGAAAACTAGCCTCTGTTCGTACAACAATTGGTTTTCTAGGATTGAAGAATGCCATTGTTGCTTCACTAGTGATACTGTCTTTAAGCGTTTGAAAGGCTTTATCTTCCTCTGGTCCCCAAGAGAAAGGAACGGTTTGACCCGTTAGACGTCGAAGTGGTGCCGTTAATACTGCGTAACGCGAGATAAACTTCGATAGGTACCCAATCATACCAAGGAAACTTCTGATCTCGTCTCTAGATCTGGGCGGTTCGCAATCTTTAACTGCCTTTACCTTTTCCTGTGTTGGTTTCAGTCCTTCACTGGTGAACTTGTAGCCGTAGAACTCTAGTTCACTTACACCGAACTGGCATTTTTCTTTGTTAAATGTGACGCCATAGTCTTTGGCACGCTGTAGCACTGTCTCTAAAGTCTTGTTATGGTCCTTTAAAGTGGCACCACCGATTAGTATGTCGTCTTTCTGATTCAAACACTTGGGAATGTCTCCGAAAATTCGGAACATAGCTTCATCAAACAAATCTTGAGATGATTTTGCACCGAATATTAGTCTTTTTGGTCTCATGTTTCCCCATGGTGTGCTGAATGTGGCTATAGCTCTCGAATCTGGATGGAACATCAGCTGATGATATCCCTGCTTTAAGTCCATTTTTGAGAACACTTTGCAGTCATGGAATTTGCAGGTAAAATATTCGACAACAGGGGCCTGCAAAATTCGATTCCTCTCCATGTATTTGTTCGGGACTCTCAAGTCTACACTTGCCCTAATCATGTGTGGTCCTAAGTTCTCTTTGCTTAGACTCCTGTATCTTGGCTTGGGTTGAACAACAAGTGGAGAGCACCATGTCACAGCCTCGCCCGATTCGACCTTCTCGAATATGTCCTCTTTAATGCATTCATCTAGCCATTTCCGCAATGGCTCTTGGAGGTAATATGGGACAGGCCGTGGTTTCTGTGCGATGGCCACAGCATCTGACTTCATCGAAAACTTGACAAGAAAGTCTTCATTATTTTTCTTATCAGATATTTTCCCTATCCCTTGGAAGACTTCAGCATTCTGTTTCAGTATTCGTTCTATCTCTGAGTTTGACTGTTCATTTAGAATAGATCTGACATCTTTGCTGTCGCTTATTCTAAGTTCATTTGGCTCTTTTAAGGAACCGTCAGCCCGTATGTCCAGCATTCCTAGTTCTACGAGTGTCTTTCTTCCTAGCAGTGGCGGAGAGTTGATCTTTCCTTTGACGACTATGAATGTTGTTTCCGTACCTCTTGTCTTGTTTCGAGCAGTAGCTTTAAACTCTCCAGATACTTTTAATTCATTCTGAAGAGTATTAAGCTTAGTGGCACTCTCTTCTAGCACAATGGGTTCACATGTCTTTCGTTTAAGAGCTCTGTATTGGCGCTCGTCCATAACATTTACATCTGCCCCACTGTCAGGCTCCATATGAACGATGACGTCATTTACTGCAATAGGTACAGTTTTTTCATGATCGCTTATCTTGCTGACCTTTATTCGCCCTATTGTCAAATGCCTCACCGATTCCTCAAGAAAATTGGCTTCTTGATCTATGTCGCTTTCTGAGTCATCGGTTTCAGATTCAGTAATTGCTCTTCTGATGTCTCTGTTTCTCTTCGTGTGGGTTTCCCGTGACCAGTTTTGTTTCCTTCGTTTTCCCGGGTCCCTATATGATCTGCAGACTGTCGCAAAATGATTGGGTTTGCCACATTTCCCACAGAGTTTCCCATAGGCAGGACATAACTCCTTTTGCCTAGGATGCTTTCTGTCACAAAACTGGCATGCTATTAGTTCATCCTGCCTTTTTTCCTGTTTTGCAGCTTTGTTTCTATTCTTTCCCTTTCTGCTGATCTTTGCCACATCTCCTGTTTTGTGTTGACCCATTGCCTTTACCTGAATAGACGTTTCTTCAAGTAACTGCATTTCTGCCAAAGTTTGCTGTAATGTCCATTTTTGTATAAAACTTTACGGACAAGTTCTTCATTGTCTGTAGTTTGTATAATATGCTCAAGAATTCTCTCGTCACTATCATGGAAGTCGCAACTCTTTGCCTTTTCGCGCAGTCGTGCCGCATACGACACTGTGCTTTCGCCGGGCTGTGGCCTCATCTTCAAAAAGACATATCTAGAATAATGAACATTTTTCTTTGGCGCAAAATAATCAGTAAGCTTGCCTTTCAGCTTTGAATAAGCATCGCCATCACTTGAATCCTCCAAACTTTTCTCTAACCTCCTTATTTCAATGCCCCCATAGATAAGCATCGCATCCTTCTTGTCCTCTGCGTCGCTGATGCGGAAGAATCTCATTTCTCTCTCCAGCTCGTCCAGCCATTCGTCCCATTTCTCGCCCGTTGCTATGTGATCTTCAGCCACTATAAACGGATTTATTTTCAGATTTCTTCCTCCTTCAGCCATTTCTTTAATCAAATGATTTGGGATGCGCTTGACTTGTTATTGTCTTGATAAAATGCCCTTTTGCCTCGTCGCCAATGTTAAGTCGCTATATTAATTAACTAAATCCATACTTCTTAGTTTAATCAGCCATTACATTAGAGTAGTAGAAAAGTTATGACGTTAGCGACGCCGCTTGGAAACGACGTTATTAGCTATAAATAGAGCAACTATAAATGTCACAACATCATGGTAAAGGACTCTGAGCTGTACTTTTCTTTCCAAAAATATGTTGTGAATATCCAATGTATTGCCTAAAAAGATTTAAGAAAACTACATCTTCAAAATTTCAACCTTAATATCATTATTATTATCTGAGTTGACATTGCAAAAAACACATAAATAAATAAATAAATAAATAAATAAGTGAATAAAAATAAATAAATAGAAACTGTAATTCTTAAAACAGTTAGGATTATGAGAGGCGCCACAACGAAAAAGAAACAGTATTCCAGTTTAGGACAGTTAAGGTAATTAGAGGCGCCACAATAAAACTCCAATCAGTTTTTAGGACTGTAGGGGAGAGTCGGGTAACCTCGGACAGCGGGTAAATTCGGACACTGTTATTGTTTCCTTTATATGTCAGTTGTCTGGAACTAAAACAAAAATTAACTGGGCAAACAGAGAAAATCCTGATTTTGCCCTAAAATTTGTGAACTCAATCATCTTATTACCTACATGAAGATACACATCATTCTTTGCATAGGAGAGAATAAGTGAATGAGATTTTTGGAAAGCTAGGATACTCTTGGCACATGTCTGTATCGCTCCTTGATGCTAGACTCTATCATGGTCAGTCAGAGTACCGGAAAATTTCTATAAATTGGGACACCTTAAAATGATCATAAAAATGGAACTGTTTGGTTTTACAATGCAGTAATGCGTCCAAAAGATGTTGACGGAAAAGCAAACAGTGTAGACCATGATCAGACTGCTCCTAGGAGCAGTATGATCTGGGTCTTCGCTGTTTGCTCAGACCAATCTGTCTAAATACAAAGATTTTTACGGTAAACCTTGGTCTCATTAGGCCATATATTTCTCGAAAACAGTAACGCGTTTCCAAGACCATGATGACAAACAATTACCAAGAGAGAGTACGCGATGTTATTATAACTTTATAACATACCAGTTATTGTCGTGACTTAACAACGAATACAGAAATTATCTTCGAGTTTGTCTTCGCCAAGACAGTTAATTCTACCTACGATTTATTAATTTGCTTCTTAATTTTCTTTTTATTACAGGACAGACGAAGAACAATAAAATTTGAGTCTATAATTCACCATCTTTGACGTACTGTAGCATTCTTTGAGAGTGGTCGCATACATCCCCTAGGAATAATCGCTGCCTATGGCAAACGTTAATGTACTTTTGTAATGCTAAAAAATAGTTTCACAGGCTTTCGATCAGATCTCCCACAGTTGTGTACAGTTTCTCCTAATAGTCACAGAGCATGCAAAGTGCAGATCCTCTCAAAGGCAATTTTATTGTTTATTCGCTTCCTTAATCATATTATGCAACAGTCCATTAAAGCTGCTGTTTTATCAAAGAAGTTTTCCGGTCTCACTTGGGTAATAACATAGCAGGGCCATGAAATAGCTGCCTACACACTGTGCGTTCTACATAATATTAGACTGCAGCTTTTAAATTGTCCACCCTTTCAGCCAATCAGAAGCAATTTTGAAAGCTGACTATGTTGTGAACAGCCCCTCTTAATGACTTTGAAATAACACTTAGCCATTAAACCTGGAATTCCACAAGAATCCGAATTCTCCATAGACTGTTTACTTTGAAGAATGTATTTCAAAACCTTTTGAGGCAAGATCCTTCACTTGTGAATCAAAACTGTTTCTATTTTTTTTTTGAAACTCAAAACAGCAACACCTTTTGAGGCAAGCTCCTTCATTAGCACACCCATTTTGTTTGAAAGTCAAACATCAATATGATCTTCACTTCATGGAAACTAAAAGGTGAATGAATAAATAAAACAGGTAAAGCAAAGATTATTTTGTGAAAAACAGCACTGGTCTTTGATGTAGTCTTCAGGGTCAAGTAATCAAGCCAGCAATGGACATTTTTCAAGGAAACTGACAGCAGTCTAAGCCGATTAGAAGTCATTAAGATAAATTTGGTGGTGTTTTGGACACAGTTTTGACAAGGGTCGAATATTGTCATTGGAATACAGGGGTCTTAACTTTTGGCACAGGGTATCCTAACAGCTGCTGATTTCCAAAATTCCAGTGTCTCAGCATCTTCTGTTAACTTTATGACATCGGATAAGCCCAATAATGACAAACTTTTTGATACATCAGAAGTCCTGTGTTTCAGCTGTATCTGCTGCTAAGTTCGTTATCAATTACGCTAAACTTTTGGCGAGGAGTGTATATCACGAATATCAAGCCAACCTTTCTTCAAAAGCTGGCAGAAAAAAGACAGCCCAGGGCAAAAACATCTGGGGCCGTATTCATAAAGCCACTTAAGTCGTTGCTATGTGGTTGCTAAGGCTAAATATCTATAAAGGAGATTCCCTACGACTATGAAATTTGGTCTGGAGGAACAGTCTTTGTAAGACTGTTCCTCCAGAGCAAATTTCATAGTTGTAGGGAATCTCCTTCAAAGAAATTTAGCCTTAGCAACAGCATAGCAACCACTTAAGTCGTTTTATGAATACGGCCCCTGATTACTTCACGTTAACAAAATTTGAGAGTGAATTTTTTTCTTGGGGCTGTGTTGAATGTAAGATGCTTGTAGTATAAAAACTACATGACTTATTGTGAACATATGAATACCCTTTTTGGTGAATAAAAAATTTAAAATAATTGTTTATCAACAAAATTGACCATTTTTGTTATAACTCGCTTAACGCCTCTGCGTAGTGTATTTCTAACTTCTAATGTTTATTTCAGCTGCATTGATATACTGTCTGCTTTATATGTTTTGTTGTGAAACAAAAAAAATGAATATAAAAATTTCTGTCTCTCAGAAACCATATAAAAGCTTTAACGTTGAACAATTATATGTATTTCGCCTTATAAACGCGCAAATCAATTCCCACCTTGAAATAAAAAAATAAGTTTCTGCTAATAATTAGCCAAATGATGACAATGTTATTCGAGTCGTCTACAAACAATTCAGGTTTTGTCTGTAAAATACAAGTTGGGGGAGTTCTCACAAAACTCTTAAAAGTGGCAGAACCGAAATTTCGGTTTGGCGACTTTCAAACGTTTTGTAATAATTCTACCAGTTTTTTAGCTGCAAAAATGCGCACATATATATTTTAGATACGTATGAGTGGAATATTATTGCTATATTTTGGCTAGCTATTAGCAGAAACTTAATGTTTTAATTTCTAGATGGGATTAGAATTGTGCGTCTACTCGGTTTTATGTTTTTTTTTTATATAATAGGGTCTGTAATACGGATTTGATGCAAAAGTAATTTTGCCCATCCAATCTTATTACTGACCGTTCCAGGGCGGTACTTCTGTTTTGGTTCCTCAATATTAGGGTAAACCCGGACAGTTTTTGCAGGGTCGCCACGATTCGTATTGCCCAATTGATGCTTTATTTGACCATGAAAAACTGTTTCGGCATTCTTACCCAGAGGCATCCCAAATGTACTATTTTCTGTCAACTTTTGATTGGTTAATAACATTTTTATGTCAAAAAGGTCGTTTAAAGAGCCAAGCCGTTGAGAAAGGCAAACCCGGACATGGAGAAGGTAAACCCGGACAGCTGTTTTTTTGTTAACTATATCGCCTCTGTCGATTTGTAGCACGCAGCTACACTAAATTTAGTAATTGCTAATATGTTTTATGGTGAGACTAATAAAGTATAAGACGTAACTTTAATTTATTAATGTTAAATAGTCAATTAAAAAGTTATGGGTGGTAAGTTCTCTCAGTCTGCTAGGGGTCATCATACAAATGCTTCATATTTTTACTGCAAAGTAGAATGCCCAATTATTGTATTTCTAATTTCAAACCATCAAAAACGTTTTATATTTAATTTCTTTTAATCATATAAAACCCCAAAGTAGCTGATGTCCGGGTTTACCTCACACTGCAAATTGGCGGAAGGTAAACCCGGACATGTCACATTTTTTTTTATAAAATATTGTTCAATATTTATTTTATTCAATAAATAAACATAGATCATGACTCTTATATTTTGTCTGCACTAGTTAGAAACAAAGCTCTATATGAGCCACGACACGAGAAAACCAACAATGTGGTTGTGCGCCCAGCGCAGACTCAGATCAGCCTTGGCATCCGTCCAGTTTGATCAGACTATTCGTTAAGTACTCAAAGGGTAGCTAAGGGTCTAAGCTACCTCCATGCGGACAGCGAAGGCTCTGATCAGACTGGGCGGATGCCCAGGCTGATCTGAGTCTGCGCTGGGTGCACAACCACATTGTTGGTTTTGTCGTGTCGCGGCTCATATAATTTTCAAGTAACATTTACGTTTGACGTGAATTATGCAGGGACATGGTTCACCATCGCTTGCAGCTATTTTTGAATCTGTTGCCCTGAAAACTTATACAGACTTGAAAAGGACTAGATTCAGAGGCTGCAGAAAAATAATAAGAGTTCATATAATCTTTCGATAAAAACATTAATTCCAGAAGTAAAGGGGAAAACTGTAAAGAAACAAAAATAACAGAAAACATGTTAATTAAGCTCTTTATTCGTGGAAAACAGTGAGTGTCCGGGTTTTCCTTCCGTCCGGGTTTACCTTAATTGACCCTACATGTTGTTATATCCGCGTGTGTATTGTTTCGAGCAATATCGTCACCTGAATAGCTGCCCTTTCTGCTTTCTGTTTTGTCTTGTTTTGTAACTGAAAATGGAAAATAGGTAAACTAGGTGTTGCTGTTGTTACGAATTAGGGTAGCTGAATGAACACCTGTCTGGGAAAGAGCTATTCATTCGGTTAACCGTGCGTGCCTTTCGTGAAGTTTTGTCTTAATGGGTGTGTGTGCTTCTTTCCTTTTTGGTTAAGTGGGAAGTTTTGAATTTGATTGTATTAATTCCTGAGCATTGCCTACCTTTTTACTTTGATGCATCAGTGTATTTACAGATTTCGCCAAGTTCTTCTCGCCTTGTGGGACATCATGAAACCGTTAAGAAACTTGACCGAAAAACAAGTGTTTTTTTTATTAAGCTCTCAGTTTTCAGACAACAAACGTCAGTAACATGAGCAAGTAACAATGTTCACACTAGATACACAAACTTGACACATGAAAACTTATAATGTGTCCGCGACAACCTTAATGATTATTTTTATCGAAAACGCCCACTATCCCTTACATTTCATCATTTTCTCGGAAATAGATGCTTGTTTAAATAAACCGTAGTTTCTCAATACTGGAAATACATTAAAATAACACTGAACCAACTTGATTCAATCGAGGCTGATTCGAAGCTGGTACAACGTTGAATCAAAGCTGATTCAACAATCACACTTATATTTCCAGTATTGAGAAACTACGGTTTGTTATATTAGCGAACAACCGAACAAGATAAGTTATGGCAAAGGTTTCGAACAGCGGATTCGCGACATTCGAAAGGGAGCAATCTGAGTTACCCAAGTCACTCAGATTGCAGATTGCGTATACGGGGTATACGCCATCTGCAATCTGAGTGACTTGGGTATATGCCATCTGCTCAAGATTTTCTGTCCTAGTACTTGGGTTAATACGATGATTTTGTAACCAACACCGTGTCGTTATCTGCTTTGATGGAATTTCCATTATTTTTAACAATGTCTCTTGTTTATCAATTAAAGAAGACCATTCTCTGACAGAACATTAGCCACGTCATGACTAAACTATTTCCAGCAAGGCATATAAGAAAAGCATCCAGAGATGTCTTGAGCAAATTGAGTAGTTTGCCTATATGCAAACTGCAGAGCTTGGACAAGACATTTCTGTTTTGCTTTGAGGTGCAGAATCAAACCGGAATCAAGAGCAAAGTCGAATATAGTGCATATCCCATTCAGTCACAACTTCAAATAACATTATGTCATAGGGTTGAATCAGCTTTGATTCAACGTTGTACCAGCTTCGAATCAGCCTTGATTGAATCAAATTGGTTCAGTGTTATTTTATCGCTGTCTGCTGGGTAGACGAGTAGTTTTCTCCTGTTGTAGCACGTTTTTGAAAGCTGTGACCCCTCCCCCCTCCCCGCCCCATTATTTGGCTGTATTTGTACAAGTCGTCGTACTGCTAGACACTACATTCTGCCTTTTTTATGATAACCATATCAGTAAGACATTGTGTATATGTGCACATTCGGTGGCCTTGCAAAGGTTAAATAACTGCTAATTTAGTGAGGCTATTTTTAAAAAGCAAACCTCCAAAATTATGACATACAGCATACAATTTTATATCTACTTTTGGAGTCATCATAGGCAGTGTAGTGAAATATTAGACCTGTAACTTCAAACTAAAATATGTGGCATCAGAAAAGCAAGTAAAATGTATAGTTGTTTTATTGATCTTTAACCAATATATACAAAATCCATACGACTGTCTGCAGGACTACCCGCTGCCTGACCAGATTGCATGTGGTAGTGTGCATATAAAATTGGGCATGCTTTGTGAGTTGTTCGTGAATGTGTAAAGACAATGTTTCATGGGTGAGAAGCCACGTCATAGCAAAGATATATCGCAATCATTCTGCCAGCAACCATCTAGACTGTATAAGATAAATACTTCGCGTAAGTACAAGTGCTTCAAACATTGATACCACCAAATATCTAAGAGATGCTGTACCGGTAGATGTTTTGGACTTTGTTCTATTGAAATTGATCCCCCACCAACGTACTTAATCTGCAAACACATCATCACAGTGGTCTGTATCGATGTTGCTGTATACTTGTTTAGCACAAATCTCCACATAAAATGTAGTGAAATGTTTGATAACTTCTGACTTTTGGAGGAGTCATGCCCTATCTACTGGGATCATATATGCGTGCAGGCACCCCGCTCCTTTTCTTGTGTTTCAAGTCTCTCTCTTAACTTCTACTGACGAATAAACTTTCCTAGTTACTTCAAGTTGGCCGTCGAATGAATACACTGCTAAAAATATTTAAAGGAACAGCAGGTATTTTTCCATAGATGTTACTACAACATATGCCCAGTTTAACGGCCCATAAATTTGACCGTCAGTGGGCAAGAATTTCCATCTTTTTTGAGCACTTTTAAGAAGAATCAAAGTTTAAGACAACCAGAATTTCAACACAACAGATGCCCTGCTCATTTCCATGGTACAAGTTTTGCAATTTTCTTATTTTCTGAAATTGAGTAATTTTGCTAAGTCTATAAAATCTCATAAACTTCAGTTCAAAGGGATCTTCTCAATAAGGGTCATCTTGCAAGACATTCACTTTCATAGACAAAATGGTTCTTTTGGTTTTGGTTGAAATTTTCACGCTTTTCATCTATTCTGAAAAATTGCAAATTTTTAGCAAAATTCCAGTTTTACTTAAATCTGTCCATGGACAAGGGCAGGGCAAATATTGGATCAAAATACTGTGCAATCAGTAACCTTGCCCCTCTTTAGAAAAATGGTAAAATAATTGGAAAATCCGTTTCTTTATCGATCGAAAGTATATAACCTCAAAGTGGGGATGCGTTGCACTGTTGTCTATCGAAAAATATTAGGTGTTCCTTGAAATATTTTGAGCAGTGTAGTTCCACCATCTGCACTATCACGTAAGTGTTTAACCTGTGTTTGCTATTGTCACGAAACAAATGATGCAAATAGTACTTAGTTGCATTAACCCTTTTTTGACCTGTGGACTTGTCCATTCTTATCATTCAGATAATCCCAATACTAGTTTTAGGGGTTTCTGGTGAACATTTTCACTTTTATTGTACTTTGCATAGAAATTCCTGTAAGCAAACAATGTAGACCCTGATCAGACGCCGCGTTTTGCGGCGTCTGAACTGGGTCTGCACTGTTTGCATAATGTCTCCAAAACGGGTATTCGGTCTAAAAAGGGTTAAAACATATTTTAATCTTGTTGCAACAGTTCAAAGACTCGCGAAAAGATCTGATCAAGGACTCACAGAATGATGATGACAGAAATGCGTAAAAAGATCACAATTCTCAGTTGCATTTGCATTTATTACAACTGCTTTGTCCTTAGGCATTAGATGGCATAAACCACATACCGAAAAAAATATAAAAATTGGGACATCCAAAATAATTACCGTAATTGTCCTAAAGTGGAACAGTTCGATTTTACAGTCCAGTATCCGACCAAAAGGAAAGCGGTGCAGACTGCTCCTTCAAAAGCCGTCTGATCTAAGTATGCACTACTTGGTCAGACCTGTGTGTCCAAATGTTTAGATTTTTTTACAGTGTTGTTAATTTATCAAACTGCAATAAACATTCGTTTCAAACATTTTCCTATATGCTAAAAGTGGCCGTGAGCATTCTTGCTGTCTGAAAACTATTATGACGTGAATTCAAACACGGAAATGAAAAACTTCAAGATGAATTCAAACAGCTAGTTGAGTTATTTATTCAAAATAAAATAAAAAAAGGAAAGAAACTAGTTGAATTTGTAAACAGCTTACGTCTAGATCAGGCGTCTCATAATGAGCCGTATCATATGGATCTACACTGTTTCTTCTCTAATATTTTAATTTTCAATAAAATATAGCTTGAAAGAAATAAATTTTTGCGGGGAGGGGGATATTGCTGATGTAGATTTTGTCGTCTGCTTTATCCGCACCTTGACAAAACTTGTGAAACTGCACATGCCAAGTCTATCCTAAGCGCACACTTAGACTGGTCAGAGACGCTGCAGTTCACCCCAAACTTATTGTACAACTTGAAAGTTTCAAGGGTGAACCGTACGTACCACAAGGTTTCTGCGCGTGCGTACTGTCACGTCGTGACGGGCACAGTTTGCATGGGACATAAGACCGTTTTTATCATGACTTTGTCATTTTGAACAGGGTCAATGATTTTCTCGGTTCATACTACACCTGAGAAATGGCCTGGCATTAGAAAGAGTTTTGATAGAGACTTGCGTAATGCGCGTGTTTTATAACGATTCGGTCATTAAATTTCACGCGTATTTTAAAAGTTTTAATAGTTTTGTCGGTTCATACAACACTCGGTCAATGGCAGGGGCGTAGCCAGGGGTAATTACATGCTACGCACAATTATGTTTTAGGGCAAGAAATAGAGTCGAGCCCCAAAGACATTTCATGTAGTCGCGTCTGTTTGCAGTAACTATTGAAATCTTGTCCTATTTTAAAAAAAAAAGAATTCAGCATCATCAAATATGCAGGTGCGTGTTTCAATACGCACCTGCATATTTGCGTATAGGTAGTTACCCCCTTGAATGGCTTAGCAACAACATATGACTCCCTTAGCCTCCATGAACCAATTCTTGAACCATTTATGCAACAGGTTTTGTTTGTCTTTTTCAGTTTGTTGATTGATTGATTGGTTGTTTGGGTTTAACGGCCCTTTGACACAGTATTTCAGTCTATATCGGACCGTCTCCCGGAGAGAGGGAGAAAGAAATGAGAAAAGATAAAAAATATCCAAACAACCCCCACCTGCACCTACTGCAAGCACAGTAGGCCTTTGCCCTACTATTATCCAAATCAGTAGGACGCCCCGGCACAGGAAGTTACACACCGCACTTTCGCACCACCCAACCACCCCCTTTTCAGTTTGTAATTAGATCTATATCAAGGTCATGGACCCATATTTTATTCAATCACTTCATGTCCAATAAAGGAATCGCAAACTGCAACAATGATTTGGGAACCAACAACGTGTTCTCTCATCTGCTTTGATGAAATTTCCATTATTCTTAACACCATCTCTTAGCTTGTTTATCAATTAAAAACTAGAATGTGTCCATAGGACACGGTTGCCTCCGCCTTGTGCCCTAAGTAAGATGGCGCCTTGTTTAAGGTACTGGCACTTGCAACTTTCCAAAAGAAATAGCCCGGAAACAAGTAACTTTTCAAAAACTAACAAACGGAAACCATTATTGTATGAAATTAAGTTGAAAAAGGGCCATAACTCCCACAATAATAGACAGAGTTTACCCAACATCGAACTTGACCTGTATTTTATGATTATATACCTGTGTAATAATTAAGAATTCAATGCATCAATGTTTTCAAAAGCTATTGAACGGAAACCACTTTTTTTCATACGAAATGAAGTCGAATAAGGCCATAACTCCCACAATAATAGACGGATTTTTCCCAACACCAAACTTGACCTGTATTTTATGATTATAATTATACCTGTGTATAAAATATGAATTCAATACACCAATGTTTTCAAAAGATATCGAAAGGAAACCATTTCGTACGGGACGCACCGGACGTACGTACAGGACAGAACGTACGTACGGACGTACGTACGGACGTACGGACAGCGGTGATACTATATGCCTCCCCCACCCCATTTTTAATGGCGGGGACATAGAAACATTCTCTGATAGAACTATAGTTACGTCGTGCCAAACCTATTTCCAGCAAGGCATATTAGATAGGCACCCAGAGATGCATTAACCGACGTGTGCAGTTTGCATATATGCAAATCGCACATTTTAGCCAAGACATCCCTGTGTTTTTTTACATACTATATAGTAGTTTGGTCTGTTTTATTTCTATTCTGGTTGTTGGGGCACCACAGGTGACTTTCGACAATGCTTTTCAATCGTCTCCTGTTTTCAGCTGCCCTGGTTGCAAATTCCATCCCTGTCCACTTTAATATTGTCTTTACACTTTTTCTTCTGTCTGTCTCTTCTTTTTTCTTTCACTGCTCTGTAGAATCTGAGATTTTTTAAAGCAAAAATACGGCAAAATTATGAAACACAGCATACAGTTTTATATCTACTGATTTATCATAGACGGTGGAATGGGACGTTATATTACCTCAGACTATAATAATTTGATGTAATGCGGTACCGTCCAAAATATACAAGTTTCCCACGACTGCCTGGGGAAACTTCGCAAGGCCTAAACAGACTGCACATGGAAGTGTGCAGATAAAACTGGATATGAGCTGTGAGTTGTAAGACAAAGTTTCAACCTTTATCATAGCAACGATATCGTAACTATTCTGTCAGCGGCCATCTTGACTATATACAATATAATAAATGTTTTGTTTGAAATAAATTGAAGTGATCTGTAGCGGGGCTGCATAATACATGTTCGACCCAGGTGTCCATATAATAATATAATGCGGTGTATATAAGTTCTTAACTTCTGAGGAGTAATGTCCTTTATAATCGGATTTAACACACGATCAGCACATTTTCTTGTTACCATCCTATCTCGTAACTCCTACAGACGAAAAACTTCAATTCTGTCTTCTAAATGGCCGTCAAACGAAAAGTTCCGACACCTGTAGTATGACGTAAGTGTTTACCCCTCACAAAGTGAACAATATTGTATTGCATTAAAACACATTGTAACCATGTCGCAATAACGCAAAGACTCACAAACATGTCTGATCAAGGACAACGCTGATCATAAAAGAGTCAGTCCTACAAGACTGAGCAAACAAACAAACAAACAAAAAAAAAAAAAAATGCTAAAGAAGATCACAATTCTCAGTTGTTTTGCATTTATTGCACGTTGCACGTAGTCTGTCCTTGAGCATTAAATGACAATAAACAATTTACCGTTAAATTCTAAATATTGGGACACCCGAAATAATTAACGTAATTGCCCTAAACATAAAACAGTTTGGTTTTTTGGTTTTACAATACAGGACTAAAGGTGCAGATGGGATGACAAGCCCCAGACTGCTCCTTCAGCCTGAGCTGGGTCTGCACAGGCCTGTGTGTCCCGTTTTTTTTTAGATTTTTAAAGTATTATTCATTTATCAAACTGCGATAAGCGCATGTTTAAAAGATGTTTTCCTGTATGCTAAAAGTGGCATTGAGCATTCTTGCTGTCTGGTACCTATTGCGACGTGAATTCAAACATGGAAATGAAATATTCAAGATGAAATCAAGCAGTTAGTTGAGTTATTTATTAACCGAGTCGCATCTAGGGAAAAACTTGTCATGCCAGCGTATATTTGGTCTGGCCAGAGAACTTGCTGTCCGCCCAACACTTATGGCAAGTTGTACATTTCAATGGTAAACTGTACATGCCGTGACATCACTGCACATGCGCACAGTGGGGTCATTCCAAGCACGGTTTGCGTGGGATATAAGACCGTTTTTAACAGCTTCAAAGTTTTTATTTTTCGGTTCATACTACATGTATACTTGGTCAATGACCTAACATCAGATATACTGTTTTGCTATGCCTTTTGCGTCACCACATCAAGTAGGCGGCAATCGTAAACGCTCATGCAATAGACGAACGCGGATCAAAAACCGTTAGAAACAGCCTTTATGATTGCGAATTGGCGACAATTTGCAATCGAAACCGCTGTTTCTAAAGGTTTTTTCATCCGCGTTAATCGATTGTTAAAGGCGTTTTCGATTGCCGCCTACCCGGTGTGGTCACATGATCTTAACTTGCGCAACTGGTAAGTGCCAAAAGACGTTTTTATCACAAATCCGTCATTTGATTTCCCGCACATTTCAAAAAGACTTAGAAATTTTCTCGGTTCATGCTTCACTCGGTCAATGGCTTACCACAGAATTTATTGCTATGCCACGACTTATGCCTCGCTTAGCCTCCGTCAGCCAATTATCGGGCAATTTCTTTACAAACTCAAATAAAAATTACAAAACGAAAAAGCAACCGGTTTTTTGAAAGTCTCCGCGTATTGCATTTTGGTGAAGATTGTATTTCTGTTTCCACTGAGATCATTGGGCCCATGCTCAAGTACTGCTTAAGCTAGCGCAGCCTTGCAACTGGCGTTGCTGTTATACGTAGAGTCTCCATAACCGAGAGTCCGAAGGGCTACTGTGCTTGAAGAAGCTGCGCATAAGGGTTATTAGAATATTTTTTCTTTCGACTGTCATACATTTTTTCTTTCTCCCTCTCTTTTAGAAACGGCTCGATATAGACTGAAATACTGTCTCAACCAACCAATCGATTTTGGTTCTAGTATATATTCAATTCTTTATTCAGATTGTCAAATACATTTTAGCGCATCTACAACACATCAAAGAAACAAGACAATGACCTAATCATATATACCTTCCCAGCAGGCATATGATGTGGCAGTGACGTCGCAGTGGCGTCCCACTGAAGTAAATACGACACCATTCTGACGCCCTGTGCTTACTGGATTAAAGCGCTGGGATATTCTTGTCATGTACCCTGGACGGCTGGGATGAATATGAAAAAAGGAAGTCAAGGCATAGTGTCCAGAGCAGCACATCTTTTATATGCAGCTCTGTTCCGGACACTGTACCCCAAAGCTCCACCCGAACCACTTCCAGACCAGTATCCCTTCTATGTTTCAGAGGCATCCTTTATAGATTTTTATTTATTAACTTGTTTGCAGTTTGTGGAGGTCACTGACCCAAATCTTGTTCAATGATGCCATACGTCAAGTACTGGAATTTGCTCACTGCATCAGGTTTAAAACTCATTCCTAACCTTTCGTAATTTCAAACGTCATGTTCAGTGCAAAGACCGTCGAGTCAGGCATATCTACAGATTTATTTGATTCCCTGTATTCATTCATAGTGAAGCAAGTTACTACATCCATATGTTGTTGCCCCGCCCCCCCCCCCCTCCCCTCGCCATGGAAATACTATAAAGGTAAAGGTTTCCTATAGCATAGTGGTCGTAGGGTCAGTCTGGGTTAGTCTTGGGCACAACCTTTCAAAGGCGGAGCCCAGCCCTTTTCTTTCGCTGTCTTATCCTTTCCCGAATCGAAACAGATACCCATTTACTGCTGGGTTGACAAAGAGAGATTTCCAGTCGCCGGACGATCCCAATCCGGATTCTAACTCACGACCTTCCAGCGACCTTCTGCTTCATAACCGAGTCACTGTAACCGGTCGACAACGGCGCCTCTCTAAAATACCGTAAAAATCTATGTATTATGACAGATAGGTTTGATCAAACAGTACAGACCCTAATCAGCGCACTCCTAAAGGAGTAATTTGATCAGGGTCTACACTGCTTGTCATTCCATCTGCATCTTTCGAACCCATCACGGAGTGCGTCCATTTTAGGCTAAGTGTAATTAATTTATATGTTCAATAGATGTTTTACGGTTTGACATAAAACAGAGAATTAAATAAGTTGAGAATGAATCATAGGTTTGAGAAGATCATACTTTTCCATTATATGAATTTCGGGTATTTCGAGAGGAGCACACACTGTATGCCATGCATCTCTCGCTTACAAGTGAGATGGCGCCATATATCTGTTACCATATAGCAACTATGGAACTACCAGTCGTTGTGCTTAGTACATTGGCGGAACGACGTTTTAATGACATCACTTTTGATAGCAATTTAAGCTCTTAGTTGCTATGGTAACAAATGTATGACGACGTTGGTTCCGGAGCATGGCAAACGATTTTTCAATGACATTACAAACTAATTATTTTTAAAACAGAAACTTCAGATTTTCTTAAACAAATAAGTATTCTCAAGTCATTTAATTCCATGTTGAAACCAGAATGGTAGAAGGGCAAAAGAACAGTTACTCCCCATCCAGCCCCATTGACTTTTTAAGACGATCTGTTAATATCGATATGGCACCATTCTGGCAGCTTTTGTCCTCGCCTTTTCGAAGAAAAGCGTGGGGACATAGTATTCGGCTAACCGTAGTTCTATCCTTCTGTGGTTCCGTTCCCCCTTGACAGTAGGTACCTTGTGTGCGGAACTCCTCCTACAGTTTTTCGAGAATCATTCTGAAACTTTGCAGGCTGTCTGTATATGTGCATGTTATTTAGGGGTTATGCTCTGATAATTTTTAATACCTTTTTGTTACTTTGCGAACTATGTTCTTTTTCAGCGTCAGAGGCCCTATTGAGTAGGTACCATGTGTGTGCAACTCCCTCCTCCTGCAGTTTTTCATAAATAATTCTGAAACTTTGCAGGCTTCTTTTTCATGGTCTGTAGATATGCATGTTGGTTGGTTGATTTGATGCTTAACGTCCACGGTAAACAACTAAGGTCATGTCGGGACGGTCAGTTAACCTAACCACACTATTCCTTGGCAGGCTTAGACCTCCTAAGCGGTTAACCAGTACTAAGTGCACATACTTTCGCCAGTAACTGACAACTGCCCTTCTTGAATCAGCGGAAAGAGAAACGAAAGTATGTGGCCAGACCGGGATTCGAACCCAGGACCTCTGACTTATGAGTCAGGTGCCCTACCGATTGCGCTACCCGGCCCGGCAGATATGCATGTGACTTAGGAATTGTGCTCATATAATCTTTGATTACTTTTTAGCTTTGAGAACTTCTTAATTTTTCAGCATCATCAGACCTATTGAATGGGTACCTTGTGTGCACAACTCCTCCCACAGTTTTTAAATAATCATTCTGAAACTTTGCAGTATTAGTTTTCATGGTCCATATGAGATAACGGGAATCCCCGGAATGACGTCATCGGGTGGTAACATGGGTCGATTGGTTGGCAAAAGATAGCGACAGCCATCGGTCTTCTATGAGATTTTGTTGAAAAATTAACTGCTGAAATGCGTAAAATGTTACTTTGGAAAAATGCAAATAAATAGCAATCGATAAAAGAAGTGCAAATATTGTCCTAATCGCACATCACACGAAAAAGACAGGTATTTTAAAACTACTTAAATTCATTTAATTACTCGGGTCGGAACATACATTGACTCGCTCAAGAACAGGACTGGTTCTCTTAACAACTAAGACAGACTTGAAAAAAAAAAATAAAATAAAGTAAACAAATGAACTATAAATGAAAATAAATCGAAACCAATTATTTAATGTTCAACCTTTTTTAAAGTCAAGGTGATTAATTAGTATAATAGGGATAATTAAGGAATGAATTTCATTTTTCTGAGGTTTATCGAAGTGTAAACTACATTGGGTCACGTGCAAAGTGAATGAACCCCGAAGGGGTTCATGTAAACTTTGCTAGTGACCCAATGTAGTTTACACTTCGATAAACAACAGAAAAATTAAGTTCATTGCTTATATTTACATTCGTTTCAATCAGAATTTTCATGAAAAATCTTATTTAAGCTCTTGAATTGAAGCAGTAAAACATGCACACGCAGTTTTTTTTGCTAACAGCAGAACAGCATGCATGACGTCATGACGTTGCTGACGCCCAATCAGATTGACGAGAGACATTGTTTATTTTGACGTCATTGACGTCGCGTGTCTCAATGTAATTATTGGAATGTAAACTACATTAGGTTCAAATGGTTAACTAGAGGGCTTTTCAGTAAATACACAAAGAATGTAAATATTAGGAAATGAAAGACAACAGAAACTTATATCAAACGAGACCTAATGCAAAATTAATAAAAACAGACGACGTTCTTTAGTTCGAAATGACTATTAATTACCACATTATTGTCTCCGAGCTCGAGCTCTCTCCCTCTCTCTCTCTCTTGACTAATTATTTGCCTGTGACGTTAAATGAAGGGACTAGCACATTGTGATAATCGAGTTTTGTTTGATGTATAAATTAGCCGCAACGCGAAAATATTGTGTTATTCTACACACATGGTAATCTGAAATTGTCACCGTACATGACACCGGCGGCGTGCTTTGAAATGAAATGTATGATAATTAAACCATTCCTTATCAAAAGACCCGCTGAATACAGGGTACATTTATTTATAAACAATAAAAAATAAGAAATTCAGAAAATGACACCAGAAACAGACAAAAATAATTTTTATTAGACTATCTATGATAAAACGTACATCTTAAAGCACTTTATGTGGAACCGATTTAGTGAATTATAAAAACACAATATAACAAGTTGTTGCACTATGATAGCTACACTTATCTGCGGCATGATTTATATAATATATTTGCATCAAAATGCGCGAAATAAAATGCACGATTAATTGCATATTTTAACATCATCCCGTAAACGTTTAATATAGCGTGATTGACTATTGACTTACTGTCAACCAGCCTGGGAAATACCATTGCAATCCTTATCGATGACGTCAGCGCGTTGTCTCCTATAAATATGCACGTGACTTAGGGGTAATGCTCAATTGGACGTACACTCGGTGCCAAGTGCGTGCAACTATGGTTACGTACCGCTGAGCCACTTGGAGAACGTCGTTACGAGAACTGAACTGAACTAAACTGGGTTATGCTCAAACATATTTTTTACACTTTTTGGCTTTGCGAACTTCGTTATTTTTCAGCAGTAGAAGACCTATTAAGTAGGCAGCTTGTGTGCGCAACTAATCTAGTTAAAACCTGAAAGAATTCCTTCGAGAGCAGAGACCACATTCGAAAGAAGGAACATAGGACATACTTCGAAGTCTCCGCTATTCAAACTCCATCATTGACCCTGACAAAAATCTGCCGATGAAAGACAGAGAAAAGCGGAGTGATACATGTATTTCTTAATTTGATAATATCGTATCGTAAGCGAACAGCAACAAGATTATCTTCCAGTGTACAGCGTAAACCCTGATCAGGCTGCACAGATGTCCAGGCTGATCTTGGTCTTCGCTGTCACGGGTTTTTGTATGCGTTGGTTCATGTAAGTATTGATCCATTTTGCTGTACAACACTCGGGTTTGCATTTCAAGTTATAGAGACGTTGCGCATGTTTTTTGCAGCTCTACGTCGCGTTACGTTTTCACTAACGGACGTGACGTTACTTGTTTTTTCAAATACGGTCTAGTTGCTGAAGAAGACGAAAGTCGAAACGTTAACCTACTGTGTTTTGTCTTATTTCTGGACTTTAGTTTTAATATTAAAGGCAGTCGCTTAAAAGACTGACAGGTGTCGAAAGAAGTCCAATTGATTAAAAAGTGATGATTTAGAAAAAGTGTCTAAATCAATCAAAATTTTCTGGTCTCTCAGAATATATCCTCTGATCTCAAAGGACAAAATCAAAATATAATCTGCACTATGGATGATATGCGGGGAGACGGTTTTGCGGCCGCAACACGGTACAGCACCAGCTGCAGTAAAGTCAAAAATCTGAAAAAATTCCTCCTTAGATTTACAGTTTTTCTTGAAACATTCTGAAACTTTGCATGCTTCTTTTTCATGGTCTGTAGAAGTGCATGTGATAGGAGGTATGCTCTGATAATATTTACTACCTTTTGTGCTTTGAAAGTTTGGTCATTTTTCTTGAAGTTTTACGGAGTGGTAGAAAATAGATTGACATTGATAATATTTTGAAATTTAACACATTTTTCGTCGAGTGCCTGTGGTCTCTTGATGTGCATGTGGCTTTGGGATTACAGTCTAAAGGCGGGGAACATGGATTTGTCGAATTTGCTTGTTCATTACAGGAGTTTTATTTTATTTGAATTTCAAAACGTCGAGGTAAGGTTTTAATAGAGGTAAATAGAAGCTCATTGGAAAGCAAAATCTATTCGTTTTGACTCTTATTTGTGTGTGTGTGTGTGTTTTTTCTTCTGTCTTTTCGATGATCGTCTGTAAGAAAGGTAAGAACGAGGCTTATTCTTGAAACGTAGTTAGAGAAGACGCATGCTTGTGAAAAATAATGTTTGACACCCATTTGCGATCAAATGTCATTAGCTTCGAATACTTCGCAGGTCAAAAGACTTTCGGTTCGAATATGGTATCGTTTGAGAAATATAAAGATATACCTTGTTTTAACCTTCTATTTTGCCATGTACATGTATATGCAAACTGCAAGAAAATGCTCTTTTTACTTTATTTCCAGTACTATCTTCAAAAATCAAAGACACAAAACATCAGCTGTTTTCACAGAGGAAAGTTCTTTTCTCAATTCGTCAAATAGCACTTCTCCAATATGTTGTTCGTTTCACTTTTATGTTTTTCTAAATTGGTTGTGTGTGTCATTTCGCAACAATATAGTTTATGATATCACATTCATTTCAGCACCTGAGTCTCGTTTAAACTTAATAGTTTTATCCGCCATTTTAGGTTAGAGTGCCGTTGGCAATCAGCAATCTGTAGATTACTGGATCTTCTCGTATTTTCTTTTTCTTCCAACCGTCAAATTTTGCTCTGTCAAAAAAAGTTTTGTAAATAAATAAATAAATAACTCCGATCAGATGCTTCGCGAGTTGCATCGATATACCATATTTTCTTCTGAAAATATTCGTGTGTTTTTTTTTTCTGTTCAATATGCTGAAAAGAAATCATTAAAAAACTTAATAGAAATTCGTTTTGAGAACTTTTTTCTTTTATATTCATTTTCCTTTTGAAATAAAACATAAAAAAAGAAGAAAAGAAAACAACGAACATGATACTACTGTAAAATGAGGCACCTGCTCAACTAGATACTTTGTTTCAATTGATTGTAACAATCCATCATGAGTGCCCATGTAGGATAGGGAAATCTCACCCGAGGGGTCGGAATTTCAACCAGGGACGAGGAAGAAGAAGTTGAGGGGGTCATATTGCTTCTGGGTTGTCTGTCCGTGCGTCCGTGCGTGCGTCTGTTCGTCATGCATACCATATCTTAAGGAAACGTGCATGCTAGAGTTTTGAAATTTCACATATGGATTCGTCAATAAAAATTAGCGGATACTTTTTTTTTATGTCCGAGTTGTCTACCTTTTTCGAGTTTTCAAATTTCACATATGGATTCGTCATGAAAAATTAGCGGACACGTTTTTTTTATGTCCGAGTTGTCTACCTTTTTCGAGTTATGCCCTCTGGCAAAAATATATAATAAAATCTTGTCAGCAAAATATCTCATAAAGCATTTAAGCTAGGGGCTTGAAACTTTGTCATCTTATTAGGAATTTTGAGTAAATGAACTGATTACATTTTGAAGAAATTCTGTCAATTTTTATAGGAATTATGGCCCTTTTGAAACTTTTGGCATTTTGACTTTGTCAGCAAGATATCTTAAAAAGTGTAAAAGCTAAGGACTTTAAACTTTATCAGCTTATTAGGAATAATAAGTAGATAAAATAATTAACTTTTGAACAAAGTCTATTGATTTTTAAGGGAGTAATGGCCCTTTGAAAATTTCTGTATTTTGACCTTCTCAGCAAGACATCTTGAGAAGTATTTAAGCTAGGGGCTGGAAACTTCGCTAGCTTATTAGGAATGATAAGTAGGGGCTTGAATCTTCGCTAGCTTATTAGGAATGATAAGTAGATTGACTAATTAACTTTTGAACAAATTCCATCTATTTGTGCAGGAGTTATGGCCCTTTGAAAATCTTGGCATTTTGACCTTGTCAGCAAAATACCTTGAAAAGTATAAAAGGTAAGGACTTTAAACTTTGTCAGCTTATTGGAGATGATTGGAGATGATAAGTCAATAAACTGATCAACTTATGAATAAATTCCGTCTATTTTTGAGGGAGTTAAGGCCCTTTGAAAATTTCCGCATTTTAACTTTGTCAGCAAGATATCTTGAAAAGTGTTTGAGCTAGGAGCTTGAAACTTTGATAGCTTATTAGAAATGATGAGTAAATGAACTTATAAAGTTTCAAACGAATTTTGTTATTTTTTGTTTGAGGTATGGCCCTTTGAAATTTTTGGCATTTTGACTGTCAGCAAGATATCTTGAAAAGTATAAGAGCTAGGAACTTGAAACTTTGATAGCTTATTGGAGATGATAAGTAAATGAACTGAATAACTTGCAAACAAATTGCATAAACTTTTGAGGAAGTTATGGCCCTTTGAAAATTTCTTCATTTTGAATTTGTCAGCAAGATATCTTGAAAAGTATTTGAGCTAGGGACTTCAAACTTTGATAGCTTATTGAAGATGATGAGTAGATGAACTGTTTAACTTTTGAACAAATTCTATTAGTTTTTTTGTAGGAGTTATGGCCTTTTGAAAATTTTGGCATTTTGACTTTGTCAGCAAGATATCTGGAAAAGCATAAGAGCTAAGGACTTGAAACTTTATTGCCCAAGGTGTAGATGACCTGATTGACTTTTGAAAACAAATCGTGAATTTTTGACAGCGCTATGCCTCCTTTTAACTTAGTGCAATGTAAACCTATGGAACCATGTGACCAAAATATCTCGAGAACCCCTGACACTAGGATCCTGATTTTTTGCAGGAAGATATTGACCAAAGTGAAAATGACCTGTTTAACTTTTGAAAAAAAAGAGTAAATATTTGACTGAGTCAAGCCCCTTTTAGTGCATTGAAACCTATGATACAAAGGTACAAACACTATGGGATGAGCCTTCTTTAGAGGCAAGCATATGGTTGGGGGCATAGTGTTTCATAAACACATTTTCTAGTTTTTTTTTTTGTAATTTCATCCCCGAAGCAATGTATTTTCTGTTACTCTTTACGTAAACGACAGAATACGAATGAAAATTAAGACTTGCCTCTTTTCAAACACGCACCGTAATGTGCTATAATTAACATTTCATTCAGTTCACAGCAGCCTTTCTTTGAGCCTTGGGTCGTCGGGACCATCAGCCGTACAGAAAGCGATTGTAAAGGCATGGTGCAATTTCCATAAGCCAGTAAATTATTTTTTATTATGACAAGCCTGGGCACATTCAAAATACAAAATGGCGATTAAAACAATTTAAATGTCACGTATTCGTTCGTGCAATTGTGTACAGAATCTCGGAAGGACCTTTGAAAACATAAAAACAGATGGAAATATGAACAAATGCAAGACATCCGTATGTAATATACAGTTTATTGAATCATCCCATTTCAAAGATGGAATTTGTAAACGGAAAAGCCTCTATATCGAAACTTTAAACCTGCCTCGGTTTGTAAATCCCATATTTCAAATGGGACGAGTAATAAACTCTATTTATCATATGACGTCGCATCTGAGAGTGTAATAAAGCCATACATTAAAAACGATAATCCACTAGTGGATTAAATATGCAAATTACGTCGTAACGTTATGCGTTGACGTCCATAAAAACGTTGCATTTTCTAATGGCGAAATCGTGACGTTTTAGTGCAAAATCTGCTAATAAAATATGATTTTAGCGTCATATGATAAATAGAATCTTGCATTCGTGCTCATGTATTATTGAATTTATTAAATTCGTTGGGGAAAGCGATAAGATGCTCGGCAAAGCCTCGCATCTTATCTTTTTCCCCAACTCGTTTAATAAATTCAATAATACATGAGCACTCATGTAAGATCCTCTATACAGCCCTCACCAAGAAGAGAAACAAACCAATGCGCTTACAGTAAAATACGCGAAATAAGATAAAACGAATAGACACCACCACCTCTCCTCCAGCACAATGTCACACAAAACCAAACAAACACAACACCAAAGCCCTAAACATGACACAACGTAAACCAAAACTGCAACGATTTACAACAAAACCACAAGAAAGAAGGGCGAGCAACATCAGATCTATTTAGCAGCGAAAAACCATCGCGTGGTTGAAATAGATTTTGCATGCGCTTAACCCGGTGCCACTCTAGGCTCAGCTATTGCGCAAAGCACACACATGCTTTGCTTCACAGAGATGCCCAAACTCAATTAGTGTAGCACAACACTAACACGCAAAACAAACAAGTAAGTTTGTGGAAGCATACATGCGTTTGGCTTTCCAAACTGAGTTTCCTGACAACAGGTTTTGACAAAGGGTATTTTGCTGTCATGCTTTACTTCCGTTGGCATCATGATTTAATTTTGGTGCTTTTGACAGAGTTTTAACAGTATTAGAAATTTCTTTTTCACCAGTTGCTCTTTTTTCATATGGACTACAAAGATAGCAAGAGCTGCTAGATGTATGAAGTGTATTGTTTGGACGAATGCAAATGAGTAAACTTTGTATCAAATTCAGGATCAATATCGAGTACTCTTAATAGCCATAAAAACGAGCAAAATTAGCGGCGTGTTTTGTGAATACTTTTCAACAACCGGAATTGTCGTCTGCAACGACAATGCAGGAAGTAACGAAGAAAAAAAATCCAGTTCTTTCATATTCTCCCTTTCAACCTGAAATGTCAAAAGCTTATAATCAATATTTGCAGACAGTGTAGATTCAGGTTCGTGTAGTACCCGGTAATTACCAGGTTCATCTGGCAGGGGTGGGCGGCGGGTGCAATCACAAGTTTACTTGAAAAGCATGTGCATCTGCCACCTCTGAAAAAGCATCCTTGGATGGTGGATTGTGTGTCAGTCAGTTTTAAGTAAATATGTAACGAGCCCTCTGCTCAAGTATACAAATAGCCTCCAAACAGTGATATATTACTCAACTAATCGCTGTTAGAGCTGACCTATTTATAGTGTACCAAATCAATCAAAACTACCAATACCGATCCACCTATAAATAAATATAGGTGCACCGCAAAATTTTAGCGGTGCACCTGTAAACTTTAGCGGTGGACCGACATATTTTATCGGTAAACCGCTAATTTACAGCTTCACCGATATTTAGTATGTATCGGTGGACCGATGAAATATGCAGTTGCATCGATAAAATTATAGGTGAATCTATAAAAGTATTGGTGGACCGATAAAGTTTATAGGTCTAGCGATAAAATTTATAGGTCTTTTGATAAAATAGGCGATCCATGTATGTATTTTTCACGACCCTTTTGGCGCTGATTTTAAATATCAAACAGCCACTCAGATGTCCTCTCTAGCTGATATTAACGCCTGATTGGTCTAACTGTACCGCTGCTCTTATAAAAAGAATATACGAGCAGCGATACTATCGGTCAACCGATAAAATTTGTCGGTCTACCTGTAATTTTATCGATGTACCTGTAATTATAAATTCTAAATATCGGTGGACCGATAAAATATAGGTGTGTGTGTGTGTGTGTGTGCGGGGGGGGGGGGGGGGGTCGCCCAATTTGAGTGGAGCGCAGTGTCAAAGTGGGTGGGGTAGTTCCACCCCATACCTTACCATGTATCATTTTTTTCAATTATCTCAATAAGTAATAATGACTGATTTACCATTATGATTTGAAATAATACAGGCATATATGCTCATTAATTGAGTTATATGACTTACCATTGTTTGCTTATTCAATACCAATATATGAGCTTAATAGTGGTAACAGGAATTTTACTTATTTTTGCTTTTCCAACTTTACGAAAAACCACATTTTTTCTTTATTTGTCCAGATACATACAGGAAATTTTGTAATTATATTGCCATGATAGACTGCATTGCAGAAATATGAGAAAACTCTCCTAGGAATGTCAATACCTGAATTATTTGCCCTTGATTAAAGAAAATATAAGTAATTAAATTGAAAATGTAAGATCGAAATTCCACACTGGTAGGTAAATTTCTGATGACTCTTTTGCTCATGTTTCTAATATTATACTGATTGTTCAGCTTTCAATTCCATATAGTACCCGTGACATCACACAAAAACTGTACCTGGACAGCAGATCTCATCCTGTTATGAGCTTATATGTGGTAACAGGAATTGTACTTATTTTTGCTTCTCGGACTTTATGAATCTGCAATTCATAAAACTTGGGGAGAATCACTGATCTAATGCTAGCGCCAGAAAACGGACATTATCTCCTAAGGGCTGGATTTGAGGGCTGGATTTGGATTTTGATTGTTTCAGTTCCTGGTCTTTGCATACTTTTTACTTTTATTATCTCCTAAGGTCGGCTTGACCAGTGCGAGAAGAACTCGACGCCAACGTCAACGTCGAAAACATCGAGCAACAAGAGATAAACGTAAACATTGCAAACAACGTCGTCCATTATGGAAACAACGTCGGCGTCGAAATCAACGCTGATGTAGACGCAGCCAACGACGACGCTCAAGCCATCAACGTCGAAGACGAAGTTGCCGGAGTTCAAGAACACAACGTCGAAGTAGTGCAGGTACATCTGGAAGACATGGCTCATGCTCTAGTTATTCAGATGCCCAAACTTCACGGTAATCCAGGCGAACGAGGCGCTGAGTGGCTGGTATGGTACATTAACTATGCCGAAGCAATGGCATTCTATGATAATAAACGTAGGTTGTTGCTTCCCTTTTTCTTCAGGGATCATGCAAAAGTGTGGTATGACGCTCTATCAGCTGATACGAAAAACAACTGGGATACTCTCACAACCCAGTTCAAAACACGGTTCAATGGAAGTGATGGAGTTAACAATGACATCGCGATATTAAATATAAAGCAGAACTCAGATGAATCTTGTGCATCATATTTTACAAGATTCAAAAGGGCAACAACAAACAAGGAAATTCCTCAATCCATGCTAGTTGGAGTGGTGATGAATGGACTTCGTCCCTCAATTAAGCAAATTGTGATGCCACAAGATCCAAAAACTGCTGAGAAAACTACAGGAGAAGAACCAAATAAGCGCATGCTTCCGTTCTAATCCTATTTATTCTGCGTATTAGATGTATGTACACTTGAGATTTGTTGAAATAAATATGTTTAAACTAAAAACTGCTGAGGAAGTGCGGAAACTCGCTTGCCTCAGTGTAAGAACACTTTCAGAAACGGCAGCAGCACCAATTCCTGGAACAGATTCATCAGTGACATTCTTAGCACAAAGACTTGAAGAGGTGATGGCTCTGAATGCTGAGCTTCGTCAGGAAATAAAACAGAGGGACAACTAGCCACAAATCTGGTCATTCTATAGAAAATTGTCCAGCATAAAATCAGATCTGTATATACTGTCAAAAATTAAATCATTTTAAAATCGAATGTAAGAAACGCAAGAAGGATGAGGTCAGAAACAGAAACAGATAGGGACTCGAGTCTACTTATGGGTTTCAAACAACTGTGAGTGGGCACAAGGGCAAAGATAAAATTGAACTGCCAGAAAACTCAGATACTCATGCAAACCCAGCTTTGATTAATTTTCTTGCACCAATTTACAAAATACAATGCTAATCAATATAGGAGGTCGCAGAATTCAAACTTTTGTAGACACAGGTGCAAGCGTTTCTTGCATTTCAACTGCATTTCTAAATAAAACCAACTTTAAATCTTCAGAATTACAAAATGGTTGTTTAAAAGAGATAGTTGGTGTCGGAGGCGAAAGACATCAAATTTTGGGAAAAAAATTAATTCCTCTCTTGATTTCGGGCATTTAGATTTGTTCCGAGTTCTTTGTTTTGAACGAATTACACCATTCAGTAATACTGGGGATGGACTTTCTTACTACTTATAAGATAAACATTGATCTTGATGCAGGAAAAATTCACATTAAAGACAAAATATTTAGTGCACCATTTATGACAACAAAATGTGGATTTGCAAGAGTAGCCAGAGCAACTTGTGTACCAGGTCAGAGCAACTTGTGTACCAGCGGGTCAGCCATTGGATTTATCCTAGGACAAAAAGACAGAATCAGTTCGGTTGAATGAAGGTCTTTCAATGAACTGTCAGACAAATATCTAGGTCCCAACCACACATACAGGTTGAAAAATCGTGCTGATCACAAGCTTTAAGCTTCGCCAGTCCACGCAAACCGGCTAAAGAGCTGCACAGTGCATCCCAACAAACCGTTCCAGTCGCAGATGCAAGAAATCAACCACCTTCCGATCAGAAGCAGCAAAACACACAAAGAGGCGAACAAGCTGAACAATCACCTCCGCCACGAGAGGTGGCTCAACAAAAGCGCAAGATCCACAAACCACAGAAAACAATGCCCAAGCCAGAGAGCCCCAGAGGCAAAATAGGCAAAAGAAACCTGAATCCCAGCCCCACACGCCAAAAGACCAAACGCTAAAGAAGCAACATGACATTGAAACGTATTGCCATTGGAACGGTTATAAAGGTCAGAAAAGTAAATGGTAAAACACAGTTTCTTGTCAAATGGAAAGATGGCTCTCCCAATACATATGAACCAGAAGAAAATAATTTATTTATGCAGTTTTAAGGGAATACTACTCCACTCATACCAGTACAGGAAAACGGAGGAAAAGAAAGCAGATGCGTTTCTTTCAGGAATCCTAAGCAGTGAGCGACATAAATGCGTGGCTGAGAGTGAACTGTGCTTGAGTATAAAGTTACCCATATTTGAAAGCGGATCCGCAGATCTTTGGGGTTCATTTGTTTTGTTTAATAAACGTAGGTAAAAAGTGTTTCCGGTAGTGAGTCATCCAACAAATGCAAATTTGTTGTTTAATAGTGCTATGATGGCTGATCACCATCAACCCCGACTTCAGAGGGTTATCATGCGAACCGAACAACCAACTAAATGTTTTGTACCACTTCAGTAACTGAGGGTGAGGTTGGGCCTGTAAAATCGATTTAAGCCCCCCAGTAATTCATTACTGACCGTTCCAAGGCGGTAGTTCTGTTGTGGTTCTCTGTTGCCTGTTTTTGGTGTCAGAGTTTCTGTGATGTTTTACCTTATGTATGTTCTTATTATTTTTGGTTCGGTTTGGGTTGCTGAGTGGCCACCTTTTGGGAACAAGCTGCTCACTCGGTTGGCCATATGTTCTCTGTATCTTGATTATTTGTAATCTTAGTTGTTTCCAACAATGGTTTGAGGGCTGGATTTGGATTTTGATTGTTTCAGTTCCTGGTCTTTGCATACTTTTTACTTTCATTACCTAATTTTTTTCTTTTTCTTTTTCACATTATTCCAGGTGGATTTCTGGATATACTCAAGTACTTCACATGGTTGCTCATTCTGCTCTGCTGCTTTCGAATGTCGGAAGAAAAAATGCTGCAGAGACGCAATTACGGTGAAGTCTTTCAGGAAAAAAACAGAAATTATCCTTTCCAACGAATACTGGTTACACACGTACGAGAGCATGATACCAGAACACGTGAGCATACCAAATATAGGAACAAGTCATAGAGACAACTCCACGTGCTTACTTGTATCTCACGTGCTCTCAAATATCAATACAATTAGATCTGAAACAGCTGCAAGACTTAACAATACCATTGAAACTATAAAGAAATTGATTCCGGAAACAAGGGTACAAAAGTATATAAAGTAGACGCTCATTGTTGCCATTCATAGGCGACTTATCTAGGTCACTGTTTGGAACAGCGACGTTAAACGACGTAAACATGCTAGCTAGATACATAAATGCACTTAACAAAGTATCAAGGGGTATAGCTAAGGACTTAACACAGCATGAAAACCATTTGAGTTCTTTAATTGTAAAAGCAAATCACCGAATTGATAATCTAATGGAAGGAATGAAAGACAACTACATAGCTATAAACTACAATCACTCTCAGTTAGACAGCAGCAGTTAGAAGACACTTTTCAACAAATGATAAGCATATTAAGTATTCAAATCAAAACAGCAAGTCATATCAACCATGAACTCGATGAAATTAAAACAGGGATACCACACTTAATTAATGGTAGATTGTCTCCACTCCTCCTACAAAACCCGTATAAGACTCAACTCTGAATGACATTCAAAACATCCTGACGTCAAAATATCCTGGATTTTATCTTTCTCAAACTTCAACAGATATTTACTCTGCCTCTAACTTTCTTTATGCCAGAAACGGTACGAAACTATACTTAACAGTTAAAATACTGTAGTGACCCAGTTTTCATCCGAAATGTGTTGTTGATTGTAACTGGCGAACATGTGTATTGGGTCAGCTGTTTATCGATGTTTTAGTTTGCAGCTGATATTGGTGGTATTTGAAGATATGCACTGGCGAACATGTGTATTGGGTCAGCTGTTTATCGATGTTTTAGTTTGCAGCTGATATTGGTGGTATTTGAAGATATGTGAATTCATAAGCAATCTGCTTACCTCTCATTTTATGCCTGTGATATCTTTGGAAGTGCCATTATGAGAGTTATTTCTTGTAAAAAACTGACTGTGAAGTGTGTGTTTCTGATCGGTGACCTCCATTTTGTATGTTGTGTATTGGCTGTGTGAGTATTGTATTATGGGATATGTTGTTGTGTGCGGTCAAGTGGAACTGTCAAAACAGTCGTCGGTCAAAAGTCCGTCAGTCTGACTTGAGTGTATTTTTTTAGAAATCTGTGAGCAGAGAAATTTTATTCTTGTAAGGGTCATTCTGTATATTCATTGGGGAGTTTTTTTTATTATAATTTTATCGTCGATGCCATTCAAGAATATTAAGTTTTCTTTGTTTAAAGAGGTTGACCCCTCGTATTTTCTATGCAATTCAATATGGCCGACGTTAAACTTTGGTAGCGTGAACGTCTTCCTACGTTTCAGACGTCGTGGAATCACGTGACCCTGCAGCATCTTTGCTGCGGGTTGGGGAATCCCGCATCTGTATAGTAGTGGGATCGTGGGACGTGGGAATGCGGGATATATAAGTTGGGTTCCTGCAAGTGCAGGACTTCAGTTTAACCTTCGTTGAGTGCAGATCGATTTTAGGTTATCTTAATTTCTTTGGCTTCTTTTTTCTAAATTTACATAAGTTGCATTTAAGTTTTAAACATTTAAAGGATGGGTAGATAATTTCTTAAGAATAAGGGGACCGTTTTATACATTTTCGAGAAATATTAGCAAAAAATTACTTTATTTTTTTACAAGAAAGCTCCAGTTTGCATAAGATAGCCTTTTCCTTTATAAAGCACAGGCCACTATAAAAGCTGTCCCATACTGTTGGCATGTCATGGCTTAATTAACTGATTAATTGTTTTACAGGTTTTTTATACCGAATGACCCATTGACTAGTACATGCGAGTGATCACTGTCCGCGTGGTATGAGAGCGATTTGTATGTCAGTGTAAATGCAAACCTACAATGTAAACATGTCCACGAGGTCTTTGTCTGTACGTCTGTGCATGAATACTTGTTGAAACCTGTACGTCTTAGTCTGAATGTTTGTTGAACATTAGAAATAAGAAAACACATGTAGTTTTTTAAACAGTTTATTTTTCAAATATAATTAATTCAGCGTGATTTCGTTTCTAGTCTTTATTTTATTTCCATTGTTACTCTAAAGTCTGCACGTTTACAAGTCACAGAGATTCCTTAGTTTCCTTCCCTGAAGTCCACATTTTTTATTTGCAAAGCCTGGTCGTTCAACACTAGTGTTTTGATAACAGCGGGCCGAACTCTCACTGTTTGCCATTGACTGTTTGCGTTTTGCTACTATACCTGGTCAGATCTTAACCAGCCTGAGAGAGTTCAAGGCTGCAGACTCGGCTCGTAACATAAGTGGTGGCAAGGCGGTGCGATTTGTTTCATCAGACTAACAGATCGTGAGATTCGAACCAATGAGCTGCGAGAACTCTGAGAGAGAAGAGACTGCAGGGTGCAGTGAAGGCGCTCTTGACCCGGTAGGCGGTACCAGCAGACGGAAGAGGTTTCCATGGGCGGTACAGGGTCAACACTGTCCAGAGACGGTGAAATGCAACAAGAAGCAGCCTCTACTCTTATGCAACTGCATGGTAGAGTATATTCTGACCAGTCACAAGGTGATACAAACAATTTTGCGAGTGGAAGTGAACTCCGAAAAAGTTCGAGCGAGTACTACTATACAGCTCCTAATAGGTCGTCCTGTGGCAGACCATGGGAAAATACACATCCCGCTTTTAGCAGAAATGCTGTAAATCCTCAGGAGCAAGATAACACCACATTCGTGCATAACCCTGTTCTCTTTTCGCAAGCAAATATACAAAACACAATTTCCGGCCTTACTAACGCTATTAGCGGCATACAACAGCAACAGGCAAACATGCATGTGAGACAAGATAGCATACATAACCAGCACACTTGAGTGTGTCTTATCAGCTCTGCAAGAGCTGAAAGATTGCAACTCTACATCAGTAGGAAACGGTCCTAGTGCGAGCAGTGCAGAAAAGGGGGCTACAATGACATATGCAGGGACAGAATCTAGCAGTTATGAACAGGGGCATAGTACGTACGCCTGCAATGGGGTAATTCAAAACATAGCAGAAGTATCTCAAGGAAACGCAAATTGGGGGTTTAGAGAATACTCAAGTCATGTGCGAAAATCAAGGGTCCCAGGGCAACGCGACCATAAATCCCTGCACTAATGACATTTCTGGTGAAGTCCGAGGTAGAAACAATGTATATGAAGGGAGACAACAACGGACAGTACAATTTGCAGATACTCGCGATTCCTTGGACGTAACCCGTGGGAGGAACATTCAAAGGACAGGGGTCGAAAGGAGACAAACTTCCCCAGTGTTCTATGGCTTGAAGCTACCACCTTCCAATGGAAAAGAAGACTGGAAAGTCTGGATCAATCGTTTCGAGGCCATAGCAGAAAGAAGAAACTGGAGTGAAGAAACCAAGCTTGACAATCTCTTACCGAAGTTACAAGGAAGAGCCGGTGACTTCGTATATACTCAGTTGCCTAGAGCTACACTAGCCTGCTACACAGAACTAGTCAAGGAGCTCAATAGCAGATTTAGAGTTGTAGAAACGCAGAGAGCCTTTGCAGCAAAATTCAGCCAGAGAGCTCAAAGAGCAGACGAAACAGTAGAAGAATACGCAGCAGACCTAAAACGGCTGTATGCTAAAGCATACAAGTTCAGAGATAATAAAACCAGACAGGAAGATCTTGTTCGGAGATTTTTAGATGGAATGCGGGATAGCGAAGCCCGATTTGAAATCGAGTGCCATAAGGAACCCGATGATATAGACGAGGCTGTATACCATGCCGTCAATTTCATTCAGACGAGGCGAAGAAGTTCACAGGTAACATTGGGAGATAAGAAATTTAAGAAGTATTTAAGAAGAACGAATCTCGAGTGCGACAGCCCGAGTGAAGGCGAAGAGCCGTTTGAGACAGATGAGGAGCAGGACAGAGTATACAGGGTACCGGCAAGCTCAGAAAAGCCTCAGTCTAGGAAGCCATTAAGAACAGGACAACCTGTAGAGCAGGCAGAAGCAAAAGCTAATGCACCGACCGACTCCATGAAAGTCTTGACGGAAACTAGGGACTTGGTTCAGGCGTTAGTAACGCAAATCAAGGAACAATCCCTGGCAGGTAAAAAGGCCCAACAAGATAATACTCCACAAGCAGGGAAGAAAAGATTTGTGTGTTATGGTTGCCAGCAGCCTAACCACATTTTAAGGGACTGTCCCAACAGGACAAGTAAGTCAGCTGCAAACGGGAGACCAGTAAGGGCAAATGAGGCTCCGCAGCGCCGAAGCCAGCAGAATGGTAGAGAGCAGAATCATTTAAACTAGAGCAGGCTCTCTCTGGCGGCCACAGGGAAGCCTGTTTCAATAATAATGTCCAAGTAAAACAAGAAATTCCAAAAACTGACAATGTTATCAAATCCATAAAAGTTACTAGAAAATTGCCTGATGGCATATATATACGCGGCGCTGTACAAGGTTACCCGTTGCTTTTCACAACTGACACCGGTGCGTCAAAAACGATAATTTCGAACCGCGTCTATGACGCCATGAAGCTAGAAGATAGACCAGAACTCCAGAAAACTTCAAAATTGGTAGGTGCTAGTGGTGTAGCAATAAAAGAGACAGGAAAAGGTAACTTTTCATTGAAGTTAGGGCCAGTCCATCTAGAAGTCGAAGCCATTGTGGCTGAGATAGATGATGATGGGTTGTTAGGGATCGATGTCTTGCAGAATGGAACTGGTGGCCCAACTGATTTATTAATGAGTAAAGGTGTCCTACTGATTGACAAACAAGAAGTGCCAATTATACAGGTGGGCGTCACCAGTAGGGTGCGCCGGGTCACCGCAGCTGATCATTCCGTCATACCTGCCCTGAGTGAGAGCGTAATAGACGTATATGTTGAGAGGCAGGAATACGACGATTTCTCTAGTGAACAAGAAAATGTAATTGAGCCTACAGAACATTTTCAGGCGGAATACCCTTTACAGATGGCATCCACACTTGTGGATATTAATCAAGCATGTACTTGTAAAGTAAGACTATTGAACCCTTTCCCGACAGCCATGTCGATAAAGCAAGACGCTGTTATAGGAAAAGCAGAGCCTATAGAGGGTCATCCAATTGTAGTTGTTGATCAGAAAGACAAGAATGAAACAGAAAATTATGTTAGAGTAAGAAGAGTAGACCTGTCCAAAGGACATGAGAGGCAGAACCTTCCCGAAAATTATACCCAGGAAACTTGTGGCAGTAAGCTTAATGAAATTCCCAGTCATTTGAAAGATTTATATGAGAAATCTACTAAAGGGCTAGAGAGTCATCAGAAAGAAAGAGTTGCACAGCTCTTAGACAGGTTTCAAGACAGTTTCTCCAGGCATGAGTGGGACATAGGTCTGACTAACTTGACAGAGCATGCCATTAAAACTGGAGATGCACCACCTATCAAGCAAGCACCGAGGCGAGTGCCGTTAGCTTATGCAGAAGATGAAAAGAAAGCGATAGAAGATCTGAAGGCTAAGGGCGTAATTAGAGACAGTGTGTCACCCTGGGCTAGCCCAATCGTTCTAGTGTCCAAAAAGGATGGTGGGGTAAGGCCTTTAGTTAACTACAGAAGGGTGAATGAATTGGTAAAGCCTGACGGATTTCCCTTACCACGAATACAAGACTTGCCTGGATGCCGTGGCAGGCTCCAAGATATTCAGCACTTTTGATCTTACAAGTGGCTACTTCCAAATCCCTCTAAAGAAGGAAGACATTCCTAAGAGTGCGTTTGTTTGCAAATACGGTCATTTCGAAATGACCCGTATGCCCTTCGGTTTGAATGATTCGGCTTCCACATTTCAGCGGACAATGGAAATGGCACTACAAGGCCTCCAATGGATGACATGCCTAATATATATAGACGACGTCATCGTCTTTGAAAGAACTTTGAGGAACACATGAGCAGAGTTGAAGAGGTGTTCGAGAGGATTAAAGCAGCAGGCCTTAAGCTTAAACCTGAAAAGTGTACGATGCTACAAGAAGAAGTCATTTTCCTTGGTCACGTGGTATCTGATGAGGGTGTGAAGCCCAGTCCTACCAACATATCAAAGATCATGAACTGGCCAAAACCGAAGACTGCAAGACAAGTTAAACAGCTGGTAGCAATGGGGTCTTATTATCGTCGCTGCGTAAAAGATTTGCTAGCATTGTAAGACCTATGGTAGAACTAACAAAAAAGGAAAGAAGTTTATTTGGACAGATGCTTGTGACACGTCCTTTGACCTTTTGAAGAAGGCCCCTGATGTCATGGGGTATCCCTTAAATGAAGCAGGCGATTTCATACTGGACGGAGACGCTTCTGATGTAGGAATAGGGGGAATACTTCACCAGGTGCAAGATGGGCGAGAAAAAGTGAGAGCATATGCCAGCAGGGCATTAAACAAGGCTGAGAAAAATTATTGCATTACAGAAAAAGAACTGCTTGCCGTCCGTTATTTCATTGAATATTTCAGACAATATTTGTTAGGAAGAAGGTTCTTGGTGAGAAGTGACCACCAAGCTTTAGTTTGGCTATTCAGATTGCGAGAGCCACGATGGAAAATAGCCAGATGGTTAGAAATCTTATGTCAGTACGATTTTTCCATAGAATACAGACCAGGGCGGAAGCAAGGTCACTGTGACGCTCTTTCCAGGTGTGAGAATCCAAAGGACTGTGAATGTCCTGAGCAGGATACAAGGGAGCCTTTGAAATGTGGCCCTTGTCGCAAATGCGTAAAGAGGGCTGAAGAAATGATGCATAAGGAGCTGTGTTCTGAAGTTTTTCCTCTACATTCAGCACCAACAGAGGAAAAGCCCGAGGTTACAGAGTCAGCTCAACCGGAGACAAAAGCTGATACTGAGATTAATGATATATCCCTTACCGAGGAGAGAGTCGAAGCTGAAGATTCTGCACCATCCAAAGCGGGAGCCGAGGTTCAAGAGTCTGCAGAAACTGAGACAAGAACCAAGTGCGGTGATTCTCCACGGACTGAGGTAAGATTTAATACAGTTGATGCTGAGATGACCAATGCTAAAGTGGTAAGAGGGGTAAGTACTGGTAAGGCCAGTGAACCTTTACCAGGACCTTCGAATGAGGATCAGTCAAGACCCACAGTTAAACTAGGCTGTGCCAATAGTGCAATAACCTGGGCTGGAGATAAGTCAGTCACCGACTTAAGTAAGCTCCAAAATGCAGATGAGGACATTGGGCCGATTTTTACGAGCAAAGTTAGCCACCGACAGACCAACAGGTCGAGATTTGGTCACTGTGAGTCCCGGTTGCAGACATTACTGGATCTTATGGGATTCACTTGTTCTTCAAGACGGACTTCTCTTCAAGAAATTTGTGAAGAAAGATGGCTATGGTGAATATTTACAGTTTATAGTCCCTAAGGCCATGAAGCATGAGGTCTTGTACCAGATGCATGACTCCATCTTGTCAGGTCATCTTGGGTGTAAGAAGACAAAAGAGAAGACGCTTCAAAGATTTTATTGGTTTGCTTTAAAAGAAGACATACACCTGCACATCCGGAAATGCGATATATGCGCAGCAGATAAAAAGCCAGTTAGAACTCCAAGAGCTCCATTGGTTTCACTTTCAGCGGGTGCTCCCGGAGACTGCATCGCCAAAGATTATCTTGGTCCATTTCCCATCACAGACAGGGGAAACAGGTATTTACTCCTACTAACCGACCATTTCTCCAAGTATGTCGAAATCCTTGCAGTTCCTGACATGTCAGCTGAGGTGTGTGCCGCCAAAATAGTCAATGAATTTATCGCTCGTTGGGGATGCCCTCTGGTTATACACAGCGACCAAGGCCGAACATACGAAAGCAAGATATTCAAAGAGATGTGCAGGATGTTAGAGATCAGAAAGAGTCGTACCAGTCCAAGAAATCCCAAAGGCAATGGCCAGTCCGAAAGATTTAATAGGACGTTACTGCGTATGGTCAAAGCTTATTTATGCGGGGAGCAACGTGATTGGGATTTACACCTAGGCTGCCTAGCTGGTGCCTATAGGGCAACACCAAATGATTCTACCAGGTTAACGCCCAACCTACTGACGATTGGAAGAGAGGTTCGGTTGCCAGCAGAGCTTGTCTTTGGAAGTACGACCTCATCACAAGAGGGAGAGATTACCTCCTATGGTGACTATGTAGATGAGCTGAGGTCCCGAATGCAACATGCACATGAAGTAGCCAGGAAACATCTATCCTCAGCGGCCAAGAGAAGCAAAGGGCTGTATGACACCAAGATTGCCCTGAACAGATATGACAAGGGAGATCTGGTTTGGTGCTTGGACGAGTCCAGAAAGGTTGGTGTCATGCCAAAGTTAGAGCCCACATATGGGGGGGGGCGTTTTTGGTGAAGAAGATAACAGAGATGAACTTCATATTGCAGGTAGACCCGTCTGGCATATGAGCCATATGAGGGTGATAGTCCGCCAAACTGGCTGAGAAAGGCCAAGAAGAAGCTTCTGCGGACTAAGGAGGGTCTAGGACAATAAACAGAGTTGGAAGACTTTTTTGATTTTTTTTTCTCTTTTAATCTTCATGACATTAAACAACTTACATTCAACATAATCTTGTACTTTTTTATTTGACTGTCAATGTTTATCCCAGTGTGTAAGAGCAATCGTTAGATAGGGTACATATATCCAGCTGAACAATGTTCCCAGAGGGGGGTTGGTTGTCAACTAAGTATCGTTGGATTTGGAAATGTGGCCATTCAGATCGGACAGCTATATCAATGTTTAGGATCCAGGATGGGGAAAAGGGATTGATGCGTTTGAGTTAAGCCATTACTTCGGTGATTAGGGTGATTGTTGAACCAGAGGTCGCGAGTACGGAAAAGCTGTAAGCTGTGAGAGGTAAAGTTCGGTTGCATTTGCGTGGGCATACAAATGAGGGTATGCGTTCGGGTATTAATATGATGATCAGAGACCAGAGTATGATTGACGAAATTTTCACAAGGTAGAATTGAAAGACCACGACCGACAGGTATGGGTTACTGTAGGGTTCAGCAGACGAAGTATCCAGTAGATTTAGAATGATTTATACGATGTCAAACTATCCTTTAGAATACCTGGATGAAACAAAGTACATATGCGAGCGGTGCGATGGGGGCTTGAAGCCAACTGGCGGCATGATTACCAATTGTATGAAGTTAGTAGTGAGCTGTGTAAACATTTTACGAGTCGCTTATTCAACGAAACTAAGTCATAACCCGTCCTACCGTAAACAGTGATCACGAGCATGTTCAGTCTTTGGGGTCAAGATGCAGAGTCGATAGCTCACGGGGGGATGGTTATTGTGTGCTTTCAGGTGAAAATGGAGAACAGCAGTCCTATGGTTGGTGGAGGTGATGTAGAGCTGGTGGAGAGAGCGAAGCATCGAGGTCGGGCGTATCAGTGTCTTCCGTGCTATCATAAAGAAGGCCGAGTGTTGATCAGTGAGAAGGGGAGGATAGAGGACCATATACTGAAAATCCATGTGAAGCTAGATGAAATGCCTTTTTACTGTAGCCTATGCCTTTTCAAATGTCACAGTCAACAGCAACTCAACAGACATGTAACAGCATATGCCAGGCACAGGGAAATGGCAAGAAAGAGAGATGTAAAGGACCATCAGCCATATTTGATGAAAAGGTCTAACCCGTATCAGATTGGGGCTTTGGACTATATGCAACTTTCTGTGGAGGATAGCATAAAGCATTTTATGCAACAGGGAAGACAAGCGAGGGAAAGAGATGGGAGGAACCCGGTGACCCAGACCATGCAGCAAATCTTTCCTAGTGAACTGCCCGCAGACCTAACAGCTCTTCTGCATTTGGTGGAGAATTCTACAGCGGCGGTGACTGACATTGGATCAACACTATCCCTCCAGGCGCCCAGTGCTCCAGAGACAAGTCTAGGCACTCTAGCAGATGCAGGGCCTTACCAGACTGCAGACCAGCAGACCAACCTGAACATGCCGGTGATGTCGCATTTGCAGCAGGTCCCACGTCAGGTGGTAGCTCCTAGGGCTGTCCAGGTCACCACCGCAGAAGTACAGAGTACAGTCCAGCCTCCAGCCATGCAGATGAGTCTGAACACTCCGGTGCTGCCACAGCAAGAGCATCTCCAGGTCCCTGAAATGCAGACCATTATGACTCCTTCAGGCCTACACAACCAGAATCCAGATCTGTTTGGAAGCCTGCACAACCAGATTCCAGGACCGTCTTTTCAGACATCGCCACAAAAGCTGAGCCAAACTTCAGTCGCCTCTGAGTTCAAGACTGCAGCAGTCCCAACCCAACAACCGTTGGATTTACGACTGAGGAAAGAACCACAACAGCAGAGGATCTCCCAGAAGCCATCCAATCAGCCGCCGGACGTGCCACGACCGATGTCAGCTTGTCCCAGTGGAAGCAATCTTAGAGAACGAGTCCTGGCCCCTGGTTCCAGCCAGCTAGCCACTGAATCGATTATCAGACAAACTGTGCCCATTGTCCAACAACACATGCCAGTACAGCCTGTTAAGGATCAAACACCACCCAGCGTTGAGTCAGATGAGATGGAGGACGTCGAGAACTCTGTACCAAGTACCCCAACTACATCACGAAAATCAGTGGTAACTACGACTGGAGAAATCACGTCATCGAAGGAAGACAACTGTCATAGTAAAGAAGCAGGAGAGCAAACAGAGGACATAATGAATCAACTCCTACCTCCGGAAGATATGGATCTGCACATTACATCTGAAAAAAGAGCCTTAAGCGAGTCGGAAGAGCCCCTTCCCAAAAAGAAAAGGCAAGCAGAGCCAACTTTTGATGTCAGCCTGGTAGCAGTTAATGGTCTAGTTGCCGCCGTTCAAAGCCTGCGAAAGGACGTGGTTAGAAGCGGCAAAACGATGGAGCGGATGGAGAGGACAATGGTGGAGAACAACGTTTTGGTGAGTAAGATGGTAGACACGATGACAAGGCTAAAGAACGTTTTAGAGTCCAACGAGAAAAGGGGAAAGGAGACGAGAGGAAAGGAGGTAGGAGGCAGACAGGAAGAGGGAAGAGGACAGAAGAAAGGAGAGAGAAGAGGAGAGGAGGCGAGAAGAGCGGCGAAGGGAGAGTGAGCGTAGAGACAGGGAGGAGAAGAGACGGATGGAGACGGGAGGCGGATGCGGACATAAGGGAGACCGAAGGAAGGAGAGAAGGGAGGAAGCAGATAAGAGAAGGAAGCAAGATCAAGAAAATGAGCCCAGAGTTAAATCAGTGTTAGGAAGGAGCTATACAGAGAACGCGATAAACGACTATGGAAGGAAGAAATGAACATCAAGTTAATTTTGGAGATTTTAAAATAGTTAGGAAATTTTTATAAGGTTAAGGTTTAAGGAGAGAGAGAGAGAGAGGAGGTCAAATGTCTAGATGCGGAGATTGTGGGGAGAAAGGCTGTTTACTAGGACGGGGGAAGTTGTAATATGAGGAAAAATTTAAGGGTTAAGGTCGGGATTATCTGTATACTTATTGCTCTGCTGTGACTGTTTTTTTTTAGCATTAATTATTTCTGTTTTATTGATGCAGAGCTCGTGAATGGATTGTTTCCGGTGATTTTTTTTTGTAGTTGGTGCTTGGGGAAGCATATGTTGCATCTGTTGTGGAATATACTTAATGCAAAGTGATCTTAATGTAAAACAGGTGGTTTATATAGTATGGCGGGTATTAATCACTTGTTCATGGAATAAGCAAACAGTTAATTGATATGTGATTTGATTTATTTGAATCGGGTCATACCTTGTCATAGTGATTCTTGTCTTGAGGTGCTTTGCATTACTTACATAGTGTGAAAAGTGTAAATAGATGCAATAATATCTCTATTGTCTGAGGAGATGAAACAGTTAATTTGTATTATTCATACTAACAACTTTTCTGCATGTGCAGTCTGCTGTTATATTTAAAATTGCTAAATATGTCATGAAGTTATGCTTCGGCAGATTCCTGGATAAATGATAACGCTTGTACATATAGATACTTGTGTCTGGGTCTGATTGTTTTGTTTCTAAGAGGTCAGCATTTTCTGTGTAAATTGTGTGTTGTTTTGGATTCGGTTATGCTCCGCGAGACCATGGTAGGCATAAAACTTGTTGGGCAACCCAGACTTTCCGTGGAACTCTCTCGTTTTGCAATCAGGGCGTGGTCTCACTGAAGGCCTGGGTACTTTTACTTTACTGTCTTTCTACTGACGTCTAAATGTCTGAATGCCTAACACGTCAAATGCTAATTTTGGTGCCGTTGGAAGGATCTTAAAGTTCCCCAGTTCACCGTTATAATGTAATTTACACTTGTTCTCCATTTAGAAAACTGGTTTACTGTCTTGCTTGGTCATGGTCGTTGGATGGAACTTTAACGACCATGGAGGGGGGTAATGTAGTGACCCAGTTTTCATCCGAAATGTGTTGTTGATTGTAACTGGCGAACATGTGTATTGGGTCAGCTGTTTATCGATGTTTTAGTTTGCAGCTGATATTGGTGGTATTTGAAGATATGCAATTACGACAGTATGTGAATTCATAAGCAATCTGCTTACCTCTCATTTTATGCCTGTGATATCTTTGGAAGTGCCATTATGAGTTATTTCTTGTAAAAAAACTGACTGTGAAGTGTGTGTTTCTGATCGGTGACCTCCATTTTGTATGTTGTGTATTGGCTGTGTGAGTATTGTATTATGGGATATGTTGTTTTGTGCGGTCAAGTGGAACTGTCAAAACATTCGTCTGTCAAAAATCCGTCAGTCTGACTTGAGTGTATTTTCTTAGAAATCTGTGAGCAGAGAAATTTTATTGTTGTAAGGGTCATTTTGTATATTCATGGGGAGTTTTTTTATAATTTTATCGTCGATGCCATTCAAGAATATTAAGTTTTCTTTGTTTAAAGAGGTTGACCCCTCGTATTTTCTATGCAATTCAATATGGCCGACGTTAAACTTTGGTTGCGTGAACGTCTTCCTACGTTTCAGACGTCGTGGGATCACGTGACCCTGCAGCATCTTTGCTGCGGGTTGGGGAATCCCGCATCTGTATAGTAGTGGGATCGTGGGACGTGGGAATGCGGGATATATAAGTTGGGTTCCTGCAAGTGCAGGAGGACTTCAGTTAAACCTTCGTTGAGTGCAGATCGATTTTAGGTATCTTAATTTCTTTGGCTTCTTTTTTCTAAATTTACATAAGTTGCATTTAAGTTTTAAACATTTAAAGGATGGGTAGATAATTTCTTAAGAATGAGGGGACCGTATTATACATTTTCGAGAAATATTAGCAAGAAATTACTTTATTTTTTTACAAGAAAGCTCCAGTTTGCATAAGATAGCCTTTTCCTTTATAAAGCACAGGCCACTATAAAAGCTGTCCCATATTGTTGGCATGTCATGGCTTAATTAACTGATTAATTGTTTTACAGGTTTTTTATACCGAATGACCCATTGACTAGTACATGCGAGTGATCACTGTCCGCGTGGTATGAGAGCGATTTGTATGTCAGTGTAAATGCAAACCTACAATGTAAACATGTCCACGAGGTCTTTGTCTGTACGTCTGTGCATGAATACTTGTTGAAACCTGTACGTCTTAGTCTGAATGTTTGTTGAACATTAGAAATAAGAAAACACATGTAGTTTTTTTTAAACAGTTTATTTTTCAAATATAATTAATTCAGCGTGATTTCGTTTCTAGTCTTTATTTCATTTCCATTGTTACTTTAAAGTCTGCACGTTTACAAGTCACAGAGATTCCTTAGTTTCCTTCCCTGAAGTCCACACTTTTTATTTGCAAAGCCTGGTCGTTCAACACTAGCGCTTTGATAACAGCAGGCCGAACTCTCACTGTTTGCCAGTGACTGTTTGCGTTTTGCTACTATACCTGGTCAGATCTTAACCAGCCTGAGAGAGTTCAAAGCTGCAGACTCGCCTCGTAACAATACCTATTTCGCAATACAAAGAGCCTCTAACAATATACAAGGTTACGTCCCCACCAGTGGCAATTAATTCTTCAGATGCCCATGCAACTCAACAATTAGATATGCCTGAATGTCTAATATTAACGGCAAACCAACAATTTTATACCACTATCTCTAATACTCAGTCAGCAATGTGTAAAGGTAGTAAGATAAAACATTGATCATTTAACTTAGCTTTAACGACAGCTACAACTGAATCCTGTATATTAGCTCTGTACTTTTGGATTTTTGGAACTACTCAAATGGGAACATGCAATATTACATTACTGTTAAATATGTTTGGATTTCTAATATTTTAAGTCTTACACTACTCTAAAGAAACGAAACAGACCAGCATCATGCCCTGAAATAACAAACACTAAAAGGTCAATTCTAATTGAAATAGTTCAATTGCCCTTGTGTCCCTCACACTGCAAGGTAAGCAATCCCGGCTCGGTTACAGATGTAGATATTGTGGGACACTGTCTATCGCCATTATTTAAGGAATGAATTTCATTTTTCTGAGGTTTATCGAAGTGTAAACTACATTGGGTCACGTGCAAAGTGAATGAACCCCGAAGGGGTTCATGTAAACTTTGCTAGTGACCCAATGTAGTTTACACTTCGATAAACATCAGAAAAATTAAGTTCATTGCTTATATTTACATTCGTTTCAATCAAGTCTTTCATGAAAAATCTTGTATACGCGCTAAATTTGAAGCTTTAAAACATGTACACGCAGTTTCTTCTGCTAACAGCAGAACGGCATGCATAACGTCATGACGTTGCTGACATCCAATCAGGTTGTAGAGAGCCATTGTTTATTTTTACGTCATTGACGTCGCGTGTCTCAATGTAATTATTGGAATGTAAACTACATTACGTTCCAATGGTTTACTATAGGGATTTTCAGTAAATACACCAAAAATGTAAATATTAGCAGTTAAATGGCAAAAATTCACAGTCACAAAGGAAATGTCTAAAACACAAATCGATATTCCACATAAGGTAAAACTTAGCTTGTGGGAAGCAAAACTAATTAGGACAATCATGAGACGGCATTTCTTTGTGTTCTTGCATTTGAAACATTATGATTTGCTAATTCCATTAAACTCTACAGGTTTGATTGTCTAAGCTGGACATGTCTACGGAATGAAATGCACATGGCTATGATAAAACAGTTGGTTATGTGATAAATGGACATGAAAAACATATGATCTTATATCAGATGAACTATACACGGTTATAATGATATAATGTAAATAGTGAAAGACAATGTTGCAAAGACATACGGATGTAAGCAACCGATAGTCTATAGATAGCATTAGTTGCAATTAAAGGTTATTCCTTTTAGCAGCCAAAAGCTGACAATATATGTAGATATAGAGGTGTAGTGAGTGATTGTATATGATAGATATTGTAATCTTCTCATATTGACGTTTACTTTTCAGCGATAATAAACAACTTTGGGGACCAAAGTTTAACAACCCCAGGAGAGTGATTATGATGGAAAAATACGGTTATTTGGTTTAAAATATAATTATAGTCTTATTTCTTTCGTAATGATGAAATAGAAGAGAAATGAGTTCAAGAAGGATAAACTTTAATAATAATAGCAACTTTGGGAAAATTATGTATAACAAGATTTAAGGCTTATAAATAGTAAGAATTCAAAATTAACATTTTAGGTAGAATCACATCGAATTTGGTGTCAAAATAAAGGTAATTCTCAGCTGATGACAAATTTGTAGACATTATGTTTCTAACTTAAGTTTAATACAAAAATATAACTTTTCGACATATGCAATTTAATATTTCTTTGTAAATATTTCAAATTACTTATTGCTTTTATATGTTTTGAAACGTAAGTGATTAATCTTAAGGCAACCGGCAAGCAAGCCGTCATAATCATAATCCCGAAGGCATTTTCATCCACAAGCTAAGTGCCACTCATGGGAGCGAGTGATTTTCGCCGACACGAGCGACAGTTTGGCAGCGGCATTTTGGTTGTCAAAGAATGGTGAGACGCTCTGGAATTTTTGCATCATATGCTCTCAGGCAAATAATTATCACACCTGAAATGGGGGTTCCGATCGATTTACGCTCTAGTCCCTTCCGTGGTCTTCACACAACTTCATCAGAACATTGCAATAAATAAAGGACTAGTTCTTCATTATTTCAGAAATAACCCCCCCCCCCCCAATCTGCAATTCATAAAACTGAGGCCCAAAGGTTGTCACGTAAATTTTTCAAGGAAGCCATTTCTGTCACTACTGTATGGATCTGCATATACGGCGTTAAATGGTTCAGGCTGACAGTCAGAATGATATCATCTTAGTTGAAGGTCAGCATGACCTATTTTTTATGGTCCAGTGATGATTATACCATATATTTCTTGTATCTTGTATCTAGCACTATTTAATGGATTTGCATTATACTTGGGTTCATGGTTTGGGCTTACACTGTGAGTGATCTCATACTAATTGTAGGTCAGTGTAACCTATAGTTCATGGTCCACTGAGTTTGCATTATATTTCTTACACTTTTACATGGATATGCATTATACTTGGGTTATGGGTGTTGGCTGACCCTGTGAGTGACTTCATACTAATTTTAGGTCAATGTGACCTAAATTTCATGGTCCAGTAATTTCTGTCAATATGTCTTAACTGTTTCATTGACTTCTATTATACTTGTTGTAATGGTACATTCAGATACAGTGATTGACTTCATGTTACTTCTAGGTGACTGTGAACTATATTTTACTGTTCATTGATACTGTCATATCTCTGGCAATATTTTAGAGGTTTGAATTTTACTTGGGAGAACTGTTCATTTTGACACTGCAGTTGATCTCATTTCTCCCAGCCTCTATTGTCCATATTAAACGTGCACTTGCTAAAGTCATTCCCACAAAGTCGTGCTTTATTGTATTCTGACAAGTACTGTTTATATTGTTACAAGACCCAGGCCTCGCTTAAGTTCAGAAATATCAGCTTGAAATAGTGCTGTAGACTAATCATTTTGGTTTTTTGACTCATTTAGTTTGAACCCAGTGAGTCCCGAGGACCCTTTATGGTGTTTGGGTACACAGCAATATTTTCCTTGACATTATTTCAAAGGGAGATAATTTTTTTACTTCCTGTTTGCTTCATTGGATACCTTTTCCAAAAAAGCTCTTTTCTGAAAGGAAAGAATTGGCTCTCTCGGAGCCATTTCTTTCCTTTAAGAAAAGAGCCCCATTCAGAAGGGATATAAAAATGGAAATGACGTAGTTGCTTCCCCTTACTGAGTATCTATGTACCATAATACCAAAAATGTAAATAAATCACTAACGCAATTCAATTTGTGTTTCCCATCGCCTATCCAGCTAAACAAAAACCTAAATATTGAGACAGATAGGTCCAAGAAACCAGTGCAGACCAAGATCAGACTGCCCCCAAAGAAGCAGTTTGATCAGGTTCCACACTGGTTGCATTTCCATCTGATCCTCTTGACGTATTACTTCATTGTAAAACCAAAACTGTTCCATCTGCAGGACAATAAAGGTAGTTATATAAGGTGTGTGTCCCAATATTAAGAATAAAGGCTGTCTACCTTGGACTTTTTCTTAATAGAATTATGGCGCTCTCAGTCTTAGTCCGGACCGGGTATCGAACCCTGGACCTGTGGCTTATAAGTCAGACGCCCTACCGACTGCGCTATGCGGCCCGGCTAGTTGCCAGGTATTCTACCGTAAATTCTACGGGAATTTTTAACAGTGCATATATTTTCTTTTGCGGGTAATGTCACTATTTATTATGTGTGAAACTGGCAAAAGCTTATTTTGCTTCTTTGTATGTCTAGCTTTACATGAAATATTTCCAGGCCAAGGTACGAGTAACCTGTATAGCCCGTTCGCTACTAAATACAAGAGGAGCAAATTCTTTCCTTCAAGAGTTGACCCGGCCAAAAAGAAAATGGCGGAGTATTCCCCATGACAGTGTACCCAATTATCTTTAACAGCTAAATTTTACTGTCCGGCAAAGTTTCAGAAATTGCTCGCGAAAATGCAAATAGACCCTTATCAGACTGCTCCATTAGCCAAAAAATTTCTATCCCAAATATCTATTTATTTAGTTTTTATTTATTTTCTTTCTGTTCTGTCGCATTTGTCAGGTAGTTCAACTTGCCCGTTACTCAACCTGAAATTGATCACACACTCACTGAGCGACGTATGGCATTTTCAGACCTTTTCAAGCTTAAGAAAGCATTGTTGTATCAACATATAAACTCTGAATACAGCTAATCAAGCAGGCTTTGATCTACTTTACTTACAATTGGAGACGTCTGTTGCCTCAGGAAACCCGCTAATGGTCTATATGGACCGAGAAGGATATCTCAAGATACATTTTATGTACACTTTTCTTTTAAAACCATTGCATGCAATATTTTGGCTAGTCTGCTACAGACGGTGTATTTTATGTAATTCTTAACATGTTAAATCCGGAAACATTTTGGTCGAAACTGTAAGAGACATAAATTCTTCAATTTTAAGGCATTCGGAGTTTGTTATTTGAGTTGGTGCCGGAATCAATATGTGAGATAAACCTGGCAATTCAGACGGTAAAAAGAACTCACATTTTCTGACGAAACTCTTGTTACCTTGCATTGAACCAACTGACCGCTGTATTACGGTTGTATGGTATAATATGAAAGTTAGAAAATTAGTCTTAAAAGGTAATCAAACATATTAGCACGTGTACAAAAACAAAACTTATTTAAAACCAAGAACATGATAGAAAGCCAAAATTTATGCTCGAAGAAACTTAGTTCTATTGAATACACATTAAATGCATTTTAATATCCAGATACTCTGACTGTCTTCTAGCATACACTTTCAGTTTACTTTTCCCGAATTCAATAGGGTAATGTAAGTAACAGGTTGTAAAAGGGACCGGTAACTCCAAGTATGATGCAAATCCATCGTACATTGGAAATATCAAGCAACATTCACTGGACCATCACGGAAGGCCAATGACACAGGGATCGTCCTCAAGTAGAAATAGGTCCGTGTCAGTGTGACCCATTATCCCAAGTACGATGCACATCCATTAAACAGTATTGAAAAATACAGCAAAATCAGTGGACCACGAAGGTGAATGACACAGGAGACTGCATTGACGCTTTGCAACTGCTGCACAGATAGGGATATGCTATCTGACCAAATATCAAAAGACGAGAAACAAAGAACGAACTTTACTAGTATTTCAATACTATAACCTTGAAAATGGTCCCTCAAACCGAAGTCAGCCAACCGTAACATATAAGTCAAGGACATATGAGTGTGATGCAGCTGATGCGGTCATAGGGATGTACCTGTATATTTGATGCGGTCATAGGGATGTACCTGTATATTTGTACCAATCATACTGATTGTGGCTTTTGTAGATTGTGAGTTAAACATCAAGTCAGGTGAAATTGTTCACATCACAGACGCCGACGAGGACGCTAACGCCAATGGAGACTCAGAATATGACGCCAGGGGTCGTATTTATAAAACGACTTAAGTGGTTGCTTTGCTGTTGCTAAGGCTGATTTTCTTTTAAGGCGATTCCCTACAACTATGAAATTTGCTCTGGAGGAACAGTCTGAAAAAGACTGTTCCTCCAGAGCAAATTTCATAGTTGCAGGGAATCTCCTTCATAGGAATTTATCCTTAGCAACAGCATAGCAACGACTTAAGAGTGGTTTATTAATACTACCCAAGGGGTATTGCATAATTCCTTCTGTGCTTCGCAAAGGCGCGCTAAAATAGAGAGAGAGAGAGAGAGAGAGAGAGAGGAAAAAAGAATGCAGTAACAACATTTAATCTGCTTTGTCCTTCAGTATTATTGAATTACCATTTTTGAGGGTCATTTCAAAAGCGCTTCGAGTTTTATTGACAATGAGTGACAGTATAATAAAATGTAGCGCTTAAGTATTTTCCTTTTCTTTTTTGTTTGCTTTTTCTTTAACTCGACTATGTGCTTAGGCTAACCGGGTTTCATGTGTTCTGAGCATAACCTGCTTATTCGAGTTCAAAAAGTTTGATAACAGAAAAAATATTAGCAATAAGGAAAATATAATCAGGCTCGAGCCTTTGCTACACAACTGTAAGGCCCGATTTCACGTCACAATTAGTACTCAGATTAACAAGTTCGTGGTCTATTTTACCGTAAGGTGCAATGTAAAATTTTGGTGTTCCAAATGCTAATCCGTGTACTAAGTGCGACGTGAAACCGGGCCTTAGAGAGATAACCAAAACCTGGGCGAGACTTGACGATAAGGCGAGCAAAATATTAAGATGAGGGTATAACTATGATATATGAGCCAGTAATATACTCAATCTTTGTATTTAAGTTCTTTATATACTGCTCACAAAAAATAGGGGATATTTCGACATAGAAGCGATTACAAGAATTAATATTCAGGACTGTGTTAGATAATTATTGTATATTGATAAAGCACTATTCATATGATACTATTCAGCAAAACAGAGAGAGTTACAAAAGCCACGTGACCAATAGCAACACATGAATGACGATGGGGTCCAGACCTCAATTTCGCATCGGCGAAAAAAAAATCTTTTAGACCCTCAAGCTTTGAGATTAATAAAATTCTTCATAATGTTTCGAACTGAGAACACCCACTTTGGTAGGCTTTAATGCGTTATTTAAGGTGTCGGAACCATGCACATGTCACCATAGGCGGGACAATCCACTCCACGACACAATGGTATCGTTTACGCCTGCTGTCTCGTCATTTGATAAAACAGCATGAAAAAAAGTATCTGTATCTTGTTAACTGAAGCACTGTGCGTCTGTCTTAAACGTATCAATATTCACACTGGAGGTCTGTATGAATATTTGTTTTATGAATTATAGCAGTTAAATTTTCATCTATTTATGTTTCTTTATTCTGCTGTCTTAAATGACATAATATCCCTTACTTTTTGTGAGCCGTATACTAACGATACGGCTTTGCAAACTGACAAAAGCTTATTGAACGTCCATTTCTCGTATAATACGACGAATCTGAGAAAATATGGCTAATAAACAAAATCATGTCGCACGACTAAAGAAACAAATCTAATAATAACAGCGAATGATAACAACGTTTCGTATGAGAGAAGATTTTCATCAAAAACATGAGTTACAATAATTATTGATTCATTCCATACTTAAAAGCTTGGTCATTTCTATGGTTTCCAAAAATGAAATTCATTGGTAAGACGCGCCATGAGACAATGTGCTTTTGATATTACGCGAACTTTAAAGGCTCAGACCAGCCTGCGCATCCGCGCAGTCTGATCAGTGACTTTTCTGTTCAAAGAAATGACATACGGATATTGCATAAAGTCGTAGACCTCGGCTGTACGAGAGTAGTATAGGCCGGCACTATGGACACCTCGGCAGCGAAGTCCGCACGCTTAATCGGGGAAGATGCTAATAGTGCCGCACCATGGGCATCCCCCGACCGAAGACTGTTGTTCGAGTGGGTGCCGTAATGGCAAGCCGCCTCGTAAGAAATGAGCCAAATCGGTGCATAAAGTGCCGACTGTTAGCAACAAGAGCTGTCGCCTGACAGCATAGCTTGCCTGAATAGGTGCTTGCCCATCACACAGTCGCTATGATGGTGTGGACTGCTATGTATAAAACTTCAGGCAAGCATGTCCATAATGACAACACATTTATAAACAAAAGCTATCTCAGAAATGTCTTAAAATAAAAATAAAAAAATCCACATGAAATTTCAAAGTCCATGAGCTTGAGGTCAAAGAACTAAGGGGTAGGGGGGAGGAGGGCAGGGCTAGGATGTATCAAAGCTTTTAACCGTTATTGAACATCAGTCCAAGTATTAGTATCAACTGAGTCCATTGTGGCACTGTGAAATTATGTCTTCATTAATATAAAACTAATCAAAATCTTTAAGATAAAACTCAAAGTCATCCAGTCGATAAGTATATAGTGTTTTGTAAAAACTCAAAAAAGTGTCTAACATCAGTTCAAGTGTAAACTAAATCTCTGCCAAGCATTATGAATCAGTACGCAATTAGAAAACTTTAATAAAGACCAAATTTCCTAAGTCCCTGACCTTGACATCAAGGTCACCGAGCAGGGCTGGGGTAGTACTCTGTAAAACTTTGGACTAATATCTAACTACAGTGCAAATATAAAAAGAATTCATCTATGGTTTCAGGAGATATGTGTCATTAAAAAACTTTAACCAAAACATCCAATCAATAAAAAGACAATTTTCTAAGTCCATGACCTTGACATCAAGGTCACTGAGGGGGGTGGGGGTAGTACCTTGGAAAACTTTAGACCAATATCTAACTACAGTGCAAGTATCAAAGGAATCCATCCATGGGTTAAGGAGATACTGGGCTTTAGAAAACTTTAACCAAAACATCCAGTCCCAAAAAACTCCCAATTTTCTAAGTCCATGACCTTGCCATCAAGGTCAAGGAGTGGGGTGGGGGTGGTACCATGTTAAACTTTGGACCAATATCTAACTACAGTGCAAGTATCAAAAGAATTCATCCATAGGTTAGGGAGATATAGGTCTTTAAAAAACTTTAACCAAAACATCCAATCCGGACGCCGACGCGGACGCGGACGCAGACGCGGACGCGGACGCCGTGGTGACAACAATAGCTCTTCCTGAACTTTCGTTCAGGCGAGCTAAAAACGGCGACAATCGTGGCAGAGAGCAGGAATACATTTCAGGCACAAGACACGGGAAGTATTCTGCTAATCCAACGGACCCTGGCTATAACAGCCACAACACAAACTTACATATTGATAGGAAAAGATACCTTCGAAATGACTTCATGTCGACACCCAGGAGGCGTAATGACGTTTCACCGACATTGATACTTCATCATTTAGACGATATGCCTGGTGAGGCTATGCTATCTTCAGATAAACTATTTGTACCAGCCCCGGATCCAGGGGGTGAGCTTTGGAGCTTCAGCCCCGTCATCTGGGCCTCTGTGTTATGTATAACATGTGAACCCCCAGATAATAAGGAGTATCTTATGACAGTTTGAGATAGTTTATCCATTTGGGTAGATTAAATATATGTTGTGACATCTCATTAGAATCGCCTCGCCGAGGCAATTCTAATGATCTGTCACAACATATATTTCAAGACAAAAAAAAAATATTTTAAAAATTCTCATCAAGTTGTTTTTCCTAATTATGTCATATACTTTCAAGCCCCTCCGCCACCCCCGCTTCCTACAGACTCGCATACATCTCGGCACCTCACAGCCCCACCAGCTATCCAGAGCCCCACCAGTACGTGGTGATCTGGATCCGGGCCTGTGTACTGTATTGTATTGTCGTTGTGTTGATGAGATTCTGTTCAGTCTTCATTAAAATCTTGTATAAGGTGAATAGGCACTTTTTCAGGGGAAGCAACCCTTGGCCCCTCTCCCACTCTCAACCTATCAGCTCTTTAAAGGAGAGAATTTGCTGGAGTAGACCCCGTTTTGGAAGGGTTTCTTTGTCTAAAGAAGTAAACAGGGAGTCACAAACGTTGTGTTCTTTTCATAAATGTTGCTTTCCTTTCACAAACGTTGTTTTCCTCTGTGACATTTGCGGGAACACATGGCAGTGAATTAGAATTAGAATTAGAATTAGAATATTTTTATTTCCGTAATGGGCCCTAGCCGGGCATATAACATAGTACATATACAAATAATACAAATGATAATATAGGGCCACCTAACTAATACCTGCAAGCATTGTCCTAAGTAGATATCCATATGGTGAAACATAGAAGATATCTAGTAAAGGGCAACCCTTGCCTGTATGAGTGAGGCATTCCCTTTAGTATACTGCCACAACTATTTTTAAATTATTTGAGAAACATAATTTCCTTCACAATGGCATAAATGCTTGATGCCATATCTATTATCACTGTAACATGAGATGGAATCCAAACTCACAAATACATCAACATCATACGATATCCACTGGCTTGTCACTCGACGCATATTTTGCGTGTACACAAACGCTTTTAAGATTGCGATGCTAAACAACTATTATTTTCAGAAACAATTAAAGTTTTGTTTAAACTTTGACAGTAAAACTCTCGTTGGTTTCAATGCTTTGATGCTAACATTTTGCGTTTGTGGATAGCGTTTTGCTTCTTATTATTATCATTATTCCGTTTCAAAGTGTCGAATCAATGTTTTATATGGATCTTTTTATAGGGATCTTAGTTATGGAAATGTTATTAGTGATGAACTGGTATGAGCTATTTTCCCCATTTCCATACTTAAACAGTTTGGATTGTATCCTTCCAGCGGAAAATTGGTTTCGATATAATTAAATGTGGTCCGTAATACCAAGTGCTGATTTGTAAGTTAGGCCTCCCAAACTGTTATTTTTGGCACAATTCTCGTAATGATATTCCCCTTGAGGCTCAAGGGAACGAACTCAAAACTTCCACCTCCTGACACCGCTGTCCATGGCCTCTCCAATTTAATAATGAGATGTATCGGCGAATGCGCTAATAACTCTTTGTAATCCCATGCATTCTCTGTATTTATTCTTGAACGGTATGTTTTGCTTTATGTTCGTCTGACCAGATATCTGCTTTTGATAGTATTTCAGGCTATTCATATCAAGCCGTCTCCCATGACAGATGGAGAAAAAGAAAAGAGAAAAATGTTAAGTCACATCCAGCGCACACAGCAGGCCCTTGCATTAACCTGAAGCAATATCAACAGGACGCCCCTATGCCGCAAGTTTCACAGCAGTTTCAACTATCCCAGTTATATAAATGTAGTTGGTTGTTTGTCTAGGAGATGGCCCGATATAGACTGAAATATTGTCTCTAAATGCCGTTAAGCCGTTGCAGACAGTACATATATTTTAGTCTATATCGGGCCGTCTACTAGAGAGAGGGAGAAGGAAAAGAGATATGATAGGCGAGAGAAAATTATCCAAACAACCCCAACCACTGATTTGCACATGGTATTTGAAGACTGCTATGGATTTCAGATTTGCTCTGTCTAGAGAACGGCTCAATAAAACATCAAGTTTCCGTGGCGCTGAAATGTGCTGCAAAATCGCCACCAAGCAACACTGCGCCAAATCTAAAGGAATCTCATACCGGGGTTATTTTTTGTGTTAACGGGTTTGAGATTCAGATCAGTATTTGATTCCCAGACTTGTTTGGAATAGCAAACGAATAGGTGGTAAGTTTTCACCAAACTTTGGTCCGCGTCGGCGAAAGAACGGGCCAAGCCCTTGACCGTTTTCGTTCGTGTTATTCAAAGGAAGTAAACGTGTTCAATCGGACGGACGCACGGTGCCAGGAGTGTGCAACTACGGATACGTTCCGCTGAGCCTCCTGGGAAATATCGTTATGAGAATCAAAACAACAACAATCTAGATGGTTTCATTGACGTGTTACATTATGCGGTGCTATATGCCGTATTGCTTGCTGTAGCCGCTGGACCCTGGACTATAAACACAGCGCTACATATCACAATGTCATTTCCCACCAAAATCTCGGATTGTTGTTAGATTGGTTGGTTGATTGTTGAGTTTAACGGCCCTTTCAGACAGTATTTCAGTATGTATTGGACCGTCTCCCAGAGAGAGGTAAAAAGAAAAAAGATAATAGGCGAGAGAACAATATCTAAATAACGCCTACCCGCACCTACTGCAAGCACAGTAGGCCCTTGCCCTACTATTATCCAAATCAATAAGCCGACTCGGCACTGAAAGTTAACCAGCACCTTGCCCGTGCCGTTGTTAGGGCTTTGACTTTCTATTTACACAATGTATTTGAAAATATGTATAACTTATCTTTGCACTCCCCCGCCCCCACTCTGTATCTCAGTGTAAGTGTGTGTGTGGGAAGGGGGGGGGGGGCGGTAGGGTGGCGGGATTTGTCCTTGGTGTAACTTCCAGTGCCGGGGCTTCTACTAATTTGGAGAATAGAAAATAGAAGGGCAAGGGCCTGCTGTGCTTGCAGTCGTTGCGGGTTTTTTTTGACGTTTTTCTCTCGTCTATCATCTCTCTTCTTTCTCCCTCCCTCAGGGAGACGGCCCGATATAGACTAAAATACTGTCTCAAAGGTACGTTAAATCCAACACATCCGACCAACACACTGTATCGTAGCTTTAAGGCTGTAAATAGATGCTCTCTGGAAGTTTCTTGAAGACGAATTTTGAAAGTTTAGATGAGATTTAAAGGCTTGAAATATTTTATCGTGAGGTATCGCTGCAAGGGTTTCACCTTTGTTTCGTCATTGCAAATGACCGTGATTAAACTAATAAAACACCCTTGAGTTTCATGTAAAAAGGGCTTGAAAAATATTTGGGCACTTAAGTTGGCAGTTAGCTTGAATAAAGCGTACATGCCCGGAACCCAATTCATCATATTCCCTTTGTTTATACTGCATTGCTCGACGGGACACTAGAAAAAGAAATCTTGTTTTGTTGGAGAATAGAAAATAGAAGGGCAAGGGCCTGCTGTGCTTGCAGTCGTTGCGGGTTTTTTTTTGACGTTTTTCTCTCGTCTATCATCTCTCTTCTTTCTCCCTCCCTCAGGGAGACGGCCCGATATAGACTAAAATACTGTCTCAAAGGTACGTTAAATCCAACACATCCGACCAACACACTGTATCGTAGCTTTAAGGCTGTAAATAGATGCTCTCTGGAAGTTTCTTGAAGACGAATTTTGAAAGTTTAGATGAGATTTAAAGGCTTGAAATATTTTATCGTGAGGTATCGCTGCAAGGGTTTCACCTTTGTTTCGTCATTGCAAATGACCGTGATTAAACTAATAAAACACCCTTGAGTTTCATGTAAAAAGGGCTTGAAAAATATTTGGGCACTTAAGTTGGCAGTTAGCTTGAATAAAGCGTACATGCCCGGAACCCAATTCATCATATTCCCTTTGTTTATACTGCATTGCTCGACGGGACACTAGAAAAAGAAATCTTGTTTTGTTGAGCCAAATTCAAAAGGATTATGATCAGTGGTTTAATTTTGACACGCTGCAAAGCAATAATGACTACCTCTTGTTTATGACAAAGTAAATTAGCGCTTTTTGTCCGTTTCGAATAATGTACACTCGCTGAGCTACCCACCACCTCCTAGTCCATATATACACATTGATCGTTCCACAAAGATTCAAATTTGTGCGAGGAGTCTGTCACAAAGTTTGAATCACTTATACGGCGACATAATCTGCACGAACGTCAATTCAAAATTTGTGACAGAGTTCCTGCTCAAAAACAGAGAATCAGATTATTTGAAAATGAATTCTAGGTTTTAGAAAATCCCACTTTTCCATTGTAAGAATTTCAAGTAGCATCTCACTTATAATTCGAGAGGAGCATGGCATACATGTATGTACATGTATGCCATGCTCCTCTCGAGTTATAAGTGAGATGATGCCGTAGATCTGTTACCATAGCAACTGTGGAATAACCAACTGTTGTGCTGAGTACCTTGGCTGAATGACGTCTCGATTACGTCACTTAAACGTCAATACGAACTCTTAGTTGCTATGGTATCAGATATATTATGTCATTGGTTCCGGAGCATGGCAAACAATTTATGCATTGCTCCGCCATTTTTTCAATGACATGACAAACTGAAATTTATTCAACAGAACTTTCAGATTTTCTCAAATAATTATTCTCAAGTCATTTAACTCTCTGTTAAGTGAAACTGTTTGTGATGACATCACTGCTTGGTAACAACTGGAGAAATATGGTGCGGAAAGTAGTACATAGTGCATCACACGAAGAAAGGATCAACTATCCACACTGACGTAAGCAGAAAGTCATCCAATGAATCATCACTTTTCCATGAAACGTATCAAAATAAAAATCACATGACCCCCAACCCTATTTGACGGATTGGAGGCCAGTATCCAAACTTCTTCTTATCGGACCGTCTCTTTTAAGCATAAGGTTCTAATAGATTTTGCAACTGGATTTATGTGGAATAACTAACATGGAAATGTTTCTTTCTTTTTTTATTTCAAGAAAGTGCTAAGTGAAGAGGTTTATCCATAATACAGAATGTAACAAACACTCAGCAGCTTGTCCAAAAGAAGAAGTATTTCTGTAAACCAGTCAACTTTATGCTCTTTGTCATGTTACGTTTATTTCGTTGCTGCTGATGAGTAAAGCAATGCGATGAAATTCTGCACAAAACGTCTTTGTTGAGAGAAAGAACAACGCATGCACTGTGTCAGATATTCAAATAGCATCTCTCTCTCTCTCTCTCTCTCTCTCTCTCTCTCTGTTGAAAGATTTGCAAAGCGAAATCATGACACCAATTCTCTTTTAAGCTGTTAATACAACCCCTATATATGCATCTCAGACAGAATTATTTGACGTTTGACAATATTTGCTTTGCACATAATACAGTAGAAACAAGGACCATTTAATTAATCTAACTGTGAAGTAACAGAAAGCGTCAGACGACAATTCTTTGTTTATATGCAACCAGACAATTCATAGCTGTGCAGTCTTCTGAGTAATACAAAATATAAGGCATATCGTGATAAAACCGGTCTTAACCCTTTTAGCGCAAAAAAGCAGACGACAATTTTTTAAGCAGACGACAAAATTTACGTCTGCAAAATTAAAAAAAAATATTCCTCCAAGCTATATCATTTAGGGATTTCAAACACTATAGGGCAAACAGGGTCGACCCAGATGAGGCGGCTCAATATAAGCCGCCCTATCTGGCTCCACACTGTTTGCTAATTCAACTATTTTCGTTTTGGCGCTTTTAACAGGAATGCATATTGTACTGGCTGGTAAGGTCATGCTAAATGCATTAACACTTTAAAACAGGTTTTATCACGAGAAGAATAATTTGATAAAATGTTATTTTGACCAATCTCTAGTCTGAATTTTAAGCAACATTTTCTGCGGGTTTGTTGTTGTCTGATTTTTTACTAAAATCTCCAGAGTTAAAAGCAAATCGTTGATTTCCCAGCGGAATTCTGTACAAACCAAAACCGTCTGAATTGTCACTTCCAAAGTCTTTCTTTGACCGTCCAGCACCGATTATTTGACTCCAGTCCAAAAATCGATTATCTTTGCCTCCGAATCGATCGCTTTTATCGAACACAAACCTTTTGTCTAGTCCATTATATCGCCAGTTCTGAAAATATCCACTGTTTAAGGCAGGAATACCTGCGAATCCTTCGTTCTGGCGCATTCCAAAATATCGCGCATGTGCCATGGCAAGCAACATCGCACCCATGAATGAAGCAAATAAGACCAATGACAATTTTTCCATGTTGTTGCGATTGTTTAGAATTCAAAACCGGTAGTTATCAAATGGTGCGGAAGAGAAACTATTTCAGATTTTGTCACTTCGTTTCCCTCTTTATTTGCATATGATCTTGGCCTTGACGTCACAGTATGATTGGACACAACCTGCAATTACAAAAGAACAATAATCCTGTCAAAAGTACAAACGAACGCATTGCAGATCTGGGCATAAATAACAATTCTTAGTTTATTCTATTTTATTTCATCATTTATCATCGGCATTCCTAAAACTTATGCGCTCCCTTGTCATTTCCATATTTCTGTATGCCTGTGAATCGTGGACCTTGACAGCAGAGTTAGAGAAAAGAACGCAGGCCTTTGAGATGAGATGCTACCGAAGGTTACTGAACATTTCGTACTAGGACCATATAACCAATGAGGAGGTTCGCAGGAAGATCCTAGCAGCCATTGGAGAATATGATGAACTCCTGACACTAGTCAAGAAACGGAAACTAAGGTGGTTTGGCCATGTCTCAAGGTCTTCTGGTTTAGCAAAGACAATTCTTCAGGGCACAGTGAAAGGAAAAGGAAGAAGAGGTAGACAGAAAAAGAGGTGGGAAGACAATATCAAGGAGTGGACAGGAATGGATTTTGCCAGCTCAACTAGGGCAGCTGAAGACAGAACAAGGTGGAAAGGGATTGTTTGGAAGTCATCTAGCGTGCCCCAACGACCTAGTAACGTTATGGGATAGAATAGAATAGACTAGAATCCTAATATCGTTTTGGACTATTGAAGCTGGAGATATGTTGCTACCGTTTATAGGTAAAGTCAACTCCCGATATCTCGAACACTAATATCTCAAAGTGTCCACTAATATCAAAGAATATATTTTGGGTACATTTCCTATCTTTATTTACTTTTCAACTCCTGTTATCTCAAACTACTGATATCTCAAAGTAAATTTTCTGGGACCAGAAAATTTACTTTGAGATATCAGTAGTTTGGGATAAACTTCGACTTTGAGATATCGAGAGTTGACTGCATATAAATACAGGTCACAAATAGACCTTCTGAAAACTGATGTATGCCGCTCGGTGGTACAGTATAACCGACAGTATCGGATCATCGATAGTATCGGATCACTTATAACTTCTCACCCATTTATCTAAACAATGAAGCAAATATGTTTTACCATTTTATTACAGCAATCAGTCGGTTATACAAACTATTTTATCATTAGGCGATTTAAAACCAGTTCGATTTTGTAATGTGTCTTGACTTCTCTAAAATTGCAGGCAGTTATTAGTTATGTGACGTCCCAGGATTTTCAGTGTTTATAACCTGTTTGCATTGAGACATCAATGTTAAGACGGAATGTCATCGTCAATTTACTTTCAAGCTATGGGGAATTACTGAGTTGAGAATATTTTACATGATGGTATATATGTATACATTCAAGTTATTAAACCGATATGAGCATATGACTGACGAATGCGCTTATCACACCGTCTTTCCAATTGTCCGAGTATCTTGTAGAAAAGAAACTTTTGTCGCAAAAACACACGCGCATTTGTTTGTCCTGGGTTTTAATCTGATTTCACTGGTCAATGCATATTTTCACTGACATGTGGCCACAGGCTAATGGCTGATGCTAGACCGTGTAAAGATATTGTTTTTAAGACCGTAAAAGTTTTCGCTGAATGTTTAATATGTCCAACTGTAGCCAAATTACTGATGTAAAGAAGTTTGGCAGAGCCCCTCGAAGAAACTGTCCTTAATATCATGTGATCCGACTGAAGTGGTACACTCTGAAAGGTGGGCATGTGAGCGTGTATTAGTATGGGAATACCTGTGATAAAAGTTGCCATTTTTATTATTTTATTATTATTACTACTACTAGTAGTAGTATTTTTTTGGTAGGGGGAGGGGCGGAAGACTATGGTAGATACTTGCATTTTACAGATCCACTAATAAAAAGATGACGGTCAGGGTAGATCATATATCTGCCTTTCGAATATTGATATGGAGTTTATACAGTCTTTTAATTTTCAAAGTTACTTTTGTTGCCCACTAAACAATTTAGACTAATTTGAAATAATGTGCAAAAGCGTTGTATATAAAGATAAGTTGAGCATAAGGGAGAACTCGTGTCTGACATGAAGTTGTATGCTTCCAATGAGTGTCAGCTCTTAACTCTTTAAACCCCAGTGACGAAAATAGCATAATTTGCAAACAGCGTAGATCCTGATGAGGCGGCTCATCATGAGCCGCCTCATCTAGATCTACACTGTTTGTCCTCTAGCCTCTAGTCTTTGAATTCCTAATGAAATGTCTTGAACGATGCATTTTTTATTTTTTGCAGACGTAAATTTTGTCGTCTGCTTTTTGGTGCTTAAAGAGTTAAAGCAAAGGATTAGCTCCCATAGACGCACATTTTTTAAGCGTAGACCACATTTTGGAAAGTCTACGTCATACGGGTAAGCAAACCAGAAATCACAAAATCTGTCTACCTTTGAAGAAATGGCTGAAAAAAAAACATGGGTTTCTTTGAATGTGCCCACTTATTTTCTCTCACGTTGCACCTCATTTTATTTATCTTACAACTTTGTGACCTCATGAACTAACTGTCCATCATCGTAATCCACTTATGCTTGACAGCAGGATGGAAACAATACCACTCACGTCCTAATTTGAGATTAGATCCAATTACGTAGTGCTAAAGTTTTCACAATTTTCACTTTAGCTAATTACTACCATGGCCTTTAAAGAGCATAGAACTGAAGTTTCTAGAGTGAGTAGTCTGTCAATTCTTTTACTTATACCAGTCAATACTACTAGTCTACTACTATAGGCTATTTCTGTCTATAAAACAAGACATGTTTTAGATTTTCTCATTTATTACTGGAGATAAAAACGATTTTCTTTCTCCACTGGTATTTTCTAACTAATACATAACTGAGAACTGACTTTCAGAATTTTATCTTGTCATTTTCTTGCTTTTGTCAATTAAATCTAATACAAAGTTTTAAGATTAAGTGAAGGGGAGTACAGTTATTCAATGAATCAGCTACAACTACAAATACATCAAAAATAATAAAAAAAGACCCACAAGATCAAATCGACATTGTTTATTTCATGATTATTATTATTATTTATCAATATCATTGCCATATGATATCATAACAGATTCAGCGAAATAAGGGTACTGAAAAGCGACATCGAAATTATTATCGTTATGTTTATTACCATATAAAACAGTATATTGAGTTAAAGTTATACCATAGTGCGTCCGTCTACGTCGAGATAATCCACGGGCTTAAGCGATTGGATTATCGTCAGTATATGCGCCCAATTCATGGAGTAACTTTTTAACGCCCTCATCGGCCTCCTCATTCGCCTACATGCACTTGAAGAGGTATTTTATGCTTAGGTTTGCATTTTCTGTTCTGTGGTATAAGATAAGGACACTGTCAGCATAAATGGACAAACAATGTAGTTTTTTTTAACATTTCACGTTTTTAGCATTTTTCCTTTCATGTGTGGATTACAAGACTTGGAAATACGTTTAATTATTCAACGGATGTCTCTGTATTGCTAAGTCACGTCAAATCCATGTATAATAAAGTTTTCTGCGACTAATATATATAATTATTAAAGTCTAACAACCCTTCATCTCTTTTTACGTAATTCCTTACTGGAATATCTCATTAATTTATCAAATTCCATACATTCAGCTTGAATGAAGCACGAAACATTGCATGCTAAATCTTCCATCATAATTATTATAGTATGGACGATTATTTATATCATGGCACCACAGAAAAATAGAGGATCTTACACGAGTGGTCATTTCATATGAAATTTATAAATTTCATATGAAATGGCCATGAGTGTAAGATTCTGTTTATCATATGACCATTTAAAATGGAATTTTAACGCCTTCATGACGTTAAGTGTGCGCGTCAAAGTATATTACACGTGTGGTCATGCGATTTTTATGACACGACGTTATCCACTGAATATGAGCGACATCATATGATTAAGGAACTTATGTCATATACAAACACAGGAGCGCTGACTAGCCATAGTCTTCGATTTTCTCATGATATATTATTTTTGAAATATATATGTAAGTGGTCAGAATCAAAGGATGACTTGAACTCTGGTACCAAACAATTTTCACGTACTCAATTAATTGTCTGTATTTATATCAACATTTAAAACAAAGTCTTTAACAATTTCCAAGAAATCTTACGTTATTAGTTTTCTTATACAAAGACACAAGGCACCAAATCTGACCTTACTGTAAAAAAATCTTGGTCATCTGGAGTCATCATTTGAACAACCTTGATAGTACTCGAGTACCAGAGCCTATAGACTAAGTTTCAATACTATTGGTCTTTAGATCTGGAAAACAATTTTGAAGGTTTTTACTATATATCATGGCAGTCATGTTAGTCATGTAACCACAATTATTTGAACAAACTTCCTGGAGGCTCTATATGAAACTTGGTTCCAATCGACCAAAGGTGTTTGAAACTATTGAAATATGAATGGTTTAATTAGTCATTAACCCAAAACATGCAGAATACAGTTTAACTGTACCTGTGATCCATTATATTTAAAAAACAAACAAGCAATACCATTCTTAAACTTGTTTTTATTTCGTTCAGACGGGCGAGGTAACCGTCTACACACACACCTTATAATAACATTTTAATGACAATCCGTTTTGGGAATAATCATCTACACGACTGGGTGCTATCTAACCACTCGTTAAATACTCAATTTATTACTGCATTTTACCAGGTTCAACACTGTCTTCTTCGAATTCAGTGTCAGGCGGTGCATAAAATTCGTTCTGAGAAGAAACTTTATTAAATACACGTATTTATTTATAAAGGTAAAGGTAAAGGTTTCTCATAGCCTTGGACGTTAAAAGCTCATCTAATAACTCGTTGTTTAATACGTTCTGAAAGTCTATAAAAATCGCTTGAACTCTAGAACTAATACAGACTTGACACAAACAAGGCGATTTTACGACTAACATAACAAAAATGATATTATTAAAGAGGATCACGCTACCGAAAGCCTGTTTGAAAATGATGAAGGGTGAAATAAATCAATTACTGGCTCTCTTATTAGATGAAGTGAATGGGGATCTTCATTTATATTCTTAACATGAATTGGACAAGAATATTAAAACTCAAAAGTTCTCTCAGAGCATAGCAGCAAAAACGCAAATTAAAAAAGCAAATTCGAGGAATTTATGTGCCGCGCCTTTGAAAATAAACCAAAGGAGAATGCAGAGTCACATACTTTACCTCAGACCATAACAAAAAGCAAATGCAAATTGTTAAAAGATCTATGAGGAGTTGCCCACACAAGGTACACACTCTCTCTGCACTTTAAATAGCAGTGAAGCCTGAAAAGTTATTAAGTTCAAATCACACACACACACACACACACACACACACACACACACACACACTATTAATAACCATAAAAACTAAAGCTGAGAAATATTTCCAAAGAACCGTTAAAATGCACATCGTCAGATCATAACAGAAACGACTACAACGTTTCAAAAGGTTGATACAAGACCCGAAGGGGATTTTGCACTAGAGGTACCCACTGTCTATGCATTTTCATAGTCTGTAAGCCAGAAAAATGACTTAAGGCCAAATGCCAAAAAAGTAGCAAACATTCACTGGAGTTTGTATAAAAAACACATGCTTATCCTCAGACTATGTCAAAACGCCTGCAAAGTTTCAAAACGACTGGCTTAATACTCTCTGAGTCGTTAAGGACACAAGGTACTCATTGTCTATACGCTTTGTTAGTAGTTGAGCTAGAAACATTACTAAGTTAAGAGTGCAAAAAGTAACAAGAACCATCTTGAGATTCTACAAACCCCACATGCAAATCCTCAAACCATGTCAAAAACACCTGCAAAGTTTCAAAATGATTGATACAAAATCCTGTGAAACAAAACAATCCTCTCAGAGCATAACATCAAAAGAAGCAAATTAGAAAGAATACACCGTCTTGAACCCCGCAAAGTATTAAAATGATCGGCATAAAATCCTGTGAGGAGTTGCGCACTCAATGTACCCTCCCTATATATTTTTGGTTAGTTTTTGGGTCTGAAAATTGACATGTTAAAAAAGTGATAAAATTATCAGGGTGCAATCTCAAAGTCACATGCACATTTAGAGGTCATTTACAGAAGTCGGCAAAGTTTCAAAATGATTTATGAAAAACTTTAGGAGTTACGCACACAATATAGCTACTCAATAGTCTTTCAACGCTGAAAAATTCGCAAAGCGAAAGAAGCGGTAAAAATATCGGATCATAACCCCTAACTCATATGCATATCTAAAGACAGCAAAGTCTGCAAAGTTTTATAATGATTCATAAAAAAAAATGAAGGAGGAGTTGCGCACACCCAATACTTATATTACCAAAGGAGGATGGAGCCCCGAAAAGACAGAACAACTGAACCAAGGAACTATGGTAAGCCGAGTACTACACCCTGTTGCTATTCTTCGAACTGGTGACGGACAAAAAAAAAGACGAAGAAGAAGAAAATTGTGCTTGAAAAACATGAATACTGTCGTCCTGTGTATTGCCAGACATAGGGAAAGTGCTTAGGTAAAAGGCTTTTGTTTGTGTATTATTAAGGTTAACCAGGAGCATATAATTCCTCTACCGGTAGAGAAATTATATGCCCCTGGATTAGCTTTTTAACGATATGCCTTGAAAGAGTTGTTCATTTCGCTCTTACTACTTGTGTTGTTGGGGATGGTGGTCGGGTGATGGTGCTGGTTGTAACTTCCAGTGCCGGGGAGTCCTACTTATTTGGGTAAAAGTAGGGCAAGGGCCTACTGTGCTTGCACTAGGTACGGGTTGGGGTTGTTTGGATTTTTTTTCTCATCTATTATTTCTCTTTTCTTTCTCCCCTTCTCTGGGAGACGGCCCGATATAGACTGAAACACTGTCTCAAAGAGCCCTTAAACCCCAAACAACCAACCATCCAACCAACCAACCAACAACTTGTATAAAAACTATAAACCGTCTTACCAAAAGTGCGAAATAATGTTCAAAGTGATAGAGGTTAAAAGGCCGTATTTTTGCCAAAACAAAACAAAACAAAAGTGCGAAATAATGTTCAAAGTGATAGAGGTAAAAATGCCGTATTTTTGCCCCCCCCAAAAAAAAAAAAAAAAAAAAAAGGCGAAAAAACCTTTAGTTTATGGACAGTAACTTAATTTACATGTGGACCATGAGTTGTTATATTGTGAGATGGAAAATCGGACTCATGGTTCATCTTGTTTTCTTTATTTACCCACCTTTTCTTCTTTCCGAACTTTGCTTTTACTGTGTCATTTATTAGCTCACCTGAGCCGAAGGCTCACAAGGTGAGCTTATAGTATAGGCTTGGTCCGTCGTCCGTCGTACGTCCACACTTTTAAACATTAATATCTGCTAAAGTAGAAGGCCAATCTTGATCAAATTTTATGTGTAGCATTGTTGGGGTGGGGGATTGATTGCATATAGTTTTTGGACTGATTGGTTTGAAACTCTGGTTACCATGGCAACAGAAAGGTCCCATAGACTTATAATGGAGAAAATGTTGTCCGGGCCCTAGCGTCTTCAATTTTGATCGCAACTTCTTTTAACTTGCAGGTATCCAGGACAGCCAAAACATCTCCGACCAGTTCAAATTTGGGCCAGGTCGGATCATTCTTTTCAGAGTTACTTGCCCTTTAGCGATGAAATATTTTCCCATAGACTTATAATGGAGAAAATGTTGTCCGGGCCCTAGCTTCATCATTTTTGATTGCAACTTCTTGTAGCTTGCAGGTATCCAGGACAGTCAAAACATCTCGGACCAGTGCGAATTTGGGCCCGGTTGGATCATTCATTTCAGAGTTACTTGCCCTTGAGCGATAAAATATTTTCCCATAGACTTATAATGAGGAAAATGTTGTCCGGGCCCTAGCTTCATCATTTTTGATCACAACTTCTTCAAACTTGCAGGTATCCAGGACAGTCAAAACATCTCGGACCAGTTCGAATTTGGGCCAGGTTGGATTATTTTTAAGAGTTACTTGCCCTTGAGCGATAAAATATATTCCCATAGGCTTACCATGGAGAAAATGTTGTCCGGGCCCTTTCGTCTTCATTTTTGATTGCAACTTCTTCAAACTTGCAGGTATCCAGGACAGTCAAAACATCTCGGACCAGTTCGAATTTGGGCCAGGTTGGATTATTCATTTCAGAGTTACTTGCCCTTGAGCGATAAAATATTTTCCCATAGACTTATAATGGGGAAAATGTTGTCCGGTCATCATTCTAGTGCCTTCATTTATGGAATGATTTAAATTGTACTTCACAAAAGTGATGAGTATGACAATATCTTGGACATGAATGCGCTTCAGCGTTTGTGGGTCAAGGAGGACAAAGTGGCTATTTTTAGAAAAACTTCGCCATCGCTGTAGCGCCTTCAGTTTGTGGACTGAATTCAATTGGATATCACACAAGTGATTAGTATGACAATATCTTGGACAAGTTGGCATTTCAGCGTTCTTATGTTAAGGTCAAGGTCACAGTGGCTATTTTTAGAAAAACTTTGTCATCGCTCTAGAGCCTTCATTTATGGACCCATTTTGATTAAAACTTCACACAAATGTTTAGTATGACAATATCTTGATTAAGCTCGCCTTTCAGCGTCCTAAGGTCAAAGTCAAGGTCATAGTGGCTATTTATAGAAAAACTTTGTCATCGCTCTAGCGCTTTCATTTATGGACCAATTTCGATTTAACAAGTGATAAGTTTGGCAATATCTTCGACAAGTTTACGTTTCAGCATTCTTGGGTCAAGGTCAAGGACACAGTGGCTATTTTTAGAAAAACTTCGTCTTGAGCCTTCATTTATGGACCGATTTTGATTTAACTTCACACAAATGTTTAGTATGACAATATCTTGTACAAGTTTGCGTTTCAGCATTCTAAGGTCAAGGTCACAGTTGCTGTTTTTAGCTCACCTGAGCCGAAGGCTCACAAGGTGATCTTATGGTAAAGACTTGGTCCGTCGTACGTCCACAGTTTTAAGCATTAATATTTGATAAAGTAGCTTGCCAATCTTGATCAAATTTTCTATGTAGCATTGTTGGGGTGGGGATTGATTTAAAACTGTGGCTTCCATGGCAACAAAAAGGTCTAATTGACTTATAATGGGGAAAATGTTGTCCGGGCATAGCACCTTTAGTTTTGACTGCAACTTCTTCAAACTTGCAGGTATCTAGGACAGCCATAAAATATCTGACCAGTTCAAATTTGGGCCAGGTTGAATGATTCTTGTCTTTTTCATTTTCCACCCTGAGGGTCATAGGTATGATACCACCTATGTGTTCAATTTGCCTTAGAGTAACTTACCTTAGAGTACTGAGGCTGAATGGACTCAGGTGAGCTACAGGACCAATGGTCCTCTTGTTTGTTCAAATTTCTTCCCATTCTTCTTTTTCCCCATATTAAAAATTTCAACATTTTGTGTTATTTTAGTCAGCAGCTGGTTGGGCTACAATCTTCAAATGTGCAATAATCCGTGCTAAATAGAGCCACAGATGGCTTCTCTAACAGTTCTAGTTATTTCTTATTTTCAGCTTTTAAGCGACAGATTAGTTATATTTTGCAGGGTAGCGTAGCCATAGCTAAGCAGCACTCACCAAATAGCATTTCACTATGATCTATTGGCCCTCAAACCCTGTCAAGGCCTGTTGGTCTTGAAAATTTCAGTGGCGAGTGTAAATATTTGATGTCGGAACGTTAAACTTTTATCAGTACTAAAATTGAGCCGCGACACGAGAACCCAACAAAGTGGTTGTGCGCCCAGCGCAGACTCAGATCAGCCTGGGTATCCGCCCAGTCTGAAGAGAGTCTTTGCTGTGCGCTTGGAGGTAGCTTAGACCCTTAGCTACCCTTAAGGCGCAGAACGAAGGCTCTGATCAGACTAGGCGGATGCCCAGACTGATCTGAGTCTGCGCTGGGCGCACAACCACATTGTTGGTTTTCTCGTGTCGTGGCTCAGTTCATCTTGAGAGCTCACTCATCTTATACTTAATTGAGTCTGGCACTGCCGTCGCCAATATTTCAACCTACTTCAGTCACAGAGGATTACAAAATTTTATTGGCAGGGTGTGGATCAGCCATCCAGTAAAGCTTTATTTATCATATGACGTCGCATCTGAGAGTGTATTAAAGCCATGCATTAAAAACGATAATCCACTAGTGGATTAAATATGCAAAGTACGTCGTAACGTTATACATTGACGTCCATTAAAACGTCGCGTTTTCTAATGGCGAAATCATGGCGTTTTCGTGCAAATTTTGCTAATAAAATCCGATTTTAGTGTCATATGATAAATAGAATCTTCCATTCGTGCTCCTGTATTATTGAATTTATTAAACTCGATGGGGAAAACCGATAAGATGCTCGGCACAGCCTCGCATCTTATCTTTTCCCCCAACTCGTTTAATAAATTCAATAATACATGAGAACTCATGTAAGATCCTCTATTTAATGAGGAAGTTTCATGGAACTCTACAGAGATACAATACTGATAACACTTGTTAAGTTTTTCAAGGGATTTTGAAATTTATACCAAAGAGATACAAATGGCCAAGAAATCTGTTCAGCAATCCAAAATAGCCACATCCGCACCTACTGCAGGCACAGTAGGTCCTTGCCCTACTTGAAGCCAATAGCAGTAGGACGCCTAAATACGTAAAACTTCCGGTTCTACCACCCCAATGAGCATGTGGTCCACGGCCACATTAGCAAAATCTGCCGGACTTTCCGCAGAATTGCACTATTTCAAGGTAGCTGATCGTGATAAATTACTTCGGGACTGGACGTGGTGGTTACGCCACAGAAACAGGGCCATGATAGCGTGGTCGCCATCGGTTTGTCAACATGGTACCGAGTAAATCTAGTTTATTCAAAATATTACTTATTATACATTGGCTTTCAAAAAAATTGAGCTATACTGGAAAAAAAACGTCATAATTCTGCGGTTACGAGATTCCGTCGGTAACCAAATTCTGTTTCATTGATCGCTGTCGTATAGTGTTTGCAGATTTAGCACATAGGCTGCGGTAATTTCCAGTAGTAATGAATCCAAAACTTGTACCATTTTGATTGCACCAGCCCAGCAGACACATGACGTCTAAATGGTATCGTACTGACGTCGATGCGACGTCATCATATCATTGTTTTGACGTTGTTTGTCCGCTGGGAGTGTTTGCAACTCAATATTTATGTCACAGGGTATGTAAGTTAGGTATTTCATACACTGTTACTGCTTGCGCTAGAAGCCGGCTTTTATAGCGACGTGGCTGAGTGTTCACCTTCAGAGCAAACTCGGGGGTCTCCATTTCGATCCTCGGCCAGGGCGTCTGAGATTTGAGTCCGTGACATTCACGTAAAGATGGCCGCTGATAGAATGGTTCCGATATCACTGCTACTGTTATGACGTAGGTTGTTTTCTTGCATTAAAACTGTTGGTAAACACTGCAGACTCTGATCAGACCGCTTATTTAAATGAGCCGTCTGACCTGGGTATACACTGTTTCCTTAAACAGTCACAATACATGTGCACCGTATTTCATCGTTTATAAGACGGGGTGTTCTCTTCCAAAACAATCCCAATAATCTAGATCCGTCTTACAAAACAATCCCAATCTAGATCCGTCTTACAAGACAATCCCAATAATCTAGATCCGTCTTACAAGACAATCCCAATAATCTAGATCCGTCTTCCAAAAAGGATGTTAATCCGTCTTACAAGACAATCCGAAATATCTTGATCCACTTTACAAGACAATCCCAAAATATCTTGATCCACCTTACAAGACAATCCCAAAATATCTTGATCCACCTTACAAGACAATCCCAAAATATCTTGATCCACCTTACAAGACAATCCAAAAAGAATGTTAATCCGTCTTACAAGACAATCCGAAAAATCTAGATCCGTCTTAGAAGACAATCCGAAAAATCTAAATCCGTCTTACAAGACGGATTTGAATTTTTAGGATTGTTGTGGAACTCAATCCCCCTACCCCGCCGGCTTATGATCGAATAAAAACGATACAAAATACGAGTAAATACAGTATAGAACTGCAGACTTGGGCTTGATCGGGCGTAAAATAATGCAAAACAATATGGCGTAATTGATTCAAATAATGTCGGGCCTAAAATGTGAAAGCAACAAGGCACAAAATTGATAATTTCACACAAGATTGTTTTTGCTGGGAAATAATGCTTATAAAACATAAATCAGTTTGTATAATCCGACCTATCCTTATAATGTCTTCATTTCAGACGAAGGAGAGAAAAATATGAGGCTGAACTTATAACAGTTAATATAAATCTGATGGATTTTGTTCCCTAAATGTAACTCCCTCAGTGCTCCAGATAAGAAGGGGAAAGCTTCCTTATTTTTCCCTAAAAACATATGTTGTGACCCCTCAATAGAACCGTCTCACCGAGACGATTCTAATGAGAGGTCAAAACATAAGTTTTCATTGAGAAATAACAAAAAAAAATATCTTTGAACTAACCTTGTTACCACTTCCTATCTCTAGCACTGTCCCTTTAAAAATGAGCCCTCCCCCCTTAAGGAACTTTTTTGTGTTATCTTTTTCTAGCAGATGCGGAAGAGTTTCTGTTTGCATTTGGATGAAAACGGCATTTTAGCTCTCTTTAAAACCAAAATGACATTAAAGATTTCCATTATTGACAAAAAACAAAAACAACCGCTTGCTTTCTGATGGATTATGTGCTCAGAAATGTTTAGAATCCAAAATGAATTTATGACCAAGTGAAAAAGAATCATTGCCATATAAAAGGAGAGACAGCGAATGAGTCTGATACTGTGACACTGTATTTCAGAGTTTAGTTCGTTGGACCTGATAGTACCTGCAGTGAAAGAAGTAATGTTGCCACACAACGAGCTGCATTTGGTCCGTAATCTAGTGTTTAACCCATTGCATTCTGGGTATTTTTGTCGTCTGCTGAAATTGTCGTCTGCATCAAAAATCAAGAATATTTTGACAATATTGGTCGAACCAACTCTTGTAGAAATGATGTCTAGGCAGCAAATAGTTTGGATCTCAGATCAGGCCCCACGTTTGTGGGGCCAGATCGGGATCCAGACTGTTTGCCTAGATACCCCTAAAGGGGTATCCCGAATGGAATGGGTTAATACCCGAGCTTTCCTGTCGCACACATAGAAGTGTTTTATCTTTGTTTAGAAAGCATTTTGAAGGTGTTTACTGGGGAAGATTGTTTTGTCTCAACTTGTACGTTATTCCAGGCTCTGACAGTTGACGGCATTAAAGAATTTTAGTATAGAGCTGCTGTCCTTGCAGCTATAATTTAAAGATCATTAAAATTTCTGAGACTATAGCTTAGACTAAGGAAAATAGATATAAACGGGTTAGATTACGGGTCATTTTATAAAACAATGTAACCTTGTGGTCTGTTCGCCTCTTTTCGGCCGAATCCCGTCCGATTTCCTTATAAAGAGCAATAGAAACAGGTACAGTGGCTCATGTGGCGATTCGAGCCGCTTCATTCTGTACGAGGAGCAATCGAAATGTTCTAAGCCCCGCCATGTTTTGTAACCTTTAGATCAAATTTGAGTTATTGATTTTAAACAGCCATTCTACGGAATTTCGGGATTTTATCTGAAATTATCAATTGGGTAACACTTCACCTTTTACAGTTACCCCCACTAGTGCACTGTATAACTCTTTGACTGACCATAACTTTAGCAGAGTCAAACATTAAATTTTGCAATTGTTTTTGCAACAGCGTCCCGGTAATTGCTGATATATACAAACATAAATTTATTCCATTTCAGAATAAAAAGCAAAATTTTAATTTTCAGAAAGTGTCTATTTTGATAGTTTCTGCAGACAGTGCACAAGCGGAGTCGCATGCTCTGCGTGCACAGAAGCGGCTATCTTTTAGATAAAAATCATGTAAGATGTCAATCTTTATATGTGTGTAAACATTGTTTGATTTTGCTCACCATGTTCCTAACAAACACGAAAGTAGGATATGGGTCTCTAGATTTCAGGGTTGCAATATTTAAGGGTTTACGGTAAAGTCACCAGCTGCCAAAATATTTTGCATTTCCATCAACCTATTGACAAATCATCATATTTTTATGTACTATAACAAGAACCGTTTAAATCTTGTAGAGTGTGAAGAATGATTTTTCAAAGTAAATCAAGACATATAGATTTTAAATGTTATTTTAAAAATATGCTACCCCTCTTGTGTTTAAGGTGCTGTAAAAAGGAAACTTTCGCCAGATATTTTTTAAACTTCCATCAAAAGCTAGTAAATGACAACTTATTACATTCGTGTTAAGCACGCATGCGCAGATTTACTACAATCATCGTAGGCTCAGAACTTTTCGATCGCTCCTCGGATTGTATCCATCTCTTGTTTCTCGTATAGTGTGCAATGTCCGCATATTCAATCAGAGTTGTAATAAATGCAGTTTAAATACGTGTAGTTTCTAGGGATTTTGTGTCAGAAAAGGAATTTTAATAGTATTAATTCTAGTCCATGCTGTATCCGTAATATATATTTATGTGTTGATGCCAGGTGCAATCATTAGAAAAGTAAAGACCAAGATGTTTGTGGGAATCAACTTCAGATATATGATGATTTTGCATAAAACTAAGTGGATGAAGAGGTTGATTTCATACACGAGAGACAAGTAAAGTTTCAGTTTAGAAGGATTGACGGTAACAAGCCAAGATGGAGCCCAAACTGAGATTTTACCAAGATCTGCGTTAATGCCACCGGCTGTTGTCACAGGATCGTCTACAATAATAAAGAGACTAGTGTCATCTGCAAACTGTCCAATATTTGATCCAGTATCATTAATATACAACAGAAAGAGAAGAGGGCCTAAGATTGATCCCTGCGATACTTCAGCACGCCGAATGTAAATCCAATCAGAAACAGTACCAGCGAGAACAACTCGTTGTTTTCTGTCGGAGAGATAATCTGCAAACCAAGCATGGGCGTTTCCTGAGACACCAGCCGCTCGAAGTTTAGCAAGGAGGCTGGCGTGCCACACCCGTAAAGCTTTGCTGATGTCACAGAAACAGCCCGTACTTCTTTGCCTGAACGATTGCTTAACAAGACGTGTTGTAGAGAAATGTTAACTGTCTGACGGTTAAGCCACAGGCAGGGGTGTAAATTCATGTAATATTTTATTGAAGGGTATCACTGCAAACGTTTTACTACAGTTTTGTTATTGTAAATGATTGTGATTTGCCAGCTATCAACAAATAAAAAACATGATCTACCTTCGATGTTGTAAACGTTAATATATGATATAAATATATATACAATATACTAGAGATCTTTCTCATTCATTGTTTGCTTTTGCTTATATTGCATTTCTCGGCGAGGAACCAGAAAAAAATGTAGTTTGTGCAGAGATAAAACCTGATCCCCGTGCTTTTTGCCCATTATATCAAACACTAGATCTATATACTTTTGTCGCTAAACCTGAAGGTAGAGCCGCTTTTCATTGTGAATCCTTTTAGACGCTCTTACCACAGGCAGAATTATGGATACTTTAACAAAATATCACAGCCCTGCTGGCCATATAGCTGTTGTTGGAATTATTATAAAGCTAATATGCAACACTTACATTACGGGCGGAAGAAAACGAAGCCAATTTTCATGGCTCTAGCACTTATAGTTCTTCAGTAATAGAGCTAAACACGAAAACTTGACAAAAATGCGAAGTTAGCGAACTGTTAAAAGACTCAATACCAATGTTGGGTTTGAGCTCTACAGTACTCTTCCAAATGTAGTTGTAGTCAGTGAACCGGTAAAAGTAAGTCAAATTTCTGTAATGATGGAAGCTTTGAGTTATACTCGGCCAGTTTTACGGCATCTGATTTTTTCCTCTCTCTTGGGGACTGAAATGCTGTCTCAAATGGCTGTTCAACCCCAATCAATCATGTAAACTCTACGCTGCAAGTGTTGTTAGTGATCAGATTACGCAAGAACTGTTCAACCCCAATTCAATCATGTAAACTCTACGCTGCAAGTGTTGTTAGTGATCAGATTACGCAAGAACGTCAAGATGCAGACGGGGGGGTGGGGGGGGGGGGGGGGGGGGCTAACAGTTGCATCGGCTCACACGTTTATTCCGGAAATTATTGTAATTTTCAGTTAGAACTGGTCCCCGGTAATAATATGAGGGGGGGGGGGGGGGGGGGGCTAACAGTTGCATCGGCTCACACGTTTATTCCGGAAATTATTGTAATTTTCAGTTAGAACTGGTCCCCGGTAATTCAGCGCGTTAAGCGCCGGCCTGCTAATCTAGCGGACTCGAGGTCGATCCCGCTGGAGGCGGAAAACTGTTCAACCTTAAACGGGGTTCTGTTGCTCAAAGCCTTTCTTTATCACCCTCCCATCGTTCGGATACCTAAAATAGCGATGAAAAGGACGAAAAATCGAATTTCATCCACGTATTCATCAATTTTTTCGCTGTAGTCAGTAGTTTTCTGACTGTTTTCCTTACTTAGTTCACAAAAAGCGAAAGCCTAGAGCGTGATCCACTGTTAGCGATTGTTCATTGTAACCAGTGCTATAGAAAATTGAATTTTAAAAACGTGTTCTATTAATTTAAAAATGTACTGAGTATAATAAACTGAAATATCAGAAACGTCATATCATTAATTTATAAACGAAACAATAGCATGACAAAATACATACGACTCTCCTTTTCGAATTGGAGGTAAAGAAAAATAGGGAGTGTGTCTAAACTATACTTCTGTTGTAAGAGGTACATTGAGATATAAGTGTTCGAGATATCGAGAGGTGACTGTTTATCAACACCGTAGAAAATTTGTTCCTGAATAAAAATACATTCCATCAAAATAAGAAAAAAAAAATTCTTCTTTCAGGGTAAACCATGAGTCATCCGAAATGTTGAGAGATTTTTGACAGGTTCGGTCACCTTTATTCTCTCTCTCTCTCTCATTTTATTTGTTTATATTTGCATTATGATATATATTACAAAGTATATCTTGAAAAAAATGTTTAATCGTATGCTGATGTATGTACTTTGTATGGTTTGAAAACTCTGAAATAAAAAAAAACACAGACACGAAAAACGAGAGAGAGAGAGACCATCCAAATAAAATGTTAGCAAAACCGATAAACTAATCTACAGAGACTATTGTAGACAAGTCTGTTTCTTAAGTGACAGTGGCATGGACATGTTTTTTTGTGTGTTAAATTCTCATAACGATGTTCGCCAACAGGCTCGGCAAGATACACATAGCACCGAAATCCCATCTCAGTCCTACCCTCTCCAATTCGAAGAGATGATTTGTGATTTTTCTTTTTGCGACATAATAAAAATCATTCCAATAACAATAACATTAATAATTAAATTTAAATTAATAATGATACAATAATTATTAAAAATAATGATACAAAAACACTACCATGGTAAAGTACACTGAACTAAGTCATTTCCCTATAAACTAATCTACTACTACCATTTGTATAAAACACTGAATGTAAAATAAATTTCAAGCACACCTATTCTGAAGTAATTCCCCGATTCTTAAATAGCAGCGAAAAAGATAACAGCTTACCTGCTTATTTCAGAAGCAATTCATTCTCTTAGAGAGTTCTCAGCAGTTATATTTGTCTGCGAGTGCTTGTAGCAATTCCAGTACACAAGGCACTAACAGAGTATTTATATTTCCAGTGCTAGACTGGACAAAGCTAAAAGCTGCCACAGTGGGAACAGTGACATCTCTGATAAGACTGCGCAGACGTGTCTGCGCAGTCTTATCAGGGCTTTCACTGTTTGCATACAAAATATATTGATTATAGTGTGCAGCTAATGCACAGAATAGTCTGGAACCTCGCTGCCCATATAAACCCTACTGTATCTTTTCTTAGGACGGGCATCAGGTTACGGTCACATGACTATGACGCGTAAGGCAAAGGTGGAAATTATCGGTTCATCAAGACAAATGACGAAGAACTCTGCCTATCATTTACGTTGACCGTTGAAGACATAAGTTTATGTAATAATTTCATTGTTTTATTTATTCTGCGTCAGTCACAGTTTAAACATGATGCTCGTTTTCCGCCTACAAAAAGAGTACGTGTCTTCAGAAGGTAATTTGCACTTTTTTTTTATTTTGCGTCATCTAAATCACAGTTTATAATATCAGTCCTTCATTTTCCCCAGCTCAGCTTCCACACCGTGGAAGTATACAAACACATGTGCCTGTAAATCCCGATTTGATTATTGGTATTTGAGGTCAAATGTTATGTTTATGCTGGGGAAAGTGAAGTACTGAATACGTAAATATGTGTTTTGCCTGTGTTTTCGCAAAAAAATGTGTCTTCAGTTACCGAATATTGGTGCTAGAGTCGAGGTGAGGAGCTTTTGTTCTAGCATGCGGCGTTTCTCCGTCAGTCTGTACGTCACTGTCTATAACTTGTTACACAACTCATTTTCAACGAATATATGAGCCGCGACACGAGAAAACCAACAACGTGGTTGTGTGCCCAGCGCAGACTCAGATCAGCCTGGGCATCCACCCAGGCTGAGCAGACCCTTAGCTAAGCGCTTAAAGGGTAGCTAAGGGTCCAAGCTACCTTCATGCGGAAAGCGAAGACTCTGATCAGACTGAGCGGATGCCCAGGCTGATCTGAGTCTGCGCTGGGCGCACAACCACATTGTTGGTTTTCTCGTGTCGCGGCTCATATAATCAGCTTTAAATACCAAGCAGCCTTTACAGCTTTAAATAAAATGTACCAAGCAATCTCGATTTTCAGTGCTCGCATTTTCCGAAGTCTTGAGTATTTAGTGCCCATAGCAAGCCCCTAATTGGAAATTCTGAGACTGCATGCGAATCTTTTGCAGAATCAATGGAGTTCTGAAAAATGTTAGTTAGAGGGTCTAGTTATATAAGATTACTTCTGAAGGAACAACATAACATGATTGGTAGATTTTTGGACATGGCGGGTACCGCAGAACTTTAAGACTGAAGCTGAACTTAAAATACTTCACAGACTGGTCTGATATGGTCACTGTTGTGGATTTGGCATCGTCTTCCCACAAAAGTTTTATCTAGCTGACCACTTTTTGGCAGAGTGAGTGAGTGAGTGAACTCGGGTTTAACGTCCAACCAACAACGTGGTCATATGGAGACGGGGCCTCGATTTAAAGTCTCATCCGAAAGACCGGAGAAGCGGGGGATCGATCTTATGACCCCTCGATGGATAGTCTGGAGTGTTTTCCACTACACTACCGCCGCTCTATTCTTGGTAGAGCCTTTAAGCTTTGAGTCTCGTAATTTTTTTCAGCATGAAATTGTTTCTTTACACAAATGTCTGATGGGCAATTGTAGGTGTTATTTGAGTGGCTTGCTGCCGTGATACGGGGGTCAGGCTGTTCGGAGTAAAATATCTTGAAGGCTGTATAATAAGGATTTCTGTTTTATTCTGTTTATTTCTGTTTATTTACTTATTAGAGGCTGGTAGTATTTATGAGGTCCCCGGGGCAAAGACTGTTGCAAGGCAAGTCGGGACTATTTTCCGCTCCCGGGAACTAATAGCAGGATGATCTTCGGCGATGCATCCGGCTATAGTTCCATCCGAATTTTGACCAGTTTCACAAATCTAGCACCCCATTTTGGCATGACTTTCCACGCAGGGTATAAACCAGTCCGCCAATTTTCGCTTCCTGCAGAGACTGTCCGTCATATTTGGCATTCGCCGAGACTGTCCGCGATCGCTTGCTTCCTGCTGATCTCTGTAGATGATGGCTTCCTGCAGAGACTGTCCGCATGACTCTGAGCCTCGGCAGGAAGCAGAGTCAGGCGGACAGTCTCGGCTGGAAGCCATTTTTCGAGGACGGTAGTCCCTGCAGGAAGCAAGAGATCGCGGACAGTCTCGGCGAAAGCCAAATATAATGGACAGTCTCTGCAGGAAGCGAAAACTGGCGGACAGGTTTATACCCTGTGTTCGTATTAACTCTTTCCTGCCACAGACACTGCTTCCAACCCTCATAAAGGTGACTACAGAGAGTTCAACAAAACTGCTGACAAATCAGATTCTTAGAACTCTGGCATTTACGCCTCTTCAAATAAAAAATTACCTGGAAACTGACTGATGAGGTGTCATACGGACATTCACTTTCACAGTATCTAAAACAGTGCCAATTTCTCTTCATTAAAAAAGACAATTTACGCCATGAAATGGTGAAAAGAAACCTTACTGAACAGACGTCAAAACTGAACGGATATCACCCTTATGATACGTAGCACTACCATGCGACATCTAAGCTTAAAAGGATAATATACAGCCAAAATTTCAGGATTTTTTCCCTTGTTTTTTAAATGTCAAAAATATCATTTATTGATTTTTAGCTCACCTGAGCCGAAGGCTCAGAGGTGAGCTTATAGGATGGGAGTCGAGCCGTCGTCCGTCCGTCCGTGGGTGCGTGGGTGCGTGGGTGCGTCAACACTTTCAATCATGAATATCTCAGAAACCAGTGGGCCGATCGCAATCAAATTTTATCTGAAGCATCATTGGGGTGGGGGAAAGGCTGCATTAGGTTTTGGTGCCGATCAGCTCAGAACTCTGGTTTCCATGGCAACAGATAGCCCCCATAGGGTTATAATGGGGAAAACGGCGTCATCACGTTTTCTCGACTGTTTTTGATTAGATCCTTATCATACTTGCAGGTAATGATGACATACACAAGAGCTTGGATGAGTTCGAAATTTGGCCGGATTTGAGCACAGACTACGGAGTTACCTGCCCTTGAGCGTTTGAAAAAAATCCCATAGGGTTATAATGGGGAAAATGGCGTCATCACGTTTTCTCAACTGTTTTTGCTTAGATCCTTATCATACTTGCAGGTAATGATGACATACATAAGGGCTTGGATGAGTTCGAAATTTGGCAGGATTCGAGCACAGACTACGGAGTTCGCTGCCCTTGAGCGTTTGAAAAAAATCCCATAGTGTTATAATGGAGAAAACAACGTCATCACATATTTTTAGAAAAACTTTGTCATCGCTCTATTGCCTACATTTCTCAACGGATTTTAAAATAACTTCACAAAAATGTAGGGCATGACGATATCTCGAGCAAGTTCGACTTTCAGGATGCTGCGCCCAAGGTCAAGGTCACTGTGGCTATTTTTAGAAAAACTTTGTCAGCGCTCTAGCACCTACATTTCTCAGCAGATTTTAAAATAAATTCACACAAATGTAGGGCATGACAATATCTCGAGCAAGTTCGACTTTCAGGATGCTGCGCCCAAGGTCAATGTCACTGTGGCTATTTTTAGAAAAACTTTGTCAGCGCTCTAGCACCTACATTTCTCAGCAGATTTTAAAATAACTTCACACAAGTGTAGGGTATGACAATATCTCGAGCAAATTCGACTTTCAGGATGCTGCGCCCAAGGTCAAGGTCACTGTGGCTATTTTTAGAAAAACTTTGTCATCGCCCTAGCACTTACATTTCTCAGCAGATTTTAAAATAGCTTGACACAAATGTAGGGCATGACAATAGCTCGAGCAAGTTCGACTTTCAGGATGCTGCGCCCAAGGTCAAGGTCACTGTGGCTATTTTTAGAAGAACTTTGTCAACGCTCTAGCACCCACATTTCTAAGCAGATTTTAAAATAAATTCACACAAATGTAGGGCATGACAATATCTCGAGCAAGTTTGACTTTCAGGGTGCTGCACCCAAGGTCAAGGTCACTGTGGCTATTTTTAGTAAAAACTTGGTCATCGCTCTAGCGTCTACATTTCTCAACGGATTTTAAATCAACTTCACTCAAATGTAGGGCATGACAATATCTCAAACAAGTTTGACTTCCAGGGTGCTGCACCCAAGGTCAAGGTCACTGTGGCTATTTTTAGAAAAAACTTTGTCAGCGCTCTAGCACCTACATTTCTCAATGGATTTTAAAATAAATTCACACAAATGTAGGGCATGACAATATCTCGAGCAAGTTCGACTTTCAGGGTGCTGTGCCCAAGGTCAAGGTCACTGTGGCTATTTTTAGAAAAACTTTGTCATCGCCCTAGCACCTTCATTTCTCCATGGATTTTGAAATAACTTTACACAAATGTAGGGTATGATAATATCTCAAGCAAGTTCGACTTTCAGGATGCTGTGCCCAAGGTCAAGGTCACTGTGGCTATTTTTAGAAAAACTTTGTCATGGCTCTAGCACCTACATTTCTCAATGGATTTTGAAAATAATTCACACAAATGTAGGGGATGACAATATCTCGAGCAAGTTTGACTTTTAGGGTGCTGCAATCAAGGTTTTTGATTAGATCCGTATCATACTTGCAGGTAATGATGACATACATAAGAGCTTGGATGAGTTCGAAATTTGGCCGGATTCGAGCACAGATTACGGAGTTAGCTGCCCTTGAGCGTTTGAAAAAAATCCCATAGTCTTATAATGGAGAAAACAACGTCATCACATTTTCATTTTTCATCGGATCCTCTTCATACTTGCAGGTCACGAGGATATGCATAAAAGCTTGGATAAGTTAGCATTTCGGCTAGATCCCACCACTGACTATGGAGTACCTGCCCTGAGCATCCAAAAAATCAATGTCGCCACTTTTTCTTGGTTTCTACTGATCCGATCCTTTTCAAACTTGCAGGTAATGAGGAAATGCATAATATCTTAAACAAGTTTAAATTTTGGCCAGATCAGGCCAACCACTACGAAGTTAGCTGCCCTTGACAGCTCTGTCTATTGTGCTCTTGATCGGATACTTTTTAAACTTGCATATATTAAATGAGGGCATACATAATGTTTTGGATGAGTTTAATTTTCAGCCTGATTGGACCACTGACTGTGGAGTTAGCTGCCCTTGAGCATCTTAAATATCACTATAGGTTTACAATGTCTCTCAGGTGAGCAATTGTTGCCCTTTGGGCTACTTGTTTTGTATGTGATAGTTAAAATATACATGTATACGCCTACGGAAGTACACCAAAGCCCCATTACAATGTTATTCATTATAATGCTGTTCTGGATATAACGCTACCAAAATTTTGAAAGACATTTAGTTGAAAAAAAATCATTTAACTGTTTTCAGCTAAGTAAAGCTTTTCATGCATTTTTAGACTTGTATTTGAAGATGATAAGACAAAAACTGTTTAGGTATGACGGCTCACTGAAACAAAAGGGACACTAGGCTCTGAATCACTGTCCTGAGTAAAAGATCAAACGTGAACTTATGATCATTTGAACCTGGCCCCGAGGTTATAAAACTTTTTTCATGCTCAGCTGAGTTGAGCATGAAATTTTACCTGCTAATAGATACCAAATTTTTGATAAGTACAGTTGTTTTCTTGCTGAATTTAGCTAAGTATGAAATTTTCTGTGCTTATTTTTTCATATTTATCAGCAGAGAAAATTTTATGCTCAGCTGAGGTGAGCATGAAAAGTTTTATAACCTCGGGACCTGATGATATATGACTCTCAAAAGCTGTATACCAACTTTCAGTGTCATGGGCCATTTAGTTCTGGAGAAGATTTTTAAAGATTTCTACCATGCATGAGCATGAGGACCATCTTGGTCATGCGACCACAACCATCATTTCACCGACCCTTGGAAGACTCTATATGAAATGATTTTTCTTCAATAAGCTTATACGAAATTTTTCTTCAATCAGCTCAGCAGCTTTGGTTGAGAAGTCTGAAGTTGCTGAAATATTTGTGACTGTGGTCAACGGCCAAATAATGCCTTTGACAGCTGGTACTCAAAAGTCTTTATGTACTCAATTTACTTACATAATGTATCAACTTTGCTACCAAAGCCTTTAAACAATTTCAAAGGAATCTATTCCATTTTTTCAAGGAAGCAAATTTGATCTTGCTGACAAAGATGGTCAGTGACAACCAAGTATCAATATTTGAACAAACTTGATATCACTCAGTACCTGATGCACACCCACTCGTTTCATACAATATGAGCCACTCATACCCTATATTACTATTACTATAGTAATATAGGGTATGAGTGGCTCATATTGTATGAGTGCCTGTGACCTGATGCTATATTTTGGTTCTGGAGAAGATTTTAAAGTTTTTATCATATGTATCATTTATGTTAGACATGTGACCAAGACTCTTTAAGCAAATTTTTGTTCCCCTAACCTCTGGAGCCTCCATGAAGAATTTGATTCCAATCGTTCCAGTGCTTCCGAGATGCTTGAAACTATTGAAATCTGAGTGACCTCGGTCAAAGAATGACCTTGACCTCTGGCGCTCAGAAATCTTCATGTAGTCATTAAGTTGACCGTATATTTATAAACTTTTAAACAAAAGTCGTCAACAGTTCCTAAGAAATCTAATGTTACATATTTTGGCAAAAAGAAACACATGGAAGCAATGTTGACCTTGCAGTGAAAAATCAAGGTCAAATCAGGGTCAACATGTGAAAAAACTCAATAGTAATCGAGTACCTAATACTATATACACACCAAGTGTCAAGGCCATCAGTTTCTTGGTTCTGTAATAGATTTTAAAACGTTTTATCACACATGTGCATGGCATCCAAGTTGGTCACTAGAGGCTCCAAATGAAATTTGTTTTCAATCAGCCCAGTGTCTTTAAAGCTGTATGAAATTGATGAATAGGAGTGACTTTGATAAAAGTTCTAAGAATGACCTTAACCTCTGGCATTCATTTAGTGGACTGTGTATACTTTCATTCCAAAGTATTGAAGATTTTCAAGAAATCTAATGTTACTGCTTCTTCTCATATGAGCTGCGACATGACAAAACCAACAAAAAGGTTGTGCTTTTCGCGCAGATTCAGATCAGCCTGGGTATTAAGTCCAGTCCGATCAGTCTTTGCTGTCTGCATGGAGGTAGCTGAGACCCTTAGCTACCCTTTAAGCACTTAGCGAAGAGTCTGATCAGACTTTGTGGATGCCCAGGCTCATCTGAGTCTCGCTGGGCGCATATGCCACTTTTTAGCTCACCTGAGCCGAAGGCTCAGAGGTGAGCTTATAGGATGGGAGTCGAGCCGTCGTCCGTCCGTCCGTGGGTGCGTGGGTGCGTCAACACTTTCAAACATGAATATCTCAGAAACCAGTGGGCCGATCGCAATCAAATTTTATCTGAAGCATCATTTGGGTGGGGGAAAGGCTGCATTAGGTTTTGGTGCCGATCAGCTCAGAACTCTGGTTTCCATGGCAACAGATAGCCCCCATAGGGTTATAATGGGGAAAACGGCGTCATCACGTTTTCTCAACTGTTTTTGATTAGATCCTTATCATACTTGCAGGTAATGATGACATACACAAGAGCTTGGATGAGTTCGAAATTTGGTCGGATTCGAGCACAGACTACGGAGTTAGCTGCCCTTGAGCGTTTGAAAAAAATCCCATAGGGTTATAATGGGGAAAATGGCGTCATCACGTTTTCTCAACTGTTTTTGCTTAGATCCTTATCATACTTGCAGGTAATGATGACATACATAAGAGCTTGGATGAGTTCGAAATTTGGCCGGATTCGAGCACAGACTACGGAGTTAGCTGCCCTTGAGCGTTTGAAAAAAATCCCATAGTGTTATAATGGAGAAAACAACGTCATCACATATTTTTAGAAAAACTTTGTCATCGCTCTATTGCCTACATTTCTCAACGGATTTTAAAATAACTTCACACAAATGTAGGGTGTGACAATATCTCGAGCAAGTTCGACTTTCAGGATGCTGCGCCCAAGGTCAAGGTCACTGTGGCTAATTTTAGAAAAACTTTGTCAGCGCTCTAGCACCTACATTTCTCAATGGATTTTAAAATAACTTCACACAAATGTAGGGTATGACAATATCTCGAGCAAGTTTGACTTTCAGGGTGCTGTGCCCAAGGTCAAGGTCACTTTGGCTATTTTTAGAAAATCTTTGTCATCGCTCTAGCGCCTACATTTCTCAATGGATTTTGAAATAACTTCACACAAATGTAGGGCATGACAATATCTCGAGCAAGTTCGACTTTCAGGGTGCTGCGCCCAAGGTCAAGGTCACTGTGGCTATTTTTAGAAAAACTTGGTCATCGCTCTAGCGCCTACATTTCTCAACGGATTTTGAATCAACTTCACACAAATGTAGGGCATGACAATATCTCAGACAAGTTTGACTTCCAGGGTGCTGCGCCCAAGGTCAAGGTCACTGTGGCTAATTTTAGAAAAACTTTGTCAGCGCTCTAGCACCTACATTTCTCATTGGATTTTAAAATAAATTCACACAAATGTAGGGCATGACAATATCTCGAGCAAGTTCGACTTTCAGGGTGCTGTGCCCAAGGTCAAGGTCACTGTGGCTATTTTTAGAAAAACTTTGTCATCGCCCTAGCACCTTCATTTCTCCATGGATTTTGGAATAACTTGACACAAATGTAGGGTATGACAATATCTCTAGCAAGTTTGATTTTCAGGATGCTGTGCCCAAGGTCAAGGTCACTGTGGCTAATTTTAGAAAAACTTTGTCATCGCTCTAGCACCTACATTTCTCAATGGATTTTAAAATAAATTCACACAAATGTGGGCATGACAATATCTCGAGCAAGTTTGACTTTCAGGGTGCTGCAATCAAGGTTTTTGATTAGATCCTTATCATACTTGCAGGTAATGATGACATACATAAGAGCTTGGATGAGTTCGAAATTCGGCCGGATTCGAGCACAGACTACGGAGTTAGCTGCCCTTGAGCGTTTGAAAAAAATCCCATAGTCATATAATGGAGAAAACGTCATAACATTTTCATTTTTCATCGGATTCTCTTCATACTTGCAGGTAATGAGGATATGCATAAAAGCTTGGACTAGTTAGCATTTCGGCTAGATCCCACCTCTGACTATGGAGTACCTGCCCTGAGCATCCAAAAAATCAATGTCGCCACTTTTTCTTGGTTTCTACTGGTCCGATCCTTTTCAAACTTGCAGGTAATGAGGAAATGCATAATATCGTAAACAAGTTCAAACTTTGGCCAGATCAGGTCAACCACTACGAAGTTAGCTGCCCTTGACAGCTCTGTCTATTGTGCTCTTGATCGGATACTATTTAAACTTGCATATATTAAATGAGGGCATACATAATGTTTTGGATGAGTTTAATTTTCAGCCTGATTGGACCACTGACTGTGGAGTTAGCTGCCCTTGAGCATCTTAAATATTCCTATAGGTTTACAATGTCTCGCAGGTGAGCAATTGTTGCCCTTTGGGCTACTTGTTTGGTTTTGTCCTGTCGGGGGCTCATACACTTTCATACCGACGTATTGAAGAATTTCCAAGAAATAAAATGTTTCTGCATCTTCTCATATAAAAGTACAAGGAAGAGAACTTGAAATTGTCATAAAAAAGTCAAAGTCAACAAGTGGCATCTTTTGAGCAAAGTTGATAGTACTAATACTATATATACCAAGTTTAAAGATCGTAAGTATTTGGTTCTGAAGATTTTTAAAGGTTTTGTTTTTATCATATACGGGCTTAGCCATGTGACCAGTACCATCTCAACTAACTTTTGTTCCCTTGATCCCTGGAGGTTTCTTATGAAATCTAGTGGTAATCGCCTTTTGGAGATATCCGATATTGTTGAAATATGATCTTAGTCAAAGGTCAAAGAATGACCTCGATCTCTTGTTCTCTGAAATGTTCTTGTACTCATCTTGTTGAATGTATACACTAATTTTCATACCAAAATCTTTACTAAAATTTCTAAAAAAAAAAAAAAATAGCATTTTCTAATAATCGTCAGGCACTCCCAATTATTGCTGCAGATTATTCTAAACTTTTCACTGATAGTATTCAAAACCATTTTATTGCATAGTTACTAAGCCTTGATATACTGCTTCTTAATATCCAAGTAAATGGGCATTAGTTGGAAGTACATAATAAATCTGTCAAAAATTTAAATTGAAAGCAAATGCTATGTTGAATGCAAAAAGTGGCTTTTGTTTTGTTTAACTTTGGAGCTGCAATCAAGGAACTTCATGGTTCATTGGCTGTTTATATCCAGAAGTGACTGATTTGACAGGCACATGAAGATTAAAGCTTGTAGAACTTTTGTAACTCAAGGGGTCTGTGAATAAGAGTGTCAAGTTCAACCCCTTTATAAAACATGACCGTTTTGCTATTCCCGAAAAAAGTATTATCAGTTTGACAAATGATGGCCCAAATTCAGCTAGAAAATGTTAGAAATGGCATTCAAAGTCAATTTCAATATCTAGTGTTTCTTCCTATGAAAGGGCCAATTTTTCGATTTTATGTTACCATAGCAACCACAGTACTGAAGTGACTGGCATAAAAACAGGACTTATTAATTCCCCTATCATATAATTGGGACAAATGGAATTTGGTTGCAAAAGGCTTTTTAGTTTCTTAGCAGATGTCCTTTGAAAATGTTTAGGAGGACGGACAACAGACATACCGACCACTTCCTATGTTATAGGCTCAGGGGAGCTAAAAAGACAATTAAATCTTAATGACAGTTACATAGTTTATTACTGTAAGTTGATATATATAAGAACTGGTTTACGTTTCAAAGGACAACCTAAACAATAAGAATTTTCCATTAAAAGTACAATAACAATTGAGCCACTCATGACAAAACCAATAAAGTGGCATGTGTACCCTGCAAAGACTCAGATCAGCCTGGGCATTCGCCCAGTCTGAGCAGTCTTCACTGTGTGCTTAAAGGGTAGCTAGGGGTCTAAGGTACCTCCATGTTGACAGCGAACTCTCTGATCAGACTGGGCAGATGCCCAGGTTGATCTGAGTCTTTGCTGGGCATGCCACTTCGTTGGTTTTGTCATGCCGCTGCTCAATTTTTGACAGAAAACACACAAGCCAAGTTGAACATAACTTTCTATGTAAACTGCAATTCTAAAAATTTTACTGTCTACATTCATTACAATTGGAATTCTAATCTCTTTTATAAATTTGATTCCTTAGCTAATTTCAATTATAGACTTCTCCAGAAATACAAACATGGCACATGGTACTATCAGAATATATTTAATACAAAGCATATCAAATATGAGTCCTGACATGACAAAACCAACAAAGTGGCAAAGCCTCAGACCAGCATGGGCATCCCCCAGTCTGATCAGTGTCTTCGCTTTGCTCTTAAAGGGAAGCTAAGGACCTACGCTAGCTCCATGCGGACTGTGAAGACTGATAAGACTGGGCAGGTCCCAGGCCAGGCTGATCTGAGTCTTCACTGGGCACACATGCCACTTTGTTGGTATTGTCATGTCGTGGCTCAATTTATGATAGAGTACACCCAGGCCAAGTCCAACATTACTTTCTATGTAAACTGCAATTCTTAAAATTTTGCTCTCTATATTAATTGCACTTAAAATTTCAATCTCTTAAATAATAGATTTGATTCCATAAGTGATTTCAATTACAGACATCTCCACAAATATAAACATGGCACATAGCACTATAAGAATGTATTTAATACATATCAAATATTATGTCACTATGTTTTTTTATTATTTCTGTCTCACATGCACCATGCAAACAAACTCCGTCCAATCTACCCAGGTGCTCCAGTAGTTCAGTGTGTTCAGCACTAACCTTAGCTAGTGGACCACATTTGAATTCAGCTGGGATGCAATTCTTTCCACAAATAAAATAGGGTTCCACTGCACACAGCCTTTCACGATAACCCTCCCAATGGCTTGTGACTGTAATACTGTTCACGCAGTACAATCTTTAAGCCCAAAGCGTAAAGGTGAGGTAGAAGTACGGCCGTTTTTTCTACGGAGATTCCCAAATGGCATCAGAAAATCACATAAAAATATACGTTCGCATTTATTGTTTTAGATTAAACTAAGTGCAGTCTTTACTACATATAAAATAGACAAGAATTTAATAATCATTATGGTAATCTTTTGTCTCGTGCAAACGGTGAGTCTGTTACAAGTTAGTAAATGTCACAAGTCTCGTGTGAACGACTGACACTAGTACCGTTATTTTCGATTAAAAAGTTTGAAAAGCTGGAGGTTGTCTAACAGCAAGGTAAGTTTTGCTTAGTTTGGATATTTTTTAGATATGTATAGTGGAAATTCCCCCAAAACAGTAAAAGTCTTCAGAAAGAATAAAAGGCAAACATTGGTAGGGCATATCTTGGACGGTGAGGCTATAGCTAGGCCAACATTTACGGAGTTGAAATTCGTGTCACCGGTTAAAGTGTTGTGACTAGAGAAAATAGCATTTTTATATGAAAATTAAGATATGCCATGGTCAAATAATAAGGTGAAAACACATGTTCACGTCATGACCAGATATACTGCCACGGTTCGAAGAATACAGAAAAGTTTTATATAAGACCAGGTCTGTTTAAGCTTTACCTAGTGGCAAACTGACCACAGAAAGCTTCTCATGGTACTCTTCTTAAAATGTAACAAAATTGTAGTAATGTTCCCACGTGTAAAACAACATATGAGCGGCGACACGAGAAAACCAACAAAGTGTGCGCCCAGCGCAGACTCAGATCAACATGGGCATTCACTCAGTCTGATCAGTCTTCGCTGTCCGAACGGAGGTAGCTTAGACCCTTAACTGCCCTTAAAGCGCACTGCCAAGACTCTCATCAGACTGGGCGGATGCCCAGGCTGATCTGAGTGTGCGCTATGCGCACAACTACTTTGTTGGTTTTCTCGTGTCGCCGGTCACATACTCTTACAATTGTCACTGGATTCTAAACTTCAACACATGATTGATCCGAAATGATGTTTTTTAGCTCATTTTCGAATCGGCTGCTATTTATTTAAGGGTGGTTAATGGTCTTGATGCTTGTATGAGCAAATACCCGAAGCCATGCATTATTTACATATGGATTTTGGGTTTTTAGACATACAGAATGGACAACGTATGTCATCATCAAGTGCGTATAACGGAAAATGTCATGTGTTTTAAAACAAAATTATCTTTGACCCAAATCATCTGGAAACAGAATAAATATATATCTCAGGTCTTATGAAGCCGATCTCAATGTCGTATAAAGGAGTTACCACGTGCTAATGGCGTTTGCCTGAGGTAATTGGTTTATTACCAGGAAACTTTCCAAAACTGAATTCATTATCAATCCTTCGAAGTGTCAAATTTCGGGGCTTTATTTCATAAAATGACGGCATTTGGTATGGACAAAATACATTGGGCGGGGTAACTGCGCTTTATAAAATAAAAATCGGCCTTTTAAGGCCTTAGATATAGCTCATTTGAATAATGCACGAGATAATTTTCCTCCAAACATGCGATAATAACCATTATCAGCGCATGATAGTGAAGAATGTTGTTCAGCTTCAACATAGCTATTAGGAGGGCTCGACTCAATAAATATTTCAGAAATAGATCAGCCCTAGCAGTTAATCTGTTGTACAATCATGCTTTAGAATTGTTACAATTTTACTCGATTCTGCAGATGATGCCTGTCTTAAAGCGAGGTATCAAACAAATTCATGTAAATGTAACCTTTTCCAATTTACCCTTGCCTAGAAAAGGTCTTAATCGACCCAAGGTCATCATTTGAACATGCTTTGTAGTACTCGAGTACTCAATGGTACGAACGAAGTTTCGAGGCCATCAATCTGTTGGATCTTAAAAAGGTTTTAAAAGTTTTAACCATGTATGAGGATGGTGGCCATATTGATCATGTTAAAAGAATTGTTTTTACATATTTTGTTTCATTCAACCCATGAATACACCGTGTGGAATTTGGTTACTATCGGCCAAGCGTTTCGCATAAATGGATGAATGGCTTGCGAATTTACGTCCTTTTTACGTCCTACAGTCATATCAGGACGAAGGATAGGTGATAATGGAATGCTGTGTGCAAGGGAACCCCGTTTACGATTGAAATGATTCCCGCCTACAGCAGGGCTCGAACCCGGGATCGCTAGATCAGTAGGCCAGCGCTTAACCTACCGAGCTACCAGGGCTCCTAGTTGTTGCAGAGGTTTCAGTCGTTAAGATTTAGAACGATGACAGCTGAGCTTGCATATTTTATAATTTTCTCTGGATCTCGGCGAAGGTGACCAAAATACTCATGATGGCCTATACAGAGTTAAAGTATTTGTCTTTGTTGGTGTTTCAGTATAGGCTGTTAAAAACCTATTTGAAACAAAGGATGGCGTTAGCAAAGAAATTTTTAAATGAAGAGTTATAAAAATTTAAATTTGTGATGACAAAAGGAGAGCATAGCTCCCATTCTTTTACTTAAGAGTCTCTGTATTTTATCCTATTATCACTGCGTAACTTAAAGTATCGACCACTAATGGCATCTCTAGCTAACGATGTTTTGAACAACTAGACCCAGAATGTCTGCTGACATCTGAGACATTCTAAGCAACCTCCGCGTTAACCATGTCGTACACCATTCATCACCGCCCATAAAATCGCTTATACCAAAAAAAAATTGACAGCACTGCATTTTGTAACGTCACTTCATGTTCGTTTACTGTTTATTGCACAAAACTGATGATGGATTAAGAATGCAGAACACAGAGAATACAGAAAATTGGAATTCGTCATATCTTGACGTCGTTTGACAGGACAGGCGACAACCACGGCTTCGACTCAAATTTTTCGACAGTTTACACAATAAAACTGTGGGATCTTATACTCTCTCATCGACTTCATTGACAAGTCACATCAATTAACTTTAGACTGCACACACGGACACACAATGTTTCTCTTAGGAAGTGTGTAAAATATAAGTTTTACCTTGCAGCTAAATCAATCCTCGATTTGTTTACATAAATTTTGTAGCCTCACTTAACCGGAAGTTCGCCTGATTCTTTCAACGCCCGTAAATATTGGGCCTAAAGATTGTACTGCGTGCTGTTGAAAGGGCCTTAAAACCATAATTCAACTATCAGCCATCATCCAATCTATCGAAGTTTGCATTCAGAAATATACTTGTACCCATAAGAAATGCAGGTTGATCAATTCATTATTTTCTGTACTTGGTGTGCCTAAAATGGTCAAATGTATATCACTGAATCTTGGGTATCATATTTGTCACACAGAGCCTTAGATAAGAGGGAGTATTTGGTAATAATTAGGGATGTTTTATGTTAATTCTTGACGAGACAGTTCAGATGAGGGGTCGCAACATATAGTTTCAATGAGAAATAAAGGAGATCATCTTTCAATTACCATCAAATACCCCTCTTATCTAGAGGTCTGGTCACAGAATCATATGACCTTGCTGTTATTCAGTGGATAACATCCTGTCATACAAATTGTATGACCACACATGTATTAACATTTTGGTGCATACATTGACGAAGACCATGTCAACAATGCATTTACTTATTGATATAATGTTCATTTTAAAGGCAAGCAGACTAAATCCAGATGAGCCAGCTCATTATGAGCTACATCATCTCTCAGCTAGACTTAAACTGTTTGAAAATTCAACTATTTTCATTTTTGGTGCTTTAACACTTTTTTGACTAGTGGACCTGTGCGTCCTAACCATTTAGAAGTCTGTTTCCAGTTTTAAGGGTTTCTAGTGGATATTATCATTTTCAATGCATGTTGCATAAAAATTCCTGCAAGCAATCAGTGTAGACCCTGATCAGATACCGTATTCTGCGACGTCTGAACTGGGTCTGCATTGTTTGTACATGTAAGTCCCCAAAATGGGTTTCCCGTCTTGAAAGGATTAAATGTTAAAATCATACTAGGACACATGCTTAGATACTACCATGTAAACATGCTAAGATACTACCATGTAAACATGCTTTGATACTACCATGTAAACATGCTTAGATACTACCATGTAAATATAAAATGTATATCATAATGTAAAAGTAATGGAATAACAGCACTTCAGTTTTAAAAACTTCAATCAACAGCACATACAATGTCCAATATTAAAATGAGCAGCGAGATGACAAAATCAACAAGAATTCCGTGGAATGCTATGTCGCATCGGATAGGGGAGAGTGTCCACTAGGTCTGGTGCATAATTTAGAAATTTGAGCAACTGGACTTATATGTGAATAATTTAGAAATTTGAGCAAACTGGACATATAAACTAGAAAAAATGCAGATCTACTGGTATACAAAAAGGTATACAGTCAACAGAGTTGAAAATATAGGTTAAAGGTATAAAGTAGTCAAACACTCGAGGACATCAGCTTAAGAAAACATTTTATGCCATGTCTGATGATTGTTGGTGGTACTTTTAGTGAGAAATGGACCTGAATGCTCTTGTCCATATAATCATGGTTGCCAGGTTGACATAAAATTTCCAAAGTCAACAGAGCCTGATATATAGGTCAAGGGTACAAATAAAAGCAGCATCCCAGAAGAAGGGTTGAAACAAGTGCATTAATCCTCAAGTCCATTCTAAGATAAAACTTTCTACCAGGTTTAATGATTTTAAGTATCATAACCAGGTTTAATGATTTTAGGTATCATAATTGAGAGATTAAACGATAGTGTTGACATAATTTTTTAAGAAAAAATTTACAAAGTCAGCAGAGCATGAAATATGAGTCAAAGGTCAAGGTAAGTGCAATAATCCTCTAGATCATTCTAAGTAGAAACTTTATACCAATTTTGATGACTGTAGGTATCATAGATTGAGAGAAATGGACCAGTATGTTAGGATTGATGTAATTTTTTAGTTAAAATTTTACTAAGTCAGCAGAGCAGAAAATATAGGTCAAAGGTCAAAATAAAGGCAACAGTCCTCTAGACCATTCTAAGAAAAAACTTTATACCAGGTTTGATGATTGCATGTATCATGGATGGAGAGAAATAGACTTAAACAGTAGGGTCGACATAATTTTTGACGTAAAATTTTACAAAGTCATTAGAGAATAAAAAATAGGTCAAAGGTCAAAATAAGTGCAAGGTTCCTCAAGACCATTCTATTTAAAGAAGAAACTTTATACCAGGTTTGATGATTGTAGGTATCATAGATTCCGAATAATGGACACGAACGTTAGGGTCGACGTAATTGTGGACGGACGGACAGACGGATGGACTGACGGACGGACGGAAAAGTGAACTCCTATATCGCAACTTGCTAAAGCAGGTGCGACAACAAAGTGGCATGTGCTCCCAGTGAAGACTCAGATCAGCCTGGGCAGCCACCCAGTCTGATCAGAGTCTATGCTGTCTGTATGGAACTACATGTAGCTTAGCCCCTTGCCTAAGCTACCCTTTAAACACACAGCAAAGAGCCAGACCAAACTGGGCGGCTGTCGAGGCTGATCTGAGTCTTTTCTGGGCACACATGCCACTTTGTTGGTTTTGTTGTGTCGCAGCTCAAATATTGTTGAGGTAAATGGGTACGTAATTCAAGGGAATTACCTCTACCATTTTCATTTTTGCCTCCCTTCCAGATGGGGATCAGGAGCGGCCATAGTGTAGCGGATAAGGCCCGGAACTACCAATCCAGGGGTTGCAGGTTAGATTCCCTGCTTATCTGGTCTTTTGGCTGAGACTCTAAACCGAGGTCCTGTCTCCGTATGATCTATATTTTGGTGGAACTTAAAACCAAAGTTCACTCACTCACTCCAGATGGGGATAAACTCTTAAAAGGGAAGAAGCAGAGTCTTTCCTTTACCTCTTAAAGCGCAAAAAATTAATATTGGTGAATTGGCAAACAGTGTAGATCCAGATGAGGTGGCTCATAATGAGCCACCTCATCTGAATCTACACTGTTTGCCCTCTAGTGTTCAAATTCTCAATATGATATCGCTGGGACAAAACATTTTTTGAAATTCTGCAGACGTAAATTTTGTCGTCTGCTTTTTGGCACATTAAGGGTTAAGAGTACAGTCCATTTTAGAATGGAGGTCTACTTTTAGAGGAAGAATTTGCTTCCCTCAGAGTAAATTCTTTCCTTTAAGAGTAGCCCTAATTTCTGAAGGGTGATATTGTCCATGGAAGCAAACAGGCAATCACAAAAATTGTCTTCATTTGTAAAAATGGCAGAAAAGACAAAGATGAGTGAGCTGAGGTTGAACATCCCATCAACAACAAGGTCATATGGTGACGGGACCTGGGTTTAAAGTCTCATACGAAAGACCGGAGAAGGGGGGATCGATTTTGCGATCCCTGGATTGGTATTCCAGTGCGTTATCCACTACAATACCGCCGCTCCAATAAGGAAGTGTATATTTATACCTTTAACAATTTTACATGGAAGTTCACATAAACCTTTATAAATCAATGCAGACTGCACTTGGGAGACATCATTTGCTTTAACCTCATTTTTCAAAGGGCATTGTATATAAAGTAAGTCAGTTCACTACATGAATAAGTCTAAACTATCAGGCTTTCAAACTTTCTGACATGGTATAATTTTTGGAACAACCATATTTTTAACGGAGGTGATAACATATTCCTTCAGTGGCTGCAGCTGATAGAGTGTCAGACTGTCTAAAATCCATTCTCTTGACACTGTCACTACTCCGTGACTCTTGTACAGTTCTGAAAAATTCAAAGTAACAATACTTAAAGCACCAAAAATGAAATTAGATGAATTTGCAGAGAAAATCCAACTAAAACGGCTCATGATAAGCTGCCTCATCTGGATCTACCTAATGTGCTTAAGTATTGGGACACCTAAAACAATAAATCTTCCATTTGTCCCAAATGGAAAATTCATTATGTTTATGTGTCCCAATATATATGCACATCACGGTACATTGTCTGCCTTCTAGTCTTTGAATTTTCAATTTCAAAAATTCTTTAAATTTTGCAGACCGAATTCTGTTGTCTGCAGCTTTTATGTGTTAAAAGTTAATGAGAATGGGTTCACTTACAGGGGAAGCATCATTGTTATTTTCATTTTTGCATCCTTTCTGAAAGGGGGTCAAGCTCTTAAAAACTTTGCTCCTCTAGAAAAAAATTCTTTTCTTTATGAGAAGGCCCCTTTCTGGAAAGAGCCCTTATTTAGGGAATCAAAAAGGATGTCATGAAAGTTCTCTCTCTTTACAGAATTGGTGGAAAATATAGCAGTGTACAGTCTCCTTAAGATACTAAAGAATGAGAAATATCTGCTAATGCTTAATTTTAGCAAACTTCACATTTGTGAAGAACATTTGCAAAATAATCTGCGAAATGAGCCGCGACACGACAAAACCAACAGTGTGGTTGTGCGCCCAGTGCAGATTCAGATCAGCAAGGGCATCCACCCAGTTTGACCAGACCCATCTTTAAGTACTCAAAGGGTAGCTAAGGGTCTAAGCTACCTCCATGCGGACAGGGAAGACTCTGATTAGACTGGGCGGATGCCCAGGCTGATCTGAGCCTGCGCTAGGCGCACAGCCACATTGTTGGTTTTGTCGTGTGGCGGCTCAAATGTTCATGGCTTCTATCATATTTTCATTTTATATTCCAAACTAATACTTGTAAATGCTCCATGGGTACTGCATTATATGAAATGGGGGGTATTATTTAGAACCTAAGAAAATCAAACCAGCCAAACACAAAAATGTCTCCTTAGTATTTTCAAACATGTAAGAATAATAACTGCATTTTGTTAGACATAAACCACAATTTCAGAAGATTCTGAGCCCAGGATTTTAGTATTTTGGCATTGCTTTTGGAATAAAACTGAGGGGAATTTATTAAAGCGAGAGAAATTTATTAGGATTAACACTGTAGATAACTAGAAATGTTTTTCAGAGAAAAACTGATGTCCCCCCACCAGCCCATTTTCCATCCCCTATAATGAAGTCCTCCTATGACATTGAAAATGATGTTAAGGTCACCAGAATCTATCAGCTCTTAAGCTAGTTCCAGTGATGTATTCATGCAAGTTTGGTGAAATTACATCTATTGGTTCATGAGATATTATGGGTACAAGAAATTGCCACCTAAGTCCTCCAATGACCTTGAAAATGAGGTCAAGGTTGCCAAAATCTAAATCAGCTCTTAAGCTAGTCCCAGTGATGTATCCAAGCAAGTTTGGTGAAATTCCATCCATTGGCTCAGGAGATATTGTGGTAATAGGAAATTGTCATCTCAGTCCTCCAGTGACCTTGAAAATGAGGTCAAGGTCATCAAAATCTAATCAGCTTTTAAACATGTCCCAATGATGTATCCATTCAAGTTTGGTGAAATTCCATCCATTGGTTCAGGAGATATAGTGGGTAAAAGAAATTGTCATCTAAGTTATTCAGTGACCGTGAAAATGAGGTCAAGGTCATCAAAACCTAATTAGCTGTTAAACTTGCCCCAATGATGTATCCATGCAAGTTTGATGAAATTCTATCCATTTGTTCAGGAGATATAGTGGGTACAAGAAATTCTCATCTAAGTCCTCCAGTGACCTTGAAAATAAGGTCAAGGTCACCAAAATCTAATGAGCTCTTAAATTTGTTCCCATAATGTATCCATGCAAGTTTGGTGAAATTCCATCCATTGGTTTAGGAGATAACATGGGTACATGAAATTGTCATCTAACTCCTCCAGTGACCTTGAAAATGAGGTCAAGGTCACCAAAATCTAATCAGCTCTTGAACTTGTCCCTATGACGTATCCATGAAAGTTTGGTGAAATTCAATCCATTGGTTCAAGAGATATTGTGCACACAAGAAACTGTCACGCCGACGATGACGCCCGGGATCCGCACTGAAAACAATATGTCCCCCCCTCACCTTTGGTGGGGGGACATAATTCAACCAATAAAATCACAGATCACTTCAACTTAAACAGACACCTTGAGATATGGGTGTTTGTGATAACAAATATTAGATCACACATGACATACACTTTAACGCCTTTTAAAAATTCTGGGGTCTGTTTTACTAAACATCTAAACTTTTTCGGCGCTGAGTTTATATAGAAATGCATTTGCCAGCGCCAAATTTATTTTACAAGAAAACTAGATATTGGGTGTTTCTGGTAAATATCACCTTTTAAAGTCTCTAAATTTCATCAAAAACAGCCAAATTTTGTTTTCTCGCGAAAAAAATCTTTGTTTGCTACAATCTGGTCATACACTTTGAATTACTTCCCTTGGTAATGTGACTAATGTCGTAAAATGAGATATTTAACGGGACTATGATGGTCACAATAAAGCTACAATGGCACTCTGCCTAGCAGACACATCTGGACGACAATGGCGGCAAAAGAGTTAAGCCTACAATTCTTTTAAGTTCCATACATACTGAATGCATACTGTATGGAACTTATGAAACTCTCAGTTTTAAGATGTTTAGTTGACCAGCAATCTGCTCTATCTGACATGCTAACAAAGGTCAAAATAGTGCACCTACTGTTAAATCGAGCAATATCCTGACTTGACAGCTGTACATCTCCGTCGTCATCTTCTACCTCAGAACATGTGACAATCAGTGAAGTTTTCTCCCCTGATCTCAGCTGCTCTACACTGGCCACTATCTCACCACCACAAGCTTGTATCAGGCTCATCATATCATCTATCAGTCAAGAAAACAAGGGAAAATTACAGTAACAATAATTTGTAATAATTCTAAGTATTGGGGCAGATAGGTCTGAGTAAAAAGTGCAGACCCACATCAGATTGCTCCTCAGGAGCACTTTGATCAGGGTCTACACTGTTTGCCATTCCAGCTGCAGCTTTTGGAAGTATTACTGCATTTGTAAAAACAAACTGTTCCATTTCTAAGGCAATTACAGTAATTAACCCATTCCATTCGGGACACCCCTATAGGGGTATCTGGGCAAACAGTTTGGATCCAGATCAGGCCCCACAAATGTGGGGCCTGATCTGAGATCCAAACTGTTTGCTGCCTATACATCATTTCTACAAGAGTAAGTTAGACCAATATTTTCAAAATATTCTTGATTTTTGATGCAGACGACAATTTCAGCAGACGACAAAAAATACCCAGAATGCAATGGGTTATATTAGGTGTCCTAATTTTTAGAATGTTTATGGTAATCAGTTTGTGTTTCTGATGGATTTTAGGTACTGTGATGACCCTAAATATTCGGACAAACAGGTCCGAGCAAACATTGTAGACCCAGATCAAACTGCTCCTAAAGGAACAGTTTGATCAGGGTCTACAATGTTTGCCATTCTCTAAGCATCATTTGGATGCATTAATGTGTATAAAATCCACTGTTTAAGAATTTTCCAACAATAATCGTCCAACTCTCGGGTGTCCAATATTTTAGGGTCATTACGGTAAATGGCTACACCTCTATTTGTTTTCCTCCACCAATATTACGAAGGGAAACAACTAATGTGACTTAGTTTTGTGTATTTGCTTCCATGGATAATGAGCCCCTTTCAAAGAGGTGTCTATTTTTAAAGGAAAAAATTTCTCAAGGGGAAGAAAAGTTCTTTCTCCCACCTTTGCATATATAAGATAGGCCCTCAGCTCATATAAGAAACTTCTATCTTATACCTGGCAACATCTTTCTTATATTAGCAACCAGACTGTTTCAATTTTTAACTAATATTTTAATTTTAAATGAACAAAACAGACACGCAAGCATGTTGTATGATGGTTGATAGCAGATCATAGGCTTGTGACATCACTCAATTTTAACTAGAAATGTTTTTCAGAGAAAAACTGATGTCCCCCCACCAGCCCATTTCCCATCCTCTCTCCTTGACAAATGGGTGAAGGTCACCAACTACATGTACTAAGCATGTATTAAGCCTGTCTCTATATATTCATGCAAGTCTGATGAATATCCACCAACTGGTTCATGATATACCTCATTTTTAAGAGAAAAAAAAAAAGGATTTGTAAGTTAGCTGTTGACTGTGAAAATAGGGTCAAAGTAAACTCTCGAGATTGTCCCAAATGTATATCTATGAAAGTAAAGTGGAAATCAAGCCAAAGGCTAGTTATATATATTATCAATTTTAGTGAAATTTTCACTTATATAAGTCCTCTTATGGCCTTGAAAAGGAGGTCAAGGTCACCAAGCTCTGATCAGCTCTTACGTTAGTCCAAGTGATGTATCCATGCAAGTTTGGTAAAACTCCATCAACTGGTTCATGAGATATTGTAGGTACAAGAAATTGTAATCTAAGTCCTCCAGTGACCCTGAAAATACGGTCAAGGTCACCGAACTCTTGATCAGCTCTTAAGCTTGTCCCAATGATGTATCCATGCAAGTTTGGTGAAATTCCATCCACTGATTAAGGAGATATAAAGCATACAAGAAATTGTCATCTAAGTCCTCCAGTGACCTTGAAAATGAGGTCAAGGTCACCAAAATCTAACCAGCCTTTAAACTTGTCCCAATGATGTATCTATGCAAGTTTGATGACATTCCATCCATAGGTTCGGGAGAAATAGTGCATACAAGATATTGTCCTCCAGTGACCTTGAAAATGAGGTCAGTCAAGGTCACCAAAATCTAATCTGCTCTTAAACTTGTCCAGATGAAATATCCATGCAAGTTTGGTGAAATTCCATCTATTGGTTCAAGAGATATTGCGCATACAAGAATCTGTCACACTGACTCCCAGTAACCTTGAAAATGAGGTCAAGGTCACCAAAATCTAATCAGCTCTAAAACTTGTACAGATGATATATCCATGCAAGTTTGGTGAAATTCCATCAGTTGGTTCAAGAGATATCGCGCATACAAGAATCTGTCACACTGACTCCCAGTGACCTTGAAAATGAGGTCAAGGTCACCAAAATCTAATCAGCTCTTAAACTTGTCCAGATGATATATCCATGCAAGTTTGGTGAAATTCCATCACTTGGTTCAAGAGATATTGCGCATACAAGAATCTCTCACACCGACTCTCAGTGACCTTGAAAATGAGGTCAAGGTCACCAAAATCTAATCAGCTCTTAAACTTGTCCCAATGATGTATCCATGCAAGTTTGGTGAAATTCCATCATTTGGTTCAAGAGATATTGCGCATACAAGAAATTGTCATCTCAGTCCTCCAGTGACCTTGAAAATGAGGTCAAGGTCACCAAAATCTAATCAGCTCTTAAACTTGTCCCAATGATATCTCCATGCAAGTTTGGTGAAATTCCATCCATTGGGTCAAGAGATATCACGCATACAAGAAATCTGTCATGCCAACGCCGACGGGATCCGCACTGAAACCAATATGTCCCCCCTCACCTTTGTTGGGGGGACATAATGACGTCATGTAAACCGGGTATAAAACTTCGCTAACAAACTTGACACGCGTGACTTTACAGGCTAAGTTGCATTTTGTTTTGGCCCTTTGAAAGATAAAATAGTCGACATATTGTGTTTTCCGTCTATTTTTAAGGTGCAAACTGTGTGTACACCCATTTTAGGACCCGATAAACACACTGGGCTGCTCATAATTTACTTCAGATCACTGGTTAAAAAGTTCAAATTTTCCTGGTCTGAGGCCTAATCGGGCTTGAGGTTTAAAATCCGCAATGAGTGGGAGAAAAATAATCCATCATGAGCCAGTCCATGTAGTATAGGTAAATCTCACCCTAGGGGTTGTAATTCCAACCAGGGATGAGGCTTGCCGAGTCCCTGGTTGAAATTCCGATCCCTCGGGTGAGATTTACCTATCGTACATGGACACTCATGATGGATTGTTTTATTCCTTTATGGGTTGATCTCCCCTGGGAAAGGAGGCAAACTTGAAAAGGGTAAAGTTGTTTCCCCTGAAAATGTACCCAATCACCTACACAGAACGTTTCAAAATGTACTCAATATATACTAGCCAAAACTTCTAACCGACCACTGACCTTTCATCGAATTTCTTCAGAGCCCCAATCAATCTTACAGTTCTATTTACATCCCTAAACAGGCAGATATGTCAATCAACTCAGGCAGCAAAAAGCGTTACAAAATTCTTAACATTACATCCAGAATATGACGATGAGCAGAAGTACCCCCATTTTTAAAATTCACAAAATTAAGCATTTTGTTACAATTTGTGAAAACTCACTTTTTGAAATATCCAATTTACGTGAGCAAATCCACTTCATTACTAAAGCAAATGTCTGAATAAACAGATTTATGCAAAAATGAACACTCTTCATGCATGACAGTGGCCGCTTTGGGTCAAAATGTTAAAACGTACCCCACCACTCAATGCAAATTCTTGTTAATTTTGAAACTGGGGGTATCCGTATTCATCTGTGACTCCTGGATACAGTGCACTGAATAATGCTTAACCTTTTAGTGGTATGGTTTACCGACATATTCGCCTATCTGTGGCTGTAATCTGAATTGTGAGATTGCGAATAGCATTGAGGAAAAATGATAAAAACTAAGTGGTCGGTTAGAACTTTTGACTAGTATACATGAAGACTATCTTCTCCGTAATGTAGTGAAGGAAGATAACTTTGAAAATGACCTGTATTGATGAAAGCACTAGTTTTTCCATCTTTTATAAATTAAGCAAGTTAGTTACTTTTTTCTTCATCCTTTATATAAAATGGCACAAAAAGCAGACAACAAAATTTGTGCCTGAAAAATTTCACAAAATGTTTCTCCTAAGCTATGTTATATTGAGAATTCAAAGACTAGATGGTAAACAGTGTAGATCCAGATAAGCTGATCATGATGAGCTGCCGTCATCAGCCACCTCATTCTAGATCTATGCTGTTTGCAAATGCCACTATTTTCTGTTTTGGCACTTTAAGGGTTAAGGTAAATTTTAACTTTCAGTCATGATAATAAAATGTCCTCACCTACAGATAGGCCTGGGCAATCACCGACACACATAAACACAAAATTGTCAAACAATCTTGTCGCTGACATCCTTGATTTCAAAGGCCCCTGATGTTGCTCTCCATTAGCTGTGTCTCCCTGTATCTCATACGGACCCTACAAAAGAATAGAAGGAATACAGTCAACTCTCGCGATATCTCGAACACTGATATCTCAAAGTGCATTCTTATTTAAAAAAAAATGGTTTAGACAATCATATTTCTTATTCTTATTTAAATTTTCAAGTCAGATATCTCAAACTAAAATATCTCAAAGTACATTTTCTGGAACCAGAAAATTAACTTTAAGATATCAGTAGTTTGGGATGAATTCCAATTCTGAAATATGGAGAGTTGACTGTATTTAACATAGCTCCAGTTATTAAAGGTGGAGTTTTGATGACAAGTGAGATCATTTTTCTGATTTCTCAATGAAAGCATATGTTTTGATCCCTCGGCAAGCTGGTTCTAATGAGGGGTCACAACATATTTTTATGTAGAAATATAGATAATTATCCCTAAATTATCCCTGTTACCCCTTAACTGGTGCATTACTATAATCACTGTACTGTACATTGACCGAATTGGATTACTTGGCTGTTTTATGTCCCTTTCATATTAAAGTGTTTCAGTTGTCCCATGATGACAAGAGGGTGGTTATGCAGGGCTCTGTGCATGCCATTTAGTTACAGATAGAATCTTGCCTCCAGTAGACTCAATTCCAGGACCCTGTGATTTGAAGTCGGGAGCTTTAAGCACTTGGCCATATGGACGCTTCCCTTCCACCGTACAAACTGGCAAAGACATACTATAAACCTACTGTATTAATCCTATTAAACACCCCAGGGGTGTTGCAGTTTGTGAAACAGGGCATTATTTAGAGCCTATAGTGTAGTAAATCAACCACTGCCAAAATACCTCTTATAAGCAGATAAGTATACTTTCAGAGGAAGCAACTCTACTATTTTTGTCTCCTTTCTCAGTAGGGGTCAACCCTTAAAGGAAAGAATTTGCTCCCCTAGGAGCAAATTCTTTCCTTTTATAGAAGACCCCATTTCAAAGAGCTACCTCATCCACAGAAGCAAACAGGAATTCATGCAAGTTAATATAACATTATTTTCGGAGAAGAGGCAGAGGGCATTTATTAGAGCAGGGGTGTTTATTAGGATTAATACAGTATTTATTCTGGAGCTACTATTTTCATGTTTTATCAAAGGCATTCAAATTCACAGCAACATATTTCTATGAAATTCTTTAATTCTCACCTCTGTTGTTAATATTGCATAATCAAAATTTTGAAGCAATTTATTTTGCAAATTTTTCTGCTTTGTGAAATGTAAAATAGCTTGCAAATTTGTATAGGTTTATGATATCTCAACAAGAAGTACAGATTAAGAGAGGTCTGTTCCGGTTCTGCTATGTTTGCCACTCTGCCTTATTATTTTTCTGATATACTGCCGTGCATTTTTTTTTCACATTAACAAAACTTTCTTACAACAACAACAATTTTCTGGCTGCAACTATGATAAAATATAAAGGTGATAAAGCGAAGACTAACCTCTGGCAGAAGATGCCCAGCGTGTCGACTGTCTACGACCCAGTAATAGTTGACAATCCAACATTTATTGGCGATACCTTGAAACAGTTTCAGAGTCCTGTCACATAGGAACTCACTCTCAGGAGCTGCAAAAATTAAGGTATCGTAAAAATTCTAAGTAATGGGACAGATAGGCCTGAGCAAGCAGTGCAGACCTGATCAGACTGCTCCTGATCAGGGTCTAGACTGTTTGCCATTCCATTTGCATCTTTTGGATGCATTATTGCATCGTAAAACCAAACTGATACATTTTTAGGACAACTACTGTAATTATTTCAGGCAGACCAATTTCAGAATTTTTCCAGTAAATAGTAAGGAGATCTGGGATATTAATACCATGCCATTGTGCACTATGCTTCCAAACATCTTTATTTAAGCAAAAGAACCAAATTTAATCTAACAAACAAGAGGCCCACGGGCCACAAAGCTCACCAGATCTCTAGCTCAAAATTGCTTTCAAAACTGCTGTCACATTAGTACAGGCTAATACAAAATATACTACTACAAAGTCTCAGCCTGACAGTCTGTTGAGTTGATAACAAAATATATAATTGTTTTCCATATCTTGATTGCAGTAAATGCCATTTTTTTAATTTTCCCCATTGTAAGTCAATGCAACTCTAATTTGCCATAGCAACCAAACGGAAGAGCTGATTCTCATAAAAGAAAAACACATATTTTCACTTCCCTAGCCCAAGGACACTAAAGATAAAATCTGAGCCAAATCGGCCTAGTGGCTTCAGAAGGGATCATTTTTTAAGGGTTTTTTTTCCTTCTTTTGCTTTATGGCTTCCATGACAACCAATAATAAAAAGGGTTGGTTGGTTGATTTGATGCTTAACGTCCACGGTAAACAACTAAGGTCATGTCGGGACGGTCAGTTAACCTAACCACACTATTCCTGGGCAGGCTTAGACCTCCTAAGCGGTTAACCAGTACTAAGTGCACACACTTTCGCCAGTAACTGACAACTGCCCTTCTTGAATTGATCAGCGGAAGGAGAAACGAAAGTATGTGGCCAGACCGGGATTCGAACCCAGGACCTCTGACTTACGAGTCAGGTGCCCTACCGATTGCGCTACCCGGCCCGGCTAATAAAAAGGGAAGTGGACCAAAAACATATAGCTGATAGAAGACTTCTCAAGAAACATTTGTATAAAAGTTTTGTCAACATATCTGCAATGGCTTGGTAGTGAATGCAATTTTTCAATTTTCCCCATTATAAGTCAATGCAACTCTAAGTTGCCATAGCAACCAAACTAAAAGGCAGATTTTCATAAAAAACACAAACTTTCAATCCCCCAGCCTAAGGATACTATAGATGAAATCTGGGCCTTATCGGTCCAGTGGCTTCTGAGGAGATAATTTTGTAAAAAAAAAATCATTATTTTTGCATTTTGGTTTCCATGGCAACCAATAAAAGGAGCAGTGGGCCCAAAAGCATCAACGCTAACAGAAGACTTCTTAAGGAACATTTCTATAAAAGTCTTGTAAGCATATCTGCAATAGCTTGGCAGTAAATGCTATTTTTCAATTTTCCCCATTATAAGTCTATGGGAACTCTAAGTTGCCATAGCAACCAAACTAAAGGGCCGATTTTCATAAAAACACAAAGTTTCAACCCCCCAGTCTGAGGATACTACAGATGACAGCTGGGCCTTATCGGCCTAGTGGTTTCAGAGGAGATAATTTTTAAGTATTGTTTTTCACTTTTTGACTGCATTTTGGTTTCCATGGCAACCAATAAAAGGGGCAGTGGGCCAAAAAACATACAGCTAATAGAAGACTTCTCACTGAACATTTCTATAAAAGTTCTGTCAACATTTCTGCAATGGCTTGGCAGAAAATGCCATTTTTCAATTTTCCCCATTATAAGTCTATGGGAACTCTAAGTAGCCATAGCAACCAAACTAAATGGCAGATTTTCATAAAAAACATAAACTTTCAATCCCCCAGTCCAAGGATGCTACAGATGAAATTTGGGCCCAATCGGCCCAGTGGCTTCAGAGGAGATGTTGTTTAAAAGTGTTGACGGACGACGACGACGACATACGACAGACGACATACGACAGACGCCGACGACGACGGACAACTGCCTATCCTATAAGCTCCCCCGGAGCCTTCGGCTCTGGTGAGCTAAAAATCTTATTGAAACAGAAATATTTCAGAACTCATAGTAAAACCAGATCAGACTAATCACGGTCTGCATTGTTTGTCGTTCAGGTAGGTCCCATAATTATGATAAATGAGCCACGACACAACAAAACCAACAAAGTGGCATGTGTGTCCAGCAAAGACTTAGATCATCCTGGGCATCCACCCAGTCTAATCAGTGTCTTCACTGTCAGCATGGAGCTATCATAGACCCTTAGCTCCCGTTAAAGTGCAGAGCAGTGGTTCTGATAAGACTGGGCAGCTGCCTAGGCTGATCTGAGCCTTCACTGGGCACACATACCACTTTGTTGGTTTTGTCATGTCTTGGCTAAAATGTATAGGAATAAGGATTTAGATAACTAAAGGTACATGGGTATACTGCCATGAATTTCTGCCATTTTTCGAAGGGTTGAACTTTTGTAACTTTCTGTTCACTTCCTTAGATAACGAAACCCCTCTTAAAAGGGAGTCTACTCTTTAAAGTTAATTCCAGAATTATTCCTGCCAATATTTAGGGTAATTAAGATATACCTGGTTTGACAATGACATGTGTCACAGACTCGTTGAACTTGTTGTAGAATTTACAATCATTTAGAGAGGCCAACTTCTTCACCTCTTGCTGAAACAAATAAACAAGCATATAAAACCTCAAGCAAAGGGATGCCAAAATTACTTTTTCTTGGGCCCAGTTGTTCAAAACTAATGACGTTGTTATTTAACAGGACAGTGTATATTCAAACATATATGGAAAACACTGCCACTTGTCACTGAAAAATGTGGGAAGCTTTTGCTTTTATTGGGCTATAGTATGTGAATTTCCCCTCTAGAAAGACCCAAAATTTCTAAATAAGTATTGTGTAATTGTGCTATAAGATTGGTTTATCCTCCCAAAACAATCCCAAACATCTAGATCAGTCTATTTTGGGATTTATTTTCACAGTTTATTCCTCACAAGCCTCTCAATGTTTCGGCTAATGAAAGCCTTTATCAAGGAGGTTTTCTCTTTCAATGCTACATTGCTTAATTGTTGCTGCAGCCCACCATTTTGAATTGTTTTGTTATGTGAGGAATAAACTGTGAAAATAAATATGTAACAAAGATTAGGCGATTATAAGATATTTTGGGATTGTTTTGGACAGGAAAACCCATGCCTTGTAACTGCATGTATATAAATGTGGTGGGCCATCCTTGGTGCTTTGTGAACTTTCATTTCACCCGGCTATGTAGCTGCGCATATATCTGCTATAGATCTGTTTATCAAGCATTAAACAGAGACTTACTTGTAATTTATTAATTTGGAAAATATTTTACAGGACTATATCATAATGCCTTGATTGTTTCAACAGCTTGAACATCATTGCACAGTGTCTCCTCAGAATAAAGCTGAATAAAACTCTCTCAAAATAAATAGTACCATTATCTTCTGGGTTATATGATGAGGGCTTTTCCCATTTTGAATAGTTCGGCTATATTAAGCTGGGTTTTCCTCTTCCAAAACAATACCAAAAAATCTAGATCCATCTTATAAGATAGATCTGGATTTTTCAGATTGTTAGATGGATCTAAATTCTTTGTCCACAGCAGTCCCAAAAATTCTACAACCATCTTTTAAGATGGATCTAGATTTTTCAGATTGTTAGATGGATCTAAATTCTTTGTCCTTAACAGTCCCAAGTATTCTAGATCCATCTCATGGATCTAGATTTTTGCGATAGTTATATGGACCTCAATTTTTATGGGATTGTTGTGGAAGCCGGAACTCCCCATCTTGTTACCAAATTAATAGAATATATATTTCACAAAATTTACTAAGCCTCATTTTTCAAATTTCAACACTGCAACAACCAGAAGTACTAACCACTTGATGCAATGTAAGTCCTGTTGCAACAAAGGCCCTAGGAATTCTCCTGCCTGGGGAGGGAGGTCTGTTTACATCTAAATCACCTAAGACAGTTCTTGGCTTGTAACTTGTGATGCTTGCCTGTGTCTTTTCATTAGGAGTCTTGCATTCTTCTTGATCTAGTAAAATATAAAAGCCATTTTCAGCCTCTAAAAACCTTGAAACTGGCACAAGTGTATAGCTAAGGCACAGACCAGCTTGGATTTCTGCAGTGTCTGATCACCCTTTTAAAAATATCTTTAAAAAGTATGGGAACACCTCCATGATTTTCTGCCATTTCTGCGGAACCAAACCTTGATTCGATGTTATAAAACTTGAGAATAATCTCAAACTCAAAATAAAGCACACTGATTGGCTGCTTCCAAGCATGTGCTCGGAAGCAACCAATCAGTGTGCTTTATTTTGAGTTTGAGAATGTACTCAAGTTTTGTAACCTCTGGGCCTTGACTTCCTGTTTGTATTCTTGGTCAACGTAGCCCTTGCAAAATGGTGTCTAGCCTTAAAGGAAGAAACTATCTTTCACAGGAGCAAATTCTTTCTTTTAAGAGTTGACTCCATAGAGAAAGAAGACAACAAGAACTGTCAGCGGGACAGGATAGCTCGCCTGACAGTGCCTTGCCCATCACCTAAAGAACTTTAACGTAAAACTTTAACATTTTGCTAACGTCGCCACCGCTAGCCGACGCAGGGGGTAGTACAATAGCTCTTCCTGAACTTCATTCAGGCGAGCTAAAAATGAAAATGACAAACTTACTTGCCCAGAAAGTGTGTCCACTCAACTTTAGCTGTGACATGAGAAAAGGTGCCCTATAGAACATATAAATGGTTAAGCTCCAATTCTAGCAAATATAGCTGAATGGATCTGCTCTTAAAGGAATGAATTTGCTTCAATGCAAAGGAAGACAAAAATGTCAACGGTAAAGTTGCTTGCCCAAAAATGTACCCATTCAATTAACAAGACCTGTCAGCAGGACAGGATAGCTCGCCTGAAAGCGCCTTGCACATCACCTAAAAACCTTTAACATAAAACTTTAACATTTTGCTAACACTTCCGCGACCGCCGAGGGTAGTACAATAGCTCTTCCTGAACTTGATTCAGACGAGTTAAAAATGTTCTGTCAGGTGGTGTTTTATGAAACTACTGGCTACATGTATATGGAAAATGCTGACAAGGAGGTTAGACTACTATGGACAGGGTTCCGGCAGACCTGCTGTGTACCTGTCTGAGTTGGTTGTTTACTAGCAGTTTCTGCCACATGATCTTGTGACAGTGAGAGAGGGGGTGGTGACATGAAGAGGTCATTATCACTGTGACCTCTGTCAGAATCGTCCATCTCTATCAGCTCATCAATGTCTGTGTCATCATCTACTGTCACTACTTGATTATCCGAGGAATCTGTTTAAAAAGGAGAAAGAATTTGAAGCCAATAAAGTGTTTGTATGCCCAATGCAGACTCAGGTCAGCCTGGGCATCCCCCCAGTCTGATCAGACTCTTTGCTAAGCGCTTAAAGGGTAGCTTAGGGTCTAAGCTACCTAAGCTACCCGCATGCGGACAGGGAAGACTCTGATCAGACTGGGCAGATCCGCCCAGCCTGCACTGGGTGCACAACCACTTTGTTGGTTTTGTCGTGTAGTGGCTCATTTGTATGTATCAGATCAGAGAATTTAAAAGCCACTGCATTTTAGGAGCTTTGGAAGCACTGGTTTTCTGTGCTAGGGGTACTTGGTTTTAATTTCTCCTGCTGCGAAAATCTTCCAACGTAAATGGAGCTCCACTGCACACAACCCTTCTAGTTCCATTGTCAGCTGACCATTGTCTTGATATGACTTAAGTACTGTTGAAAGGGGCGTAAAACTCAATTTAATCTTATTGCATGTATAACCATACCATCAATGTCATCTTGTAAGGTGTATGGGTAAATCTCCATGTTTTTTTTCTGTTTTCATAACAAGAAACTACTTTCTTGTCTTCCTGTTTGCTTCCCTGAAGCAGGATGCCCTTCAAAAGGGTGTGGGGGGGGGGGGGAATTTTTCCTTGGAAGGCAAATTCTTTCCTTTCATAGTTCAATACCTCATTCAGAAGGGAGGCAAAATGAAAATGGTAGAGTTGCTTCCCCTGAAAGTGTACCCATTTACCTTAATGTAACAATCTGGTGATCCAAGAAATTTGTTTCAAGAGAGACAGCATTTTTGTCTCATATTAATCCCATCAGGTTCACAACCTTGAAACATCAGTGTATTAAGACTGATTCAATGACATGCAGATAAGGGGTAACAGGGATAATTTTGGGGACAATTTTTCCATACTTCTGCATAAAAACATAGGTTGTGACCCCTCATTAGAACCGTCTTGGCATGACCGTTCTAATGAGGGGTAACAACATATGTTTTTGTTGAGAAATAAGAAGAATTATCTTAGAAGTATCCGTAAAATCCACCTTATCTGGAGCTCTGTCATCATAGAGAAACAGTGTTGATACATTGTTTCCATGTAGTGTGCCTGCTTGGGATCACTTCAATTGTAAGGACTTTGAATTGATGATAATACCCTATTAAGGGGAGAGCTGATATTGTTTGCATGATGATCTCCTGTGCATGGTAAAAGAAAGGTATACATGTACATGTATTATAAACTTACAAACATGAGTGAGTGAAATCTGGTTTAACATCCTACCAACACATAGGTCATACAGAGATGGGACCTTGGTTTAGTCTTATCCGAAAGACAGGAGTTGGGGATCAAACCTCTGACCCTGCATTGGGGTCTTGCACCTTATCCACTACACTATGTGGCTGCTTCTACTTACAAATGTATGTTTGCATGTGTAGGTGAAAGTGATCCTCTCATCCTTCAGCCTTGGGGTTGATTTAAATATAACTCCCTTAGAGGGGGTTTTCTCAGTGGGTTTCCGTTGTAAACATACACCAAAACAGTTGATAAACTTGTTTAAAATACTGCATAACTTTAAGTGCCCTCTCTAACAGATGTGAATTAAATGCAATTATTATGACTTGCATGCATAATGAGTGAAAAAAACAAACTTTACAAGTTTAAATGATGTATAGTACATACCTTTGTTATGTTTTCTTTGACTCTTTGACAAATCAGAGTTGCTTGTTTTAGTGCTAAAAGAAATGTGATTGAAACAACAAAATTGAGTTTTTATAGATATTCAGTCATACTATAAGGTAAGAAAGTAAAGGTTTAAAAGCATATATGAGCCGCGACACAACAAAACCAACAATGTGGTTGTGTGCCCAGCGCAGACTCAGATCAGCCTGGGCATCCGCCCAGTCTGATCAGAGTCTTCGCTGTCCGCATGGAGGTAGCTTAGACCCTTAGCTACCCTTTGAGCACTTAACGAAGAGTCTGGTCAAAATGGGCGGATGCCCAGGCTGATCTGAGTCTGCGCTGGGCGCACAACCACTTTGTTGGTTTTGTTGGGTCGGGGCTCATATCTTATTCCAGTCACATTAAACTTAGTACTTATAGTTTTTACATGTTTGTGGTGTACTAGGTTTATGCTTTTCTTGCTCAGTGAGCCTGCACAAATTTAAGATGTAAGGAAGCAACTCTTCATTTTGCTGCCATTTTTACGAAGGGAAACAACTTTTATGACTTCCTGTTTGCTTCCCAGTACAATGTGGGCCTTACAAAATGGAGTCTACTCTTAATGGAAACAATTCACTCCCTAGGAGACATTTCTTGCCTTAAAGCAGTAATCCTGCCCAATTTCATTTTCTCAAATTTTTGTATAAAGTTTTTCATGCAAGTAAAGCCATTATAACTCTGATTTCCATTCACTTCAGGTCTCGTTTACAAGCAGGAATGATACTTTTGGCTTTTAGTGTTAGCCTGTTTTACTTTTAGTTTTAGGCTTGGAGCTTAATGATAACAACATTTGCTCAGTTTGTTTTTACTACTGAATGCAGCCAGTGGTTGCATTTAATAGCAATAACAAACTGAGCACTATTTAGTGACTAATCGTCAGACTGAAATTTCTGAATAAAATACATTTTTGTGACATTTCTAAAAATATGCACTTAATTGAACAATTTTTCGAAGCAGTAATTTAAGCAAAATATGAAATTTCTAAGTGCACTGTGCATTATAACAGTGAATACTGTATCAGTCTGCTAATCAATTCTTTTGACATTATTATCTTTGTTACTATCTAGTGGTCCAAACCCTCAAGGTCACAAAAGCTGAATGTTAATTCAAAGAGCTGGAGATTAGGGATTAATTTGTGATATTTTTTATTAATTCTCAATTAAAATATACCTTGTGACTCCTCATTAGAACCGTCGTGGAGACGGTTCTAATGAGGAATCACAAGATATGTTTTTAAAAGAGAAATAAACTTGTCCTCAAATTATATAAATCAGACAATCCCCTTATCCTCCGCCTTCGCACCACAATGTATCACTATAGACTAATCGCAACAAGGACCATAATCACCTGCTCTCAGTGTCTGTTGAGTGACCTTGACCTTTTCTTAGTTGTGATTTCAGGGCTTCCATTTCTCTGGCCATTCTTTCCAGATCTTTTTCCAATGCGTTCCTGTCCTAAAATCAAAAGGTCAAAGAAATCCTAATGTGCCTCACAAAGGAAATTTATTGTAATGTCTTAATTCTGAGATGGACATGTGGATGAGTTCCTGTTTTATGGCCCTTTAAACAATATTAGTCATACTGAGTCCATGGAAGGATAATGAAAGGCCGTGTGCACTGAAACCCTGTTTACGGTCGAGAATTTCACCTCCAGTGATATTAAAACACTGACCACTAGTTTAGCAAACCAGCTGCTAATTCATTGAACTACACTTTCAGGGGACACAACTCTTTTTATCGGATGACAATCACCTAAACCAGTTACTTTTACCTGATTACAATCACTAATACCAGCTTCTTTTATTATCCATTTTTAATGAATCTGCTAAAATACAAATAACTATCTATCCTCTTTGCATTCTCACCTGTGTTGTAAGGTTCTCACTTTGACTTGAGAAGGCTGATGATGAAGTCATATTCATGTGGCGACTACTGTCATCTGTGAAATAATAAAACAAAATAAAACAGTGACAATGTTAGTGCAGCACCTACTATATTGTCTTTCAATACACCAGAACCTCATTATAACACTATTCCATATTATGCTATTTTGGATATTATGCTATCATGCCATGTCTTACATTAACACTAAAACTTTTCTATATACCTAAAACATAGTGTAACAATTGGACTGTACATTAGTTTGAATATTAAACTTCAAATCAACAGAAACACCAACTTACTGAATACACTAAAAAACCCTGACTCATAATTTTGTTTCTGAAACTAGATTTTCTTTTCAAAAAATAGCATTTTCTTTACAGGTATATTCATTCATTAGTTAAGTTATACCCGGTTTAATACTAAAGAGATGCTTTTTAAGTATGCAAGATGAATTCAGTTCTGTAAAATGATCTTATCTGGAAAGGCAACAATTGAGAAACATCCACAACAACTACCGGTACACAAATGAAAGCCAGCACGGTTTAGAATTATCATATATATAGTATGCACAACTAAGACTAGTGCAATGATGCTGGTCCATGCAAACACAAGCTCTGTGGAGCATACAGTGAAAAGCAGTAGCCCTCTTACCAGACCTTAAGATATCCAAGCCAGTGCAAACTTGTGATTTATTTGTATGGAGCCCACATGGTATTTCTTTTTTATGTCTCCATAAATATAAATGATGCATCCCTCATTTAATTGCCGCCGCAGAAGTTCTTAGAACTGCCTCTGCAAGGGCATTTAAATGAGGGCAGAACATGTTTTTTTATAGATAGCATAAATCATCCCCAAATTATCATAAGCTCCTTATGTCTAAAGATAACTATGAAGCCTTTATACAGTGATGTGCTTGAGTATTGGGACACCTAAAATAATTTATTTTCCATTTGTTCCAAATGGAAAATTAACTAATTTTAGGTGTCCCAAACTTTAGGCACAATACAGTAATACCTTCATCCTCACTACTACTGTCAGCAATCACAGCTTTCTTTGACTTCTTCCTGGTAACTGGCCCCTCATCAGAATCACTCTCCGACAGTTCAATATCAGATTCCAGTACTTCCATTGGCTCTTCTGTTGTAGAATCAGGTTGTGGAGAGCTGGACACAATCTTTGTTTTATGCCTGGGTGACTCAGCCATTGATTCAGAGTCTGTAATTACACACTTAACTGCTGTATCACTATTACACGTTTCTAGTGTGTCCCCTCTTATAGACGTGTTTGTCTTCCTTGGTTTTTGAAGTTTAGAATCCGATGTACTGTCAATGTTTGAATTCTTTTCAGATTCTTGACTATTCTGAGGAGACTCATGGACACCATCACTCAGTATTTCACTAAACGTGTTTTCCAAATCCATTATCTTATTTCTAGCTTCTTTTATGCAGTTATTAATTTCTTCTTCTTCATTTATCTTGTTGTGTGAGTCAACTTGTTCTGGTGAAGAATTTAACTCAAACTCAGAGCTTGATGTATCATTTATATCTTTACATTGTTCAGGTTCATCAAGCTTTTCTAATGATTGACTCAACTCTTCCCCTAAATCATTATCTATTACAGCATTTTTCATTTGCTCTTTATCCTTTCTACATTGTTCAATTGTGTGCTGCAATGGAGATGTCTGTGGCTTTGTTTCAACTCTTTTGGCTTCATTTCCCAAGCTATTTTGTTTTGCATCACATTTTAACATCTCTTTTTTCACTCTAATTTTTGTCGTCTGTGTTGTGTTTGATGAATTGATCTGGCATTTTTGGCTAAGATCAGGTAAATCTTCAATCCCATCATGATCAGACAGTTCTGCCTCACTACCATCTTTTGTATTATAAATGTCATTACAATTCCTTTGCAATGAAATCTGAATATCTTCTGATGTTTCAGATGCTTGCTTAATTTCAAATGGATGCTGCTCATTATTAGTTGTGTGATTATTTGACACACTTGCATCTTTTGTCAGGCCATGTGACTCGGTTGAATTCATGTTTGGCATTAATCTGCTAGCTGATGATTCACTTACTTCTGGTTTAATTGGATCACTTTTATTTTCATATTGTGTGACAGGGGATACTAACTTTTTGGAAATAGGGCTAGTTAAGTCTGAACTACAGCCACTAGAGTTACTATGTTTATTTCTGCCAGCAAAACCTCTTGCCCCCTTTAAACCTGATCTTCTCTTTTTTCTGTCTTGTTGACTTAAATCAGATTCAGAATCTGAATCATGCTTCTTCTGTTTAAGCGTCCTACTTGTATCTTTCATTGAATTTTTTTGTTTACTTGATTTGTTATCTTTTTCCTGCTTCCTGTTCTTCTTTCCTTTTTCATCAAGGTTCATATTTTCTAAACGTGTTTCTTCTGAAACTGAGTTTATGCTTAGTAGTTTTTCACATTCATTTCTTCGTATTATATTCTCCTGAGCTTCAATACCACTGTTTGTAATTGTTTCATCTTCAGAAAGGTATGCAGGTTTTATTGTCTCATCAAAAGGGCTATTGTCAACAAAAGGCATTTCTGAGTCAATATTAAATATGTCTTCTGGTGATCCCTTGCAGCTTGAAGACAACACATTTTCTTCAGGCGATATTAACATACCACTGCTGTGCCTCTGTTTCAGATCTCTTCTATTTTCATTGGTCTCTAGACCTGTATTTTTATACTTCTTTGATCTGTCTTTTGATAAGGCATATTTTTGTGATTGTGACATCTGCAACATTTTGGTATCAAAAAGAGTCTTTTTCTTCTCCTCTTCAATACATACACCCGAATCTTCTACTTCCATTTTTTCACAAATCTGCGACCCATGAGTATTCACATTTTGAGGTATACTTCCAAAATCAATCATTTCTGTTTCAGGAACCATATTTATACTATCAGTTTCAATTTTTGATTTACTAGTCCCTAAACCGTTTTCTGTAAGCACAACTTGACTATCATTAGCTTTTTCAGAACTGTTAACTTGTGATACACAGGCAGTCTGTGAAGCTTCTTGTATTTCAAGATCTATGTTTTGAGGATCTACAGTGCTCATATCAGACTGCATACTTCCTGCAACTCTCACAATGTCAGAGTCTTTACAAATAGTGAAATATTTATCAGTAGTTCTATTATTTTCCTGAGTTATTTCAGCAGCTTGCAAAGGCTCAGCAGAAGGCAATATATCATAACCAACAGTCTGACTTTGTCTTTCACTCAAAGTGGAATCTTTTTTAAAAGAGGTATTATTTGCTGGACTATCTGATATCATGATTACTTCAGACTTTTGCTTATTCCTATCCCCTTTATTCTTACTTTCACCAGTTTCTTTTAGGTTTAAATCATTTTGCAATGAAATATCACTGTCTATTAATTCCTTACTAATACTTTCATCTCTAGTTTGCTGACTGGTATATTTGACTTTCTGATGTCTGGGACTGTTTGATCTACTCAATCGTTTTCTTTTAGGCTTCTGTTCAGCACTTTCTTGCACTGCAGTAACTTCAGTAGATAAGCTTTGTTTGTGGCTATTAAAAGTTTCATCATCATCAAGCATAAAACTTTTTCTCTTTTTCTTCTTCTTCTGTAATGTTTGGTCTTCCAGTATTTCCTGAGAAGAGTCATGAAACTTGTAACTGTTAAGACTCCTTTCCACAGAACCTACTTTATCAACAATATCTTCAGTATTTAGGGTCACTAAACTTGTACCACTTTTATTCTGGGTGAGCTGACTCTTCTCGGAACTCTTAAGGTCATCATGCATTTCTCTAGTTTTGGACCTATTCATATGCACCAAAAACTGTAATTCTTGATTCAGTAATGAAACACTGTTTTCTCCCGAGTCCTCCTCTTCAAAACAATCTGATTCTATACTTCTAGTTATACATGTTTTATGAGAACTATTTGGAAACACTTTGCATTCATCATTACTTAAAGTTACTGCATCATTTGGAGATACAGTTTCATCTGATTCTTGTATCACCTTTTCACTACAGCCTATAATATTCTCACTCAAAAAGCCTAAGCTGCTATCCTCAACATCACTGCTGATCTCTTTTACCACTGGATGCTTTTCGTCATTTGACTCCTTTAATGACAAACATGGACTTTCATCTAGTTCTATCAGAGGAGTTTCTGCAACATTTGTTACTGTTGGACTTTTCAAACCTTTTTTAATAGCTCTTTTACTATTTTCATATTTTTGGAAAGTAGATAATTTTGGAACAGCAAATATTGCAGGAGTTTCCTCAATTAGTTGTGGAGATGGTCTGTTTGTGGCACTTTCTTTTGGGGTTGAAAGAATATTTTGAACAAACAGTTCTTGTGAAGATAGCTTGTCTTTGATCTCATCTGGCTGGATATCTGAAACAGTGTCAAATACCATTAATTGCTTTGTACTTTATTTTGGCATGACATACAGTTAGAATTCTAAGTATTGGGACAGTTACTTCTGAGCAAAAAGTGCATACCCAGATCAGACAGTTTTTTGCAGTCTGATCAGGATTTGCACTGCTTGCCATTCTATCTGCATCTTTTGGGCACAATGTAAAACCAAACTGTTCCATTTTTAGGACATTAACCGTAAATATTTCAAGTCTCCCAATTTTTCTCATTTTCCTACCTGGAATAACTTCAATTCTCAATGAAATAACCCAGTAGACACACAACATTAAAACAATGTCCTACCAACGCATACAGAACATCATGACATTGCATGCACAATCAAAAACTGTTCAATACTTGTACTTTAAGTAGCTATTTAAGCATTACGTGTGCCTGTATAACTGTTATCAATATACAGTTTGTACTAAGATTAAATAGTCCCAAGATTCCAATTAAAGTCTCACAATGCTTTCAGGGAAAATACAAATTAGGATCCACTTACTATCCAATATTTATTCTAAAACTTATCTCCTACTCTGATAAATACTTACTAAAATCTGGCTCTTCAAATTGGTCCTGTTCTGGATGTATTTCCAAGTCATCTGTACCACTACTGTTTCCCTCCTCCTCCACTGGTTCTGAAACAGGCACGTAGCTGTAAGTTTCACACAGTTCCAAATAAAATGGCATCTTGATAAAAACTCTTGAATAATTTTTTCTCATTTCCCACCTAATAATGTAAGTTGTGACACCTAATTAGAACTGTCTGGATGAGACAGCTCTAATGAAATATCACAACTTATGTATCATGGACAAGTATGGAAAGTTTTCCCTAAATTATCCCTGTTACCCTTTTTTAATCTGGAGCACTGGATTCACGAATCACAAAGAGAATATCTTTAAACAATTTCATGGAAATATAAAATATGTACATGTACTATACAGAATGCATAATAAGAAAAGAAATGAATCAACAAATAAAAAATCATAATACAGCTTGTAGATATTACTAAACAAGACCTGTTACAGGGCCAGGATAGCTCGCCTGACAGCCCCTTGCCCATCACATAAAAAACTTCAACGTAAAAGTTTAACATTTTGCTAATGCCGCCGCCACCGCTGCCGCCAACGCTGGGGGTAGTACAATAGCTCTTCCTGAACTTTGTTCAGGCGAGCTAAAAACACGCCGTAATATAACAGTATATCTGAAATCAATCATCATTCTGTTGTATCGGACTTGAATACATACAGTGTTATAAATCAGGAAAATATGTCTGTGTTGTGTAATATAGAACTTTAAAGCTGAGAAAAATCTATTGGTGAAAGCTAGAGTCAATTTTTTTAAAACACTTTGCAACAAAATACAGGACTTGTTAAATCTCTTCCACATAGTAAGTTTAATTGTAAAAAATGATTTCAAAACCCTTCTGTTTATATTGTTACAATTTCACTCATAAAACCTTATAAGCATGATGACTATGCCAGTGAGCAGGGGCTAATGTATACCCTCCTGTAAATAAATAAAATTCAACTATATCTACCAGAATCAAGATATCCAGAAATTTCCTTCTTGCCCCTTTTCAGGATAGTTGGGGTCATCATTGGATTCTTTAAGACACCATTAGGACTGCTAAAGCCATTGATTGTAGTTTTGGAGGCTGGAGATAATTTGATAACATTTCTCTCATAAGATAATTTTATTGTTTCGTCTTTTGTATCAACACTTGGGATATTTTCATCAGTATCATTTATATTATCTTTTAAACAATCATCTAGTTTTGGAACATCAAGTACAGCTGAATCTGACCTCTCATCTGCTTTAACTTCAGACTGTTCTGTATCACTATTATGTTTATTCTCAATGACTTTTTTCACATCTTCCTTCGCTTTTCTATAGCCAAGAATATCAATTTTTCCAGGCTGAATAAAATCAGTGATCACAGGTTCTCTGAATCTAACTCTTTTCTGCTGAGAGGATTTTGATTTAACTTCTTCACTGTCTGCCTCAATTTCTATGATTTCAGAATTAAACTTCTTTGCAGTATTCAGATCAATGTCAAGACCATCTGCCTTTCTGAGAGTGTCATCATCTTCAATGCTGTCAACAGCTTCTTGTGTACAAGTCAACAAATCATAATCCTCTGCCTGATTTATTTTGTTTGACATTTTCTTGATTTCCTCTTGTGTACAAGATATAAGTGTATCTCCTACAAATCTTTTCTGTTGAATATTTCCTCTCTGAGCTTTAAAGCCTTTACTTTTTTCATGGCCACTTTTTAAAGTAGTTTTATCAGTTATTTCAGGCTGAGCAGATTTCAGTTTTTGCATGCCGTCTTTAGCTTGACTGCTGTTTTTCTTTCCTTTACCTGCATTAGCCTTTTTTCTTTTCCTTTTTCCAACCTTTCTAGGTGTGTTTTGGCTAGACTTAAATTCATACGGGTCAGAATTTGGAAGCCCTTGCTCTGACACCATTTCATTTTCAACCCCGGAACATAAAGCTATTGTTTTTGATGAGTCCTTTACTACTACATCTATAGACTTACTTTCAGGACTTACTGATTTTGGTTCAACAATAGCTGTATCCTTCTGGATGTCTGCAACATTTTCCTTATTCAATAATCTAGTCTTAAAGATGCGCTTTTTGTTTAAAAGGACACTATTTTTGACATCTACTTCATTTTTAACTGATTCCACTGGATCTTTCATCTCGCCTGACTTAGTAACTGAATCTACAGAGTTCTCTGACCCTGTTCTTTTTACACTACTATCTTTTATATTATAGCTACTGTTCTTGTTTTTCTGTTCTGAACAAAAGCTTTCAAGTTCACTAACTTGAACTTCTTTTCTTAATATATTATTGACTATTTCCTTTGACTCATAATTTTCTGAGTGAATTTTATTGTCCATGACATTTTTTGTAACATCACTTTTCTCATCAGTAATTTCAAGCCTGGCTTCTGAATCCTCATTTTCTCTGTCATTATCATCAAAGCCAAAACAACTATCAGAAACATTAACGTTAACTTGCTCAGCTAAATGCTTTAATTTTTGTCCCATTTTTTCATCTGCTTTTAATTTTGATCCTTTCTTGGATTTTTTACATGTTGCCACTTTAAGCATTCCATTTACACTTCTTTTGGCATTCCTAACAGCTTTCCTATCATCCTTTGCAGTCACAGATTCAAGCCATTCCATAACCTTTTTATTTGCTTCTTTGTTTTGCTTGCTAAGATCCTTCTTGCTGTAAGTCTTTATCTCCTCATGATTACCTTGTGTAAGCCCAAATGGACATGCTCTTTCACTCAAAGTATCAGGTGTTAACTGTTCTGTGTAATCTAACTCAATTTTGGTTTCATCAGCTGGTTTAACTTGCTTTTGTCTTGATCTTAGCTCTCTTGCATTACTCTTTGGCACTTCAGACCTGTCAGCTTGCCTGTTGCTAAATCTATTTGCCTTAATAGCTAATGGTGTTTGAAACAAAGGCCCACCTTCAATGACAATGTTACGTGTATTATTTAAATTGTCTTTTTTACCATGACTTTCCAGTTTATCTCTGTCAAGGATTTTCTGACAACCAAAATCATCCTTTAAAGAATCTGGATTTTTGGAATGTTGTCTCTCTGCTGCAATTTCAGCAGAATCTTCTGCTTCATTTACTAGATCTTCCTGCACTTTCTCCTTTGCATATGCAATATTCTGAGGTTCTGAAGCCCATGTACTGTCTTGCAATTTACTACTGTTCACATATGGTTCAGTCTCCAAATTTTCAACCTCGGTGCTACAGTGATCCACATTTTCAATGCACTGAAGCAACTCACTGCTTGCTGTTTCGGTAACATTTACTCTGGTTTTATGCATAATCCTTTTGTTTCTTTGTTGGGGACCTATTCTGTCAGACGGCAAATGGTCTGTGCTGTTGGTTATAAGACTAACTCTGAAATGAAAACACACATATGTAAATTTTATTATGTCAGCTGAGTCTCATAATAACACAAAACTGTAAGGATGAAATTCAAACTTTATCTAGCCGATTTCCTCCATACACACATGTCATAGCAACTGAAGGATGACTATATATGATGGAATGAATACCTCTGGGGTTTAGAGAAGAAGGTAATTTAATAGAGATCACTATATTCAAGTACATAAACCACTCGCAGCAAGTAAGTTTAATTACCTGATTAGCCTCGGCTGCAGTCTGATCAGGGTGTTAAATGTACTGAGTCTTTAACGACTTGAATTTGTGTGCCAAAGTGCTTGTTTAGACTGAGCTTACAGATTAACCTGGGTATTCATAAACTGAACCTGAGACAAGTTTTTCTTTTTTTCAGCAAAAAAATGGCAGTATTTTAGCTTACGGTGCATTTGATAATGTAACAGCTCCTTAACTTTCACGATCATTAGTTCTGAACAACTAATTCAAATTCAATAAAATTTGTGAAGTTTCACAAAAAAAAAAAATTTTGTGACTATTTCCCAGTTTACAGTGTATGATCAATGCTTACCTTCTGGAAGCTCCTGACTCAGTGGACTGCTCTGATGCAGCTGTTAGACCTATAAATATAACAAGTAGTTTGTATAAGGCTGTGTCTTGCACATCAAAGGTTGTAACAAAAGAAGTTAACAGAGAAACAAAAGAAGTCAACAGAGCTAAACCAGCTAAATTTATAAAAGTTTATGATGTCAGATGCTGCCACCAGAAAATACAATCCCTTATGTCTAGCTTCTGCTAGTCCCTGGCCAAACAAAAATGAATTTCTGCCAAAATTACAACTTCAGTAAATTTGCTAGACAAAGTTGCTTTTTATACTAAAAACTGATTTTTTGAAATGTTAAATAAAAGAGATACATTCTGACATATGAAAGAAACTAACAGGTCTGAAAATATTCATGTTCTTATAAAGTGTTGCTTTTCACTTTTTGGGGAATAGGTGTATTTTAGATTAGGAATGGGGCCAAATTTCGACCTTAGATTGGTAAGAAAAGAAACACTGTTAAAATCATTGATGAAGAAAGCTAGATAAAAACTAGAAAATTGTGTCTGTAAGACACTAATGATGCCCCCGTGCAGCGCCTGTCACAGGACATGTGTACATCCCTAAAGCACCTTTCAAGCACAAATGCTATTTACAGAGAATCCACTGAAAACATTTCACAAACTTTATACCCTATAGTGCAAAATGCAGCCCAAAATGACTAAGTTTAAAAGGTCATAATATCTTCAGAATTATTTTTTTCCTATCATAACCAACATGCAGATCTTCACTGTGTCCACAACAAGTCTCCAATGTCTGAAAAATAGCCAATGAAAATTGTGGGAGGAGTTGATTACACAAAGTACTAGTACCCTACAATGCAAACATATGCCTAAAATGACTAAGTTCAAAAGGCTATAATTCTGTCAAAATCAATTCTAGCTCCAACAAAAACCAACATGCACATCTCCAATATGTCCATAACATGTATGCAAAGTTGAGAAAAGATCGACTGAAAACTGAGGGAGAAGCTGATTACACAAACTCCTCACCCTAGAAATGCAAAAATTTGCCTAAAAAGACTAAGTTCAAAAGGCTGTAATTCTGTCAAAACTAGAGCAAGTGAGCAGGGGCTCACGTATACCCCCGGCCAGCGCCCCCGCCTAATGACACTAAACTTCAAACATAAAAAGTTAACACATTATAAGATACAAGTTTTAAAGTCTGTGATCATGTCCTTTGGTCAACATCTACATCTACCAATTAAGTGCATGGCCAATATTGGGATAGTCGCACTGTGACAACAGCAGCATACAGATGATGTCAACCAATCTGCTGCAACCTAAAAGAAAACCTAGCAATATATCAGACGGTTCCACTAAAGAATACCGGAAATGCAAGAAACAGTATCAGTATAAAGCAGTGCATTGATGCAACCATTTAAGTATGTGACCTTGACCTTATGTCAACAACAGCATCTACATGATGTAAACTGTTGCAACCAAGAAGTAAATAAAGTCAAATATCAAAAAGTTCTATTGAAGAAGATGGGAAAAATAAGCATTTAGAATATAAATTTAACACAAAACTTTCACATGAAAAAAAAGAGTCCATTACCTTGACTTATAGATCACAAGCATTGGTGGGGATGGTACAAAATAAAACTTTCGACCAACTTCTATCATCATGCCAAATATAAACTAAACCCCACAAAGGGTTTGACTTATATAAAGATCTTAAAAATTTAACGCAGAACTTTAACATGAAAAGTCAAAATCCGTGACCTTGACCTCTAGGTCACAGGCATAGGTGGGGGTGGTACAGAATGAAACTATGGACCAACATCTCTCATCATGCCAACTATAAACCCAACCTAACAAAGGGCTTGAATTATGAAGGGGATCTTAAAAACTTTAAAACTTTAACGTACAAAATAAAACTTTGGACCAACATCTATCATTATGCCAAACATAAACCCAACCCAACAAAGGGTTTGAATTATATAGAGATCTTAAAAACTCTAACACAAAACTTTAACATGAAAAGTCAAAGTCCGTGACCTTGACCTCTAGGTCAAAAGGCATGGTTGGGGGTGGTATAGAATAAAACTTTAGATCATTATCCATCTGTTACGAAATAGATCCGATCGTCGACTATGTCGTCGAGATTATTTTAATCCTTTAAATCAGTAGAGCTACAGTTTTTAGGGCAACTGTGGTAATAAAACATTTACGGAAATTGTGGCTACGTTATGCATGGGTTGTTTGTGAATACCTCTCGTGGACAGCGTATTGCATGATTTTAAGGTGAATACCTGCACGAGTCTTTTGATTGTGGACAGCATGTTGCATGATTTTAATGTGAATACCTGCACGAGTCCCATGATTTAAATGTGAGACGCATACTATTTATACGCCTATCTTTTATTGAAAAGTTAGACGTGGCTGTTTAATTCTTATACTGAGGATGTTATATTGTTGTGTGCCCAGATTCTGAGTTTAGACCAGAACGGTAAGATTTTATTATATTTATTTTAGAATTGTTTGGCTAAGAATGAAAAATGTGACTTCTGATTGATATGGTATGACTATATGTGTCGACTGATTTGATTTTGTTGGCAGTGATCAGGCTGCGCATATGTCGACCAATTTTGTTTATACTGACCATGCTGCGCATGGTATTTGTATATTAGGAAGTTTTGTAAATTACGGAAATAGTTTATATCACTGATATTGGTTGCAATGGTGTGCGTCTATTTGACGTCCAGTGACGTCAGTTGCATTCTTGTTATTCATGTGACGTCAGTTGCATTCATGTTATTGCGACGTCAGCACTTTTTACATTAGTTTCACTGGTGTGCGTCTATTTGACGTCCAGTGACGTCAGTTGTATTCATGTTATTCATGTGACGTCAGTTGCATTCATGTTATTCATGTGACGTCAGTTGCATTCGTGTTATTGCGACGTCAGCACTTTTTATATTAGTTTCACGTATACGTGGCTTATAGAAGTAGATTGATTAATGGAACTAATTTATATACTCGTGACGTCAATTGACGCCATAGCATGCACCGCATTAAGGTTTTTTTTTTCATATGTTATTATGGTAACATTTGGTCGTCATGCGTTTGATTTGCCTTCACTAGATGACGTCATATGGTATAACATCATTGGCGTCATGATGTCAGATCAAACGTTATGATCCCAAATGTGTTAGAAACGCTTATTCAGTTATTATATTCTATGGCAAATGGTATTACGCTTAGTTTAAAGGAATGAATTAATACATATGAGAGTTAAATTTTTGGTAAATCAATTTAATGTAGATAGGTTATTGTCTAGATTACTCATGTTTTATGTGGGATATGTCATGGTAATACCTGTTGACGTCAGTATACTTCTCGACAATGTTTGGCGTCAGATCCTTCGACGCACATGCGTGGTAGGATCTACGTTTCTTCATTGGCGGAAGTAGTAAGCACAATTTTGGCTTTACATCGTGAGCGCGAGTTGTGTCTAGTGACACGGCTGGCGTGTGCATGTTATGCTCGGCATTCGCCGAGGGCGTTGTATGGTATTTCCAAGACAGGCCCAAGTCTTACGTATTGTTATTATGTAGTTACAATGTATTAAGTGTAAGTTCGTTATTTTTAGGCACATCAAGTCCGGCAGTCAGCTGTTAGGGCTTAGAGCCACGTCTCACCTGGAGATTCGATATACGTCTCCAGGTTAATACCAACCCGGGTAGAGGCAGTTACAACGCCGTTTGTGCATGGTTCCTAAGCAGAGGCGGGAAGCACAAAATGTAGGCGGAAGTGGTTAGCACAGTTTTGCCAGATTCTGTGTTAGATCTGAAGGTCACATTAAGTGTGGGACAGTGTTCGTCCACTAAAGTGTGTTAATATATATAGACTGGTCCCTGGTACGATCCAGGGAGCGACCAGTATATAATCGTGCACGTGTTAATATAAGTTGGTGTTCCTCATGATATATGGACTGGCCCATGACATGATCCAGGGAACGACGAATTGAAGTCTACCAACATAAGGCCTTGTTTTTTTGTATGAGCTCAAACTAAAGTTTTTTGTTCTTTGTGTTTTCCTTTAGTTCATGGCGCTGAGCCGAGTACGGTGTTGACGTCAGACGGTAATCTATTTGCGTATTGTACGCAAATCGATTACAGATTTGAAACAAACACCTTACTTGGGCCAGCGACATGAACTGATATGTGTTGTATATTATTGTAATTGTGGATTGTTGTAAATTGTATCGTTGTATATAGAATTTACATTATATATAAACTTCAAAAAATTCTAACGTTGTTAGAGTTTCCTTGTTAGTGTAATACACTGGTAGATAACCCTTTAACCGGAAGTCACCCTCCGCCGTCCTGGCGACGCATAAGGCTCTACACCCGTGTCGACCAAGTGTAGAACCTTCTGCGTAACATGGTGTCAGAAGTGGGATTTGACTTCTGGTTAATATCTGCCAGTGTAAGACATTGACAATATATACAGAATCTAGGCACAATTTTGTCAGACATTTTTTTTATTATTGACTTTCTGATTGTTCTTTTCTAAGGTGACGTAAGGATGTTTGTAAGGCTGTGAATTTTAGGGGAGCAATTTTGCCACTAAATTCTTGTAAATGTAACCTACACTCAATTAAGGTCAACTATCCTTATTCCCTGCGTGATGAAGTGCGATAGCCCATGCATTAATTTGTGATAGAATGTAACAGGTTGCATATCTGAGTGGGGAAACTGAGGTATATAGACCTGAATTGTCTTGGCACGGATGATACATATTAAGTTTTAAGGTCCGTTTGAGTACCTTGGCACTGCTGTTGCATGACAATCTGTTAGTTTATTAACTTAAACGTTTTGTACGTTGTGTCGTAACCGTTACTGAGGTCCATTTTATGTCCTGATTTAGTAACGTAGGTTACTCGTAACGTACTATAGTATCGTTACAATGAATTAAACCTAATAGCAGAATCTTAAGTTTGATTTACCGTTGGTATCTTATAAGGTTTTGTAGGACGTACAGTTGTCGTGTCAGTGTTAATACGTTGCGTTACATACGTTACGTTTGTATATCCGATACGCTAGATCAAGTTGGGCGTAATTGTAATGTGGGTTATTTACGTCATCTAATTACGTCATTTAATAGTGAAAAGTAATTCTCGGCAAAGTCAACGTCAGTTTATGACGTCATTTCCGGTCTGTTATGAACGTAACTTTAATGGTTACGTCTAGATCGCGAGTATACTAATTTATCAACGTTTTAGTTGGATTAGTTTGTTATTATTATTGTTAACGTTTTAGTTAACGTGTGTGACTATAAGTGAACGTCGGTTTCAGTTAAGTTAACGTGAGCATTACCTTAAGCGTCATGGATCAGTTAGTTAAGATGGGAAAGGAGTTAGGTTATGAGGGGCAGGCTTTGCAGGAATTTGTTAAGCAACAGCAAGAGACTGAGAGGGCAGAAAGGCACGCGGTAAGGGAACTTGATAAAAGAGAAGATCGCGGCGGAGAAAGAAAAGCTTGCGCAGGCTGAAAAAGATAGGGAGATTGAGTTAGCTAAGATTGCATAGGCCGATAAAGACAGGGGAATCGAGTTAGCTAGGATCGCGCAGGCCGAAAAAGATAGGCAAATTGAATTGGCTAGGATCGCGACGGAAGAAGCTAAGATTGCGGCGGATAGGGCGACAGAAGAAGCTAAGATTGCGGCGGATAGGGAAATCGAGATGGCGCGGATTGACAGTATAGAGCGGCAAGCCGAGAAAGATAGGGAAGCTAAGTTGTCTCAAGTCGAAAGGGATAAGGAAGCGAAGTTGTCGAGCGAAGTTGAGTTAGAAAAGTTGAAGTACAGTTTTGAATTGCAGCAACGCGAGTTGAAGAATCAGATAGATTTGCAGAAGGTAACGTTTAGAGTTGATTTAGAAAAACAGAAGGCTGAAAAGTTAGCGCATGCGCGTGATCCCAAATTACCGTATTTTGATGAAAGTAAGGACAAAATGGATAGTTACTTATCAAGGTTTGAGAAATACGCGACGGCGAATAAATGGGATAAAAACGTTTGGGCTGCATATTTAAGCGCATTACTTAAAGGTCGCGCGCTTGATGTTTATGATAGATTGTCTGTAGATGATGCAGCAGATTATGACAAGTTGAAAGATGCGTTGTTAAAGAATTTTGATATGACTGAACGCGGATTTAGGAAGAAATTTCGCTATGATAGGCCTGAAAAGTCCGAAACGTTTATTCAGTTTAGTAGTAGACTTAGGTCGTATCTTAATAAATGGTTGAAAATGGCGAAGGTAGACCAGTCTTATGAATCTGTTTGCGATTTTTTCGCTAGAGATCAGTTTTTAGAATCCTGTAGTAAAGAACTATACGTTCATTTGAAACCGAAAACATTCACGAATCTAGGTGAGATGGCTAGGAAAGCAGATTTATTTGCAGAAGCATGTGGCGGTGTCTACACTTGTGTTAATAAGGGGCAGCGTGATAGTAAGGGCGTAACTCAGAGTAGATCTGATAATAAGCCGAGTGCGAAGCCAGAGATAAAATGTAGTATTTGTGGTAAGGGACATTTAACATATAAATGTTTTAAGAATTCCGATAGGAGGCAAGCATATAGTGCGGAGGTAGGTGCAAGTGCAAGCGGGTATAGCGGAAGTAAGGGGAGTATTTATGCACCGAAAGATGAGACACAAAGATCACAGAGTAAGAGCGATACTGTGCAGACGAAGGGTAGTAGTTCAGATCGTGGCTGTGGTCGGGGTTATTCCTGCGGACGTGGTCGGGGTGGCGGACATCAAATGAGCTTTTGTAAAACTACAATGAATAGGTCTCATGAAATTGAAGGTCTGTATAAGAGTAAGGAAGAAAGTCCATTAATCGATAATAACGTGGATAGGGAAGGTGTCTGTTACTTTTTGAGGTCGCAATTACCAACAGCGCAGGGTACGGTTAATGGTAAGACTGTTGTAGTTTTAAGGGACACAGGTTGTACTGGGTGTGTCGTTCGTAGAAACTTGGTTTCTAATGATCAGTTACTTGGTAGAGAATCTGATGTAACTTTGATTGATGAATCTACCCAAAGGTATCCCTTAGCAATGGTTGACATAGATTGTCCATTTTTCACAGGAAAAACTGAGGCATTGTGCATGGAAGATACATTGTATGACCTGATTATTGGAAATATTGACGGGTCAAAACTTCCCGATATGTCCCATTTTGCAATGGCGGCAGTGACTAGGTCACAAGCCAAGCAAGGTGAAGAGGTCTATAGGAAACTTAAGGTTCCTGATCAAATTATTGCTAGTGATAAGGAGGCATTGAAGCAGGCCCAAGTTGTTGGCCCTAAATTGAATGGCATAAGGCAAAGAGTGGAATCTGGGAAGGTGACTATTAGTCGTGGATTGAACCGGGGTGAAACTAAGTTTATTCGAAAGAAAGATTTATTGTATAGGCAGTTTACTAAGGGAAACAAGGTCACTTTGCAACTTATTATCCCTGAAGGTTTTCGTGAAAAGGTGTTAAGATTGGCGCACGAAACCTTGATGTCAGGTCATTTGGGCATAAAGAAAACTATGGATAGAGTTTTAACTGAGTTCTTTTGGCCTGGAGTTTGTGGTGATGTGGCAAGGTTTTGTAAATCTTGTGACATATGTCAAAGGATTATTCAAAAAGGGCGTGTCACTAAGGTTCCTTTAGGAAAGTTGCCACAGATTGACACACCATTTAAACGAGTTGCTGTTGATATAGTAGGACCGATAGAACCTCGCTCTGACAGGAAATCCCGCTATATTTTAACAATGATAGACTATGCGACGAGATATCCCGAGGCGGTAGCGTTACCCGGCATTGAAACGGAACGCGTAGCCGAAGCGTTAGTTGAGATGTTCAGTAGATTAGGAATACCGAGTGAAATGCTAATCGAGCATGATAGTAAGATCACGACTGATGTCATGAGAGAGGTTAGTAGGTTGTTGTCGCTTCAAGATCTGACAACTATTCCTTATCAATCTACTGGTAAAGGACCCGTGGAGAAATTCCATGATACATTGAAACAGATATTACGTGAAATGTGCGTAGAACGTCCGAATGACTGGGACAGGTATCTCCCAGCATTATTATTCGCAGTAAGGGAAGTTCCGCAAGAGTCATTAGGTTTTTCCCCGTTTGAACTGTTGTATGGGCGTAATGTTAGGGGTCCTATGCAAATATTAAAGGAATTGTGGTCTGTAGAGGAAACTGACCAACGTGCGTTATTGACGTATCAGTACGTTATTGATTTAAAAGAACGTTTAGAGAGAACGTGTAAGTTAGCACAGGATATTGTCCGAAAAATGGACGTAAAGCAGAATGCTTATCATGATAAACGCGCAAGGTCGCGTAAGTTTGACGTCGGAGACAAAGTACTTTTGCTACTCCCGAATGAGTGCAATAAATTGTTACTTCAATGGAACGGGCCATATGAAGTTGTCGAAGTAGTCAATGCAATGAACTACAAGATTAACGTCAAGGGCGTCGTGAATACTTATCCTGCTAACATGATTAAGCAGTACGTTCAACGTCAAAAGAACGTGACGTCTGCGGTGGTTAACGCACCTGACAATGTAGGATCAGAGGATCATAGTGATCTGAATGTCCAAAGAGTTAACATTTGTACGTCAGAGGACGTATCCCAATATGACTTCATACGTGAAAACGTAAAACCCGACGACGTAACGTCGATTCAGAAAACGAATATGGAAGCACATGGTGGCGATAGTAGGTTAGAGGCAGAGGCAACGGATCCTGTGGGATCTGTCGTGCGAAGTAGGTGTAATGTCAAAGACAACGTTAATTTTACGTCTGATACACTTAAAGGTGGCGATTTCCATCTAGTGTTCGATCAGACTTACCCATACTTCCCCATTCCATTTGAGGCACGACAGGTACGACACAGAGAATTGATTGACTTTGGGATTAGATAGATCAGTTGCCAAGATAATTTGGGGGCAGACTACCTTAGTAGATAGTTTGGCCACATTATGCATCGCACCGTTGTTGTGTATATAGCTAGTTTTCCAGTTTTGACATAGCCTACGATTCGATCGCATTTCGTACTATTTCAGAAAAATAACATTGTTATGTTTTTTTCTCCCTAAGGGGAAACCTATGTTACGAAATGGATCCGATCGTCGACTATGTCGTCGAGATTATTTTAATCCTTTAAATCAGTAGAGCTACAGTTTTTAGGGCAACTGTGGTAATAAAACATTTACGGAAATTGTGGCTACGTTATGCATGGGTTGTTTGTGAATACCTCTCGTGGACAGCGTATTGCATGATTTTAAGGTGAATACCTGCACGAGTCTTTTGATTGTCGACAGCGTGTTGCATGATTTTAATGTGAATACCTGCACGAGTCCCATGATTTAAATGTGAGACGCATACTATTTATACGCCTATCTTTTATTGAAAAGTTAGACGTGGCTGTTTAATTCTTATACTGAGGATGTTATATTGTTGTGTGCCCAGATTCTGAGTTTAGACCAGAACGGTAAGATTTTATTATATCTATTTTAGAATTGTTTGGCTAAGAATGAAAAATGTGACTTCTGATTGATATGGTATGACTATATGTGTCGACTGATTTGATTTTGTTGGCAGTGATCAGGCAGCGCATATGTCGACCAATTTTGTTTATACTGACCATGCTGCGCATGGTATTTGTATATTAGGAAGTTTTGTAAATTACGGAAATAGTTTATATCACTGATGTTGGTTGCAATGGTGTGCGTCTATTTGACGTCCAGTGACGTCAGTTGCATTCATGTTATTCATGTGATGTCAGTTGCATTCATGTTATTGCGACGTCAGCACTTTTTATATTAGTTTCACTGGTGTGCGTCTATTTGACGTCCAGTGACGTCAGTTGTATTCATGTTATTCATGTGACGTCAGTTGCATTCATGTTATTCATGTGACGTCAGTTGCATTCGTGTTATTGCGACGTCAGCACTTTTTATATTAGTTTCACGTATACGTGGCTTATAGAAGTAGATTGATTAATGGAACTAATTTATATACTCGTGACATCAATTGACGCCATAGCATGCACCGCATTAAGGTTTTTTTTTTCATATGTTATTATGGTAACATTTGGTCGTCATGCGTTTGATTTGCCTTCACTAGATGACGTCATATGGTATAACATCATTGGCGTCATGATGTCAGATCAAACGTTATGATCCCAAATGTGTTAGAAACACTTATTCAGTTATTATATTCTATGGCAAATGGTATTACGCTTAGTTTAAAGGAATGAATTAATACATATGAGAGTTAAATTTTTGGTAAATCAATTTAATGTAGATAGGTTATTGTCTAGATTACTCATGTTTTATGTGGGATATGTCATGGTAATACCTGTTGACGTCAGTATACTTCTCGACAATGTTTGGCGTCAGATCCTTCGACGCACATGCATGGTAGGATCTACGTTTCTTCATTGGCGGAAGTAGTAAGCACAATTTTGGCTTTACATCGTGAGCGCGAGTTGTGTCTAGTGACACGGCTGGCGTGTGCATGTTATGCTCGGCATTCGCCGAGGGCGTTGTATGGTATTTCCAAGACAGGCCCAAGTCTTACGTATTGTTATTATGTAGTTACAATGTATTAAGTGTAAGTTCGTTATTTTTAGGCACATCAAGTCCGGCAGTCAGCTGTTAGGGCTTAGAGCCACGTCTCACCTGGAGATTCGATATACGTCTCCAGGTTAATACCAACCCGGGTAGAGGCAGTTACAACGCCGTTTGTGCATGGTTCCTAAGCAGAGGCGGGAAGCACAAAATGTAGGCGGAAGTGGTTAGCACAGTTTTGCCAGATTCTGTGTTAGATCTGAAGGTCACATCAAGTGTGGGACAGTGTTCGTCCACTAAAGTGTGTTAATATATATAGACTGGTCCCTGGTACGATCCAGGGAGCGACCAGTATATAATCGTGCACGTGTTAATATAAGTTGGTGTTCCTCATGATATATGGACTGGCCCATGACATGATCCAGGGAACGACGAATTGAAGTCTACCAACATAAGGCCTTGTTTTTTTGTATGAGCTCAAACTAACGTTTTTTGTTCTTTGTGTTTTCCTTTAGTTCATGGCGCTGAGCCGAGTACGGTGTTGACGTCAGACGGTAATCTATTTGCGTATTGTACGCAAATCGATTACAGATTTGAAACAAACACCTTACTTGGGCCAGCGACATGAACTGATATGTGTTGTATATTATTGTAATTGTGGATTGTTGTAAATTGTATCGTTGTATATAGAATTTACATTATATATAAACTTCAAAAAATTCTAACGTTGTTAGAGTTTCCTTGTTAGTGTAATACACTGGTAGATAACCCTTTAACCGGAAGTCACCCTCCGCCGTCCTGGCGACGCATAAGGCTCTACACCCGTGTCGACCAAGTGTAGAACCTTCTGCGTAACACCATCACCATGTCAAATCAACTTAACAAAGGGCTTGAATTATAAAGGGAATCTTAAAAACTTTAACGTAAAACTTTAACATGAAAAGTCGAAGTCCGTGACCTTGACCTCTAGGTCAAAAGGCATGGTTGGGGGTGGTATAGAATAAAACTTTAGATCATTATCCATCACCATGTCAAATATAAACCCAATCCAACAAAGGGTTTGGATAATATAAGATCTTAAAAACTTTAATGCAAAACTTTAACACAAATGTTAACTTACGGAAGGACGGACGGAAGGACGGACGAACGGACATCGGATGAAAGCTATATACCCCTCGTCATACTTCGTATGCCGGGGGTATAATTAATTATAGCTCCAACAAAAACCCACATGCACATTTTCAATATGTCCACAACATGTATGCAAGGTTTGAAAAAGATCCATTGAAAACTGTGGGAGGAGTTGATTACACAAACTGCATACCCTACAATGCAAAAATTTGCCTAAAATGACTAAGTTCAAAAGGCCTTAATTCTTTCAAAATTAATTCTAGCTCCAACAAAAACCCACATGCACATCTTCAATATGTCCACAACATGTATGTGAAGTTTGAAAAAGATCCACTGAAAACTGTGGGAGGAGTTGATTACACAAACTCTATACCGTAAAGTGTGACGAACGGACGGACTGACAGACAGACGGACGGACAGGAGCAAATCTTAATGCCCCCTCACTATCGTCACGGGGGCATAAAAATTTAGGGTGTTTATCATTTTTCTTTGAAATCTTCCAAGAGAAGGCCATCTTAATGTGAAAAGTTTGTCTTTGCCTCTATGTAACATACTCCTGCAAATAAAACAATTTACCTACCTACCATCCCAAATATATTCAGAAATGGAAACACTATTTTGGTTTTCTTCCAGGTTTTATCAAGAGATTACCAAATTTCTTTGAAAATAATCCCAAAAATCTAGTTCTGTATTATAAGATGGATATAGATATTTTGGATTGTTTTAAATGATGGATATAGATATTTTGGATTGTTTTAAATGATGGATATAGATATTTTGGATTGTTTTAAATGATGGATATAGATATTTTGGATTGGTTTAGAAGGGAAAATCCCATCTCAAAGCAAAATTTCATAAAACTGATTTAGGTCTTTGGGGTCATTCTAGAGATGGTTAAAGCACTTTTTTATAGCCAAATAACTATGATACCTACCTAGATCTGAGTTATCAACTGTCTTTCTTCTCCCTATCCTCACATTCCTCCCCTTTACAGTTTTCTAAAATATGAATAAAATCTATTGAAGGTTAATGGATATGTTACGGTTTCAACAATTTTAACATTTAAAGTGCAACAAATAAAAGTAGCCAAAATTGCAAACAAAACGGCTCAGATTCAAATGAGACCACATCTGGATCTAAACTATTTGTCCTGGCCCAGAGGGTATAAAACTTTAGTACATCCTCAAACTCAAAATAAAGTGCACTGATTGGCTGCTTCAGAGCACATGCTCGGAAGCAGCCATTCTGTGTGCTTTATTTTGAGTTTGAGATTATTCTCAAGTTTTATAACCTCAAACCTGGTCTTTGAATTCTCAGTACCATAGTTTGAACAATACTTTTTTAAATTTTGCAGATGTAAATTTTATTGTCTGCTTTTTTGGCCATTTCTGCATATCTTCAACACATTGGCACTGTATCTGAAGCAATATTCAGATGCCTCAATCAATTCAGTAACAAACACTTCCATTTTAAGTTGAATCGGTTCACTTTCACTGATGTCCTCAGGAAGAACCAAGAGAAATATATCCAAAAATTATCACCAGAATCAGAATCAGAATTGTTTACTGGTGATACGTCCAAGGACAATCATTCACCAGGACCTGTGAATCAGGGAAGCTATTCCCTAGCCCTTATAAGAGAAGTAAACTTAGTAACTGAATCCGCTGCACCCTCAGCAGCAGAAATAAGTGAATCTTCCAGGGAGTTCCAATCTCTAATAGTCTGGGGGAAGAAACTGGACTTGTAAATGTCAGTCCCAGCCAATGGGGTTTGAAATGTCAGGGAATGATGATTCCTGGTACGCCTATTTGGGGGAACAAGGTCATTTATGGGTATACTGGCTGCACCCCTCAGATCTTTGTAAAGCATTATGAGTCTACTATATTTCCTTCAAGATCAAACCAGCTACTACCTCTATCTAAAGCTCTGTGAAAAAAAATATAGGGTTGATTGATTGATTTGGGTTTAACTGCCCTTTGAAACAGTATTTCAATCTATATCGGGCCGTTTCCCAGAGAGAGGGAGAAAGGAAAGAGAAATGAGACGAGAGAAAAAATGTCCAAACAAGCCCCACCCGCACCTACCACAAGCACAGTACGCCCTTGCCCTACTATTATCCAAATCAGTAGGACGCCCCGGTACTAGAAGTTACATGCAGCGCCATCGCACCATCCAACCTTCCCCGAACATACAGAAACACATTAGAATTTCAACATTGATGGGACTCTAGTGATTAAGGTAAATAGGACACTTTCAGGGGAAGCAACTCTGCCAAATTTTGCCTTCCTTTTCAAAATGGGGTAGACTTTAAAAGTAAACCCCATTCTGGAAGGGCTATGTCATACAAGGAATCAAACAGGAAGTCACAAAAGTTGTTTCCCTTTTAAAAATGGCAGAAAAACATTGAGATGTACCCATACACCTATTTCGCCACAACACAACTTCCTGTGAGAAATGAGCTAAATTTTCTTTCATGAAAAAAAGTGACTCGTCCCAAAAATATGCCTAATCTGTACCCACAAAACTAATGATAGTGTTAGTTAACGACACATTGAATTTTCAAATGTATTATATGTAAAAACAAAGCCTTTTTGCCCAAAAGACATGAGGAGCTTTTCCCAATTTTTCAGCCAAAAATGATACCGCAATTGATTTTCATGAGTACTGTAAGATTTGTCGAATTCTCGACTACAGACTTTGTTAAGCTAACAATGTTTTGAATAACCAGGCCCTGAAGGCTGAAGCATTGTATAACTTTTCTTTCTCCTTTTTTACCTTGTCTGTGACTGTTACACTTCTTTTGTTTGTGTCTGTTGTAGTTTTAGCATGAATGGTATCAGGTGTACAGGGGAAAAGATCCACTGTTTGTGGGCCTCTAGGGGGTGAAACTGTAACAGACAAAAATGATGACGAATCGATATTTACCTTAAAATTTTTTAAATATAAGACCAATAGGTTTGAGCAAACACTACAGACCCAGATCAGAGTGCTCCCACAAGAGCCGTCTGGTCAAGATACACTGTATGCCATTGCATCTATATCTTTTGGACACATTACTGCATCGTAAAACCAAACTGTTCAGTATTTGTTATAGTTGCCCCAATTTTTAGAATTTTACGGTATTTAGAATACAATGCAACAAGTGTCTCATTATAATGCCATGTTGTGTGATTCATATAACCAGGTCCAGTTAAAGTAATATTTAGTGATAAATAGGGATTGCCATAAAACATATGTTTCACCCAATATTACAACTGTCTCAGCAGGGATGAAAAATTCTACTCATCTGCTTGCCATCAAAAAAGGCTCATGCTGGAGGATGAGTGAAATTTTGACTGTTCCTCGTGCAAATTATTGAAATCACCATTTCTACGGTCTTGTCGGACGAGTGACAATTTTAGGAATTTACAAGTCCTGGTGAGTCATAATCATGCCTCCAAAATGCTCTGCCTTATATTCCTTAAAGTGGACAATGTGCTGGACTACCAATCCAGAGGTCCCAGGTTCAATCCCCCTCTTCTGTGGTCTTTCAGATGAGACTTTACACCCAAGTCCTGTCTCAGTATAACCTATGTGTTGGTGGGACGTTAAACCAAAGTGCACTCACTATATTCTTATAGTGCACTCACTATATTCTTATAGTGCACTCACTATATTCTACAGTAATACATTTTATCCAAAACTACTTTATAAGGAATAGCATTATAATAATACTCACAGAGCATGCCTGTATCGCGCTGAAAGGCAGAAATCAAACTGCGAACATTATCAACCATCTGTCCAAGCTGACTTCTGTCCATTAAACTCCTGAAATCAGAAACATATGCTATAAGGCACTTTTTTTCTGGAGCATTATAATAAATTAAATGGGTACACCTCGATGTTTTTCTGTCATTTTTTATAAAGGGGAACAATTTCTGTGACTTCCTGTTTCAGAGCACTAAATAAAATGATAATTGAGGGATGATTTTCTTTATTTCTCAATGAAACCATATGTTGTGACCCCTCATCTGAACCGTCTTGACGAGACGGTTCAGATGAGGGGTCACAACATATGTTTTTATCCAGAATTAACAAAAAGTATCCCTAATTATCACCAAATACTCCCTCTTATCTAGGGCGCTGCTGTTTGCATCCCTGCATCAGAAGAGCAAATTCTGTCTTTTAAGAGTTGGCTCCCATTGAAAAGGGAAATATGAAAATGGCAGAGTAGCTTCCCCTGCAAGTGTGTCCATTCTTAAGGTTGCTGTGAAGTTGTTACATGAATTTAGTGCAAACATATGACATCAGAATGCACAGAGATACAGACAAAGGTAAAAGGATCTAATGCGTGTTTTTTTTTTTTTTTTCCCAATCATTTCCTTACACATAGTGAGGATTACAATACATATTTCATACATATATATGGTTTTTTTTTGTTTTTTTTTTCAATCATTTCCTTACACACAGTGAGGATTACAATACATATTTCATACATATACATGTTTTTTTCCAATCATTTCCTTACACAGAGTGAGGATTACAACACATATTTCAGTTTAAGTAATTGTTTTTTGAAGCGTCCACATACAGGATAGCTTGCCTGACCACTAGTATTCAACATTCTGTCCGACTCAAGAAAATGGATATAAAAGGCTATGAATATTCCAAACCACTTATCATTTACTGCAGGCATGAAAGAGGGGTTTCAGCTGTTTTTCAGGCTAGTTTTGGTACTAGGCTTAAACTTCAGATGTCGATGTATGAGCAGAGCTCCAGATAAGAGGGGGTATTGAGGGTAATTCAAGGATAATTTTTTCTTATTTCTCAATGAAAACATGTGTTGTGGCCCCTCATTAGAACCATCTCAACGAGATGGTTCTAATGATGGGTCACAAAATATTTTTTGTGAATATGGATGATTATCCCTAAATTATCTCTGTTACCCCTTCTTATCTGGAGCAGTGATGAGCCAGTATGATCATCACATGAATAGCCATCACCAATCTTTTTCCAGACATCAACACTGATGCCAATGCAAGTGTGATAAAAAATAGCCTCCCTGATCTTTCATATATAGGCAAGCAAACAGGAAAGTGCTTTTTCAATGTGTAAGAAAGGTTCAACTGTTTTAATAGTTATTTTTCTCACAAAGGAAAATGCATATTATCTTTACGTATATCTTTTTCCAATACAGAGAAAAAGAATATTATATACTGTCTTTCAACACATTACCTTTTAGTAATCATCTTCTTACACAGAGGACATGGTACTTGTTTCTTTCTCTCTAGAAACTCCATGAGACAAAACCTACAATGATAAATGTCAGATTATTTTAAATACATACTGTATTTATTTGGGTTTAAGCAGTAATGGGAATTTTAATTTAAAGGATTGGTTGGTTGTTTTGGAGTTAATGGCCCTTTAAGACAGTATTTCAGAATAAATTGGGCCAACTTCCAAAGAGAGGGAGAAAGAAGAGGTATGATAGCTAAATAAGAACGTCCAGACAACCCCAACCCGCTACCTATTGGAAGCATATGCCTTTGTCCTACTATTATCCAAATAAGTAGCACACCCAGCACTGAAAGTTACCCAGCACCATTGCCTGGCCAGATCACCTGTTAATTTAAAGGAGAATAAACAGATCTTAACGTATCAATCTTAATTAACACCCCTGTTCTAATAGCCCACCCCCCCCCCACCCCCCCCCCCCCCCCCCCCGCCTTTTTTCGGAAAATAATGTTATATTAACTTGCATAAATTCCTCTTGCTTCTATGGATGAGGTAGCTCTTTGAAATGGGGTCTACTCTTAACTAGCTATCAATTGTACAACTGGAAACTATAGTCAATTCTGTTTGTTTCATTTTCAGAGCTTTGCAATTTTGTAACAACTTTTTCAGGTTTGGACCTTTATTATTTGAAACAGTCTACAAAACCAACTGACTTTCGATTATAATTGATCATCAGCCAACCACTATCTTAAGGTGCAAGCATGCTTCTCCATGTTTTTCCAGTCCATACAAAGGGGAAAAACTTTATTGAATTCCTGTTTGCTTCCATGAGAACAAAGCCCTTCGAAAATGGGGTCTGCTTTTAAAGGAAAGAATTTGTTCCCCTATTTGATCTCCACCGAGAAGGTAGGCATAGTAAAAATGACGGAGATGCTTCCCCTGAAATTGTACACATTTACCCAGGACTCAGCCTAGAGGGCAATTTGGGAAAAATTGTCTCCCTAAGATGGCTGATTTCTCCTTATTTTGAGCTGAGAGAGAAGTGAACATATAAAGAACATAGAGGGAAATCCAAAATTCGTGTACAAACTTCTCCGTAAAGTCATGAAGTTGTAGCAAAACTTCTTCCTATCTGAAAGCTCTAGGCTGACCCGTTTACCTAATGCACAAAAAATACCTAAAGCCGTGAACCCTTAATGCACCAAAAAGCAGACGACAAAATTTACGTCTGCAGAATTAAAAAAAAAAAAAGTCTCGTCCAAGTGATATAACAGAGCTCTAGATAAGACGGAGTATTTGGTGATAATTAGGGATAATTTTTGTTAATCCTGCATAAAAACATATGTTGTGACCCCATCTGAACCGTCTCGAGGAGACGGTTCAGATGAGTGGTCACAACATATGGTTTTGTTGAGAAATAAAAAAATTATCCTTAATTATCATCAAATACTTCCTCTTTTCTAAAGCTCTGTATCATATTGAGAATTTGAACACTAGAGGGCAAACAGTGTAGATTCAGACGAGGTGGCTCACTATGAGCCACCACATCTGGATCTACACTGTTTGCCAATTCAACAATTTTAATTTTTGGCGCTTTAAGGGTTAAACTTTGTTCATTTACCTGCAAAATTGATGCCCACAGTTGGTTGACACAGGATTATTCATCATCTCCAGACTGAAACAAAAATACTCTGTTGAAGTCACACTTTAACATAATTAACCCATTGCCTTCTGGGTATTTTTTGTCTGCTGAAATTGTCGTCTGCATAAAAAAATTTTTGAATCAAGAATATTTTGACAACATTGGTCTAACTAACTCTTGTAGAAATGATGTCTAGGCAGCAAACAGTTTGGATCTCAGATCAGGCCCCACAAAATCAAAGACGTTTGTGGGGCCTGATCTGGATCCAAACTGTTTGCCCAGATACCCCTAAACTAAAGGGGTATCCTGAATGGACTGGGTTAATATTGAAAGTATTTAACAACTAGAACTGAAGTCTTATGAGCTGGGACACAACAAAACAAATAAAGTGGCATGTGCACCCAGCAAAGACTAAGATCAGCCTGGTCATTCCCCCAGTCAGGTCAGAGTATTGGCTGTTGACATGGAAGGAGCTTAGACCTTAGTTACCCTTAAAGTGGCTTGTGTGCCAAGCAAAGACAAAGACCAGCCTGGTCATCCCCCAGGCTGATCTGAGTTTTCAATGGGCAAACATGCCACTGTATTTTTTTGTTGTGTCGCAGCTAAATTATAATCTGCAACAATTGAGCTTTCTCTGACTGTTGACTGTAGAGCAATCATTGATGGAATTTCATTGTATTGCTATATTGACAACAACTAACGTCAATCGGGGTATTATCGGACAAGGGTAGTTATCGGACAAAGTCAAATGGTTATTAATCCCCTGTGCCTAATATATTCCTGTAGCACACTAAAGGCAGCTGGGTACCAATCATTTTTTCCCGCCACTAGCAGCAGCAACGTGGTGACGAACAGGGTTGGCCAAGATCGGAAAATCCGGGCAAAACTAAGTCCACCCTGTTAAAAACCTCCACTTCCGGTTGTTATTACTATTTTCAGTTCACGTTGTAACGTATGTCTGCATTTTTCTATGAAAGTTTAGCAGTCATAGCTGAATTTCAAAATTGGCATCAGCCTCGTGTGTGTCAGTACAATGGCATCTATTTATAGATTGATCGGGTTAGTGTGTTGAAGTTATGAGTGAACCGAATGAACCCAATTACGGGAATTATCGGACACGATTTCTTATTCAATCACGTCGCAGTCGTTTTCATTGCATGCTTCTATTCATATTCATGAAATTCTTTACAGTGTATTGTCCAAGTCATTGTTTTCATTACCTTTTACATCATTTTACATATTCTTATATGTGCATGTTTTTACATTTGTTTGTATTGTTTGCTCTTATGCCATCATAGAGTGGCCGGAGTCTTATGTTTAGCAATAAAATTCTGTTCTGTTCTGTTCAATAAAAGCCCCATGAGTACACAGTACGACAGGGTTCCAATAGCGTGGCCAATTTTGCATTTAAGGTGGTAATTTGTGATAAATGCAAAAATCTGCAAAAATCATAACTAGATAAATAAACGTATCTCCCTGGAAGTTAGCAGATTTCTTATTTTTGTTTAGAATACAAAAAAGAGATACATGCTGCTTAAAAAGTGTTTTATAAGGAAAGATCAAAGGGTAATTTTCTGCGCAGAAATCTAAATTAACATCGTTATTGAAAATTTACATAACGCTGACGGTACGTTATTGCATTATGAAGAGCGTCCTAGCAATTATTGATTCCAGCTCTTTCTCAAATTGTAAGGTAGACCAGATCAAAACGGTAGCTTATTCTCAAATGTTCAACCATGTACAAATGTACATTAGATGCATTCATTAAATAACCGGCAGGCAAGCATACCTATATGACACCTTCAATATAAATAACTTATTACTGATACTAAACAGATGTATAAATAAAATTGTTCAATCTTGTTAAAATAGTATCACCTGTGGGTTTTTTGACAAAAAATTTGGACACAGGCTACGTCTTTGTTTTCTGCCGAGCCTGATAATGTGTGAAAGAGTTTGATAAAATAAGAACTAGGACGCTCTTTTTAATGCAATAAAATACCCTTAGCATTTAGTATATTTTCAATAACGATATTATCATTTTAGATTTCTGCGCAGAAAATTACCCTTTGATCTTTCCTCATAAAAGCACTTCTCAACATCAACAAATCCTGCATTTTGGGATTCTAACTTATGAGAAACGTATAAGGAAGGCATCTGCTAAGTTTGGCAAGATCTGTTGTAATGCAGATTTTACAGTTCTTCCCGATGCTTTTTAAATATTAGGTAATAAATAATAGAACTAAATTACGTTTTGTAAATTCACCTCTTCATGTCTACCTCATATTTCCAACAATGAACTCTTTACATTTATGCAAATTATTTGTCACATCTGTTTCAAATAGAATTCTACGCATTTTGACCAAATAACTCCCATTTCTTGTAAATTCCATATCTGAATGCATTTATTAAAGTTACAAGAACGCATTCTGAACTGTTTTAGTTGTTTAATTGTTGTTTTTCAACAACCTGCTTTTTGTCCGATAACTACCGTACATGTCCGATAATTACCCGATTTGGGTTGCCTTAAAAACCATGCTGCTCTCTACAGGTTATCAAGAAAACACAACTCAAGTCTTACTGACAAGCTTCGGCTTTCTTCAAAGTATTAGGAGGTCTCATTTTAAAGAGTAAGGCAGTAAAGGTTAAATTTGGAAAGCCGAAAACCTGGGTTTTGTCCGATAATACCCCGACTGACGTTATCGTAATATACTGAACAGGGTTTTCCCTCAGTTCAGAATGTGAGGAGTCCTTTGGACCCTCATTTTCTAAATCCTGTTCAGGAGTGCCCTCTTTTTTTAGTATTTACTATTTAAGGTCCTATGCAAAAATTATTAAGGGTCCCGTTCTATTAATTATCTTAAATAATTTTGTGTTTGAAAATGTCTAAAGTGTTTGAAAATAGATATTCTGTGCTTTACTCTGTAAATAAATAACTAATATTTGATTCTTTAACCACATTCAGTAACTGCAACCATTTCTGACACCAGAATTCATAACTTTTTGCTTATGCTGTACTCTAAATCTGAGAGTCCAAGAAGACTCTAAAGGTTTTTTCTGGGTATCCCAGGAATAATTTTGGGTTTAAATGGCACAGAATACTGTGTCAGGGAAAACCCTGATATTGGCATATCTGAATATTAGTGGTCCATATACATGATATAACAGAATTGCTTTCATCAGGTCTAGGAAATTGACAGGACAAATTATTAGTTGATCGGCAAATTATTTGTCATTTTACAAATAAACCCATTTGTAAAATGACAGATAAGTGCCCTCAATAACATGTTTTTCATGAAGTTATCGTGCAATGTTGAGGTTCGGCTAGTTGGTGCATGATTTAAAATACCATAATGACCCTAAAATTTCGGACACTCGAAAGTTGGACAATTATTGTTCGAAAAGTCTTAGAAAGTGGATTTTACACAGGTTAATTCATCCAAATGATGCTTAGTGAATGGCAAATGTTGCAGACCCTGATCATACTGCCCAAATATTTAGGGTCATTATGGTACTTATTTTAATGCCAACTAACACTTAGAAATGGCAAACACAGGTTTGGGTAGTGCATAATTTGCAAAATTAAAGTTCAACTTTGATATGGAATTTTATGTATATATAGCAAAACAGTGAACTGCAGGCTTTTCTTGTTGGGTATTTAGGCCTACCTCAAGAACACCATAGAAAAACTAATGTAAATAAACATGAAACACCAATTGTTCCTTAAAATAACACACGAAGCAAAGTAGTGAACATGTTCTCAAAATGACAGCTGGTCTCAACCTTTTACAAATAGCGAGATTTGTGAAATGACAAATAATTTGTCGATCCACAAATAATGTGTCGTTTTGTCAATTTCCTAGACCGTCTCAGTATGTTTACAATTGTTTTGCTGCAGTTTCAAGGTTTATGAGGGTTTTATGTTCTTTAATCTCATGTACATTTCACCAGTTCAGCCCTTCTCATGGTGTTTACCATTTAGCTAACCTATACCCTGTGACATGTTTTCCATATAATTCCTGTACAGATTTCCAAAATATAGGCGGGAAATAAGGCCTGAGCAGAAGGGGGAAAATTCCAGCCTCCTGCCTCTTATTAACACCCCTGTATTTGGACAGAACTGATAAGAAGATTGTTTTTACTTCCTTAATACTCAATGAATTTTCATGCAGTGAAGTGCAAATACCTTGTCTTTATGCACAGCAAAGGAATGTGTAAAGGATTTTATGCTACGCGTTGCAGTTTTCTACACAAGGTTGCGCAAAGACTTTCATACTTTGCTCAACCTTGTGTGGGAAAATAAAGCGTGCATGAAAATGGCTCTTCAGTGTTCCCATTCACGTAGAATTGTGCGTGAATCACGCGGAAATCATTCTAATCACGCATAAATTTTGGGGCAAGAACGTGCATTCACGCGCATATGTTTCTCTCAAAAATATAAAAAATCATCATTTTTCTTCATTCTATTGCGAGCCTGCCAGGCCAGATGATTTTTGTAGCCGAGAAGAGAGTCAGAAGTCGCTGTTTTGATCTGAAATGCGGGCCGTAGTAAGATACCATGCTTTCATTCACGTCCGTCACATCCGTTCTACGGCCAATCAAATTCATTATTGGAAAACACTACCACTAATCGGCTGCATGAATATTAATGACATGCGCGGTCATGTTGCGCACTAGAACTGTCAATATGGCCGACAGAATTTGTCCTTTTTTTTGCGTTTATTTTCGCTGTTTCTGTTTGGAAACGGCACTTTCTATTTTTTATTTGGAAAGGAATCCATCAAATGATTAATATTGGATAAAACGAGGACCAGAAAAAGGCATGATAGCCGTTTTCTTCGTTTTTTCAGGCTTCAATTGGAAACACATCGGCACTTTAGTGTTTGTAAAAGAAGTGGACCAAGGGTTCCGGGTCATTTCGGCCCATAACTTTTTCGAGATAAAAAGTCATACCCGTAAATTTTACTTCATACCCGCAAATTTTATAGATAGGGGGTATAAAAACCCTCAGTTTAAAATTTGAGTGGGAACGCTGGCTCTTAGTCTTAAACAATGGCTTTGCTGCAAAAACGAGTAGTTATCTGCTTTTTACCACATGAAAATTCTGTACTGAAGAAATAATGATCAATTTTCCGTTCTGACCAAATATAGGTACAAAATATCACGTGATTCCCCACTATGCACCAAAACTGGCCACCCCCATAATGGGCCGGAATGACCCTGGCCGAAACAACATGACCACCATGATGACCGAAAGGGGACTGGACTGTCTAATCAACAGCCAGTGGTTGTCAAAATGTTTCTATGCCATATACTCGTATCCGAGTAGATCTCGTCAGCTAGTAGTTCTCGTCATTCTGCTTAAAAAGAGTTTTTCGCGTATTTTTTCGTCACTTCAACTGCCTTAATCCCAAGTTTAAGATATATTTGTTCAAACTAGTGCAAAAACTCATCAAGATATCGAGCTGTGAATATATAAGTGCCGTTTTTTTCTCTTTTGGATTCGCAAAGTCGCGTGATTACGTCAGGGGCAATCAAGATCAAGCCACGTGCTGACCTCCCTTAATTGGGTCAGGTTTTCCAATATTGTGTCTACTTTGCAAACAAATTCCGAATGTAAGTCAACTTTGCAGGAAAAACACAAAAATAATAAAATAGCAAACCTGACCCAGTCATCATTTATCATTTTCAGCAGCCTCGTGAACAAGACAAATTCTTCGTCTCAGTTTTGTGTTTGTTTTCGTCTGCTGTGACCTCATTAAAAAAATTGAGCGCATTCGGCATATGAAAGGACTTTGTTACATGAGTAAGATGTCAAAAATCATCATAAAGGAACAACAGCAAAATGGGTTTTATATTTAATTTAAAATCGAGCTCAAAAGCAACATGACGAGAACTGCTTCTGGACGTGACGTTGTCTTGCGTCATAGCATATCAAATAATGATCGCTCCCTGATCGCTCCCCGAGGTTCGTTTCTGTAAATAAATTCATGACGTGTGTGTCGAAACCAGAGTTATTAGGTACGCAATACATAACTATAGTCCGTTTGCTCCCAAATGCAAACGGCATCCCCAATATTTTCTCAAAATTGGTGAGAGGTAAAATATTTTAGAATCGCTCATTCTTAATTTTCATCCTATACATAACAAAATTATAATTTTGCAGAAATGTAAGGTTTTGCATAAAAAAGTTTCTATACAAAAACAGGACCTAAATATGTCATTTTCACCTCTTAATTACAAGGGAGTAAAAGTTGGCTGTTGGAATTCCCGTTTAGTTTTACGTGTTAGAGCATGTGACCAATGTATGCTATCCCTAGAACAAAATTTGGATAATTAATTGAAATTTTATTATAAATCCTTTTTTTCTACTTTTGTTTCACCCATATATTATCAAATTTTAAAACATACAATTTTTTACTAGCAAAATAATATAATACTTCAATATTTATTTACAACATAGAATCACCTGACCAGTGACACCATGCGTTAAGCGTGAGGACAGGTGAATACATTTTACTATTTCATTCAGATACGCCCACACCTGTAGTAAACAACGAGTTTACGCTATTGCCTATCAACAATATTTTGGCTGTTCTAACAAGCATACGACGCCCTTTAGTGAAACTGCTCAGTTTTTGCATTAAGGTCAATGGAAAATATTTTACAAAAGCATCCAAAAATTTGGACTTTCCGTATTCTGTTATGTATAGTTATAGGAATCATTAGGACATTGGAACTTTTGATGGAACTTTCATCGTTTTCGAGAAAATAAGCAAAACTCCGTTTGCACTTGGAAGCAAACGGACTATACCGCAAACTGAAAGAAAACCTGCTTGTTTGGGAGAAAACAGGACATTGTTAGTAAAAAATGACGAGAACTATTCTGATACGAGTAGTAAACGAAGATGTTATGTTTTTCTTAAATACGGTATTTCTATAATCTACCATATTGAGCATTCCAGATTCTTCTGCATCAAACCAATCAATTCTTGAATTTTACGTCTGTACGGCTCTGCCATTTTAGCACCGTTTGTATGTTGCTGCTGACCGTGTAAAACAAATATTTCAGATTCAAAGCATTTATTTGGACTGCTTTGACGGACTGCATTCAAGTTATGTCAAAACATTTCCTATTTTAATCTAGATTTTAGCATTTTTTTCCATTAACCATTTTTCTGTTTATTTTCGCCTTGTATTTCCCGCTAGCTGTCTTTCGTGGTTTCCAAACATTGAAGAGTTTTGGTTTTTACTAAAAGAAGAATTGTTTTCTAAATATACTGAACGAAATATTAAATGCTAACTCAGCGGGTCCTCAGAAATACCGAAAAGCACAGAACAGAAGCACCAAAAAGCATAGAATCACCGAAAAGCATCGATTTGTCATATTATTTGCAAGGCATATGGGATACAACACGGGTCTGTCTGTATTATGTGATAGTTATATACCATGGTTTGTCCACCTGTACGAGGAGATAATCCACGAGCTTTAGCGAGCGGATTATCTTCCGTACATCTGGACAAACCAAGGTATAACTTTTTTTTATACCACCCTTACCAGTGTAGACCTTGCTCATTGCGAAATATTTCGTGCTAAAGTTGGCGTTTTCGGGTAAGGGTGGCATAAATTAATTGTTATTGGTGAAAACACCTATATCATATATTATACCAGGGTATAAAGGAACATATACAAACTAAGAACCATAAACTTCAAGAGGTAGCCTACAAAACATACGTCAGACCTTTGGTTGAAAATACTGCATCAGATTGTGACCCCTGGTAGAAAAAGTATATCCATCAAATTGAAATGATACAGCATAGAACACTTAGATACATTTTTAATGATTATAGCTATACTACTAGTGTAAGTTCAATATTATCTAGCTTGGGGCTTCCCATATTAGAGAACAGAACCAAAATTTCAGCCCTAACAGTGTTGTATAAGATCCAACACAGCCTGGTTAACATTGCGCTTCATACTTATGTACCGTCATCTATGTGAGACAGAGTCATGCATTCTGTTCTAGGATTAACTCGCACAAGTATTCATTTTTTCCTAAAACTATCAAGCCTGGAATGATCTTCCCCCAGACGCCGGATCGTGCCGAGCAGGGCTTTTCAAACACCTGACCTAAATGCATACTATCATAGAAGTCATCTATCATCATTACTATTACAACTTATCATACCCATCATCATTGAGAAAAAACAACAACTTGATAATATCACAGCACCAAAATTTCCATAATAATTTAGCAAAATTCTGAACTGTTCTGTTTTTTTTTTTTTTTGCAAAGTTTCTGGCATATTTTTGACTAACGGTTCTGACCATTTACGCACGCACTCCATGTACTACTCTTCTTGAGGTGTCTGGAGTATCCGGAAAATTCAGATTAAGATGATATACACCAGGGGTTTTGGCAAAGGTATCAAGGTACCCATTAATTAGGTACTTTGTTATTACCGAAAAGCACCTGGATGCCATGTGATAATTATAACATCAATGGTTTGTCCGCCTGTACGAGGAGATAATCCACGAGCTTTAGCGAGTGGATTATCTTCCGTACAGGTGGACAAACCATGGTATAACTAGTTTATACTACCCACACCAGTGTAGACCTTGCTCACTGCGAAATATTTTGTGCTAAAGTTGGCGTTTTCTGGTATGGGTGGTATAAATCCTGTATGAAACAATAGGGGCTTGGGTGCTTTATAAAAGAATCAAGTAATTAATTGGGTACCTTTTATGTATGGCCCTCCCGTGGGGATGGAGGGATCTTTGCTCCCCAGCTTTTTGGAACTTGTGTCTAAAATCTCCCCAGCTCCCCAGATTTGATTTCCTTATGATTTTTCTCCATCCTTCCCAAAACTTCCATGCTGCCAATGACTCAACCCCACCATACAATCACTCATCCTCCATGTGTGTAACAATTTAAGGAGTCTACTTTGCACAGTTGCTGAGAAAACTGTGACACAAATTTACCTTAACAAAGACAGAAAATGGACAAATGAAGGGATAAATAAGAGCAATGAGCCGGATTCTCAATCCCTCATTGTCCATATGTATACCAAGTTTCAAGGTTCTAGCTTCAACAGTTCCTGAGAAATCTGTGACAAAACAATAGGGTCATGATGCTCTGAATCGCTCTCCTGAGTAAAAGGGTCAAACGTCAAACTAAGGCCATCATTTGAACAAACCTGACAGTTAGAAACTGTCAAAATATGTGAGACATTGGTTAAAGGTCAAACAAAGGTCAGATTGGTTAAAGGTACCAATTTTTCTTCGAGAATAATAAAATGTGTGAAAAGTAGCTTAAAATGTATGCACACAGAATTATCTGTGTTATTCGACGTTTTGGGAAAAGGAGTCTATGCCTAATCCCAATAAATTCATGTGTTGTATTATTATATATATTTATATGGAAAACATATTGTTTAAACTAAAGGTCAAACAATGACCTTGACCTCTATCGCTAAAAATGTTCATGTACTCATTTATTTGACTGTATTTATTAACTTTTGCACCAAGATCTTATAAAAGCTCCATAAACTCTTATACTTAAGCATTTTCCAATAAAAAAGCACCAAAAAGCAAATTTGACATTGTCGTAAAAATGTTAAGCTCAACTCAAGGTCATCAATTGAACAATCTTGGGCCAAACTCTTCGAAACTTTCCATGAAATCTTATGTTCTCGCATTTTCCCATATTTGACCTTGCTGTAAGTTCAAAGTCAACCCAAGGTGATCAGTTGAACAATCTTGGTAGCACTCGAGTACCCGATGCTACATACCAAGTTTCAAGGCCATCGGTCAAATGGTCCTGGAGAAAAAGATTTTTTAATGTTTTTACTATATATGGCCATGGCGGACATGCTGGTCATGTGACCAAAACCGTTTGAACAAGTTTTGTTCCCATAGCCCCTGGATGCTCTGTATGAAATTTGTTTACAACTGGCCCTGTTGCTTTAGAGGAGAGGGTTTGAAATTGTCAAAATACGAGAGTCCTGGGACAAAGATCAAAGAATGACCTTGACCTCTTGTATTCACAAATCTTCACGTACTTATTAAGATGACTGTATATATCAATTTTTAGCCCAAAATCTTCAAAACTTTACATGAAATCTTATGTTCTAGTATTTTCCTCTATTTCACCTTGCCGTAAAAAGGTCAAGGTCAGCCCAATGTCATACTCTTGAAAGTACTCAGGTCTCTGATTCTACATACCAAAGTTCAGGGCCATTGGTTCTGAAGAAGAAGATTTTTAAAGGATTTTACCATATATGAGCATGGCGGCCATAATTGTCATGTGACCTAAACCATTTTAACAAATTTTCATTCCCTTTACCCCCTGAAAGTTCTGTATGAAATTGGTTACAATTGACCCAGTGCCTTTGAGAGGATTGTTTGAAATTGTCAATATATGAGAGACCTGGCCCCGAGGTTATAAAACTTTTTTCGTGCTCAACTCAGCTGAGCATGAAATTTTCTCTGCTGATAAATATGAAAATGCCAACTAATGTTGGCATTTTCATATTCATAAGCAGAGAAAATTACATACTCAGCTAAACTGAGCAAGAAAACAACTGTACTTATCAGTAATTTGCTATTTATTAGCAGATAAAATATCATGCTCAGCTGAGTTGAGCATGAAAAAAGTTTTATAACCTTGGGGCCTGGATCAAAGGTCAAAGAATGACCTTGACCTCTTGTTTTCACAAATCTTCATGTACTCATTAAGACGACGGTATTTACCAATCTTAGGCCAAAATCTTCAAAAGTTTCCAAGCAATCTTATGTTCTAGCATTTGCCCAGATAAAACACCAACGACCAAATTTGAACTTACCGTAAAATAGGTCAAGGTCAACCCAGGTCATAATTTGAATAATCTTGGTAGTACTCACGTACCCGATGCTACATACCAAGTTTCAAAGCCATCGGCCTATTGGTTCTGCTGCAGAATTTTTTTTTTTCTCAGGTTTTTACCATATATGGGCGTAGCGGCCATGTTGGTCATGTGACCAGGACCGTTTGAACAAATCTTTATTCCCTCAACCCCTGAAACTTCTACATGAAATTTGGTTACAATTGACCCAGTGGCTTTTGAGGAGATTGTCTGAAATTGTCGAAGTATGAGAGACCTGGGTCAAGGGTCACCAAATGACCTTAACCTCTTTTACTCACAAATCTTTATGTACTCATTAAGTTGACTATATTTACAATTTTTAGGCCAAAGTCTTCAACAGTTTTCAAGAAATCTTATGTTCTAGCATTTCCCCATATAAAAGCACCAATGACCAAATTTGAACATACCGTAAAATAGGTCAAGGTCAGCTCAAGGTCATAATTTGAACAATCTTGGTAGTACTTACGTACCCAATGCTACATACCTAGTTTCAAGGCCATCGGCCTATTGGTTCTGGAGAAGATTTTTTTAAGGTTTCTACCATATATGGGCGTAGCGGCCATGTTGGTCATGTGACCAGGGCCGTTTGAACAACTTTCCGTTTCTAAGATCCCAAGAGGCTACAGATGAAATTTGGTTACAATCAGCCCAGTGGTTTCAGAGGAGAAGTCATTTGAAATTGTGGATGGCCGACGGACGGACGACTGACGGACGACGGAGCCTGCCAATACTATAAGCTCCCCCCGTAACCGCTGGCTAAAGTGAGCTAAAAAAAGCGTTACGGAGTTACGGAATTACGGACAGACCAAATCCAGTATAGCCCCACTTTTTCAAAGCGGGCTATAAAACACATAAATCCCCATAGTTTAACAAGTGTTCCGATAGCAAGGAGAACCTTCCCAGCAAGCACATGACGTCAAAACGACGTCATATCGACGTCAATGTGACGTAACGACGTCTTATCGACGTCAGTACGACGTCATTTCAACGTCATGTGCCTGCTTGGTTTTTTATTTACCGTTCCATTAAAAAATACATTTCCTCATGAGGAAAATGAACTCTATAAGCTTAGAGCTTTCGTTGAGATCATCTTTGTCAATTGTATATGAGCCGTTCTCTGTGAAAACCGGGCTTAATGACGTTACGTAATAATTACGTTGTGAACGAATGAAAAACACCAAAATTAATGATTTTTCGGACCTCTCTTTATTTCCATGAAAATACCTTAGGCATTGAGATATAACAGAAAGCCTATAAATTCAGACAAAATCCAGTAATAAATATGACATATGTTGCCATGACAACGCTTATTCCATGGTAACCCCAGAGCTTTGAAAACATATGGTATACCATCACAATTACCTATCATTTGAGAAAGAATGTTAAATCATGCAAATTGTCATGTGTGTGCTATGAAATACATATTGAAAAGGAGCAAACACCTGGTTTGGCCGAGTTATTTTGTGAAACAAGCACCGAAAGCTCGTTCGAACAAACGTAATGACGTTGACGTCAAAACATACTTGCATGACGTTAATAACGTCATGTAAAGAAAAGGCACTACCTGTGTGCTTCGGAAGTCTATATCTCAGTAATGAATAATGGTAACCATCTCAAATTTTCAGGAAATGTTTAGAAAAGCTAATACTTTTCAGTGATGTAGTTAGTTAAATATTTATTTTTATGTCATTAAGCCCGGTTTTCTCAGAGACTGGCTCATATTATATTCACATCTATGTATTTGAAAAGATGAATGGATGGATGACTTGTGATTTTACGTACTTTTCAACAGTATTTCAGTTATATCAGGACGATGGGCGGGTGATAATGAAAGGCTGTGTGCAATGGAACCCCGTTTACGGTAGGGAAGATTCTATTTGAAAAGAATGAATATTGTTTAAACCAAAATATACATTGTCGCCTCCTATTAGAATGCCACAATATATATTTGATAGATAAAAGAGAAAAAATTTAAACCAATTAACGTTGAGTTTTATTAACTATCTGGAGCCATGGTTTATCTTGGACGCCAAAATTAAACTGCTCAAATATTTCATTTTCATTAAACCTCGAAATTTTGATACCGCAGATACTTAGTGTTTCACCGTACACATGCTGACCCGGGTCTTTCGTTTTCACGCCTTAAGGCATGGCACGTACTGTATTTAAATTATCGTTTTTACAGATTTTAAAACATTTTTTTTTGTTTTGACTCATTTTAAAACAATTTTCATTCTGTAGATATTAAGTGTCGCCAAGCGACGCCAAATATTTAATTAACGCTCATTTCTGAAAATGAAAAGTAATAATACATTCCCTGTGGCACAAAGTTAGATTTTATTAAAATCCTCTGTTTATCTGACAGCCGCTTTTCATCTATAAATAAGGTCCAGGCCCGGATCCAGCCCATCACGTACTGGTGGGGCTCTGGATAACTGGTGGGGCTGGGATGTGCCGAAATATAGTTGTGTGTGGGAGAGGGCTTGAAAATATGACATATTAATTGTTCAATTTCAAGAGAATTTTTTATATATTTTTACCTTGAAATATGTGTTGTGATATCTCATTAGAATCGCCTCCTCGAGGCGATTCTAATGAGATTTCACAACATATATTTTGAATATTTTGATCTAACCACATTGGATATTTTTTTCAAACTGTCATCAGATGCTTCTTATTATCTGGAGGACTACATATGATATATAACACAGAGGCCAACTGGCGGGGCTGCAGCCCCAAAGCCCACCCCCTGGATCCGGGGCTGAGGTCAGTAGAAAAGGAACTTAAAGTGAAGATCACCTCAAAAGAAGTAGATGGAGAAATAAATAAATGATAGTAATAATAATAAATGTCAAAAAGCGTTTTTGTAGCACATAATGCTACCTTCTAATACAGCTAGTTCGTTAGGTATATTTGTACGAATAGAGCTACTGTGTTTTTGTGTCCGTATTCCTAGACAAACACGCATCGCTACAAATACAGATAACGGTGCACAAATTAGGGTCGAGTTGGATAAGGATAAATTCGAACAGCGGGTAAATTGGGACGTACCATTGCAAACAGCAAAAGTCCAGATGAGACGGGATTTTCACTGTTTGCCCAGTTAATTTTGTTTTATTTCCAAACAAATGACATATAAAGGAAAAATGTCAGTGTCCGAATTAACCTGCTGTCCGAATTTACCTGACTTGACCCTATGACATGATGGTTTTAGTGGCGCAGGGGGGAGGGGGGCGGCTAATGAGTCACTTTTCACTCTATCATATGTTTTTTAGTATTTTACTAGAAAAGAGCCCGCGCAAGCGCGGAAATATTTCATGATGGTCAAGTTTAGATAAAAAAGTCAGTTTTAATTTTTCAATGCAAATGGCCTTAGGCCCAGGTGAAGATATGACCTTTACCATGAATACTCACTAAAGCTTCATTTACCTAATTAGTTGTCTGCATCTACAAACTTTCAGGAAGCAGACTGCATTGTTTCTAAAAAAAAAATCAACGTTTTTTCACTTTTTCCTATAGAAAAACCCAAGTGACTCAAAAGTTGACCTTGCCGCAAACAGATCAAGGTCATCCCAGGGTCATCATTTATATAAATTTTGTTGAGCTTTTGAGTCCTTGATGCGACATGCTAAGTTTCAAGATCATAGGATTTGTGGTTCTGGGGGAGAATTGGTTGATTTGATGCATAACGTCCACGGAAAACAGCTAAGGTCATGTCGGGACGGTCAGTTAACCTAACCACACTATTCCTGGGCAGGCTTAGACCTCCTAAGCGGCTAACCAGTACTAAGTGCACATACTTTCGCCAGTAACTGACAACTGCCCTTCTTGAATCAGCGGAAGGAGAAACGAAAGTATGTGGCCAGACCGGGTTTCGAACCCAGGACCTCTGACTTATGTCAGGTGCCCTACCGATTTCGCTACGCGGCCCGGCGTGGTTCTGGGGGAGAAGATTTTTGAAATTTTTTACCATAATAAATGTTTGCCATCTTGGTTATGTGACCTTTCCTGGGTATTTTTTTTTCTGAAAAAATTGGGTCCTGGAACGTTTTGGGGGAAAATATTCAAGCCCTCTGAAGACTAAAGGCTGAATCATTGAAACTGATTTGTCTGCTTCGCTGGAAAAAATGCCCTTTCTTACCTGGCGCATGTGTGTTAACCTTAGACATTTTTAATTTTTGTCTTTTCGAAAGTTCAGTTCGGTTTGAATTATCCAAACGACGTTACCCAAGTGGCTCAGCGGTACGTAACCATAGCCGCACACACTTGGCGCCGTGTGTCCGTCCAACTTTTCGAAAGACCATGTGCGTTGAGCTTTATTCTTCAATGGGCGAGTTCGATTGGCTACTCGTATTGACTATCGTTCTGGAAGAAAAATGGGTCGTTTCGAGCCAGGGCCGTCGGGACTATGACCATTTAGGACATGTCGTCGCTTCACTGACCTGAAGTGGAGTCTTTTTCGGTGCTGATTTTTTGTTGTAAAATTTTAGGATGAAGATACTACAACTCACAAACTTATTATTCAAGCGCTGATTACTATCATGATGATATTAAAATTTCTAAAACATATATTTTATATGACATTTAACGGCAAATAAAAGTCCTTTTCGGTTCCCGAAAGTTCTTTTCGGTGGGGTAAGTCCTTTTCTGTTTTTAGTAGGACCGCGTGTATTCGAGTACACGATAATTTCACTCGAACGCACCCATTGTTGACAAAAGAAATTCGACCAATATCGAAGTTTCTAGAAAAATACTTGGGAGAATTTAAAATGAAAGACGAATTTGATCCCCAAATTCTTTAAATCTACGTGAAACTAAAACACACGCTAACCGAAATTATCAATGATAGCAATATGCGAAAGAACCAGTATAGAAATTACGCTTGAAAATGCCACCAATTTTGCAGTTTATGCGTTACTTCGTTTATTTAGTATTATAGATGGATATATGTGGGCACGGACAGCGGAGATAAGCCTCTCAGGGCCACATTTTGATCACCACGAAAAGCTTTTATTACTCCTGTCATCAGCTGTTAGTTTCAGAAAAATCTATAACTTGTAATTGAGCCGCGACACGAGAAAACCAACAAAGTGGTTGTGCACCCAGTGCAGACTCAGATGAGCCTGTACCTCCGCTACGCCTGATCAGACTCTTCGTTAAGCGCTAAAATTGTAGCTAAGGGTCTAAGCTTCCTTCATGCGGACAGCGGAGACTCTGATCGGACTGGGCGGATGCCCAGGCTGATCTGAGTCTGCGCTGGGCGAACAACCACTTTATTCGTTTTGTCGTGTCGCGGCTCGTATATAGATTTTATCATTATTTTCTGCATGAATATAGCCCGGGAACAGGGGCTGATAACCTAAATGTGGTCAATTTTGAGGAAAACAGGAGGCTATAATTACTCTGACCATCTGCTGTACGTTTCAGAAAAACTGCTTCTGACTGTGTTTTCATGTGGGAGCAGGGGCATATCCCCCCTCCCCCACCCCCACCCTCACCGCCCCTTGTGATAACTTTTGAGCATCACAGCAGTCCTTTATTACACTTTTCATCGTTTATACTGTTACATAACACAACATACAATCATACAAATCACAAATTGGATTCAGAAAGGAGCCATATATATATAAAATGTCTCCAGTATAGTCAAAATCATGATTTTGTACATGTGGATAATTACTGGGCAGGCGCGATAACCACCGAGGGCGTTATAGTAATAGCATCGATCATTTTTCTGAGGTCCCATCATGCTAGAAAACGTTTTTTTATTGTACCGCCAAACGTGCCATACTTCTGTCAGAAATTATTTTCTGCCACCTATCAAGCCCAAGCGAAACATTCTTGGTACATAGAGAATACCATGTTAGTGTCCTCTGATATCAAGTTTATCAGGCGAGACCAGAAACAGCGTGGGAATGGCGAGGCTTGCCGAGCCAGTCCGACGTGTTTCTGGTCGAGCCTGATAAACTTGATATCAAAAGACACTTTCATGTTTTTCTATTTATCATGCAACATTTGAAGGTTTTAAGGTTTAAAGAAAATAATAAAAAAAAGAAAGAAAAGCAAACGCAGTTTTGTTCGAACTTGCTGATGTCGCGAATGCGTTATGACGTAAGTCAGCGACTTCATTCAACCAATCGAAAGCTGTTATCCTCTTGAAATTATTTAAAATCACCAAATGCGCCCGTCCGACTCCATAACTTAAGAACTATAATACAAAATTTCAAGAAACTTGAAATAGATACACCTCAACTTAACGCGTTGATGCACATTAAGCTCTGGAGTGGCATCATTTGTGTATGAGTTATCGCACCTGGAATGATTTAAATCAACAAACTGAGCCACACGTAAGTAATATTTGAACAGATTTTCAAGAGACTTATAATAAATATGTATCGCTATCACGCAGATTTGCATATCATGGTTTGTTGTGAATGGCATCATTATGAGTTATAGCCCTTGCATTGGTTTAAAATTAATGATAGAGCCTTAAATTAGTAACAAGTGAACAGAATTTCATTAAACTTATAAGGTGGATCTAGATTCTTTGGATTGTTTTCGAAAGCAAAAGTTCATCACATAGCTGAATTTCTTAAGGCTGATTTAGTTTTTTGGAGTCATTCAAGAGGCGGAACCCCCGTCTTACAGCAGAATACATGCGGTAATTATATACAGTCAACTCTCGATATCTCAAAGTCAAAGTTCATCCCAAACTACTGATATCTCAAAGTAAATTTTCTGGTCCCAGAAAATTTACTTTGAGATATCAGTACTTTGAGTAAATTTTCTGGTCCCAGAAAATTTACTTTGAGATATCAGTTACTTTGAGATATCAGTACTTTGAGTAAATTTTCTGGTCCCAGAAAATTTACTTTGAGATATCAGTACTTTGAGTAAATTTTCTGGTCCCAGAAAATTTACTTCGAGATATCAGTAATTTGAGATAACAGGAGTTGATATGTAAAGAGAAAAAAAAACCAGAAAAATAGTCAAAACCATATTCTTTGATATAAGAGGTCATGTTTAGATATCAATATTCTAGATATCGAGAGTTGACTGTATTTCCATAATCAAGTTCTGTTGGAATGGAATGCCTTAAATAATGCATTAGTTATTGCCCTTGCCTCTATCAAAAATCATGAAATTCAGACGTAACTAAATAACTAATGAACGGAATCTCATAAAACTTACACTAAATATGTATCATTATAATGTAGTTGTGCAAATCATGTTCTGTTATAATGGCTTTATTATCGCATGATTTGATTTGATTTGATTTGTTGCTTAACGTCCACGGTAAACAGCTTAGGTCATGTCAGGACGGTCAGTTAACCTAACCACACTATTCCTGGGCAGGCTTAGACCTCCTAAGCGGTTAACCAGTACTAAGTTCACATACTTTCGCCAGTAACTGACAACTACCCTTCTTGAAACAGCGGAAGGAGAAACGAAAGTATGTGGCCAGACCAGGTATCGAACCCAGGACCTCTTATGACTTATGAGTCAGGTGCCCCACCGATTGCGCTACGCGGCCCGGCGTATTATCGCATGAATAATTGCCCTTGAATGGCTTATTATCGCATGAATAACTGCCCTTGAATTGATTAAAAATCTACAAATTGGCTAACGAAATTTTATGAAACTGAATATAAGAATGTAGCACCATATTGCGAAAGTTTTTCAGAATAGTCTCCGTAATGCACGATTTATTGCCCTTGAAGAAATTTAAAGTTCTCAAGTATGCACTAAATAACCTTTTAAATAGCGTAAGTTTATGAGACTTGAAAAATCTATAAACAAGTCAAATCCACTTTGACGGGGGATATAAATTGAACGAATTTGATTTTTTATCATTTTATTTCATTTTAAGGAGAAATGCCCATGTATGTAGAACCTGGCCCAGAGGTTATAAAACTTGAGTACATCCTCAAACTCAAAATAAAGCACACTGATTGGCTGCTTCCGAGCATGTGCTCGGAAGCAGCCAATCAGTGTGCTATATATTCTCAAGTTTTATTACCTCGAACCCTGTTCGCGTGTGATCTGAGTCTGCACTTTTTATCAGCGTCCCGTTTATCGGATACTGGGCATAAATGGACTGACGTTAATAGAATTGCCCGCAACCTGATCAGACTTTGCTGGTCTGCATTCGCACTTACCGTAAGATATATTTTGCGCGGCGCGTCCCATATGCCACGGCGTCGTTAGATGAGAGACGATATGGATACAAATAACTGCTGGCTGCTGGAGGAGTCTTTGAGGTAGCATCGAAGTAAGTACATGCTTTTGTATTCTTATATGAGGTCTTTTAATAGATATACTCTGTAATGTCTGTCTGACTACATTATTCTGGCAAGTTTCATGATCTTTTAAACTTTCAATAGAAAAAAAAAGCGTATTCCGAAACTGAAGCTAACACGTCGCATTCTTCCTTATTTAAACATTATTTAAAAATACTTGAAATTGGCCACTCGTGAAGATCTAGTTGATTTTGGGATCTTAAAAAAACTTCAGCCTATTGCGGCGCAGACTCTTTAGTTGATTTGAGGATTCAAAAAAAAAAATACCTCAGCCTGATGTAACGGACGTCTGGTTGCTTTGCAATACGAAACGCGCCTTTTGGCGCGATGAGGCCTTTAAAAATATTCAATTATTCTATCGAGTTTCTGCCAAAAAAAAGAGGTAATGCGAAAATGAATCCGAAAAAATTCGAGAGTGTCGAAGTTCACTTTTTTTTCTAAGGTCAATTTTTCTCTCTATTTTTTGTGGGACTTTTCGATGAAACTCAGATATTCGTCGTTTTGAATATTGTGACTGCGTTCCCTGCAAATTATATTTTTTTTTCTGATTTAATTGCAACCAATGTTTTCAAGAGACATGTAAAACTTGCATATATCATGTTACTTTTCTATATACTTAGGATGAAACAAGAGAGAAAATAAGATGTCTACAAACTTTAATTACATCCTGTATACTACTAATTGTTATATGTTTCAATAAAAAATCGCCTCTGGTATCAATACTATTAAATCTGAGCCGCGACACGACAAAACCAACAATGTGGTTGTGCGCCCAGCGCAGACTCTGATCAACCTGGGCATCCACCGAGTTTGACCAGATTCTTCGTTAAGTGCTCAAAGGGTAGCTAAGGGCCTAAGCTACCTCCATGCGGACAGCGAATACTCTGATCAGACTGGGCGGATGCCCAGGCTGATCTGAGTCTGCGCTGGGCGCACGACCATATTGTTGGTTTTGTCGTGTCGCGGCTCACTTGTCTAGAGCACAGCAGGGGAAAATGTAGTTTCCTTGCTGGCCATGATATATTTCTTTGGAAAAAATATGTCGCATTTCATTAGTTATTTCACTGGTTTTCCATCAAATGTTTCCAAATGTCGACTACTTTCCATCTGTACCGATTATAGTTCTGCTGTTATCTAAATCACTGTAGACTATTTTGTTAAGGATAGAACATCACTGCCGGTTATGACTTATTTTTCTTTCCTTTTGCAGAAAATCGCAAGCAGAAGTTTCCTCTCAAAGGTCTAAATGTATCACATGAAGAGAAAAAATGCATTGGCATTTGAAGAGACAATGCGTTTCTTTATTTTCTGTTTTGATTTGTGTTACTTCTGTTGTAATCATCTACCATGTTACTTTCTTATCCTCTTCAAGACAACAATCCAGTAATCTATGGCAGCAAAAAAGAACGGCTCGTACGTTTACAAAGCTGACAGAAAAGAATAATAGGCCACAAAAACAGGAGATACGCCAAAGAATAAGAACTACATACAGAGAAGAGAAAGATGGTCCTTACAAGACTAGAGACAATCAAAGTAGTGTGCATAATACGCTTTCAAATAACCCAAAAACATCCAGCCGTACTAAAACCATGAAACTTGCCGTACGAAATATAAGTAATACCAGATATGAAACTAAATTTAGTGAAGACGTTGTTCCTGATATTTACAAAGATGTTAAAGTCACTGGAACCGTTCATTTCTGTATAATTGCTGCTAAAGCTGAAATAACAGAGGAAGTAGAAGTCTTGGTCAAATCGATCATTTTGCATTCCAGAAGATTAGATGTAACTTTCCATTTCATTGCATGTAGTGGATCAGAGACAACCATCCCTAAAATATTTAAAGACGTTGATAACACTTTCGTAAATGTTTCACACGAGGTTGTTAATATAGATTTGAAGACTTACCTAAACGAGAAGTTAAACAATAAAGTTCAGATAACACATCGCTGGTCAGGAATTTATGCGCTGGGAAAAATATTTATGTATGACCTGCTTCCTAATGTTGACAGATGCATTATTGTAGATACAGATGTTCTATTTGCTACTGATCCAGCTTTTTTGTGGTATGAACTACAATCTAAACTTCAAACACCTGTTGCCATAGCGGTAACCATGCCCAAGGGGGATACTTATTTTAATTCTGGAGTTATGCTCCAAGATCTAGCACTGATGCGAAAAATCCGCTTTGGTAATTTGATAACCATGAAAGGATGCAATAAAGTCAAGACTGCGACTGCTGAAATATTTAAATGTCATCATGACCAAATGCTTCTAAATACAATTATGACGGATCATCCAAACTTGTTTGACACTTTTACCGTATCATGGAATTTGGGACGATGCTTTAACTTTAGAGACTTCTCATTCCAATTCTTTGAAGATAAAGTTCGTGGTCTTTTTTTTGGTGCTTCGCACATTTCGTGCATACCATTGGAATATAGTAACGCCTTTCGCGGAATTAAGGCCTTTATGCGGCCGAAATATCTGATAAAATATATAAAGTACTTAGAAGATGCTGATTTTTAAAGTGAGTTACTAGTAACAACAACCGATATTTAAAAAAGAAAATAATTTGATGTTTGTAGTTATTTTATTCTCTTTCACGGAGAAACTTTTATTTGCAGTTTAAGGTAGTTGTATACCAAATAACTCTGTTTTTGATTTAAAACAAAAGAGAGTTATAGTTCATAGTGAAATAGATAAACAGTTACAACACACACTAACTATGTCTACCTTAAAGATCCTAAGTTTTCGAGAAGATAGTTCTGAACTAACAGTGGAAACAGAGATCAGACTGTTCCTCAGGAACCAGAATGATCAAGGTCTTCACAGTTGCAATCCCATCTGCGCATTTTTGTATGCATTACTCTATGGTAGATCCGGAAGAACAGGAAAATAAATAGTAGGGCAAGGATTCAACGATTTATCTTGATTCAACGTTGTGTGCCCATTGGTTGGTAAATGTCCTGAACTTGGTACACGCAGAACACCGAAGACATTCTACCTGATGAGTAAAACCTCATGCATTCTGACCAAGAACTGATCGGGAACTGTTCTGTGGGCTATCCTGAAGTCTGGAATGCTGAAGACCATAATAAGAGGGTATAATTGAGCAGGCTGGTCTGGGCTGGAGGCATACGTTCTTTTCTTTTTCTTTTTGTTTCGATAACAGTAATTCGAGTAGGAAAAAATAACATGCCAGTGCAAGTGGGCGTCCTTAGTGTAGCCGTAACTGCTCCCAGTGTGTCAAACGAACAGTGACTTCTAGACCTGAGCGGTTGTGCAGACTGATCTGACTCTACACTGCAAAGTGCCGTTAGGTATACATGTATAGCTTGATGTCCAGCAAAAATATAGTATTGTTCTGAAATATGCAAATAAAGGGGGGGGGGGTATCAATAAGGTGGGTTTTCTGCATCCTACCAAAGTTTTATTTTTATGACTGATGGTATACTCCAGTGTGTCTAGTTTATTGGATCATATGTGACTTTGCGCGGAAAGCCCTACTTACTGAGCTATGGGTCCACAGAAGTGGGTGGGGTAAGCCAACATGGTTTTAGCCTGTCTTGTAAAAACATTCTCATTTGGTAGAAGAGTACAGCAGACAGACAGGATTTGATAAAATGATTAACAGAACATCTACACTATATTTCCATATCATTTTATTTGGTTTAATTTGAACATATGTTGTCAAAAAAGACTTCCTTTGACACTCAAATTTTTTTGATATTTTTGTCCTCAATTTTCAATATTTCTTGGCCTAATGGTTAAATAAACAGACCAGTTGTTATCAAACTAATGTCAAGGAAGCACCCTGACCAGGACATTCGGATGATGTGATCAGAATCTCACAATGACCTAGTTTTCATGGTCGACTGAACACATAAACTTGCTCAGAAGATGTTTTTTTCATTTAATTTTGACCTAGAATTACAATTACTATTTTAACTGCTATATTATGCCCTACACCCCGTCACTAAAGGTGAAAGAATACATATTGGCTTCAGATCGGATCTCCTTGGCGTCTGCATCTGTGTCTGGGTCACATACTTTGACCTTGGAAACAAGGTCAAGGTCAGATTTTGATGACCTTGACCTTGTTTCCAAGGTCACAGAAGGACTTAATATGTGACACATACACAATTGCAGATGCCAAAGAGATCCGCAATGAAGCCAATATGTATTCCCTCACCTTTAGTGGCAGGGGCGTGGGGCATAATAGTAATTTGACCAAAGGTTCGTAATTCTAGGTCAAAATAGAAAGAAAACCATCTTCCAAGCAAGTTTATGTGTTCAGTCGACCATGAAAACTATGCTATTGTGATATTCTGGTCACATCACCTGAATGTCCTTCTCAAGGTACTTCCTTGACATGAGTTTGATGATAACATGTCTATTCATTTAACAATAAGGCCAAGAAATATTGAAAATTGAGGTCAAAAATATCAAAAAATGCTAAATGTCAAAGGAAGTCTTTTTTGACAACATATGTTCAAATTAGACCAAATAAAATGATATGGAAATATAGTTTAGATGTCCTGTTAATCATTTTATCAAATCCTGTCTGTCTGCTGTACTCTTCTACCAAATGAGAATGTTTTTACAAGACAGGCTAAAACCATGTTGGATTACCCCACCCACTTCTTTGGACCCATAGCTCAGTAACTAGGGCTTTCCGCGCAAAGTCACATATGGTCCAATAAACTAGACACACTAGAGTAAAACATCAGTCAAAAAAATAAAACTTTGGTAGGATGCAGAATACCCACCTTATTGATACCCCCCCCCCCTTTAAAAACCGCGTGTGTTGGGTTAGCACTCGCAGCTTTTTTCTGACTTGATGTGAACATGGATGGATGGATGACTTGCAATTTTACGTCTTTTTCAACAGTATTTCCGTTATATCAGGGCGATGGGAGGGTGATAATAAGAGCTATGTGCAATGGAATTCCGTTTTTTGGTTGGGGTTCGCTTCCGCGGGGCTCGCTCCTGATGTAAATGTCGCCAATCAAAAGTATCAAAAGTTTGCTATTAAACGTACACTGTAAAAACTCCGTAGATTTTACGGTAGAATAACTGGCAACCAGCTGCCAGTCCATTTCCTGTTATTTTTATGGACTTTTGCCTGTAAGACATTTTCGGAAATCATGATATGGACACTTCTATTCTCTATTGCATCCCATAACCATACTAGGTCGTTGGGGCACCACGGATGACTTCGAAACAATTCCCTTCCACCTTGTTCTGTTTTCAGCTGCCCTTGTTGAGCTAGCAAAATCCATCCCTGTCCACACATTAATATTGTCTTCCCACCTCTTCTTCTTTTTCCTTTCACTGTGCCCTGTAGAATCGTCTCTGCTAAACCAGAAGACCTTGATACGTGGCCAAACCACCTTAGTTTCCGTTTCTTGATCAGCGTAAGGAGTTCATCATAGCCTCCAATGGCTTCCTGGATCTTTCTGCGAACCTCCTCATTGGTTATATGGTCCTTGTGCGAAATGTTCAGTTCGGTAGCATCTCGTCTCAAAGGCCTGCGTTCTTTTCTCTAACTCAGCTGTCAAGTTCCACGATTCACAGGCATACAGAAATATGGAAATGACAAGGGAGCGCATAAGTTTCGCCATTGATCCAAGAGATATGTTGTTATCTCTTTAAATTGGTTTCAGCTTGGTAAGTGCTGAAGTGGCTTGTGCAATCCTTGAGAGAGCCATTATCTGAGACAATTGCTCCAAGGTATTTGAAGCTTGTTACAGTACCCAGCTTCTGCCCTTTTACCTTTGCCCCCCCCCCCTGGATGCCATTTGCACTGTTGTCATCAGTTTGGTCTTCTCAGCACTGATCTCCATCTTATACCTTGTGCAGGCTTGGTCGAGACTTTCAACTAGAGCTTCTAGTTCCTGCTCGTTCTCAGCTAGAGCGTCAATGTCAAAGGCAAACCGCAGATTGGTAATATTTCTGCCGCCTATGCTAACCTTTCCGTCATGTTCATCCAGAGCATCAGACATGATCCGTTCGAAAAATATGTTGAAGAGGGTGGGTGACAGAAGACATCCTTGTCTTACTCCAACTGTTGTTCTGAACCATTCTCCTGAGCTGCCATTCATCAGGGCCGCACTTGTAGCCTTGTCGTATAACTGCTCAATGATGCGAACTAATTTTGCACTGATATTGTACTTCTGCATGGTGGCCCATACGGCTGCATGCCATACCCTGTCAAAGGCTTTTTGAAATCAATGAAGACATGGTACAGATTCTGCCGATGTTGGAGATACTTTTCACACAGGATTCTAAGGTTGAAGATCTGTTTTGTCGTGATCCTTCCTGCTTGAAACCCAGCCTGTTCTTCAGCGATTGTCTCTTCAGCTTGTGGTTTTAGCCTGTTCAAGATGACTTTCAGCATGTCTTTGCTTGAATGACTGATGAGGCTGATGGTTCTGTAGTTCTAGCAGACCTGTAGGTTGCCCTTTTTAGAGACTGTAATAATCAGCGACTGAGGTCATGTGGTAGGCCATTCTCCCGTTCTCCAGATCCTATTACAGATATCTGTTAAAACATCAATCATGGTCTCCCCGCCAGCTTGAACAAGTTCTGCTGAGTATACTATCAACTCCTGCAAACTTCCCCTTCTTTAGTGCTGCTACTGCAGTCTCAACTTCCTCACGAAGGATCGGCTGTTGATCTTCTTCTGGGGGCTGATTGCAGTCCAGAACCGCATTGTCACCACAAGTTTCATGGTTGTAAAGTTCTGAGCAATATTCTGTCCATCTGCTGAGAACCTCTTGTTCCTCTTCAAGCCATTTCCCAGACCTGTCCTGGATAGTTGTGGATCTACCCCGTTTCTCTGAAGTTAGATCCTTTACCAGCTGGTATGCTTTCTCGCCGTTGTTTTAGTTCAGGCAAGTTTCCATCTCCTAGCATTGAGTACCTATCCAGTCCTCCTTACCTTTCTTCGCTGCCGTTTGAATCCTCTTGTTTGCTTCCCTGTATTCTTTTGCTCCTCCTGCTTCATACCGCTTTTCTTCAAATTTCTCCTCTCATCACAGAGGTCGAGAACATCTCTGGTGACCCAGGGCTTTTTCCTGCGACGTTCCTTTCCACGTATCTCACTGGCTGCACCAGTCACTACTGTCTCATGGTATCTATGTCCATGTCATCGTCCCTCAGACCAATGAGTGGAGCGATATTTCCCCACTATGGTTGCTTGAAAAGTGCATGGTATGGTAGTGTTATGTTAACTGGCTGCACTCGAAAATAACTTTACAGTGTTGAAGGGCTATATGACTAAAACAACACCTGCTATAATCTATCCTACTGTGCGTGATGTTTCCAGCAATTTTTACAGGCGCCCGTAAAAATAACGTGAAATGGACTGGCAGCTGGATTCCAATTATTCTACCGTCGAATCTACGGATTTTTTGACAGTGTTTATAAACACTCGTGTCAAGAAACGGAAACTGAGGTGGTTTGGCCACGTCTCAAGGTCATCTGGCTTAGCAAAGACGATTCTACAGGGCACAGTGAAAGGAAGAAAAAGAAGAGGTAGACAGAAGAAGCAAAGATAGTCTAGTCAAGTGTAGTCTAGTCTATCCCATAACCTTGTGAGGTCGTTTGGGCACCATAAATGACTCTCCAACAATACGTTTTCACCAAGTCCTGTCTTCAGCTGGCCTAGTTGAGCTAGCAAAATCCATCCCTGTCCATTTCTTAATATTGTCTTCCTACCTCTTCTTCTGTCAACATGATTTTCTCTTTCCTTTCACTTTCTCTTTCCTTCCCATCTCTTTGGAAGAATAGATGGGAAGACAATATTAAGGAATGAACTTTGCTAGCCCAGCTAGGGCAGCTGAAGACAGGAGTAGCTGGAAAGGGATTGTTGTAAAGTCATCTGTGGTGGCCCAACGACCTCGCAAGGTTACGGGTTTGATTAGACTACCTCATGCTCATATCATCTTAAGCATTAGACCTTTCATCAGTATTTTAGTTATACCGGGTTGTGACAGATATGATTTCTTAACAAATGAAAGGAACTCCGAGGTATGCATATCCAGATCATTCTGTGGACATAACCAGATTGGCCAGGCTTTGCTCAGATCGGTTGTATATGAATCACATGATTCGTCATTTTAAATTTGGACGGCAGTGCGGGTATGCTGGAGGCTTGCCATTCAATGTCAAAACCGAGTAGTCCACATGAAAAATCGGTAAAGTAGCATGTGAGTGAGTTGTTAAACCCTGTTGATCAGCACAAATAATGAGAAAGCTCATTCTGGCACACTACGTCTAAACAGCGTTGTAAAAACGTCGATGCAACGTTACGACACTTTATCATATGTGACAGTGTCTGGCATTTTGAGCCTTATGGAGCGAAAATCGGAAATTTTGTTTTTAACATTTTCATATTTATAAGTGCTTCCAGAATAGATTTTGAGAAGCACTTAGACATAGCGCCAAGGTTTACCGCAAAAGCAAACAAAATTCAAACCCACCCGATTTTTTGTTTTCGTTACAATGATTGGATATAATTTACATCTAGCTGGATAAACCTTTATAACTCTGGTTCGCGACATCTCTTTTTCAAAGATCTATAATGCAAACATTCTTAAAAGAGTGTAGATGAAGAAAATTAAACACGCCGATAGAAATGTTGAAACACTCTTTTCAGGAGACGCTTCGAAATTTAGTAGTCAGTGCGAGGAAATACAATTAACTTTACGTGCAAATTTTATGACGTCACTTTCATTTCACGTTTCGTGACGTCAACGTCGCACCTCCACAAGGCTCAAAATCTCAGGCACTGTCACATATGACGTCGCATCTGAGAGTAATAAAGCCATGCATTAAAATCGATAATCCACTAGTGGATTAAATATGCAAATTACGTCGTAGCGTTATGCGTTGACGTCCATAAAAACGTCGCTTTTTCTAATAGGGAAATCATGATGTTTTAGTGCAAAATGTGCTACTAAAATGCGATTTTATTGTCATTTGATTAATATAATCTTGCATTCGTGCTCCTGTATTATTGGATTTATTAAACACGTTGGGGAAAAAACGATAAGATGCTCGGCATAGCCTCGCATCTTATCTTTTTCCCCAACTCGTTTAATAAATTCAATAATACATGAGCACTCATGTAAGCTCCTCTATTTATTGATATCTATACAAGGTTGTTGCGATGTCATAATGTTGCATCAATGTCGTCACAACGTTTTTAGACGCTATATGAAGGCTGTGTTATAAAAAAAACGAAAAAAAGAAGATTGTTGTGCGATATCCGATCATTTCATGCAGAATATATTATGCCGTTGTCAAGTAGCAGAAAGGAACTGCGCATGACGTAACAGTTTGCACACATTCTCCATTCAGAGCATAATAGTTCGGCAAATCGAGCTTCAGGTGGATGGGTATACACTTCCAAGGGAAACACCTCTGTCGTTTTCTTTTGGGAGGATTTATTTCTCTAGGGATTATAATATTCTCAAAAATAAAAAAAAAACCTTGTAAAAACGGCGGGAAACCTTATAAAGGTTGGTTTAAGCTACAGTGACAGCTCTAAAGTCTTTCAAGTCGGTTACATTCTTAACAAAAATAACCAGGTTCTCCCGTTGACGTTGATGATTAAGGTTTATTAGTACTTTCTTGGATACTTTATGTTACTGAAAGATAATTATGTTTGCAAACCAATTATTTAATTATATAAAATCTAGTTACAGGATTGAAACCAGGTACAATAGGCTACAATACAATTCTGACCACGACAAATATATGGCCAATTTAGTTCTTCACGGTATATAACTCAGGGTCTTTAAGATATAAAATTAGGAATTAAAAAGGCATAACATATGAATTTGCAATAAGAATGTGGTATTAGTGCCGTCTGTGCTAGACTCATACCATAAAAATGAACAAACACGACCGTGTCTTCTGTATTTGCCGTCTGTTATATTCCTTTCCAAGTCAAAATATACTGACTGCCATTTCCCATATATTTAGCGTCACCTAGCAACCGAATAAAAAGATAATGGTCCTGAATTATTTTCATCTATTTGCGCCGTTTCAGAGAAAAAGACAAAATATGAATTCTCGCTATGGAAATTGAAGAAAAAATCGAGCTATCTCACCATAAAATAAGAAAATGACTAACCCGCAAAAAACCCCGTTCTTGGATAAGCATCTGTATTTTCCGTATCCGTCCGGTTTCTACCAAAATGTTAAAGATCGAATGTACGATGTGGCTTATAATATGCGCTTTACAGTCTTGGGTGGGTTGACGTTGTGATTGTGGCTTTTCCAAGGATCTTCATTTACATTTTTGCAAAACTGTTTGAACGTGTATTTCGTTAAAAAATAATGGTGGCCCTCAATTTCATCAAGACGCATTTTTCTGTAGACACAGGGTAGCTGACGCACGTGACTTGTACAAGCGAGGTCTGTATTTACGAGCGAGGTGTGTATTTTTCCTGATATTTTTCTTATTACAGAACGGATTGACATGGGGTTAAGTGCAGAATACTGGGCTTAACTCCAGCTGTTTGATGCTCTAGCACTGAAGGCACATCTCGCTTGGTGAAGTATAAAATTAATGCTCGCCCAAAATCCTGAAAAACGAAAAGAACAGTTTTGTTCAAACAGTTTTACTAAATATGCAAGATGTGCTTTCCTGGCGGGCACCATCAAACAGCAGAAGGGTATGGAGTTTGTATGTGCAGATAAATGTTTCAGAGGTAAAATAAATTTCATAAATAGAGAATCTTACATGAGTGTTCATGTATTATTGAATTTATTAAACAAGTTGGGGAAAAGATAAGATGCGAGGCTTGCCGAGCATCCTATCAGTTTTTCCCCAACGAGTTTAATAAATTCAATAATACAGAAGCACGAACGCAAGATTCTATTTATCCTATGACACTAAAATCGCATTTATAAGCAAATGTTGCACTAAAACGTCACGATTTCGCCATTAGAGAACGCGACGTTTTTATGGACGTCAAGGCATAACGTTACGATGTAATTTACATATTTATCCACTACTAGTGGATTATCGTTTTTAATGCATGGCTTTATTACACTCTCAAATGCGACGCCATATGATAATTAAAGTTATAGCATTTTGAACATTGCCATTATTACAGTCAGGCTTGCAGGAAAGTACTTTTAAACAATGTTTCTTGATTATAGACAATACAGTGATGTACATTGCCCTGTGACAGGCTCTGCACGGGGGCGTCATTCGTGTCTTACAGACACAATTTTCTAGTTTTGCTTAATTTAGGGTGCAGGAAAATACCAAACTGGGTGGAGGAGTAGGGGTACCGCCCTTTCAATGAGCTGTAATGAACATCGGATCGTACACTTTTTTCAATATTCCCGTTTTCAAACTTTCAAGTAACCCAAATAAGGAGACCAAGCCAATATTTCGCATTCCGTAGGTATGCCCTTTGAGACTAAAATTTGCAGTGCAATGACAGCTTGCTATAATAATACTATAACAAGCTGTCATTGCACGACACAACAAAACCAACAAAGTGGTTGTGCACCCAGCAAAGACTCGGGTAACTCTGGGCATCTGCCCAGTCTGATCGGAGTCTTCCCTGTCGGCATGGGGGGTAGCTTAGACCCTTAGCTACCCTTTAAACGCTTAGCGAAGAGACTGAACAGACTGGGCGGATGCCCAGGCTGATCTGAGTCTGCGCTGGGCGCACAACCACTTTGTTGGTTTTCTCGTGGCGCGGCTCAATTATAAACCTGTTTTTTTTTTCATATATTTTTATTACTTTAATTCAGACCTGTGATATGTAACTTTCGACAGGGCATTTGTTGGATATATGAGCCGCGACGTGAGAAAACCAACAAAGTGGTTGTGCGCCCAGCGCAGACTCAGATCAGCCTGGGCATCCGCCCAGTCTGATCAGAGTCTTCGCTGTCCGCATAGAGGTAGCTCGGTCCCTTAGCTACCCTTTAAGCACTTAGCGAAGAGTTTGACCGGACTGGGTGGATGCCCAGGCTGATCTGAGTCTGCACAGGGCGCAGAACCACATTGTTGGTTTTGTCGTGTCGCGGCTCATATTTGTATAGGTCTTGTGGATGATGGGACGTCTCTATGGCATCCTATCAGTCTGTCCGTTGATCTATTTCAGGTATTTTGGTCTCATCATATGGTTTCAGACAATGTGGCTTTGGTGAGAGGCAAATGCTCTGGTCAGATTGCTCAGAGCCTTCACGTGTCACAACAGCCATCTATGAAATTGGCCTTAACCACAAAGCCAACAGTGAGGCCTCAATAAATCCTAAGTAAACGATAGGGCCCTATACCACTGAGAAGGATGATCTGAATATCACATGACAAAACTGCCACATTGTTGGAAGTCACATGATGTGGCTCAACTAAAAAGAGGACTTTTTTTTTCTTTTGCTTTCACCAGATCATGTCAAGATCACTGATGAGGCTTATTTAGCCGAAACTTCGATGTATGGCCCATTTTCATTCTTTCGAATGTGTTCTCTGCTCTTGAAGGAATTCTTTAAGATTTTAATTAAACTTCACTGCAGCTAGTGTTGTGCCGTGTGGCGGCCGTAAAACGTCTCCCCGTACATCGTCCATAGTGCAGATTATATTTTATTTTTGTCCTTTGAGATCAGAGGATATATTCTGAGGAATCAGATTTTTTTATTGATTTAGACTCATATTCTAAATCGTCGCTTTTTATTCATTTGGACCCTTTTTGATATGTCAGTCTATGAATCGACTGCCTGATTGGAATTTAGAAATTGCAGTATTTTTCTGTGGCTTTCGTCACCAGATCAAGTCAGGGTCAGTGATGAGACTTACTCAGCCGAAACTTCGAAGTATGGCCCATGTTCCTTCTCTACTCTTGAAGGAACTCCTTGCGATTTTAATTTGACTGTTTTTGAAAGGGAGACAAGTGAATTACCAGGACTGCCAGCTTCGTAAAGCTGGTTGCTTCTCTTATTCTTTGGGATAAATGTTTTTCATTTTCCCTTATATTTCCTTCCCTTGTCTCTGTCTATCTTTCTTCATGTCTGTCTCTGTGTTTCGCTTCTCTCGTCTGTCTCTTCCAGACTCAACTGTTTGACTAAGTTTCGAAGCCTAATCATTGGTTTTGTAAGAAATTCATTTACTTTTGAAACGGGGGACGTTCGGGTTTAAGTCTGCTGAGCTACCAATATCTCCGCCCGATCCCTTTTTCTCAGGTTGGAACAAGATATATGTCACAGGGTGAAAATATTTCATCCTAAAAGTCCTTTACTAAATTATCCTACAGTCCAATTTATCCTATATTCATGTCATTCCACTCATTTTCCCTATAGCTCTAATCCTCTTAAGCATTATTTTAAAAGTTAGCGCATATCCGTTTCCGGTTTTTGTCCTTATGTAATTTAGCGCGCGCGATTCACTTCACTGACTCACGCTTGCATGCGCACGCACGACCTTTGCGCCCTGTCAGTCTTTCATTGTCTCTGGCAGGGGTAGGACTTACGTCCACCTCTAAGGACAACATAATATAAATGTCTCCTTTTAATTAAGGAGTGCATTTTATATATTTACAGGTATGTGCTTACTATTTAATGTCTTCATTTAGTGATGATTCAGATAATTTTGTAATTTGTGTCCATTTGTAAATATTTGCTAAATTGTGTATTTCCCTTCTTTGGGTCTCGTACTGCCCAAGCTGCCGGTCAGTCTTTCATTGTCTCTGGCAGGGGTAGGATTTACGTCCACCTCTAAGGACAACATAATATAAATGTCTCCTTTTAATTAAGGAGCGCATTTTATATATTTACAGTGTGTGCTGGCCGTGGGAGTCAGGGAAAACCATTAAACTCATCTATCATCTTTATGTCGTGGTGATTTCTTCCCCCGAACCCCCTCGAGGCAGAATGGGACAAGCTCATCATTATATTCCATTCTATTCCGTGACAAATGGCGCCCAATGTAAATGACCCACATGTGCATTAGAACTCCTTAAATCTCATTTCAAGTGATTCTTGTAACTCCTGAGAATTCGAGGACGAATTCAATATGGAGGGGGAGAATGTCACAGGGTATAGGTTAGGTATAAAATTCACTTGTACTGCCTTGCGGTACAAGCCGGCTTTTATAGCGACGTGGTAGAGTGCGAGACTTTAGATCGAAAGGTCCCGGGTTCGATCCTCGGCCCGGGCGTGAGATTTTTTAAGAGTCCGTGACAAATTGGTGGACTCCAATTCTACAAATAAGAAATTGGATGGGCTGTTGCAGCAAATGAAGCTGTTGAGAGAGAGGATGGATGGCCTTGAAAATAAACTCAAGGATTCAACTTTAAAAGCAGCCACCTCCAGTACTACCACGGTGCCTCCCTCTGTCCCTACACAGCGAGGTTATACACCTCGAGGCAAAGGTGGGTCATACCGTGGTAGGTATAATCTTCGAAAAGGACAATATAACAAGAGAGGGGCCTATCAACAACAACAGCAGTCAGTCTCTGATAAAAAGACAGAGACTTCTACGTCTTCTTCTGCCTCCGACAATAAGACAGACAGTAGTCCAAATCCTTTAAACTAGGTCGAGTCTTTATTGCGGAGCAGAATGAAGACTCAGCTGTTGACTCTAATAGCTCCAGTACTAAAGAACCTCTCAAATCCAGAATGATTGGTTCAATTAATGAATCTTCTTTTTTCATTAATGGGCAAAAATGTACAGCCCTCATTGACACTGGTTCAGTGGTCACTACTATTTGTGAAAAATTTTATAATACCATGAACCCTAGGCCTGAGCTGAGAGATATCTCAGATTTTGAATTGAATATAACTGGAGCCAGTGGTTCTTCTATACCTTATTTAGGTTATATTGAAGCACAAGTTAGTATGTCTGACATTGACCATGATCCATTGACTGTGCCAATATTAGTTGTATCAACGACAAGGTTCTCTGGCCAAGTTCCTATAATAGTTGGTACAAATATTATTGCTGCATTCAGGGATCATGTCAATGGAACTGCATCTGTTCCTTCAGCGTGGATTAACGCATTTTCAGTACTTTCTTGTCAATCTAAAGTAGTAAAGTCAACCAATAAGAAACCAGTTATAATCAAGTCAAATGAAACTGTTACTTTAACAGGATTAGTTAGAAATACTGCAAACTTTGAAAATGCTGTCACAGAAAATATGTCTGACAATGAATTTAATGTTTGCCCTAGGGTTGTTTCTGTTAAACAAAACATGAAAACTGCACGAATACCTGTTCGCATTTGTAATATCTCAGCCAGGCCTATCACTATTAAACCCAAAACTCCCCTTTGTGACTTGCATGAAGTCAACGTTATTAAGAATGTTGACCCTTTCGATAGTTCATTTTCGAAAAAGTCTAGTTCTAGTGAACTGTCTTTTGAAGATATTGGCGTTAGTCTTCCACAAGAAAATTTAACACCAGATCAGAAACAAGAAGCCAATGTCTTACTTGATAAGTGGAAGCATATATTTTCAACGGGTCCTACGGATTTAGGTTTCACAGATCTTGTGGAACATGAAATTAACCTTTCAGATAATACTCCGTTTAAGGACCCATACAGGCGTATTCCTCCTGCCATGTTTGAGGAGGTGCGTCAACACCTCAAAGAAATGTTAGACGCTGGTGCTGTTAGGGAGTCCCAAAGCCCCTTCTCGTCTAATATTGTCCTCGTCCGTAAAAAAGATAATTACCTCCGTTTCTGCATAGATTTTCGAAAACTAAATAACAGAACAATTAAGGATGCTTATTCCTTACCCAGAATTGAAGAAACAATTGATTCTTTATCTGGTTCTAAATATTTTTCGAAACTTGACCTTCGATCTGGCTATTGGCAGGTTGGTGTCAAAGAAGCTGACAAACATAAGCCCGCCTTTTCGGTAGGTCCCTTAGGCTTCTTTGAGTGTAACAGAATGGCGTTTGGGTTAACCAACGCTCCAGCTACGTTTCAACGCCTAATGGAGCGTTGTATGGGTGAGTTACACTTGAAGGAATGTCTAATTTACTTAGATGATATAATCATCTTTAGTAAGACATTCGAAGAGCACTTAGAGCGCCTTGAAAATGTATTCAAGCAGCTTGAGCGCAATGGCTTAAAGCTCAAAGGCTCTAAGTGTGAATTCTTCAAGACCCAAGTGCAGTATTTAGGCCACATTGTCAGTGGTAAGGGTATACAAACCGATCCTGACAAAATTTCTGCATTAAAGAAATGGCCTATCCCTTCAAATATAAGGGAACTTCCTAGTTTTCTTGGGTTTGCGGGCTATTACAGGCGTTTCGTTTGTAATTATGCCCAGATTGTAAAACCACTTAACAGTCTTCTTGTCGGTCACCCAACGAACAAGAAAGGCAAGAAAACTAAAACTGCCACGCCATGGATCTGGGGTCCTGAGCAACAACAAGCTTTCGATTTAATCATCGAAAAGCTGACATCACCACCAGTCCTTGCTTATGCTGATTACAGCAAAGACTTCATCTTAAATATAGATGCTAGCGGGGATGGTTTAGGCGCTGTTCTTTACCAGGAAACAGACGGTATTGAACATGTCATTGCATATGCAAGCAGAGGTTTAAGAGCCAATGAGTGCAATTATCCTGCACATAAATTGGAATTTTTGGCATTAAAATGTGCAGTGACAGACAAGTTCCATGATTATTTATATGGAAACAAGTTTCTAGTTAGAACGGATAATAATCCACTAACGTATGTTCTAACTACTGCTAAGCTCGATGCGACGGGACATCGATGGTTAGCGTCACTGTCCAATTATAATTTTAAACTTCTCTACAGGTCTGGAAGGAAAAATCTGGATGCTGATGCATTAAGTAGATTACCTTCCACAGACAAAGAAGTTTTGTTTAATGATGCCATAAAGGCCATCTGTCAATCGGCTTTGGCTTCTTGGGAGAATGCTCCAGTAGTGGAGTGTGTGTTGCTCTCTCAGGTTGCGTCGATTGGCAGTGATGAAATTGGCTCTGACTTTGGTTCAGATATCAGTCAGGTTGACTGGAAAGCTGAACAAACAATGGACAGCACACTGAATCGAGTCAAACAGCTTTAAACCTCTGGACATAAGCCTACCAGGAGGCAGATTGCTCTTGAGTCTAAAGAATGCCAGAAAGTATTGAAAGACTGGGACTTATTTGTTTTTCAAAGACGACGTACTTCATCGTCGTCATTCTCTTAATGACACGTCCATTAACCAGCTAGTCTTACCTGAGATTTACATGGATATTGCGCTTGCAGGTCTCCACGATGAAGCCAGCCATCAGGGGAGAGATCGAACAATGTCCTTGGTCAAGTCTCGGTTTTACAGGCCAGGGATGGATGGTGACATTGAGAAGAAAGTAAACAAGAGGGCCATGGTGGCCCTGATTCGCTCACCTGAGCATTAATCAGTTCACTGGCTCTGGTGAAGATTTATAAGAGTTTTTACCATACATGGGAATGGCGGCCACCTTGGTCATGTGACCAAGATCATTTGAAGAATGTTTGATCTGCCCAGTGGTTTCAGAGATGTTTGAAAATGTTTATGGATGGATGAAAGAGGCAGCTAACACCAATACTGTAAGGCTCGATCAGGTGAGCTGAAAATGGCAGAGTCGCTTCTCCGAAAAGTTCCCGTTCATGTTGAGTTCCTTTGATGGATTTCAACTAGACTTAACTAGGCAAACACAGATGATAGAATGGTAGCATCATTATCTCACTGTGGTGAAACTAATGTATTCCAAGGAGTTTGTGGCTGGCATCATTGCAATGTTAGTTCTGATTCTTGCAACATAACTTAATTTAAATTTGACCTAGTGACCTAGCTTTTGATCCGACATGACCCAGTTTCAAACCGGATATTGTAAGAATAAACATTCTGACAAAGTTTCATTGAGATTGGATCAAAACTGTGCCCTCTGGAGCGTATACAAGGTCGTTCTTATATTTGATCTAGTGACCTAGTTTTTGATCCGACACAAACCAGTTTCAAACTTACCTAGATTTCATAAAGGTAACCATTCTGACAGAGTTTCATGAAGATTGGATCAAAACTGTGCCCTCTAGGGTGTACACAAAGTTTTTCTTAGATTTGACCTAGTGACTTAGTTTCTAATCTGACGTGACTCAGTTTCATAAGGGGCATATATATATGGACAATAAACATTTTGACATAGTTTCATGAAGATTGGATCAAAACTGTTCCTTCTAGTGCCTACACGAGGTTTTTCTAAGATTTGACCTAGTGACCTAGTTTTTGACCTGACATGACCTACTTTCAAACTTGGCCTAGAGTTTACGGAGATAAACATTCTGACAAAGTGTCATAAAGACTGGATCAAAACTGTGTCCTCTAGAGCATACAAACGGTTTTTCTATGATTTGACCAAGTGACCTAGTTTTTGACCCTACATGACCCAGTTTCAAATTTGTCCTTCATATTATGAGGATAAACATTCTGATAAAGTTTCATGAACTTTGGATCGAAACTGCGCCTTCTACAGCGTACACAAGGTTTTCCTAAGATTTGACCTAGTTTTTGATCCGACATGACCCAATTTCAAACTTGGCCTAAAGTTTATGGAGATAAACATTCTGACAATGTTTTATAAAGATTGGATCAAAACTGTGTCCTCTAGAGCGTATGCAAGGTTTTTCCATGATTTAGCCTAGTGACCTAGTTTTTGACCCAACATGACCAAGTTTCGTACTTGTCCTAGATATTATAAAGATAAACATTCTGACAAAGTTTCATGAATTTTGGATGAAAACTGTGCCTTCTAGAGCGTACACAAGGTTTTTCTAAGATTTGACCTAGTGACCTAGTTTTTGACCCTACATGACCCAGTTTCAAACTTGGCCTAGAGTTTATGGAGATATATATTCTGACAATGTTTCATATAGATTGGATCAAAACTGTGTCCTCTAGAGTGTACACAAGGTTTTTCTATGATTTGACCTAGTGACCTAGTTTTTGACCCGACGTGACCCAGTTTCAATCTTGTCTTAGATATTATCAGGATAAACATTCTGACTAAGCTTCATGAACTTTGGATGAAAACTGTGCCTTCTAGAGCGTACACAAGGTTTTTCTAAGATTTGACCTAGTGACCTAGTTTTTGACCCAACGTGACCCAGTTTCGAACTTGTCCTAGATATTATAAAGATGAACATTCTGACAAAGTTTCATGAACTTTGGATGAAAACTGTGCCTTCTAGAGTGTACACAAGGTTTTTCTAAGATTTGACCTAGTGACCTAGCTTTTGACTCGACATGACCCAGTTTCCAACTTTGCCTAGAGTTTATGGAGATAAACACTCTGACAATGTTTTATAAAGATTGGATCAAAACTGTGTCCTCTAGAGCGTACACAATGTTTTTCTATGATTTGACCTAGTGACCTAGTTTTTAACCCAACATGGCCCAGTTTCGTACCTGTCCTAGATATTATAAAGATAAACATTCTGACAAAGTTTCATGAACTTTGGATGAAAACTGTGCCTTCTAGAGTGTACACAAGGTTTTTCTAAGATTTGACCTAGTGACCTAGTTTTTGACCCTACATGACCCAGTTTCAAACTTGGCCTAGAGTTTATGGAGATATATATTCTGACAATGTTTCATATAGATTGGATCAAAACTGTGTCCTCTAGAGCGTACACAAGGTTTTTCTATGATTTGACCTAGTGACCTAGTTTTTGACCCGACGTGACCCAGTTTCCAACTTTGTCCTAGATATTATGAGGATAAACATTCTGACTAAGTTTCATGAACTTTGGATGAAAACTGTGCCTTCTAGAGCGTACACAAGGTTTTTCTAAGATTTGACCTAGTGACCTAGTTTTTGACCCGACGTGACCCAGTTTCGAACTTGTCCTAGATATTATAAAGATAAACATTCTGACAAAGTTTCATGAACTTTGGATGAAAACTGTGCCTTCTAGAGTGTACACAAGGTTTTTCTAAGATTTGACCTAGTGACCTAGTTTTTGACCCGACATGACCCAGTTTCGAACTTGGCCTAGAGTTTATAGAGATATATATTCTGACAACATTTCATACAGATTGGATCGAAACTGTGTCCTCTAGAGCGTACACAAGGTTTTTCTATGATTTGACCTAGTGACCTAGTTTTTGACCCGACGTGAGCCAGTTTCAATCTTGTCCTAGATATTATGAGGATAAACATTCTGACTAAGTTTCATGAACTTTGGATGAAAACTGTGCCTTCTAGAGCGTACACAAGGTTTTTCTAAGATTTGACCTAGTGACCTAGTTTTTGACCCGACGTAACCCAGTTTCGAACTTGTCCTAGATATTATAAAGATGAACATTCTGACAAAATTTCATGAACTTTTGATGAAAACTGTGCCTTCTAGAGTGTACACAAGGTTTTTCTAAGATTTGACCTAGTGACCTAGTTTTTGACCCGACATGACCCAGTTTCGAACTTGGCCTAGATTTTATGGAGATAAACATTCTGACAAAGTTTCAGAAAGATTGGATCAAAACTTTGCCCGCTAGAGTGTACACAAGCAAAAGTTGACGGACGTCCGTCCGGACGTCCGGACGTACGACGGACGACGGACATCAGGGTATCCCAAAAGCTCACCCTGAGCACTTCGTGCTCAGGCGAGCTAAAAACTGTCCCAGGTGCATAAGGCGCAAGACTCAAAGTAGGAATTCGGCAAACCTCGTCCTTGTGGAATCTACATATCCAATGGACTTGGTCTGTATGGATTTCCTGTCTCTTGAGATGTCAGCGGGTGGATACGAAAACATTCTTGTTATTACAGACCATTTCACCCGCTAGGCTCAGGCACTCCCATCCAAGAACCAGACTGCAAAAACAACAGCCAGACTTCTTTTCAATAACTTTATTTGTCATTACGGCTTTCCCGTCCGTCTGCATAGCGACCAGGGACGCAATTTCGAAAGTCAGGTTATTAAAGAGCTGTGTTCCATTGCCAACATTGACAAATCTAGGACCACGCCCTACCACCCTATGGGCAATGGAATGCCAGAGCGTTTCAACCAAACGCTTCTCAATATGTTAGGTACTCTCGAAGACCACCAGAAATCCGACTGGAAGTCGTATGTTCCCTCTTTGGTCCATGCCTACAACTCGACCCGTCACGAGAGCACTGGATATTCGCCCCATTACCTAATGTTTGGGCGGCATCCTCGGCTTGCTGTCGATGCATTTTTAGGCATCAAGCCGGAAAGTGCATGTAAAGATCAGTCTAAGTATGCAGCTGATCTTAGAAAGAGGCTGGATTTTGCATACAAAACTGCATCGAAGGAGGCCCGTCGACAAGGTCGGAGGCACAAGGTCACTTATGACCTTAAGGTTCGAGAGTCCAACCTGATGCCTGGGGATCGCGTGCTGATACGCAACTTGGAGTTAAAGGGCAAAAACAAGCTTGCCGATAAATGGGAGAAGGATGTCTATTTGGTGGTTGACCAGCCAAATAAACAGATTCCTGTTTACGTTGTAAAACGTGAGCATGGCAGAAGCAACACTAAAATGCTCCACAGGAATCTGTTGCTCCCATTTATGGCCCTACCTCCATCGAAACCTGGAGTGGATTCCAAAGTGGCACTGTCAAACAGTTCTCATCCGTCGCCGGATGAGACTCAAACTGTAAGTGACAACGTGGAATTCAACCAGGGGTTACATGATGCTGTACATTCAGCATCAACAGCTGATGGCGGTATCGAGCAGGCGGGTCTTGGGGTGCCCAGGTATGTGATACCACAGAGGAGATCTAACTTAAATCCTTTGGCACCACCCTTTACTCCTAGGTTAACCTCCCCGGGGCTTTTGCGGCCTAGGGTCCTTCCATCTAGAAATAGAAAAAAACCTGTGTGGCAAACTGGAGGTGACTGGGTCTGTTAGCCATTTTGTGGCTCTGTGTTTTCTGTTTTTAATAATTTTAATTATCACTGCCCTGGTTTCTGGATAATTAAGTGTACATATTCTGCATTGTATTTTTTTTTCTTTCGCAATGCGGAAAATCCTGTTTTATTGGTGTGATGCAATTTCTTGCATCATATCTTTCTAGCAGACAATACTCGGTCTGCTTCCCACATTTTTTTGTCCCGAGAAATGTCCGTCATTGGTTGGAGTGGCACGTTACAGATGACACAAGCCACTTCTTATAGATTGTGACTGTTTTCATATTTTGTTGTGGACTGATGGCTGCCGGCTACAAGTCGGGAAGGATTGACCTAATCACTTGGATGCCGGTAGATCGTCATTTCTGATGCATTTTATGACAACCATCACTGTCTGTAATGCAAGTTCCGTGTACCTGTGCCTTGCAGCTGCTATCTTCGACGAGTACATATATCGGGACGACATTTCTTAAAGAGGTGGTGGGGCATTGCTAAATTATTGGTATCCAGTGTAGAGAGTATCGGTTGTTCATTTATTTGACATAAAAGCATTTTGCTTTACATACTAAGTTTAGTGGTGGGTACGGTTTCTTGTGGCATAACGTCTTGTGTAGCAAATGAGCTGAACTTGACGCACTCGAGCCGTAAACGCGATTGAATATACTTAATTCCATTTTCAGTATACTTGCATGATATGACATTTCCTATGTTATGCTAATTGAGCTCTCTACACTGGTGCTATACGACATCGTGAATTTTAAAATGTTGTGCCCTTCTTTAATTTCTTTTTACCTGCAGTTCGTAAAAAGAACAGGAGACAGTTCTCTGCCCTTTTAAAATAATTCATTCTGAAGTTTGTGTAAAATATTGTCTTGTCGAAAGACAATGGAGTAGTATTTTTATATTTATGATTTCGATGCATAATGTTGCCGCGAATGAATGGTACATTACATTCATTGAGTATGCTCTCGAGGTGCTGGACATTGCAAAGTCTCTTTCAATTGATGTCTGGCAGGTTCAATACTTCGCTGTGGGTTGATGGGCACTCGGCTATGAGTCGGTATGGATTGACCAGATCACTTGGATGCCAGTGTTTCGTCCTCCATATGGCGTTGTATAGGATCTGCTACTGTCTATTAGGCTTATACCTTGATAACATACTCAGGAGAATGTATTGTAAATATTAGTTTTTTTACATGGTTTGTTCAGTCCATATTTTTGCATGGCTTGTTTCTTGTTTTTAACATTTTGTCACCTGCAGTTTGACAAATTAGGTACTTAAGTCATGCAAACGTTGCGTATATATACGGGACTGAAAGTCTGAAGAAAGGATAATTCTATTGGTCCATATATGCTATATAGTTTATTTATAGCATATCTATTGAAATTTGTGTTAAAGTGTTGATGTTTCATGGAACTTCCATGAAATAACATTTTGGTTTGATCCAATGAACAGCTTGCTTTTTCAGTACATAAATATCTGTTCAGTGATAAATATCTGTACAGTAGTATAGATAAAATTCTGTATATTTATAAAGATAATAAAGTTTGTACATGTGTACATGTAAAAGCCTGTATGTTTTGTCATATAAAGGTTTTTATTAGAGTGCAGAGCTGTTCAAACAAATAATTGTCACTGGATAAGATACCGTCTGAAATATTAAAATGTTGTAAATACACATTTATAAATAGTAAAATTGCTAATATTGTAAATCTATTAACTAAATGTCGGGACGACATTTCCCGAAGAGGCGGAGAATGTCACAGGGTGAAAATATTTCATCCTAAAAATCCTTTACTAAATTATCCTACAGTCCAATTTATCCTATATTTCATGTCATTCCACTCATTTTCCCTATAGCTCTAATCCTCTTAAGCATTATTTTAAAAGTTAGCGCATATCCGTTTCCGGTTTTTGTCCTTATGTAATTTAGCGCGCGCGATTCACTTCACTGACTCACGCTTGCATGCGCACGCACGACCTTTGCGCCCTGTCAGTCTTTCATTGTCTCTGGCAGGGGTAGGACTTACGTCCACCTCTAAGGACAACATAATATAAATGTCTCCTTTTAATTAAGGAGCGCATTTTATATATTTACAGGTATGTGCTTACTATTTAATGTCTTCATTTAGTGATAATTCAGATAATTTTGTAATTTGTGTCCATTTGTAAATATTTGCTAAATTGTGTATTTCCCTTCTTTGGGCCTCGTACTGCCCGAGCTGCCGGTCAGTCTTTCATTGTCTCTGGCAGGGGTAGGACTTACGTCCACCTCTAAGGACAACATAATATAAATGTCTCCTTTTAATTAAGGAGCGCATTTTATATATTTACAGTGTGTGCTGGCCGTGGGAGTCAGGGAAAACCATTAAACTCATCTATCATCTTTATGTCGTGGTGATTTCTTCCCCCGAACCCCCTCGAGGCAGAATGGGACAATCTCATCATTATATTCCATTCTATTCTGCGACATATATACTGAAAGGATTTAAAAACTTCAACTATTTATTGCTGGCTGCTGATCTGTTCACTCATGACAGGGTTGAATATTTAACAACAAAATGCTTGAAACTTATCAAATTTAAAGATTACGCAGTTTATTTGTATCATTTACTTAAATGACGTCAGTAAAAGAGCGTTACGTCACTGAAATGCATAAGGCGATGCCGGCGTTATCTTATGCAAGACTCTTTTCGACCATTTCATACTGTCTTAATATTGTGACGTCATCCACGTTGATTTGCAAGTATCATTGTGGATGATGCTGTCGCGCAAAGCCTATTACGGAGACGACGTCGACATTAGTTAACGTCATGACCTCTGGTTTTTAATCTCGGTTAGGTGATTTTCTGACGGTCTTTTGAGCTTCCTGTAAACAGTGCACGTCGTCTGAGATTGTAAATTGCCGTAATTAACGCACATAATTGTACCGCGACGTCACTTTTTGAAATTTCAGCATTTATCTGGCCCAAAACTCTGCGCCTGTTTGCGATATTTAGGCGCGGTAGGCTAAACAAAGCCACTGACTGAGTTCAAACTTTTTAAATTCAATTAGATATTGTAAGAGAAATGTTTCATCAGAAAACTGTATACATGAAGCCATTCAACCTTATGTAAACGGTACTAAGAACACGAGGAACCTTTCAGAATGCAATGAAATGCAACATTTCATGCCTAGTTTTCATGTTCTGCTGTAGAAAACTCCCAGCAAGGTCGCCATTAATTCTCCTGTTCACAATCCCCTGAATTTTCCCCGGTTTTCCAAGACATTTTACAATATTCCATACCCTTTTTACTGATTCGAAAGATAGTTGTACTCTTTACTTCACCGGTGCTAACCATATCACTTGGAAATTGGGGCTACTCTGCTCTGCAAGGAAAGAATTTGCTCCCGTTTAATAGAATAAGCATATTTTCTGAATACTATCATAGTCATTATCCTGACCTTTCCCTGATTTGTCCTTTCAAGATTTCCCTTAGCAACCACACAAGTCCATGCTTTTTCCCTGACTTAAAAAAAATCCAGGTGGTTTTCCCTGAACGTGGCCATCCACAAAGAGCCGTACGTCCGTCAGAAATTAAAGGGTCCAATTATGACCCCAATAAATTATGATCTACGCCATGTAATACATGTAACGACAATATCCTGAAAGTTTGATGAGAATCGGTTGAAAACTGAAGGAGGAGCTGGGGTCACAAAATTGGGCCACAGATAAAAGACCATAGCTCTGGCAGGAAGGGTCCGGTCCGCTCATGACCCCCAATGTTACATGAATCACGTCATGTCATGATAACAATGTTCTGAAAGTTTCGTGAAAAATTGGACGGACGGACAGACAGATGGGCGGAACCCATACCTGCAGTACCCTTCGACTACGTTGGGGAACAAAAAAAAAATGGGTTTTTTTTCCAGCCGCCACAAACGTTGAGAAACGGCACACTTTATGTATGAATAAATCGATACAACTTCGTGTGCCCGTTTACTAAATTAAGGTGACTGGGCACACTTTAAGGGGAGGAAACTCCGTCTATTTTTATATTTGCCTTCCTTTCCAATAACGATTGGCTCTTAAATGGAGCGAAGAAACTTGTTCCTCTTGGAGGAATTGCTTTCCATTCCAAGAAAACCTCATTTTAGAAGGGCTCCGTCGTCTAGGATAGTATATAGACAACGCAAAAGTTGCCTCCCCCTCCCCCAGCCCCCTCCCCCTCCCGCTAAGCTATACTTTTTAACAACGAATGTGCACCCATATATCTTCAGAAGCATAATTGAATCGAGACATGACAAAACCAACTAAGTGGCATTTGCGCCCAGCGAAGACTCAGATCAATCTGGGCACCCGCCCAGTCTGATCAGAGTCTTCGGTGTGTGCTTAAAGCGTTGCTAAGGGTCTAGGCTACCTCCATGCCGACAGCGAAGACTCTGATTAGACTTGGTAGACGCCCGTGCTGAACTGAGTCTCCGCTGGGCGCATATGTCACTTTGTTGGTTTTGTCATGTTGCGGCTCAGTTATATCGTTCTCTATGCTTCGCCTCTGAAGCTAGTCATATGAAACTTATGGGGAAAAGATTTTTTCACTACCATGCAGGGATATCATGAATCACAAATTCATCGCAAAGTTTTGTATTTCTCTGCAAGTGCATAAGCTCAACAACAACAACAACTGATTAAAAGAAAGCCACGTCATCAGAAACAAATATGCGTTTCGATTTATGCACAAACCAAGACTCGTTAAACCGCACTTCTTCGATTATAAAACGGAAATTATCCCCTTCCCGTGCGTTCAAAATAAAAAATATGCTCAAAGAAAATTAAAAATTTTAGTAAAAATTTTTTTTTTTGAAAATTTTATTGGCGCATATTAGAACTGTAGCATTATAAATGTAGTTGGTCCTGATTTTCGTCAGTTTTTCGGAGACGTCGGTATTGACGTCGATGGAATATTTATGTTTCTAAATACTAACAGCGGCTTTGCATAAACAGTTCTCTTTCACCAAAAAGTCTTGGTTTGAATATCGTCACATCCTTCTACCTTTCTAACAGTATGTATTTTATCGCAATCTGGTTATCAGAAGCCACGCAATTAATTTTCTTGCACACAAACCAATATATGTAACTCAATGTAATGTATACCCAATAGGCACCTGACTTCAAATATCGTCTTACTGTCATCGATGTGATGTCATAACGTCGCATCGACGTCAACAGGACGTCATAATGACCGTCATGTGCCAGCTGGGTAGTTTCCATAGGATCCGCCACGCTTGGTAAACGCGGCCCAGCAGGCACATGTCGTAATGACGTCGCACTCATGTCGATGCGACGGTATGACGTCGTATCGATGTCATATGCCCGCTGGGGGACTTTTAATCCCACTAGTTCAAGATTCTGCAAGTAGCCAAAATATGACGCATTAGTTTGTTCGAAATTTATGTTGCTAAAGTAAACTTGTACACAATATTTGCTTCGAAGTAAAAGATCTGGTGACTCGTCCAAAATCTCCGGAAAGAGGCCAAACTGAAAATTCTGTTTGCCCACGTTTAGGATTTTTGAGAGAAATTCGCTTTAGCCATTTTCACGACTGAGTTTTGTGAGAAAAAAATATGATATCTTCACATTTTAATCCTTTTTCAAAGCTGATTTTTTGCACTTATTACTTTATAAAAAACGTGAATCGGATATCAAGGGTTGTACTTGAGCTGCGACACGAGCAAACCAACAAAGTGATTGTGCATCCAGCGTCCATCCATCCGCCCAGCCTGATCAGAGACTTTGCTAAGTGCTTAAAGGGTAGCTAAGGGTCTAAGCTACCTCCATGCGGACAGCGAAAACTCTGATCAGACTGGGCGGATGCCCAGGCTGTTCTGAGTCTGCGCTGAGCGCACAACCGCTTTTTTGTTTTCCTTGTGTCGCGGCTCATATGTTAGGAATTCGTTTGCAGGAGCTTGTATATTTAGATGGGAATGGAATCGCGCATTTACCAGATGTGCCTAGATTGTTACCGCGAAGAGAGAAGACCTCTGATTAGCTAGATTCTTCAATATTTGCCCATGACCTAAGACATACTTTCGCCAGTAACTGATAACCGCTCCTCTTGAATCAGGAGAAACGGAAGTATGTGGCCGGACCGGTAGAGGTCGCGGTTTCGATACCCGGTCTGGCCACATACTTTCGTTTCTCCTTCCGCTGATTCAAGAAGGGCAGTTGTCAGTTACTGTCGAAAGTGTGTGCTTTTAGTACTGATTAACCGCTTCGGAGGTCTAAGCCTCCCCAGGAATAGCGTGGTTAGGGTAACTCACCGTCCCGACATGACCATAGCTGTTTACCGTGGACATAAAACAACAACAACAACAAGAATACTTTCCCTGGTGCGGCTCAGATACTTTTGGAACTCCTTAATTCTCATGACGGCCACGCCAGCGAAAAGCCTTCCTTAAGGTGTACGAATACACATCAGAGCACTCTGGAAGTAGTTATCTCCCTTTTTATAGGCAGGACCACTGTCAAGGTATATGGATACAGCACCATGTTTTCAGCCCTTTTGCAACGGAAGACATTTTTGTGACATCTTGTATGCTTGCCTGATAGACGAAACCCCTACAGAGGAGTCTACTCTTTAAGGAAACAATTTGCTCTTAGGGTGGCAAATTCTTTTCTTGCACACCGGATAGAAAATGCCATTCTTTTCACCTGGGATAGAAAATCTCATCTTACCCTGGTGTTCTGACCCAGGACCGGAAAAAAATCACGAGCTGTCAATGCATTGGTTGTATAGGAGCTCACGTACCTGCGTCGTCAAGTGACGTTGGCATTTTAAAAGATGATGACGTCACGAAGACGGTAAAAATTACGTCAGTTTATGCACGCCAGTCGTTGACGTAAAGAGCCAAATGGCGGTCGTTGAAAGCGGCGCCTTCTTTCAAAATCAAATTTAAACCTCTCAAGCACTAGAATTACGCATTTTAAGAGGTTCTGAAGTTAAAACAAAACGTGGTGTGCAAGAAAAAGTATCTATCATTGGTGTGAGGTGCGGATAGAAAAATCCGTCACTCGGGATCACTGTTCGGCATCACTCGGCAAGCCTCGTGATGCCGAACAGTGACCCTCGTGACGGATTTTTCTATCCACACCTCACACTCATGACAGATCCTTATATTCTTTACGTGTTATCCAGCTGAAAAGGAGGATAAAATGAAAATGACAAAGTTGCTTCCCTTGACTGTCTATCCGTTTGTCTTTAGGTAAAGCGAATTTGCCCTCAGAGATTTTCACCTTGTGGAATTGTCAATGAAGCCAAAACTATCTCTTTGCAAAATGCCAGAGGTAACGTATACGCGGTAATTTTCGCGGGTTCAAATTTTCGCGGCTAAGATTAAAAGAGAAAAAAAAAACATTAATTTTAGCGATTTTTAATTTTCGCGGTTAGCAACATGCACGAAAAGCAAAACTAATTCTTTTTCACTTAAACAAGTTCGTTTATTAACCTGCGACAGGGCCGCCGCTCAGAACTGGCTCAAGTGAAAAATACCAGCAATTACCGAAGCAAACAGAAACAAAATACATGAACAGTATGTCTACAGAAGATACTTGGTAAGAAGCAGGAAATTATTTTGCGATTTTAATATTCGCGGTTTCTAAGTGACCTGGAAATAACGCGAAAAATGGAACACCGCGAAAATTATCTTGTATACGGTAAATCCGCACACCTTATGGTGTACTAGTACACATTCAGGGGAAACAACTTATTCATAACATTTTCGCCTCCCTTCTCAGGTCCCACGCTGGAAGGATTGTGCCATCGAGGGAGGCAAACAGAAAGTCTTGTAAGTTTTGCCCCTTTGCAAAATTCGACGAAAAAACATGGACGCATTTCCAAACACCTTGAGACATACACTCATGCGCAATCCGGGGTAGTCGGGTCGGGCGATGATACTGGGTAACTATCTGTGCCGAGGCGTCCTGCTAATTTGGATAATAATAGGAGAAGGGCCTACTGTGCTTGCAGTAGGTGCGGGTGGGGGTTGCTTGGATATTTTTTCTCTCATCTTTCATTTTTCTTTTCTTTCTCCTTCTCTCTGGGGGACGGCCCGATATAGACTGAAATACTGTCTCAAGGGACCGTTAAACGAACAAATCATGCGCAATCTGATCAACGCATGCACAATTCGCCTAGAAAATAACCGGCCTTTAAAATGAAAACAAAAAAGGCAGAAAACAGTTCATGCACTGATCAAACTTCGAATATGCACAATTTGTTTGTTCAACAAGACAGTTTTCGCAGAGTGTCACACTACTCTGTCACATATAGGTAAAACAAAATCTCCAAAAATGTTCAGTTCAAACAAACAAGAAATCGTCACAACGGCAACATAGACTAGTAAACATATTGCTCCAAATGGTTTTGTTAAGTTCCATTTTGCTAGATTCACCGCAATTAACAAAAATGCCACTGTAGATAAAAGTATAAGGGCAGAGTAAATAATTCCCCCACTTCTGATTGGTATATGGCCCTCGTCTTCAATAAAAGCGCTACTTAGTAGCCATGGCAACCCAAGACACATTAAAATGTCAAATACGTTACTTCCTATTGAGTTGGAGACCGCCATGTCACCGTAACCTGAAAATATTGAAAAATATGTACACTCATTGAAGTCGTACATGTGCGCACACAACGTTGAATCAACATTGAATCAGTTACTGCATAAAAAAGCAGTGCCGTACGCTATTAACAGTAACCTAACCGGCAAAAACAGTGCATTAACAACGAAATTCACGCGCTGTTGATGCACGGTTTTGCGGCTTTTGACATGCAAGATTCAGGGCCAAACTCCATCAATACAGAAGCAAGCGGCAAGTTTGCAGTTGCAAGTACATTGTATCGAGAAAAGACTTGAACGCAAGAGCTATACAAACGCGGATATTGAAAAAATGGAAGAGCAGACGACATCGAGTGAAAACTTAAATGAAATAACAACGCTCAAACATTGTTTTTCACTGCATTTACATTTGCCAGCCTACAGCTCCCTCGGGACCTGGCAAATGCAAACGCATGAAAAACCATGTTTGAGCCCTACATAGATTCACGGTAACGGCGTTGAATAAAGCGTAGATTCAATGTTGATTCTACGTTGTGTGTCGGCTTGGATGAAAAGAACGTCGTGTCATGTGAGAAAAACAAATGTCCCCAATCAATCGGAAAGATAAAGGTAATTGGCAAGTCTCGCAGGCAACGAACATCCCTCTCCGAGCCAAACCTACTGACGCATTACGCAGGACACAGCAGCTGCAGATATCAGGTAAGAGAAGCCTTCATATTAATCCGTGAGCGCGAGCGTCTTCCAGCGCCCATACTTTGCCCACTTGTCATCAGCTAGTTTCAAATCATCAAAAATGTGGTTACTTTGAAAAATTTAAAGATAACTTTTACCATTTATGTTCTCATGTTTTCTTGTTAAAAAGTAGGACTGTAGTGAATGAATGATGCCCTCGGCTTAATGGTTTGTGTATTAAAGGTTTTATTGCTATGGTAGGTGTGAAAGGTATGATATTGACTTTAAAAAAACTAGAAATGTTTTTTGACGAAAACAGATGTCCCCCCACCTGCGCTTTCCCAGCAGTATCATTTTCCCTAAATGCTGTCAAGTTAAGGCCTCCTGTGACCTTGAAAATAGGGTCAAGGTCACAAAAATCTAATCACTTCTTTGCCATCTCCAAATGATATATCTGTGCAAGTTTGGTTCAAATCCATTCAGGAGATATGGTACAGACACACTCTTTGACCGCCTGTGACCTTGAAAATGAGGTCAAGGTCAAGGTCACCTAAATATAATCACTTCTTTGCCATCTCCCAGTGATGTTTCTATGACAGTTTGATTCAAATCCATCCATCCATTCAGGAGATATGGTGCAGACAAGGCATTTTTCAACACTCTTTGACCTCCTGTGACCTTGAAAATGAGGTCAATGTCACCAAAATCTAATCAGTTCTTTGCCATCTCCAAGTGATATATCTGTGTCAGTTTGGTAAAAATCCATCAATTCCTACGGGAGATATGGTGCAGAGAAGGCATTTTTCAACACTCTTTGACCTTCTGTGACCTTGAAAATAGGGTCAAGGTCACCAAAATCTAAACAGTTTTTTGCCATCTTCAATTAATACATCTGTGCCAGTTTGGAAAAAATCCATTAATTCCTTCAGGAGATATGGTGCAGACAAGCTATTTTTCATCATTCTTTGACCTCCTGTGACCTTGAACATAAGCTCAAGGTCACCAAAATCTAATCCGTTTTCTCCCCTTCCAGTTATGTATCTGTGCAAGTTTGGTCAAAATCCATGTATCCCTCCAGGAGATAGAGTGCAGACAAGAGGCTACGCCGACGCTGACGCTGACGCCGACGCTGACGCAGGCGCTGACGTCGACGGGATCCACACCAAAAACAATATGTCTTCCCCCATAAAATAATAATAATAAAATCTGTTTTAGGGTCAAGGTGCCTAATTCGAATCGAGAGCTCTCAGTTCTATACGAATATAGTCCAGTATGAAAAATAGTCCGTGATTTCTTTTCATGATTATCTTAAAGGCCAAGATACAAAAGGAGCAGTTTGTAGTTAAACTTTTTAGCACCTAGTTGATAATGGCAATAGCCCTCTCTCTGTCTTAGCATGGTTCCAGTTCAAAGGTGGTGGATTCATTATCATCTTACACAAAGTCATGTAAGAATCTCACACCTGTATCTGGATCCACTACCTATTCAGTAGATAATCACCACTGTTGCTGCAGATAAGTATTATGGTATACATATTAAACTGATACCGGTATAACCAATAGATGTAATGCTAAGTGTCCCATATTGCAAACAGTAAAGATCCAGATCGGTTGGATGCAACGTAGTTTATACCCTCCTTATACTGGCAAAGAATGGACTTGTCCGAACTTTGAAGGAAAATATTATTTCAGAATTTTTTTTCTTCTGTTTTTTAGGTGTGACACTTTCTGATCAGATGCTTCACTGTTTGTATATTGCCAGTCTAATAATTTAGCATTTACTGATTTTAAAACAACTAATATGATATTCTGGCATTTTTAATAATGCATTTTCAAAGAGGTTTTACATTGTTTGAATTGGAAAAACGGGGGAAAAAGAGAAGAAGGAGCTACCATGGAATAATTCTGAAATTTTTGGAATGTTTCAAACTATGATTCTTAGACAATTAAGCTGTTACAATATTACAGGTTTTGATCAGCCTGCATATCTTTGTAGTTTTGCATTCAAAAGCTGCAGATAGTGTAGACCACAATAAGAGCAGTCTGATCTAGGTCTGTACTGTTCGCTCCAGCCTGTCTGTCCCAATATTTAAAATATTTACAGTATTATGAAAATTTGGAATAAGATCATACAAGCACCTGTAACATGGAGTCAGAATACAGACTAGAGAAGGAGCAGAGGGCCTTTAAAGCTCAGTACATTATGCAAGAGTATACATGTGTCTAAACCATCAGTTCAAGTAGCTCAGTGGGTTTAGCATTGGTCTGCTGATCTAGTGGTCCTAGGTTTGATACCCAAAATCTTCTCATTTGTTGACAATGTTCCCTTGTGCACAGCCTTTCATTAATCCTGATATCACTGAATCACAGTAAAGCCCAGGACATCCGATTCATCCATCCATATAGCTAAACCAATGGATGGAAATCACTCACAAGAACGTTTATGTGATTGGATTAAAATTAGATATTATTGAGCCAGGAAAATCTTTTGGGGCCTCTTGTTGTTTTTTTTCTATTTTATAAGGAGCCGGGGTAGGTCAGTAGGTTAGGCGCTGGCCTGCTGATCTAGCCACCCCGGGTTGGAGACCCACATCTCTGAAGGCGGGAATCTTTTCAGTGGTAAACGAGGCTGCACGCAGCCTTTTATTATCACCTATCCATCGTTGTGATCTGACTGAAATACTATTAAATAGAACAGTATTTAGATACCATTAGAAGAAGAAGTAAAGAAATCTAAGGGGCCGCTTTACTGTTTATTCTCTATTACATGATATCCATAATTCGAATAATGGATATCCATTATTCGAATTATTAATATCTATAAATCCATTTATGGATATCTATAATTTGAATTATGGATATCCAGATATCTATTCTTCGAATTACGGATATCCATAAATCATGTCGAATTGAAGATATCTATAGTTTGAATTATCGAATTCTGTAAATCGAATTGTGGACATCCATAGTTCGATTTATTGATATGATTTATGGATATCCATGGTTTGATATAATTTCAATTACGGATATCTGTATATAGGTATGGATATTCATAAATAGTTATCGATATCAATACTTCGAATAATGGATATACATAACTCGAATTATGGACATCAATAATTAGGGTATAAAAAGTAAAATGGCACCCCATAGAAATTTGCATGGCAAAATAAGTATACTTAGATCCGACAGTGTAGAAGTAAAGTTTGGATATCCATATATTGAAAAGTGGATACTGAAAACAAATTATTGGTATCTATAAACAGCAAATCAGCACCTTATAGAATGTTCACTACTAGTTTTGGATATCCAAAAGTTGATTTTTTGATATCCGTTAATCTCTTTATACATCTAATATTCTCAAGATTTTTGGACATCCATAATTTGATAAATGGATATCCATAATTCGAGTTTTGATGTCCAATTTTCGAATTATGGATATTCAATAGCCATCATGATTTCCAAAATTTCATTTTTACATATCCATAATTCTGCTTTTGATAGCTGTAATAATCCGATCTATGGAAATTACAAAATCAGATACCCATGAATCGAATTATTGACATACAAAAATCGAATTATGGATGATGACTATCCGCATTTAGATGGTTACTGTATATCCGGAAAATAGAAGTATGGGTTTTTAAAGTAAAAATGAATTTCAGACATTGAAAAAATCGATTTATGGATATCAATTTAATTCGATTTTTTTATATTAAAAAATTATTTAGTTTAGCCATAATACTTTTTGGAATATTGGATAATTATGGATATCCTGAACAAATTATAAATATCAAAAAAATATGAGAATATATAGAAAAAGGAAGTGACAAGTTGCCCCCTCAGTTTTCTGGGGTATGGAACTACAATTGCTTGATCATGGACCAGGAGGATTAAAAAGACTGGCCGTTATACTCATTTTGGGAAAATAAGATGCTTTAATAAAATTACAGTATGTAGACTTATACTGCCTGAATGACGCAGGCTGGTGATTGTCAGTTATATGCGGCAAACTAGGAAGAAGGAAATTCCTAAGACAATGAAACTGTGAAACTTATCAAAGTTTCAGGTCTATAGCAAAAAAGGAGGATAAAATCACAAGACTTAGCATAAAAAGAAAGTAAAGTTACAGAAATGTAGATGTTCAATCTAGTTTGAGTTAGGTTTTCTGCTGCTTTGAGTATGGTTTCGATTAAAAAATTTCAACATTCAAAATAAAAAAAAAAAGAATTAAATTTTAACCATACTTTTAGGTCTTGGAAATCGTACATACACCTTGTTTATTTTAGGGCAATAAATAAACTTTTAAAATTGGCTATGTAGTCAAAACAGGCTATGTATGTCTACATTCGTTCTTTGAACAATCCATTAGTACTGTATTGCCTTCATCAGTAAGTTCTTATGATGTTAGCTCTGGATCTGATTATCTGTCCATATGTGTTCTTGTTCCTTTGTCTAAAATGGAGATAATTTATGCATATACCTGCAACCAAGATTGTCTCTTAATTTGGCCACATTAGGGCCCAATTAATGAACTTATCCCTATTATGCTACATTATTAACACCTATTAGCCAACTACAACCTGCTGCTGGTGTATCTTGGCCTTTAACTTTTTTTACCAGATTCGGTGAGAGTGTGTAACTCAGGTTCTTGTTTTGATATTTTGATGTTTCTGTGCAGTGTGTATGTTCTGTGGGTAAGGATGGTAAGGTTGTAACCCCACCTTTTGAGTTGCTCCCGTTGGATCATACGTTCGAAATTGCAACAAAGGTGTAGCTTGCATTTGGATTAAGCATAAGCATTGACATAAGGTAAGGGTAAGTTAACATTTATTTAAATTTCAAATAGAAAAGCTCAACCTCTTGAATTGTTCATAATATGATAAAAGTTTATAGAATTTTTTCAATACGCCTTGGTGACTGCAAAGCCACATTACCGGACAAGATTAAACATGCGGTCTAAACCCAGCATTTACCTACCATCTCTTGCTACGAACACACTTGACAGGCAGTCGGGAACAGAAGTACCGGCGGCGATGATAGTTAGACCAGCAACCGTGTCGGGAATATCTAGCGCATCAGCTGAAACAATACCGGTGTCTTCGAAAAAAACGTATGTAAGAGAATCAACAACAGATCGTATCAAAGGCCCTGGGGCGCTGCTTTATATGAATGGGGTGGGGTGTGGGGTGGGGGGTAGGAAGGGTGCGTTATCAAGAGCCTAAGAGTAGTAAACATGGTAAATCGGCCATTGCCAAAATACAAGTATGATAACATAGTAAAAAGTATTCAGGTGAATGGAGATACTTTCAGATGATGCGCTTCTGCTATTATCCTTTTTTGTGCCTGCTTCTCAAAAGGGGTCAGCTCTTAAAAGAGAGAATTTGCTCCTCCTTGAAGAGTGGACTCTCTTTGAAGAGGTGCATCTTCCAGAAGAGCAAAGAAACAAGTTCATGTTGTTCCCCTTAGTAAAACTGATGGAGAAGACGAAGGTTAGCAAGTCAATATAGCATTATCTATGGAAAAGAGGCAGAGGGCGTTTATTAGAGCAGGGGCGTTTATTAGTGTCATGTCGTTTCACAGGGTTCAATGATTTGTATTCAAACAATTTTATTTATTCATTAAAATGTTAGTGAATCTAGTTAGAATCTAGATGCTTGACACAATTCCGAATTATGCAGTGCGAGTGTCTTATGACAGATCAATGCCGCGTGACTCCGCATGCAGTCAGGGATCTTTATTATGCAAATAATGCCGTAGTACCGTATCAATCCTAATAAACGCCCCTGCTCTAATAAAGCCCCCGTCTATATTCAAAAAATAATGTTATATAAACCTGAATGAATTCCTGTTTGCTTTTCTGGATAAGGTACCCCTTTAAATGGGATCTACTCCTAAGGGAAAGCATTTGCATCTAGAGGGGCAAATTCTTACCATTAAGAGTTGATCTCCACTGAGAAGGGAGGTGAAATTGTAGAGTTGCTTCCTCTGAACATTTACCCGTCGCCGTTATATTGGTTTTAGAGGTAGTTTAGCATTGGCTGATTTACTACACTTTAGGCTCTAAATAACGCGCCGGGGCTTTCAATAGGATTAATACGGTAATTTTTAGACACTGTAATCACATGCATGGATCCCAAACGGGATGCATGACAAAACTTGTTTTGTCTGCTGTAAAATATCTAATTTTTTGGGACAACTAGAATATCAAAACCAATGCATGACAGAACTTGCTTTAAATACCATAACAATGGTTAGTTTTGGGACACAGAGAATCCCAAAAGCAATGCATGACAAAAACTTGCTTCGAATGCCGAAAAAATGACAAAACTTCTTTCGAATGCCACAAAAAGTTTATGCATATAGACAGATAGGTCTAGGCAAACAGTCCTGGCCAAAATCAGACTGACTGCTTCTGAAGGAGCAGACCGTTGATCAGGTTCAGGAGCGGTATGATCAGGGCCTACACCATCTACCATTTGACCTGCATCTTTTGATTGCATCACTGCATTGTAAGCTAATCTGTTTCATTTTCAGGCTAATTATGGTAATTATTATAAGTGTCCTAACTTTCGAAATTTTACGGTACAATGATTTTCACACCTGGTTAACTATGTTTTCAATGATGTTACGAAACGAAAAAGAGCTGGCTGTTACGAAACGAAAAAGAGCCATAGTTACCAAACCACCTGGTTATCAGGTCGTTTTGTAACTATGACTGTTTTACGTTTTGTAACAACTTTTTTCCGTTTCGTAACAACCCTTGTATATACATAGTTAACCAGGCCCCAAGGTTATAAAACTTTTTTCATGCTCAACTCAGCTGAGCATGAAATTTTCTCTGCTGATAAATATGAAAATGCCAACTAATGTTGGCATTTTCATATTCATGAGCAGAGAAAATATCATGCTCAGCTAAACTGAACAGGAAAACAACTGTATTTATCAGTAATTTGCTATTTATTGGCAGTTGAAATTCCATGCTCAGCTGAGTTGAGCACGAAAAAAGTTTTATAACCTCGGGACCAGGGGTGATTTATGCATACCTGCAATGGTGATCATCCATACCATGACATAGGACACACCAGCTATCCAAACAATGGACAAGATAAAAGTTGCAGGGTACAGTTTGCTCCATACGCCCGGTCTGCGGCAGTCCGGTATTGAGAAAAACATCAAGACTTTGATAGGAAGCATCAGCACCCAGTAAACCTTCATTGCAAACGGCTCAGGCAATGTCCAGGGGGACTCGTAACTGGCTGCAAGAGAGATAAATACACAGGCTGGGAGATATATAAACGAATAAACTAGCTGTGAGACATATAAACAAGTAAACTGGCTGCGAGATATATAAACAAATAATCTGGCTGAGACATATAAACAAATTAACTGGCTGTGAGACAAATAAACAAGTATACTGACTGTGGGACATATGAACAAGTATAATAGCTGTGAGACATGTTAAACAAATAAATCTGCTGTGGAACATATTAACAAGTAAACTGGCCTTGAGACATATAAAAAAGTAACCTGGCTGTGAGATATATTAACGAATAAAGTGGCTGCGAGACATATAAAAAAGTAAACTGGCTGTGAGACATTTAAACACGTAAACTGGCTCTGTGACATATAAACAAACTGGCTGTGAGACGTACATGTATAAACAGGTAAACTGGCTGCGAGACTTATGAACAAATAATCTGGCTGTGAGACATATACACAAATAAACTGGCAACGAAGCAAATTAACTGGCTGCAAGACATATACAAATAAAGTTCTAAATTTTTCTTTTATGAAAATTAAGGCAGTTTTACTGATTTCTTCCGTTCAAATAGACATATTTATAGACGATAAACTGGTTGTTCTCACGAAACTCGTGAAAGTGACCAAAGCGAAAATTGGGTTTGACCTTTTCTCAGGAGTTTTGTGATAATTCTACCAGTTCTTGTACTTCAAAGCGAAACTTGAACACAAATATGTTTTCGACACAAATGAGACGAACATAATTCTCATATTCATATATACAGACGTTAATAACAGAATAGACTCCTGTAGACACAGCTAAACTTATGGATGGATGACGTCCGATTTTACGTCCTTTTTAACAGTATTTCAGTCATATTAGGACGATGAGAGGTAGTCAATGAATGAGTGCGGGTAAAGGTTGGAAAGATTGCCGCCTCAAGCTGGTATCAAACCCGGGATCACTAAATCAGCAGGTCAGCATTTAACTCAGTGCGCTACTGGGGCTCCATTAAGCCAACATATGAACCTTAACAATTTTTCTAAGTCAGACAGGAAGTGATGGACGAAAGCGCCTGATCGCGAGCCTCATTAATATTTCAGAATCAGAAATCGCAAAGTTTGCGATCGGTCTCATGTTTTACCAAGTAATAGGGCATAAGTTTAGACAGTCTTGAATCACCTAAAATTCAATAACAAGTAAAATTTAGATTTATATTCGGTCCAGCAAGACGACAGCAATTATGTTCCTAATTTAAAGCAAGCCCAAATATAGTCACATATCATCAATCACTCCTTGATAAAGCTTATTAGTCGCCCCAAAAAGGTGCAGACACAATCAAATCTTCTTACAGATCATTTGATTCACAAGATTATTTCACTATTTTTAGATCACTTTGTAGTTACCGTAAATTATCATGCTTTCTTACGGACCCGACAGTTTGTTAGACATCAACGTAAGATCAGTTTATGAACAAATGCCGCCTAGAATAACTACAGTGTAAAAAATTTTTTTTTCACAAACGTTGTTCAACGACCACGACAACGAATGAATAAAGAAACCTTATTCATTATTTTTTTTCGCACTATGTTTTTACCAGACAGAATTTATTAAAAAAACTGGTCTGACTAAGAATCGTAACAATTTATCGATTCGTAAGAATGATAATTTGAAATTAAATTAAGGGGCGTGTGAAAAAAAATCGAGTTTTACGGCCAGAAATTTTCGTTGGCATGTACGTTGCCTTCAGTGCCTGTGCTGAATGCCAGACTAGTTTGATTATGACACGTGTTCCTCGTAAAAAGTAAAATCTTCATGTTGGTGAAACATGCATGAAATATTTACTATCTTCTACAGCGCGGGAGCAAACACGCTGGGTGCTTTGTTATTTCCGGAGCAGCCATGCACTGTCATGCTCGCAATGACAGTCTATGGAAAATGTAAGAAATGGGCAAATTTGTCCGGGTCTTCACCGTTTGTCCATACTGCAAGTCATAATTTCTCGTGTTAACATTTAATTATTTGTCGAAGCGGTTAGTGCAACGTGAAAATGACATTTTGTCATATGACTGCAGTAAAAACCAAAATCAGCATGCGGATCTGGGCAGGCTGGTCAGAGTTTTTGCTTATCATTTTTTACATTGCAAAAGATTTATAGACAGTGTAAACAAAAGGGAATACTCCGATTAGACTGCTGGATGCGCAGGCTGATATGAGTTTTCCCTACTTGCAAATACCTGAGTTTATCCCTACTTGCATACCCCTTAAGGTAAGTGCCTTTTCACACGACTCCCCTCAATTATAGCTCCTCTTTGCGATTTCAGACAAGTGCGATGACGTAAAGGCCTACTGGTTTCGGAAATTCGAATTTACGAAAGAGATTTAGAAGTTATTATTCTTGATTGATGCGAAATTTGCATGAGCGTGACAAGAAATCTATTTTCGGCCGTAAACCTGAATGAAAGTGCAGAAAGTTAATGATACCTTTTTGAGCAAAATACAGTTGTTAATATTAAGTATAATTATTATACATTTAATACTATTACACAAATTTCGCATGAGGCATTGCCGACACTGCTTTGCTAATTGAGTGAAGTCTCATCACAACAGGTCTTTGAGTCCCAGAATAACAGAAATTAGCGCATTTGGTAAAAATTGTTGACGCCGCCGCCAACAATGAAGCTAAAATAGGCTCCCTGTATAATCGCTCATTAAACATTAATGATAACATATAATCATAACAGTAATAACAACAAGAGGGCCATGAGGCCCTGAGCCGCTCACCTGAGTAAAAAGGTCAAAGGTAAAATGAGGATCACCAACTGAACAAACCTGATAGTTTGAAACTGTCAAATATGTCCACAACATGCATGCAAAATTAGAAAAAGATCCATTGAAAACTGTAGAAGTTGATTACACAAACTCTAAACCACAAAGTGTGACGAACGGACGGACAGATGGTCAGACGGCAGACAGGGGCAAATCTTAATGCCCCCTGACTGTCGTCACGGGGGCATAAAAAAAATCTGTCCATAAATGAAGGCGCTTGAGCGATGACAAAGTTTTTCTAAAAATAGCCGCTGTGACCTTGAACTTGACCCCAGAACGCTGAAACGCAAACTTGTCCAAGATATTGCCATACTTATCACTTGTGTGAAGTTAAATCGAAAATGGTCCATTAATGAAAGCGCTAGAGCGATGAAAAAGTTTTTCTATAAATAGCCACTGTGACCTTGACTTTGATCTTAGGACGCTGAAATGCGAGCTTGTTCTAGATATTGTCATACTAAACATTTGTGTGAAGTTTTAATCAAAATCCATCCATAAATGAAGGAGCTAGAGGGATGACAGAGTTTATCTAAAAATAGCCAATGTGACCTTGACCTTGACCTCAGAATGCTGAAACGGTAATTTGTCCAAGATATTGTAATACCAATCACTTGTGTGAAATTAAATCGAGTTTGGTCCTTAAATGAAGACGCTACAGCGATGACAAAGTTTTTCTAAAAATAGCCACTGTGTCCTTCACATTGACCCCAGAATGCTAAAACGCGTTCTTATCCAAGATATTATCATACTTATCACTTTTGTGAAGTACAATCGAAATCATTCCATAAATGAAGGTACTAGAATGATGATAAAGTTTTTCTAAAAATAGCCACTGTGACCTTGACATTTACCTTAGAATACTGAAATGCAAACTTATTCAAGATATTGTCATACTAAACATTTTTGTGAAGTTTTAATCAAAATCGGCCCATACAGAAAGGCGCTAGAGCGATGACAAAGTTTTTCTTAAAATAGCCACTGTGACCTTGACCTTGACCTCAGAACGCTGAAATGCGAGCTTGTCTAAGATATTGCCATACTTATCACTTGTGTGAAGTTAAATTGAAATTGGTCCACCTAATGCAGCCTTTCTCCCACCCCAATGATGCTTCAGATAAAATTTGATTTCGATCGTCCAACTGGTCTCTGAGATATTTAAGAAGTTGTTTTCACCATTATAAGTCAATGGGAATTTTTTCCGACGCTCAAGGGCAGCTAACTTCGTAGTGGTCGGCCTGATCTGGCCAAAATTTGAACTTGTTTAAGATATTATGCATTTCCTCATTACCTGCAAGTTTGAAAAGGATCGGATCAGTAGAAACCAAGAAAAATAAATCATCGCTCAAGGGTAAGTAACTCTGAAAAGAATGATCAAACCTGGCCCAAACTGGAACTGGTCCGAGATGTTTCGGCTGTCCTGGATACCTGCAAGTTACAAGACGTTGCGATCAAAAATACTGAAGCTAGGGCCTTGACAACATTTTCTCCATTATAAGTCTATGGGAAAATATTTTATCGCTCAAGGGCAAGTAACTCTGAACAGAATGATCCAACCTGGCCCAACTTCGAACTTGTCCGAGATGTTTTGGCTGTCCTGGATACCTGCAAGTAACAAGAAGTTGCGATCAAAAATGAAGAAGCTAGGGCCCGGAAAACATTTTCTCCATTATAAGTCTATGGGAAAATATTTTATCGCTCAAGGGCAAGTAACTCTAAACAGAATGATCCAACCTAGCCCAACTTCGAACTCGTCCGAGATGTTTTGGCTATCCTGGATACCTGCAAGTTACAAGAAGTTGCGATCGTAAATGAAGAAGCTAGGGCCCGGACAACATTTTCTCCATTATAAGTCTATGTGAAAAATATTTTATCGCTCAAGGGCAAGTAACTCTGAACAGAATGATCCAACCTAACCCAACTTCGAACTCGTCCGAGATGTTTTGGCTGTCCTAGATACCTGCAAGTTACAAGAAGTTGCGATCAAAAATGAAGAAGCTAGGGCCCGGACAACATTTTCTCCATTTTAAGTCTATGGGAAAATATTTTATCGCTCAAGGGCAAGTAACTCTGAACAGAATAATCCAATCTGGCCCAACTTCGAACTCGTCCGAGATGTTTTGGCTGTTCTGGATACCTGCAAGTTACAAGAAGTTGCGATCAAAAATGAAGAAGCTAGGGTCCGGACAACATTTTCTCCATTTTAAGTCTATGTGAAAATATTTTATCACTCAAGGGCAAGTAACTCTGAACAGAATGATCCAACCTGGCCCAACTTCAAACTCGTCCGAGATGTTTTGGCTGTCCTGGATACCTGCAAGTTACAAGAAGCTGCGATCAAAAATGAAGAAGCTAGGGCCCGGACAAAAGTGTGGACGTACGACGGACGGACGACGGACGACGGACCAAGCCTATACTATAAGCTCACCTTGTGAGCCTTCGGCTCAGGTGAGCTAAAAATGTAAAGGTTAAAAAAAATAAATAAATAAACAACAACAACAAAAACCAACAATAAAAAAACAACAACAACAACAAAAAAGAAAACATATAATTAAACAAATTAAATAATTGTGAATACATGTATATACAATTCTCAAATATCACTGGGGCATTTCCCTATCTCACCCTTCCCATTTCTTGTTCCGCCATGCTCTTCAGGCTTTATTTCCATTATCAAGAGTTGCAAAGTTATAAAACTTAGGGAATTTCCTCTGTTTCAAGCTCTTGCAGATTTAAAATCATGGAAACGGAGTCACTCACCATCGCTTAAGCAGCTGCTCTCGACGTTTTTATTTGCAAACGACGTTTCTGTATCAGCTGACGTTTTTGACGTCTCCGTATAACTTCTTGCACGCTGTTGGCTTGCTGAAATTATAACGAAATTTAATATATCGTAACATTCTAACAATTTCTTTTTTCCTGTGAACTGGCCAAGACGCAGCATGTTCAAACAGCATATTCTATGAATGAATATAGTTAAGCATTCACAAAATTATATCAGTAACTTAACATCATACTGCAACTATAACTTTTGTAATTATGTTTATGAGCTTGTATAAACTTTCAATTCCGAAACGTTTGACTCCATGAGTTGTTTAAATATAAATATAGATATAAGTACATTTGGGTGTTGGCGATAATACACTTTTATATTATTCAGCATTTCTGTTTTAAAGTGTTCACAAAATAGAATATTGTGAAACTCATTGTCGATTTCTTTATGACAGAAGAGACAGAATCTTTCATGTACGGTTATACTATTCCGCCTGCCCGTTTCTATTGGCAGTCTGTGGTTCCTTCTCCTTCACTGTAATAGCTCGACAAAAGCGAAACATATTTACTACATTCAAGAGTGTCTTTAAATAATGTATAATTAATACGATATTACGCTGGCTTTGATATCCGGACCAATTGGCTTGATACCTAACTCTCCGTACTCGTGGGTGTGGACTTACGGCGAACGTTTTACTTTATGGTTTGGAAATCTTGAATTTTAAAAGACGTCTCTTCTGAGGAACTGGTTAAACCAAAGATACTATACATGGGTGAAGATACTTTATATGTTGGTGAAATCGATTCTATTGACGTTGACTTATGACGTTGAATCATCGTTGATGCAGCGTTGGGCGCTTGATTGGATGGTAGTAAAGTGTGCTTTGAGTTTCATAAATATCTCATTTTTACGAGATTTTGGTAGACAACAGACAACCACTTTATCTAAACCCGACAAATGTCTGTGTGTACATGTATAACAAAGGGAATTAATGACAGAGCTGCGAATGACAAAATTGGGAATTAACGGCTGTGACGTCATCAGGATTTATTGACCAATTGAACGATTTCGTTTAGCTGCTTTATTGACATTTTCAAATCTCATTGCAATTTTATGGCAACGGCCTGCTTACACCTACTTGCATTTTAACTGCGCAGTAACGTAGAGATGTTTTGCTATAACACGTAAAGTTCGTTGCAGTCGATACTTTTCTTGTCAGAAATACTCAAGAAGAACCTCTGGAAGCAAGGAACACAGAGAAAGAAACGAAAATAGTAGACTCTGTTTAATCGATTCTGCTTATGAGCAGTAAAGTAACGTTGCGACACTGCCCATGCCCTCTAGCTACGGCTTCTGAATCAGGGGAACCTTTTTCAAACTGGCTCAGAGCTCGTTGATCCAAGGGACCAGAATTATATTATCTGCATTATGATGGTGTACGGGAAGACGTTTTACGGCCGCCACACAACACAGCACCAGCTGCAGTAAAGATTAGACAAACACTGAATGAAGATTCTTAAGAAGCTCCATTCGTAAAGGCTATTCCACGATGCAGCCTAGTCCATTTCTGTGAACTTTTATAAATTGGTTACAACAAATGAAAACGTTGTTTGGAGGTAATTTTCAAAACAGTTTAGGTTTTGAGTTGGATAAGAAAGTGTGGGAGAATATCTGTAAAGAGGATAGTGGGTATACGGATGTTTTACTTTAATGAAGCGTTGGAGTATATTTAAAGAAGCTGGTGGGCTATGAACATTCTCATCAAAGGGACTGTAGATCAGTTTTGCACAAATAAATCTGTACTCCCATGTGCAAGAAAGTAATAAATGACTACTCAAGCAAAAATAATGCAACAATTATTGGATATCTTGTCATTTCAAAACCCATTAGTAAAGCAAACTATCATTATTGGTAATTATTATCATCCGTTTTTAGCCCCGGCTAGCATTTATGAATCTTATTTTTGTCACAAAGGTATTTTTAGAAAAACAATTAACTCTCAATTGTTCCGTCTTGAAGAGAAAATGATCAGCATCTTCAGTAAACCTGCCTTAGACCTTATAGAAATACGGACGCCTAGACACTCCTGCGCTTGTGCGCAATCTGATTGGATATGCACACTTCGCGTTATAAAATATGAGATGTCGAATTATTTTGAACGAACAGCGCATGCTCTGAAAAAACTGCGTACATGCGCAGTCTGGTCATAGTTTGCGCAGTTTGCCAAGCCTTAAGCCAGGTATTTCCATAACGAGGTTCAAATAATGAGACAACATCCTTTCTTTCATGAAAAACAACAGATTATTGATTGAGAGTTTTCCTGCTGCGAACACATAGAGTACCACAAATTCCTTATTCGTCTAAAATTAAATACGATACTTTATATTTGCGACAGAGGTGCATGGACGAGTGGTTAGAGACGTGTTGTTATAATGCGGAATGTCGATGGTTTGAATCGCCGTTCGTCCGGCCGGTGACTTAAAAAAAACAGAAAATGAGTACCTTTCTTCGAATCAGGGAACGATATGACAGCAGAGGAGAAGGGTGAGCTAAGCCTTCTGCCTCGGGTTACAAAATTTCCCTCGAAAACCTGACAAAAGTTAAATTATATATATAAAAAAACGTGTTTGTCCCCTGTTTTGAGCGGGCAGGCAGAAATTAAATGACATAGTTGCTTCCTTATAAGTGTTCCCATCCACCTCATTATGCAGAGGGTTCTTCACAAAAGTTTTGACAAACTGCGGTGTTTAGCCTTACCTGACAAAGGCTGCCTTTCTTCGGACGCCGTGTCCGCTTCATCCAGTTTTTCATTCTTCACGTGTTTCTTCCTAATCTTCTCCACAAGAGACACGCACTTCTTCTCTAGGAAGCGATTAAAGTACATCACTATGATGTAAATTATATATAATACTACTAGAACTGTGGCTTCATACCTGGAAAAGTAAACAGAGCACCAGATGAAGGGGGCGGGAAATGAGGATATTATTTTGCCATTATGAAAGATCATGATGTTTTTGATTTCAGACAATTATGAGTTAAAAAGGTAAGTTCGAAGCGTATATGCAAATTTGAAAAAAAAATCGTGAGAAAGTAAGAAAGTCGGTTGTTGCTCTTGCGATCATGTGAAAAGGGCCTGGAAGTCAGTTGCCGTGTTTGATATAATAAATCCACAGTTTTGTTAACTATATATGATTGGTACAAATAAAATTGATTAGCGTAACAATCACGTGCGCGAATGAGCAAATAACCTGTGTATCTTCAATAACAATAAGGGGTAGGGCCGTAAGTTTTGAATATGAAACCTTGCTTTAGTTCAGACCTTTATTTCTGTATATCAATATAATCAATACAGAAATCAAAATTAATGCAAACACTTTCTGTCAGTGGTCTAGCAGACACAGCAAATACTTTTGCCAGTGTCAGAGTACCTATACTAACAAAATTACTGTAAACAAAATAATCTATCCACTGATATGCCTAAACAAAATATCTTACCAGTCACGGTACAACCTGCAATTGATATGCGTTAACAAAATGTACAACCTAACCAGTGTACAGCCTGCTACTGATATGCGTAAACAAACCAATGTTAAGCCTGCCATTGATATGCCTAAACAAAATATCTTATCAGTCACGCAGATAGCAAATATGTTTATTTGCAACCTGGTCACGGTATAGCCTGTCATTGACATGCATAAACAGAATGTATAACCAGTATACAGTCCGCTACTGATATGTGTAAAAATGTCCTACCAGTGTACAGTCTGTCATTGTTAAGCGTAAACAAAACGTCTTACAAGTGCACAGCTTGCTACTGATATGCGTAAATAAAATGTTTTGTCAGGGTACTACCTGCTTCTGATGTGTGTAAACAAAATGTGGTACCAGCGTACAGTCTTACACTGATATGCGTAAACAAAAGTTTTAACAGTGTACAGCTTGCTACATGTATACGTAAACCAAATATTTTATCAGTATACAACCTGCCATTGATATGAGTAAAGAATTATTTTACAGTGTACAGCCTGCTACTGATATGCGTAGACAAAATGTTTTGTCAGGGTACTACCTGCCACTGATATGTGTAAACAAAATATATAACCAGTGTAAAAAAAGTGAAGGTTTCCCATAGCCTAATAGCCGTAGGGGCAGTGGGGGTTAGAGACCCAATGTATCTTGGGCACAGCTGATGAAAGGCGGAGCCCATCCCTCTCCTTTCGCTGCCGTATCCTTCCCTGATTCGAAAAAGGTACCCATTTACTGCTGGGTTGACAAGAGAGAGTTTTCCAGTCGTCGGATGGCGACGGTGAGCCGCGAACTCACGGCCTTCCGGCGACTTTCTGCATCATAACCGAGTCACTCTAACCACTCGACTACGGCGCCTCTCTCAACCAGTGTAAAGCCTGCTATTAAATTATATTCAAAAACAAAATGATTTGTCAATGTACAACCTCCCATTGATATGTCTAAACAATATATATCATCAGTGTACAGGCTGCCACTCATATTTGTAAACAAAATGTATAACCAGTGTACAGCCTGCGACTGATATGCCAAAACAAAATGTCCTCTCAGCCTGCCATTAATATGCTTAAGAAAATTTTCTCTCAGTGTACAGCCTGCCTCTGATCTGTTTAAACAAAATTTTCTCTCAGTGGACAGCCTGCCACTGATCTGCTTATACAAAATGCCTTCTCAGTGTACAGCCTGTCACTGATATGCGTAAACAAAAGTCTTCTCAGTGTACAGCCTGCCACTGATATGCTTCAACAAAATGTCTTCTCAGTGTACAGCCTATCACCGATATGCGTAAACAAAATGTCTTCTCAGTGTACAGCCTATCACTGATATGCGTAAACAAAACGTCTTCTCAGTGTACAGCCTATCACCGATATGCGTAAACAAAATGTCTTCTCAGTGTACAGCCTATCACCGATATGCGTGAACAAAATGTCTTCTCAGTGTACAGCCTATCACTGATATGCGTAAACAAAATGTCTTACCAGTGTACCTTTTCATCATTTATGGCAATAACTAATGCTGCTACTGATATAAGATAAAACAAAGAGTCTCTCGTCATTGGATACCATGTGAGTTTCACAACCTGCAGATAAACAAAATAAATAAATAAGTCAGTATTTAAATCTACATCAAACCATTTTCATATATATATTATACATAAGAAATTATGCTGAATGGCTAGACATTGACATTTTTTGCTTTCAGCTCTCCATATGTGCCATTAAATTCATTTTCTGTATTTTAGAACACAGACTTTCAATTTTGTTTTATTAAATATACAGAAAACGAGAAAACTGTATAAAGATACCCCCTGCTTCATCAAGCCACTTTGCATGAATGTTATTTGTGTACCACTTTTATTGGCTTGCCGTTTCGGCGGCAAGCCAGTATTCAAGTGGTTTAGTGATACCGAGTTATTTTCGGAAGAAACGATACGTCACACTTAGTCGGAAAATACCTGGAGAGTGTGTACTGCAACGATTCGTTCTAAACTTTTATAGGGCCGCAATATTAGGCCAAACAGGAAAGCTCGTTCCGGTTTGAGACTGAATTTCGTCATTATTTTCTTCACAGACATAACAAACAAAGACCTCGTCCGATTTTGTCTATTTTTATCCATATCCGAATTACCTCACCTGCTAAAAATATCTATGGAAACTTTATTCTATTTTTGATAGTACATGAACTTTTTTAATATTTCCGTTAAAAAGCACGTTTTTCTTTTACAAAAGCCTTGAACTTGGCCACATTTCTTCTCCTTTTTATAAACTGATTGCATTAAAAATGAAACTCTGAATTTAATGCAAAGTAGTTAGAGAAAAGAACGCAGGCCTTTGAGATGAGATGCTACCGAAGGTTACTGAACATTTCGTACAAGGACCATAAATCCAATGAGGAGGTTCGCAGGAAGATCCAAGCAGCCATTGGAGAATATGATGAACTCCTGACACTGGTCAAGAAACGGAAACTAAGGTGGTTTGGCCACGTCTCAAGGTCTTCTGGTTTAGCAAAGACAATTCTTCAGGGCACAGTGAAAGGAAAAAGAAGAAGAGGTAGACAGAAGAAGAGGTGGGAAGACAATATCAAGGAGTGGACTGGAATGGATTTTGCCAGCTCAACTAGGGCAGCTGAAGACAGGACAAGGTGGAAAGGGATTGTTTTGAAGTCATCTGTGGTGCCCCAACGACCTAGTAAGGTTATGGGATAGAATAGAAGAATAGAATAGATAGTTGGCTTTGCATCCGAAGAAATATACCAAAACCCGTGTAAGAAACAGTGTTTATATATAGCTTAGTGCAAATCATTAGCTTTTCCAAAAATCATGCAGCGGCGTCGCGAAAAATAGGCCTTAGAACATCGCATAATCTGAATGGTCAGAGCAGCCGGCACACTGTCCAGCGCCGGTGCATTCATGGGATCTGATCAGTCTTTTCCGGCATATATATTCTTCATGATGATCGATGATGAAGACATCTTTTAAGCTGAGGATAGACTGATAAGACTGCGCTTATGCCGGAGTGGGCTGATCTGTGTATCTGTAAAAACTGAAAGAGCAGAGTTCAAATTTATTGTTTAGATTTAAAAACAAGCGTTTTTGACGATTTTCTTCACTTATCACATTAAAGGTAGGTTCCTGTACTTTGGAATGCATCATAATTTTGATGATCTTTCATCCAAGTTGTTGGAAAGCACTTATAAAAAGGGAATGAATAAGTTTCACTACAAAGTGTAAATCAAAAAAATATTAGAAAAAGTTGTTTTGCGAGGGATTTCCTAACTCTGCTTCGCACACCAGTTAGCGCTATTTTTAGTTCGCGCCAAAAATAAATAACGCTGCTGACGTCATGCTGCATTGCATTTTCGGATCGTTTGAACTCATCCGCCATGCCAGGACCTCTAGAAGAGCTCATGGCAAGAGAAAATTGGCCTTTTGAGAATGGCACCAGAAATCGCGCACTTATGGACATAATAAACGTAGTTATTTTTAGAACTGGAATTCCAACGAAAGAAAATAAACCAAAAGGGAAAACGACTATTTTCTTCAACATCTGACGTTTTTCTCAGTAGCAACAAAGTCAGAAAAATAAGAAAATTTAATACTACTCAGAAAAAGACAAAATTATTTTGTGAACATAATTGTTATCGCTAGTCCAGGAACCTACCTTTAACTGAAAAGCATTTATTCCATCTATCTATGGCCGGCCAAAATGTTGGAAAACTGTTTTTGTTGTTGTTGTTGTTGTTGTGTGTGTGTGTGTGTGTGTGTGTTTCCTCATTTGTTTTTCAAATAAATTCTACACTTGTTTGTACCTTACAGCCGTGGATAATGTCACCATTCAAGAACTTAGAAATTTAATACTTTGCTAAATACATGTAAAAGTATGCAACAGAAAGTGCGCTAACAATCGGGTTCAATTCAATAACAACTCATGATAATGTAACTGTTTAAGCTGACAAGCCTTCCTTTTAAAAGGAAATTTTATATCCATTGTGTGCGAAGGGCATGCTGAGTCAGAAAAGGGAGTGAGGGGAAAGATTGTCTACACATGAAAAACTGAAAAGAGGGAGGAGCAATTATGAAATCTGGTTTAATTCCTTCTAAGTACTTTAAAAAAATACTCAATGCTATCAATACATTAACCAAAACTAAATGAAATATACATACATATTTTAGGATACCAAAAATTTTAAGAGTTTGTAGAGGGAAGATATAACTTTCCAAAGTACTGTTAATGCAAAAATCTACATATTAATGCCAAACGGTTTTTAACGGGCTTTCCGAGGAAGCTGTAATAATTTGTCAAAAAGGGGGCAAATTTGCTTTCGGCAGTCAGGGGTTCAATTCTTGCTAGACGTTGAACACATTTATCAACATCATCATTATTATTATCAATGCATTTATTGGATTATAAAATGGTGTTAGTCCATCTCTAGAGTGACCCCAAATTCTGCTTTTCTATCTAAAACAATCCCAAAAAATCAAGATCCGTCTCATGAACAATCTAGATTCGACGTATAAAACAATCCAAAAAAGATCCGTATTATAGAACAGCTGTGATGTTTTGAGACTGTTTGGAAAGGAGAAATTCTTATAACCGGAGAAATACGGTATTCTTCCAAGATCACCAAGATCACCACTACTTTGTTTTTCATTTCGTTGCCGATGATTTTACCTTAATTTCTAAACAGACCCAGGTCCAGTGGGTGGGCTTTGGGGCGTAAGCCTTCTGGGACTCTGTGTCCAATATAAGGCAGGAATGTAGGTAATAAGGAGCACCGAGATGACATCCATAAGGTTAGACTGAAGTATATGTTGTGACACCTCATTGGAATCGCCTCAACGAGGCGATTCCAATGAGATGCCATAACATATATTTAAAGGTAAGCATGACATTATCTTGAGTTTTCATCGAATGTCCTATTTTATCTGGAACCCTGGTTATGACCTCTTTCTTTGGGCCCTAAGCCTCACCAGTTGCCAAGAGAGAGCTCTGCCAGCTACTTGTGGTCTAGATCATGGCCTGCTATATGCACTCTTTCGGTCTTATTTGCATGACCACAAGTCTAAAAGCTTTTATTTCTATTAAGTACTGTCATGTGAGTGGTTTATAGATATTTTACTTCTTTTATAATGTTCATAAATAGGGATATCCGATCGTCACGAGACAAACGAACAATAACATGAGATTAAGGTCAATGTCACAGCCCACAACCTGCTCTTTTCAAGACCTTTTAGTACTCACAGAGCGTATAGCTGCTGAGTCTGTAATATATACTGATTGACAAAAGAAACGCTTCACTTGAAAAAAGGTTTGTAGATTTCAAGAAATTGCATTGAGCAACTTTCATTCTTTCCAAATATTATAATCTATTGTACTAAAAACATCTGAAACCATTTTGGCAGTAATTGCGGCATCGTGGCTTTCGCCGTGACGTCACCATATTCTGACACCATGTCAAAGCTATATGAACTAAGCAGGTAAATGACTGGCCTAATTAATGTTATTAGCGGAGCATTTGAGTTAAAGAAAAAATATAATGTCCCAGGACAGCAGGAGAGTATGTCTTTTCCGTAATTTCTTCAAAAATTCTGACAATTTAGCATCAGTCTTGTAGGAGTAAAGGTAACGTCAAAACTGACGTTAAAGGCTATGAAAGTTATTTAATGCTAAGCTTTTCCGTGTCTTTGATGGTTTGGAATGATTAGTCCTGTGTCAGTCAGCAATATCAGAAAAAGGTGTACAAGCACCAGACAGGAAAAGGTCAATATTACTTTAATTTGGAATGTGCATAAACACACGTTAACAAACTGAAGTTGATCGTTGCCGTATGTTTCTTTGTTTTACGAGAGACTGTTTACAAGTTTTAACAAAATCACGCAAAAAGTAGACGTCGAGTCCCTCCCCCCCCCCCCCCCCACACACACACACACACACTCTAATTTGGTCGTTCTATATTAAGCATTTCTGAATCTCAGTGATAGTTGTCATGTGAAAAGAAGTTCGCCATTATTTGTCGTCCGGCTTTCCAGTTATTAAATGATTATCGGCAGCAGGTCAAAATTTTGATGAAGTGCTTTTGTCAGTCAGTATATGTAACTGTCTACATTTAATAAGTTCTTCAGGACGTCTTTGAGAGAGAAATAATAGATTTTAGTTCTTCATATCAATCAGAATAAAAGACGCAGAGCAAAAAAAAAATGCATTGTTAACTATACGCTTCAAAATGCAGTTATTTCTTGTCCGCGAAAAACGAAATCTGTCATCATAAAATGCATCGAGGCCCAACACCAATTGCTATGAAATAAAAGTTTAGTAACATATGAAGTCAATTTTTAATATCTCAGAGTCGAAATCGAAGATCACCCCAAAGTCCTGATATCTCATAGTAAATTTTCTGGTCCCAGAAAATATACATTGAGATATCAGTGGTTTGAGATAACAAGAGTTCAAATGTTTATAAAGATAGGGAATATGTTCAAACTATATTCTTAAAAGATATAAGAGGAACTTTGAGACATCAGTGAGCTATCGGTCGTTGACTGTACTGTGAAGCAATGATGAAGCAATGTTTGTACCCACGCAGCAGGTGCAATCCCAGCAATTCTCTTTATACTTTAAACTCTATACTCTATACATATTCGAACTGTTTTATCTTGTAAACTGCTCATGATATCTTCTTCATATTTCGAGCGTTTTCTAATTTTGCATAAGTCTCAAACTCCATCAAGTTTCAAAGTATTCCAAAGTCGATAACTTCCGGATGAGTCCTATTACGAAGTTCCGTAGAATGCCTATACTTCCGCATTGCATATATCAAATTATACATATAGAATGCCTATACCTCCGCATTACATATATCAATATATACATATAGAATGCCTATACCTCCGCATTACATACCGGTATATCAATCTATACATATAGAATGCCTATGCTTCCGCATTACATACCGGTATATCAATATATACATATAGAAGCTCATGGATAGATGGTGGATGGATGGATGACTTGCAATTTTGCGTCCTTTTCAACAGTATTTCAGTTAAATCAGGACGATGGAAGGGTGATAATGAAAAGCTGTGTGCAATGGAACCCTGTGTATGATTAAAAAGATTTCCGCATCCGGGAATCGAGCTCGGGACCGCTAGATCAGCAGGCCAGCACTTAACCCATTGAGCTACCGGGGATTCCCCTAAGCTCATGGATCTGTCACTGCTATTTAATTAAAATGTATCCACATTTCTCTTTCTTTTTTCCTTTTTGCATGACGGAAAAAGAAAATCGAAGACGAGCGCCAGTCTAAAGCGCCAAAACCATATTATCACAATGAAGGTAATTCAACTATTTTCGTTATTGGCGATATGGAAGTTAACCTACAAGCAGACTTACCATTCCAGCAAAGATAGCACAGACCCCTATGATAAAGAGAATATTGAAAACAGCAGATCCAACTATGGTTCCTACACCTACGTCACTCTTCGATATAAACACACCTGAAAGAAATGATTATAAAGTATTTCATCTAGAGCATCATTAGAGCAAAGCAAGTGGGAAACAAATAGAAAAGCGCCACAAAGAATCTATGGTGGCTAGTTTGGTTTGCTAGAAAAAGCTAGAACATCGGGGTCAAAGCAGAGCATCACTCGACAAGCCTTGCGATGTCGAACAGTGGCCAACGTGACAGATTTTTATATCAGTATATTTCCTTTTTTTTTTTTCTCTCTCTCTCTTGGTGAAGCCGAGTATAATTTTACTTTTGTTCCACTTTTCACAAGGTTTATTGGTCAAATAACGCGTATCTCAAAATTTAGCCAATAATATCAAAGGTCAATGAATAGCTAATGTTCGTTTTTTCCCGTTGTAATGCACTGCTGAATACTCACACTCTGTCAGATGTTAATTAAAATATTCTTTCGTTTGTAAATTTAAAATGGAAATTTTATCGAAAACAGACGCAGATATTCAAATCTTTCTTTTTTTTCAGTGTAGATCTACTTTCGATTTCTACTTTCGGTTTAATGCACACAAACAAACATTGCATCGTGTTGGTAACTGTTTTGGAGTCAGATCAATCTCAAGATTGATCGTGGTCCATTTTTGAAGCTCAATCTTGAGATAGGTCATTGTCGGTATGTAGTGTCAGAATTACGGTTGCGGGTGCCTACCGACATAGCTCACTTTTGTCATATTCATGAAAGTTATTGTCAACTTTTCACCTAGAGACATATTACAAAACACACTTCCATTTAATCTGCACCGATTATCTTTTTTTTAAACTTTGTTTTTAATATAATTGAAAGGAAATTGATTCAATTCAAGAGTTAGGAAGTCTTCTATTTTCTTTCCCATCTCCTTTCCTCCCGTCTCAAATGGGAGCGGTAGGGGTGGGAGGGGGGTACTTTTAAAGAATTTATATACAGGGCATAAGAGTATACCCCATTTTGGAAGACTACTTTATCCAGGGAAGCAAACAGGAAACCACAAAAATCAGAAAAAACATACAGGTATACCATTCCCCTCAGTGCTAAAAATATGTTCTGAACTGCACATATGCACTGCGTGATGAATGATTAACGAAAAAAGTGCCCAACAAATTCTGGTATAATTCGGCCGGAAATTAATGAACGGTTGTTAGAGCTCGATTTACATTTTTCAACTCGCGAAAAACAAACAAGACAACTACAGTCAACTCCCGATATCTCAAACATTAATATCTCAAAATATCTTCTCATATCAAAGAATACATTTCCTATTTTTATTTACATTTCAACTCCTGTTATTTTAAACTACTGATATCTCAAAGTAAATTTTCTGGTACCAGAAAGGAGCGGCTGGAGTATAGTGGATAACACTCCGGACTACCAATCCAGGGGTCGCAAGATCGACCCCCCGCTTCTCCGGTCTTTCGGATGAGACTTTAAACCGAGGTCCCGTCTCCATATGACCTCGTTGTTGGTGGGACGTTAAACCCGAGTTCACTCACTCGCTGGTAACAGAAAATTTACTTTGAGATATCAGTAATTTGAGCTGAAATTTGACTACGAGATATCGAGAGTTGACCGTATTCTAGGGTGCTAGCTATGTAATTCTTTTTATCATATCGATCTACAATATTCTGATCAAACGCGTTTCACAATTCTTGGAAAAAGTAAATTAGCGCTTGCAACAATAAAACTTCCATATGGTCATACTGATAAGAGCTATGAAAAGAAAATCCTAGAGACTGGAATTAAATAGTTTTGAGCTGCGCCATGAAGAAATGAACTGAACGTACATTCAAACCTGTCAAAAAGCTAAACCAAAAACACCTTATTTGACAAATGGACACATCCATCTGATAATGATAAGATAGTCCACGGGGCAAAATAGTTTACTTAGTGCATGCGCAGGAGTATGTACCAAAAACAACAACAAAACAACAACAACAACAAACTAATCAAGTCAGAGCGCTCATAGAAACGATTGAAACAATTTTGAGCAGTTAAAAAGGAGGAAATTAACTTGAAAAAAAAAAATAATTGAGCCGCGACACGAGAAAACCAACAAAGTGGTTATGCGCCCAGCGCAGACTCAGATCAGCCTGAGCATCCGCCTAGTCTGATCAGCGTCTTCGCTGTCCGCATGAATGTAGCTTAGACCCTTAATTACCCTTTAAGCGCAAAGCGAAGAACCTGATCAGGCTGGGCGAATGCCCAGGCTGATCTGAGTCTGCGCTGGGCGCACAACCACAATGTAGGTTTTGTCGTGTCGCGGCTCTCTACGAACTGAAGACATGCAGATATGAAGTGAAATCATGCAGACCTGTTGAAATGGGCAATTGGTATTTTGCGGAACGGAACGTAACGGAACGGAACATAGATTTTTTACGGAATAAAACGCAATGTTGATTTATAAGATTGACAAGGGAGGTTATCACTGCGCTTTATTATGTAAAATAATATGCAAATTTAGCAATCAAAATATCAATATCCTTGAAATGTTTTTTTCTCATCTTATTTGCATGTGTTAGGAGGTAAGGGACTGTCAGATGTAAGCCGTTTTTTAACATTATTTAATATTTTTAACCTCTGATTTGAACGTGCTTTAGCATGATTTCGGAGTACGAGTTAATACAAGTCCGATCTAAGCCGGTGGGATGTAATAAGGTAAAAATAAAGGTTTCCCATAGCCTAGTAGCCGTAGGGTCAGTGGGGTTTAGAGGCCCACTGTGTTTTGGGCACAGCATATTAAAGGCGGAGCCCATCCCTCTCCTTTCGCTGCTTTATCCTTCCCTGCTGGGTTGAGACAGAGTTTTCCAGTTGTTGGATAGCGAAACCCGGGCGCGACTTAACGACCTTCCGGCAAGTTTCTGCACCATAACCGAGCGTCTCTAACCACTCGACCACGGCGCCTCTCTATGGTCATTTTAAAATATGTACAAAAAGTCAAAGATCTGAGCTTGTTATAGGACCTTGGTAAGACTTTCTTGCTGGAGCATACAGCAAATTTGCAGGTGTAGGCACTTGGCTTTGGGTTTCATTTCCGATAGGCAGGAATTGAATGAAGTAGGATAGGAGAGAGATTGCAAATGATTTGAAACACGACCTTTTCAGGCTTCACAGCGGGAAAATTAAGTAAAGATAAAAAATAATAAGGTAATACATTTGAACTTGATCTTGATCTTGAAAAGGTCAAGAAAAAAATCGAGAAAACATTTTCTACCTCTTCTTAGACAGACAAATATTTTGATGAGTGTAAACCCTGATTATCAAAAATTGGTTACGGGAGCATATTTTTGTGACGTAAGTAGCTCTACTACATGTGCCATGGAGGTGAACACTGTTCTGTTGATGTGTGCTTCCTTCTTCATAAGAATACAGAACGACTTGATTAAGGAAGGCCATCAAAACTGACCTTATAGAACAAAGATAAAAATCTGTAAGTCTGTATTTATGATCACAATCCCGCCCGGTGGTCAATTAACTTTTATGTTGACAATCACGATTTTTTATGTTTTTCTTAATTGTCTTCCACTTCGAGATGTTATTCATTGATCTTGTTGCTCCCTATTAATAGTGTCGCCCACTTGCGTTCCAATGTCATAAAGGCACGCGCCAAGGATAAACATACCATATGCCGAACGCAAAGACCGAGTAGACAGACCGGCCTATGTGTCTGCATTATATACAGAGATTTTTCATTGTCCTATCTGTGTAGCAACAAATAGTCGAACAATGGTGTAAAAACAACGAAGACCTTATAAAACAGGTGGGCTGAACGCGGAAGGATTTGAGCAGTCTGCTGATCATACTGTGGGGATTATGGTATTATAAGATGTGTCTGTGAGCTGCAGTCTACTTCGTTATCTTGTGTCATTGATCGCGCACTTGTTAATATAACAGGATGCTGCAAGGTTGTTGATTACGTTACCGTGAATATTTTCGAATTATAGGAATGCACCATGAGTGATAAAAACCTAAGGCATATAATTCCAAACCTGCATGGTTAGACATGGTTGGAGGCTGTACAGATCATTCGGAGATTTTACCCTCAGTAAAGCTCCAAGAACACCAGATGACAAATGAACGTCGGCGAAAAAAAAATCGTCCAAGCTATGTCATACTGAGAATTCAAAGAAAAGAGGGCAAATAGTGTAGATCAAGATGATTGGGTGGTTGGTTGTTTTGGGTTTAACGGCTCTTTGAGACAGTATTTCAGTTTATATCGAGCCGTCTCTCAGGAAGCGGTAGAAATAAAGGAGAATGGTAGGAGAGAGAAAAATGTCCAAACAACCCCACCCGCCCCTACTGCAACTAGGCCCTTGTCCTACTTTTACCCAAATTAGTAGGACGCCCCGGCACTGTAAGTTACCCCAAGCACCATCGCCAGATGAGGCGGCTCATGATGAGCCACCTTAGCTGGGTCTATGCTGTTTGCAAATTCGTCTGTTTTCATGTATGGCGCTTAAGTGTTAAAATAGTAGAGGGCACGAATTTATTAGGTTGCGCTGACAAGCGCAGATCACATACGCTTATTGACTGATTTTCTTAAGGAAAGGAACACAATCTATGTTAATTGTGCCTAGGGAGCCGTGCCTTGGCATTTCGGAAGAGCAAATGAACTTTGAACAGAGCCACATTATTGGGTTATTCTCCAATTTTACAAAGTCAACTACCTTAGTGCGACAGTGGACTGGTAAACTAGAACGCAGATCTCTTATTCTTTTTGTCTCGCTTATACTCCTATTCGATCATATCTGATCATTATATCAGAGGACTGTTCTGTGGTGGAAGGAAGCCAGAAGTAGTACTCAGCTGTATGGGGACTGGGAAATACTCTGTGAGACAACCATAACCCCGAAGTTAATAATTAATAATTCGTATGCCAGCGCCGGGTTTGAACCTAGCGGCAGAGGTATTCAGCCAGTCTAGAGACGAAGCTCGCTACCGACTGAGCCATCGGGGCGCCTTCACTTCAAACCGAACACTCAAAAAATGTTTGACATCAAACCTAACATTTCAAAAATGATTGACAATATTTTAATTTTTATTAGATATTGTATTATCATATCTACATCTTGGATGAAAGTTCATAAAACAGCTTTAGGGTTAAGCAGCTGACAAAATACTTACATTGTATAATGGACTAAATGAAAAGACCTTTAATACAATAACTGCTGCCAATGGACACGTCAGATCAAATCGATGATTAATGTTTTGTCGCACATGCTGGTACGATGATTTCACATTATGCAAATATTTTTTCCTAGGAAAACGTAGAGGAGTGTTTAAATAACTTCATAATGGCTTCAGTTGCCGCGAAACAATGCGCTTATATCTCCAGGAATAAAGTTACCGGAGCATTGACCGTTCTTTAAACTTTGCCTTTGATCATAACACGTCCTGACAACATCTTTAAAGCTTTGAGTTATTGCCAAAAAAAGTATGATACTGCATTGATCTGGTCAGTTTTTAAACATTCTCACATATGATATGACATCAATTCATTTGAACAGATATAAAGTGTTCGATGACAAAAAAAGATGTTACTGAATACTTTCACATTTTGAAAGTATGTTTTAAAAATAGAAAGTCAGGATATTTGGAGTCAAGAAATAAACAACATTTACACATGTATGTGCAGCACAAACATAGCTTTGCCATGCATCTCACATAAGTATCCTTTCGAAAGTGGTAAAATTACCCTTTTAAGACATATGCAAACAGTGCAGATCCTGTTCAGACGCCGCAAAACGCGGAGTCTGTTCAGGGTTTACACTGTTTGCTTACAGGAATTTCTATGAATTTTTTTTTAAAGTGAAAATATTCAACAGAAACCCATAAAACTACAAATAAACTCATCCAAATGATAAGGATGTAAAGGTCCACTAGTCAAAAAAGGGTTAAATATCGGACAGAAACAAGCTGCAGTGGCAATCCATATCCGACTGAATCTTAGCGTGCTTTGGTTGTGAACAGTTTAGTTTCTCTTTTGAACATAATTACGTCCATTTTAGAAGCTGGGCTGTCCAGATTCTTCACTAAATAGGTATAATTATCATAGTCTATAATTGCTAAGAACCTCTTTCATCACTCAAGCTTACATTGCTGGAACCGCGACGCGACAAAACCAACAATGTGGTTGTGCGCCCAGTGCAGACTCAGATCAGCCTGGGCATCCGCCTTGTTCGGTCAGAGTTTTTGCTAAGCGCTTAAGTGGTAGCTAAGGGTCTAAGCTACCTTCATGCGGACAGCGAAGACTCTGATCAGACTGGGCGGATGCCCAGGCTGATCTGAGTCTGCGCTGGGCGCACAACCACATTGTTGGTTTTGTCGTGTCGCGGCTCATATTTTCTTGACACTAAGCTGATGTTTATCAAGATTCCGAAATAAGCAAAACCACACACGAGGAACCTTAAGACATGACAATTTTGTGCGTCTACTAGAGGCAAAACCGACAAACGGAGACACTTTGCATCCCCTTTTAGTGTTACTAGTACATAGTGACATATTGAAAAAGCAAGCCATACACATTTTCAAAGGTAACAGACGCAGAAGAAACCCTACTACATGTATATTATGGCTACGGCTCTTTAGAGCAACGGATATAAACATTAAATAATAAAATAACATAACATGAAATAATAAAAAATAGAAACAAGTCCAATGCTGGCAACTGGTCTGAGGCCATGCTTTTTTGCGCGTTATCAGCTCTCGGTATATCATAAGGGTCGAATCGGGTAACTTCGGACAGCGGGTAAATTCGGACATACCATTGCAAACAATGAAAATCCGAATGAGACGGCTCGTTATAAGCCGTCTCATCAGGATTTCCACTGTTTGCCCATTCATTTTGCATAGAAAAGGAAATAGTGTCACTGTCCGAATTTACCTGCTGTCCGAATTTACCTGACTTGACCCTTATCATTTTAAAAAGAAAGATTCTTACCTATCACAGACGTGAAGAATTCTGGGGCGGAACTCCCTGCAGCCATAAAAGTAGCACCAGCAACATCTTCCTGAAGGTGAAGTCCTGCAATCAATCAATCAATCAACCAATTGACTGAACGAGCAATCTATCGGTCGAGTGCTCCGTCACTCGAGCGAAAAAGCAATCAATTGTTCAAGCAAGCAAAACACAACATCGATGTGTGGCTTTTTGAAGGAGATAAGATTAATCTTGACAGAATAATTGCCTATTGAACTTAGTCATTGGGGGCAACTTTTTTGTACATCAAGGCATGGGGGCTTGTGTATTCTTTCTATGCCACTGATTTCAACAGTTGCATAAACTTTGTACATAAAGCAAATATGCATGTGTGTTGATGAAAGACAATACGCTAATGAACACAGCCCTATGCCAGGCACTGCATGGGTGCATCATTCGTGTCTTAGAGACACAATTTTCTACTTTCCTATTCATTAAATCAAATGATCAATAAACTAATAATATATCAGCAACTGCCAACCATTGAGGTATTCAACTTATATAAATGCTTACACTGAGTTTGACAATGAAGTCAAGCCTATGCAGATATATTGTTATATAATCTACTCGCACAATCTGGAATCATATTACATGTGATCACACTTACTGAAAGTGTGTATCAGGTGCCATTTAACTGTAAATCCCCCTTTTCTGATATCACAAAATCGATTTAGTGATATCACTATGTCGAATATTTGATATCACATTTAATTTTGTGATATCACTAATTATTATGTGATGTCACTAAATCTGTTTAAGTATATCACATTTTGTGATATCACAAAATCTATTTGAATTAGTGATAATACGAAATGAAATTTTTGATATCGACAAAATATTTCGATTTAGTGACATCATTAAATAGATTTTGTGATATCAAAAAGTGGAAATAATTTTGTAATATCACTATTTCGATGTAATTTAGTGATATCACAAAATCGAATTGTGATATCACTTGATATTCTATTTTGTGATATCAATAAATCGCACATATTTTGTAATATCACTAATTCGATTTTGCGATCTCACTCATTTCACTTAGTGATATCATAAAACAGGTAATTTAACCTAAAACGGCACCTCATACGTATGAGCTTCCTGCTAATGAATACCGTCATCAGACAGCCTGGGGCCGTATTCATAAAACGACTTAAGCCGTTGCTATGATGTTGCTAAGGCTGAATTTCTATAAAGGAGATTCCCTACAACTATGAAATTTGCTCTGGAGGAACAGTCTTTGTAAGACTGTTCCTCCAGAGCAAATTTCATTGTTGTAGGGAATCTCCAACATATAAATTTACCCTTAGCAACAGCATAGCAACGACTTAAGTCGTTTTATGAATACGGCCCCTGATCAGGAAATCCCATTGGTTGCAAATGCAAGTTATGATTTTCAGCACGCAGATGCTCTGTTACAGAAACATTAAAACAGCTGTGTGAAAAGGGAATTTTTGCGTGGCAAATGCAAAAGTTAAATTGTCTGCTGCAAAATGATTTAAAGAGGAAATGGCTTAGCAAACGTTCTGAAATTTAAGATCGGCTTTGTAATACATGGCTTTGAAAAAGTCTAGTAAAGCTCTTTAAGAAATGCATCGACTTTTTCTTGAGGGATTGCTTCTATGCTTCCAGTAGTTACCAAATTGAAAAAAAGCAGTGGTATGCACCTTACAACAGCAAATAATAATAATAATTCACTTCGTGATTGTAAATAAGCATTTTGTTTTTCGATCTATTATCACCATGCACAGTGCAATCATGGAACTTAAGGTTATATAAAATTAACTGGAACTAAAAGGAATAGTTTTCTTGCTCCATTGTCATTGACCATATGCAATCCAGTCATGGTGTATCCCCATTAAACGATATATAATAGGACTACATACGAGGGGCGTTCGAAAAGTAATGCAAATGGCCTCATAACTTTGTTTACGGGAAAACTGGGTGCAAATGTTGTGCATATGCTGAAAACACTACATTTTTTCTTTACAATGATACCAAACGCTGTACAAAGACACCTTTTCATATTGACTTACAACGCATTTTATTAGGCCCCTGTCATGCCACTGGGCTAATTTCATATGTATATAGTTTCAGTGTTGGGCATTCAAGTCAAATATCATTGAAAATACAAAACTAATCTTTGTCAGTCGCTTGTCCATTGTTGCCTACAATATTCATACAAAAGTTAGAAGGGTGGCAACTGTTATCGATTTATTCTTGGCAAAGCAGTGCGCAATTCTTATGACGTTATTGAAATATACGTTAACGCCAATTTTAAAAGCTTGTAGAGGCTTCGTTTTTGGCATTAACTTGAATTTATTGACAGGTTTTCGTTGACCCATGTAAATGCTCTTGCTGAAAAGATTTTGAATGCTGATACACTTGTTTTCATTACGAAATCATTTAATTTTTGGTAGAAATGGGATGAGAAATGGGGAATTTGCTACTACATAATATATATTCCCGGGCCAGTATGGAATCCAGATTAAAAAAAAAAATCCGCGATATTTTCAGGACAACAATCCCTGGGCATTGTCTTTAAGTTGCAAAAATAAAAACAAATCAAAGACTGACGATATATAAATTACGGCCTTCTAAACTAAAATTCTGCAGTGTCTTTAGGGTATATCTCTTTCAAAGAAAATAAAAATGCGCCCTTTTTAAGAAAATATACCGTGTTTGCAGACTTTCCTACGCATAATATAGCTTTATGTGTTTTTGCAATCAGAAGTTCTGTTTTTATATTGGTTACCGAGAAATTACGTCATTTGCATTACTTTTCGAACGCCCCTCGTATGTAAATAAAAATGGAGCAAGAAAACTATATAACTTTGTCATAGTTTTGTACTTTTGCATTTTAACGATGGCGTCACTCATTCAGCAGCACATTCACTATTGCAAGGTCATACCGCTACTGGCTTCAGCCTATTAAATCAAATTATTATAAATAATGCTGGAGAAATAATGCTAAGTATATAAGAGCACAGGAACGAATTTTCTGATAGATGAATTTAATCTGGTAATGTTTGACCATTTCTTCTCACAGTTTCAGTTTTACAGACTTTCAGATATCACCGGAGTCTGAAGCCAGTCTAGCTCTTACCGCATCAAATAATGGTATCAAATACAAGAAAAAAAGACCGGACTTTGTTTCAGAGCTCGGGGTTTATGAAGGCCAAGAAGTTGGACAAGGCTTGAAGCCAGTCTCTTTATCTTATTGGAAAATGTTTTAAAGTGCATAGATACACTTTCAGGCGAGACAACTTTGAAATTTTCATTTATTCCCTCCTAAATGTGGGCCAACTTTAAAAGGTAATGAATTTGCTTCTCTTGTCTATCTAAACGGAAGACATGGTCGAATATCTGATACGTGTATTTTCCGCCATTTTTTGAAAGGGTGACAACAATTATTACCTACTGTTTGCTTCCTTGGATGGCAGAGCCCTTTTGAATTAAGGTCAACTCTTTAAGGAAAGAACTTGCTTTTTAAAAAGCAATTTTTTTTCTTCAAGAGTTGGCGCCCATTTAGAAGAGTAGAAGACAGGCTAAAACGAAAATGGCAGAGAGGCTCTCTCTCTTTCTCCCTCTCTTTCTCTCTCTCGTTCCACCCTACTCCATCCCTGAATATATATGCATTAACCCTAAAGGGACTATGGTACTTACGTCTCTCTCTCTCTCTCTCTCTCTCTCTCTCTCTCTCTCTCTCTCTCTCTCTCTCTCTCCATCCCCATCCCAATCCCGAATGTGTATCCAGTCACCTTAAATGGACCGTTGTACTTACGTTCACAGATAGCTTCTAGTGAGGAAACAAAATAATCATCACAGACAATTGCTAATGCCCCAAACATGTAGATTGCTATTAATATATGGACGGCCATGGCACCATCTTGTGTCTGTTTCAGCGTAAAGAAGTTTGATGGAAATTCTTCCACCGCGCGTTGCATACATTCTTCTTCTGTTTTGTTCTCGTCCCCATCTTCTGAAAGAGCAATTTATAAAACAATCAATAGACCTGTTTCACATTGTTATCTCCCCTAGTCTCGCGGCCTGATACCTGGCGAGATTTCGCGTTACTTTGCACGCGTGGGGCAACGTTTGGATACAACAATATAAATGTATAAGCTTTTTGAAAATAAACTAATTAAATATTTATAATTATAAAGTGATTTCAGATTAATGCATTTCTTGCTTCCAGAGGATTTTCCTTCAGAATGCATTGATCTTTACTGCTAGATTTAGTGCTAAAACTCTTCACAGTACTTCATCAATAGTCTAGATTATACATGTTCTGTCCTTATTAGTTTGAAAACTGAGTTCCGCCAAAGCGGGGGTGTAAGCGTATCAATACTGCGCATGAACAGAATCTGCAGTTTCCGTTTCACTAATGCGCAGGATCTTAGAAGTTGTAATAATTTGAGACGCGACAGGACAAAACCAACAAAGTTGCATGTACGCCCAGCAAAGACTCAGATAAGCCTTGGCATCCGCCCAGATCTGATCAGAGTCTCCGCTGTCCACATGGAGCTAGCTAAGACTCTTAGTTACCCTTTAAAGCGCAAAGCGAAGGCTCTGATCAGATTGAGCGGAAGCCCAGGCTAATATGGGTCTTCAATGAACGCATGCGCCACTTTGTTGGTTTTATCGTGTTGTGGTTCAATTATCGTTTATGAGATTTGTTGGATGACGTTAAATATGATATGCCTGTTAAAGCTTGACATTAGGTCGGCTGAGAAACAGAGCCTCTGTGGAAAGTTCAAATGTCTTTTAGTCTTTCTTGGTATGTAAACAAATAATAAGGGTCCTCAGGAACTGGGGCAAAATGTTTGTCTACACGGCTCTCTAAGATGGATGTTATTTTGCTTTATTTACGTCACTCGCAACCGTCGCTAATTTCTTTGATGATACCGAGCAATCAAAGATAATTGCGCAAATGAATGAGATTAAACCATTTAAGTGTACAGAATACGCGGCGTCTTAAGGCTTTATTAGAATGGTTTATCTAACGCATGCGTATCAAAGGATGGACCGTTTTCGATATTGTAAAGTGTCAGCGCTGGCTGGTTATTAATGCCCTAATGCCTGTTATGATCTGTCATTATTCTCTGATAGACCCAACAAAATAAGTTTTTACTCGTAACACACTGACCCGTATCAAGCTGACATTGGTTTGTAGCTTTATGTCTACAGTAAACATGGTCATGTGCGGATGGTCAGTTAGCCTAGCCACACCATTCCTGGGCAGGCTTATACCTCCTAATCGGCCAGTACTAACTGCACATACTTTTGCCAGTAACTGACAACTGCCCTTCTTGAATCAGCGGAAGGGGAAGAATCAATCTCCACAAAAGTAATAAAGAGGCGGGACGGGACCTCTGGCTCTCGAGTCAGACGCAATACCAGCTGCAACGGCTACGCGGACCGACACTGCTGGTATCAGAAAGAAAACCTTAAAGTGTCTAACCCACAAATATAGCAAAATGAAGTAAAAGAAACTGAATAGATCGGGACTATTATGAGATCATAAGTATCATTTTGGGTGTGAGGTGTGAATAGCAAAATCTGTCCCGAGGGTCACTGTTTGGCATCACGCGGCTTGCCGGGTGATGACAAATAGTGATCCCGAGGGATGTATTTTTCTATCAATACAATACAATCCAATACAATATATGTTATTTGGCATTAAATATCATACACTGCTTTTAGCCGTAACACTTCTTACACTCATGAAATATATTTTCTTGCATACCTTCTGATCAGCCACGTTTGATTTTAACCTTAGAACTTGTTGAAATGCAAAAATTAGCGTTTGAAAGATTTTTTATAGAAGCCGGCGCTACTGAGAAACCGACGTTTTTTTTCCTTTTCAACCGGCATGGCAAAAACTGACATCATTTTGCCATCTTCATGACGCCAGCGTCTGTAAAACCGATGGCACTCTACAACACAGACACGTGACTTCCCATACAAACAATGCATTGACTAAACGGGATTTTTTTCAGGCTTGGCTGAGATAACATGGGTAAGATAAGAATTGACGGTTCGGGTGAAACTCTCGGATATCTTTATCTGGTGCTACTTAGCTGTGCCGCACGATTGTTGTTGTTGTTGGTTACGTCCAAAGTAAACAGCTATGGTCACGTCGGGACAGTCAGTTAACCTAATCACAGTATTCCTTGGCAGGCTTAGACCTCAGTACTAAATGCACATACTCTCGCCAGTAACTGACATCTGCCCTTCTTGAACCAGTGGAAGGGGAAGAATCTATCTCCACGAAAGTAAGTGGCCGGACCGGGTATCAAACCCGAGGCCTCTGATTCTTGAGTCAGACGCGACGTACGAATTAGATATTCTATGGTCATTATGCTAAATTCTCACCTCTGAGACACTGACCTTCTTTATTAACTGAAATTAATTCATACACACTCATATGCACTTGCTAATATACTACATTCTAGAATGTTGACCCTGTTGGATCAGCACTAAAGTATTGTGAGAAAATCTGTACCCTTGTGCTGTTTGCCTGAATAATAATAAGGGGATAACTGTACTCAAAATTATGATTGGGAGAAGTAAATCGTCGGTTTTATGGTCGGAAATTTCATGTTACGGCGACGCGCTAGCCAAATCACAATTTTGAGTACAATTATCCCCATTCTAATGCTCCTTTTACATTTTCACCATTAAAAGTGTGCTGCTTTGCACCCAAAGCAAAAGCTTTCAGCGACGTAAAACCAGACGTCAAACAATGAGAAGCGACATTACGTGATGACGATATCGCAGGATATACTGTCGCAAATTTTTGACGTTATCCAATCAGACGTCGCGTTACATAAGTAAGTGGCAAAACATTTTGAATTGAAAATAAATAAACAATAAATAATAATAATAATAATAATAATAATAATAATAATAATAATAATAATGAAAACAGATATCTAAATTATGCCAAAGGTTGTTTGACTAAGTCTACTCATCTACCTTTCTGACAAGTTATTCGAACAATGTATGACAAGTCTGAGCATTTAAGCTCCAAAAAGCAGACGACAAATTCTACGTTTGCAAAATATAACGTTATAAAAAATGTTTTGTCCATAGTATATCATATTGAGAATTCAAAGACTAGAGAACCATCAGTGTAGATGTAGATGAGGCGGCTCATCATGAGCCGCCTCATCAGGATCTATGCTGTTTGCAAAATTCATCTACCTTCGTCTCTTGTGCTTTTAAAGAGTTAAACACGTTAACGGCGTTTTGAATGTCATCTTCCAACCTAAGGCTGTGAATATTTTCGTATTTTTAAATTACTAATTTTAGCCAGTATACGATTTCTCGTTGCCACGAGACCGTCAACAAACAGTGAAATGGGAAGATACAACAGCAGATAAGTACATGTATCTGCTCTAGCACAGGAACATGTAACTCTGACATAAAATAAGCAACAGATCAACGCCGATTGTTCAGGACTTTCGCTGTTGCTTTTTGTATTTTATGAATGGTTTAGATGGTACCAATCGAGAAACTTATGCAAGCCCGTCTGGAGCTACGCTATAAGCATACGTCAATGTGTATTATCACACGCCGGGCTGAAAGGTAGATGGATATGCTGCCGTGTTTTTTCTTCCTTTTTTTCACAGGAGAACAATTTTTAAGGCATACTCCAAGACGAGCAAATTATTTCCTTACAGAGTTAAGTCCCGTGGGGAGGGAGGCAGAAACGAGCTTGGTACAGTTGTGTCCACTGAATAAGATATTTTACTCTAAATGATCATCTCATCCATTTCGTAACGGACTCGTTCGTCATTGAACGTTACACGCCTGTAAACGTTGTTTTCAAGGATGTTACGAAACGAAAAAGAGCTGAACATTACGAAACGAAAAAGTCGTTGGGAACTATGACTTTTTCGTTTCGTAACAGCTCGTTTTCGTTTCGTAACACCCCTTTTATATACATTGTTTACCAGGGGTGATTAGGAAGCCATGCATAGACGGTGGTTCATAGACTCGTTAATAGTGCGGATCATTAGAAACAGTCTGGTTTGGGTCTAAACTGTTTGCTCCGAAAGTTTATGTTGCTGAGCGAATAAAGCGAAAAAATACGGTAGACATTCAAGGAATTCTTATCACAAATTCCAAGCAAACAGATTCTTGATCTTGCAACTAGATACCAAAGACTTGAAGCAACCAATCAATCGATTGTAGGATTGACGGTTGTCACATACAAATATACCTCATGTCATATGTGAACAAGGAATACTCAGCTTAGCCTGTCTATCTGTGCAGTCTAGTCTAGTCTAGTCAGAGTCTTCCCTGTTCGCAATAACGATCAATCTACGAATCATAGGGGATTTATTCACAGAAATGCGATCAGTCTTCAAACTGCGCCCCATTGTACTTATTAGGTGCTGTTCACGACGCCACCCAATTAAAGACTTACGCAAAGCCTAATGACGAGAAAATTGCTTCCAGGCTGTGAACTATTTACGCATTAACTCTGAATCAGTTCATAGTTTTACTTTTTTCCATTTATTATTTTTGTAAACTACCAAAAAAGTGTGTTTTGAGATCAAAGTGTCTGAAATTGAAAGTGGTCAAAGTACCCGAATCATAAGTCCGGAATCGTAAGTCATTTAAACACAAAGACATGGACCCTAAAATAGAGGTGTGATCAGATGCTCGCGAGTAGTAAGCATCACTTGCCTATTATAATACACCTGCCATATCTACTCATATGTATCAATGCAAAAAATCAGTGAAAATGAAAGTCCGGTATTTGAAAGCCTAACTAAGCTTCGGCTGATGTCATCAAATCGGAAATTAGTTCAGAAACGGCCACATTGTAGGGATCAACAAGGTCATGGTGTCTCCCGTAAACTTTTTAACTGTCGACCCAAGAAACCTCATTGCTAGGGATAGACCACGGCATTTTCGTATGAGTTTTTGGCGGTAGGTATTGGGCAAACTCTTGAACGAAAAATAGAAACAAAAAGAAAAAAACTCTGTAAAATAGCATTATTAATAAAGCCTACCGACATGCAACCATATATACAATCGAAAGACGAGACCGAAATATCATGTTTCGTTGGAGAAAGTTGACATCTCAAGAAAAATTTACTGCTCTGTTTATAGGAGCAATTCTTTCAGTACATATATATAGCGGATGGATAATTTGTACTTTTTGCCTAACGTATGAGCTAAATGCGGACAGACAAGAAGAAAATGATATGCCTTTTCACTGTCACTTGCACGAAAAAGACATGCACATGCCTGTAAAAGGTCTTCAATACATTTATGATTACGATACCCTAATGAATCTTGGCATAAAATAAATTTAAAGCCGTAGCAGATATTTTTAATAACCAAAACTGTGGCAGTTAACATGTTGGTTCGACTTTCCAAGCACAACTTGGGCAGCTGGAAACAGGCCCAGATAGAGAGAGATCGTGGCAAAGAAATCTGTGGTGCCCCAAAGACCTTACCACAGGGATATTGCATAAAATAGAATACAATGCAAATCCTTTGGTCAGAAATTTCTGTTCAAATCTTTGGGGTCAAAACTTTGTATTTTTACTGGTTGAACCTGCTTATTCCGATTAGTCTGTTGTTGTGATTGGGCTGCCGGCTATTAATTACGATATGGCTGGAGACATCATAATAGCAACTTGACAATTTTTGCTCATGGCGCTCTATAATTTGCTGATATACTTTAATCAACTAATGTCAAATAGTTGCTAGGATATAAGTCTCGGAAATGAGGCAAATTCTAAAACGTTTTTCTGGTTTTCTACATGTTTACCCTAAATAATTGAAATAGAGGTGACTGGATACACTTTTATATTTTCTGTGACACATCTTAGTGGCTCCTGAACCCTTCAAAAAATGGGCCTATTTTGATAGGAAAAAACGCTCCCATAGGAGCACGCCAATATCAGGCAGGTATAGCCACTTAATTTACAGCAGGCGAAATGTTTTACTTTTCGGCCGGGAGTGTTTCGCGGAGCAAACAAAAAAGATGCAATATAGACAAAACACAAGCTGCATCCCGCATCTGCTGCAAGCACAGCAGACCTTTGTCTTTGCTTACTAGTCAGCATGCACATTTTCCACTGAATGGTAGGGTCGTCAGGTAAATTCGGACAGTGGTATAGTTTCCTTTATATGTCAGTTGCCTGGAATTTAAACAAATTAAACTGGACAAAGAGTCAAAATCCTGATGAGCCGTCTCGTCTGGATTTTTACTGTTTGCAATGGTATGTTCGAATTTACCCCTGTCCGAAATTACCCTACCGTATTACCGTATTATTGACGGCTCTGCTGTGGGAGAGTAGCCCTGGTCCTACAATTAGCTATAGCGAATATGTCTGAAGAACGCCCTACATACCGAAAATTTGTCAGCCCACACTGTGGTGAAGTGTGTCAAAGGAATTCTAATGCTAGAAACAACAACAACAACAAAAACCACAACAAAAAAGAAATGACACATCTGTATGTCATTTGACATCATCGACAAATGTTTACACATACCAATAATTTTGATTATTACCAGAAGAAATAATAACACGTTATTAGTCAGAGTCAAATTTAGAGGGTCATAACCCCAATTTATCACTTACTTAACTATCTAAATTAGAAGATATCCTATCGTCCTGAAACAAGCAAGATGCGATATTATTTTCGTAAGTATTTTACATGATGTTAAAGAATTGCTTTGAATATGACTGTTGTATTACAATTTGAAAGTACATGGTTACACGTGTTGCATGTCACACGTGTCATGCAACATGTGCCACCGTGACAACTTGTTGATTAGTTGGTTGATTTGAATAACCGAAACTTCGAAGTACGACTCAAGTGCATTCTTTCGAATGTGTTCTCTGTTCTTGAATGAACTCTTTTACATTTTAATTTAACGGCTCATTGAGACAGTCTATATCGAGCCGTCTCCAGAGAGATAAAAAAAGAGAAATGATGGACGACAGAAAAACAAATCCAAATACCCCATCCGACACCTACTACAAGCATAGTAGGCCCTTACACTACCATTATCCAAATTTATAGGACGCCCCGGCACTGAAAGTTATGCAGCACCATCGCCCGACCACAACCAGCCACCTCCGTGTAAACAACCTATCAATTTAAATAATTGCTTTGAATAAGTCTGTTGTACTTACAAGTTGAAAACATAAAGGAAGGTTTACACAGCAACACATGTGTTAACACCCTAAAACGTATTTTGCGGGACATAAATTTGTGGCATGCGACATGTCGCATCGTCTAAACACAACCTTTTCACGAAGCAGTGATTGTGTCATGTCAAGTGTATCGCCGTATAAACCCACCCTCTAGGGAGAACTTTCTTATTAACGTCCTTTGACATGGTCTGCTTTTTTCGGTGTCTAATTCCGAACATCAAGATTCAATTGTCTAATTTAATTCTAATTGGTGCAGTTCTTTCAACCTAATGAAGCTGTATATTTCAGTTAAACATAGAAACAATCTTATAAGGTAAAGGCAATGCTCTATAGCTCAAAGTCAAAGTCAAGCCAAATCATTTATTCACTCAGTCCATTTACAATGGCAACATGAGGTAATACTAACAGTGCATATTTTTACGAGGCTTCAGAACAAATGCGATATATTATAAACCCTGGTACACGTACTCTACATATCATTCGGATGTACCCAAGCTGATGAGGGGCTACAGTCTGGAATACTAGGAGTCCAGACTAGAGCCCAACATCAGCACTGCCATGTAATCTAGCCAAGTTTCCCTATGCCGATTGGGGCTATAGCCTAGAATACAACGAGTCCAGACTACAGCGCACTATCGACATAGTTATATATGTATATAAGGAGTTTACTATATAAGGGTTTTACGACCTGTCGACAATATTTCAGTCATATGTATGATAAACATAATGCATAGTGTTAAATACCAATTCAACCAACATGACACATGTAAGTATGATCCATACTAACAAAGACCGTTTTTACCAGCACATTCAATTTTAACCAAGTGTAACCCATGAACTCTACATATCATTCCGATATACCCAAAGCTGATGAGGGGCTACAGTCTGGAATACTAGGAGTCCAGACTAGAGCCCAACATCAGCACTGTCATGTAATCTAGCCAAGTTTCCCTATGCCGATTGGGGCTACAGCCTAGAATTCAGCGAGTCCAGACTACAGCCCACCATCGGCATAGTTATATATGTATATAAGGATTTTACTTTATAAGGGTTTTACGGCCTATAGACAATATTTCAGTCATATATGTGATAAACATAGTGCATAATGTTAAATACCAATTCATCCAACATAACACATATAAGTTTGACCCATACTAACAAAGACCGTTTTTACCAGCACGAGGCACTATTTACATCCAATATAACCAACTGTACCCCATGCTGATGTAAGCTATAGCCTCAAACCCATAGCCCACATCAGCATAGTCATACAATTACTCTTTGCATAATGCAACTGGCAAAAGCGGGCCTTACCAACACGAAACGAAATTTGATTCCAGTCTAGCTAAGTGTACCCCACGCTGATATCGGGCTACAGCCAAGAATACAGCGAGTTCAGGCGATAGCCCGGCATCAGCATGGTCATATAAAAAGTAATCTTCATACTGAGCAGAACAGAAACCACTAAGACAGACAGACTGTATGAATATAAATCAATTAACCCACTGTGCACACAACAGCGAACCAACGCTGATTCGACGCCGTGACGTCGAATCAACGTCCATTAAATCTCGCTGAAGAATGTATACCCTGCAAAGAAGTTACCATAAGACCAAACGACAAACCTTGGTATGATTCTGAGATAAGAACTGCTTCAAGAAAACGTGATAGGTTAAGAAATAAGGCTGCAAAATCTGGTAGTAACCAAGATTGGCAAAA